>OU611802.1:2500000-3750000 GCA_914767645.1 Hydraecia micacea | reverse complement strand
TACTTACATAATCAGCCAATAATGTTCCCACTGCTGGGACACAGGCCTCCTCTTTGTGAGAGGGAGTGGGCCGTAATCCACCACGCGGGCCCAGTGCGGGTTGATAGATGTCACATTTCTTAGAATTTTTGGTTCTAGGACATGCCGGTTTTCCTCACGATGTTTTTTTTCCTTCACCGTTTTGAGAGCAGTGGTGATGAAATAATTTACACAAAGTAAAGCGCGTGTCAGGGTTCGAACCTACGACCTGTATCTCGTAAGTCGCGGTCGTTACCACTGGGCCACCACTGCTCTTTTCTCCTCTACCTATCGTTATTTCTCCTGACAAAGTTTATTCTGTTTGTATGTATTAGTATTTATTATTTTTCGAGTTATTCATCCCTTTGCACCTGCCAAGTTTTGTATCTGCATTACCCTAAGGTTGACTGGTAGAAAATGCCTCGGGCATTAAGTCCACCTTTGTAGAGAAAGAAAAAGAAAGAAAGAAAATACGTTTATTTGCGGTGAACATGACGCATAAATTAACATAAACACAAAACTAAAATAAAAAAAGAAGGTAAGGGAAACATGCGCCACATCCACGCAAAACGGCTATCGCTCAGAATTCTGCTGCGACCCTATGCAAGACAGAGCCCCAGCGCTGGTTTTCAGCGACATGTCGGTTTCCTCACGATGTTTTCTTTCACCGTTTTGAGAGCAGTGGTGAAGAAGTGATTAAATATTAACACAAAAGTAAAGCGCCTATCTGGGTTCGAACCCACGACCTATAACTAGGTAAGTCGAGGTCCGGACGAGGTCGTTACCACTGGACCACCACTGCTGGCATCACTCTTTTAGTCACATGCAATTAAAATAGCAAGACTTTATGATATATACACACATCAAAAGTGTCTAGGGATCAAGCATTTTTATGCGGATTTCTTGAGATTGAGATGTGGCTTTGTAATAAATTTATGATTTTATAAATTTATATGGATCCTTTTTGGTGCATTTCATAATTTGAATCAGGAACTGTGAATCAAATTCGAGTAAAAGATGAAAATCAGCTGTCAATATTTTCCCTATAAAAACATACAACGCATTGAAGACATTATTAGTGCTACTGTTTCCCTACTACCGATTAAAACCAACGTTATTATGGAGCGGCGACGTCATTTAAGCAGGGAAGAAATGCTCAGAGCCGTGGGAATGATAGAAGCTGGTTCCCGGCAACGTACTGTGGCTTTAGCTCTGAATACAAGTCAGAGTGTTATCAGTCGACTTTGGACACGTTACCGAAGCACTGGTACCGTGGCTGAGCGCCATGGAGGACGGTATCGCTGCACCACACGGAGACAAGACCGATACATTCAAATCTTAACTCGAGGAGCTCCAACAATAACCGCCATGATGTTAGCCGTGAGGCTTCATCACTCTTCAGGGAACTTAATTAGCGACCAAACAGTCAGAAACCGCTTGCATGAAGTGAACCTTCATTCCCGAAGACCGCTACGGGTACCACCTATAGCAATGCACAATCGTAGGATTCGATATCAATGGGCTCTTGAACACAGAAATTGGGCAGAAGAACAATGGCGTTTCGTGTGCTTTTCTGATGAGTCTCGTTTTGGTATGAGACCGGATACAAGACGTATACGACACTGGAGAACCCCTGGACGCCAACAGCGATTAAAATCCTGCCAGGAAGTCCATCCTTATAGTGGTGGAACCATCATGGTATGGGCGGGTATTTGGATCGGCGGAAGAACTGAGTTGATTTGGATCAGAGGCAACCTCAACGCTCAAATTTATGCTGAGACGATTGTATCAGACGTCATCGTTCCTCTACAAGTGCAAATCGGTCCCTTATTTCAGTTAATGCATGATAATGCACGACCGCACACCGCAAGAGTTGTAAGACAGACTCTCGCCGCAGCTAACATCAATGTCCTGCCCTGGCCTGCTCAGTCGCCAGACTTGAACCCGATTGAGCATGCATGGGATATGCTACAGAGAAGAGCTCTGCCGAATATGGAGGGTATCCAGTCGCAAGAAGACCTTTTTTTGTTGTTGCAACGAACATGGGCTGCCATTCCACAGCGTGATTTGGATGAACTCATTTTGAGTATGCCAAACCGATGTTCTTGTGTTGTTAGTGTTCGCGGTAGAAACACGGATTATTAATTGTTTAAGTTACCCAATAAAATTTTAAAGAAAACTGTTATTTCAGTCTTTTTTTCGAACTTTTGTGTTAGTGGTTCAAATGTCAAAAATCCCTTTATTAGGAAAATGGCAAATTTCTTTATTAATGCAAAGGTGACTTGGTTTATCGTTACTGTGACAAACGAAAACACTTTATTTGATGAATCCTTAAAGAAAATTTTAATTAATATCAATCAGGAGAAAAGTTATTGCAAAAATATATGTTGATCCCTAGACACTTTTGATGTGTGTATCTTCAACAAATATTGGGTTGATAGATAGAATAACCAATATACAGGACGATGACGATATTGTTAATAATTATAATGCGCGCACGCAATTTAGCAACGTATTCAGTTTTGACCCCCTTTAATTATAAGCACTTATTTCTTAGGCAAGGTCTCGATGACCTAGATTATGTTATGATGCGCAGGCATTGACCTGAGTCTGTTATTGTGTACCTTTATTACTTGACTAGTAAATTATTTATATTCTATGCTTTGACTGGCTGTGTCCACGGATATGCCTTTGAATTTTGACGAGTTTTGAGATGGACTACAAGTTTATTGAGAAAATTGTCTAATCTATCTTAGGCAGGTTTTGGGAAAGTATATATGTAAGTTACATAACTTGTGTACGTTTTTTAATAAAGATATTGCATATACATATAGGGTGACTGGTAATTAGTGACCGATACCTAAACACGTGATTGTACTCATGATAACAAACAACTTTTACTATGGGACCAAACCTGAAATCGCGAAAAAAAATCAGCTGTTCCCTACATTTATGTTCGTATAACTCGTCAAAATGTAGGGAACAGCTGAATTTTTTTTCGCGATTTCAGGTTTGGTCCCATTGTAAAAGTTGTTTGTTATCATGAGTACAATCACGTGTTTAGGTATCGGTCACTAATTACCAGTCACCCTATATGTATATGCAATATCTTTATTAAAAAACGTAAAATATCTATCTATTGAGAAGACCAAAGAAGCGATGAATGGACTGGGTGAAAGATGATATGGCCAGAAAGGGGTTGACTAGTGGGACGAAAACGTTTATTTCAATTAAACCAATTAAACCCCCCCCCCCCCTAAACCCCCTCTTCACTCCCCCCTCCTCGATCCCCTGCTAGTTCTTCTATTTTAATCTCTGTCTTATCCATTATAAACCTTCTCATTCCAGTCTGCATAGCTATTCACAACCACTCGATACGCTTCCGTATCGTATCGAACATCAATCAATGTTATCGTAGGAGTCCTCTAAACACTATTCACAAGTCCAAAACCCGAAAATTTTGTCAGTTTAAATCAAATAGACGACCGCTACTCTTCCGACGGCTGTTTGCTCTCGGGGGCATGGCAAATCAGTTTATCGAAATGTGTCATTTTCGATACGATAGCCTGTCGGATGGTTGTGAATAGCTATACTGTTCCGATTTTTCTTTTACACCACGGCATGACAACACGAGAAAAGAACAAGTAGACAATATTGGAGCGGAGAAGGCAAATTATTAAACTTATGATTTGAAGACGAACCTTTGATTCAAAATCTATGTATTGAAATGTCATGCAGATGATTTGGAATGCAATTCACGACCCACTCGACACAACATTAAATGTTAGCACACTATTTATAAGATAATTCATATTGCTTTGCGATCTTATGTCACGAGTCGACTGTTCAACATATAATCACGCTTGTAATCCTCGAAGCGGGGGGCAGAGGTGTGGGTGGTACCCAACCCTTAGACATAAGAAAGAAGTTTTTCATACCTTCTTATAGTACTGTAGGTACCCTCATTTAGTCGGTTAAGTCTAAGTCCCATGTAAAAGGGGACGAGCCTATTGCCGTCTTTTTTTATTTTATGGGTACTGTCCCACTGCTGGGCAAAGGCCTACTCCAAATACTTCCAGGAACTCTTTTCCCGCGCCAACTCGAACCAGCCCTCGCGGAACGCGTCTAGGTCATCTCGCTATCTCTTTCTGGGCTGGCCTTGGCAGCGCCTTCCATCTTCAGGAACCCATTGTGTGGAGACTTTTGCCCAGCAGTCATCGTGCATGCGGCTCATGTGACTCGCGCAATCCCATTGCCATCTCTCGGGCTAAATTCAGACTCCGGTCTGCTTCTGAGAAATTCCTGATGGGAATATCCAATAACATTTTCTCATATTAAGCAAGAATCGAAACCCAGGACGCTCATCATTCGTACTTGCAACCGCCATGGCCGTATCACTGTATGTTGGTTTAAACTCAGTATAAAACCACAAACTAGGTCGCGTCTTGACAATTTTGTCTAACTGTATAGAAAACAACAAAAAAAATTACTAGCGTACCCAGCGAAAGTCAAACTCATAGACAATTAGAGAAAGCAAACTGTTGAAACCTACTAGGTCTCATTAGTGAAATCAAAGCACTGGCTGTTTCTTCTGTTTCTTTATTACTGTTTTTTTGTTATTTATCTCGTCTGTCAAATATATTCAGTCTAAATAAAACCACGCTCTTTTACTCTGTATAGGCTTAAGATCCTATAGGTTATGGGCCCAGATCGCAAGATTTGAAGAGAGTAAGAACAATGATCGAAGACCAGTCGTCGGTGCCGCCGCCACAGCCATCTTCAGCAGTAGTGGCCACCCACAGCACGCCGTATTTTGCCAAATTAGAAGGTAGCTGTAACTACGCGACCTGGAGCTTCGCCATGAAAATGTACCTCGTCGATAATGATCTGTGGGACTGCGTAAATTCAACTTCAGAAGACCTGTAAATAGGAAAGTTATTAAATGCAAGTGGGTGTATAAAGTCAAAAGGGATACTAATGGGAACATTGTAAAATATAAGGCAAGACTTGTAGCCAAGGGATTCACGCAAGTTCATGGCGTTGACTACGGTGAAACTTTTTCGCCAGTAGCAAGACTGTCGTCAATTCGTCTTTTATTAGCCTTTGCCGCTAAACTTAATTTGGATATCGACCATCTAGACGTCGAGACGGCATTCCTGAATGGCGACCTAGAGAAAGAAATTTTCATGGAGCAGCCTGAAGGATTCACAAATGACAAATCTAAGGTTTGTTTGCTCAAGAAGTCACTTTACGGACTTAAACAAGCTCCACGCCAATGGAATAAAAAAGTTTATGAAGCTATGGACAAACTTTCACTCAAACGTTCAGAGAAAGAACACTGCATCTACTATAAACATGAAGATGAAAAGATGCTGATCGTAGCGGTATTTGTTGATGATTTTTTCATTTTCAGTAATGATAAGAAGATGAAAGAAGATTTTAAGGATCAACTTAAGAAGTCCTTCATAATTAAAGATTTAGGCCCTCTCAAAGACTGCTTGGGAATGAGAGTTACAAGGAAAGACGACACACTATCACTGGACCAAACAAAATATATTGAACAAGTGATAGCTAAATTTGGAATGACAAATGCCATTTCCGTAACTACTCCTATGGAGACTGGAAGCAAACTTGTATTATCAGATCCCGAGGATGAAAAACCTGAACTACCATACCAGCAGCTCATTGGTTCATTAATGTACATTGCTATTGGTACCAGACCAGACATCTCGCATGCTGTTTCTGCTCTGAGTCAATTCAACGTACATTACGGGGAGGTACACTGGAGAGCTGCCAAGCGTGTTCTCCGGTATCTCAAGGCCACGAAGGACAAGAAGCTAACATATAGCAACACTGGTGATGGAATTGGATACGCTGATGCCGATTACGCAAGTAATCTGGTAGACCGACGCTCCTATACTGGGTATGTGTTCCAGATGAGCGGTTCATCAGTGTCGTGGGAATCACGGAAACAGAGAACGGTAGCTCAGTCCACCACCGAGGCAGAATATATGGCCCTTGGTGAAGCCTGTAAGGAGGCTATCTACATCCGATCTCTCATTAGTGACATCTTTCGATTCTCATCACCCATAACCATCATGTGTGATAATCTAAGTGCCATTTCACTCACCAAAAACAACACACATCACTCTCGCACCAAGCATATCGACATTCGACATCACTTCGTTCGCGAGTGCATCTTCACAAATCAAGTCGATGTCAAGTTCATCTCATCAACTCACCAAACCGCAGACATACTCACTAAACCGTTGCCTAAACCGAGACACTACAAGTGTCTGGCTTCCTTAGGTCTAGCTTAGGGCTTGGTTGGTTTGCAGAGTTTTATTAGTTAGGTCCATATACAGAGTGTTTTGATTACGGGGAGGTGTTGAAACCTACTAATTGATGTGTGTATCTTCAACAAATATTGGGTTGATAGATAGAATAACCAATATACAGGACGATGACGATATTGTTAATAATTATAATGCGCGCACGCAATTTAGCAACGTATTCAGTTTTGACCCCCTTTAATTATAAGCACTTATTTCTTAGGCAAGGTCTCGATGACCTAGATTATGTTATGATGCGCAGGCATTGACCTGAGTCTGTTATTGTGTACCTTTATTACTTGACTAGTAAATTATTTATATTCTATGCTTTGACTGGCTGTGTCCACGGATATGCCTTTGAATTTTGACGAGTTTTGAGATGGACTACAAGTTTATTGAGAAAATTGTCTAATCTATCTTAGGCAGGTTTTGGGAAAGTATATATGTAAGTTACATAACTTGTGTACGTTTTTTAATAAAGATATTGCATATACATATAGGGTGACTGGTAATTAGTGACCGATACCTAAACACGTGATTGTACTCATGATAACAAACAACTTTTACTATGGGACCAAACCTGAAATCGCGAAAAAAAATCAGCTGTTCCCTACATTTATGTTCGTATAACTCGTCAAAATGTAGGGAACAGCTGAATTTTTTTTCGCGATTTCAGGTTTGGTCCCATTGTAAAAGTTGTTTGTTATCATGAGTACAATCACGTGTTTAGGTATCGGTCACTAATTACCAGTCACCCTATATGTATATGCAATATCTTTATTAAAAAACGTAAAATATCTATCTATTGAGAAGACCAAAGAAGCGATGAATGGACTGGGTGAAAGATGATATGGCCAGAAAGGGGTTGACTAGTGGGACGAAAACGTTTATTTCAATTAAACCAATTAAACCCCCCCCCCCCTAAACCCCCTCTTCACTCCCCCCTCCTCGATCCCCTGCTAGTTCTTCTATTTTAATCTCTGTCTTATCCATTATAAACCTTCTCATTCCAGTCTGCATAGCTATTCACAACCACTCGATACGCTTCCGTATCGTATCGAACATCAATCAATGTTATCGTAGGAGTCCTCTAAACACTATTCACAAGTCCAAAACCCGAAAATTTTGTCAGTTTAAATCAAATAGACGACCGCTACTCTTCCGACGGCTGTTTGCTCTCGGGGGCATGGCAAATCAGTTTATCGAAATGTGTCATTTTCGATACGATAGCCTGTCGGATGGTTGTGAATAGCTATACTGTTCCGATTTTTCTTTTACACCACGGCATGACAACACGAGAAAAGAACAAGTAGACAATATTGGAGCGGAGAAGGCAAATTATTAAACTTATGATTTGAAGACGAACCTTTGATTCAAAATCTATGTATTGAAATGTCATGCAGATGATTTGGAATGCAATTCACGACCCACTCGACACAACATTAAATGTTAGCACACTATTTATAAGATAATTCATATTGCTTTGCGATCTTATGTCACGAGTCGACTGTTCAACATATAATCACGCTTGTAATCCTCGAAGCGGGGGGCAGAGGTGTGGGTGGTACCCAACCCTTAGACATAAGAAAGAAGTTTTTCATACCTTCTTATAGTACTGTAGGTACCCTCATTTAGTCGGTTAAGTCTAAGTCCCATGTAAAAGGGGACGAGCCTATTGCCATCTTTTTTTATTTTATGGGTACTGTCCCACTGCTGGGCAAAGGCCTACTCCAAATACTTCCAGGAACTCTTTTCCCGCGCCAACTCGAACCAGCCCTCGCGGAACGCGTCTAGGTCATCTCGCTATCTCTTTCTGGGCTGGCCTTGGCAGCGCCTTCCATCTTCAGGAACCCATTGTGTGGAGACTTTTGCCCAGCAGTCATCGTGCATGCGGCTCATGTGACTCGCGCAATCCCATTGCCATCTCTCGGGCGCAAATTCAGACTCCGGTCTGCTTCTGAGAAATTCCTGATGGGAATATCCAATAACATTATCTCAGATTAAGCAAAGGCTTAATCTGAGAATCGAAATCCAGGACGCTCAGCATTCGTACTTGCAACCACCAAGGCCGTTTCACTGTATGTCTGTTTAAACTCAGTATAAAACCACAAACTAGGTCGCGTCTTGACAATTTTGTCTAACTGTATAGAAAACAAAAAAAAAAACTACTAGCGTACCCAGCGAAAGTCAAACTCATAGACAATTAGAGAAAGCAAACGATTGTCGTCCGCCATTACGCTCAGACCAATTACGGGTCAGAGTTAGTTTGTGAAGCCAATCACGTGCGTCGAAAGTGTATAGCGCCAAAATTGGTGGCTGCTGATTGGGTGGCGCGGTGCAAATTCGAATTTCTATTTTTTTTTAATGTTTTAGCTGTGGGAACGTTTATTTTGGTGCGTCCGTTATGGGATTGTATTCAAATGTTTATTTCTTGGTACAGTTCTCGCCAAAACTGGGCGCTTTGAAGTGAGTGCTACCTGGGGTCTTGCACGTTTTTACATTCGCACTTTAATACATAGAGAGATCAATCTGAAGAGCCATCGTCACGTTTACCACTCAATTGCCTAGGAATAGACCGTGTCTCGAAAGCACGTTAAGCCGTTGTTGGTCCCGGCTGTCATTCGTAGATCTTTGACAGAGTCGTTACGGGTCTTCAGAAGGCCAAAAGTCTGACAACCAGACTTATAGCCCGATTCAAAGTTTATGGCGGCTCTGAAGTGCACTATTTACTGCGCAGTACCGCACCCCTCACCCCCCCTGACTCGTGAATTTCTTACTGCGCAGCGACTTAGCTCATGTTCCAAGCCGCCATAAAGTTTGAATCGGTCTGTACCAAGGGTTATCGTGTTAGGTAGTAGGTACTTAGTTACTGGGTTTTGGAGGTCAGATAGGCAGTCGCTTCATGTAAAATACTGCTATTCAGTTAATCCGGTTAGACTGGAAGCCGACCCCAACGTAGCTGGGAAAAGGCTAGGCAGATTGATTGGACTGTAATGAACACAGTTGAAAGTAAATGTACCATAAAGTAACAAGAACGGATATAGACCAGTGAAACTTGTACGTGTCATAAACTTACTATATTTATGGTACGTGCATAGACTAGCACTATGATTGACACTTGATATCTCTATGAATGATATACATAATAGATAAAGATCATTGATATACATAATAGAGACATAATGCACTTGCTAATCTGCATTCGCGATTTATTTGCCAAAAATGTAAACAAACATGAGTTTATGGAAAAATAACTTTAATTCCTACACAATAAAGTTCAGTTTTAGCTACAACTTCAAACATTTTTATAACTTTTTCAATAGTGCTATTCACTCTGAGATCAACTTAATAACCATTAAAAAAAATAAAGTTGATATTTGTTTAACTTGAAATAACATAAATTTGAATAGACTAGATAATTTCTGATCGATGCATGCTGCCTCGTTGTTCCAGTGGTCGCAAGCGCTACTGCTAAGCATGATGTCCTCTAGGTTTGATAGCCGGGTCGGTGTTAGTAGACATTTCCTTGTATTTTGTGTTTCACGAACTGTGTCCAAATAATAAACTTTATAAAATTCTATAAAAAAAAAAAAATACAATGACGGGGAATACAGACACCAGCACATCAAGTTACTACAACCTCTCAAATTTCTTTAATACATTTTCAACTTTATCACTAAAGAATAAGGTTCAAAGTTGATTGGGAAATTTTGACAGTTTCGTGTAGCTTGATGTGCTGGCGTGCCTGGCGTCTGTAAAGTGACTCTTGGCTTCGTTAAGCGACTTTACACCCTTTATACCCAACATTAATTATGCCCTCAATAGATAAAAGTCTCTAGATAATTCCTAACAGACAGTTTATTAATACTTCGTCTTGCGTTTCTAAAACCTTGACCAATGCTACTAAATAACTGATAACTATCCGCTATCAGTAAAGTTGTACCGAGAGGTCTCTGTTTCCAGACTTAGCCCCTTTTTAGGATGATGCCAAGTCCTAAAAAGGGGCTCGTGGCTAAGTAATAACAGCCGCAAGAATAGATCAATCGGGTTAAGCTACGCTTGCCGCGGTCGGTCTGTGGATGGGTGACCATCTTTACATACCGAGATCCCTAAGTGTCTCGGAAAGCACGTTAAGGTTTCAGCATCTTTGACAGTCGTTTCGGGAGGTCAGAAGCCCGAAAGTCTCTCAACCACTCTTCTTAGCGTGTCGATGGCAAAAAGTTTAAATATTTTTGGCAGGGACCGGCCGGATACTCGTTGAAAGGGTTTTTGAAGGGGTTTTTTTAAGCGCTTCAAAAAAAAACCCTATGATACATGTTACACCTTCGAACGGGTGTAGTTAACCCGTTACGAACGGGTTACCCTTTCAACACCCTGTAACACTGTAACAGGGTAAGCCATTCCAACTCAAGACATTGTAATATGTACTGTTTACAATCGATATTAGTTTGAAAATTGCATAACCACGACCGCACGTGACATCGTACCGCGCCCGGCGGTCCGCCAATCTTACGTGTACCGACTTGCCGAGCGACTTGTATACATTGAAAAATAACTATTGTCTATATGATCTTATAGTTAAATTTTGCTCGTCACACATGCTAAATATACATTGTAATAATATTTATTTTTTCGTGTCTATACCTATACTTGTTTATTTTCATCAATCGTCATTTGATTCGGCAGTATTTATGTTTAAGTGTGTGTTGTAGCTTCCTTAATTCAGTACTTTAAATAATAATCACTTATATGTCTTACTCATCTTAATTGTTAGTTCGCTTAAATGTCACGCGTCACTTTGTCAAATTCGTAAATCGTAATCTACGGGTATATCTTCTTCTATCTGTCTTCTATACATATAATAAATCTGTAGACGAGGCGTTTCTGTACATTAAAAATATTTCCAATAAAAATAGTTGGGTTAAAGGATAACCAACAGATGCCATTTCACCAATTTTTTTAATTTTTGTCGGTTTGTCTGTTTGGATGTGACAGGTTATTTGAACAGGTTCAACGTAAAAAGTACCAAACCAATATGGTTAATTTTGAAACTCAAATATGGTGAAGAACTCGGAGCAGTTATTAGTTTTTGAATCATCGCAATCGCTTCACTCTATCAAAAGATATAATAAATTTAATGTATTCTAGAACAACTTTTTATTAAGTTTTTGGAAACACGTAACGACATCTATTGGCGCGATATAGTACCTACCAACGAAAACGTATTGTTATTGTGATATAAACAACATTAAGTATGTGAATAATCACGTCCTATTAGGCTTACGTTTATGACGAAATAACACAGATACTTATGTATGTGTTATTTAAAAAGTAATGATACTGATTATTATAGAAAAATCGCTTTCCATTGATGGTTTATTAGTGGCGTCTGTGGCGCTAAAAGAATTTCAAATAAAAAGTGAGGATAATGTAAGATGATAATAATAATTGATGTGGTGTTCTGAGTGATAAAAAATGCAATGTTAGATAATTATTGATTTATGAAAGTTGATTAATGCAATGCGAGTTTCGAGTTAACGACTTTTTCGATAGATAGCGTTGAGCAAATGTCTTCATATTGTGAATCGCGGTGATGTTTTGGAACGAAGTTCTTTTACGGAGCTTGGGGTAGGAATGAAAAACTTGCGTAATGAAAAAGCATTATGCCTCACTTTTCATAGTAATAGAAAGAGACAGAGAGAGAGAGAGATAGTTGTCAGGGTTTCCGAGGGTGCTGAAACCGATAGTGAGGTCAAAAAGAAAATCCCAAGATGGCGGTTACAAACATTTTAATTTTTTTTGCCATGGGTGTCGGTTTCATGGTTTTCGAGGGTGCTGAAGCCGCTAGTCAGGTCAAAATGAAAATCCAAGATGGCGGCTGCAATTTTTTTAAATTTTTTGACATAGGTGTTTTTTTCATGGTTTTCGAGAGTGCTGAAGCCGATAGTGAGGGAAAAAGAAAATCCAAGATGGCGGTTGCAAATACACTGGACAGCAAATAAACCGAGCCACCCGCTAGCGTGGAACTCTGATTCGATTTTCTCAAAAAGTATAAAGCTTACAACTGTCATAGTTATACATACAGAAAGTGCGTTTCATGATGATTAAAATGAATGGAAACTTATTGGAATTAATCAATTTATTAAGTTTTTATTAAGGATCTTACAAAGAAGAGTCGTTTTTCAGTCGTGTTAATCGTTAGTAATCATAAAATGAAAGAAAAAAATGAAAGCCAGAAACAAAGACAAAATTAAAAAAAAGTTTCTGATCAGTATTCAGTATTCCCTCCCCTTGCTCGGATAACTGCCGGCATCCTCGTATTCATTGACCTCACGAGCCTGACGATGAAATCTTGGGGAATTGCATTCCACTCCTCTTCAATGGCGATTCGCAGCTCTGGAAGCCTTGTTGGAGCAGGTACCCGGGCTCGAACCCGACGTTTCAGCTCATCCCATAAGTGTTCTATCGGATTCAAGTCCGGGCTTCGAGCTGGCCAGCCCAACGTACGAATGCTGACGTCGCGTAGATACTGGGTCACCACATGAGCGCAACATGAGTCCGTGCATTATCATGCATCAACTGCATATCCTGCCCGATATATTCTGCGTAAGGTACCACATGGTCTGCGAGGATTTCAGTAATGTAGCGATGAGAAGTCAATCCCTGTGTACGACCCGTCGGTTCGATGAAAACTAACGCTGTATGTGCGGTTAACGAGATGCCGCCCCAGACCATTACAGATCCTCCTCCATAAGCAACAGTTTCCTCGATGCAACATTGTGAATAACGTTCTCCAGGGCGACGATATACTCTCTGTCGTCGATCACTTCCATGTAGACTCACCCTGGTCTCATCAGTGAAAAGTACATTACCCCACTGCTCTAACGTCCAATCCCTATGCTCTCGAGCAAATTCAAGTCGTGCTCGACGGTGCGCTACCGTTAATGCTGTGCCTGTTGCAGCTCTCTTTCAGGTTCCTTTCAGCAAGTCTCCTTCTGACGGTATCTGAACTCATACCCACTTGGCGTTCGTCACGCACATTTTGTTGGACTTGAACTGCGTTGAGGCGGCGATTTCGCAGAACAGTAAGTTGTATATAACGGTCATCTGCTACTGATGTAGCCCTAGGTCTGCCCGTACCTGGACGGCGATCGAATGCTCCAGTCTCTAGGTACTCGTATCGTCTGTAAACTCGTTGCACTGAATATCTGCTGATTCGAAGTCTTCGAGCGACCTCACGTTGCGCAACGCCTGCTTGAAGTAGTGCTAAAGCTTGAGCTGCTTCCTGAGGTGTCGTATCCATTATTGATCGAAAAATGTAACAAAAATACACGCGTCTGAGCAAACTATGGACAAAAACTTAAGAAATGATAAGAAATATCTGACTAACCTCACATCGTCGTTTTCATAGTTTTCGAGGGTGCTGAAGCCGATAGTGAGGTCAAAAATGAAAATCCAAGATGGCGGTTGCAAAAATTTTCAAATTTTTGTCATGGGTGTCGTTTTCATGGTTTTCGAGGGCGGCCGGTGTCGGATATAACCAAAGTAAATGGGTTGCTTTTCACACGGGCCACCTTATGTTGAAGCTATTTCGAGGGGCAAGCAACATTTCTAACATCGTTTACAGAGAGGCAATTTTTTAGTTACATAAGGTTTAAATCATGACTACTTTCAAGTTTCAATCATAATTTACCATGATAACGCTTCAGCACACTCCGCCAGACGGGCAGTTGATTTATTGAGTAGGTACGGCAGTTTCACACTCAAGTAGCACTGCCATATCATAAAAAGGTATTGTATATTATGTCTTCGAGACAATAACTAAATTTTTGGCCGTTGTCTTGGTTAAAACCATATCGACCCTCAAGATATCTTAAGGATATCCATCAAGGCACAGTTAAGTAAATGTGGGCACAGATTTACAGAATAAGTTAAGAAAGACTTCAAACTACTTTTCAGATAAACTTCAGTCAGTACGATTTAAGAGTAACACCATTGATGAATTCTTCCTTTTATCTTCTTGATTTCTCGACGCTTTATAAGGCATTATATTGGTATGTAAGATATCTACAATACCAAGTTAAGTATTTCTAAATTTACCGCAGAGAAGAAACCAACACTTAGAAAAACTAACTTCAAACTTCACCTACTTATCTCAGATATACTTTAGATAAAATGGTGGTATTATTTTACAAGTTAGTATTCTAAAACAGACGCAAAATAAAATGTATATATGGCTGTTTGGTCAGATAATATATCAGCCTCAAGCAGGCGCTTTCATTTTTATTTATTTTCAAAAATTGCATTGTCATTATGAACCATGACGACGCGGTGACTGCAGTCGAAACGGCTGTGGTAGAGAACCCCAAGGTATGGGAAGCGTTACCAGGCAATATCGGAAGATTCTTCCTTTTCAATGAAGGAGTGGCAATTACACCTTTCCTAAGCGACACATTATTGTTTTCCGACATCCACGCGAACGAAGTCGCGGGGCACAGCTAGTAACTAAATAAAAATAGTAAAGCAATAAGGCGCCGCACGGGTCCAAGTATCCCCCCACCTACATGCAGCTCAAGTTTATTAGGTAACCCAGGGTAACACGAAAAAAAGCTTTTCGAGAAGGTAACCTCTTCAAAGGCTTAAGTCATTAAAGGGGTTAACCCCTTCACGTGGTTACCTTAATAAAGGTGTTAACCATTTCGCTGGGTTTCGAGGATGTAACTCGAACAAAAGGTAACACTGCGATATGAGTTACCCCATGTACGGGTTACCCTGTCCAAAGGCTTAACTCTTAAGCGGGGTTGTCCGGTCCCTGATTTTTGGCCCAAAATTCAGCTCACGCAGAATATGAACTGGGTAATACGAACCACTCTTACCAAGGGGTATCGTATTACCCAGTAACTGGGTTGTGGAGGTCAGATAGACAATCGCTCCATGTAAAATACTGTTTTTCAGCTGCATCCGGTTAGACTATAGAAGGCGACCGAGTAGTTGGGAAAAGGCTAGGCAGATGATGAATGCAGCTGCAGCCGATCCCAATATTACAGACAATGAGGACTGGGACAGTCCTAAAATTGTAGGAGCTCGTCCTGGAAAGTCATAATTTCCGAAAGACGTCCACTGCTGGACATAGGCCTCCCACAAGCACCGCCACTTCGCATCCAGCAGATTTCGCACCACCCCGCTGTTTCCCAAAATCCCAACCAATATAATACAAAACAACTTCTGCCTATGATAAGCCGTTTCAATCATAATATTATTGTTTTTCTTCTACATATCATAATATAAATGAGGAAGAGGTATTTCCGATGTTGTTTTGTTTTCCAAAAGTTGGGAATTCTTATCTTTATTTTGAATGGTCATCACTGATCACACTAATATTATTATAAAGGCGAAAGTTTGTGTGTTTATTTGTTTGCTACTTCTTCATGCACAACCGGCTGGACAAATTTTGTATGAAGGTAGCTGACACCCTGGATTAACAGATAGGCTAATTTTTATCCCGATATTCCCACGGGATCGAAACTTATGCGGGTGAAACCGCGGGGCGCAGCTAGTAAATAATAAGTATAATAACAATAAAATAATAATCAATTTATTTTCAGATTACAAAAACCCATAGATACATACCTTAACCTAAGTAATAAGTATAATACATAATAATACAGTAACAATTTTGTTAGTAAATAAAACTTAATAACTATGATAGTAATTTAGTATTATAATGATTTGAATTAGAAAAAAAAAAATAGTTTTTTAAATACCACGTTACCTACTTACCAAGAATTCCAGAATTACGCCCCCGTTCTATGGGTCTACCTAACCTCGTCGAAATTACCAGGAAAAGTACGCCCCTCTAAATGGTTTGCGTGGTTTTACCCGAAAAACGCGGATGACACGGCGTGGTACAGTACAACACACAGAGATTACTCCTGACGTAGTGGACGGGTTTATGTGATACGGAACCAGGATTGTAAATATTTATTAAGTATTTTTTTGTTTTGTTTCACTGGCATGTCCTAGAACCAAAATTTCGGAGACATGTGACATGTACCAACCCACACTTGGTCCGCGTGGTAGATTACCACTCCCTCTCGAAGAGAGGAGGCCTGTGTCCCAGCATTGGGGACTTTATAGGCTGATTATACTAGGCAGATAATTATAATTAAAGTATTGATGTATTTTGTAATTTTGACCTATATGTTGGATGATTAAGATATTGGATTCAAATATTTGCTCATACAAATCGTATTTAAAACCGGAAAACGCTGTTTAGGGACTTATTTATTGAAGTCGTGTGTTTCATTATTAGGTGAACATGACCGATATTCTGTCCAGAAAGCTCAAACAAAGTTATCAAGACTTTTTTTTGTCCGTTGTTTATATTACTTTACCTTGTCTACACGTTACAGGAAAACAGTAGGTATTCAACTATCAATTCAGGATACATAAACACAATATCCAGCATAATTTTAATTCATTAAAATTAATTAAAACTAGGTAAAATCTTGTTAAAATGTCAATAGACATATTTATCATATTTTTCCGCTACAGATTATTTAGTCAATACATAGAATACATACCTACATATTACATTGATTGACAACAGAATTGAAGAATGTTTGCGAGGTAAAAAAAAAACATCCACAGATGTTTCAAGGGTTAATTCAGACTCGACAATTATTAGTCAAAATCTGTATCAAAATTGCCATATTAATATATAATTATACTAGCTTTTGCCCGCGACTTCGTCCGCGTATATGTCGGTTATCGCGGACGCAGACGAAGTCGAAGTCGAATAAAAAGTAGCCTATGTCCTTTGTTGGGGTTCACACTTACCCTGTACCAAATTTCACACAAATCGGTTCAGTAGTTTAGGCGTGAAGAAAAGACAGACAGACAGAGTTACTTTCGCATTTATAATATTAGTTAGGATATGCCAAATGAATAAACAGTAAGTTTGTACTTAACTGCTTAAGCATCAGCTGTTAAAATGGAAGTCATAAAAAGTTTTGTACTCGTATATTTTAATTTTCGCTTTCGTTTGTTTTTGTATGTGCATATTTTATACCCGAGGAGGTTACTGGAGTAGAAATAATTTAAGCAATCTTTTCATTAATAATACAATGTCTGAAAGGACGTATCTACGACCTTTTGATAGATTCTAAGGAGGACCTATCTAGCAGAAAAGAACAATCGCCTAGAAGTCCTCAGCAAACGGACAGGACGAATAAAGAAACTAAAGAGGATTCCAGTTGTAGTCAGAGGGTGGAAACTGAATAATACGATTATGATGAAGCTATGGACATAAGAGACTGAACCAAATACGAGTAGTGATGAACATGACAATGAAGAAGGCTTTACGAATGCAGGCCAGGAAGGAGTTGATGAACGAGAACGATACGTTTACGCCTATTTTCACCAACCACCCCTAAACTACACCCTTGGTAGGAATCCCTTAGACTAAGGTATCCCTTAAATGCATCCCATATCTTAATTCCTTTTCACCAACCTAAGGGACACTTAAATAGGGGCCTAAGTCTTTTATGAGTATGAATCTGGATGACTACAAAAGGAAGAGAGATAGACCGAAGAAAAGATGGAAGGATTGTGTGCAAGGTGAATTGACTGGAAATATAGTGAATTTTGATATGACGACTGATAGAGATGTCAGTATGAAAGAAAACCCCCAAATTAATTAGGATCAAGGACAGGAGAACGATAATGATATTGCTTTAGCCAAGTACAGACGCCAGCACATCAAGCTACCCGAAACTAAAATTTTCCCAATCAACTTTGAACCTTATACTTAAGCGATAAAGTTGAAAATCTAGTAAAGAAATTTGACAGATTGTGGTAGCTTGATGTGCTGGCGTCTGTACATATAATGAGAACGTAAGGATGACGGTCTATGGTTTAAAGAAAAAAAAAGAAAAGAAAGAAAATATGTTTATTTGCGGTAAACATGACGCAAGCAAAGAAAGAACAAGTTGGGGGGAAAATATGCGTCACATCCACCGCATACCGGCTAATGCTCAGCATAATGCTAGTGTCTACCTACCACTAAGAAAAAGGCGTAAGATTATAATGTATGTAATGGTTACGCCTTCTAAAGGTGGATTTCTGAGTACTGCAATCGAGGTATCGCCGAGCGATATCACCGTTTTGTTTTGTTCAACACAGAGCTGCAGTGTCGCGCGCCAGTACGTTCTGACTATCGCTGTACTTAGTAGGTAGTATTGAGTGCGGGAAAACCCGCTATTGCACTGTTAATACTATGGTTAACGCCAAATAAATGTGGAATAAAAGTCATTGACCCTCATACATTTATTCAAATACGTAATTCCGAAAACAGAAATAATGACATAAACTTGTCCCGAAACGACCTTTATCGTGATCCTTGACTTTTTCTAGTAATAAAAAACGATTCATAATGTATTGTCGGGGTACCTACACAGAGAAATTAAGGAAAGGGCAATGAACTTTATTCCAGATTTAAGTGGCGACCACCATAGTAAAGGCTTACTTATTTTGTATTCTCTGACCTTTATTGGGGTATCGTGTATCGGAATCAAAGTTAAAACAGCGGAGTAATTGCCTAACACACTATCAATAGCAATGGCTTTCATTTTCTACAGTTCAACAACATTCATGGCGTTATTGACGTGGTTGAGCAGACAAGTTTATCGAACATATGAAGCAATGAATTAGCAATATCCTTCAAAATGATTCAGATTGAGATTGATAGTGTGTTACGCAATTAGAGTGCATTTTCATTTGCCCCTAAGTAGGCAGGTTTTAGACAGGGAAGCGTGACACGACCGAGAAGAGGCTTATACTCCGCAGTGGGTGGATCCAGGCTCCCAATAATGACGATGATAATGTTGATGAGGCAGTTTTAGATTGTCACCCAAAAATCTGATGGTGAAGAACGCAAACGTGATGATAGAATATTGCATTCTCTAAAGCCCATACCCAATAGCACCCCCAGAAAACCCCTTTCCTTGAAAGGGAACAGTCTGATTTGAAATACCACTATAGGAACACCTTTTTTGATGCAAGAACTGTCCCCTCATTACGTCTGATTGGCTATAACGCGTTTGTCTATCGTTTTCTACCTCAAAACACGTACAGAATACTAACAACCAACTGCTTAACTCGCCTCACTGTTTTCCTAATGTCATATCAATCCGGAAATACACACATAATACGTCTCTGTGTGTGTGTGTGTCTTGTCTTGTTACGTGGACAAGTCACTCACTCGGGCATACGCCCAACATATTCCGTTCGGTTAGCGTATTAAGTAATACATTAAGTGGGCTAAAGTAGTGGGTGGACAACTATTGTTTAAAGAAATAAAAACTGATCTGCACTTGATTTTACTAGTGGTACTAGTTTGTATAGGGTTTGGAGCAGTATCTCCGTATAAACAGGAAGTAGGGCAGTTTAAAATTGTACGATACATGAGTCTTCCCTGAAGACTTGCAAGCATAACTCAAAACTCAAAGCAGTTATTTCAATTAAACCATTCACAGGCACTTTGGAGCTGTCAATGAGCCGGTCAGTCGACAAGTTGAAGCTAGTTGCCCATCTGAAAGCGTAGTAGGCCCCTACGGAAAAGAACCATAGAGAATTTATAGTCTTTGAAAAGAACAAACGAACACAAAATGGTCAAAATGTCTTAGGTCATATAATATAATAATAATTTATTATAAATGCGAAAGTAAGATTGTTCGTTTGTTACGCTTTCACGCCAAAATGACTGATCAGATTTGGATGAAATTTGGCACATGAGTTAGACCATGACCTGGAGAAGGACATCTAGTAACTAATATATCGTGGCGCAATGATCAGTTGCATCAATCGTAAACAAAGAAACGCAACAAAGGCATTATTATCAAAGAAGTTTTATAAGAATAAATATTTGATGATTGTGATGCTGTGGCGTGCGTCAGCTTTGCATAAACCAATCCAATTATCAGTGCCACAACATCGTCCAGCGGCCATCACACGTTATCTGTATGAGCGTCCATCATTATATTAACATCAATAAAATAATCGTAGAATAGAAACGTTCAGTGCATCGCCGAACGCCGCGGAGACGGGTCGTGCGCGCAAAATCTGTTACGTTATTTACCTCAACAAAAAGTAGTTTCGCGTTTTATTAAGTGTTTATAAAAAAAATGGCAGAAGGCGACGTGCCTTTGGTTACAAGTTTTGGCGGCAGTGAAATTGAATTTGGCGGGAACGGATCTAAAATGACGAAGGCTAATTCGAGGTATGTTTTTTTTTTTCTTAGGTATTTTGTGTTCGGTCTGAAGTCTGAACTGTAATTTTTTTTTTATGTGACTACAGAAAATTATATTATTATTATAATACACTGTTTTTAAATTCTAAACACAGCGTTTAATACAATAATTATTAAGTAAAAACACAACGCAAGCAAAAACCTTGAATCGTAATCATAAGTTGACTTAGCAAAACTTTATGCTCACTTTGTGTTCAATGCTAAATCTTTGTTTTTCTCGACAACCTTTTTTTGTACGATTCTCGACTTTAAACCATAGTATAACTAAGATCTATATTTGCATAGATTCTCTTGGCAAGTTTTGTAAATATCAGAACATCAGACGTGCACAATCATTTTAAAATGAAAGGACAATGTATACAAATATATTAATATAATACAAAACAAAGAGCGCATAATGAAAACTGCTAGCGACAGTAAATAAACATTTACTGTCGCTAACAGTTTTTTGTCATTTTATCATTCATATCAGTCATTTTATTTTTGACTAGCTAGACTAGACATTGTCCTCCCCTAAAACGACCCACTAACCCCTGTCCTTTTTCAATTATTCATAGAAAAAAAAAAAGACCTTTTCCGGACTTAGAAAATTTTCCGCTATTTTTCTTTCTAAAAATACCTATATTGGTCCAGCCGTTCTCAAGTGATGCGGTTACCAACGAACAGTAGTTCATTTTTATTTAAATATAGATAAAGGAATAAAGAATACCTACGTCACAATAATTCTGGTTTTGAATTAGCGGTTTTTTTTTGCATAATGCCATCCTACCTCCTTCGTATCATATTCAAAGACAATTTTTTTTTTTTCAAATTATTGTCTTTAGTATTCGGATTCAAAACAAAAACAAAATGGCCTCTAATGCAACGATTATTATAAATTGATCTCATGACCTACATTAATTAAACTTACTTATATGGTTACTTTATTAAAATGTGAGAACAATATTCTAATACCTAAGTGATATCCGCTGATCGCGAATGACGGGAAACCGCTATCAACGACAAAAGTCTATGCTGTATTGAAGTAATGTTTAAACATATGTTTTACGTATACATAAAATCAAAATGTAGGTAGGTACCTAGTTACCCAAATACCTACGTAATAATAGGATTAGGATCACGCTAATATTATAACAAAAAAAAAAAGTTATTGAATGCGACCTTCTTCTAATATTGATATTATAATAGGTACTTAATGGGTCTCATTTTTTTTTTCTCTTGAATCATCACAATTTATGAGACTATCCTGAAACTATGTTCAAATATTATCCAGTCACCAAAATGGTAGCGGGGCTGACTGTCTAGCGGTGTAATTGCTTCGCTTTCATTGTGACAGTTCAACAACATTCATTGCGTTATTTACGTTGATAAGCAGACAAATTCGAAAATATTTAAAAGCAATGGATTAGCAATATCTTTCAAAATGATTCAGATTGTGATTAATTGTTACGCAATTAGGGTGCTGGGTGCACCTGTTTGTAAATTCTATGATATTTTATTTATTTATTTAATAAAACTTTATGCACAAGTAAAAAAAAAATACTGAACAAAAACGGACTTAATGCCCGAGGTATTTTCTACCAGTCAACCTTAGGGTGATGCAGAGACAAAACATGCCAGGTGCAACATATGGGATAAATAGCTCGTGATTTTATTTAACCCTATGGTTGACCTCATCGACGGCGAAACTAGCGTGACGGTTGACACTTGACAGTGGAGAATGGAAGAAGACAAAGTTTCTCGCCGACCCCAAGTAACAGTGGCGAAGGTACCATACAACTCGATTCCCACCGGCTTCCCTTCGAAAATTCAGAACTAAACCACTCTATAGTCAATTCATCATTGACATTTTCTTTTGGAATTATTTTTTGCTTCGGCCTACCTCTGTCATAAATTCACCCTTCGCCACTGCCAAGTACATGGGGCAAGGATTGGAAGATGTTGATGATGATGGTTGACCTCATCGTAGCACGAACAGTAGTCAGAAATTTCAATAAAAAACTGTACGAAACTTCATTTAATTGATAAAAATATACAATAAATAATTATTGTGGCAGGCTATCAACCCCTGATAAAGGAAAGTCAATAAACCCTTTTCCAGTCTATTTTTATAACATTGCCAATATAAATGATCATTTCTGATTTCTTTTCAATTACAAAAATGTGGGTAGAAGTGAAAACTATGAAAAAAAAATTGGATGTATTTTAATCGAACCACTAATCAATCAATTTTGCGCTCCTAAAAATATTATTGAACACTTAATACTGCGCCTCTTTTTATGAAACTCAAATAATTCCTTTTCTGGGGTCTTAAAGATGCTTAATAGCCAAGTAACTGTAGTATCATCATTAAAAAGTCAAAAATTTTTAAAGGATAAGTAAATTATTTCCCTTTTTTTTATATTTCCCAAAAATTATTGGTGTCTAGTGCATCTTTCTAACCGCATTTTTACTTGTTAAGTTTATGCCGTGGAAAATACTGATAACTGACTTAACTAATACCGGAAAACGTCCCTAACATAGGTATTTAAGAGAAGGTTATGTTTTATAGCTGCAACCTTTTAGCATTTTTCCTTACACTATCCTTGCACTTTTAACTCATCTAAATATCTAAGTAGTTTTCCCCTTCACTGCAAAATAGAGCTAGTGATTGGCTTATGCCCGAGCATTTAGGGCATCTTGGGCAAAAACCTGCCCAAATTTCCCTATGTGCCTAATTTGCCTAGGCATGATCATACCGTTCGAATTGACGTTTACGAGATTTTTCACCACTGACAGCTGTCAAACTTTTGGTCCCTATTCGTTCGAAGTTACAATACATTAACTGAATTGAATAAAAACAGCTCTTGGTAGCAAGTAGGCCATCATGGTTGTTGGCCCATTGACTACGGCTATTGGCTACGTATGGCCCGGAATTAAATGATTATAACTAACCTACGGTTGTTGTTCGAATCAAATGGGAAGTTCCATGTTTATCATTTAATACGTTGAATTTTATTATACAGAATTACAGAGTAATTAGATAAAAATGTTGTTTGTTTATAATAAATTATACTCGTAGTTGTGTGTCGTGTAGTTTTGTGTACACTAATTACTACTGAGTTTTCTAGATAATTTTATAAAAAAAAACTAGCTGTGTCCGCGACTTCGTTCGCGTGCATGTCGGAAAATAAATTAGATTTCATATTTTTTGCGCGGAACCCTAAATTTTTTTCTAAAATAAAAGTAGCAGCAGCTACCTGCCAGTGGGAGTCACGTCGGATATTAACCAGAACAAACATACAGACAGACAATAATATTAAAAATTATTTTGTTGTTATATGTACCGTATATGTGTGTTATTTTGAGTTTTTGACATTACAAACGGACACTTTTTTTTTTATAGGATTGCCCGTCAACAATTATAAGGACACAGACCTTTACTCAAGTTTTAAAACGAAACGGGGGGCAATATTTTCGGTTATTTAACGGTAGTTTTGTGAGAAACTGCGCAACAAAGAATTCTCAAGTTTTGATACGATACCGGTCGGAACATTATACGATTTACATATCTGGTAAGGTCGTGGCCGTTTGACGCAACCAACCATATGTTATTTGGAAATACCTATTTGATTTTTACGGTGTTTTTTCTTCTATTTGTTACTCGTAGTCGTTATTTTAAAGTACCTAAGTATTTCGTGGAAATATCCTTGTTTGTCTGACTGCCTCATTGGTCGTAAGCGCTACTGCTGGGCATGAGGTCCTGGGTTCGATTCCCGAGTCGGGCAAAGTGTTATTGGGCTTTTCCATCAGGAATTTCTCAGTAGCAGCCCGGAGTCTGGATTTGTGCCCGGTTGATGGCCATAGGCTCGCTCCTTATTACATAGGACTTAAAAATAGCTGGCGAAATGTGAGTGTACTATATGTACAGAGGCCAGCACATCGAGCTACCCCAATCTGTCAAATTTCTTTGATAGATTTTCAACTTTACTACAAACAAATAAGGTTCATATTCAATTGGGAAAATTTTACAGATTGGGGTAGCTTGATGTGCTGGCCTCTGTACATATCTGCCTAATCCTTCAGGGATTACAGGCATGATGTTCTGTTATGTTTGCTTTATAAATGGGGATCATTTCTCAACCTACTTCTTTAAAATGCCTTCAATACGATCCAAGTTCACGAAAATCGTTCATAAAAATCATAAGTGATATTTTGTTGGTTTCTCATGCTCAAAAATTGACAATTAGTTCTAATTATGGTAAGCTCGTGTTTGACCATTATCTCACCTAAAATGAAGCCTAGACATTTGTCCTTTTACTCAAAAACACACGCATGGCCATATGAATGTAATTTTAATCGTTCTATTCCAACAAGTGACACGAAAATTAATTCATTTGTGTATGTGGTCTAGATTCCGTGCGTTGTCTGTGGTTTAGTTTCCCGCGGTCCCGCCGAATGTGTTAGTGAAAAAAAAAAATGTTTAGGCACAGATGTTCCGCCGTGTCTGGTCTATGCGTTCCAAATATGAGGTGAGACATATAAAATATATTTTTTTCTCCCTGTGTTTTGTAAACTATAGCTAAAGTATTTGTTTTTATACATTTGTCGGCTATAATATTTAATAAATCTTGCCCTTAGACTATCAATGGTCTATTTATAAGATCTTGCTCATACCAAAAATAACGTTTCTTTTTTATGCTTTGAATTGTGCCCATCATGGTCCAATATGTAAATGGAATGGAATCATTAAAACTTCAGTTTTTTTTTGTTAGCAATAATATTACACCATATTTTGTAATTTTATCGAATCTTTTTAAATTACGTAATTTTCACATTATGAATTTAGCAAGTTGCTAAACTCGATTTTAAAAGTCTGTATGATTCATTTCGAAAAGCCAAATTTTATTCAGAGGTCTGCTTTTATCTGTTTTGATGTAGAAGTAAACAAGTATCGGTAGGTATTGTAAAAAATACAAATACATTAGTATAGGGATCTATTAACTAAATTAAGCAAACGATTTTCTGTGGAGAGGAAAAAACAACCTATAACCATCTACTTAAGTGTAGGTATTTTTTTTTACTTTTTGGCATTGTTTTTAAAGACTGACAATATTCGCGACGAAGCGTCATCTATTTTATTTTAGCTTTTTTTAATAACTTAGAATCATTTGTGGCCGCGAATAACGCGCAACCAGGTAGGGCTTGATAATAACTTAGAGTCATTAGAATCACGTATTTTAAGTTAGAATAAGAACTATTGTACTATTATTTTCAATAGGAAGGCTCGTCAGAAGAAATAGATTACCTTTTATTAATTTAGAGTCTTTTGTGGTCGCGATTAACGCGGTACCAACTAATTAGGGTCTTTTGTTATAACTTAGAGCCTCTTCATGACGAAGCCTCATAAATAAGATTAGTTTTTTTGTATTACCACTTAGAGTCATAGAAATAAGTAAGTGTGTAATAAAAGTTTTTACGACACGTCTTTTATTGACCAACAATGGTTGTACTACCTATGAACCTCTGTCAAGTAGGTTGTATATAGTTTTTAGTACATCCAGGTACCCTAGACCGAGACCTAGCCCTGGATGTAACTTATATAGCTTACAATTCACGGGATACGCCTACTTGATAAGTTCATATGTGGTAAAACTGTTATTGGATTTTTTGAGAAATAGTGTGGTCTTCCAATAAGACCTTCAGAGGCGCTTCACGTCCTGAAAACCTAATATATAGTAATTAAACTGTTGCATTTCGTTAGAACTAATAGAATAGATTAATGTTGCCGAAGACAGGGTGAAGATCGGATAGACAGTTTTCAGATAGATTAGCCTGAAAAATAGTTTTGCCCTTAATTAGTACCTTTTTTTCACCTTTGTCCTGAAATAACTTTTTAGTAATTATAGATATAGGCAACATAAATATCCAAAAAGATAAATGGATTCAAAAGGAATCTAACGATATGCGACACGTTAAGGTGACATTTAAGAATATAGGCATACAGGCCTAAAATAGTTTAAAACAAAGGACGTTTGTAAGCTAATTAAAGTTTAAAATCAGGAAGAAATTTCGGGTTCTCTTCAAGGTATAGTTTCGAGCCACTTAAGCAATCCTTAAATCATAGTAACTTCGTAGTCGTCGGCAAGATTATTCCTGAAGAAACCTGAAGAAACCCGAAGCAGCTTCCTGAACACTTATGAAGACTCAACAGTGCGTTTTATTTCAAGAATCCCTTCACGTATGAATTCTAGAAGATAGCCGCGAATCAAACAACCCTTCAGTACATATCCGCAAGACTCTCGTCTACAGAAGATTCCCGAAAGCCAATCCAACCTATAGGTGCAGGACGTCAGCGCCACGCGACGGGGAAACTTACAACTTCCCCTCACCCCTTACGTCCGTGGATAACGCCCGTCTCGCACATCTGCTGGTCCTGTCGAGCCGGATTTTTTGGGAATCCCTCCTGAACATTTCAAGAATCAAACTGAAGCATTATAATTCGACACATCTGTTGCAACAATAGATGATTCGTATTAGTTTTTTCAACATTTGAAGATAGAAATTTGTGCGTGAAGTTTTGAAGATAGAACATTTTCGTTTGAAGATTTGAAGATAGAACCTTTTTTGTGCGTGAAGTTAAGTGTTAAAGTTTTAAAGTTCGACAATTGAACATAAGTGTTGAAAAGTGAACATAAGTGTTTTGTGTTTGAACATATATTCGTGAACTGAGTTTATTCGTGAACTGAAGCCAACATGCCGGTTACAAGATCAAAAGGCAAGGCACCTGCAGTACAGGTACAGTCAGTGGAAGTGAGCAGAAACCCTAGTGCTTCAGCCATCCGTCACCAGCTGCCGCCACGTTCACCGTCCACCACAGAAGGGACCGAACAACAATCGCAGGCGCAGCACCCCCTTGCTCCACCGAGGGGTCAGGACTTACCTGTGCCGACTCAGTCAAAAGAAATCGAATCAGAACAATCGACTACTTCCGACAAGGGAACTAGTCTAGAAGGGACTTCAGATAGAACATTGAAACCTTCAGATAGAATCTCCAGCCGATCCGTACCGACGACTACCCGGGGTGACGCCCGTATCGAGCATACTAAACCGCCGTCGACTACTCATAGATCGACACGGTCACTTAAGAAAATTTCGAGGGCACGCGAAGAACTATTAAAAATGAAAATAGAGCTTGCCCAAATAGCACTTCAGAGAGCCGAGGAAGAAGATTCCATCGGCGAATATATGGATGATAGAGAATCGAACGATGAGTACGTGCGTTCCTGGCTTGAAGAGGCACCAGAGCCTATACCAGTGAGCGAGGTCAATGCCGCCGAAGGGGACAATAGAAATAGATGCTCCAAGCAACCGCCCTCTCCTGTGGACTTCGATAATATAGTGGACCTCCAAACGCAAGTACCTATTCAACAACAACATCCTATAGTAAACGAAGTGAAAAATAGTGTAGTGCCGTCAAAGCAAATAGAAGATAGCAGGGGAACAGACACACTCCGTCCTTTCATTACGGAGCTCACGTCCGCTATAGCGTCGCTAGCCGACAGGAAAACAGAACAGCGGACATCGAATAACCCCATAGCGTCAAAGGTTATTATGACGCTACCAAACTTCAATGGGGTGCATACAGAATGGCTATCATTTCGTGCCATTTATGAAACTACTCGAACATATTTTAACGATGTCGAGAATACAGCAAGACTCAGAAGAAGCCTGCGTGGGCGGGCATTAGAAACAGTGAGCTCAGAACTCATCGGACATGCAAGACCGGATGATATAATGAAAGAACTCGAGCTGCAGTTCGGCCGTCCAGATTCCATCGCTCAAGCCGAAACAGAAAAGCTACGTGGACTGCCACGCTGCAGCGAAGCACCTAAAGACATCTGCATGTTCGCGAGTCGAGTCAGAAGCGCTGTAGTCACTTTACACGCTTTAAAAAGGGATCATTACCTTATCAACGCTGAGCTCACGCGTGCATTAACAGAGAAGCTACCAAACTCCATACGTGTGCAGTGGTACAGAATATATACAGAAAAGTACCAATCGATACCAGATCTCACACATTTTAGTAACTTTCTCACCGAACAAGCCCACTTCTGCAGTGCCTTCGCCCCGCCTGAGAACATCAACCCCATTGAAGGTATAGTGAACAAACGTGTCACACAAAGGACACATACAGCTACAGACAGGCCGACCTCAAAATGCCGCGTCTGTGAAAAGGAAGGACATTACTCGTCCGACTGTAAAAAGTTTCAAGAAGCATCCAGTGATAAAAAGTGGGAACTCGCAAAGAAACTTAGTTTGTGTTTTCGTTGCCTACGAGTTCGTCGTTTCGGACATAAGTGCAAACCGAAAAAGTGTAATATCAAAGGATGCATAGCCACACATCATTCGCTTCTTCACCATGATAAGAAGCCCGCTGCCGAGTCTATCAAGATAATAGATACTCAAGAAAAGGAGTCTAAAGAAACAGTAGCGAGTTCACGATCAACATCAAGTCACGCCTATCTCAAAATAATACCAGTGCGAGTCATCGGACCGGCGGGAGAAACATCTACTCTCGCCCTTCTCGATGATGGATCAACCGTCTCCTTGATCGACGAAGACTTAGCAAATCAAGTCGGTGCTAAAGGTCATATCGACCCTCTGAAGATAGGTGCGATCGGTGACACAACAATCAACACTCCTTGTTCGCGAAGAATAACTGTGACTCTCGCAAGCCAACTAAACAACGAGGTGCCGTTCAAAGCACGCACCATTCCGAAGCTCAATCTCACACCACAGAAAGTCAGCGAACAGGACATCGCGAACTGCAAACACCTGAATGACCTCAAGCAACAGCTGATTTACGACTCCGACGCGCCAAAGATTCTTATTGGACAAGACAATTGGAATCTTTTATTAGCCAGTGAGATTCGAAGAGGACCGAAAGATCAACCCATTGCATCACTTACTACTTTGGGTTGGACTCTACACGGCGCGCATACTAGAATTCTGGGTCAACAGGTGCATTATGTAAACAGACTAACAGCAAGCGAAGAAGATCTTAATGAACAACTCCGAAAATTCTTCGCTCTAGAATCATTAATAATAAATCCGCGACGTCCAGACTCCGATCCTGAGAAGAAAGCAGAGAACATTCTGATTGAACACACTCGGCAATTAGAAGATGGTCATATAGAAACCGCGATGCTGTGGAAGAACGAAACTATAGAAATGCCAGATAGTTATGGGACAGCACTCAACAGGCTCGTCTCTACAGAAAAAAAGCTCGACAGAAATCCCGTTCTTCGAGAAAAATATATAGAACAGATGGACTCTCTCGTACAAAAAGGATACGCAGAGAAAGCGCCTAAAACAGCCACACCGGGTAGAACATGGTACCTACCACACTTCGACGTGTTCAACCCAATGAAACCTGAAAAATTCCGCATAGTCCACGACGCTGCCGCGAAGTCAAGAGGATTATCGCTTAACGACTTCCTCCTTACTGGACCAGATCTGCTACAGTCGCTGCCCGGCGTCATGATGAGATTCCGCCGACACTGCATTGCCATCTCTGGTGACATAGCAGAGATGTTTATGCAGGTGAAGGTGCGACTCAAAGATAGAGACGCACTCCGATACCTTTGGAGAGGCGACAGACGAGAAGGCGCGCCTGAAGAATACCGGATGACTTCAATTATATTCGGCGCAGCAAGTTCACCATGTACAGCTATATTTGCAAAAGACTGGAACGCAAAGAAATATATAGACCAATATCCAGAAGCAGTGAAAGCCATCATTCATAATCATTATATGGATGATTATCTCGATAGCTATAAAACAATAGAAGAAGCAACGCGCATCGCAACAACAGTGAAGAATATACATTTGAAAGCGAAATTTATACTCAGAAAATGGGTATCCAATAGCCATGAAGTTATCGAAAATATAGATCCGTCGCAGATCCAGACTGAAGTCGTGAACATTGGGAACAAGGAGAACACTGAGAAGATACTCGGCCTTATATGGAGACCGACTCAAGATACATTGGGATTCAACTTGACACTCGCGCGCCTACCACAGGGCGTATTAGAAAAGGAAACTCCGACCAAGAGAGAAGCCTTAAAGATAGTCATGTCATTGTACGACCCGCTCGGACTCGCCTCCCCAGTGACAATTAGAGCCAAGCAAATATTGCAAGAGGCCTGGAGGCGAGGAGTCGACTGGGACCAGCCACTGGATAAAGATTTAGCACTACAATGGCAAAACTGGATACAACATTTAAAGAATCTCAAAGACATCAACATACCAAGATGCTACCCGGGATACAGCGAAGCAACAGAAATACAACTTCACGTATTCACCGACGCGAGTGAGTTAGCATACGCAACAGCAGTATACTGGCGAGCCACAACAATAGAAGGCAAGCAGCAAGTCAGCCTCGTCATGGCAAAAGCGAAGGTTGCACCGTTGAAGCTGCAATCGATACCGCGCCTCGAACTACAGGCCGCGGTAATGGGAACCCGTGTGGCTGCAGCTATTATACGTGAACACGACATCAAGCCCGCATCGGTGACATACTGGACAGATAGCAAGACCGTGCTAACATGGATTAGAAGAGGGGCGCGAGTGTACAAACCTTTTGTCGCTCATCGCATAGCCGCCATAGAAGATAATAGCAAGGTTGAAGACTGGCGATGGATTCCAACGAAGATCAACATCGCTGATATAGCTACCCGAGATGTACCACGAAAGTTTGACTCACAACACGAGTGGTTCTGTGGCCCGGAATTCCTACATGAAGAACCATCAACTTGGCCAACCGAGAAACCTCCAGTCACAGAGGAAACAGGGGAAGAAAGGACTCTCGCTACCTTCGAAGAAGCTAACACTCGAAAACTTACAGAAGTCATACCGGATCCAATAAGATTTTCAAGATGGGAACGATTGCTTCGCTCCACAGCAAGCGTACTACGCTTCATATCCCTCTGTAAAGAACGTAAAGAGAAAACGTTCTACAAACGAACTAAGAAAAACATCGAAAAGGATCCTGATTGGCGAATACAAAAGAAGGCGACACCTGTTACCCCGAAAATAACAACAAAGATAGCGAACACTCGAGTTAAACAAACAATAGAAGCAAAGTTTCTTCAAGAGGCAGAGAAAATACTCGTACAAGTCGCACAGCAGCAGTCTTTCGCTCTAGAAATAGCGAGACTGCGAGAACACAAGACGTTAGACAAGGATAGTCGGCTGCGACCGCTACAGATTGAACTAATAGATAACGTCATACGTCTTAGGAGCCGAATAGCTGCGACTAACGAGATAACCGATGATGTAAAACATCCGTCCATACTGCACGGCGATCATCACATCACTCAACTCTATATAGATTGGACACATCGCAGTTTACAACACAGCGGCACAGAACTAACCATCAACGAGGTACGACAACACTACTGGGTCATCAAACTACGACCAACAACGAAAAAAGTGCTGGCGCGATGTCTGCAGTGTCGCATTCGCAAGACACAACCTCCTGTACCAGCAACCGGCGACCATCCGAAAACACGCCTCGCGCATCACCAGAGGCCATTTACATACACCGGGCTAGATTATTTTGGTCCGCTATCCGTCACCGTCGGTCGCCAGCATCAAAAGAGGTACGTAGCTCTGTTTACGTGTCTCACAACCAGAGCCGTTCACCTCGAGATCGCCGCTAGTCTCAGCGCCGACTCCGCTATACTAGCGCTCCGTCGATTCGCTGCGCGCCGAGGCTGCCCCACAGAAATATATTCTGATAACGGTACCAACATGCACGGTGCTGATAAGGAGCTCCGAGACGCCTTTCGTAAAGAAGCCAGTAGTCGAGGTATAGTGTAGCGCTTTATTACACCATCAGCACCATTTATGGGAGGCGCCTGGGAGCGTCTAGTTCGTTGCGTGAAGAATGCACTATACACTGTACTCCTAGAAAGACACCCACGCGAAGAGGTATTATCCACACTGTTATGTGAGGTAGAGTACACAGTCAACAGCCGACCACTAACACATGTGTCCATAGACAGCGAAGACGACGAGTCAATTACACCGAATCATTTCCTACTGGGTGGGTCGGCTAGACTGCCAACACCTGGCGTATTCACCGAGCAGGATATTGATAACAAGAAACAATGGCGACGATCACAAATACTCGCCGATATGTTCTGGCGCCGCTGGGTCAGAGAGTACCTGCCTGAGCTTCAAAACCGGCGGGAGCCGCATAGCCGCGGACTCAGTCTACAGGTCGGCGATCCCGTTCTCATCACCGACGGTCAATTACCTCGCAACACATGGCCACGAGGCCGTATAGTCGCCGTGTACCCCGGACCCGATGGAGAAGTTCGAACCGTCGAGGTGCGCACCGCCGGAGGCATCCTGAAGCGTCCAGTAAAGAAACTCGTCCCACTACCGAAGTAACTTAGATCGTCACTCACCGAAATAATGCAGTACCGCACCGACGTCGCTACGAGTCGTCACTACACTGCACGGCGGGAGAGATATTCGCGACGAAGCGTCATCTATTTTATTTTAGCTTTTTTTAATAACTTAGAATCATTTGTGGCCGCGAATAACGCGCAACCAGGTAGGGCTTGATAATAACTTAGAGTCATTAGAATCACGTATTTTAAGTTAGAATAAGAACTATTGTACTATTATTTTCAATAGGAAGGCTCGTCAGAAGAAATAGATTACCTTTTATTAATTTAGAGTCTTTTGTGGTCGCGATTAACGCGGTACCAACTAATTAGGGTCTTTTGTTATAACTTAGAGCCTCTTCATGACGAAGCCTCATAAATAAGATTAGTTTTTTTGTATTACCACTTAGAGTCATAGAAATAAGTAAGTGTGTAATAAAAGTTTTTACGACACGTCTTTTATTGACCAACAATGGTTGTACTACCTATGAACCTCTGTCAAGTAGGTTGTATATAGTTTTTAGTACATCCAGGTACCCTAGACCGAGACCTAGCCCTGGATGTAACTTATATAGCTTACAATTCACGGGATACGCCTACTTGATAAGTTCATATGTGGTAAAACTGTTATTGGATTTTTTGAGAAATAGTGTGGTCTTCCAATAAGACCTTCAGAGGCGCTTCACGTCCTGAAAACCTAATATATAGTAATTAAACTGTTGCATTTCGTTAGAACTAATAGAATAGATTAATGTTGCCGAAGACAGGGTGAAGATCGGATAGACAGTTTTCAGATAGATTAGCCTGAAAAATAGTTTTGCCCTTAATTAGTACCTTTTTTCACCTTTGTCCTGAAATAACTTTTTAGTAATTATAGATATAGGCAACATAAATATCCAAAAAGATAAATGGATTCAAAAGGAATCTAACGATATGCGACACGTTAAGGTGACATTTAAGAATATAGGCATACAGGCCTAAAATAGTTTAAAACAAAGGACGTTTGTAAGCTAATTAAAGTTTAAAATCAGGAAGAAATTTCGGGTTCTCTTCAAGGTATAGTTTCGAGCCACTTAAGCAATCCTTAAATCATAGTAACTTCGTAGTCGTCGGCAAGATTATTCCTGAAGAAACCTGAAGAAACCCGAAGCAGCTTCCTGAACACTTATGAAGACTCAACAGTGCGTTTTATTTCAAGAATCCCTTCACGTATGAATTCTAGAAGATAGCCGCGAATCAAACAACCCTTCAGTACATATCCGCAAGACTCTCGTCTACAGAAGATTCCCGAAAGCCAATCCAACCTATAGGTGCAGGACGTCAGCGCCACGCGACGGGGAAACTTACAACTTCCCCTCACCCCTTACGTCCGTGGATAACGCCCGTCTCGCACAGACAATATGGCTTGTGAATTTTTTTCAATCATTCGCATAATATGTATTCAATGTGTACTACATGTTTACAAGCAAAACTGCCTAATATGTAAAAGCTTAATTTATCAATAATTTAAATATCAATATTTCAACTTCTGGTAACAACGCCTAGTCTTCTTTTCCTGCATAAAAAAACAAGCATTTGTGAAATCCACTTATCCACCAACCCGCACTGGCCCTGCGTCGTGGATTACGGTCCACTCCCTCTCACAGAGAGGAGGACTGTGTGCCTGCAGTGGGAACATTATAGGCTGCTTATGCTTGTGAAATGCCTCATCCAGCTTTATGGCAGTTTCTTTCTAAAGCTCGACGTGTCATTTTAACGCCCGGTTTCAATACGGCCAAGGAATCATGGCCGTTCTGAACATAGGTTCTCCGATCTTTCGCACATGTTCTTTCACTTCTTCTTCTTGGTGTCATTAGATCTTCTTGGCCCAAAACTTCGCCACTTTCATCGTCTGTGGCAGCTCAGAGGTCACTTTGAATACATGTTTTGGGACACAGAGGGCAGGATAGGAGGGGAAGATGTAACTCCAACCTGTTAAAGTGGGGCTATCTTGACGAATGGCAGTAGGATGTGGTTGTGGAGCTATGTCGCAAACCATGCTCCACGTCCTCTTAACTCTCACTCGCCTTACATCGCCCGATTCTACTGTACCTATCAGTGGCGAAGGTACCATACAACTCGATTCCCACTGGCTTCCCTTCGAAAATTCAGAACATAACCACTCTACATATTATAGTCAATTCATCATTGAAATTTTATTTTGGTTTTTTTTTTTTGCTCCGGCCTACCTCTGTCATAAATTCACTCTTCGCCACTAGTACCTATAAGCATGTGTGTTATTGAGGTATTTAGTTATTTACAAGAACTCGCGTGTTACATACGATGTATCTGACACGAAGGTTACGTTACGAGCTGAATGGAATCGATCATTCAAGGATTCCGTATGCTTGTATGAAATTGTTAAACATTTGACAAATTAGTCATGGTTGTACTTCCGCTTGGTTTAGTGTCATGTTATTTTAATAAATATGAGTATTAGGTAATTGTCGCTTTTGCGATCCCTTTCAAGTACATATTAATAGGACAGATGTTTTAAGGTGGATGCGCCAAGGTATTATGCAAAATTAAATTATTCTTTAAGATTTTTTTTTAAATTCCGTAACACACTTTCTATCCCAATCTCAATCATTTTGAAGGATACCTACTGCTAATCCATTGATTCATATGTTCGAAAAAATAACAATGAATATTGTTGAACTGTCAAAATGAAAGCCATTGCTATTGTTAGTATGTTACGCAATTACCCTGTTGTACTAGATCGCACGATGAAAAAAATGTGATCTCGTTAGTTTTCTCTTACCTTGGCCATCAACCCTGGTTTTATCATGGTTTTTGGTTTAACTTTGGCATGATTTAATAAGTAACTTATTATTTACAGAACCCAAAAACAACAACGAACATGTTTGCATTTTGCATATACATATTTTAGATAATTGCACCCGAACACATTGAATTTGCAAGATTTTGAGGTTATTTTAGTGCTGTACAAGGTCACTTTTAAGTGTTGCATATACGGGTCAAATGTTTTAGATTGATTGTACACACGGCTACACATCAAGCTATACATTTCCAGTTTGAGTTGACCTCGCATTGTATAGGATTTTCATACAATCAGAAGTCAGCTTATACTGGTTATGTATAGCTTGATGTGTAGCCGTGTGTACAATAACACGGACATTCGCGTAAAATTAAGTAGAACAAATAAATTTAAAGATCCTCCAAAAGTGACGTAATTAAGTTCGTAGGGCAATTTGGGCAGGCCAACCCTGGAATCATGAGGCAATTTCGGCAGGCAGCCCCACTTGCCGTCTGGCTAATAGGTATTGGCTCTTTGCTTTAGGTAATGTAGTTTTTCCGAGTCAGGAAAAACCACAAGATCATTTCGACCTCTACTCAGCTGTTCAATGTTCATATTATGATAAATGACATAAGTGCTAATAAAATGAACACATCAAACGCAGTGATGTCACATTTAGAATATGTTTCATAAGCGCTCACATCAAGCTATAGGTAGGAACTTGGGGTCATGTGCAAACGTCGTCAAGCTAAAGTTCAAGATCAGAAAATAAGCACATTTATTTGCGACAATTGAAATGGCATTGATCAGATTTAGATGCCATAACATAATTCTTTTTTTTTATGGTCAACTAACATGCAAAAGATGACTTAAATCTAAGGTTAGCGTAACAATGTCTTATATTTTAGCACCGCATGCCCCATAAACGTGATAATTGGGCCACAAGCACTGTACTATAATCAATAATTAGGAAAAACAAAATAAGCAAGTTTAAAATAACGTGAGATATCAAGTTTTAAAATTACATAAAAAATAAAATTGGCCTTAAATATAAACCATAGAGATACCGATAGATTATAGTAAAAACAAGACAAAAATTAAAGGCAATAGAAAAGACATTGTTACTAACTTTTTTGTGGAACTTGCCAAATGAGTCAGAGTGCACGAAAACAAGATCGCTGTAGCTCTTTAACAGTTTATAAAGCACCATGCCTGCATTCCCCAAAGTGTCAAGAGGTGTGTTGTATGCCCATATTTCACCAGTTATGTTTCACTTAGTACTTTGGTACTTAAACGGGCATAGGGCGAACCGGGCACAGGAGACATTCCTGAAGCGCCAACCCTAGAACTCTTTGCCCGACCTGGGATTTGAAATTGAACCCAAGAAAGGCTTGTGATGATGATCAAGATGCATTTTTTACCCAAAAACGAAAGAAGAAAAGTGGAAAACCTGTTTAAAATGAACAATGAATAAATGATAATCAGCTAATGAATGAAGTTGGTATTTAGACATTCCTTTCGAAATTGTATGGTTGTTGTTTTGTCAATTGATTTCCACCAATCATAAACAAGGACGCGCGGGCTCGGGAAAGATTGAAGGAGTGGGAGGGAAGCCTTTGGCTAGGGGAAATGTAAGCGAGAAAGAAAAAGTATTTATTGGGACTCGCACAGGAATATCACAAACCAAATTAAACACACTCTTATTATACATTAAAAAATAAAAACAAAAGTAGGTAAAACGAAAATAAAAACAGAGAAAGTTAAAGAAAACAGGAGTGGGAGAGAGCAGGCTAGGAAAAAAAAACGTAAAAGCTAACACAAACTTGGTCAAGCTTACAGAAACCACTGGCTACAAAATTAATTTAATAATTAAAGATGTTTATCAAAAAAAAAAAAAAAATTATAAAATCTAGCCCAAATCCGGTAATTTTTCATAAGCATGCTAAAATTAACTTACCAAATGAGTAGGAAGGTCACCTGTAGAGCGAAAGTACATCCTATAATGACGTCATCCAATGTCGAGTATCTAAACTTAGAGTAAACTCATTGTTAGCGTTTTCCTGCTTTTAAATTATACACCTTGTTACCTGAGCGTCAGAGTTTAAAGTTCATTGAATATTATACCAGGATTATATGTAAGGATATTGTTTACATATATACTTGATTAAGTTGACATTTAAGTGTTTGTAGATACTTAGTGCAAGTATTAACGAGTCTAATGCCCGTTTTCACCATCGTTCCCTCAAACACTCCTTAACTAAGAGTCTCTTAACATAAGAGACTCCTTAAATCAGCCCCTTACCCATATGTTTTAGGACCATAGGTGATGGTGAAAACGAAACTAACACTTAAAATTTCTTAAGGTCTCCCTAAATTTAAGGAACGATGGTGAAAACGGGCATAAGATATCTAGGCAAACCAAATAGGGAAATAAATTGAAATTCAAACAAACCAACAAACTCTTTAGCTTTATTATTACTATTATTAGTATGCATTCAGAGTTATTTTACCGATTTTGCATCACTGTCAAAAGCACAATATTCTTTATTGTCTTTGAAATAAGGTTGCTGTTGGGTTGCTGCCATTGACAAGTCTGTCAAAATCACGGTGATCTTTATTGTCGTTATAATAAGGTTGCTAATTGCTATTGCGTTGCTGTTGTTAGAGGTAAAAGGACTGGGTAGGTTCTTTTAAAAAAAAAGTGTCACAATATTTGGTTTACCGTGGGAACTAAAAGACGTTATCAAATTGGACAAATTGCCTATGCATGGACAGATTAAGTATGAAATTGCTCAAATGGCCAAAGTATAAAAACCTTGGTTGTGTAAAATCAGACGAGAAATTTCTCTTCGTTTAATTGTTGGTTATTATCATTCTCCTGCCTTAGTCATCTCGGTTATAGTAACCTCTTTCTAGCCATATCACCTTTCACACAGTCCATCCATCGTTTATTTGTTGGAAAATATAAAATTCATAATATTGTTTACAGTGTAACGCAACTGTCTAATAAAAAAATAAATTATGAAACGTGCACTAAACATAATGGCGGCTATCGCTGTTTCGCTTTAACATCTGCAGTCTGTAGTCTGTGCTCTGTGCATAGTCTGTGTCATTTTTGCTATGTTGGTATTCAGTTTTAGTGCAAGTTTCATACAAGCGCCGTTTTTTATCTTTTTCTATGGGACTCCCGTCTGTTCTTACATATAATGAACATTACTTACTCTATGATTGTTTAATTATTCGCCATTGCACGCAAGCAAAGGTCTAAAATCATACAGCCTTGTCTATCTTGATTGTCTCCATTTTGCTTGCGAAAGTCCAATGACATTTGTGGAGCATTTGACATTTCGGCAGCAAACGTCAGTCAGTCATGGAATTAGTATGTACTATACAAAGTCATATTGATTGGACATCTGCTACAATACCATAGGCAGAGGCATCGAAAGTGCGTTGCTATCCCAGAGATATAGCTGAGATGTGTCGCACTTAATACAAAAATATGCCAAATAGGTAATACCAATTTTCACTATACCATGCGACACCTAAATTAATGCCTATTGGATTTGCAGCCCTAAGCTTAGCGCCGAAAGTATAAAATCCAACAGCGTGCTTTTAGTAGGAGAGCTCTTCCAGAGATATCTCTGGACGAGCATTTAGACAAAGAGCTCTTCTATAACTAAGGTAGTAGATACATTTAAGACACCCTTTAAGCCTTACCGTTCCTAATGTTTAAGGTTTCCGTAGACAGACGCGAAGTGACTGTAATAGAACAATTTCTATGAAAACTTCATGGAAACTGTTCTACCAGAATCGCGTCGCGCCTGTTTGCAAGCCTTTAACTGGGAAGCCACAGTACAAACTCCGCAGCAACGCTTCATAGTAAATATCTAGTTTTATGTATTATAGTTTACCTCAACACAACACCATTTTGTACACAATTGCGGTGGCTGCTCGATTGGGTAACCAACTTTCTCGTTTATTATCATAATCATGAATGTACCATAACCAACGAAGTATACTATCTGAATATATTTTTTGTCTACTTATTCAACTTTTACCTATAAGAAAAAACTGAAAAATAAAATAAATAACTTTATTAAAGAAAGATAGAAAAGAAAAAAAAAACCATTACCTAAAGATTTTCCACTGACCACACACTGATCATCATACACTTGTATAATAGAGGTCAGTGAGATTTTCCCTCTATTCGGAAAGCTTACTTTTTATCTGTTGTCTATCAAATCTCATGTCAACCTGTCATTGTCAAGTGATTAGAACAACTTCTAGTACATACTAATTCCATGCATTAGAATTACAGTTTCATTCAACCAATCACAAGAACACACAAGAATTAACGATTTGGCGGTGTAAACGATGGTGTGCCAGGTACAAGGAGGTAACAAATTAATATCATCTATTCATAAAATATCAACATCCTATTTCTTTGTCCAATACATTCACTATTTCGCACGGATATCCAGTGACTTCCATTGTATTTTATATTTAGAATATATTTTTATAGCGAGCCATTCACGCGTTTTTTTTCGCGCTCAAAATTTTAGAATCAATTTGAATTTGCCACGGCATATCTAGACTTGAACTTTTGACAATCTTTTAATTGTCATTGAGAAAATGTTATTTCTTAAGATTTTCATTTAAAGCTTAGCCATTACGGTCATTGAAAGCTGCAAATGTAAGTTTGTCAACTGAATTGAATGACTCGCTTTCGAAAGAACCCGGAAGGAGTTGAGTCAGAAAATATTATTGTGTAAAGTAAAAGTTTGAATTATTTTTATTTGAACCAATTCATAAATATGGCTATTTCAGCATAACATTTATTTAATATATTTTTGTACCCTGTTATTTGATACAGTCCGGCCGTCGAGAGAATACGTTCTTGACACCTGTCAGTGCGACAATACTAGTAACTAATAAAGATCAAATTCGCAAAACGCACGTATTTGTTTATTTGAAACTGACGGGGGTGTCAAGAACGCATTCTCTCGACGGTTGGACTGTAGTCAATTTTCTGACTGAGACCTGTACTTTTTCCTAAACCTTTCTAGATCGGACCTCTTCAATTCGATGGATACATCCATCCTATTCACTGTGTTTATTTTGTTTATACTTAATAAAATTATTCATTAAAATGATCTGCCGATCTATTCAGTGAAAATCTCAATTTGATAACTGAAGTGAAGTGAGCTGTCATTAGTGTCAATCCCTGGAATGACAACACACTTGTAGCTCACTTCACCTTAGTTTTCACCGTGAGATTGTTTCGGAATATACTCGATGATATCGTTTTGCGATCTTAAAATCCTTTTAGCACTTTATTTAATGTTTCTTTTGTGTTTTCGTAACAATCAAGGCTTCCAAAAATTGCTTTAAATAACAATTAGATTATTGTTAAAGTATTTTACAGCTTAAATATCAGCCTGTCTGAAATCGTTGCAGTTCGCTGCTTACCCTTGAATGTCTATCTAAATTTCGAGCAGTACCGTTCACTTTTGGTGATTTTGAAAGTACTTGTTTATTATTAATACCTACCTAGTGTTATATTTAATACTTATTTGATTGTTCAAATTAAAATCGTTTGTCTAACGTGATCTTTAATAATTAATTTGTAGTTTTATTGGCGGATACAACTGGCTTAATAATCGATGGGGCTACAAAGTTAGCATACATAGATACGTGTTCATTAGCATGGGTGCCAAGAATAATGAGATGAAGCCTTAAGTTATACTCAGACCTAATCATCATCTTCTTGCCCTTGTGTCATGTCACTTGGGGTCGTCGGCGCAACACGTTTTGTTCTTCCTTTCTCCCCTGTCAACCGTCACGCTATCATTCACTCCCTTCTTTTTATCCTCACATGTTGTATACTCATACCTGTACTCCATTTTATCCAAGCTCATTTAAATCGCAGATCAGTAACATTCGATTTGACAGCAGATAGTTGGTATCTTATAGGGTCATAAGTCATAACATAAGTAGGTAATAATGTGGCCATCTACTGGGCTCGACTCATTTAATACAAATCCATCGACTCGAAAAGAAGATGTAGTCTACAGTGAAGCCGCATTTAACTTACTTATGGGTGGTCCTGCACCTCTAAATTAACTGTCATGTCCATTTACTTTGTCTGTTACTTCTGGAATTTCAAAGAGACACAATTCTAAGAAAGATCACATTACAAAAGACTTCCTCTTTTCGACGAAACGCTTGTCGATATGGCAGCTGCATTCTTTAAGCCTTTTGTAAACATACTTAAGAAAGAAAGACTTAGTTCTTTGATGGCAATAGATTTATTGAATTTTCGGCAATAGGCTCGCTCCATATTAAATGGTACTTAAGAACTAACGAAATGTGGATGTAGTATACAACTCTGCCCTGTTTCTTTGGGAATTACAGTTGTTACTTCAAATTCCCAGAGAATTGCCAAACTTCTTAATTGGCAGTGGACATACATTGCTCTCAGAACAGATGCGCCCGAAAGGTTCTGGAGTGGCGACCGCGTACCGGAAGACGTCATCGGTCCACCTGAACCGATGACCTAATATGAAGGCTGCAGGAATCCGCTGGATGAGAGAAGCATAGAACTGGTCGAAGTGGCGATGCTTGGGAGAAGCCTATGTCCAGCATTGGACGTCTTTCGGCTAAAATGACGACGATGACTTTAAATTCTACTCTCATAAGAAAAACACCTCAGCAAATAAGACCAGAAATTGCTAAGGATCAAGTTATTATTTATAATAACTCTAGACAATGTTATTGCGAAGCGATTGTTATCTGAATCCGAGAGTATTTTGCAACTCATACTCACTATAAATGCAACGGGGTAATAATGTGTGTCAGCGACTCAGCGTTCGTCTTATAAGTGGCTGTTGTTGTATGTAGTCTAGCCTAGGTAATGTTATATGTTTCCTTTCCTGTATTAGAATTAGTAAAAACAGTTTGTGCTTTCTGTTCGTTAGTATCTTGGGCAGGTATCTTGTGTCTATCTATCTTTGTGGTACTTTCCTCAAAATACCATTTCAGTCATCAATCTACATGGTCTGACTAAAATCATATCTGGACTTTAAAAGAGATTGTGAACTCTGAGTTTGTTTCGGCCTTTCTTCTCAGAGTAGTCAGATAGTAATCAACGACCTCATCTAGCTTTTTATTTTTTTATAATATGACAGTGTGAAAGTGATTCCGATATCCTATTTACAGAATAAACTATTTTATTTTATTTCTTCTGTTGTTACTGCGCAAATTGTCTTGGTCCCAAAGAATTTAGGCTCCAGTTTTGGGTTCTTGCCCATTCTTCTCTATAGGTACCTGCTACCCTACCCTACAATGCTTTGGAATGGGCAACTAGCTACTTTGTGACTGACCGATCCCTTGACAATTCGAAAGAGCCTATAATTGGTTGGATTGATATACTTAAATGCTTTGATTTCGGTCAAAACTTTTAGTTTCTCGTTGGTTTGAATGAATTTTTGATATCTTGAGGACCCTAGGACATTAAACTGAATAATGAGATCACTGTTTGAGACCTACCGACTTGTAGCCTACTTCAGTTTAATTCTCATCGAAAGCAAGACCTCTATACATCACCATTTTTCATGTTGAAATTCAACCAAAATACACCGTCTAAATGCATAATTTTGTTGGTCCAATTGTCTTAATTGCGCAGCGTCCGCCTCGCGTCCTTCTCGGGTGAGTTTAATTCTCGCTCCGAGACAAATATTTGTGGGACCTAAATGATGTTTACTCGGCGTCCGAATGGGTGTTGACTGTTGAATGATATCCATGTTCTTAATGCGCTCACAGACGTAGGATATCCTTGTGTCGAAGTATGAGAAGAAAACATTTATTTTCGAGTTTTGCCAGAATTATCTATTTTGGTAAATATATTGATTCTTTTCGATGTTGCTACAGGAGAATATTGTTTCCAATACTGTTGATCTTATACAAGTTTACGATTACGACAGTCATTGAAATAAAACCGATCCTGCTGGGTAGTCAGTTGTGCCACTTCTTCACACATAAAGCACTAAGAAGTGGTGAAGGGCGGGCGTTTTGGGGGACCGTCTTATGTAATTTTGACATTCACAAAAAGTGCCTAATGTTAATAAATGACTGGCCCGATTTGACCGCTCAACTTATCTTTAAAAAAAATCACAAAACCACGCTTCTTTGAAAGTAAATTACGACTTTGACATTGCACACATTATTTTTCACAAAACATTGACTTTAGCGAGGTCATAAAATTACAATTTGTGTTCTTACAAACAGTATTGAGCAAGCCTCATATGTATTCACGATTCTAATAGTTACAACGCGCGACTTATGCAATAAGTACATTATACAAACAATTGCCAGAGCATAATAAAGCAGCTCAAATAGTTTTCGCTGTTTGTTTTAATTGCAACTGTTTTGTTTGACAAAAGCCTAAGTAAATGGCTGGTTGTAACTAATATATTGTTTTCAATAATAATTTGCATAAATAGTGCAAAATTTGTAGTGCATGACGTCAATTGGTAAAGCGTAAGTAAATAAATAATAAAAACTGCTTGTTTAATCATCGCGTTTGTGTAGAATACTGATTCCACAGGTTATACAAATGGTATGACTAAACTAATTGCTTGAGAATTAGTTTTAGGCTGAAGTTACTTAAGAAAAAATCTAGCAGCTTTGTTTAACATTTAGGATAGACTGTGTGAAAGATGATAAGGCTAGAAAGGGAATGACTACCGAGATGACGACTATAAATAGAGAAGTATGGAAGAAAAAGACATATTGCGCCGACCTCAAAATAAATTGGGAAAAGGACAAGAGAATGAAAATGATGAACATTTAAAAACGTCCTAAAGTAGTCGTTTGAGAATTCCGAGACTAACAGATCGCCCATATTTAATACTTCGTCCAAATTATTACTCCAACCCAACGTCATTTCTTGTCTCTCCAATGAACACGCGCATGCTATTTACAATATTATTGTAAGTAATTCCTTTATATCGTAAAGAACCGCATAAGTAGATAAACAGCAAAAGAAACAAAGGGTGTCATCTCGCTTATACCCCAGACAAATCGCCTTTGTTGACGGCCTTATATGGAAATCGGCTTATTCCGGAATCGTACGTGAATGGGTCGCTTTATGTCTTCAATTTGAATTGACGTTCTAAGAATTTGATGATGACAATGGCGCTAGTGTCGCGGAATGTCATAGACTATAGAGTGACCTAGTTTTAATAATTAGAGGTTATGTTTATTTTGTTTTCGCGCGCTATTTTAATGGCGTTGATTGAATCGTCGTCGCCGGCGCGAATGGATTGGTTCGGAGCGGTCAGCAACCCACTTTGTTTAGTGCGGTGATTACAAATATGCTAAGGATATTTTAATTCAGTTTGGTACCTATTTAACTTTTAAAGAGTACATACGCCAGCACATCAAGCTACTACAATCTGTCAAATTTATTTAATAGATTTTCAACTTTATCACTATAATATAAGGTTCAAAGTTGATTGGGAAAATTTTACAGGTTCGGGTAGCTTGATGTGCTGGCGTCTGTCTGTACATACATGACATCACGCCTGTATTTTCCGAAGGTTTAAAGTTAAACAGAAGTGCACTTATAGTACTGGTGGCCTACCATGATCTAATTAAAAACGATTCAAAAACAAGACATTTCAGTTTAGGTTCCTAAACTGCACCGCTTGAGTTGCTCTATGGACGTCATGGTACCAAACAAGTATGAATGAAACCTAAACTTGCGACTCAGTTTGGGACAATCGCTGTCAGCAGATGGCACGGCCTAAACTGAATCGTTAAACTGACGTCATGGTACGAATTAGAAGAACAGTTCAGTTTAGTCCTAAAATGGATCGCGTTAAGAGCTTGTGATAGGCCTCCAGGACTCGTCTGCTCCACCGGCCATCGGTCCTTCGGCAGGCATGGCCAGCTCACTGCCAATATACTCCGCCATACTGTATAGTCTGCAACTACAACGCCTACAACTACAACCTTGAATGGGGGGGTACCTTATTCCGAGCGCACGACGCAACCTTGTCAGTGCAATCTTAAAAACCGATTATTGCTTTACGTGACTTAGAAATGTAATTGTTTTACGTACATTTTGATAACGTTTAATTAAAATTTAACTCCACACAATCATAACTTTTGCGTTATCGTCACGGTACGTGTTTTGCGAGGTCGTCAGATTAAGAGCTACTCATCATACGGTACCTTCGTCACTTAGTGGATGAAGGGTGGAAGTCCAGCACCCTAATCTATGAATTTGAATCATTTTGAAGGATATTGCTAATCCATTGCTTCATATGTTCGAAAAAATGTTTCTGCTCGATAACGTAATAACGCAATTCATGTTGTTGAACTGTCAAAAAGAAAAGTCATTGCGATTGTATGTTACTCAATCATCCCGCAAGGCAAGGCACATAACACATTTTATTAACACTTCAATAAACACCCTTTATTCACTATAATTACAATGTAACTATGTACACTAGATACTAAAATAAATGACTAACTAACTTACTATACAACTAAATAAAAAAAACAAACAAAGGACACTTAGGCGTCGAAGTAGATATTCCTTTATTCTAGATTTATCAATCGATCTATTCTGTAAAAATCTTATCGTGAAAACTTAGGTGAAGTGAGCTGTCAATAGTGTCAATCCCTAGCAGTAGCATTGGATGGAATGACAGTAGCCCACTTCAAGGTCACTTCACCTTAGTTGTCACGGTGAGATTTCGACAGAATTGATCAGCTGATATAGTGATTGTTGCAGGGGCTGATTGCCCAGAAAACAAACATGCCATTTTTTTCCTAAACCATTATGTAAGATGATATATAAACATATATAAAACAGTGATACTCAATCCACATAGCTATAAAGTTATCCTCTCTGATAAGTAACTAATATCCTTTTTCCTCAAGATTAATTTATTTATAGGCTTAGCCCAACATCCAGCATGATTAATTATATTATGGTAGTGACCAACAGGTATCATAATACACGTGATCCTAATATGCTTCATTTTAAATAACATGTCATCGTCTTAATAATGGCTAAATAATAACAGCCGCACAGGTCGATCGATCAGGTTAAGCTACGCTTGCCGCGGTTGGTCTGTGGATGGGTGACCATCTTTACATACTGAGACCCCTCCGTGCCTCGGAAAGCACGTTAAGCCGTTGGTCCCGGCTGTCATTCGTGGATCTTTGACAGTCGTTAAGGGTAGTCAGAAGCCCGAAAGTCTGACAACCAGTCTTACCAAGGGGTATCGTATTACCCAGTAACTGGGTTGTGGAGGTCAGATAGGCAGTCGCTCCATGTAAAATACTGGTATTCAGCTGCATCCGGTTAGACTGGAAGCCGACCCCAACGTAGTTGGGAAAAGGCTAGGATGATGATGATGTCATCGTCTTCCTGCCCTTGTTCTATGTTACTGGATACAACGGGTTCAATAATACAGGGTGATTTGAATTGGAAGATGGGTGAGATAGTACAGACAATTTAGAACCATTTAAGCCATGGTTGTCTTGGACGAAGTCTTATTACCAATTCTTTTTTATTTATTTACCAAATTTTTATGTCTAATGACAGAGGCCTAAAACATGTTTTTCAGATTGAGATTGACAGTGTGATACGCAATTTGGATGCGGGTGTTATAGTGTGAATATTATCGCTTCAGTTATAAATGGTCTGTCTGTAGGTTCCATCAAGTCATTGTGTTATCTAAAATAGCTCCATCATGACCCAATTCATTTGTTCTCGTTTGTTTTAATTCATCAATGAACAAATTTGATAACACACTGACCTGTGTGTGTAACCTTTTCGTTATAAACTTATAACCTTCGTTGTAAGTGGGTTACTGTCTTATATATGTATCAGCTTTTCTTCTAGTTTAACGTGATCGATCCAACCGTGCAGCTGTTATTACTTAGCCACAAGCCCCTCTAATAAAAAAAAAATTATGTAACAAAATCATGAAAATAAAAAAAAAACGGCTTCGGGAAAGGATGTCTTCTTTCATCTCAAATAGCTGCTGTTCTAGATGCATTTTTGTGTTAAAAAAATCTTTGGTTATTTTTTTGTTGCCTACCTAAATTCATGTTGCCATAAGCGCCGTCAGATTATTTATCAACATTTTTTGAAAAATCAAACAAACCATATTTGAAAATAGCACCACCTGAGTTAACCTGACCTATTTATTTAAATGGCTGACGTAGAACTGCACACCACACAAACGCGCGAATTTGCGTTTGAATTAAATACGGCCAGGTATTGTTCTGTCAACGGGGCGTTGACCTCTGCAACGCCATCTTGTAAACATCTGTGTTTGAAAATCGAAGTGTTTTGACCCTGTTGTGACTTTGTGACATCTTTATTTTTTAACCGACACTGACATGGCTCAATGAACTTGGCGAAATTAACGTGAAATTAACAGTGCTATTAAGATCTTTTGGAGCTTTGAATGACATTGGGGCGGCGTTGTTTGGAAAAAAAAATGTGATATTGAAATGAAGAAACAAGATGGCCATGTTAGTTCCGATTTTGGCCACACGTCATAGGTGTTTGACATCTTTCTTGAAAAGCAGGGCTTTCCAATACGGTTATTTAGAACAATGTCGTACTATATCTGACTCCATCAGAATAGCGACATTGACTATTCCAAAGAACAACGTGTAGCTAGACATTGACTCACTTTTTCGAAGAAAATAACAGATCCAACATTAACGTCGACGTCGATGACTAAAAGGTGTAACGACTAGGTACCTATTACCTAACCTATGTCCAGTAGCTAAGCGTTTCACCGAACCGTTTATTCCATGACGATAGTAGCAATACAGGGATATTCTAAAATGAATTTGGTCGGTGTTCGCAACGTTAAGATGTTGGTCCCATGGATAAAGTTGTTCAGTTTCATGGTCTGTACCACACCCTTAAATATGACCACTGCTGGACATAGGCCTTCAGGGGGCTTACTTATGAGCTTCTAAAACAAGTGCGAGTCGGACTCGCGCATGAAGGGTTCCGTACCATAATTAATATTGAGCAAATAATGGCTAAAAAATCACGTTTGTTGTATGGGAGCCCGGGTTAAACATTTATTATATTCTGTTTTTTAGTATTTGTTGTTATAGCGGCAACTGAAATACGTCATCTGTGAAAATTTCAACTGTCTAGCTATCACGATTGATGAGATACAGCCTGGTGACAGACAGACAGACAGACAGACAGTGGAGTCTTAGTAATAGGGTCCCGTTTTTACCTATTGGGACTGGTAATGCTTGTCTCTGGCCTGCTGTAATGTCATTGTATTTTTAATATGCAACGTTCAAAAACTTTAATCTAAGTAATTCTATTTTCAATTTACCGGTTTTTTTTTGAAAAACCAACTTGATTTTTTTTTTGGTCTAAAAGTTTCTTTAACTATTATTATGTAGAACGAGTTACCTTGATACAATACATGCTTTATAGTAAATACTAATTCCATAATCCTCGGCTGCTCTTATCCAGCTGCTACCAGCCACCAGCCAGTGTTATTAACAACATTATTTTGAAGTCACCAATTAATTTGTCAGTCCCACTACCGTTTCATTCTGTAGCATTAAGATTTACGGGGTCCATAATAACCAGCAGACGTTAGCACAGCATAATGTTCCCACTGCTGGGACGCAGGCCTCCTCTCTTTGACAGGGAGTGGGCTGTAATCCACCACGCGGGCCCAGTGCGGGTTGGTAGATGTCACATGTCTTCGAATTTTTGGTACATGACGGTTTCCTCACGAAGTTTTCCTTCACCGTTTTGAGAGCAGCTGACGTTGATACGACCATAATCAACCTGTCCATCCGTATGCACAAATTAACCTCAGAAACGGCTGTCCCCCGTCTGAATTACAGCCGCCTTGATTACTTGAACGGAGAGCATCCTTATTGGTTCAAATTGCATGAGTCACGTTCAAAGATAGCTATTAGAGGTACAGGTAACCCGTTCATCTTCGTTACTTCTCTTGCTGGTAACCGGGAATACCTGCCCTGGGTTTCTACCAATTGAAAAAAAACAGACAGACAGACACACTTTCGCATTTATAATATTAGTATGGATGCGAAAGTGTGTCTGTCTATTACCTCTTCACGCTTAAATCGCTGAACCGATTTCATTTAGATGAAATTGGTATAGAGATAATTTGAGTCCCGGGAAAGGACATAGGATAGTTTTTATCCCGATATTCCCACGGGATCGACACTTATGCTGGTGAAACCGCGGGGCGCTGCTAGTAGTCTATAAATGAAAGAAAAAAAGAAAGAAACAAGTTTTTAAGCGGTAAATATGAAGCAGAGAAAGAACACAATAAAAAAATAACAAATTGGGGAAAATATGCGTCACATGATCACATCCACGCAAAATAGCCATCGCTCTGCATAATGCCAAGACCCCATGTGAGACAGAGCCCCAGCATTGGTTTTCCGCAACAGCCAGGGTTGACGTGGAATAAAATAATAGTAATAATGAAAGTATGTATACATATAGTATCAATGGGCCTTATTAGAAGGCTGAAAGTCACCCAAAGGGCAATGGAGAGGGCTATGCTTGGAGTTTCCATGCGTCATAGAACCAGAAATGAAGAGATCCGCAGGAAAACCAAGGTAACCGACATAGCCCGAAGAATCGCCAAACTTAAGTGGCAGTGGGCAGAGCACATTGCTCGCAGAACAGATGGCCGAATGGGAAATGAAAAATGGGGCCGAAAGGTGCTGGAGTGGCAACCGCGTACCGGAAGACGTAGCGTTGGAAGGCCTCCCACAAGGTGGACCGACGACCTTGTGAAGGCCGCAGGAACCCGTTGGATGCGAGAAACACAGAACCGGTCGAAGTGGAGGTGCTTGCGGGAGGCCTATGTCCAGCAGTGGACGTCTTTCGGCTGAAATAATGATGATGATGAATAATGGAAGAAGACGTGCTGGGCTAACCTCAAACAAATTGGGATCATCATCAGCCGAAAGCCCCAAGGACTGGTTCTGTGCAAACAGGATGATTTGATTAAAGAAGAATCTCTTTGTTATAAAGCGGATTATATTATGGTTTTCGCTATTTATAAGCGTTGACTCAGTCTTATAGTTCTTGCGTAAGATAACCTACTAGGCTACTCGTATAATCTTAGCGTATATTAGTTTAAGTTATCCACTGGTTTGGTTTGTGTGCCAAGCTGCTGACTAAATCTTTACCTAGTATATCTGCACTGGTAGGTATTAACTGAAGTTTCGCAAGAAAATGTTTCGGGATTCCGTCTATCTATCTATTTAGCACGTAATGTCCCACTGCTGGGCAAAGGCTCCATTTTCCTATTTCCACACGTCGGTCCAATGCCATTGCGGGACAGTAGGAGTAAAGTTCGTCCCTAAATCTCCGTCTTGGTTTGCCACGATGTCGTCTAGCATTTAGTTGTCGTTACGGTGTTTTTTGGGCAGTATACCGAAAGGTTCCGGGAATAATTCAAGCGAAAGACACGTTTGTACAGACGAGACGCCAGCACATCAAGCTACTACAATCTGTCAAATTTATTTAATAGATTTTCAACTTTATGGCTACAGCATAACATAAGGTTCAAAGTTAATTGGGAAAATTTGACAGTTTCGTGTAGGTTGATATAGTGTGGTCAGAAGCACACACCTTTTTTTTTTAATTTGACTGTTTATCTATGAACCTCAGCAACCGCGTAAGAAGTCCTGCAGGACTACGGTTTCTGTCCTCATCTGTCCTAAATACGGAAATTGCGCCAAATTTCACGCTCGTAAAATGCGTATTTACAACTTAAATTAGTGATTTATAGCGTACACTTATAATGCGTAATATCTTTACGCCGAGGTATTATGAAGGAGGAAGAAACTGCTTGCAGTGCGTGCGTTTGGAGTCTAATCGGTAATTTATCGAGTATTATATGTATGAATTATCTGATGAAAATTATGAGAATACTATTGTTCATGTTACATGCAACGTGTTAGTTTATAATTCTAATATCTTCTATACAAATAAATAAAATGGGAGTGTCTGTTTGTAATATTTAAATAACCGCTTTTTATTAAATGCATATGGATGTATACACCAAAATATTTTTTAAGCTATTGCATAGCTTTTATCTTGGGCTTTGAGCGCGGCGCCCGAATGAAGAAATTCCGTAACTAAAATAAACCTAACACCCCCCACTCCGACCGGCACAGCGGTGCAGCGTTGAAAGCCGTGCATCGTCTAACGTCGTATCAGTTCGGCAAACTTCGGCACAGTGTTTGTGTGCGTGCGACTAGACGTATGCTATGCAATAGCTTTACCGCGGCAGTCCCCGAGTGCCACACGTATTTTTTTTTACAATTTTTGTCTGTCTGTCTGTTTGTTCCGGCTAATCTCTGAAACGGCTGCACCGATTTAACGGGACTTTCACGGGCAGATAGCCGATGTAATACGGAGTAACTTAGGCTACTTTTATTTTAGAAAAAGAATTAGGGTTCCGCGCAAAAAAATTAAAACGTTTTCCGTCATACACGCGAACGAAGTCGCGGGCACAGCTAGTCTATTATAAATATAAAACAAAGATGGGTTAGTTAGTTACACCATTTATAACTCAAGAATGGCTGGACCGATTTTTATGATTTTTGATTTGTTGGATTTGTCTCCGCCTCGGCAGGACATTGCTGTAGCAAAATAACTATTAAGTAAACAAAATGGGGAAAATTCACAATAAATATTTATGAAGATTTAATTTTATTTACAAATCAAAATATTTACAATATTTAAAAGCTGTCTTAAAATAATTATGAAGATTGATTCTGAGGCGGTACGAAATTCGCCGCCGGGTCAGCTAGTATTAAATAAGAGAAGTAGTGCTATTCAACAATTACCTTTATTTTATTTTTTTGTTAAAAATGCCATCGACGAATTCTAGAACCACAAAAGTCAAATCAAGAGTTGAAGTTGACAGTTGACTTTTGACATTGACAACCATTCATTCATTTAAATGCATGTCGAATCTTGGCTAACTTTAATTATTCACGACCTTATTTGTATACTCACCTGCATTCTAGCAAATAAATAATTTGATTTGATTTGACAGGAACTGTCAGTTGTCTCGGGTGACATGTATAGTTAGTATACAATAACTGGGCTGTTTGCCGAGGGTGCACTGGACTTAGCGTACTTAACTGCAAAGCATATTATATGAATCTTTTTTTAATGTATTTCATTCCATTTAATGACATTGAAAACGTCTGAAAATAAATGCCCATGTGCTCAATTCTTTACTTATTTCCATACAACCCCCTTATAGTCTAAATCTCCGAGCTAACTAGACGAAAACAAACATTACATAAAATAAATGTTCTTGTATATCGATTTTATTCAATTTCGAGCGGCCATCCGCCATTGTTGTTTTACATCTTTGGCAAATTTAGAAACCCTAGGTAATGTTTTTTATTGAATCCATATTAATGTATGTTTTCTGTTAATTTGCAGGTAATTTCTTGTTCTACGTAGACCTGTTGCAAAGGATCTTTGAAGGTAACTTTTGTTAATAGGGTAGGTACGTACTTATATCGCCTACAAAGATGACGCCCACTACAGTTTTTATTTTAGAATAATTTTATTCTAAAACCTAACTATTTTTAAGACCTATTTTGAAATTTCCGATAAAACGAAACATTTTTTTTTTCTTCTCGATTCAATTAAATTGGATCTCATCCTAATTAGATACAGTTTTATTTTATTACACTACTTACGTACCTACCTACCTAAACCTAATCTTTTAATAACTGTTCTACACAAAAGTTACGTAATCAAGATTACACGCGTCCATTAATTAACCCATAGACAATTTAAGAATATCAAAACTGCGCGACCCACAACTCACCCAAATTGAATATCGAACGCGTTACCTACACTTTTTTTAAACAGCCATCAACATCTAGCATGGGTATATTGTTTATGACCACTGACCTCTATTAAACAATTCAGTGGGTATTATGACACATTCATTCGCCTCTAATCGATTACGGACATCGATATTTTTTCATCGGTATGACTAAACGATTCATTATATTGTAAATTACGTTGTTGATGTTGTAAGTCTTCGAGTTATGCCAATAAATATTTTTGTTTGTTTTTTATACAATGTGTTATATAAACATCAATATTATGTGACAGGAGTTGCCTGAATTTCATGTTATTCTTCGTGTCGATGGCACGACATTCTTTTGTGGTAGAGTAATTTTATTCTAGGTGCATCGTCTTCACATATATCTAATTAATTAATGTATACTAAATATTGAAAAACATTTTTAAAGAGTAACGGTGGAGTTTCTTGCCAATTCTTCTCCATACGAAACTACCTTTTGGAAGGGGCGACTGGAATAAATTATATTTTTTTGTCAATTTTGACGTTCTAAAGTGCCTTTTACGTGCCTCGTCATCTGCCCAGCCTTTTCCCAACTACGTTTGGGATGCAGCTGAATACATACATATTTTACATGGAGCGCCTGCCTATCTGACCTCCACAACCCAGTTAATGGGTAATACGACACCCCTTGGTAAGACTGGTTATCAGATTTTCGAGCTTCTAACGACCCTTAACGACTGTCAAAGATCAACGAATGACAGCCGGGACCAACGGCTTAAGTGCTTTCCGAGGCACGGAGGAGTCTTGGTATGTAAAGGTGGTCACCCATCCACGGACCAACCGCGGCAACTGTGGCTTAACCGGATCGATCGATCCGTGCGACTGGTATTACTTAGCCACAAGCCCCTCTGCCTTTTATGTGCCTATTTGAAATAAATGATTTGACTTTGAGTTTATCAAATTCTGTTGGCCCAAAACTTCGCCACTTCCACGGCGTCATCGGAGGTAATAGAGAGGTCGCTGTTTGACTGCATTTTTAGAGCACAGAGGGCAGGATAGGAGGTGGAGTGTTTGCGACACAGTTCCACATCCAAACCCTGCTGCCGTTCCGTCGTGGTAGCCCATCATCTTTCCACTTGGTTTCGGAAGTGGTTCAGAGACTCCATATTGCAAATGTTTTAGCCCAAAGAATAAGCATTGCCATCCAACGTGGTAATGCTGCCAGCCTTTTGGGCACTTATCCCATTATTGACAGCGATGCGGACGAATTTTTTGATGCCCTATAAGCTCTTGTCTTTTTTTTTTTTTTCCCCTTTTTTTTTATACACTTGTATATAATATATATATTTTAGATTGTAAAATACTTCTTGTAATTAATATTTCAAAAATAAATAAATATTTATAATATGATATTGCAAATTATGGTTTTGTTTTTATTCGTCTTGAAAGGTTTTGCCAGCGCGGCAGCGTTTGCAATGTAAGCGCACAAAAATATGTTTGTTACTACATCACATTACAAATCTTTGAATTTCTCGGCTTTTCTTTACTATAATATGCATGTGTTATACATATAAACCTTCCTATTGAATCACTCTATCTTTTGCTGAAAACTGCATTAAAATCCGTTGCGAAGTTTAAAAGATTTAAGCTTACAGGGAGCGGGAGCGACTTTGTTTTATACTTACATTAATAGGTACATATAAGTAATATAATAAATATAAAGATTCGAAGACATGTGACATCCACCAACCCGCACTGGCCTGAAGGTATGTGACCCAGCGTTGGGAACATTATAGGCTGATTATGCTTATGCTAATAGGGCCTATCACAATAAACTGGGCAAAAATCCATTCACAGGGTTGCAACGAAATTATTGTTATTATAGTGAAACTGTAAAAAGTAGTTTCACCCCACACAGTGGGCCAATCTTGTTCATTTAATGGTCCTGTCATCACGTTTGCAAAGCCAATTACTTGTCAACAGGCAGTGCAATAGTGAATAGATGTGCATTCATGCAATTCACTATAAGTAATCGGGACTTCGGGAGCACTGCACCAGCACAGGAAGAAATATATACTTAATCTATTAGTAAAAGATTTGTTTGTATCTCAACCTGTCTAGCTTTTACCCAACTATTTTGGGGACGGCTTCCAGTCTAACCTGATGCAGCAGTATTTTACATAGAGCGACTGCCTATCTGACCTCCACAATCCAGTTACTGGGTAACACTGTCGTGTTACCCCCTTGGTAAGACTGGTTGTCAGACTATTGGGCTTCTGACGACCCGTAACGACTCTCAAAGATGTACGAATGACAGCCGGGAGCAACGGCTTACCGTGCTTTTTATAAAGGTCATCTTCTGCCAAGCCTTTGTCAACTTTTGTGGTTTGTCAACTTCCAGTCTAAACAATGCATCCGTTTAGACTGGAAGCCAGCCCCCAAAGGCAGCCACAATACCAGTATTTAATAATGCCCCACACTTTCTTAGTACTTTTTACAAACACCTAATTGCTTACGACACAACATAGTCGGGGAGTTACGTATATATTTAAACACATCATCGACCCAGTTGTCTGTCCGTATGTCCCTAGAATGAAAGTTGGTCGAGCATTACGTTAAATACAATTTCTATTCTGGCTCCGTGTCATTTGCGTGGCCCCGCCATGTTTATGCTAGCCGCGTTGCGAATATAAGACTTGTTTTAAGAAATGGTATGATAAGCATCATTTTAGACTTTGTTTCAGTTCAGTGTGGCTTTCAGTTTTGTTTTAACAAGATGTGGCTAAATATTTGTTTACTTACGTTATGTATAGGTATTATTTATGTATCCATCCATACTAATATTATAAGAGCGAAAGTGTGTCTGTCTGTCTGTTAACTCTTCACGCTTAAACCGCTGAACCGATTTAGATGAAATTTGATATAGAGATAGTTTGTGTCCCGGGAAAGGACATAGGATACTTTGTATCCCGATATTCCCACGGGGTCGAAACTTATGCGGGTGAAAACGCGGGGCGCTGCTAGAATTAATAAAGAAATAAATAAAATTTTGTGACACACAAAGAAAAAATTAAAACAAATGAAAATCAAAAACAACGTTGACTGGATATTTGATACAATTGAAAAGTTTCTATATTTCTGAAACTGGTCTCGAATAAAAAGAAACCTCTAACTGGTAAGAAGCATGGACTTTTTGGGTGAACATAGGCTATATCCAAATTGAGAGCAAAGGGGAAATGAGCTACCTATTATTTTCTAACCGACACACAGGTCACGTCATTCGTGAATCTTTGGCAGTCGTTACGGGTCGTCAGAAACCCGAAAGTATAACAACTTGTCTTACCAATGGGTATCGGATTATCGCAGTCGCTTCATGTTATGTTAGTCAGCTGCATCCAGTTAGACTGGAAGCCGACCCAACATAGTTGGGAAAAGGCTAGGCAGTTGATGATGATGACACATGCGACTTCATGTGTGGATTTTGGGTTACGTTTATGACCCTCTTCCTCATACACAGAGAAGGCCTGAGTTCCACCAGTGGGAACATTATTGGCAGATTATGTAGTCTGTGATCTGCCTTTCAACAACGCTCAGCCTTCACTTCCCTTGCTCAACTTCATGGTAATGATTTCAGACCGTTATGTCTTAAGTTCCCTTACAATTTTTCCTTTACTGTAACTGCAATTAAAGTCACATTGCGGCTGACACAGAAAAATATCTAGCAAGACAATGACTAAACGTAATTACCTACTGACCTAAGTAATTACTTAGCGAAATCTCGCCAAATTGTGTAAAAAAAAAAAACGAGTGTGCTTATGACCACACGACTGAAGTGAAACTTCAGTATTGCGTATTTGGCTATGAGAGGAAGAGAGAAAGAAAATGTGCGCGCGCACTGCTGTCTCTTGCTTATATCCCCCACTCAACTCCCGTTCGCCTCGCCCGATCACACTTTTCGTAACGCTTACGTCACGCGTTCGCCAGCTTACTCCCCAAGTCAAGCGTGCGCAAAGAAGTTTCACTTCAAAAAAAATTCATACTTATAAAAAAATAGCACATTGTTTTCCGCATTTCTTTGGGGCTTTTAACATGACATAACATCACGCCCGTATTCAACGTAGGGGTGAGCAAAGGTGACCTTTAGTACACCCACATTTCGTCAGTTATTAAGTCCCATGTAATAGGGGGCGAGCCTAATGCCATCAACCGGGTACACTCCGGGCTGCTACTGAGAAATTGCAGTTGGAAAAATCCCAACAACACTTTGCCCTACCTGGGAATCGACCCCAGGACCTCTTGTTCAGCAGTAGTGCGACCATTAGACCAACGAAACATACCTGTGACGATTGCTGACCGCATGAAATCCAAAAGTAATTTTTCTCGTCTAGCTGGTGATCACAGTATTTCATATTTTGATTCTGAAACAGGAACAGGGCATATACTATAGTTTAGGGTCTCTTTCTAAGTCATAGGATATTTTTTTTAGGAAAAGAACACACACCTAATTGTTGGAGTGTTTATCTTTATATTATTATCCATTTTTTAACAAACTCATAGGATGTTTCGTGAGGAAAACGACACACAATTGTTGCAGTGTTTCTCTTTTTTTATTATTGAATCTATTTTTTAGTTATTTTGCGAGTTATTTTTCAGTTCTAAAAATAACAAACTCAAAGTTTAAGCTGCTAAAAAATCCATGAATAGATACAGATTGCTATCTATCTTTGAACGCACTTGACCGGGAAAAACCAAGTAACTACATAGTTGATAACTGAAATTATTCACCACGTAGTTTCAGACAATAATTTATAATGATTTCAGCAAAAAGCCATGACAAAAACAAATTATGGATGGGAGTACTTGTTTTGAAATAAGTCTTTATTTAGATTCCAATCTATTTTTGAAGTATGTCTCGTTTGACTATTCAATTCTTTTGTTTCTAAAATATTGCAGGTAGGTACAGAAAAATGAAAGAAAAAAAAGTATTTGTTGCGACTCGTACAGGAAGATTACAAACACACTGTACATACCTATTACATTACAGGGGGTACATACAGTCTGAAAAAGTTGAATTTTCACTCACATTAACGTTAGGTAGGTACTTTATTCTTGCAAGGTCTTACTGGCCAATATCTGAAGGGCAATTCCCGTATTTTTTAAAACCTTCGCAGTTCGCATGTCAGTCTCAATCTGTCAAAAATACTTTGTAATTTTCCTTTTTTCTGACAAGTTTTTGATATTGATTGTCGCTGAGATGAGATTGCGACCAGATTTTGAACGTTTTTATTTAGTACAGGAATTTGCCTTCTTATGAAAACTGAAGTTTCTGGCAACACTAACTGTACACTGTCACCTGTCACCTTGACGTCTGCACATAACTTGCGTTGTAAATGATTATGGCAGGTCAGTTCAGTCCGAAACAGTGAGTGATCCTGATCGGATATGATTCACAGTAACAGCTAAAACCACAACACTTCCGAATTCTTCATATCATGAATTCGCCAACGGAAATCCTGGAAGTGGTCATGAAAATAAACACTGCGTCATAAAACGTCATGTTTTCCAATTTATGATAATAGTACGTATTACAAACGTAGTAAAAATAAAAGAAAATTATATAAAAATACGTTTATTTGCTGTAAACCATGATGAAAGGAAAAAGAAACACAAAAAAACAATGGCACTCCGGGAATGCTGACAGAAGTGAAAACAAAACACAAACAGAATACTTTGCAGTTTGCCATCACTCACTGACATATCGGATATACATTAAAACCGAGTACATCCCGAGGACAGCCGAATACATCCGAAGCTGTGTCGGTTACGGTAACAGTGGCGCAAATTCAATGGTCTTTTCCATCTCAAAAAATGCCCAACGCGCCTAAAGAAGTTTTCACTTCAAAAAAGAAAAAGTTTGGAGAAAATGTGCGTCACATCCACGCAAAACGTCCATCGCGCATAATGCTGTGAGTCTGTGATGCGAGACAGAGCCATAGCGTTGGTTTTCAGCGACAGCTGGCGTTGAAGCGATGACACGCCTACCTACCTTCGTTTCGCATTATGGTATAAGAGGCAAGACTTTACAACTTATGACATCCTACTTACAAAATAGACGGATGTATGTAGAAATTAAAAGCATAGATGATAATAACCATGAAATGATATACAAGTCAAAAATGTCATATGTAATACGTGGTGTGCCTCAAGGCTCAATTTTAGGACCTATATTATATATTATTTTTACAAATGACTTACTCAACTTCATGAAAAAATTTCAGCCGAACGAGAAACTTGTTGTTTTCGCAGATGACACAAACATAATAATTGGGGCAAAAGACATAGAAAAATTGACATTAAATATAAATCTAATTATAGGAAAAAATTGCGAATGATTTACAGCAAACAACTTATTGCTAAATACAGGTAAAACTAACCTCATATTATTTAAGACTACGGCTCGTCATAACGACAACTTAGATATACAAATGAATGGAGGCAAGATTAAATTAGTGGACAAGGTTAAATTCTTAGGGATTAATATAGATTCGCTTTTAAATTGGAAACCAGAGCTTGCTGTTATTGACTCATCCATATCGTCAGCATGTTACGCACTCCGGAGCCTTAGAGACGAGTTGAACTTAGAACAGTTAAAGGCTATATATTATGCGCTGGTTGAGTCTAGGATAAGGTATAGCATCGTGCTCTGGGGAAATAGTTACAGTTATAACTGGCAGAGAGCGTTCATCTTACAGAAACGAGCCATAAGGACAATAGTTGGAATTTCGCAACGTGTCTCATGCAGAGATTACTTTAAAAAATTGGGAATATTAACTGTACCTAGTTTATATATATTGGTCCTTTTAAGTCATTTTGCTAGGTATCTACATGAATTTGAATCTCAAGAAGAACGCGAGATTAGAGAGAGCACGCGAAGAAAAAATTTTAAGCAACAAATAGCACCAAAAATTAATATAGTAGAGCATTGCTGGAAGTACCAAGCTGTAGAGATATTTAATGGGTTGCCTCCGAACCTAAAGATCCTGATTTATAATACCCACTTGTTTAAAATAAAATTGAAAGCCTTTTTATTAGAAAAATGTCTGTATAATATATCAGAACTAATGCCACACAATAATAAATGATTAATCTATACCTACATAATATACTTATACTAGAATCTTTTGACATTATATTTAAAACTGTTTGACATTACATTGAAAACTGTTTGAAATTATAATTATTTAAAACAGTTTGGCACTTTTGAATTTCACTGGGATTTGTTAATTAATCATTTCATATTATAGTTCTTTGTATATGTAGTTCTTTGTATTTGTATTTAAATTGCATGTGTATAATATATTCAACACAATGTAAATTGTTTTATGAATAAATAAATGAAAAGACTCCTTCGCCTTTTACCCATGAAGGTATAAGTAAATATTTTCTGGACAAAATCTTTGCCTTGTGACATCCACCATCCCGCACTGGGCAGACGTGCTGAATTACGGCCCACTACCTCCCATAGAGAGGAGGCCTGTGTCCCAGCAGCAGGTACATTATAGTCTCACATAAAAAAGTCAGGATGCCTATGTCCCAGCAATGGACCATTATAGGTTAGGTTATGATGACTTTGGTTCAATATTCGTTAGTCGGGTACCCATTGTATGGTAGATATGTAAGCAAATATACTTACGATGAATGTCTAGTCCAGTCTACCCCCATTTCCGCAACAATGAACTAAAACCAACAGCTTAAAAGTAATCCAACACTGAAGCGATTACTAGCAAAAACTGAAGTACTGAATCTACACTCCTTACATAATCAATTTTGGACCCTATCTCCTAGACTATACTGTTAAAATTTCATTACACAGAAATTAATCGCTTTACCAAAAAGCTCAGTGAAATTGCAACTCTATGACGGAAATGTTTAAGGTATAAAGTTCAATGTAAGTGAAAACTAGATACTTTTGTTTATTCAACCGTGTAGATATTGGATACTGGACTGGACATTATACTTTACGTTTAAAGTGTTTGGTTACTTTAATTTAAAAGTAATACGAGACGAGTCCATTTCTCTTTGGAAATTTGTAAATCATTGTACACCTCCATCTTGTCAAATGGGTTACAAAAAATATAGGTAATGTCAATAGAACGACTCGCCCATTTACCAGCGGGGTAACTGCGTAACACACTAACCGCAGCCATGGCTTTCATTTTGACAGTTCAACAACATCCATTGCGTTATTTACATTGTTGAGCAGACAAAGGAGATGTTTCAAAATGGGCCAGGTCTATGTACAGACGCCAGCACATCAAGCTACCCGAAACTGTCAAATTTCCCCAATCAGCTTTGAACCTTATGGTTTAGCGATAAAGTTGAAAATCTATTAAAGAAATTTGACAGATTGTAGCAACTTGATGTGCTGGCGTCTGTACCTAGTACTGTGTGATCCTAATTGGACTGTTGTCAAGCTTAATTGAAATGTTCTTGTAAATACGTACAGACGCCAGCACATCAACCTACTACAATCTGTCAGATTTCTGTAATAGATTTTCAACTTTATCGCTAAAGCATAAGGTTCAATGTTGATTGGGAAAATTTGACAGTTAGGTGTAGGTTGATGTGCTGGCGTCTGTACAGTAACTCATAAAAAAGAGAAAAATCCGTAGAATTCGGGAAAAATACAGATAATTTAATTAAATGTATACTGTTCTGGTAGTGAATTTATATTTATCAATTATTTTTATCGACTTTCAACATGGCGTCTCACCGATTTAGTTACTCTGTGCTTAAAAACAATGACAGTAAACCATAGATCGACCATTGATCATAGAAACAGAACTGTCAGCTGTCACAACAGTGTCACTTCTTCAGAAATAAACGTGTCAAACGTCATTAATCAATCAAAATGACAGCTTACCGCCATGACGGGTTTTTGTTGTGTGTTGCAATTTCAAGTGTAGTTTCTTGTGTTTACCAGCAAACCAAGCCATTTCAAAATAATTGGACAGTTGAGAACTATTTTAAATGAATTTCCCTATTTTTAAGTATAGTGTACAAGGACCTGGCCCAGGCTCCATACATTTTGAAACATCTCCTTTTTCGAACATATATGAAGCAATGGATTAGCAATATCCTTCAAAAGGATTGAGATTGAGTTTGATCGTGTGTTCTCTTCTGTGTCTACTCTACAACCTGCTTCAGTTAGTAAACTTTTTATCTTACACTCGCAATAACAAGAATGTCTGACAAATTCTCATGGTAACAATAGAGGGCGTGATCTCTTTCACTTTTAACCTCAAACGATTGCCATTTTCGCGCCATTCCGTCCGCCATCTTGTTTTACGTGACCTTTTTGCCGCGTTCCTGGATATGATCTAGTGTTTTAGTAATTAAATCGTAATAGATAACCTAGCATAATTATTATTTACTTATATTGACAGTTAGTTTATGAAACTTTTCGTTTGAAACGAAGCCTGACTTTTAATAGTTTGTTAAAGTTTTACTCATAGATAATGTAAATACTTCAAATTAAAAGGAAAATAATTATCATTATAAATGAAAAGAGCTACCCAGTTCGTATTTGACGTCCATTTATTAATTAATATTTACTTTTTATCACAGACTTACTAGGATATTGCCAAGCAATTTGGTGCAAATTGCAGTACTTACTTAAAACTAACTTTCTTATTTAATACAATTAGTTGCATAATCATAAAATCTCCACAATTAATAATTTTGTGGGAAACCAGAACATATTTTGTCGGTAGCTGAAACTGGGTGTTGATGAGAATTTGTCTTGAAGACACGTCAGACTGTAGTCGTTTTTATACCTAACTAGTATAAAAACTACTTCTTTTTTAATTGGTTAAAACTGTGGGATATAAAAAGAAAGGAAGCGAAAGGTGTAAAACAGTTAGGAAAACTAAATTACCTATGTAAAACTGGGATTCATTGCGGCCAGCAACTTCTTGAAATCTCGACTAAAAACTATTTTATCAGTATATTTATGGCCATCCTCCTGTTGGCCTATAGTAAGTAAATCTAAAACTCTTTATTGAATTACAAAAATATTAAATCCTGACTCCAGAGCTAGGTTTAGAGTCATCATTCCGCCCGCATCCCAATTTATTTGGAGTCGGCGCAACATGTCTTTTTCTTCCATACTTCTCAATTAGACGTCATAGTCACTCCCTAGGTTTAGATTACCTGTTTATAAGAGCCTTAAAATAGAGAAAGAGAAAAAGAACAAGCATAGATATGTCCATCTACAAAATGGCCGATGATTATCATGGCCGGTCCGAACCTTGCTCAGAAGATTGCGCAATAACATTTTTAGGAACTAAAAGGTGACATGCAAACCAGCATGAACCCGGCATGATTCTAATACAAATCGAGAGAACACACAATCAGTAGGTACATAGATATCCATTAAAATTAATGTCTGCTAATTGCATAGGAATTTACTAATTAAAGATTTTAATTGCACACAGAACACACAAAAAAAATACAGGCATCAACAAAAAATCTAAGTATTCTAAATATAAACTTCCCTGACGTACATACTATTATATTCTGTGCCTGAACGCAGTTTTTGCATTGTTGCTCTTTTTTTCTCACTGTCATTGCGTTTAGCCTTAGTACACACATGCGGCTGCCAAAGTCTTGACTAATTAACTTAGTTGTGTCGTGCAAAGTTAATTACTGTTGAGGTGTAAGGCTGTCTTCTAATTTTGACCCACTGAGATGATAATTGCGTCCATCGATCTTGTCAATATACTCCTCTTCTTTGTTCCTAAATTTATTTATTAAACAGCTGTCAATTGTCACCAGCGGGGTAATTACGTAATCTAGTGCTTTAATTTTGACAGTTCAACAACATCCATTGCATTATTAACGTTGTTGAGCGGACAGATTCTTCGAACATATGAGGCAATGCATTAGCAATTAGGGAGCTGATATTAGGTATCATGAACAAACTTTTTACCCTACTCGTATGATCTTTAATTCATTCAAATTAATTAGTCTACTACAGCAATTTCAAAGGTTTTTGTAACAATAAAGATTTTATTATGTAGGCACCTGTTTATTATTTATCTGCTAAAGCTATAACTGCTAGTGAACCAAGCCATTAAAATAATAGCAATAAGAGACTCTAAAGGCAAAATGTGACTGTGGAGCCTTCTAAGACGATGACTTTTATCCAGTTAGTTCTGCCATGCGGTTAAAAGGATTTTTCCGAATTGGAAATATGTATAATCCTGTGGGTTGAATTGTTCCGCAAATAGCGATAACAGTGGCGAAGGTACCATACAACTCGATTCCCACCGGCTTCCCTTCGAAAATTCAGAACATAACCACTCTATAGTCAATTCATCATTGAAATTTTCTTTTGGAATTTTTGGTTGCTCCGGCCTACCTCTGTCATAAATTTACCCTTCGCCACTGAGCGATAAGCTCCTGCCTTATCATATCATAGTGGGTGTTCGTTTCAGTTTATGATGAAACTGGCGTGAAGATTGTGTTATAATGATGAAATAAGTACTTTATCATAATCATCATCATCAGCCGGTCTTGTCTTGTAGTCTAAATACCATTCTGACTATAGCTTGTGGCTAAACCAGCACCCAGTCCAATCATTGCTTCATAATTTATGTTCAAAAACTTTCGTCTCTTAAACAACGTAAAACACGCAATGAATGTTGTTGAACTGTCATAATGAAAACCATTGCTACTGATAGTGTGCTACGCAATTACCCCGCTGTTGACAAAAGTTCATGCTTCAGATTATGTGAAACGACTGCCGTTTGCAATGGAAAATTGAAGACTGGGGGTCAGCCCAGCTCGTTTTCATTAACTATTTCATAATCGTCCTCCTGCTTTTATGGAAAATTATTTGAGGCCCTTTTTACTGCAACGAAAAACCGTTCCTTTATTTCAATCCATAGAGAAATCTTACTTTAAACAACAAAATTGCTGACTTCGAATCTTGTTTCTAACATTCCAGCTAGCTTTAACTACCTTTGAATTAAAAATGTGTTTACCAGTTGCCTATAGTTCAACCGTTCAGAATCACGCGAACCTTTGCCTGCCAGTCATTGACCGAAGCTTATGACCTACAGTAGCTAACTTTGAATTAATATTTCGGCTCGTTAAGCAACGGAAAAGTACTACAAATGAAGTTCAGGGACATGGTTATGGCAAATAGTCATTAAGTCCATACATAATGGGTAGAACATGAGTCAAATTCCTTTGCAAGTTGGTGATATAAAAAACTGTTTTTGGGTAAAAATTCTTGTCTTCTTCTTTTCTTATTTTATTAGTACCAGTTAAAAGAGTTCATACCAAGTAGAGAACAGTTGCGATCGTAATAGAGTAGAAATAAAACTATTAAACCTGCATGACACTAGGCAGTACTAGGCACTCTCTTTCGTTTTATTAAATGCTTGACATGTCAAATAGTAGAATTACAGGCTGTCAAACTATACCTAAGTACTATACTTTCTCCAAAAGATGTCAAGATCTTTCAGTCTGGTCAATGTAAATCCATTTTCTAATGTTTTCTATACCTAACTCATCTCGCCGCCATCTTTAAGTCCAAAGCCATAAAACGACTATCGACATGTCAATAAAACATTCAACCAATTCACACCAATAAACGGTAATGCCATTAAAATCATGCATGTACAATACAACTGGCCTTAATATTTATATTTCACGTTAGCACCTTACGTCTTCTATTAGCGAATACTGAGCGGTGACCTAGACACACATTGTGTGTACTATGCCTTACAATGCATTATACGCATAATATCCCAATGCCGATGCCGGCCGGTCGTTTAAGAAAAATAAAATAATATTGCTTTTGGTCCTTGTTCTTTTTAGATTGGGATTTTTTAAGGTTCCATGTTTAAATTGTAATGTTCTAATTTGAATGTAAAAAGGTAGCCTGATGTGTGTGCAAAATAAAATATTTTTAGTATCTAATAAGCAAAGGTCTTCGATTAAATCTATATACTTACTTAAATAAAATAAAGTCGGGTTAGTTACACCATTTATAACTCAAGAACGGCTGGACCGGTTTTATGATCTTTCATTTGATAGATTTGTCTCCGCTTCGAATAGCAGAATAAACATGGAAAAATTCACAAAAAGAAAGATAGATTCTGAGACAGGCGCTTTACTTTGTATAAATTATTTCATCACCACTGCTCTCAAAACGGTGCACCGTTTTGAGAGCAGTGGGCGGTGAAGGAAAACATCGTGAGGAAACCGGCATGTCGTAGAACCAAAAATTCGAAGACATGTGACATCTACCAACCCGCACTGGGCCCGCGTGGTGGATTACGGCAGAGAGGAGGCCTGTGTCCCAGCAGTGGGAACATTATAGGCTGATTATGTTAAGAGGACTACATGACCTAAAGCGCGGTCTTTGTCGGACTGCATAGAAAAGAAAGAGAAGCGCGATGCCACAACGCTGGTAATCTATTGCAAAATTTGAAGCAATTATCGATTTACGAAACATCTAGTGTTTGGACAAAAAAACTGAAACACTATAGTTTTAGTATGTTGCTTGTAGAATAATCTGACAAAAAATCATAATGATTGTATGTATATTAGTATGAATTTTGTTGTAAAAAAAAAGTTTTTAGAGGTATCTTCATGATTTTTTTCTATCGTACCAAATAAGTTGTATTATGTTTTCAACACACTATCTTCCTAGCATTTATCCTGAAGAATATCATATATTTTTTTGATTTTTTTTACTGTAGTCGATCATATACTTTTATTGTTTCTAAAACTTGCGTTTTTTGCGTTTAGGTCTTGTAAGCCCCTTAAGTATGTTATGTTAGATTCTGAGGTGGTACGTTTTCCGGGTCAGGTAGCTAGGTACAGTCAACAAAAGAGATAGGTATGCAGGATTGTCGAATATAGTTGAAGTTTAGTAAGAAACCGATGGATGTTCTCTTATAAAATTAAATTTTATTAATAGAAAATAAACAGCTCATTTATCAAACTGAATTTCAGTCGACAACATCCATCGGTTTCTTACTAAACTTCAACTATATCTGACGATCCTGCATACTTATCTCTTTTTTTGACTGTACATAAGAAAAAGTTAGTTTATCGGCACGCTCTAGAAATCAATCTTCTCGACCTATATTTTGAAATGACAGCCTCCAAACTTGACATTACAACGAAAATAGTTTTCTTTTCTGGTATTTTCAAACCCCCTTACTAATATACGTATTATAAGATGAATAGTTACACACCGATTTCTCTCTTTCAGTCTTCATGACTTTCGAAAGAAGAAGACAAAGCGTTGTGTAACTATACAGACGCTATACGTTTATTAATAAGGGGGTTAGTCACTGTCTATTCTAAATAGAATCGAAGACCATCTTATAATACCGTCTAAAGAACCGTCTGAATACTGGTAGACCGTGGGTAGACCCCAACACAGTTGGGAAAAGACTAGACAGTTGCAGTTTAACGAGATGTCCGCTAATTTATAAAAGCAAAATCTAACTAAGCAACAGATTTACAAAGTACTTAACTTAATTCTGTCCATACAATGATGTTTGCTGCAAAAAACTAAATAACAAAGTATTAGCAGCATTTGACAATGGACAAGAATGGGCGTGCCAAGGCCGAATGTTGAAATGGCGGTAATATAGGTACGTACCACAACAAAAACAAAATGGTTTCTATATCATGACCAGCAAATTATTGACAGTTTGTTTCAGTCCCATTTAGGTAATAGGGGGCGTGGGGTGCTCCCATTAGCATAATCAGCCTATAATGTTCAAATTGCAGGGACACAGGCCTCCTCTCTTTGAGAGGGAGTGGGCTGTAATCTACCACGCGGGTTGGTAGATGTCTCATTTCATCGAATTTTTGTTTTTGGTTCTAAGACATTTCGGTGTCCTCACGATGTTTTCCTTCACCGTTTCGAGAGCAGTGGTGATGAAATTATATACACAAAGTAAAGAGCCTGCCTGGGTTCGAACCCACGACCTACAAACTCGTAAGTCGGGCCGATACCACTAGGCCAGGACTGCTCTATTGCCATTAACCGGGCACATCTCGCGAGTTACTCTCGTGGGCTGAGAAATTGCTAATAGAAAACCCCAATAACAATTTGCTAATCCTGAGGAACTAATCCAGGGATCTCTTAGCAGAAACTACTGAATTACTCAGCCCGAATCATAATGTTCTCGTTGCTCCCGGACCCGGGTGTCATTCGTAGAACTTTGACGGTCGTTATGGGTAGTCAGAAGCCCGAAAGCCTTTTTCCCACTGGTGGGATTTCTGGAATAAATCCAACTAATGTTACCCAGTAACATACTTGTAGAGGTCAGATAGGCAGTCGCTCCATGTAAAATACTGGTATTCAGCTGCATTCTGTTAGCCTCGAAGCCGACTCCAACATAGTTGGCAAAAGGCAAGACAGATGAACATTCCCACTGCTGAGACTCAGTCTCTCTGAGAGAGGGAAATAGTCCTAATCCACTTATCCACCACGCGGATCCAGTGCAGGCTAGCACAAGCTACCAGTGGCGAAGGTACCATACAACTCGATTCCCACCGGCTTCCCTTCGAAAGTTCAGAACATAACCAGTCTATAGTCAATTTTCTTTTGGAATTTTCTTTGCTCCGGCTTACCTCTGTCATAAATTCACCCTTCACCACTGCAAGCTACTACTACTCACCAGTGGCGAAGGGTGAATTTATGACAGAGGTAGGCCGGAGCAAAAAACTATTCCAAAAGAAAATTTCAATGATGAATTGACTATAGAGTGGTTATGTTCTGAATTTTCGAAGGGAAGCCGGTGGGAATCGAGTTGTATGGTATCTTCGCCACTGCTACTCACTATTCTAAAAATAACTAAGGTTATAAATGAAAGGACCTTCGACCTTCCAGCACCCGGCACTGCCTCGAACGGAACTGAACGACGTCACAACCAGCAAATTGTCCCTATAATATTTGGACAAGTGACCCGTAGATGACCCTAATAGAATCATCGTTCTAGAGGGGAACCAATTGCTTTGGAGCGTTCACATGACTTGTGGCCGGTTCTTTTATTTAACTAATAGTTAGATTTACCGATCGTTGTTCGTAGCTTGTAAAGTCTTGAAGTTATCAATAAAAATCAATGATAATTATGATAAACTAGCTGCGTCCGCGGTTTCACACGCATAAGTCTCGATCCCGTGGGAATATCGGGTTAAAACGTATCCTGTGTCCTAATCCAGACCATGGTGTACCCATGTGACAAATTTCATCCAAATCCATTCAGCCGCTTTGGCGTGAAAGCGTAACAAACAAACATATAAAAAATCGAATCCTTTAATTGTCTTTTATATTATTACTAGCAGCGCCCAGCGGTTTCATCCGTGGGAATATCGGAATAAAAAGTATACATGTCCTTTCCCGGGACTCAAAACTATCTCTATACCTAATTTTTGTCAAAATTGGTGCGTGAAGAAACACACAAACTTTCGCCTTTATAATATTATAGTGTGATTGGTTTAGATGACATTAATTTCTGAAAATTGGTTAAAAAAATACATTATATACTAAAACTAAATGAGTTCGGTGTTTCCTAACTGACCACTCTGAGAAGAAAGCCCGAAACAACTTCCAGTATTTAAAAATAAACTTCGTTACTTTTTAATTGATAAAACATACTACACGATCCAAGATTTCTTGAATTATTGATTGAATTGTTGACCATGTATTAATTTGACTGTACATTGATATTTTGACATTTAGAATAACTAAATTTGAAAATGATTTTAAATGTAATGCCACTATGTAATTATTGTATGCCTATTAGGCAGGACATATTGGAACATTAATTTATTGTTAAGACCTGTAACTAACATATGCCCACAATAAAATATTTTGAATTTGAATTTGAACAAACTCAGAGGTCGCTTTTAAAGTCCAAACATAATCTAAAAAAAAAAAAACGATATTTATGTCTGTAATTTATATGGTGTACATAATAAAGAGTATTCTATTCTATTCTATTCTTGATCAGCGGGGCAATTGCGTAACACATTATCAATCGGAATCGGTTTCATTTTGACAGTTCAATAACATTCATTGCGTTATTTGCGTGTTGAGCAGACAAATTTTTCGAACTTACGAAGCAATGGATTAGCAATTTGCTTCAAAATGATTCAGATTCCAATTGATAGTGTGTTACGCAATTAGGGTGCAGGTCATAATTATGAGGACGATGTATGCATTAGTGTCTAAGATAGTCTTTTGAGGAAATAAGTAAGCACCATAATTATAATGGAGCTGTTAATCGATATAATTATTTGACTATGAACCTACATCTAAAGAAGATATTTTCGCACATACATACATTTTCATACGTAGTGCCATTCCTTATCCTGCCAATTTATTTGTAGTCGGCGCAACATGTCTTTTTCATCCATACTTCTCTATTAGTCGTCATCTCGGCAGTCACCCCCTTTCTAACCATATCATCATTCACACAGTCAATCCATCGTTTCTTTGGCCTTCCTCTACTCTTATAGCCACCCACATTCATACTGAAAACTTTCCTCACAGTTAATAAGTCTACCTTTATGATTAGTTATTTTCTAATTATAAACCAGTCGTTAAAAATACCGGTAAGGATCCGTTAGGTATAACCTATCGTAACTCATAAGTCACAAGTCGCCAGTGACGCACGACGATGCGACTAAAAATAGATGATTCTCTGCGATACTATAACAATGAACTATATGATACTTTGGTCCATTGATACAATTTTACTACTTGATACTACTCGTTAGGAATTTCTAAGTAGCATCCCAGAGTTTGGAAGATGGCGGTGTGATACCCCCGTGCCTCGGAAAGCACGTTAAGCCGTTGGTCCTGCGCCTGATCTCTCTCCAGTCGTGTAGGATTGCCGTCCTATCGGGCTATGAGAGTGAGTGCATCTTTGTCTGCGCGCACACATATCTATACATCTATACAAATAAATAAAATTTGAATTTCTGTTTGTAATATTAAAATAACCGCTTTTTACTAAATGTATACACGGTACATATACCAAAATAAAATTTTTTTAAATTTTTGTCTGTCTGTCTGTTTGTTCCGGCTAATCTCTGAAGCGGCTAGACCGATTTTGACGGGACTTTCACTAGCAGATAGCTGATGTAATAAGGTGTAACTTAGGTTACTTTTATTTTAGAAAAAGAATTAGGGTTCCGCGCAAAAAATTAGAACGAAGTCTAACCATAACACTATAGAGATGAATAATTCGGGATAATGGAAAAAAGGGTATACATTTTAGTCCAGCCAAATAATAACTTTTTATTATCAGTTAGTATTAATTCCTGTACACACATAATTACAATATAACTATATACACTAGATACTAAAATAAAAGACTAACTAACCTACTATACAAATAAATAAAAAATAAAAAAACCAAAGGACACTTTAGGCGTCGAAGTACTCATCCGCATCGCTGTCATCCGGAAACGTGCCCAGAAGACTGGCAGCAATGATAACTTATGTTTTAAAATATTCCATTATGAATAAGTAATAACCACGTCAAAAACTGCAGCCAAAGAAAAAAAAAAACAAACGAAAATACAAAAATTCTCTCTTAACAAACAATGGTGTTGGTTGGTACCAATTAAAATGCACAGATTATAAATAGTATTCCCACGACATGGCTACTCTGTGAATGTTCCAAAGACAATGGTTCTCATTCGTGTGACGAAAAAACACATTTACGCAACCTCCTTTTTGTTTTGATTTGAGCCAGGACAAATGAGTTATTTTGATATTATTAAATATCTCCTAGATGACGAACACCTGCACCCTAATTGCGTAACCTGAGACAGATTGTCAGGCTTTCCGCTTCTGACTATCCGTAACGACTGTCAAAGATCCACGAATGACAGTCGGGACCAACGGTTTAACATGCTTTCCGAGGCAAGGAGGGATCTCGATATGTGAAGATGGTCATCCATCAAGATCCTAAAAACTATGGAAGGATTGTCAAAGGTCACATTGCCCGGATTTTCTCGCTTTGGATAATCCTTCCATCGATTTGAAAGCTTTAACGTAATCTTATAGACACACACATTAATACTAGAACGTTCGTCAATGGATAGCATTTTGTTCCATGTAAAACCCTGATATTCAGCAAATACAAGGGTGCCAGCCATTTATTTTACTTTTTAAATTCAATAGCACGTCGCGTCGTCGTCGGTGTCGAAATGAAGCCGAAATACAATGCTAAAGTGAAAGGAGCCAAGGAAACTGAATTCAATTGGAAGGTATTTGTAACAAATAGGATGGCGGATAGGTTAGGTTAAAAATATAATACCGGATGATTTTTTTTTACCGGTTCTAAATTTTTACATGGTTTTACTAAACTTCAACTATATCCGACGATCCTGCATACTTATCTCTTTTGTTGACTGTACATAACTAGGAGTATTCTATTCTTTAAGTTGGAATAATAAAGACTTTCGGACTTCTGACTTTGATTTCATACGTGTGTTTTTTCTCTTCAAGTTTCAAAGTAAACAATCGCTATGTTTTTTTCAACTACTTATAAATCAATTATGGGAAAAACCGTCACCATTACGGTAACATTTATCGACTACGTTCCATTCTTCCATAGCACGATCACAACACATGATTACAGTTTAAAATCATCATAATTAATCTATGGTATGTGCAACAAAGGTAAAGACATTGATACACACATCATTATTTATTTATGATGTTTAACATTCGACACGTGTAGTCGATTAAATATACATATTATGATATCGATAATGAAGTGGTACATCACTATTGCGCAGTGCGCTCAGCTGATTGCTGTTCGTTTGTTTGTGCGCCATCTTGGAAATTGTTTGATTGTTTATAACTTTCATTTTTCACCCGAAAATCAAAATCAATCTGTCTAGCCTTTTTCCAACTACGAGTATGTTGGGGACTGGGGTCGGCTTCCAGTCTAACCGGATGCAGCTGAATACTTGCATTTTACAAGGAGCAACTCCCTATCTCGTAATTTTACGAACTTTCACTGTTTGATCTCAGTCATTCTCAGTCTCAATCTGTCAAAAATGCCTTACCGATAAAGTTGAAAATCTATTAAATACATTTGACAGATTGTAGTAGCTTGATGTGCTGGCGTCTGTACCTATGTAATATTATTTATTCTATCCCTTGCCGGTTTCACAATAATTAGCTCTAATGATTTTTTCTCTAAAAAACATGTTCTCATACTTCTCATGTGAAAAGAATCACGCTAGTTATCCAACAAAGAGAAATACTTGAAAATTTAGACTCGTCCCAATTATGCCTTTTACGAAATTCATTACTAGTTCACGACACACTAGATTTTCAACTCTATACCTGTTAGTAATGGTTGATTTTTCAGTGTGTACAAAATTGGGTTGTGATTTCGGTTTTGCAATGTGCTTTATACTGTATTTTCGCGGTTAGTCGCAATTTGAAGATAGTTAAATCTAAGTAGGGTTTGGTAACATAAAATAAGGTTTGTATCAAAATGGACTTGGAATACTTATAATACCTATCTGTCTGTAGTTGTGCGAGATGCAAGGCAAAATTCAAAGGCATTTTCCCATAGAATCGAGCGTTAATCACCACGGCTGCTCTCTAGGTGATGTCGCAAATGACTGCTGAACGGTCGTGCGGGGAAATTGCGTAACACACTATCAGTAGCAAGGGGTTTCATTTTCAGACAGTTCAACAGCATTCATTGCGTTATTCACGTTGTTGAGCAGACACATTTTTCGAACATATGAAGCAATGGATTAGCAATGTCCTTCAAAATGATTCAGATTGAGATTGATATTGTGTTACGCAATTTGGATGCTGGTTCCATTTCCTGGTCAGCAAATGTTATTGGGTTTTTCCATCAGGAATTTCTCAGAGGTATCCCGTAATCTCGGAGTTTACTCCCTAAGGGTCTAAACAGACGGACTGCATTTGCATTTGAAGTTAATTTGAACTGCATGCCAGCTGCAATATCGCAGTTTGGATACATAGTTCTCTGCCGACCCCTTTGTGGCATAAAGTGGTGATAAAGATAATCTGATATAACGTCTGTGACCTTTGTATCTGATAAAGAAATGGCGCATCAAATTCTCTATGCCACGAAATGAATACCAACTAATTAGACTAATTAATTCTTAATACTTTCAAGAGTTAGATAACCCAATTTTTATGTTAAATATGACGAGCAACGTGATAACCTTTCTCCTTTTGGCAACGCCGACAATGCGCGAAAAGATGGGTTCAGAAAAGATAAAATAATTTACATTAATTCTTGATACGCGGTTTCAAATAGGGTCATCTGATTGTCTGTCTAGATTTCAAACTCGAATCTGCCTAGCTTTTTCCAACTATATTGGGGTCGGCTTCCATTCTAACCGGATACAGCCCATTTAAAATACTGGTAGTGTTTGACCTCCAAAACCCAGCTATTTACTTGGTAATTAATACGAATACGATACTTCTTGGTAAGACTGGCTGTCAGACTTTCGGGCTTCTCATCAGAAGCCATCATCGGGCCATCGCCCGTAGCGACTGTCAAATATCCACGAATGACAGCCGGGAAAAATGGCTTAACATGCTTTCCGAGGCACGGAGAGGTCTCGGTATGTAAAGATCGTCAACGATCCACGGACCAAGCACGGCAAGTGTAGCTTAACCTGATCGATCGACCCGTGCGGCTGTTATTACAGCCCGGTTCAAACTTTAATGGCGGCTCTGAAGTGCGCTTCTCGATGCGCATTACCTCATCCCTCACCCCCGCTGACGCGTGAATTTGTTACTGCGCAGCGACTCGCCTCATGTTCCGAGCCGTAGTTTGAATTGATCTGTACTTAGCCACGATTCTGTGTTTATCGCATCCAAAAATTACCAGTGTGTCCAATCCAATGTATTTGTTTTTTTCTTTCCTTCATTCCTATTCTAACAACGGAAACCCGATCTAGTCTAACGACATAATATTACGTATAAAATAAAGTTTATAAACGTAACTTAGTTAAGAATTACGTAAGGACACGTAATAGAAGCAGTTACAGTTAACTGCTACCAAATGTAACCGTCTAGTATTCTACAGACGTGAGTCATCGCGGATTTTCGTTTGGAAATTGGGATAGGAATTGCCGATATCAGGATGCTACTAAAGCTACAGTTGCCTAGAAGGGCAGTAGCTGCCACAATTTACCGGCAAATGACGACACTGAAACGTTAGTTAAGTTGTATTGTTTCCCTAGAGAGCGTTTTTTGACACCGTAACGTCAAACCCTATTGACATTTTCCTGACAGCTGTCACTGCCGCAGGGCAAACGCTCTTTTAGGACACCGTTTACTTTAATTGGATGAGGCGGTAACAGCTCAGCTCATCATTCAACCGAAAGACGTCCATTGCTGGGCCATAGGGGCACGGAGGGGTCTCTATATGTAATAGATGGTCTGGTCACCCATCCACGGCATTTCGACAAGCGTTGCTTAACCTTGTAGATGAACCCGTGCGGCTGTTATTATTTTGCCAATTGCAAGACAGCTAAGTTATGAAATATTCTCAGAACAAGAAGAGCCCAAGATATGAATCTTGGGAATCCCTAGTTCAAACCAAAACGTGTTTGCTTACAAAAACAGTAAGTCGAAACTCTAAATATGTTTATAGTCTAAAATCATCTTGCAGTTCTATGAATAGAGCCGGTCAAGCATGTTTTTATTGGACACACGCGCGATGATTTTGTCTCCATACCTTTATTTAGTACTTACGCAGAATTTTTAAATCACTCACTCGACTGTTTCGAGGATTTTGACGCAGGATATGCACTTTTATCTTTCCTGCTGAGACATTTTTGGATTGTACCCTCAGACCAAATAAAAAACCAAGACAGAGGACTGTCAACAGTAAAGTGAGGCCGGTTTCGTAAACATGTGTGCAGTTAGTGAGGTGTAGTTTGATTGTAAATGTGCGTGTGAGCGGAGATGTAGTTTTGGCATGCTTCACTGTATTGTTCGCAGCGCTATGTCTTGACTTTTTTATTTGGTCTGAGGCTGTACCGGGTAAAAATTACAGGCACATGACAGATTCTAGCGTTATTTCTGGAATGGGAACACATCTGTGATGCGGTCAAATGCCTCAGCGGGGTAATAGCGCAACACACATAAAATGACAATTAAAGCTTTAATTTTAACAGTCCAGCCACGTTCAATGCGTTAATTCAGTTGTTGAGCAGATTAATTTTTCAAACCGAAGATGAAATTAATTAGGAATATCCTTGAAAATCCTCAGATTGTAAAACTATTTTATGTATGCACACTAAGTTTTCACTATGAGATTTTTACATAATAAATCGACTGCACTGCAGCGGGGTGAAAATCTAGCTACAAGATACTTACTAAAATTACAGAAATAGTGACAGTTCGAGCCTCGAGCCTTCACATTATTTTCAACGCTTCAATGACTCTAAACAAAAGTGAAACGCTATGGGAACCTCGTTGATCTAAAACTTCACTAGTGCACTTTTTTCTTGCATTACCTACATTCGTTGAAAGAGGGTAATCTGTTTTGCGTGTTATACTGAAGTGATATGTTTGAAACTAGAGGATTAAGTAACCGATTGCAGTATAGTGCAGTTGGTTGACTAACTTTTGCCTGCGGTTTTGCTTGGTGGTTTTGAGTAATCGAAAATTATACCTACAGGATCGAAGTTGCATTGATGGTCGATGAATAAGCACGTTGCACGATATAAAATTTGAATTAATCTACTTAGTTTAGCCACCGAATGGTGCTTGTGGCTAAGTAATATCAGCGGCACGGGTCGATCGATCAGGTTAAGCAGTAAGCTACGTTTGACGCGGTTGGTCTGTGGATGGGTGACCATCTTTACATACCAAGACTCCTCCGTGCCTCGGAAAGCACGCTAAGCCGTTGGTCCCGGCTGTCGTTCGTGGATCTTTGACAGTCGCTACGAGTCATCAGAAGCCCGAAAATCTGACAGCCAGTCTTACCAACAAGGGGTATCGTATTACCCAGTAACTGGGTTGTGGAGGTCAGATAGGCAGTCGCTCCATGTAAAATACTGGTATTCAGCTGCATCCGGTTAGACTGGAAGATGAACCCAACATAGTTGGGAAAAGGCTAGGCAGATGATGATGCAAGAAGATCATTTTTCCATTACAACATTTTCTTTCCTTAGTGACAATAACAACGTCAGTAAATATTTAGATCACGTTTCTATAAATTATAATTACATCAGCAATATAAATAGCGTGGGAATAAACAATGATATCTGATTCTCGACTTGTTGAACATTAGTGAAGAAAAACTTTTTTACAAAACAAAAAACAACCGACTTAAAAAAAAAACTACAAAGTGATAAATAACTTTAATTTCGGAAGTCGGTGTCGTTGGTTCCGCATTTTCGTTTTTTGACACCGACTTCCGAAATTAAAGTTATTTATCACTTTGTAGTTTTTTTTTTGAAGACGGTTGTTTCTTTTGTAAAAAAGTTTTTATTTCTCACTTTTTAGTTGTACCTACTCCACACAAATTCAAATTACACTAGTGCATTGAAGAATTGAAGACACCGATCAGAAGAATCATCAAAATTCGCATAGAAATGTCGGAGATGCAGTACATTTATGCATATAACATCGTACATAAAACCTTCCTGAAAGTATGTAGATCACATTAGTGACAGAATGATCAAAATTGGTTCATTAGTTTTTGAGATAATCGCGGACATACATACATACGGGTCGAATCCAGAACCTCCTTTTTTAAAGTCTGTTAAAAAAGGGTTTGTTCTAAGTCAGTTGTAGAAGAAATTTGGTGAATATGTGCTCAACAGGGTAATTGCGTAACATACTATCAGTAGCTATGGGCGTAGTAACTATTCAGTAATCTGTGCTATGGGCTTCATTTTGACAGTTCAACAACATTCATTGCGTTATTTACGTTGTTGAGTAGACACATTTTTCGAACACATGGAGCAATGGATTTGGATTAGCAATATGATTCAAATTGAGAGTAATAGTGTGTTAGGTACGCAATTAGGATGCAGATTGACTTGAATATATATTTGAAAAAAAAAACCCGATGTAATTCAAAATATGCGGAATTATTAACTACTAGCTTTTGCCTGCGACTTCGTCCGCGTGGAATAATGACTTCCGGAAAAAAACAATTTATCCCCCTTTTCTCCCCGTTGGGAGGGAATTTCCAAAAATCCTCTCTTAGTGGTAGCATAATCCTCCCAATAAACACACATGCCAAATTTCAGCTCTCTACTGCCAGTAGTTTCGGCTGTGCGTTGTCTGTCAGTCACTCAGTAACGGAAGAGTTTTATATATATAGATATAAAATCTATATCTATATATATAAAACTCTTCCTTAGAAACTAAGCGACTACACGCTAAGGGCACCCCCTATGGGGTACGGACCTCGGCTTAGGGCGTCGCTGGGGGGGGCAGCAAGGGACAGGCTGGATCGGAATTATTTAGGGGCGAATTTAATACTACAGGCTCAGCGGCGCGGGCTGGCTCGAGCAAGGGTCGGGGAGGAGAATTTACGGGGCGTCGCGACGGGCGTCCTCGACGGCGAGGACGGAAGGACGGTTGTCGAGTCGTGTTTTTGTGTCTCTTAATGGTGCTGGTGGCTTTCCTGCTCTCCTGTAAGAGGGTAGTGGCGTCGTCGGGGATGGTGAGGGTATGCCTTGGTCGGCGAATCCTACTTATGCGGGAGGGAGTATATCGGGAGGCCGCCGCAATCAGGGCAATTGGGGTGCTTTATAGCAGAGTCGAAGAAACGCTTGGCGAGGCGCTTCATGAACTGCTGGACGGTGTGAAGTTCGCGTTTGGATCCCCCCGCCCTTTTATACCTCCCGCCGCGAGCCGCGTCGAGCGCGGCAACCGTTACACAAAAATAATCCTTATAGCATGATTCAGTATTCACGCGCGATGGCTTATTAGCGTATTTCATGTATAACTTTGGTGTTTTTGTACCGATTTCTATGATTAATTTTTTATTAAATAGGTAATAATGTTAACATTTTTTAATTAGGGATGAGTGAGAGTGTTATAAACGTAAGAGTAGACAAATATAATCAGAAAGCTCCGAACTGCTAAGCTATCGGGAGTTACACGTATTATTGTGAGTCAACCATAAAAGATAGACATTTGCTGTCGTGGAATATTTTTTATATAATTTTAAGGAGAACATTTCTTTCATACATGATTTCTGTGTAGCTTTAACCATTAAGGCTGCCACACGCGACGGAAGCTTCAAAACTGGAGTAAGTTCTCCTGTTTTCCCAACATTTCCCTTCACTGCTCTGCTCCTATTGATCGTAGCGTGATGAAAAGTATACTATAACCTGCCCAGGAGTATGAAGAACAATTGTACCAAGTTTCGTTGAAATCCGTCGAGTGGTTTTTGTTTCTATAAAGAACATACTCGTACAGACAGACAGACAGACAAAAATTTTACTGATTGCATTTTTGGCGTCAGTATCGATCACTAATCACCCGCTGATAGTTATTTTGGAAATATATTTCATGTACAGAATTGACCTCTACAGATTTATTATAAGTATATAGATAGATAACTAGGCTGTGTGCGATTTCTTAACGAAACTGGAATCTAATTAAAAATGTGGTTTTTGCAACGTATTTTTTATAATTATTATCTGAAATACTAACATAGTTTCTATGCGGAATAAAGCGGAATTTTTATTGTGATTAATTTAATTAGAATTCATCTCAAGCGGAGGGGCTTAGCCACAAGCCCCTAATAATTATTTTAAGTCTACTACTAAATCCTAGGATTTTCATTTCACGAATTCCCAGTGTGGTCCGTCAGTTCACACGCACATATAACAGTCCGGTTAAGCTACGTTTGTCGCGGTTGGTCCGTGGATGGGTGACCATCTTTACATACCTAGACCCCTCCGTGCCTCGGTCCCGGCTGTCATTCGTGGATCTTTTATAGTCATTACGAGTGGCCAGAATCCCAAAAGTCTGACAACCAGTCTTACCAAGAGGTATCGTATTGCTCAGTCGTTGGTCTGTGGAGGTCAGATAGGCAGTCGCTCCATGTAAAATACTGGTATTCAGCTGCATCCGGTTAGACTGGAAGGCGACCCCAACATGGGAAAAGGCTAGGCAGATGATTAATGCATTGCAAGCGTTTTTAATTTATTTGTGTGTTTACATACTCTAGTTATCTACTCGTAGTATGAAATAATATATAGTCTAATTATTAATTCACTGGAGTAATCTGACGTTTACGGTGTTACCACTTTTTGATGAAAAGAAAATAGTGTTGTGACAAGAAGATTGACATCAATCACTCGCTCATTCATTCTTTACGTTCTAAATCAAATCACATTATTTTATTAAGAAATCTCCCAGCTTAGTTTTGTTTAATCGATATAAAAATATTAGTAGTTAATACCTTTATAGGCCGATTCTTTCAAAAAGCGAATGTTAAATGAAACAAAAATACATTGGATATATTTCTATTCGTCGTAGTCAGACATAATATCAGCACTATCACTGTCGCTATCAGTAACACTTATTATAAAACGGTCCATAACATTTTATATTATACGGTCGAGATTGCACATTTTATATAAACAACAATACCAACAAACACAACGTAAAACAACTTAACAATGAAATGCGCGTGGGCAAAAGAAACATTCGTGCACTCAGACCAGAAGAGTTTAGAAGCCGAATGAAAGACAAGCAAAACAAGATCGCCGCGCGGGTGGCGTCCCGCGTCCGTCACGTAGGGAGGCAATAATGCCCGACCCAATAATGTCCAGCCCAATAATTCGTGTACATCGTCTCTGATAGAATTTATGATTACTTATAATTATTTAGGTACTTTCTATAATAAATATTCCTATTGACTTTGTGTGAATGAGCTGAATCACAACGAACGGAACGCATCACTATTACAATAAATATGGCAACATTATTTTACAAAGTGACATTAGCATCTGTCAGTTTACTCCAGTGAATTAATAATTATACTTTAGACATAGCTTTGTCTCTAGACAAAGCTGAAATGTTTAATGTGTTTGTAATTTAATTACACTGGCAACCACACCGTTCAAACCGTCACACACCAACGCTAATTGGCGGCAAAAATGACAGCACTTGTCAGAACTGTCAAAATATTGTATGGCTATGGCTCCGATTTTATTTGTTTATTAGGCAAAGGTATCAAAATCCATACAGCCATGTTGCAGCTTAAGCGTACTAAGTCTAGCGAATGCATGCATTGGTTTATCTCACGATCCTAAAACGTTCCATGCATATTTAAAGGCTGAGTCACTATGTCAACACACCTTTTAGTTATTTTAGTCGAATATCCCGCTTTGTTCCTTATACAATACAGTTTTAGTACTAAAACAGTAAATTGACTTGCAAATGTATGAAGTAATGTATGTAGAACACGGAATGGAATAACTGTCAAAGTGCGCGGTTTCGCGCGCAAATCGTGTATTCGAATTTAGAATTTAAATGACGGGCGTTCCGTTTATGCAATTTTGTTTTAAGTGGTGTTCTTTATTTAAATTCGTTGATTTGTTACTAAATCGGCCTCCCGATTCAGAACCTTACGATAATTTATTAGAAACTAGCTGTGCCCGCGACTTCGTCCGCATGGAATAGTGACTTTTTGGGCAGCATATTTTGAATTACATATACAGTCGTTTGGGTAGCTAAAAATTTACTTTACAGTAATGCTTCTCTGTATTACCTTAACAAATGTTCGCCGTGATTCTTTAAATTGACATAACTTTTTTATTTATAAACCGATTGACATGAAATAAACACTAAATGTTAAGTGAAGCTTACTACAATATATTAGTGAAAACCGCATCTAAATCGAATAAGCCGTTTCTGATATTAGCGTGCACAAACACACAGACATACAGACAAACAGAAAAAAAAAATGAATTACACTTTCGGGTTCGGCATCGATATAATAACAACCCCTGCTACTTTTTTTTATATATTTCCATTGTACAGACACCACTTTTCTACAATTTTATTATATGTATAGATATAAGATAAGCATCACCTTTGTACTCATTTTTTTTTTCTATTATTTTCTTCTTGACTGTTTATATTTGTGTGTGTTATAAAGGGTTAAATAAATTAAATAAAAGACAATTCATATTGACGTTCGATTCGCATCGACAACGTTTTGTGACGTCATTTGACGCTACATTATTGTGACAACTAATAGGTACCGGCCACTGCACTGTCCTAGGAAATCGTATGGTATATAATATAAAATACAGCTCATGCATTTAAACAAAACACAAATAAATTCCATTTTGCTTGCCTAAAAATATCAGTTAACATTCTAATATAATGAATGGGTCTCTTTTTGTGAACTTCGAATACCTAGCCCTAGCTTAGTTCCCTTACACTTAGAAACGGTCAGAAAGTTAAAAAGCTCATCTAGTTTAAAAAAGTGTGCAAGAAGCTAAATAAGTTTTTAGTTTAATTAATTAAAAAAAGCCTTCATTATTAGTACGTTATTAAGTTTTTAGAGGATCAATGAAATAAGTATTTCTGATAATATTTTTCGAAATTCTACATTGCGGGGGGGGGGGGACATCCTCGGTCTTAACTTAAGTATGTATTTAGCAATATTCAAAGAATCATTTACGAAATCATTACAACATAAGATTGTATCCTTATATGAGCAAAAACAATCGATGTTTTACGCTGAGTAATAGACAAAAGCGCGTTTTTTTATACAAACCTGTTTGCTTGCGTCTTGTTTACAAAAACTTCTATATCTCTAAAGACTTTGAATGTCGACGAACCTATTAATATAGAGGAATATCTGACTGTCAGATAATGTGTGTGTGTGTGTGGTGTGATCTGTAATGCTATTCTGTAAAAATCTCACCGTGAAAACTTAGGTGAAGTGAGCGTGAAGTGAGCGTAAAGTGAGCTGTCAATAGTGTCAATCCCTAGCATCAGGTGGAATGACAGCTCACTACAAGCTCACTTCACCTAAGTTTTCACGGTGAGATTTTTACAGAATAGCACCGCTGCACGCTGGTTCTCTGAATATATGTTCTGTACAATATTTTCGTCGTCCCCCAATCATCTTGGAACATACAGTGGCTTCCAAAAGTTAGTTCAAATTTTTTCACTTCAGCTGCGAGCTGTGACACACCATACGATTTAAAATTCTAGTGTTCCAAATTTGAACTGCTATAACGCTGCTGCTACTTTTACATACAGCCATCCGTGAGGAGTGATGATGAGCTTATGACTGCGACAGAGAGTGCAGTTCGCTTAACTGAATTTTGGGATAAAAATGTTATATGAACTTATTACCATCGCTACGCTAAGCAGAAGATTCATAGTCATGCTCAAAACTTTCCTAAATATGTATTCCAAAAATGGTACCTAAAGATCTCTAAAAAATATACTTAGTATTTCTCCTTATAAAATTCATCGGAATCAAAGTAGGAAAATTGATAGCAGTAGGGGTTATTTTAGTCAATAAAAAAGAAATATTATTTTGAATATTATTTTCCTTATTCAGATATGCTTCAGACATATCAGCTTTGTCGTTGGGTTGGCAACGCAATTTTAACGCTTCTGGTATTGCAGCCGATCTATTCTGTTAAAATCTCACTATGAGAACTTAGGTGAAGTGAACTGTCAATAGTGACAATCCCTAGCATCAGGTGGAATGACAGCTCTCTTCAAGCTCACTTCACCTTGTTTTCACCGTAGGATTTTTACAGAATACACCTCTGGTTTTCATTTTGACAGTTCAACAACATTCATTGCGTTCTTTACCTTGTTTATTGAGCAGGCAAATTTTTCGAGCATATGAAGAAATGGATTAGCAATATCCTTCAAAATGATTCAAATTATTGTGATTGATAGTGTGTTGCTCAATTATTTGCAGAAAGCCTGCTTTTTTGCCACCTATATTTCTACTTCATCTCGGCCACCATCAAGATTTACTGCTTTGTCGATTGATAAACCGATCTATAAACCTCAGACCACCAAGTAAGACCACACTAGAAATCCTAACAAACTACCTATAATTTATTTCCCATATTATTCTCGTCACCTAATAAGGAAAAACGTGACAACAAAGATTCTGCCTCAGTGAACTCGACACAGGTTATCGTTATACGCTCGGAATGCAATTACTCTGAAGGAGGACATGACACATCGCTCTAACGTCACACATAGTCTAGGATACTTATCCTAGAATACTAAGGTCGGACTTTACATTATGGTCAGACCGATTACATCCCAAATCTCAATCGGTCAAAAATATCTCTAATTTCCCTAAGGCTCCGCGCAGACAGAACGGAGCGCAGCGGAGTGGATTTTATTAACGCACTTGAAAATAAACTAAAATTATTACAATAAAGTGCATAAATGCTTGAACCTGACAAAAATGCTCGCGCGTCCTCGAAGACGCGTCCTCGCAAGCTCGATCATACGCGATCCGTAAAGAAAATGCCCGAGACCGCGCGGGGATTATTCCTCTCTGTCTGCGCTGACCCTAAGTTTTTGACATTGATTGTCGCTGACATGAGAATGCAAATAGATAACGTTTTTAATAACGGGAATTGATCTTCTGATGTTTTGGCGCGCTCGCTGTTCACAAAACTCATGTTCTAATTTCAAACAGCTGTCAAAATTTTACATCTGTAAAACATCTGTGTGGTCTGTTCCAATTTTGAACAGAGAATGACAATTTGTATAAAGCAGTACTAAGATAGAAACTACACTGAAAATCATGGTATAATAATATACTTATTATACCATGCTGAAAATATTCTGAATTCATTTGTTTCTAGGCCAAGTTAAGTTCTTTAGAAATACGAGTAGTATGTGCCATAACGGCTACAAATTAGACAACTACTGAGTAAAACTCAGGGCGGATTTCACTTGAAGATTCCCAGACTTCCATTTTTTTTTTTGTTTTGTTTTCAAAAGGCGCCCGGTCTTTTGGGATAAAACCAGGGAGTGTGTGATTTTTATTTCACTAAAACCACCATCTGCACATGGAAGGGGCACCATTACCTCTCAAAAGACCAATCCGGAGCCTCCTCTGTGCAACGCCTGTTAGAGCACATCTCTGGGGAGACTGTAATAAGGGGTCTCTCCGAAAGCTTAACTGCGCATGTGTGCAAGGCAACACATGAACACTGTGCGCCGTCTTCCCTATGGTCACTCCGTGGGCTGCTAGACACAGACTTCGGCACTGAGTACCAATTTCACCAATGAAACTGAACGCGATCAGCACATCGAAACTGCGTTGAAGAGCTGTCAGTGTCAATATTCCAGAAGTCCCCCCGGACCCCAGTATGAAGAAAAAAAGTGTAACGTCCCAGCAGTGGGAACATTATAAGTAGGCTGATTATGTTATGTTATGTTTATTCCTTGGAAAATTTATTGAAAACAGACCTCTTTTCATTCGAATACTCGTATCATTAATTAATTATCCGAATTAATTTGAGGAAAAATTAATAATTTGCATCATCCTACTTCCTACTACCTATAATTCATATCTACTATAATACATATAAATGCGAAACTGTGTCTGTATGTCTGTTACCTCTTCACGCTTAAACCGCTGAAACGATTTAGATGAAATTTGGTATAGACATAGTTTGAGTCCCGGGAAAGCACGCACATAGGATACTTTTTATCCCAATATTCCTACGGAATCGAGATTTATGCGAGTGAAACCGCGGGGCGCTCCTAGTATCTATCACGGAAATTAGAGGAATTTTTGACAAATTGAGACTGATTTCAATACCTCTGTCTTATTTTGCATTTAATGAGACTGCGACTAGATTTTGAACGTTTTTAATAACGAGAAATGGCCTTCAGATGTCTTCCAATTTTTTTTTTAAACATTTCCACATTCATACTCAAATCTCAGCATATCCCTTCAAAAAGGCGCTGTCATTTCAACTGTTTTTTTTTTCTCTCCAAAGATTTGCATGGAAAACCTACGTATCTATAAATACTGCTTATCTCCAGTATTCCCTCGGCAAAGGATAGTTCGCAATAACCTAGTCTACTCGGCGTCCGGTGGTTGTGTGCGTATGTGTTATGCAAGTTATAGTGATGTGCCATATCGATTATCGTGAGTAACTTGAGATGGGATCATTTGTGAGCAGTAAAGGTTAGAGTCAGACCTTGGTGATATTGTCTTTGGTTTAGGAATCTCTAATCGGTATTAGTCCTGCCTCAATACTGATTTTTGAGGTAATAATAAAAGTTGTCGGATTTGTGCCCGATTGATGGCAATAGGCTCGCCCCCTAATCCATGGGACTTAAATATAACTGACGAAATGTGTACTACAGGTATACCTCTGTAATACAGATGTGATGTTATAATATGTTAAAACTCTTCAACGAAGCAAAGGTTGTATGCCAGGATCGTATAGCAGATGGCGTTCTATAGTTTCTGCCAACCCCCCTGAGGAGAAGGCATGAGTTTATGTGTTTGTAATAAAAGTCTTTCTGTCCATGTGAATCAATTATTATCTCAGTGTTTACATCTTAGTACAAACGTCTCTTTCGTAGACATTTACATATAAAACAATTTTTAATGATCCAATGAATCCATTAATAACATGCATAAGTATCATCATCATCCAGATGCCCTCACCCGTTTAATTGGGATTAGCGAAGAATGTCTTCTTCCATACAGCACCATGAGTCCATGAGCCGTCGTCTCCATATTCACCACCCCCCTTTCTACCTATATTATCTCCGATCCGATCCAATCTGTCCTTTGCTGCCCTTCCCCAGCGATGCCTTACCCCACAGGGGATGCCCTTAGCGTGAAGTCGCTTAGTTTATAAGTTTTGTTTCCTGGCTGGAGGAAGGCATCCACAGGATAGTCCGGTAAAGTAGCCGACGATGTGATGCAAGATGCCATACCCAAAAAAAAAACCTATATTATCTTTTAGGCAATTTATCCATCCTTCGTTTCACACATAAACTACTATCGGGCACAATTTCAGCCAAAACACAAAAAAAAAACTGATTTTGCTATGGTTCTGATAGGATGAAATATTAGAAGAAAATTAATCATAACCTACATGGTGAAGACATATTGTAGTGTGTAGCTCGGCACTCAATAACCAAAGTTAATTACAGTCATTATTTTTACGACAGTAATTACTATTTTGATGAAATGCTCTAGAGATTGTGATGGTTAGTATTATTTTTTATTTTCCATTCATGGTAATTATGATTGCATTATTTAGCTTTGATTGTGTTTAAAAATATTGCATTTTATCAGTTTCCCTGGTAGAAATCTTGTTGAAAAAAAATGGTTTACAGGCAGCTGTGCTGCTGGAGAGTTTGTTGCGCCACTTCTTCTTCCCAGCTAAAGCACTAGAAAGTGGTGAAGGGCGTTTTTTGGGAGACTGTCTTATGTAATTGACGTTCCGAAAATGCTGATTTTCAATCTAGTTTATATTGATTTTGTTATTGCTAAAATTAGCTTGGTACCTAGAAAACTACAATAAATTAATACCTTAAAAAAAATTAATGCTTGGCAGCTTTAAAATCGATGACCCGACCGAAGCCAATGGTTAAATAATAAAAATAAAACAATACGCAGTTATGAAACTAGCCAACGGTTTCATTACAATATTTTTATGTAAAATAAAACACTATCAAATTACAACATCATCATCATCATCAGCCTAACCTTTTCCCAACTATGTTGGGGTCGGCTTCCAGTCTAACCGGATGCAACTGAATACCAGTATTTTACATGGAGCGACTGCCTATCTGACCTCCACAACCCAGTTACTGGGTAATACGATACGCCTTGGTAAGACTGGTTGTCAGACTTTCGGGCTTCTGACTACCCGTAACGACTGTCAAAGATCCACGAATGACAGCCGGGACCAACGGCTTAACGTGCTTTCTGAGGCACGGGGGGGTCTCGGTATGTAAAGATGGTCACCCATCCACAGACCAACCGCAGCAAACGTAGCTTAACCTGATCGATCGATCTGTGCGGCTGTTATTACTTAGCTTACTTATCAAATTACAACAAAAAATACTAAAAATCGTTGTTTTATATAAGTAACAGATATATATAATAACACATAGGTCGTTGAACGTTTACTTATGATTGAATAATTTTAAAGAAATAGAATTTAAAGGTTATTGCCAGCATAAATCAAGACAGAATAGATTTTTAACATAAACGAAGCTAATTTTATTATTTTGACATTTAAAAAGGTAAATTTATAGAAACTTAAAAAAAAAAAACATAATTAGAATTTCTCAGTAGCAGCCAGGTATCTCGATTTCTGTCCAGTTCCTACCCTTTTGGAGTATAAAAGGGGTAATTTTATATTAATTAAATAGGTGAGTAATGTTCTAAATATAGAATAAACCAATGAAATTAAGTAGTTTAGCCCAAAATTGCGTAATGGCTAGATGGCTACGAAGGACTTCTTTTGAAAATAGTCCTATTATCAAAAAATAAAAAAAACGAGCCAGCTACACCATGTTTTAACCAAATAACTTGTCTTAGAATAACTTTAAAAAGGTTTAAAAAAAAGTTAAGAGTAATGACAAAATCAACAAATATCTACGTCATCTTTTCAATAGTCGTCATTTCGACTTATTTTACCGCAGCAACAAAATAAAAACAGTTAATACTTATCCAAATAACCAAATTATCGTCGACAACTATCGAGAATGTCCCATCACTACATTTGACAAGTGTGAATGAACGGCGTTCTGCGCATGTGTGAGTAAGCGCCGTATCAGCCGGTACTAAGTACGGAACTTCGACGCCATCCGCATTGCTATAACGTAACAACCGCCATGCCATCATCAATTGAATGTAGACTTTATTTCTATTCAGATATAGTTGTATTTAAATCTGGTAGTGTAAAGAAACAATGACAAAAATTATTTTGTTCGATTCAACTTTATCTTCTTCGCGATAAGGTTGCTTATTGCATGCGTTTTGTAAGTTGTAGAGTAGTGTGTGGTCTACAAAGAAGATTGTGATCAATTTGTAGGGTGTTAGGGTAGAGTTTAGTTTGTAGGTGTCTCGTTAAAACCAGATCCTTCAAGTAAGAACAGATGAACTGAGTTTATATCGGTATGGTTGGATAGTTTGTTTTTCGGGGTTATTGCAATTTGTTGTTAAATTAATTAATACACGATGTAGGTGTTTTTGATATTAAAACTGCGTCCTTTTTAAATGTATCTTTATTATGCACTAGCTATTGCCCGCGACTTCGTCTGCGATCCAGGGTGAAAAGTAACCTATGTCCGTCTCCAGGTCATGGTATGTGCCAAATTTCATCTAAATCTGTTCAGCCGTTTTAGCGTGAAAACGTAACACAAACATACTTACAAAAAAGTGAACTATATTCTCTTTATTTTTTTATATTAAAAATGCATTTATTGTAGGTACGTATAGATAACTATTTACACTGGATACTAAATTAATTGACTAACTTTATTTCATAAAATTATATTATAAAAACATAATATCCTAACCTAACTAAAACTATTAAAAAACTTACAAAATAACTTAAAACATAGCTGTACACGTCTAACTTAATCAAATAACCCGCCCCAACCAGAGTTGGGCGTAATCAACTACTTTTGTAATCGGATTAATAATCTGATTGAAAGTAATCATGAATACATCAATCATGATTACTTTTAATCTTGATTACTTTCAATCATGACTACATTTGTAATCATTAGTTTTGATTACAATAGTCAGTAATCTTAATTACATGGGTAGATTTGATTAATTTTTTAAGCATTTTTTTAATAAATGCGCTTCTATATTCAATCAGTATGTATCTTGTATATCTGCGTTTTTCTAAAAACTTCTGATCCAATTTGGATGTCATGGACGTTTTGTACTCTTTCGTTATTTAAATCCTTAAGTAAATTCGAAAAAGAATTTCTGCGTGCTCAATTGCATCCCTGAAATTAAACGTGTTTTTAAAAAATATAACACACCTCTTCCGTCATCGGGTCCTGTCGAAAGACTTTTCTCATATGCGACCATGACCAATTTACCTAAATCACACAGACTTTCGGATGAGATGTTTGAAAAGAGGGTGCTTTTAAAATCTAATTTAAGCCACACATGGCACACATAAAAATAATTCTTGATTGTTTTCTTAAGTATAATAATTATTAAAAAAATTTAATTCATGAGACTGATCAAAAAATAAAGATGATTTACAATGTTAATGATTTTATTTTTCGAATTCCTAAATGTAGTTAGTATGCATCAATCAAAAAAGTAATCAAAATAACGATTACAAACTAATAATCATTAATCACCGATATGATTACTTTCTTGATTAATTTCCGTAATCTGTAATCTTGATTGATGATTACAAAATGTAATCGTAATCCTTAATCATTAATCTGATTACAATTTGCCCAACTCTGGCCCCAACTAACTTAATATACAAATAAATACAAAAAAACAAAGGACACCGTCGAAGTACTCGTCCGCATCGCTGTCATCCGGAAACGTGCCCAGAAGACATAAGATTTCTCTTTATAATGTTTCAGCATAGTTTTCTCTAATTAGCCTATTAGTAAAATCATTGTCCTACTTACTGGTAAAATAATTATTTATTCTGTTACTTACCTATCTCTGTACAGGGTCGTCTTTTCCATTGGCCACTTCGGGGAAGTGCCCAGGGCCCCGCGATTCACGGGGCCCCAAGCAAGAAATATGTTGCCAGCGTCGTAGCTAGGGGCTATCAAAAGCAGGATGCTAAAAATGTCGAGCTCACTTCGCTCGCTCTTGCATCCTAGATTCACCATACCTAGTATCCTAAAGTACCCAGGGCCTCCAGAAAAACGGCCTAGACGTGACATTGGCTAAATGCCCAAAACGTGCGAAGCCAAAAGACGAAAAAAAAAGCCCTGCCTCGGCTGCCTCTATGGTATTATCTAGGTATTGACGCCATTAACAGTTAATAAAACGATCCGTTAAACATAATAAACCAGTATGTACAGACGCCAGCACATCAACCTACACCTAACTGTCAAATTTTCCCAATCAACATTGAACCTTATGCTTTAGCGATAAAGTTGAAAATCTATTACAGAAATCTGACAGATTGTAGTAGGTTGATGTGCTGGCGTCTGTACTAAAATTTTTCTGTAACTTTAGGTCACCTTGCTACGTCCTAAAAAATCTAGCTTGCCTAGATACGTAATTTAGCAACACGAAAATTATTAACTCTAATTAGTAGTTACACAAAATGATTCATTAATTGGTCATGTTTTCCGACATTTTGCTATTATCTGAAAATCTTTTTATTCTCAGTGTTGCCGTCATGATAATTAAATGTAATTTTAGTTGGCAACCCCGATTAGCTGGTTGGACACACGGAAATGATTGCATCACTGTGTTGTGTTGTGTTACGTGAATATAATCAAGCTTACTCCCTTGTGGGTTAGGCACATATAAATACTATAAAATATCTTGGGACAAAGAGCAAAATAGATATTAAAATTCACGATGCGCAGTGGCAAGCATTCTAAATAATTTTCCGAAGCCAAAGGAAAAAATAACATCACACTAATATTGTAGAGGCGAATGTTTGTGAGTGTGTTTGTTTCTTCTTCGCGCAAAAACTGCTGAACGGATTTGGATGAAATATGGCACACAGATAGTTTACAACCAGGATTAATACATAGGATACTTTTTATCCCGATATTCCCACGGGATCGAAACTTATGAGGGTGAATCCGCGGGGCGCAGCTAACAGTTTTTAACCAGAATTAACACATAAGATACTTTTTATCAGTGTGCAGCTAGTAAATAAATAAAGTAACGGAACCGGACATTGACGGACGTGATACTAATATTAACTTAAATTCGCTTTATTTAAATGTCCTAAGTCAAGGTTTTCAACTGACCTCACCCGAAGTGACGCGTGGCCGCTCATGTTTACCAACATTCAAATAATGACGCCGCAATAAAACATGGCGACTGCACATTCCACATTCTACATCTTCTCTTTTCAAATTCAAAGAATTTATTTCAAAAGTTTAAAAAAAAATGTAATGTAAAAAACAAAGTAATGTCGCCCAGTCCAGCCGCTTTACCATTATTCAGTCAGGCAGCGCCTTGATAGCCGGGATTATTATCCGACAATGTGTCTCCTGAAGATGGCCTTTTTGTAATTTTGGCAGTTTGTTTGGGGCATACCATTCAGTAAAAGTTACTCAATACTAATATGTCGTATTTGTATCCATTTGACTGTGTGTACAGTCAACAAAAGAGATCAGTATGCAGTATCGTCGGATATAGTTGAAGTTTAGTAAGGAACCGATAAATGAGCTGTTTGTTTTCTATTAATAAAATTAAATTTTATTGGAGAACATCCATCATCGGTTTCTTACTAAACTTCAACTATTATATCCGACGATCCTGCATAGTTATCTCTTTTGTTGACTGTACTTAAATAATAAAATACAATAGAAACAATTCAATAAGTAACATAATTTTCCTCAATAAATCTTTTGACACAGTAACAGCTGATTTTGCCTGTATTTCCTTAAAAAAACTACTGTATGGAAATTCTCAATGTCAGTCTTTTTTCTTTTTATCGTTCATCAAAATATTATTAAAACGTTTCGTCATCGCGTTATGTTTTTTTTGCAATCGTCTCTTAATGATGTTTGATAAATGAATTCGGTCAAGTTCGTTGACAATATTAAAGTTATGGACTTTTAACCACCTCGTTTGTCCAGCGGCGGTGCTATTCTGTAAAAAGATCACCGTGATAACTTAGGTGAAGTGAGCTTAAAGTGAGCTGTCATACTAGGGATTGATATTATTGACAGCTCACGTTAAGCTCACTTCACCTAAGTTTTCACGGTGAGATTTTTACAGAATAGCATTACAGTGTCGGTCTTTCGATCTTTCTCCTAAGAGTAGTCAGATAGGAAACAACGAACCCTAATTTATTTTTGACGTGTAAAAGTGTTTGTTCGAAGCTACTTCATCATTTCAACCGAAAGACGTTCACTGCTGGACATAGGCCTCCCCCAAGCACCTCCACTTCGACCGGTTTTGTGCTTCTCGCATCCAACGTGTTCCTGCGGCCTTAACAAGGTCGTCGGTCCACCTTGTGGGAGGCCTTCCAAAGCTAATTGTAACAGAAATAACATTATTTATCTGTGGTCGTAAGCGCTATTGTTGCTCCTTGATACGATCCCAAACTCGGGCACTGTGTTATAAAATACTCTTTATTATGTACACCATAAATCCTACTAATATTATAAATGCGAAAGTTTGTTACTCTTTCACGCAAAAACTAATGAACGGATTTTGTTGAAACTTTACAGTAATATAGCTTATACATCAGAATAACACATAGGATACTTTTTATCCCGATATTCTCACGGGATCGACATTTACGCGGGTGAAATCATGCTTTAGCGATAAAGTTGAAAATCAATTTAGCTTGATGTGCTGGCGTCTGTACCATACTCCTCAGCCAAACCTTAGGCTCATACAGACGTCACGTTATGCTACATTTCCTATCGTCTAACTTTATTCCTTCAACCATTGTACAGACGCCAGCACATCAACCTACACCTAACTGTCAAATTTTCCCAATCAACATTGAACCTTATGCTTTAGCGATAAAGTTGAAAATCTATTACAGAAATCGGACAGATTGTAGTAGGTTGATGTGCTGGCGTCTGTACGTATTTACAAGAATATTTCAATTAAGCTTGACAACAGTCCAATTAGGATCACACAGTACTAGGTACAGACGCCAGCACATCAAGTTACTACAATCTGTCAAATTTCTTTAATAGATTTTCAACTTTATCGCTAAACCATAAGGTTCAAAGTTGATTTTGGAAATTTTACAGTTTCGGGTAGCTTGATGTGCTGGCGTCTGTACCTACATTTCACAGTCCATGACGTAAGCTTCCTCTGTAGTCTATGATTTCGTCACCATCCGGTACTAAGAAATGATTGGGCAACAGTATCTTTCGATCACGGATAAGGATTTATTTAAAGGAAGTTACCGGCCAGTAATAAATAAATATGTACAGTCCGTTCTTTTATTTTATCTCTGACAGCAGCATACTAACAACAACCTTATTGTGACGAGAATAAAGATCACAATGATGGATATTTGGCATTTACAACTGCTTATACCAGAGATGGCGAACGAATGGCACGCGTGCCATTACATTGGTGGCACACGACAATATAATTTGAGTACGGCATCGTTCTTAGGGTTCCGTACCCAAAGGGTAAAAACGGGACCCTATTACTAAGACTTCGCTGTCAGTCCGCCCGTCTGTCCGTCACCAGGCTGTATCTCAAGAACCGCGATAGCTGGCCAGTTGAAATTTTCACAAATTATGTATTTCTGTTGCCGCTATAACAACTAATACTAAAAACAAAATAAAATAAATATTTAAGGGGGGGCTCCCATACAAGAGACGTGATTTCTTTGCCGTTTTTTTCCTTGTGGTACGGAACCCTTCGTTTGCGAGTCCGACTCGCACTTGACCGGTTTTCAGGAATTTAGGTACTTACCTAAGTCATCTAGTTGGCAACAGCAGAAGTTGCCCTAATTTGTTCTTTCAATTAAATACATATAAAACTGTTATTAACATTACTGTATAATTTTAAAGGCATTATTATGAAAGTATATAGCTGGAATTAATGAATATTATTGTGAATCATATTGTAGTTTTTTTTTCAGTAGTCATTGTTTGATGGCACGTCATGGACACATTCAATATTTTTTTGGAAAAAATGGCACGTAGATGTATATGTAGAGGTTCGCCATCCCTGGCCTATACCGTCCATGAAATCTAAATAAAGCGACAAATCCTCCAATAAGCTCACAAATAATCTGTTGTTAGTGCTAATTGTAATTATAATGATACTGCTGACAGCACGTTGGACCTTGGCGTGTCCGATGAAGCGATAGTCGGCATAAAGACCAATTAATATATTATATACGTACACAATCGTGTGCCACGAGCACGAACATTATTATTATTATTAATAAGATGAGACTTATATAAATAATAAATAAATTTTATAAAAAAAAAACGTCGGATCACAAAAACAACGTTTCAAGTAAAAATAGAACATTCCAGAAATAAGTGTATTTTAGTGTCTGTACTAATGAAAAACTGCTATCACAAACACCACTACTGAGAAAATTATAGATGGAAAACCCCAATAACACTGCACGACCCGGAAATTGAACCCAGGACCTCATGCTCAGCACTACTCAGCAGTAAAGAAAGAAAGAATTATTACGACTCGTATAGGAAGATCACAAACTAAACTAAAAACAGAAAAAAAATCCAAGTTATATAAAAAAAAAGTAATAAAAAGAAAAATGAAACAGAAAGTCCTATACGAGGCCAAAAGGCTCCTATCTCAGCATGATGCTGCAACATTTAAAAAATTTAATGGCACAGCGCTGGTATTATTAGTTAGCTTAGCCCTTTATGTTCCGGGCAGCGGTAACCCTTTCGGACAATCCCGCTACCCACTCGTGGCACGCTCTAAATTACTTCTAACATTTGTTCTCGCCGCGGTCGCAGACGCAAGTCGCGCGAACGGTGATGTCGTGGCCCAGGGGTTGCGCGTCGATACCCGTGCCACCCTGTATGTGATAGGTCTAGCTTTAAAATTACAACTGTAGTGCTATTCTGTAAAAATCTCACCGTGATAACTAAGGTGAAGTGAGCTTAAAGTGAGCTGTCATTAGTTTCAATCCCTAGCATCAGATGGAATGACAGCTCACTTCACCTAACTTCTCACGGTGAGATTCTAACAGAATCGACCGGCTGCATAGCTATTCATAACCATACGACAGGCTATCGTATCGAAAATGACACATTTCGATAAACTGATTTGACTTGCCCCGACAGCAAACAGCTGTCGGAAGAATAGCGGGCGTCTATTTGATTTAAACTGACAAAATTTGCGGGTTTTGGACTTGTGAACAGCGCTTAGAGGACTTCTACGAAAACATTGATTGATGTTCGATACGGTACGGAAGCGTATCGAGTGGTTGTGAATAGCTATGCTGATCTGACGAGAATCTGTACGTGGCTGTTACGGGTCGATCGCGAACGTAAGCCGGAGCAAAGATCCTGCAAAATACATCTGGTGCCTCCTTCATCGATTCTCATTTGTTTTGTTTGTTTGTTCCAGGATGTCTACCCTGCTGTTCTGGCAGGGCAAGGGGAAGCAGAACGGCGCGCCCAATGGACGGACGTGGATACACGCGCCCGATGCCCTCGTGAAGGGACACGTCGCGTACCTTGTTAAGGTGTGTATTTTCTTTTTAACCGACTTTAAAAAAGCAGGTTCTGTGTTCGACCCGTATGTATGTATGTATGTGTATTTGTATGTCCGCGATTTTCTCAAAAACTCATGAACCAATTTTGATAATTCTTTCACTAATGTGATCTACATACTTTCAGGAAGGTTTTAGTATATAATACATTATGTAATTATTCTTATGTACGATGTTATATGCATAAATGCACTGCATCTCCGGAATTTATATGCGAATTTTGATGATTCTTCTAGTCGGTGTCTTCAATTCTTCAATGCACTAGTGTTATTTGAATTTGTGTGGAGTATTTACAACTAAAAAGTGAAAAATAAAAACTTTTTTACAAAAAAAAAAAAACAACCGACTTCAAAACAAACTACAAAGTGATAAATAACTTTAATTTCGGAAGTCGGTGTCAAAAAACGAAAATGCGGAACCAACGAAAACAAAAAAAAAACTAGTGCTCTTCACAAAGAACACGCCCTCCAAAGTTCATGTCTCTAGAACCAGCGGTTTAGGCTATGCGTTGATATCTCAGTCAAACAGGACTTTGAATTTTATATACCTATATAGGATATAGATTGGGTGGCTTAATAACTGCTGGATATTTTATAAAAGCTGAAAGTAGAAAACCGGTTATGAGTAGAGACGGAAGCGTTTCTTGGAGCAAGCATAAAAATGAGAGTCACTATCATCGTTTGCCTATAGCAGTCTGACAAGACCTAGACCTCCACTCGCACTTGATCCTCTCCCAGTATGATCCAATTTTAGTACTGCAAGATCTACTACTAGCAGCGCCCCGCGGTTTCACCCGCATAAGTGTCGATCCCGTGGGAATATCGGGATAAAAACTATACTATGTCCTTTCCCGGGACTCAAACTATCTCTATACCAAATTTCACCTAAATCGGTTCAGCGGTTTCAGCGTGAAGAGGTAACAGACAGACAGACAGACACACTTTCGCATTTATAATATTAAGCATGGATTGACTAATCGTCTGTCATGCCGTGAGAAAGTTTTGTAAATGGGGGCTGGAACAGTACAGGAGGACCAAAGAAAAGATAGCTAAGCTGTACGAAAGAGGAAGAAACTATTTTCGGAATTAAAGTTGCACGGTTATATTTTATATCCGCTTAGAGGGGCTTGTGGCTAAGTAATAACAGCCGCACGGGTCGATCGATCAGGTTAAGCTACGCTTGCCGCGGTTGGTCCGTGGATGGGTGACCATATTTACATACCAAGACACCTCCGTGGCTATGACAGTCCTAACGGGTCGTCAGAAGTCTGAAAGTCACACAACCAGTCTTACCAAGGGGTTTCGTATTACGCAGTACCTAACTGGGTTGTGGAGGTCAGATAGGCAGTCGCTCCATGTAAAATACTGGTACTCAGCTGCATCCGTTTAGACGGGAACAGGCTAGGCAGATGATGATGACGAGACGATGGTTATATTTTATATCCTAGTCGAGACTGGTGCTTATTCTGTATACCAAATAAGCACTAAGCATTATTTCTGCCATGCTATGTACCAGTGCCTAGATAACATCGCAGAGCAGTGACGTATGTTTTACGCCCCCTGCATACCACAGATACGGACCATCTGCTATTATTTAGCACGTGCAATGATAGCGTTATCAATTGTTTTTTGTTCGATTTACAGGCGTTTGTGTTTATGTTTAGTCTCTGTGCCTCTTGCATGGGAATAACGCCTCTAGATTCTTGGCAAAACCACCATTAGATATTTTACTTTTTAAATGTATATCTATAATGGGTAATTTTAGCCCCTTGTGTAACAATCTACTATTATTTGTATATACTTTACTAGCAACGTCCCGCAGTTTCACCCGCATAATTGTCAATCCCGTGAGAATAGCGGAATAAAAAGTATCCTCTGTGTTGATCCTGGTTATAAGCTATTAGCAGCGCCCCGCGGTTTCACCCGCATAAGTTTCGATCCCGTGGAAATATCGGGATAAAAACTATCATATGTCCTTTCCCGGGACTCAAAACTATCTCTATACCAAATTTCATCTAAATCGGTTCAGTGGTTTAAGCTTGAAGAGGTAAGAGACAGACACACAGACACACTTTCGCATTTATAATATTAGTATGGATCTGTGTGCCAAATTTCATCAAATCCGTTCAGTAGTTTTTGCGTGAAGAAGTAACAAACATACAAACACATTCACAAACTTTCGCCTTTATAATATTAGTGTGATTGTACAGACGCCAGCACATCAACCTACACCTAACTGTCAAATTTTCCCAATCAACATTAAACCTTATGCTTTAGCGATAAAGTTGAAAATCTATTACAGAAATCTGACAGATTGTAGTAGGTTGATGTGCTGGCGTCTGTACACCACAAAAACACAACAACAAAAAAATTATCGAACACTAAAAATATACAATGGGCGGCCTTATCGCTCTGGGATCTCTTCCAGGCAACAGATTATTGTAGCAGAAGGGGGCAGATATTATTGATTGACAGAACTCTCACGGCCCTACCCTGACCCGTACCGTAGTATATCTTTAAATCAATAATTAAAAAGATAGACGCCATTTTAGTTATTAATTGTACACGTTCGCACTTACAAGCTATTGTTTTTTTTTTTTATTGTCTTGTAACGTTTATATTTTATAACTTCCTTTTAAGATAAAGTTTATTTTATGGTTGTCACGCACTGCTTTATAAGCAGAGGTAGCAGGGGTGGTAGGTCGTGGTTTCGTACCCAGACAGGCGCTTTACTTTGTGTACAGACGCCAGCACATCAAGCTACCCTTAACTGTCAAATTTCCCCAATCAACATTGAACCTTATACTTTAGCGATAAAGTTGAAAATCTATTACAGAAATCTGACAGATTGTAGTAGGTTGATGTGCTGGCGTCTGTAAAATGCGCACCACGAAAGATGAGACTTGACAACACGTGGTTTGATTTGATGATTTTAGGTTTCTTTAGAGGTATGAGGTCTGTGCGCGGGACGTGACCGGACGTCATAGGGACGGCAGAAAGAGCGCGGGAAGCGGGGTCAAGTCTCATCTTTCATCACCATTGCTCTCAAAACGGTGAAGGAAAACATCGTGACCATGCGCTAACATCAGACATAGGCGTTATGTATCATCATCATTCCATTTAACTGACGAAATATGGATATATCGTAGTAAACCTAAACTTTTCTGCCGAATAAACGGTTTCTTACAGGTGTCTTTAATTTTCATGTAAACTTCCTACTTACAACAAAACTCGCCTATCGTAGTTAGTCGTTAGTTAGGTCATATATTGAAAAAAATGTGGTTTTTCTATTTCGTGTCACATAGGGATTTAACATTTTGGTATATGTTTTTTGACTCTTTGGTCTAGTATCATGTAAAAGGAATACACGATTCAATGAATTTTTCTCGATACAAAAAAATTGCAGTTATTTTATTTTTTTACTTTTTTCGACATCACGGCGTAACGCTTAAGAGTTATTCAATGGAATTTACTTTAAAACATAGAGAATTATCATATTAAAGTTTATTTATGTGTAGGCAAGTTTTAAATTTAATTCATTTATTTTGTAAATAAAAAGGAGTAAATTCGTTTTGGCACATACGTCGTTTTATTCCGAGCGCACGCACATTATCGCCATCACTCTTCTTTTGCCTTTAAAATATAATTGCATCACTTTCGCTCGCTTAGTAGGTTTTCGAGGTAGCGCCTGAAACATCATTATCATCAGCCTACAGCAATCCACTGCTTGACATAGGCCTCTCCAATAGGGATGACGACGGGGTAAAGTAAACGAAATTCTATTTAGTCCGTCATCGTCAGTTAGATTATCAAAAAATAATGGACACATATTTTTTCTTGTGTCAATCAACCAAAAAATTACAAAGATAAAGCGTGTCAAAGTTTGGGAGTGGGGGCTCGTGACGTCACGTGTAGGTAAAAATTTTACCAACACGTGACGTCATGCGACATTTCAAATCAATATTATCTCTATAATGTTTTGATTACGTGAAAAAAGAAAAAAATATGTGCCCAATACTTTTTAATAATTTACCTGATAGACGAAGAAAAAAAAGTTAGTCGTCATCCCTATTACACGCTATTCAGCTCGATTCTCGTCAACTCTCATCCAGCTGCTACTGCTACCAGCCATCCTGCGAAGATCGTCGCTCCACCGAGCCTGTGGGCGTCCTACCTTACGTCTGCCGATTCGCGGTCTCCACTCAAGAGCACGTCAACCCCAACATTCATTTGTTATACGGCTAATATGGCCGGTTAGTTAACACATGTCTCAATTAAATTTTTCTTCTTCCAGTTCCTCGGCTGCACGCAAGTAGACCAGCCCAAAGGTATCGAAGTGGTGAAGGATGCGATAAAGAAGCTCCAGTTCACGCAGCAGCTGAAAAAGTCGGAGGCCAAGGATGGCGCCAAGTGCAAGAAGGTCGAAATTACGATATCCGTCGATGGAGTTGCGATACAGGTCAGTTTTTATTTCAACCTTATTAGCTGTAGAGCTTTTTGTGAAGGAGCTCTTTCGGGGAAGTGATATTATCATCATCTGTCTGGCTAGCCTTTTCCCAACTGTGTTGGGGTTGGCTTCGAATCTAACCAGATGCAGGTGGATACACAATCGTGGAATAACCTTAACCAAGCGAGGGGGGATTTGAAAATTCTTCCTTTAGAGGATGAAATTTTTCTAGGTTTAAATAAGGGTATGACGATGGGAAATTCCAACGATCACGTGTTTTGTAAGGGAAGAAAGTTTCATGGGAAAGTCCGAAATACGCAGACAAAGTCGGCTGCAACGTGCTAGTCTAACAATAAATAAACAAAGTGTTCCATAAAATCATTTTACGACATCAAAATCATAAAAACTTTTATTGACAAGACAGCACAATTTGTAACCACGATAAAAACGCTACTTGCTACCTTCACAAAAAATAATATTCTCATCCCACGACACCTCAGTCTCAGAAGCAGCGCGAAATCAATTACTGCACAAACTACCCGCAGATATAATCACTTTTACTTTCATTCAGTTCAACAGTTCTCAGATCTGTGTAACTTGGTACTATTGTAGTATTCGCACGCACGCACTTTAGTTTGTACTGTTGGCAAAAGTGATGTGTAGGCAAGCTTGCAAATACAGACGCCAGCACATCAAGCTACCCGAAACTGTAAAATTTTCCCAATCAACCTTGAACCTTATGCTTTAGTAATAAAGTTGAAAATCTATTAAAGAAATTTGACAGATTGTAGTAGCTTGATGTGCTGGTGTCTGTACATGAGGCATCATAGGGGAGATTTTTGTGTACTGAAGGATAGGTCAGATGATGAAAATTATTTTATTATCATAATCCATAACCTGACTTCACCTAATGTGTTTGCAAACGTTGAAATAATTGAAAATCTTCTTCAAAAATAATGAAATATTAATGGATATTGAATCAGCCGAAACAACCCACGCGATTGCAGCAATTGCATGTTAAGTAACTTGTAATAAAAAAAACAACACCTAAAGAGCCTGTTAAATCAGTGTGTGTGTGTGTCCTTCCTCAGATCGAAAGCGAAACGGTACACACTTCAGAAGAAACCAAATCCTTTAAAAAAACAATGGGTAATGTAACACTAAAAAACACAAAAACGTTTAGAATAGAATTTTTCTTTATTGGAGTAACCAAGACAAGAGACCTCTAGTTGAAATTATTATAATCCATCATTTTAAAAGAATATTCATACAATTTCTTGCCAGCTCTTTTCTATACGACCTACCTTTGACTTTACGTCAGTTAAAATGCTACACAATATCAATACCTGTAAAGATCACAGATACTAGTTGTTACCCTGCATACCAAACTCTTTTGCCGCGAGTACATTTGATTTCACTTTTAAACGCTTATTGTATGAGCAATCATTGTTTACATACATTCGCAATACGTAAGCGTTACGCTTGTTAATTGGGAAGGGTATGCTAAGCTGTGTATCTCGTGTCGGCACGAGAATATCATGCCGTGGTGGAATTTACCAGTTAGCAGGCAGGGCTGACGGTTGAGCATCGGATGTTCTTAGGTAATGTGATAAATGGCTGTGAATGAATATACAGGGTTAATGGAAAAACATCAACAACCTCTTAAGAGGTCATTGTACTCATCATTATGAATAACTTTTACTATGGGACCAAACCTGAAATCGCGAAAAAAAATCTGCTGTTCCCTACATTTTGACGAGTTATACGAACATACATGTAGGGAACAGCAGATTTTTTTTTTCGCGATTTCAGGTTTGGTCCCATAGTAAAAGTTGTTCACAATGATGAGTACAATGACCTCTTAAGAGGTTGCTGATGCTTTTCCATTAACCCTGTATATTAAATCCAGAAACAAAACTCACTTAATAGATCCAATGTTTTATGCGCACGGCGAAAAACGTGAACCGTCTGTCTGTGCGTCTGTTCCATTCCACCTTTAAGTAACCCATCAGCCTTCAAAGCAAAAGTGAACAGGCGTCTGGGTACGCTCGTTCCATCGTAGACCTTATCATTGCTTTCCATCAGGTGACATCGAGGTCAAGAGCAGCAGGGTAATTGCGTAACACACTATCAGTAGCAATGGGTTTCATTTTGACAGTTCAACAACATGCATTGCGTTATTTACGTTGTTGAGCAGACACACTTTTCGTACATAAGGAGCAATGGATTAGTAATATACTTCAAAATGATTTAAACTGAGAGTAATAGTGTGTTACACAATTAGGGTGCAGGTCTATCAAGCAATAAAAAAGAACTGAATTCCATAACCCATAATGTTCCCACAGCCAGGGACACAGGCCTTCTCCAAAAAAAATAAAAATACGTGTGGCACTCGGGGACTGCCGCGGTAAAGCTATTGCATAGCAACGCACACAAACACCGTGCCGAAGTCTGCCGAACTGATACGACGTTAGACGATGCTTAGGTTTATTTTCGTTACGGAATTTCTTCATTCGGTCGCCGCGCTCAAAGCCCAAGATAAAAGCTATGCAATAGCTTAAAAATGAATATTTTTTTCTTAACAATTCTTCTTTCTTAAGTTTCTCTACGAATATTCCTGTATAGCAGTGGTGGCCCTGGGTCGCGGCGACGACTTACAAGTTGTAGGTCGTGGGTTTGAAACCAGACTGGCGCTTTACGTTGTGTAAATTATTCCATCACCACTGCTCTCAAAACGGTATAGGAAAACATTGTGAGGAAACCGGCATGTCCTAGAAACAAAAATTCGAAGACATGTGACATCTTTTGTTGTTTTATTGTCATCTCCACATTGAAGATTGCTGAGAGTTAATAGGCATCAGTGTTGCAAGGTCAGCGGAAAAACTCTTTAATGAAAAAAGAGCTAAGTAATCATAAATTAATCCCTCCTTGCGACTGTCGACGTCAATAAAACAATTAAAAGAAACTGTCAATGCTATCACTTGTTCATTATTTCCTTCCATTGTAATCATTACAAAGTTACTTATCGTGCCTACTGAGAAATTCTGTGCTGATGACAGTTTTGTTACGCAAAAATTAAACGTACTTAGATTATTTGTTTTAAGGTGAATGCGCAGTGGTAGCCCGCGAAATTCAATTTTTCTTACGTTTTTTGCAATTTTCAGGTCAGTGTCAGGTTTTATCTTGATCAAAATTTGATTCGCGACTATAACAAGTACGTATTTACAGAATTATAATCATTAATACATCATTCTAAGTTAGATTTCTACCATAAGAACAAATCTCGTATGGAAAAGTGATTATGGTAGAAATCCAACTTAAAGAGATATATTAATGATTCTAATGACTATAATTCTGTAAATACATATCTGTTATAGTCGCGAATCATATATTTTCATCAAGATACAACCAGACACTGACCTGCAAATTGCAAAAAACATAAGAAAAATTGAATTTCGCGGTCTACCACTGCGCATTCACCTTCAGGGTCCAATTTACTTAACCAGCCAATCAGACTCTGAAACACTCCTACCCTCTTACCCATCATGGGATGTGGCACCCCGACCAAATGAGTTAGGTTATGTCATTAGGTCAGAACTGTGACAAACCAGTCCAAGTTGGTCGCAGTTACTTGGCTATTTATCTCGTCTGCTCGACGTCCGTGTAGGGATCCAGCAGAATATCAGCAACAGGTACATTTGCCTGACACATATTGAGCTGGACTCCCATTTGGTGTAACCTTGAGACGCACACCGCAAGGACAAACCTCTATTATTTTTTGCGAATCCAATAAGTTATATTGAGCATTATAACAATTAGGACTTTTTTGTCCATTCTGTTATATTGTATAACTACTATTATGACTAGATGGACTGACCCCGCTTTGTATAGCTGTATTCGTTATTTTGATTCAGTGTTATGTCTTCTTATTCATAGTGTCACTTAATTTCTTTTAGGACTGATTTTTTCAACGCAGACAATTTTATCCGAGGAGTAATGTTGAATTATTGAAATTTCTTTTCCAAGCAAAATCTGTCAGACGTCAATTTAATTCCACGAATAAAAATTTTCTGTCGATTGAAAAATCAGCCCTTAGAATATTTTCATTTTTTTGGCACCTTGTTATTATATTCTTGTTATTAGTTAGCCTTTAATTGTGCTTTTGTGTGCAGTAAATATGTAAATGATTTATCTAACTACATATTTAGTATTTTTAAGACCCCAAAATATGAATGATTATATTAAATTAGGAGGTTCACAAAAAATAAGAATGATTTGAAGGTGGATTAAAAACAAGTCTTAATCCATATGTGATTCGATTTATAACAGCCGCCATGTGCAACATGCAATAACTGCAAAATGCAAAACATCCAACCGTTACACAGAAACACTAATTAGAAAGGGTAAATACCAAATAGTCGCACAATCACACACAGCTGTAATCAATGGTGGTTAGCCGAGTGCGTTCGGGCGAACTCGGGCGTTTCCGCCGCTTTCACGTCACGGTGCGCAAGCGCAAGGTCACGAGCGAAAAGCGTCACCGCTCTCTATTGTCAAAGCGGTCATCATAGGCATGGCGTTATGATTGTTAGAATGTTTGTTTGATGACAGTCAGCTGTTTATTTGTTTTGATTATATTGCATTTATGAATGACGAGCTGTGCCCGCGACTTCGTTCGCGTGGAGGTCGGAAAACAATAATGTGTCTCCTTACTAATTATTTTTCAAAAACAATCTGCCATAAAAGTCCCGCCAAATTCGGTCTAGCAGTTTCGGAGATTAGCCGGAAGAAACAGACAGACAAAAATTACAAAATTGTAAATATTTATTAAAATTTGTAAAAAGCTGTTATTTTGACATTACAAAAAGTTTTTTTTTTATTACAGGCCTTTCTCTATTTTTTTTTTCTTTACCGTACATGGGATGGATCAATATTCGATCTGACGAATCCTTTAATCTATTTGGTTTCAATGATTGTCTTCTAATTGTAAAACGATCGATATTGAGTCATTTGTTCAAAATAGGCTGAGAGTCAGCACTTTAGGAACGTCAAAATTACATAAGACGGTCCCCCAAAACGCCCGCCCTTCACCACTTCCTAGTGCTTTAGCTGAGAAGAAGTTGCGCGACCGTTTTCCCAGCAAGTAACCGTCTCGCACAGGATATAAATCAGTCGTATCAGAAGTTACAACTACCCAATCTGACAGTGATAAGACGAGACTCGCATCTGATTTTGCATCACTGTCAAAATCACAGTGACCTTTATTGTCGTTATAATAATGTTACGAGCTTGTATCGCAGAATCAATACTGCCTCGGTCGCGGCCCATACCGGCCTTATATAGGGCCTCAGATAGTTCCAGAACCTTCTACTGTAGAAACATCTAGAATGTTCGAGTGCATACCGGTCCCGGCTGACCCGATGTCGATAGTTCTAGAATGTTCTACTATCGAAATTTCTGGAAGCATCTTGACCTACTAGTTCTGCTACTCGATACTAGATGGCGCTAGTGGTAGCTAATGTCGCCATCAATCGTGGCGCGCAACAATAAGGTTGCTATTCGGTTGCCGCTGTCAGAGGTATTATAACTGTAGGTTGGTCTAAGACTGACTGCATAGGCCACTTGCCCAAGCAGACAGTTGTAAAAAGATGTACGTAGTATGTAGAAGAACAGTTGATAACCAAGAAGTTTCTTGCCTGAAGCTATTTTAATACACCCATTTACGTATCGAAACCCGCATTTTTACTTACCCCTCATTTTCCCGATTTCAGGAGCCAAGATCAAACAACATCATGTACCAGTTCCCTCTTCATCGGATATCCTACTGCGCCGACGACAAAGGGGCCAAGAAATACTTCTCTTTCATCGCGAAAGGTGGCAGCACCGTCAACGCGGTGAACGGCCATGATGGCCCGGCGGAAAAACACGAGTGTTTCGTGTTTATTTCGACTAAATTGGCGTCAGAAATCACGCTTACTATTGGACAGGCGTTTGATTTGGCTTACAGGTGAGTTTGTACACTATCGAAATTGAAAATTAAGGTTTTTTTTTATTGCTGTAACACATTCCATGTTCAGTATATTTTCACACTGAAAAGGGACTATGCAATTAAATGCCTATTTTCATATTTTTTAACTAGTACAATACTATATAATAATATCGAATGTTGAATTTCGGGACTATACAGTTTCGTTATTATACGTAGGGGCAGTCGATATTATCTACCGACTACATCTACCTGACTACAGTGTAGTGTAAATTTAAATTCAAAATGCTATACGCAACGCATAGTTATACTTTCTCAATCAATTAAAATGGCTATATCACAGCAAATAGGTGTAGTGCGTCTATCTGCTCAACAATGAAGTTCCCTGACTGACTGCAGATTTAACTAATGAAAAGGTATACGTACATACGCCAGCATATCAAGCTACCCGAAACTGTCAAATTTTACCAATCAACTTTGATCCTTATGCTTTAGCGATAAAGTTGAAAATCTATTAAAGAAATTTGACATATTGTAGTAGCTTGATGTGCTGGCGTCTGCACATAATTTTTATCAGTTTCTTATTTATTTTTTTGTACATTCCAGACGGTTCTTGAACGACAACGGCAAATACATAGAGATGCAGAAGATGCAACTACAGAATAAAAAGCTAGAGCTACAAATGAATGCTTACAAAAATCGTTTACAGGTAAATATTGAAATACACATTGTAACTGTCAAATCTTACCAATCAACTTTGAACCTAATGCTTTAGCGATAAAGTTGAAAATCTATTAAAGAAATTTGACAGACTAGAGCAGCTTGATGTGCTGGCGTTGGTACAGATTATTATTATTACTTTAAGACTTAGCTTCTGAAATTATGTAAATATAATTTACAATAAATTAAATTGAAATAAAAGGTTGATGTCAACTCGACATTGATCAAAGGTGATAAAAAAAAAACGAGTGTGCTTATGACCACACGACTGAAGTGAAACTTCAGTACCTATTGGGTATTTGGCTATGAGAGGAAGAGAGAAAGAAAATGTGCGCGCGCACTGCTGTCTCTTGCTTATATCCCCCACTCAACTCCCGTTCGCCTCGCCCGATCACACTTTTCGTAACGCTTACGTCACGCGTTCGCCAGCTTACTCCCCAAGTCAAGCGTGCGTAAAGAAGTTTCACTTAAAAAAAAACTAACCACTTCTTCTATAATTCCAGGAGTTATCAAAGATCACATACAAGGATGACCTCTCGTCCTACCTCTCTCGGAACAAACTGTCAGACATCACAGAGTTCAAGCCGCCCCCTGAGTTGGAGAAGCAGATCGCGTCTCTAACCATGGCTAACGGATTCGCCAACGGCAGTAATAACAGCAATGGCAACGGGAATAATAATACTGAGATGGGTAAGCTTAAACAAAAATCTACAATGGTGCCGATTCTGTTGTTCACAAACTAAACTAAATTTAAGTTCAGTGCATCTTTTTCTTTCTATTTAATTTAGAAAAGGACAGAAGATAAATTTTAGTTTAGTCCTGTCAAATTAATCAGCGCCTGACACTAGTCCATAGAAGTTTAGACGTGATTAAAAATTTGGCTACTAAAATTACGTCAATTTACGTCAGACACAGACAGGCGCAGGTCTAACGACGCCACGTGCGCACCAAGGCACGTGAGCGCCACACCATAACCTACCTCTGGGTAGCTAAGTACTAAGAATTACCCATGCAAATACCCAAAAACACTTTGATTCAAGGATGAAGTCCTCTCAGGACTTCAGGCACAGCAGTCGGGGTTGCGACCACTTTACTAGACTAACGATACAGAACTTAACAATTTAATTCCTCCACAGGCACAGACGCGTTGTCGAACAACTCGACGGACACGTTCAACTCCAGCAACGACAACAACCTGTTGTTATCGACGCCGCCGCCACAACACAACGGGAAGCACAGCTTTGGCACAGGGTAAGACTGCCGATTTGGCGATCTATTCTGTACAAAACCTCACATATGACTTCACCTAAGGGCCTGTGCACACCACGTTTTTTAAACGCGCTGTTGATGCGCGTTTTAGAAACGTGCGTCGACGGCGCGCTTTTATCCTACAGAAGGCCTACAGGCTGCGTCTGACTCGCGTGCGTATCGCGACTGTATCGCTAAAAACGCGCGTCAACGGCGCGTTTAAAAAACTTAGTGTGCACAGGCCCTAAGTTGTCAATAAGTAATATCAATCCCTAACATCAGTACTTAGTGCTATTCTGTAAAAATCTCACTGTGAAAGCTAAAAAAAAATGTAGCTTAGTTGAAGAGAGCTGTCATTCTACCTGATGCTAGGGTATGACGCTATATTGACAGCTCACTTCACCCAAGTTTTCATAGAGAGATTTTTACAGAATAGACCGGATCTTCACAAGGAATTTGCAATTTTGTTTTTCCACAACAACATTTGTATGGGGTGATATTGGTGTTGTTTTCCGACGTTCACGCGGACCAAGTTGAGGATAAAAGCTAACTATAGCGGTACGATCTTTTGGCAGTCGCCAAATCAGCAACAGGAGCAGTGGTGGCGTGTTATAGATCGTGGGTTCGAACCCAAGCAGGCAGTTCACGTTGTGTAAATTATTTCATCACCACTGCTCTCAAACCGGTGAAGGAAAACATCGTAACCAAACCGGCATGTCCTAGAACCAAAAATTCTAATACATGTGACATCTACCAACCCGCACGGGGCCCGCATGATGGGTTACAGCCCACTCCCTCTCACAGAGAGGAGGCCTGTGTCCCAGCAGTGGAAACATTATAGACTGATTATGCAAAGCAAGATATAACGCCGCCATACTGTTTTGTCAATACAATTTCACAAATGCTTACCAACAACGCCCTGTCAATGGCATTCAGGTGCCAAATAATTCTTGTTAACTTAGTACTAACTTATTATGTCAGCGCGTGCAAAACTTTATATCATGCAGTTTATACTCTTCTTCGCCTTTGAAAAACGTTTTTAATAATTGAAATAATCAAATAATGTATTTGGTTTTCCAGCAAACTCCTGGGTGATTTGTCGTCAAACAAGAACCCCTCTGTAGGCACCAAGCTTGAAGGTCTGCTGCTCAACTCTGATTCAGACAGTGGTAAGTAATCAAGTTATTAATTTGGGGTATTCCTCGAAAAGCACCAAAAGTATTCCTCGAAAAAATGGAAATATTAAGAAATAAAAATATTATAATTTTATTCCTCGAAATGCATCAACGATTAAATATAGAGAAGAGCATGAAGGATTCGTAATAAATTATATCGATAGACGTTTCATTTGGTGCGTTTCAAAGTTGGTGCGTTTCGAGGAATACCCCATTAATTTTATTGAAAAAAAAAGGTGTTGACATTTATGACATTATGCGGGTCGCCTTTGTGATATACATGTACAGACGCCAGCACATCAAGCTACTACAATCTGTCAAATTTTATTAAAGGTTTTCAACTTTAATGCTAAAGCATAAGGTTCAAAGTTGATTGGGAAAATTTTACAGTTTCGGGTCAGTAGCTGCGGGGTAATTGCGTAACACGCTGTCAGTAGCAATGGGTTTCACTTTGACAGTTCAACAACATACATTGCGCTATTTACGTTGTTGAGCAAACACATTTTTCGAACATATCAAGCAATGGATTAGCAATATCCTTCAAAATGATTCAGATTGAGATTGATAGTGTGTTACGCAATTATTGTGCTGGTATCCTTTGCTGCTTACAGTACGTTCACAGTTATTTTACCTCTGATTTTGCATCACTGTCCAAATCACTGTGGTCCTCATTGTAATAAGGATGCTGTTGGGTTGCTGCCACTGACAAGTCTGTCAAAAGCATTGTAATCTTTATCCTCATAACAATAAGGTTGCTGCAATTGACAAGTCTGTCAAATCATTGTGATCTTTATTCCCGTCACAATAAGGTTGTTGTTAGGTTAGGTAAAATAACAATGAACGGACAACTAACAAGCAGTGTTTGACTACGTTCATAGACCTATAATGCCGACAACTTCGTTAAGCATTTCTTTTTTTCCACCTGGCAACTTTTTGATTATTAATTTTTATTGATGGTCAAAATAAGTAGAATTTTTCAGACAGTGTTGCCATCTTTCACTTAACGTTTTAAACAATGTATTGCAGACTTCGACCCGCGTGCGTTCGAGTCGGAGCCGATGTCTCGATTCTCAGCGCCGTCACACGACAACGCACTCACTACCACGCCGCCGCTTTGTAAGTATTACAACCTACCGTGCATCCGAGATTTATTTGCCAAAAATTTATTAATGGAAAAATAACTACTTCCTACACAATAAAGTTCAGTTTACGCTGCAACTTAGATAGGAGCCTTTTGGTCTCGTATAGGACGTTCTGTTTCATTTTTCTTTTAATTACTCTTTTTTTATATAACTTGGATTTTTATTTTTTACTGTGTTTAGTTTAGTTTGTGATCTTCCTATACGAGTCTCAAAAAATACTTTAAATCTTTCTTTTCTTTCTTACTTATAAAAACACTATTTCTGTATATTGACGAAAAACTAACACCATAATTTTCATTCCAGTGGCGCCCCCACCAAAAGCGTCGAAGCGTAACACTCCACAACAGCCAGCCATAAACGGGAGCGACCTATTCGGTTCCACACCCTTTTCCGTCCCCAGCCAGCAACCCGCGCCCATTTCTCACCCCCAATCCCAGCCATTCGCTGCCTCAAACAAACCGACCCCAAACGGACCGACCCCAAACGGGCCATACCCGAATGGGCCGTACCCAAATGGAATGAACCCAAACGGGCCGAACTACGATATAAGCGATTTTAACCTGCAAACGTCAGTTTTCAACACAACTTCGTTCACGAATGGCCTCAGCGGTTTTGACCCGTTTGACACCCAGAAGAGTGGCAACATTTTTGGCAATGGATTCAATCCTACCTTCAATGGATTTGGCAACCTCAGTGAGAAGCCGGTCGTGGAATTGGACAGCAATTTCAATGGGTTCCTAGACAAAACTATTTCTGAAATGAAGGTGCGTATGTGGTGATTTTATTATTAGTCTGTGGTAGAATGCGTGTCCTGTTTTATAAACAAAGATGGCGGTGATAGGTACAGCAACAGAAAATGGGATTTATGTAAATAATTAAGTACTGAGTGAGTTATCTTGGCCAGTAGAAAAATAAAGGAATTATAATTAGTGATCAAAAAAATATCCGTGTTCAAATCAACTAATGTACATTCAGCAACAAAAGTATTGGGAATTACGAATTTATTTAATAGATTTTTATTGGACAAGCTCTTTCTTTTTTATGCTTGTATTTATCAGACGAGATTTTCCCCAAATATATTGGGGTTGGCTTCCAATCTAACCGGATGCAGCTGAATACCAATATTTTACATGGAGCGACTGCCTATCTGACCTCGATAACCCAGTTACTGGGTAACACGATATACTTGTTACTTTAAAAATATTCTATTACTAACAACGCCCCGCGGTTTCACCCGCATAAGTTTCCCGTGGGAATATCGGGATAAAAACTATCCTATGTCCTTTCCCGGGACTCAAGCTATCTCTATACCAAATTTCATCTAAATCGGTTCAACAGTTTAAGCGTGAAGATTTTTAGTATGGATTTGTTTACTAGACAGGACACCATATTCTCATAAATATTTAGTATAAATACTTTTAGTTACTATTATTTTGTTAGTCATAACAAAGATTGGCATTATGAAAAGATTTTAAAAGTATTTTTATTAATTTTGACAGCTCGGGGATCGGTAAGTTTCAAAAATATAATTGTGATCGTCAAGGGGTAATGTTTGTCGAAAATAAATGTTTTGTCTTTGTTTGATGTGATGTGATGTCAAATAATGATATTATTTACAAAGTGCCAAGCATAAATAATGTATAAACTGAACGCGATCAGATGGCCTACCATGATCTAATTAAAAACGATTCAAAAACAAGACATTTCAGTTTAGGTTCCTAAACTGCATCGCTTGAGCTGCTCTATGGACGTCATGGTACCAAACAAGTACAAAATTAAAAGAATGAAACCAACACTGGCGACTCAGTTTGGGACAATCGCTGTCAGCAGATGGCACGGCCTAAACTGAATCGTTAAACTGACGTCATGGTACGAATTAGAAGAACAGTTCAGTTTAGGTCCTAAAATGGATCGCGTTAAGAGCTTGTGGTAGGCCTCCAGAAGTTCTAAACTGTGTTCATGAGCGGTCAGTGTCAAAATTGTTGTGAAATATTGTCACTGACAGCTTTTGAACGCAGTTTGGAAGTGCGGATCGCGGATAGTTTCAATTGTGAAATTCGCCCTTATTAGACAGACTACCACTATAAATAATAAAATTAATGTAGTTATTAAAATATCATATCAATTATATCCGCTTTATTATGCTCTTGACAATTTAGAAGTTATTTTATTAAAATTAACGTCAAATATGCAGAGCACTCTGTAATAAATATCTGCTGGCCTATTCTGTAAAAATCTCACCATGAAAACTTAGCTGAAGTGAGCTGTCATTCCAACTGACACTAGTGACAGCTCACTTCACCTGTTTTGACGGTGACATTTTTACAGAATAGACCGGCTGGATAAGTACGGGGTAAAGGTACACATAACTGCCGAATAACAAATTTGGTATCTACGTGTTCACTTTCTTTATCATAACTAATTTTATGTAGGTATGCTTAAAACATAATTCTTGGCATTTCAAGAGCAAACGCGGTCATGTTATAGTTGGTATTCATTCCATTCCTCGTGTTTTCTCCCTGGTTAATGATACCAGAGCAAATATTTTTTACGATATAATGTATAGCGCCATCTACGAAGACGCGCCCCACTCTTCTTCCTAATCGCTTACAGTACAAGTGCAACATTCCGCTAGTGTTTTAATTTTTTCGATACACAGTAATTACTTATTAGTGGGTAATTAGTGTGTATCAAACAACTAAAACGCTAGCGGAATATAATATAATATCTACCACTGCCGTGTCCCTATGAATTTATTTTTTGGCGTACTTGATATATTTTAGAAAAAAAAAAAATATGGAAAAAATAACCAAAAATACGAAAATGGCCGTGGTAGACATAGATTGTTTCGTGAAAAAATATTTGCTTTATAGGCCGACCGCTTAACTGAGACGGTGCTGGAGGGGTGATAGTTGTCACAAGTTGACGAATCACTGAGCTCTCGCATCACGTCACTACACCCCTCCCGCACCGCGCTGCTACCTCAGGCAACGTCTCAGTTAAGCGGTCCGCCTATAGCGTCATTACCCAAGTAGAAAAGAGATGAAAACATTATTTTGTTTGGTCTGAACGCCAATGACTACGTGACGACTTTTCCTCTTATAGGCAAAGGGCATCAGTTGTTCAAATGGAAGGCATTTTGTAGTGTCCCTATTTGGTCTCATTAAATTCCGATGGTGAAAACTCCAGTCTCTTGGGTTTGAATACTGACGAAAATATAGCTTTTCTATGCGAATTTAGTTTGCATTATCGGGAAAAAAATCATGCAGCAAAGTACAGTCAGCAACAAAAACTTGTCGGCGGCATGCGGAGAATGTTAAAACTTAAAACAAAAGTAAAAAACCTTTTGATTCATTTATTTAGAAAAAAAAAATGCATGCATTAGTATAAAAAAAACAACAGTTATTGTGTAATGTTGTTTAAAAGTAGTAATTTCTTAAAAGTAAATGGTGAATAGATTACATTGCTTTTATTCTTAGTATAAGTTTATATCGAAATAACGTAGGTTATAACCATTATTTGTCTAATTATAAATGGAGTATAGGTATTGATAGTATACACAATTATAAAAACAAGAGATAATTTGTAAAATTGTTTCGAATTTCAATTATGCTAAATCGCTAAAGAGACATGATTTTGACGAATATGACTGTGTACAATTATTTTTTCCTGTTACTTATTTCTATTTATTTTATTTACAGGATGGATTCAGCCGAGGGATCTCCTTTGGAAACGATGATTTTTCAATAGATAACCTCGATCCCCTGAAGAAAAATTAAAATACATAATTTTTTATAAAACAAAAATTGAATAGTTAAAAATTTAGGTAAATGAAAACCCTTATTTTAGCTCATACAGCTTAGTATAGACAAATGCAATAAATTTATACATTTTTGGAAGGAACTGTATTTGTGGATTAATGAAATTTATATAGTTTTAAGTGCTGTTTGAACTCAAATAACAGTTTTTTTTTGTACACATGTGTTGCCATGTTATTGGTTACAAATATTTTTGATGCGTTCGTGATAATAGATTAGAAATATAAATCTTCTGTCAACATTTCCTTACTAGATCTTAAAACTCAAAATTATAACCAGTAATATGACAAAACATAGTAAGTAATGTAAAAAAAACTAAATTTTTTTGGTGATATATTTTAGATTACGCGCGAAAACGCTCAATGTCATTCCAAAAGTGCCTTTATAAGAGTTTTTACAATTTTAATAAAACTTATTAAAAATAAAAACCATTTCTCCAATAGATTTTTTAGGACTAAAAATGTATTTTGGTAGAGATTATGACAAAAAATGTTTAGGTAGGACCAAATTTTTTACAAAACGATTATCGAAATTTGAAGATCGCCTCATAATATTCTGTGATAATTCTTTTCAAGTTGAGGTTCTTCAAATTGTATTAAAAGAAAATTGTCCAAAATTCGACTGAATCGAAAATGATTAGAATCGTCTAACAGGGTGTGTAAATAAACTAACCTTTAATGTAAATTAACGTCATTTAATGTTAAGTTGAAAATGGCAACTTTGGCAAATAAAACCCGCGAAAATGAGGGATACCATAAAAAAAATAACAAACTGCCATGTGGGGTAAAAAACATAATTGTAATTTTCTTTCAAGAAAAAATATTGTGCCCGATAAATAGCAGAATCACCCTTTATTGGTGAAATAAGCGCTACGATCAATGCGCCACATTCCAAAACATAATACTTAAAAACAAAGTTGCCAGTTACAACAAAAAAATCGTAGTTATACGGATGACATTGCAGCACAAAGGGCAACATTCCAAGAAAGAACATACCTATTATAAAATTAACTATTTTTACTCCTGATTATTATAAATAAATAAATAATGTTTTATTTTTAAACGTGTATGATAGTGGTCATAGAACTGTTGTATTGAATATGTGTCATTAGTGTTATTATTTGTTTTAGTATTGTGTACACTAATGTTACTTTAAGGCCAAAAGATATACATAATTGTGTATTTTCAATAATAAAATTTATATTTATAATAGATTTTTTGTTTTATTTACATACATACCCACACAAATTCACCCCTTTGGCCCAAAGGGCTAGATAAGATAGAAACGACTTCAGAATGCCACCTGCTAAGATTATCTTACATCTTTGCTTATTTTGTTAGAACTTTTACAAACGTATTATGGGCTGGTACGTGACGGTAAAGGTACAGACGCCAGCACATCAAGCTACCCGAAACTGTCAAATTTTCCCAATCAACTTTGAACCTTGTGCTTTAGCGATAAAGTTGAAAATCTATTAAAGAAATTTGACAGATTGTAGTAGCTTGATGTGCTGTCGTCTGTACAATGAGCGTTAAAAAATTGGGTCGAACAGAGAATTACAGAAAATTATCAGAGCACAACCCTGTGGGTAAAAAGCATTTATAAATAATTTAATTACAAACAAAACAATATTAGCTCCAGTGATGTTTAATATTGAAAATAAAGTATAATAGGTAATATGGTGCTAACTGTGCCTACATCAGTCACGATTTCAAACCACAGTTTAAAAACTCGTGTACAGACGCCAGCACATCAACCTACACCTAACTGTCAAATTTTCCCAATCAACATTGAACCTTATGCTTTAGCGATAAAGTTGAAAATCTATTACAGAAATCTGACAGATTGTAGTAGGTTGATGTGCTGGCGTCTGTACCTACCAAAAAACCTAATGCCGCATTTACACATTCGTGCGAATCGCAAGGCGAATAACGAACATGCATATGTAAACTGCGCTCGCTATTCGCCTCGTGCCTCGCCTCGCGATTCGCTCGCGCGCGTTGGAAACGGTTTTTCGGACGCGAATCAAAGGGCACGAATGGCGAACACGAACTTACTGTTTACACATTCGCCTGCATTCAGTTGACAGCTAGCGCCCGACCCAACAGGACATGTAGACAAAATGGAGTGGAGTGAAGTGCGAATTTTAGAATTCCTAGAACTTTATCAAAAGCAGAGCTCATTTGGAACCCAAAACATCGCAATCATAAAAATAGACAAAAGATAAACCATGCTTGGAGCCGTATATCAACTAGTACGGGATATAATAATTTAAAAAATATATAATAATTGAATGAACTCGATAGATGTAGCGCGCATGCCGCCATTATTTTCACGTCCTCCATGTTCGTGTGCGAATGGCAAGATAATTCACCCCGCGAATGTATAAACAGTATTTCGCGACGCACTCGTATACGAATGTTTCGTCGAATGTTCGTCGATTGACGAGGCGAATGGCGAACACGGCTGTGTAAATGCGGTATAGGGATATTGTCACAGAGAGTGCCGTGCGTGAGTGTGATTTTTTGCGACTACTAATCCTATTACGGTAAGGCGCTAAGCAAAAGAAAGAAAAAGAACGCACAAAATGAAATAAAAAAACAGATTACAGTCCCCATTTAGATTTAGTTTTAGCACATCATCTTTTTGCATGGCATAATCCTGACTTGGATTTAGAAGCTCAAAAGACTAGTATTCGAATCAAATAATCAATGGAAAAACATTAAAACTTTTTGTCTTGTTGTCGTTTGCGTTTCATATTTTGCGGATCAAAGATTTTGATGAATTTTTCGGGAAAACGGTTTTTCATTTAATAAAAATGGTGTATTTTATGATCTAAATAAGTGAATTGACCGTTTTATCGCAGTATTAAGAGGTAATATCTCAGTATTAAACAACAATGGTGGATCTAAGTGGCGGGTCTGAGGGCCCTTTGGAACACGCATTTTCCAACAGTGTTTTTATCGTTCCTGGGATTATTGTCATCAGTTTATCAGGTAAGACAATTCTTTAATTATTTTCCTGTTATTAAACACCTCTACTGTAAGAAAAACATAAGTTTCTCTTCGCTACGGTGTCAAATTGTTTATAATATTTTTGGCAGTTTTTCCGCGGAATTTATCGCGCCAGTTTCTATTAAATTTTGTTTAAAAACATGTAGATCGTAAAATTAGGTTTTAATAGTCACGCAGATAATAAAGGGTCGACCTATTTCTTCAAAGTAAAACTTTATTAATTAAAGTTATCACATCTAACATCTTATTAATTAAAGTTACTTATCTGTTTTAGAATTTTTGTAAAATCGAAACCTTAAAACCTATATTAATGAATGTACTTACTTTCATGTTAAAACTAATGCCACTATCATAGCCATAATCATATTTGGTTGATATTCAGCTGCATCCGGTTGGACTAGAAGCCGACCCCAACATAGTTGGGAAAAGGCTAGGCAGATGATGAGGCTCAGAAATTAAAAAAAGAAATATAAGAGCATTAGAACTATTTTATGACATGTCAATGCATGTATTGAGGTATCATAATATAGTTATAAAATGTCTACCAAAACCTGGGATGCAGAGCATTATTTTAAGAGCGTTTACAACATTCGGCATTTCATACAAACTATCAAGCCCTTGTTTTTTCGAAATGAATGAACCGATTTTAATGAAACTTCATTATATTTTTCCTTCACCGACATCAGGATTAATGGCCAAAATAATCTCAAAGTACAAATAGAAAAAGGTACTCACCTTGCAATTTGCCTGGATTTGAACCCACAAGATCATGCATGAGGGGCGACCACTGGACCTGGACCAGGATTCTTGCTAGTAGAAATGTGATGAAAATATTTTGTCCAGCCGTAGAAGTTTATACATCATCTAGATATCTTCTACGAGAATGGCTGGACCGATTTGGCTAATTTTGGTTATGAAGTATTTTTAGAAGTCCAAGGAAGGTTTAGAAGGTGAGAAAATATGTAGAAGTTGTATGGAAAATAGTAAAAGCAACAATTTCATTATCCCATACAAACTGGTCATACCTGTCAAACAGGGTGCGTTCAGAAATTAAATAATACTGAGGTAATAACGTCAAGTGCTAACCGCACTGATGACTGAGCAGCGAGACACAGATAATGATAATAGCCGTATTGTTTTATTTTCTGCAAGTTTTTAGTTATTGAACTTTGTCACATTACTTAATTCTGAGGCGGTTTGAAGTTCGCCAGGTCAGCTAGTCAACAATATAATCATAATATGATACTTCTCTATGAGAGGGACTGGGCAGTTCCAGTGCAGGTTGGTGATGGTCACAAGTCTCTAAAAGTTTTGGTTCTAGAAAATTTCCTTCACCATTTTGAGAGCAGTGGCGATGAAATAAATTGTACCAAGTGAAGTGCGTGCCTGTCTGGGTTCCTAACCCACAACCTGCAACCACTACCACCTCTGGTAAACTGAGTTATGTTCAGTCTGATAAAGATGATGATGCATAAAATCCAATCGAATTTGGTCAAGGTCCCACTGTCGGCGATTAACGAGAAGCGAGTAGAGCTAGCAAATTATTACGAGTTTGCGACCAACGAGTAGCAGTGCACGACGGCGACGAGCGATTACTCGCTCGCTGGATTGCAGATGTGCCAATGCCAACCGTGAGGCCCTCGGCGAGTGCTCTTCCCGCCAAGCGAGCGTCGCTGAGCGAGTAATCTCTTTGATAAGATAGCTCTTGTTGCTGCGACAAACAAAAACACGTCTGCGGTGCAACGATGTGAACAGTCAACAATCAACTACATACAATAAAAAAAAATACTTTGTTTATATTGTATATGTATAGGGTGACTGGTAATTAGTGACCGATACCTTAACACGTGATTGTACTCATGATAACAAACAACTTTTACTATGGGACCAAACCTGAAATCGCGAAAAAAAAAAAATCTGCTGTTCAGTACCTACATTTTGACCAGTTATACGAACATAAATGTAGAGAACAGCTGATTTTTTGGTTACCTATCCACGGACCAAACGCGGCAAGCGTAGCTTAACCTGATCGATCGACACGTGCGGCTGTTTTTACTAAGGCTCAGCGCAGACAGAACGGAGCGCAGCGGAGAGGATTTTATTAACGCACTTGAAAATAAACTTTAAAATTATTCAAATAAGGTGCATAAATGCTTGAACCTGACAAAAAATGCTCGCGCGTCCTCGAAGACGCGTCCTCGCAAGCTCGAACATACGCGATCCGCAAAGAAAATGCCCGAGACCGCGCGGGGATTATTCCTCTCTGTCTGCGCTGACCCTTAGCCACAAACCCCTCTGAATGAACAGATAAAAATACTTACATGTATTTTTATGTTATAGCTGTTTTTAGGTGTATGACGTTAGTATGTATACTTAATTACCACACCTCTGCCGTTACACTAAGTGGCCGTTCACATAAACCGGCTCGAAGAGAGTTTAGAGACATAAAAATAATATTTATTTTTACAACTTTTGTGATACGAGTCAGGTGGAGAGCCAACAGTATGAAACATGAAAAGCAGCCGACTGGCATCCTAATTGCGTAACATCGCGTCGAAAGACTATCAATCTCAATCTGAAACATTTTGAAGGATATTGCTAATCCATTGCTTCATATGTTCGAGAAAATTGTCTGCTCAACAACGGAAATAACGCAATGAATGTTGTTGAACTGTCAAAATGAAAGCAAGGAATGTTGTCGCTAAGTGTATGATTCCGTCTCCAAGAATATATGCTCGGCTCCTAGCTCTTCTGCTTCAACTCGAAGCCGGACTTTGTGAACGGATCTGAGCACATACACCCGGCGCCAAGTTCTCCTGAGTCGGTCTATGTGAACGGACGTTAAGATTGATAATAGTAGAACCACGGTAAAACAGTTGTGTAATCAATGCTTCATTATAATAAGATGTAAAACACAAGCGGTGGCGAGAGCGGATGGAGATTTGATGCATTAGGTATATTTTTTTCCACTCACGAGTCATTATTATCATCCTCCTACAGCAGTTCACTTCTGGATATGGAATTCTCCAATCGCACGCCATTCAGCTCGATGCTCGGTAACTCTCATCCAGCTGCTACCATCCATCCCCCAAAGTGCCATCTTCCACGAGCGGTACTTAAATGTACGTCTTGCGTGCCCTGGAGAGTCAGTCACGTTACAGATAGCGCCATCCACGTAGACGCGCCCCTCTTCCTAATCGCTTACAGTACAAGTAGCGATAACCACTAGCGATTAGTAAGAAGAGTGGGGCGCGTCTTCGTGGATGGCACTATCTATAAAGAGAAAACTGACTGTGAGTACCATTCAGGATACATGACTTTATAACTACGACCCGTCACGTCGACGTCGACGGCATGCATGCATTAGTCAACGAAAATGTGAACCCAACGACAGCGACTTCCGAAATTAAAGTTATTTTTCACTTTGTAGTGTCTTTTTTGGAAGTCGGTTGTTTTTTTTATTTTTTATTAAGTATTCTCACTAGCTCATGGCATGGTAAAAAGACGAAGCTGACTGCCCAGCGGGGTAATAGCGTAACACACTAACAGTAGCAATGGCTTTAATTTTGACAGTTCAAAAACATTCATTGCGTTATTTACGTTGTTGGGCACTCATTTTTCGAACATACGAAGCAATGGATAAGCAATATCGACAGACATACTGGAGCACCGACACTTGCGTCTTGAAGAGGCTTTATTAATGCATAGCTAGGAATAATTAAAAACAAAAGAAAATTAACACAAGCAAAAAATCTTGTCCATTACTACTGAAATATTAATTATCGCTTCCACCCGACCGTATCGATCGCTTATCAACCCGTCGATATCTTACTCTCTACACCACTCCTTGCCTACAACGTGGAATCCACGTTTCATTGCAGATAATGAGCTCACAATCGTATCGTTAAAAACTTTAATGTGACGAAAATATTCAACCAGGATAGTCATGGACACTCTCGATAAAGGAACTCTGGACAAAATCCAGGAATTGATAGCAGCCAGTTCTGAACCTGGAAAACCACCTTCTAGAAAGGCGCTGATGGATTTACTGGATTCGGTGGAGTTATCTGATGATGTAAAGGAGAATTTGAAGGCTATACTGACTGGGGATGTGCCAAAAGTGTTCGGTGGTTATGCCGGAGGAACGCTCTTAGCTATTGTTTTTATTTTGCTGGTGTTCGCGTTGATCAGTAAGTTATTTTTGTGATTTTTCGAAATTGTGATTGTGGTTTTGCCCTCTTTTCGGCACGTTCAGGCTGCCGGATACCAAGGGGTAAATATGTAGACCAAGGTGATCAATCTGCCAGATTCCTGTATTTGTGTGAAAAAACGCAGGCGAATTTTGGTACCTATTTTAGTGAAAGTAACAAGTATGTTGGTTTTAGATAAAGTTTATCTTGATAAGAGGTCAATATGTTGCCACGAGTGGTTTTATTTTAGGCTTTATCAACATAAAAATTGGTTGATATAAATAGGGCGATAAAATTATGTAGCAGCCGTCAGGATTGACTTTAAAAAAACGCGGGAATTTAGGCCTACCTAGGAAGTGCGTTCAATGTATTCTCGGTATCAGGGTGATTTACTAATGATGTGGGTAATTTGACTAATTAATTAATTAATGACATTATCTAAGGGCATAAAGGTAAAATTTTATAATAGTTGTGATCATTACTTTGCTAGTTGGGTCACACTGGAAAATAAATGTAGCACAATAGAATTATTAATTCTATTGTGCTACATTAGAATTATTAATTACATTTATTTTCCAGTGTGACACATTCCGTTGTGATTTCCGTTGTGCGATTACGTCAAAAATTTGGTCCAGACCCAGTTATCCTTAGTCAACAACAACTGGATTGGCTAACGTGACAATGTTGAAGAAAATCGAGCAACGTGCTGTTATTAAATTCCTTACCAAACAAGGAAAATGTCAAAAAAACAATTCACGAAGAGGTGGTGGCTGTTTACCAAGATTCTGCACCTTCGTTATCTACGGTTGAAAAGTGTTCAAGTGAATTTAAAAGGGGCAGAGAGAGTATTGAAGACGACACTCTCTCGGGCGGTCCGGTTACTGCCTCTACGGAAGAAAACGTGAAAAAAGTTGAGAAGCTTATACTGGAGGATGCCCGAATGAAGATTAAAATGATAGCAGAGATGACTCACCTCTGTTGGTTCCGTGCACATTATTCTTCATGACCTTTATCTTTCAAAAGTCAGTGGAAGATGGGTGCCGCGAATGCTCATGGGCGGCGCCTCAAAAGCAAGTGCGAATCGAGCGCTGTAAAGAGTTTTTAGAGCTCTGTGGTGAAGTTCCATCAAGTATTTTCGATCGAATTGTTACTGGAGATGAAACGTGGGTTCATCATTATGACCCTGAAAGTAAGCAAGAGTCCATGCAGTGGCACAAGAAGGGTACTGTGCCCCCTAAGAAATTCAAAGTCGTTCCGTCTGCCGGAAAAATCATGTTTCGGGACTCCAAGGGAATATTGCTGATTGAGTACCTACACAAAAAAAGGTGAAACCATAAACGCAGCATCCTACGCGTCCACTTTACGAAATTTACGGGAAGCAATTAAAGAAAAAATACTGGGTAAATTGACCACCGCGCATCGGTGTGTTGCTTCTTCACGACAACTCCCCGGGTCCACACTGCGCGTCTTTCCAAGGTTGCCGTGCGAGATTGTGGTTTCGAAGAAATTAATCACCCACTCTATAGCCCGGACCTAGCCCCGAGTGATTATTATTTGTTCCATTTGTAAAAAGACCTTCGTGGGAAACGATGAAGAGCTCAAGGCGGCAATAAATGCGTATTTTTCAGAGAAAGAGGAAAGTTATTTTTTACAGAGTATTGAAAAGTTAATTTCGAGATGTAATAAAATTAAAAGAAAAGGGGTTTGAGTAAATTTGTATGAACCAGTGGCATGATTTTTTTTTTTGAGCGGCCACGTAGTTTATTGTTGCTAACGTATAGTGGCATATATAATAATAATGACTCTTAAAAGAATTTTGCCCTAAGTAATATCGGAGTTGAAATATATGATATCGAAGTAGGTAGAATTTCAACATCATGTCGTCGAAATAAAGACGGAACCCCGTATATGTATTGTGAACAAATACAGCACGTATGACACAATACATGCATTCATAAACTTACGCATGTTATTGGAGGAGTATGTAGGTATGGCATTATTATAAGATAATTAAATAAAAAACAATAATACTACAAAATCACTATATTTTTACACAAACTTTAATTATTTAAAACATTTAAACGACTTGTCGGGTGTTTTTAACCGACTTCAAAAAAGGTGGTTCTGTATTTGACCCGTATGTATGTTTGTAAGTCCGCGATTTTCTCAAAAACTAATGACGTCATTTTGAATTTTGTTTTTTAAGTAGTTCTTTCATTGCGATCTACATACTTTCAGGAAGGTTTTAGTATATAATACATTAGTTAATTATTCTTATGTACGAAGTTATATGCATAAATGTACTGCATCGGAACGAGGATATCGGTGCTTTTGGTGGGCTCATGGGCGGTTTTTATGTTGTTGTTTATCGCTAATCACGAGTTACAGAGAGAAATAGAAGTAAAACTACAATGTAATGACGAAATAGACACTATTTAAAGCAAATGGCGATTTGATTTTATAGATTTTTCACATTAAATATCTCGGCTTCGATGAACGTGGGAAAGAAACGTTCATAGAAAAAAATGAATGTCTTAATGTGTTCTCTTTAACGAAACACTTTTCATAAGTGGCCCCGTATTTAAAAAATCATGCCACTTTTACTCAAACCCTTTTAATATATTCAATTTAAAATTTGATATAAGAGTTCCTGGAAGGATTTGAGGCCCTTTGTCCAGCAGTGGAACAGTATAGGCATACAAAAAAAAAAACATCTAGTACCTACTTCACAACCTACATTAGCTTATCGCATTCTACTGAAAACAGTTTTAATTAAAATAACTTTCATTACAAATCAATTTAATCTGGAAGTTGTGGAACTAATTTCTTTTAATTAAATGTTAAAATACTCGTATTAATGCGTTTAAAATTTTCGCCTTGACTAAAACGCCTTAAAAGTGAAGTTTTGGGTTTAGAAAGAAGAAAATGTCGTGAGCTACAAGACCCATGGCCATATTATACGGCATGTATAAGACAAGTGTGGTCATGTTTAAGGGTGTAGTACAGACCATCAAATTGAACAACTTTTACCATGGGACCAACATCGTAATTGCGAAAAATAATCAGCTGTCCCATACATTTGAGTCGAGTTGGTATTCGATTGTTATTCGAACCCAGGCAGGCACTTTACTTTGTGTATTTCATTTCATCACCATTGCTCTCACAACGGTGAAGGAAAACACCGTGAGGAAACCGGCATGACATATGTGATATCCACCAACTAACCCGCACTGGGCCCGCGTGGTGGATTACGACCCACTCCCTCTCATAGAGAGCCTGTGTCCTAGAAGAGGAAACATTATAGGCTGATTATGCTACTCATTCACTTATAGATCACAGCATACCCAATAAAGTTAACAGCTATGATAACAAAATAAAAATATTGATAACTAGCAGCGCCCCGGGATAAAAACTACCCTATGTCCTTTCCCGGGACTCAAACTATCTCTATACTAAATTTCATCTAAATCGGTTCAGCGGTTTAAGCGTGAAGAGATAACAGACAGACACACTTTCGCATTTATAATATTAAGTATGGATAGTTAAAGTGTTTAAAGAGATAAATGCATTCATTAGGGATAAAGTGATTTGGGGTCATAGATATCCGTGTTTGGGGTCGTATTACCCAGTAATTGAGTTGTGGAGATGACATAGTCGCTCCATGTCAAATACTGGTTCAGCTGCATCCGATTAGACTGGATGCCGCCCGTTTATAGTTAAAAAAAGGCTAGCTAGATGATGTTGATTGTAATTTTAAGACTGACTGAATGACGTTATTTAGGAGTAGATTGATTCAGGCTTTCGGTTTTTCAGAGCTGTTTGTAAACTGCGCCGCAGAAAAAACGTGTCTGTTAACAAGCTTCCATAGTGATCCATACAGACCATACAGCACTGACGACCGTGCCTAGACACCGCGAATTAGCCGTAGTTTTTCACGGCAAGAAATATGTGTCTACAAAGGGGCTTAAGAAAAACGATACAAACTGTCAAATAAAATAACACTTTTGAATTTTCTCGCTTCGACATCTAGGTCACATATTTATCAATAAATTGTTTCTTAGCTCGAACATACAAACTTGTTATACAAAGATAGTAATGTAATGTTTATCGATATATCCAAAGAGACTTACGTAAGTGAGATAGCGATTACGGGTTGGATTACGTGTGATATTGCTATTGATATTGTGTTTTTTTTTACATGTTATGGACGCGCGGTCGCGCGCAAATTAGGTGAACTTTCACATATCGGTAAAGAAAGAAAGAAAAGAAAAAGATAAATAGGTGTTTAATTTGGGACACGCATACAAACAGTAAAAAAAACATTTAAAATTTACAAAATTAGCATTACTTTTTTCGAATTAAAAAAAAATACCTGTGCGAAGCCAAAAAGGCTGCTATCGCAGCATTAAGCTGCAATAGCCCTGGCCCCTGGCGCCGCGGTTCTCGCTCGTGGAGACGGCTCTCCACGAGCGAGAACCGCGGCGATATTATCGTCGTGCCACGTATTTCTATACACTCTCTTAGAATGTGTCTCCACACGGCGATCGCGATATCATCGCGGCGAAAATTTGATGGCACGACGAGACTATCGCCGCGATTCTAGCGCTGGTAGAGACGGCCCCTAAAAAGAAAAAAATTATAGCCCTATCGGTGCCTTCTGCTGTTTTAGAAAAAATAGGTAGAAATTCTGCATGCCTTTACTTAACTTTAGCATTTGGCAAGTTTTTAATCAATTATCTGATCAAAATCAACATTCCGCAGAGTTCCGCGGATCGAACCAATTCTGGTGCATTCTGGATTGGTGCTTATCCCCAAACATGATTCGAATTTGAATTAAAAAGCAGTGGAATAATATTCAGAGTTTAAAATTAATATAGGTGCTATCCACAGACATAGATCTACAATGTCTGTGGTGCTATCAATTTCTTATCAACGGGTTAATTTGTTGTTGATACCCTATAACAGTTTGCGTTTAATATCTGTAAAAGTCTACCCTTTAATCGGTTAACCCTACCTAATTATTACTCTATTTGTGGTAGTTTTGAACAAAAAGAAGACAGTTAAATCCCCATTAGTTTTGATGCAAAATTATGTTTGTGAGTTATGGATTGACTAGATTAAGTAAGAGAAAGATTGAAACAATAAAGCGGAGCTAGCGTTGCAAAGCGTATATTCCAAAGTAGACAGAACACAGACTAATAAGAAAATTATTGTAGAAAGCAAAGAAAGTCGCGTTCGTTAACATGACAGAAGATTGCGTTCTTATTTATTCAGGTTTCATACGAAAAATAACACCTCAATCAAAGTTAAATGAAAAAAAAAATACGATCATACTTTGATAAAATTAACTTTTTTGTCGAAATATGTTGTTGGCGTTTTTCGAAGCGCTCAAGTATTGAATCAATTACTTACGTACCCAAGTAGGCCGCTTCAAACATAATTTGGCGAAAAAGGGCATTTTTAAATCAGCCAACATCCAGTGCGCGAACAGTGCTTCTGAACAGACTATGACCCATTTCCTAGTGTCCCAAATATCCGTTTACCTACACCCTTGACGAACTGGACGACGCCTCTGACGCCTCAATCAATATGGCCACCTACTGTGCCCAAACAGTATAAGAAAGAATGAAAATACGTGTTTGCGGTACACGCAGAGAAAGAACACAAAAACAATAAAGAAAAAGTTGAGCAAGACTTGCATCGCTCAGCATAATGCTACGACCCTATGCAAGACAGAGCCCCAGCGCTGGTTTTTAGCGACTGCCGGCGTTGACGTGATGACGTCAACCGATGCAGTATAAGATGAGATAGAAAACAAACAGATGTACCGTCGAAACAAGGAAGACGAAGCGATCTTTCCATGCATGCGCAATTAAATTTTTGTCCAAACCAGCATAAAGCATTAAAATTATAACAAAAAAACAGTCGCACTCTGGGAGTGTCGACAGAAGTGAAAACAGAATACTTTGCCATCACTCACTGACATATCGGATATACATACATTAAAACCGAGTAAATCTCGAGGACAGCCGAACACATCAGAAGCGGTGTCGGTTACGGTAACAGTGGTGCGAATTTAATGGTTCTTTCCCATCTCAAAAAATGCCCAACGCGCCTAAAGAAGTTTTCACTTCAAAAACCACAATGCTATCCACCAACCCGCACTGTGCCCGCGTGGAAGATGATAGCGCTCTCTCTTACACACGGACGCATGTGTCCAGCAGTGGGAACATTATAGGCAGATTATGTTATATAAAAAATACACCGATACCATTCTTAAGCCGGTTTCGAAATTCAGATAATACAAAATTATCAATGGAGAGATAAATAATTTTCCAATTAAATGTAAACACGTAATGTGGTCTAGCGATAAGTCTTTGTCTTCAGATAGGGTTAGTTTATCACTAAGTGTCAAACGAGCTGGTGAGTCGAATGACTATGTTTTTATTTGACTTATTTACTTTTCTGATAATATACTTGTTTTTAAGTCTTATTTATTTTATGCGCTTACGGTCTGGTGGCTCACGGAGATAGTATTATTTCACTTTTATATTGGCTTTATCATAGCAAAACATTAATTTTGCTATCTATATAACATCAATTGCTCCCCGATATGTAATATTTCTATAATTAGTTGATACTTTTTTACACCAAGTGAATTGGGTAAGGTCAAGGTGCTTTTTAAACGCCAGTCCTACTTTTAATTTGTTGGGTAACTAAAAGATGCAAACAAAACCCAATACAATAATTCTATCTAAATAACCTGTATTGTCCCACTGCAGGGCAAAAGCCTCCCTCTCTCCTCTCCACTTAAGTACAAGCAGCCATCTCGTCCTTGATGCCGTCGTGCATTTAATGGGACTCTGGTGGTTCTTTTTAGTCCATTTCGCGTCTGATATGCGGCAGATGTGTATGTGCAGTATCCTGGGGGTTATAATTTCAGACAATATTTAAGGAACAATATAATAATTATCATCGATCAATACTTCTCTACTGGACCCTTTTCGAATTAAAGTGATATGCTATGTCCTCGATAGTTTTGATATCGCTCGGGATGCGAGTGGGCGATAATGATAACTACTAAATCTGTTGGTTGCAATATAGCGGTAGGTAAAACTTTTATTGGATCATGCGGGCACGAACTTATGCGGGAACCTTGTGGAAATAATTATAAATTGGTACTCGTGTTCGGAAGGTTCTGTACCTAAATAAGACTCCCTCTTCATCGTCATCATTTCAGCCTGAATCATCCACTTCTGGGTATGTATAGGCTTCCTTCTCATTCTGCCATATTTTCCAACTTCGTGCAAGTCTAATCCCGCATCCAGGTGTTTTCCGCGACTTTGGTGAAATTGACAAGACGCTTTTGGACATCCTTGGTTTTTTATGGCCTAACCATGGCCAGGTAACACGGCCATCTCCGCGTCTGCCTCTTTCCTCCAATAATACATAAAAAGATAGTCCAAAAAATACGCATTATAATCTTCTCCATCACTTCAAATCCGAATATCAAATCCTGGTTTTTTTAATACCAAATTTGAAAAAAAAAAAAACAATAGATCGGAGTAATCATGAGCAGTTCTTGTCTCTTCTAAAAAGGGGATCCCCGTAACCTATCTTGTCCTAGAATTAAACCCCAAAACTAGCTTGTTATCACCAGACCGACGCGACGCGCCAACATTCTCAAAATAAATTACGCACAGTATTTTTGGCTGACATTATAAGAGCGCAACTCGGTGGCGCCACCCGTATCTAATGCAGCTACTATTCATATACGGTGCACTAGTTGTTTTTTTGAATCAGAAACTATAATACTGTTCAAATATAAAGTTAGAAAATTAAAGTCACCGTAACTTTTTCCCGCGCAACAGAAAATGGCGGACGAAGAGCAACAAGATGGCCCGGATAGACTCCAACTCAGCAAAGTCATCGGCGAAAAATTAACAGAATCCATCCAAAATATGGACCTTTTAAATACACTCCAAAAAATGGTCGCAGCGGAATCTGGCGATGAAGAATCAGAAGTGATCAAAGATAAATTAAAAGGAGTTCTGCAACAGTTTAAGGATATGGGTCCGGAAGACAAGGCTAAATTCGCGTCGAAAATCAAAGAAGGTTTAGCTAGTAAGCTAAGTATGAGGCTGAAGGATAATGCAATGCTGGCTGGTGTGGAAGATGCCATAAGAAGTGCTGTGATGACTAAACTTTATATTTTTGCAGCTGTGGTATTGCTCGTCATATTTTTGTTAGGTATGTGTTTAAATAATACAAAAGATTTAGACAGGTAATTCTTGGAAATGTGTCTCGGATTTTTTCATGTCGTGTCGTTGTTAAAATATTAGCTAAACGGTAAGCTTAATTAAGGTTCCGTAAGACTGCCCAAAGACTGCCTGACGCATTTAAGTAAAGTCACTAAAAGTTAAATGGACGTGAAATATTGCTGGTTTGGGTTCATTGTAAAGTTATAATTGATCTAATACCAGATGTTCGATTTCCGTAATTGAAAAACGTTCAAAATCTTGTCGTAATCTCAACAACAACATACAATGCCAAAAGCTTTTCAAAAATGTAGGTATTTTTGACAGATTGAGACTGGGATTACAATGTGAACGTTTTAAAAATACGGGAATTTACCCTCAATAATAATTATTCGCATTGGTCCTTTGATCGCCAAATATGATTTTATCGCTACTTTAACAGATATCTGTCTTGGATATCTAAATTAATTCTATTATCGTATTTCGACACTGATTTCAGAATTAAGTGGAGCGGGTAAACAAATTATTTGCTCTAATCTTGAAATTAAGAATTTGATAATGATAGAAAATTTTAAAAGTAGCCAGATAATAGGTACCTATTATTATTTTTTATATTTTCTAACGTTGCTTTAGTCAACTGATTCCATCATTCTAAACAACTTTCGCTATGAAACTCATACAAGAAATAAAAAAAAAACGCTTTGAAATAGCCTGTCTACTCATGTTGTATAGTATAGGAATTTGTTTTTTTTTTTTTTTCACGAATTAGATACCTATATAATTATAGGTATCTAATGATAGAACTCACTCATTTCATTCTGATCATTTTTTATACGAAGAGAAACTTATGGTGTTCAAAATATTTTTATTTCTTTGTATATGATAAGATTTATATTAATAAATTACGTTTTGAAAACGCCATTCGTACCTTTCTACTGTATGGTGTGTCGTGTTGTTCTCCCTCTCAATGTACAATTAGGAATATCACTTTATCTAAGAGTAGTCTAGACTACCAAAAAATTGATATTCCATTTTTACACCCAAGGGCCAACAGTAACTAAGCGCTAGGCCATAGATATGAGAAAGAAGATTTCTATGGGCCTGGACATCCGTCAATTACCCCATTTGTCAAAATAACTAATGATATGTTTTTCTCTCTATTCCAGTATTCTTCGGCTACAAACTTTACAAATCGATAAAAGAAAAAGAAATCAAACGTGAAGAAAAGAAAAAAGCTAAGCAGATGAAGAAAAAGAAATGATGTGACGACCCAGCGATACATGGAGTGAGGCTTTCATGGCGTTGTGTGTGGAAAATTATGTAAATATTATCATTTATAAAGAGTTTTAAGAGGAAATGCGGGTGGTCTTTTCTCCATAGAAACGCTCTCGCCTGTTTTCTTTCTGGTTTATGACCATAAAGCAATGATTTTTTTACAGAATAATAAATATTAACTACTTGTATGTCCCTATGTTTTCCTTTTTGATGGTACATTATTTTTATAAGCACTAGAACCCTCAAAAAATGTCGATTTAAACCGCTGTCAACAGAGGCCTAGTGTACTTTGACAACTATTAAGAGTCCCTATCAATTTCTGCGCGCTACTAGATTAGGTAATTATAGGAGCGCAATGTGTCTGTGTGCGTTCGAACTATAGCTGATAATCGTAGTGTGCGTTGAAGCGTACGATGAAGCGGGAACAAATAATCTTGGTCCGGAACCGCTATTATTAGTACTCCATAGTTTTTACTAAGATTCCGTAATACTGGATGGATTTTATTGTGATTATGACATGTTATGTTTAGGTCCCCTAAATACCATAAATATCGTTGAAATAAAAACATCTTAACCTAGTATTCACTATAGCAAAAGCAAATTACAAAGTGTGACCAGCGTATACAAGGTACGTCTGAAACGAATTACACGTGTTATTGTTTACCTAATACAGAACGAAGGGGTCTGTAGTATTTCCCTCGCTATAAGACCGCAAACCATGAGAGTATAGTATAGCGAGCCATTTTGTCTTATTTATTTTATTTATTTATTAGGCTTTTCAACAATGAGTACACTGTTACTTTATAATTTGTCTTGTTTGTGTGTTTGTATTTGTGTTTTTGCTCATTGATGATGTTCCAAGTAATATTTGATTTTTGGTAGATTTCTGCCATGTAATTCTCTACAAATACAATTAACATATTTTTAGACTATATAAATAATAGTAAATTATTACAATTTTCTTAATTGAGGTGATTGCAACAATTATTATTTACCTAAGAACTGCACGTGCCTTTCGTGTTTTTTCAACTTTATTCTTTTTACCTTTGATTTTTCCATGATAATAAAGTTCACTTTTTCGACCCATTTTCTAAAAATATATTCACCATATTACTAATAGTACAATACAAAACATTAATAAGTCACACTATTAAAATAAAAAAATAAATATACTTAGTCTCAAAACTGGTCAGGCGTAGTACAAAATCATGCGCGATTCGCTAGTTACGTCGGGAGCGGCGAACGTCACAGGCGACACAGGTCCGTCGTCGAGAAGCCCTCGGGCGCGACTGAATGCATCGAGCGAGCGCATCGGTTTATAAGGCATTATTTAAATATTTTACTACAATTAAATAAGTAGTCTAAATTAAAATATAAAAATTGAGTTTGGTAGATAAACACCTCAAATTTTAAAATATTTTACATTTATTGTTATTTTCAATCAATTCTTACACATAGACGACGGTTTTGCACATGATTTTATTGGAGTTTTTCAGCGTAGTCAACATTTTTTTACAAGTACTAATTCATTAAACTTTTAAAAAATAAATTGTACACTTACTAATATACTATGTTCCCAATATTTGGGATTTTTTTCAGATTGTTATTTGCTACCAGTAAGCTAAAAAAGCAATTGAAAAACATGGTGTTTCGTGTTTACGTAAAAACGTGTGTTAGATTTTTATTTTTCTTAATTTATATTAAGTAGTTATCAAAATTTTAATTTGTAGACTTACTAGATAAATAGATGATAAATAACTGTGCATTTAAAAAAAAAGTAGATAACTTAAGGATATTGAGAAAATTGCGCTGAAAAAAATGGAATTTTCTGTTTTTAGACAGCGAAATTGATAGGGACTCTTAATGAAAAAAGAAAACCATAGAGACACAGTATATATCCTTCTTATTCAGTTTATGAAATATCTTTTAAATTAGTCCAATATTGGAGGAGGAAATAGGCGAGTGCCAAACCTCGAATTATGACTCTTTACTTAGGCTTTTTCAAGTGTCTCCGACCGCATTTTCTCTTGAGAGCAAGCATTTTGCAAGTTGACAACGTCCCAAATAGCTGTCTATTTTGCTGTTTCGATTCATTTATCAATATTTCTGATTGAAGCTATGAAATATTGAGCCTTTTTCCAACTTCCTATGTTGAGTCGGCTTTCAGTCTAACCGGATGCAGCTGAATACCAGTATTTTACACGGAGCGACTGCCTATCTGACCTCCACGACCCAGTTACTGGGTAACACGATACCCGTTGATAAGACTGGTGTCAGACTCTGGGCTTCTAACGTTGCCAAATTTCACAATGGATCCTTTTAACTGTAACAGTAATTTATCGAAAAGATAGTACCTCTTTTGTCAAAATCGGTCCAGTAGCTTAGAGAAAAACAAAGGATTTCATTAATCAATGTGTAGGTTCTGTGAAAGTAAATTTACATTTGCTGTGCGTAGCCCGTTTCTAGATAGAAAAATATAATAGTTATTTCTAATTAGGTACAGGCAGGGAAAATAACGGTCAAGTTAATTGACACAATATTGCGGTTTCGCGGCGGAGATGTGTACCTGCCTAAAAGAAAGACAGTTGAGATTTGAATATACAACCCGTCCGACTAAACTGTGCACCTGGCAATGTGACGTTACTCTGTCGTACTGTTTGAAAAAAAAAGTTAACTTCGTAAAAATATTTTTTACGTTTTTTTTTTTCAACATGCTTATGTATAGTTTTTATCGTAATGATAAATATAATAAATATGTCGCGCATAAACGCATTCCAGCGAGGTGCACACTTAAGTCGGACGGGCTAGTACGAACAAGTGTAGTTAATTTGCTTAAAAATATTTTCCCTGACTTACATACCTATACATTTAAATCGTTAAAGTGACATTAATTGTAATATTCTTACCTTAAGAGGACTACATGACCTAAAGCGCGGTCTTTGTCGGACTGCATAGAAAAGAAAGAGAAGCGCGATGCCACAACGCTGGTAATTTATTGCAAAATATGAAGCAATTATCGATTTACGAAGAAACTAGTGTTTGGACAAAAAAACTAAAACACTATAGTTTTAGTATGTTGCTTGTAGAATAATCTGACAAAAAATCATAATGATTGTATGTATATTAGTATGAATTTTGTTGTAAAAAAAAAGTTTTTAGAGGTATCTTCATGATTTTTTTCTATCGTACCAAATAAGTTGTATTATGTTTTCAACACACTATCTTCCTAGCATTTATCCTGAAGAATATCATATATTTTTTTGAGTTTTTTTACTGTAGTTTATCATATACTTTTATTGATTCTAAAACTTGCGTTTTTTGTGTTTAGGTCCTGTAAGCCCCTTAACCGATTTCTTCCAATTTGACTGTGAAATAAATTTTTGAAGTTCGAACCCTTTTTATGCATTTTTTTTATAGCACGTGTGACCCGCACTTAAGTCATTCTTTTCTGTGACTTAAGTAGCCCATTTTTACGCAGCAAAGGGTTTAGGTCACACGAGCTATAGTGTACTAATTCTTCAATTGTTGATAATTATTATGGGATGTCCTTGATTAGCATTGTGTTAGAATGTCTCATCGAGTATCTACCTAAGTACAGTTTTTGAAAAGTATACCTACCAAATCATGCTTAGACATTTTTGTTTTTTTTTTTAGCAAAATAACGAAGGTCTACAAAATGGTATAGAATTGTATTGTTTTTGATAAATGACGAGGTAAAATTAATGTGAATTTAAAAGATTGAAATTAAAATACGTAATTTTCCGAACACAACCCTTAACTGACTGATTAAAACTATTTAAGATAAAAATTTTTTTTATTTATTCCTGTTGTATTAGTGGAGATAAAAAGAATATTGTAAATTCCTTGAAATATTCTAAGCTGGCAACCCTAGTTTTTATTAACGCACAAAAAAGTAGGTAGATACATACTTCTACAAATTATTGGCCAAATACATTGCTCAATAAAAAATAGATCACGATTTTGGAAAACTGTGGGTTAATAGCGAAAATATACCTAGTTGCTTATATTTTAATATTGCAAGTTTGAATTATTGATATTGGAAATACAATCAATCAGCTTAGCCTTTTGCCAATGTTGGGGTTGGCTTCCAGTCTAAACGGATTCAGAATACCAGTATTTTACATGCGAGCAACTGCCTATCTGACCTCCACAACCCAGTTACTGGATACACGATGCCCTGTGGTAAGACTGGTTGTCAGACTTTTGAGTTTCTGACTACCCGTATTGGAAATACAATCCTATTTCAATACAAATAATCCAGTTTATTAATCGTCAGTTGTAAAAAAAACTGATTATAAACGTTTTCGAAGACTTGCAGTATAAAAAATTAAGCAACTTAATGAAAAATCAAAGTATGTATAATTTTATCAATAGGTATATGTTTAATGTTAATACTTAAATCATTCCTCGACAGTGTAATTCTTTTAGATCGTGTTATTACTAAATTACTTTTCTATCTTTGTTACTTATTTGTTTATTATTGATCTTTGTGAGCTCAGGTGATTTTCTGTTGATAATACATTTATTTTTACATGACTGTGATAAGTTTTATTTATCCTTGCAACACTATTATGTTTCCCGAAGATTCAGCACAGAGAAAAGTAGTTTCTTATGAAATTGAGTAATGAACTTTATTGCTAGGACCATAAAGTACAAATAAGCTCGCGTGTTACCTTGAGGCGTCTGAAGAGCCGTTTGATGACTGCGTTAATGTTTGAACTTTGCCACATAATGAATTGGAAAATAAAGTGCATTAGGTATTCAATGTCATTACAAAATCATCTCAGGTCCGGTCTACCTGGAGCCTTGAGATAAAGTTGAAAAGCCCGTGATGTTAGTTTACTGCTACTACTAAATGATCTAAGCTGACCTTTACCGTCTAATTATTGTTGGATTAATGTTTGCGCACAATATCAGTGGACTGCGCCGCATTGTAAAACCCCCTGCCCTGATGTTGCCGACCTAACCTAAAAAATATGTAGTTTACTCAAAAGATGTGATTGTGACTTTGGGTTATAATAAAACACATTTTACAGAAAGAATGCTTTTATTTTCCATTAAAAACTATATATACAACATTATTGGCAGCACTCCTCCCAACTTTTTTCTAAAAAAATAATCCAGAGCATACATCTTTGGAAAAAAAAACTAATGTTCAATAATAATTGTAGTTTTAAATAAAAACTTGTTAGTCCGAGATATAATTATATCGGACAAATTAAATGATACCAGTCGGTCTATTCTGTAGAAATCTCACCGGGAAAACTTAGGTGAAGTGAGCTGTCAATAGTGTCAATTTCGAGCATCAGGTGGAATGACAGCTCGCTTCACCTAAGTTATAACGGTGAGATTGTTCGCAACAGATCGGCAGAGGTCCTAAGACCAACATCAAAACAAATTCATGCTAAGATGTGAAATGTACTGCAGAAGATTTTTTTCTAAGTTAAAATTTATTATAATTAATCTCCAGTTAACTATAATTTTATCAAATTAATTGCGAGTAATTTTTTCATAGCGGTTTATTGCCAATTTTTTTAGAACATCTTATTTTTATATAGGTACCTAGTCAAAAACACTGAATTGTCGTCGCACGTAACGGCGTATTGGTACGAAACGGCGTTTCGATAAACTATGCTGTTTCGGTTGTTGTCATTTGAATGCCATATCTGTTGCTAATCAAATTAGGACGAAGACAAAAAGTCGGACCAATGCATATTATTATTTTTTAATTAACAACTATTTGGAGTTGATAACGCCTTAAAGTATTCAAATAGTAGGTACCACTAAGGGAAACATTCAGACCGCACCTAGATGAGTTAAGCGTCTCATACTAACGTGAACCTCATTTTTATGAGAAAAATGTTCATATTCGTATGAAACGCTAGCACACATTCGCTTAAACGAATATTAACATTATTAGCATTAGAATAAGGTTCAAATTATTTCATATGAAACGCTTACCTAGCAAGTCTGTGAAACTCGCTCTAATCCTGCGCGTCAGAAATAATGGAAAAAAAAGTGCCTTTCGCGATAAGAGAAAGAATTCAAAATTGCTTTCTTTATGGGAGATTAGTGTAAAGGGCTAAAATAAATGTTGAGTGCCATTTTTTTATTGGAATTAGTTTACACTGTACAGTCCTTTCAGTAATTTTACCTCTGTCAGCAGCAACCTTATTCTAACGAGAACAAACATCACTGTGGTTTTGACAAACTTGTCAGTGGCAGTAGCCCAAAAGCAACCTTAATCGGATGAGAATAAAGATCACTGTGATTTTGACATGGATGCAAAATCAGAAAAGTAAAATATTTGTGAAAGGACTGTAGGGCTTTTCTTCCATAGACAAAACATTTATATTAGATATTTAAAACAGAATATAACGTCTTAGGGGCTTAATATGAGCATTTCAGTTGAGTTCAAAATAAAGTCTATTTATGACCAAACGATAAAAGTGAAAACTTACAAATGGAGCAGAGTATACGGGATTCAGCGTCACCGACCGACTAAAGCGGAATATACCCGGCTCAGTCACCGACCCGAGCGTGACAAGTTTCAGTTTCGTTCTGATCAAAAACTTGCATAATTTGCAATAAAATGGGTGATGATCAACCACAGATTCTCAGTAAAATGTCATATTAACACCCCTGTAGGTAATTTATAATATAATATCCTAGATTGGTTACAATTGGATTTAAATGGTATAATTGTTTACTATAACATGTTCGGTAAGTAAATGTTTATATTTTCCATTTCAAAAATCAACTTTTGGAAAAGGATATCAGAATACGTCTTAAGCTATAAGGTGCGAAGAAAAGCTAAGAAAATTATTAAAAAATTCATCCTAAAAAAATTAGAAGTATATTAGTCAATAATGACTATCTTTTGACGAGGATTTCACACAAGCGTAGTTTGACAAACGTTTACTAGGTCCTTACAAAAACCTTGATTCTTGTGTACAATTCAACATTGTTATTAGGCTAACTACCAGATAAAATTAGAAAGTCAGTTTTAATTTGAACTCTATCTTCCATACAAATTGAAACGTTTTTGTTTTGCAATCAAGCAGGCGGTCAACCCGATGGTAAGGACAAAATTCACTGATTGCACTTTTGGCTTCAGAATGTAAGCGTTCCAAACCAATTATGAATCTTATTCTTTTGTCAGTAATGTTCATGTTCGTATACGCGAGTGTGAGGAAGTGTATCATAAGATTATGAACATTAATACTATAGGAATAATGTTCACATTTGTATGCGACGCTTACTTTGTGAAGTCATCACCGCCGCCCCGCCAATGGGCACATATTATAAATTAAAGTCGCTTTTCGCTTGCCTGTGTGACTGTGTCGTTCTTTTAAACTGCACAACGGATTTTGATGCGGTTTTCAACATCATTTAGAGAATGAATAGTGAAAGGTTTATGTGTATAAGTTATTAATATTAACCTTACATGGTAATAAAGAAATCGCGGTGTTTTGTCAAATCGTAACACTATGAAAAACTACGCTTGCGTGAAATTATTAAAAAAAAAATTGCAGCCAATAATTTGTATGTAAAATAAAAATACTAGATTTTTCCCGCAACTTCCTAATTTAATTTGTCTATCTACTTTTATTTCTATTTCTTCTTATTTGTTAGATTTTTTACAAGACCTGACGAAGCTTGCCAAAAATATTTTTATGCCTGTTTTCACTACACGACAACTACTTAATGTCTAATATAAGCGTGCTGTCGGATTTGCAACTTTCGGCGCTAAACCGAGCGTTCTTTATTTGTCGCATAGTATTAGTGAAAAGGAGCATTAGATGAGGATTTTTATAGAGAATCTTCTCAATAAGTATGATCCAGAAGGGTGGGGGCGGGGGGGGAACTATAGAACGCCCAACCCTACTTGTCATTTTGCCAGTACAATCCTTTCAGTAATTTTACCTCTTGATTTTTCAACACTATCAAAATCATTGTGATCTTTATTGTCATTGCAATTACTACGCGGTCACATTAACTAGACGCATCTGTGGCTGGAATGCGAGACCCCGCCCGCTACCCCCGCATTCAAATGGTAGATATAGATAATAATACGTAAATGTATTGCAAGATTGGCTAATAAAATCCATGCCCCAAAATCAAATCGGTAGTTTAATTGTTGATGCTTTTTTGTCACACCGTACCTGAGCGCCAAAATGACGTCATCAACGCCAAGCGTCAAGTTAATGTCACCGCGTTTGCTGCCATTGACAAATCTGTCAAAATAAGTTATCTGCCAATAAGGTTGCTATTGGGTTGCTGCTGAGGTAAAATAACTGAAGGTCTATAATACTCAGGACGTGGTTTTTTCTCTCAAATTCTCATCAATGAAAATAAAGGCAACGAAAGTGAACAGGCGGTAGGTATTTACAGAAAACAAGTTATTACTTACAGTCGACCTAGTAATTGTTTTGCAACTCTAAAATGACCAAAGGTTACCTTTCATTACCTAAGAAAGCGGTGAACGGTCACACAATAACGGACGTCCAAATACACAGCGTTAAAAATACAGCGGGGTAATAGCATATCACACTACCTGTAGCAATGGCTTTTATTTTGACAGTTCAACAATATTCATTGCGTTTTAATTTACGTTGTTGAGGAGACATAATTTTCGAACATATGAAGCAATGGATTAGCAATATTCTTCAGATTATGGTTGATAGTGTGTTACGCAATTAGGGCGCTGGTTAACGACAGGATGTTCATGACGGCCGCTATAATATGACGGAACCGCTCTTCTAGGAGACCATAGACAAGTTTCATGATGTGTCATTGTGTGTACAGACCATTGACATATAAAAGTATGGACTGGAAATACCTACAGAAAAAGGGTGCATACCTACAACTCGTATTGTCTCATAAAATGGCTGCCATTGCTAGGGTTGTGTCTATCAAGGAACAGGTGTTACTATAACGAGTATCGATACTAAATACGAGTCTTACTAGTTATCACGTTGGGTCATACCTAATATTATGTACTTAAGGGGGAAGTGCCAGGGTAGCCCGCGAAATTCAAATTTACTTACGTTTTTCGCAATTTTCAGATCAGTGTCAGGTTGTATTTTGATCAAAAGTTGATTCGCGACTATAACAGGTACGTATTTACAGAATGATAATCATTAGAATCATTAATACATCTTTCTAAGTTAGATTTGTACCACGGCAACAAATCTCTTATGGAAAACAGCTTAGTGGTACAAATCTAACTTAGAAAGATGTATTAATGATTCTAATGATTATAATTATATAAATACGTACCTGTTATTATCGCGAATCAAATTTTGATCAAGATACAACCTGACACTGGCCTGCAAATTGCAAAAAACGTAAGAAAATTTGAATTTCGCGGTCTACCACTGCGCATTCACCTTAAAGTCCGTTGTAATTGTAACAGAAAAAAAGATGAGTAGGTTATCTTACTTTCTGTTATCTATAAAAACAAATAAAATTGTTTTTTTTTTAACTTACTACTAAATGCTTATAAAAGTCTAAACAGTACTTTTAACAAAACCGTGCACCTAGCTTCTGACGTTTCATAAAAGTGTCCATGTAGGTTTATGTGAAATATTTTGATTTTGGTGCTGTGAAGTGTGAACCACAGGCCGGACCTAGCAAGGTCACTCGTACTGAATAAGACGCAGGATTATTTATGTTAACATCGCAGAATATACCGATATCGTTTCAGCGGAGGAACTAGTTTCGGAAACTATTACGCCAAGTCGGCAACGGTACAACACTAGTCCACTATGACATATTATTGTAAACAAACGAACGAATTAACAAATACAATAGAAAGGCCTGTTATACGGAAATGAACCCAAATATCAATACTTTAGCCATAAATTCACGATCACGTTACAATTGTATCATCGAATGTGTATTATTGTATGTATTAATGCATGAAAACCGGCTACTAACCTGTGCAAAGACAATTGAGGTTGATTTTCATTCTTTCTTGCACCACACTTCACAATACAACACACAGGCATGTAGAATTTCTGTTTTCCAATATTTACATGCAGTTTTAACAGGTAAAATCCTCGTAATTTTCTCGCAATTCTCAATAATACAAAAAATAAACAACCATTTGACAGCAAAACTACCACGAAACTCGTCGCATAATATGGCTGCTATGGCACTTACCTACAACTATTACTACGTCACGACAAAATATTGCCATAATGAGCAACAACAAAAATATTGTTGTCTCTTTTATCAAATAAAAATATCTCATTAGAAAGAATGAGACATAACGATATTTCAGATTCTGAATCATATTTCACTCATATTTGTATAAGTATATGTATATATAGAATAACGCGGCATCTCCATGTTTTTCCTATCTCAATGGTACAGACGCCAGCACATCAAGCTACCCGAAACTGTCAAATTATCCCAATCAACTTTGAACCTTATGCTTTAGCGATAAAGTTGAAAATGTATTCAAAGAAATTTGATAGATTGTAGTAGCTACATGTGCTGGCGTCTGTACAGTACATTATTCGCTACTATTATAATTATTAATTAGTTATGAAACGGAAGCCTAGAATTAATAATATAGGTAAGTTTCTCAGCTATTTACAGTTTTCTTATAAAAATACTAAAAAGCTACAGGAAAATATCTAGTACTTTTTAAATACTTAATTAAAAAGAAAAAGAGAGGCGAATCTTATCTTATCCCCTTTTTTAATATAATTGTTTCATAAATACGTTTATTTAGTATTTTTTTGGATATTACGTTTGAATATTTGGAAAAAGTCTTAAGTTTTCTTAAAGATATATATATTTTTATAAAATGGCTATATTGAGTTTGGGTGAACTCATCTTCAATAGTACTATTATGATTTTTATAATAAAATTATGTCAAACGAAAAAGGAGTTTGAAAGATAGAGAAACAAAATATTAACGCGAATATTTTTATTTCAGTTAAATAACATTCGCGTGTTATTAGATTTAGAAGACATTATTATCACATTTATTTTACAATTTTTTAATACATTCCTAAATAATTTTCTGGTTCGGTACATAATTTTCAACGTAACTACCCAGTTTCACATAAGTATATATATATATAAACCTGGCATATTTGATTAACATAGTTTGTTTATACGCCAACAATATAAATATTTCTTAAATCAATATTTCAATCCACTTTCTATAGTGCTAAAATATTTCAAGCAATAATACGCTTGCGTAATTTCAAGCGACGTTTTTAAAGGGCTTCCCTCACAAATTACTTATATTTTTGTAAAAAATTTGATACAATTCACATGAGTTCACCCAAATTCACATGCTAATCAAAATTGTCACCTATACGACCAGCAATTTGAAAGGAAACTTCGTTTTTCGCATAACCTGAGTAACGCCAAGTATATTTGTATAAACACTATAAAGTAAGCTGGACTCTGTAGCTTTTGTAAAAGTAACCTTATTCTTTTTTTCATATGAATCATTTTAATATGTAGCATGATAAAAGTTATACAAATTGGATTTAAAATTACCGTATTCTTAAAGGTTTATATTGGAACTGTCATATTCATTAATTTATTTAAAGCCAGACTACGGGCTGCTATGGAAAATATCCTGATCGAAACTTAGTACCCGACCTGGAAATCGAGCCCAGGAACCCACGCTCGGCCGTTGCGCGTGCGTCTATCTGTAGTAAGACTGTTTTCTTACTACTGGAGATCCATTGAATCTACGAATAAAACGGATTTTGGTCGTCACTTCTTAATTTGGCGAAAAAATAAACAACTCTTGTGAAAGCACAGTAAACAAGTTATTTTTACAAAAAGCTACAGACATAACTATTTGTAGAAAGCTTTTTTTCTACCACAAAATTTCGGGAGTAAGTCTTGCGTTAACATATAATTTTTAGTCCAGTTTTAATTCCAAACATATCCCACATTCTGCGTGTCATTTTTTAGTCTAATTGAAAAATTGTCTAACAACTATTTCAATCGACGTCAATAAAAGAATTTTATTTAGAATCAAATTATTTTTTGCGGGTAGTTTCTATTTTATAATGTTATTCATGTGGGCGATAGGAATTTAGGGATTTTTTTTTTCATCTAAATTTAATCCGTCTTTGCCCAATGATTATAGAAATCTATAAGTGTAATTATAGAAATCTAGAAATGTTTGATCTCTCTCAGATTTGATTCTGGCAGCTGGATGGCAGTGGCCGAGAATCGAGTAAAATTTCATGCGATTATAGAAGCATATATCTCCAGCAGTAGACTGCTATAGGCTATGGGAGTGAGGGAAGAGAGAGTGCACCTGTGTCTGCGCACACAATTGTGCCGCCGTGGCCGAAATACGGTCTAGAGGACTATTGCTATAAAGTATAGGCTAATCTATATAATAAAATAAAAATGAAATGATGTTCGTTGGTAAACGCATCAATTGAGAACGCCTGGACCACGTTGGCAATTTTGTTTTTAAATGTTCCTAATATTCCAAAGTAGGTAATACGGACCTAATATGGAACTCAAATGGAGTTGGGCAGGACATCTGGCAAGGCGCGGTGATGACAAGTGGAGTAAGGCAGTGACCGAGTGACGTCCAAGGACTGGGAGACGAAGTGTCGGTCGTCCGGCCGGCGAGATGGGCGTTCGACATTGTTACCATCATCGCGGGTAAACTTTGATGAGGCTGGCACAGAGGCATGGGGATTGGCACTTAAAAAGAGAGACCTGTGCTCAGCAATGGGTGAAGTCGGGCTGTGTATTTTGATGGTGAATTTTCCGATTAAGGTTCTCAGGGAAAGAAAAAAAGGGGTGTGGCTGTGTCATGGACACGAACGTGTGTTGTACGTAAATACGTTCACGTAACAGAGTTGATCCGCTCGGCCGCATTCATTCTTTTGCGTTCCCGGCACTGCTTGACGCGATCATATGGTGTTTTATTGGTACCATTCGATTGCTCTTGAGAAGCCCTTTCCAACCGTATATGATCTCTGTATTATTTTGGATTTGGCTTTTTGACGCATATAGGCCGACATTATATATTTTTGATATTATTTTAACACATTATATTCACTGTCACTATTTTACACTACTGTATTGTATGCAATCGATAGATTTTGACGAGAGCTGACGATTGAAACTTAAACGAACGTCGTAGCTTTTCCGAGTCAAAAGTTATACTAAGTGGAAATCTCTATACACAGCAAAATTACCTCAAAATGGCGGCGCTTCCCCATCCACCGCACGCGATGCGTCACAGTCCTCACTTAATGAATTCTTTGATTCTTTAGCTATCCAATGGTGTAATTGAATTTACGATAGAGATGATAGTTATGAAGCTGTAACACGAAAACCCGATTTTGTTAACATTGGTTTTTTTGACTTTCTTCCCACCACAGAAGCAATTTTAAAGACGTATTCACATCAAAAATTATAAAGTTTACCGGAAAATTGAAAAACGTCCTTTCTTATGGCATTTTTATTTGGTCAGGACGTCTGTCATGAATAAAACTGGACTAAAAAACTATTAATTTCGTTATAAAATCAACTTACGTATAGACATTACAACAATATATATGTTTACAACCATTATTTACCTGAATCAAAACATCTATTATATCACATTTTTAACATATTAAGAAACCTGGCCGATTCTTCGCTTATATGTTTTTCTTTATACAAAATTACTTCTTTTTTTTTCATAAATACATTTAACTAATTTGGAGTGTGTTCAGATAGTTAGACGACTGTGGCGCAACTGTTGGGCGATTGTTGGGCAACTAAGGAGAAACGATTATTTCCGAATACACCTTGGAAAAGCTCACTTCAAATAAAAACGCTTCATAAATAACCGTAAAAAAATCACTACTCTAGCCTTATTTCAGTTAAAACTAAATTAAAATCTCTAATTAAAACGCAGTGTCGTATTCTTACCCCTGCAGGGCTCACAAGATTAAAAAAAAGCGCCAGCCAATCAGAGCCCACTATTCACAAGCTGACCAATCTGAACACACTCTTTGTTCACGGGCGGTACATTTTGAAACTTAAAGCATGTAATTCATGCCAGTTTACTAATGCTACGGCTACATTGTCGCGATAGTGCGAACTACACTTAGCGCGCTCTCTGTTGTACAGCGAGTCGTCGAGCGGTGTGCGAGAGAGCGCGCGCGAAGTGTAGTTCGCGTTATCGCGACAATGTAGCCCGTATCATAACAGTTAACGTTTAGTTTCAAAACGGAGTAGGTGCGAAGGCTAGAATTTCAACTACATTGAAATTACACAAATTATGTACACTTAACCATACCTAGCCTTAGGAAAGAAATTAACAAGATTTTCTTTTTTTTTTTAACAAATTGCTAACGTTTAACTAAATAAAAAAAAGTCGGGCTGTTGGTGTGTTGGGCGACTTTTTCGCGCGATTCTCTCGATGTACACCCAGACTTTCAGCTAGGAATACAATATGCCAGTAACTTGTGCAAAAGTTTGAAAGTAGATTGCATTCAGCCTTTTCCCAACTATGTCGGGGTCGGCTTCCAGTCTAATCCGATGCAGCTGAATACCAGTATTTTACATGGAGCGGCTACCTATCTGACCTCCACAACCCAGTAACTGGGTAACACGATACCTTGCTTGTCAGACTTTTTGACTTCTGCCTACCCGTGACAACTGTCAAAAGATATACGAATCACAGACGTCATCAACGGCTCAAGTATGCATACACACGTGCGGCACGTTGTCGACGGTAGCCGCCGACGCGTCGACAGCTGCCGTCGACGCGTGTCGATGGCTGCAGTTGCCTCTACCGCTGACGAGTGCCACTCGTGTGTATGCACACAAAGTGTTTTTCGAGGAACGGAGGTGTCTCGATTTGTAATGGATTTGATCCATGCGGCTGTTATCACTTAGCCACGAACCCTTCTGAATCTTCTGATTGATGATAACATTGTATATAACGAGGGCGTGCAGTACTTGCATACTTTTGTACAAGTTACTAGCACATGTAATCCTGGCTCTGGAAAGGTTTAAGAAATGATGTGTTTATAAATCAATAGTAAAATCGATATGTAAGGTTATAGAGAGAAAAAAAAGGGCTTTGAAATAGGTTTAGTACTCGTAAATGAGAATTTCTTTTAACTTATTACCCTACAGATCGACGATACAAAGTTTAATTGCAGATGCGATTAGTCGCAATCAGCCAAGCCAACATATTGTATGAAGACTCGTAGTTTCTTATAAAAGCCATTTAAAATTTTAAACTGCTTTTTTTCTACTGTTTGGATGTATGTATGGAATATCGTATGGTACAAGCGTACACATTTATTTTCTATAAATTCCATACATTTAAAGCAAGTATCAAGTTATATTGAACACTGTAAATTTATTTAGTCTTTGAACATACGACGGCTATATTAAAAGGAATAGAGGGACCCATAATAATATTATACGAATTTGCATATTTCTTGTACAAAATGTATTTCCTCATATATTTCACACTAAATGCGAGACAAACACAAACTTAAAAACTATTCGTTGAATTTACAGTATTTCCATTCACTTCAAAGTAACCTAAAGTCGCACGAAAAAGTCGCAGCGACTAATCGCCGGTTTGCAACAACCCTAAAATGATACTATTTTAAAAATTCACAATTGTCTAACTAACGAATCTTAAAAGCTAACTTTCGATACCTATACATCGTTTTTTGCTGTTTAATTTAATTTTTTTTTATATTTGCAATTCATTCGTCCAATCACTCAACGCTACGTCATAATATTTTTGTTTTGTATTTTTTTTAATTTATTTTTAACACCTAATCAGAATTATTCATAAGAATCGTCATATACATAAAGTAAGATTTTTTTATCGTAGAGTATCGATATCTATAGAATAATAATTTATCGACACTTCAACAATGCGGGTAGCAGTGACATTGGCATGCATCGTTGGTGACGTCATTAGTCTTAGCTTCGGGATCATTCGCGTTTTACGAAGTTCGCCGATGTCACTGCATCCGCGTCGTACGATAAGTCTTGGGCCAGCCAGAAATAGGAAAAAAATACTATAAGAATCTAGACAGGCCCTAATACCTACAAAATATACACTTACATTTAAAATATTTAAAACAAAAATCTCACCATTTTACAAACAACAATCACTATCGCCAACCAACCGAAAAGTTGCCATTTTTGTCATTTTTAATTTTAGTTTTTTTTTTAGTTTCGTAACTTCTGGTTGGCTGTCCATTTTATGTGAAAAAATGTGTATATCAGTATCAGATTGAAACAGAAACAATTAATTATGAATATTTTACTAAATAAAAAAGAAAAAAAAACTTAAATTGATGAAAAAATCAACTAACTCTTCCTTCTATAATTATTTAGTGAGTAGGTCCCATTTCGCCTTTGAACATAATTTTGTTGGAATACTATTTAGCAGGCCTTAAAAAATCACATAAATGACACTGATATACATATAATTTCAAGCCCATTCATCCCCCGGGTGGGTGACGGCGTCAGTGGCCGTTTTATTAGTATAGCTAGCATCCCCGCACCTAGATCCCGCCATTTTGAATTCGGACACACGATTTTGGCTCCAAAAATAAAAAGTCCGTTTGAAAAACCGTCGCAACTGTTCGCGTTCTATTTACAAAAGTGCTGCAATCAATTAATGATAATTTATATTTCTGTGTTCATCTTTAATTTTCGACACAGCTGCGACGTCAGACATTCGAATTTCGAAAACGAACCAAAACCGTGCGCCGTTAAAAAAGAGAAGAGAAAAAATAAAAACAGGTGATTATTGATTAAAAAAAAAAGGTTTTAACCGTAGGTACACTACACTATTGAGGTCCGATAGTTGTTGCTTGAGGAACGTCGACACACGAAGCGCTACCGCGGACGGGGCTGACGTCACTTGGCCACGTGACCGTTGCCCATCGCCTGCTCGACGACCTGCAAACGTTCGACCAGTTCAGCGCACAGCCGTGTGTCGTCGTTCCTAATGAGGCTGCAAGGGTCACGCACAGCAATGGGACGAGAAGAACTGTAGAAAAGTAAATGTAAATGACTTCCCTGGTTTCAAAAAGGCCCATCAAATATCAGTCGATGTATTCTGTTAAAATCTCACTGTGAGAACTTGGGTGAATTGAGCTGTCAATAGTGACAATCCTTAGCATCAGGTGGAATGACAGCTCATTTCAAGTTCACTTCACCTAAGATTTCTCGGTGAGATTTTTACAGAATAGCTGATCTGACGTCTCTCTCTAGTTGGCTGTCGAAAATAACAGCCAATAAAATTACATGACGTGACATTTGCCAATAGATCAACACCCAGTTTCTGAAAGGCAAAACAACGCTAAAGTGCTAACCGACTCTTCTAATGTTGATTTATTTGATACTTCACTTAGCCAATCACATAAACCGATTTATTCTATAAAAATTTCACCGTGAAAACTTAGATGAAGTGTTTGAAGTGTGCTGTCAATCCCTAGGTTAAGGTGAAATGACAACTTACTACAAGCTCACTTCACTCAAGTTTTCACCGTGAGATTTTTACGGAATAGGCCGACAGTTAACAAGAGTTTGGGAGTCTGTTAGCATTTTTTTGTGTTGATAATTATAAAGCCTTTCAGGAACAGTGTCAATCTGTTATCAAATGTTCTGTTAAGTAATTCGAATAGCTGTTGTTATTTCCGACAGCAAACAACGTTTAACGTGAGATTTGGCATCAGATCAGCCGATTTATTCTGTAAAAACTCACCGTGCAAACTTTGGTGAAGTGAGCTGTCAATATCTGTCATTCCGCCTGATGATAGGAATTGACACTATTGACAGCTCAGTTCACCCGAGTTTTCCCGGTGATATTTTAGAGGATAGATCGGCAGATTTGATTGGTCTTTCTAAAACCGGGTGTCTATCTGAAACTGGTTTGGGCTTGTCGGAATTCATCTAATTATTAAATAAAAAGAAAAACTAATTCCAATTAAAACAGAATCATAGACAGTATGTAAAATGAAAGAAATTATCCCACCGCTGTGTGTTTTTCTTATACACATTTACAGCTCGGATTGCCATAGAACTAGCACCCTAATTGCGTAATACACTCGTAATGTCAATCGCTTTCATTTTGACATTACAACAAAATCCACAAATACACAGGCCTGTAATTTGCACGAAAGTATGCAAGTAGATTGTATGTCATTGTGACATCCACCATTGAGAAGCCCAATTCCCGTAATTAAAAACATTCAAAATCTATTCGCAATCTCATCTCAGTGACTACGGTATTTTTAACAGATTTAGTCTGAGATCAGACCGTGAACGTTCTTAAAATTACAGGAATTGCCTCTCTGAAGTTGTCACGGCACAATAGCATGCACACTTTCGTGCAAGTTACTGGTTTGTACTACGGTCTTAACGCAATGAATATTGTTAACTGTCAAAATGACAGGAGCTGTCATTACGTGTGTATTACGAAATTCGAGTGCTGTTCTTTTTACAAATCCGAAGTGCTATGTGCCTCCCGCCACCAGGGTTTTAAAAAGCGAGGGTACCCAGCGAATAATGTGCGTTTGCAACCCAAAATGGACTTTTTCAAAGTAAAGAGGTTTTGTTTGAAAAAGCCTTGAGCCCCAGGAGGTCACGATATACACAGCTGCGCGCAAGCTATTATTTAGCTGTTACATTTAAAACATCAATCAGTTTTGAGACTAAGTTTTTTTTTTATTACAATGAAATAAATAGACAAACAATTTTTTTTTTGTTAATAAAAACAAACGATTGTTTTGTTTCAATATGTGTGTTCATATTTAGCAGCGCGATTGTTACGCAACTGTTGTGCGATAGTTGCGCTGCAAATTGTCGCTCAAATATTAAGCAATAATAGTATAATTTCTTTAAAGCTAAGTTTTTGATACTTTTTTTTGGACTTGCTACTTATTCCATTATAATACAATATATAAATAGCCCAAAACTGTGAAAAAGTTGCCGGCAGACATTGTCAAGTATTGTTCGGTCTTTCGGCTGAAAAAAGTCAGCAACCACATAAAAGTTGCTAGCTATAAAAAAAATTACACATAATTACTGAAGACATTTCCTATACAAGACAAAAATAACGTCTCATTGAAAAAAAAAATACAAAAAAATCAAGAAAATGATACAAAACGAAAAAAAAATCTGAACAAAAAAAGCAAATAAAAAAAGGAAATCATCTTTTTATTACAAAAATAATAACATTTGCATTAAAATAAATATAACAGCTAAATAATAGTGAAAAAAGTGCTTTTTGACAGACCAGTGTTATGAAAAATATGTAAAGCAACATCATCATGCATTATATTATAACAATATTGTGTTAATTATAGACCCTTAGTGGTAAACGCTTTATAAAGTTCTGATTATGATAAGCTTTTAATGACCTTACGTTAAAATTGTTCAGTAGTTTTTGAGAAAATCACAACATACACGCAGACGGGTCAAACACAGAACCATGTTTTTTTCAAGTCGGTTCTAAATATAGTCACACTGACGATATATATTCATATCATAACTATATTCAAGCGTTTATCATTAAGAGGTATATAATGAAACTATTATTATTTAAAACGTTAAGATTTTCAGGACCTTCGTAAACTACGAGTATAATTTGTATTTTTTAAATAATTGCGTGTAAATTGTTACTGTTATTCAAAGGGCGTTTTGCAGGACAATGCCAAAGTGTATATCTCGAAATAAAGTGGGGTTATAGGTTAACATATTTTGACACCCGTTCAGTGGCGAAGGTACCAGTGGCGAAGGGTGAATTTATGACAGAGGTAGGCCGGAACAAAAAAAAATTCCAAAAGAAAATTAATTAAGTTTAATGTTCCTATGTGTATTGTATGAGCTTTGTATATTAAGGTGTTTGTGTTAATAAACTTTTTTTTTTTTTTTCAATGATGAATTGACTATAAAGTGGTTATGTTCTGAATTTTCGAAGGGAAGCCGGTGGGAATCGAGTTGTATGGTACCTTCGCCACTGGAAGGTACCATACAACTCGATTCCCACCGGCTTCCCTTTGAAAATTCAGAACATAACCACTCTATAGTCAATTCATCATTGAAATTTTATTTTGATATTTTTTTTTTTGCGCCGGCCTGCCTCTGTCATAAATTTCACCCTTCGCCACTGACCCGTTACCTTGCGAGGTTTTACAATGCTATGCAAAATACCCATTTTCTCTTATAGGCCGAACGCTTAACTGAGACGTTGCCTGAGGCAGCAGCGCGGTGCGGGAGGGGTGTGGTGACGTGATGCGAGAGCTCAGTGATTCGTCAACTTGTGACGACTATCACACCTCCCGCACCGCACAGCTACATCAGGCAACGCCTCATTTAAGCGGTCGGCCTATAGTCTTATTTTCACAGTTTACGAAAACCTGTTCACTTTTGTCAGAAGATCATTGTTACTTTCTTTATCAAAATAATGTTGGTTTTATAAACTCAAATAAAATGCAAAACTCTTCAAATTACGAAATCATATCTTTTAATTAAATAAAATCGTTTTGAAAACATAATAAATTCGATAGATTCAACTTATGCAAATGGTAATGCTATTTTACAAAAATAATTATGAAATTCGTAGTGGTAATCTCAGTTTTAAATGTTGACACATAACTCGACACTACACATGTAAGTTTTAAAATAGAAAAACAGAACGACACAATACTTTTTGGTAAAAATTGCTTTCAAAAAACGCAAAAATTCAACAAAATTAAATAGAGAGATAAACAATAACAATAAATAAATAGTAGAGAAATAGATTATTGATAAACGCAAGCCATATTATTGAACTGTATTCTGATTCTTATATTTATATTTTTAAATCATTAATAAGGGACTATTTTTTTTAAGTAAGAACAAAGTTCGTCATTATGTTTCACGTTCAAAAATTGCGTTTTTTAATTATAAATTAAAATAATAATTTTAAAAAGTTTAATGCAAAGTATAAATTATTTATAATTATGAGTCTAGTGTCGAATTATGGCTAAACATTATCGATTTAAATTAACAACTCTCAATCTTATAGTTAACACCGCGTCACACTATCATCATGAATGTACTGTCAATATAATTTGACAATTATCCTGTCAGATTTTTATAAAAAATATTATTATTAATTAAAAAGGGTTTGACAAAATACTATGTACTTAAAATATTGTCAATATTCACTGACAACGCAACGCTTACCGTTATGATTATGAAATGATTATTCAAGAATAAGAATCAAATTTTCAAGGAAAGGAAAGATAAAAAAATTTTACTGAATGAGCCTCTAATAACTTAAAAATAATTATACAGTATGAGGATTTTATAAATGTTTACTTTTCAGAACATTTGAAAATTTTTGAATAATCACGACATATTTTTCAGGAAATCATAACTAACATTTTTACACAAAACTATAATAAACTTAGAACATAAAACTATTAAAAATATTTCTTGTCTGCAATGAACAAGCTCTAAGTACTTTCGTTTTGGAAAATATATCAAAAATATAAGTTTATTTTTATTTCTACTACAGTAAAATGGTAACAGCAATGGCACCATATTCAGATGTTTCGTTTTATTTACAAAATTTACAAAAAAAATATACATACAATTGTTTTCATAGATAATTTTAAAAATATGTTTTTTTTTTCTTAAATATTTTTTTCAGAAAAGTAATGAAAAGTTAAGATGTATAAAAGTCCGCCATAGGAGTTTTTAGCAAAGTAATTGACGTTTTCGTGTTGTTTTTGTTTATTTTTATGAAACCTACGAAAACATTTGTATGAAAAACAACAATTCCATAATACTTGGATTTAGCTTTGAACTTGAAAGCTTAAGTTTTAAGGAACATTAATGATAAACCCTGTATATAATTTTTTTTTTTACTTTTTGATCATTTTTGAGCAAGCATTTCTTTATTTACATATTTTTACAACTTAAAAAGGAATATTAATTAACAAGTCAACTTTTAGCTAAAGGAAAATCTATTATTTTCATTAAAAATGTAATTAAAGCTGAAATGGTAATGTGTTCAGATAGTTGCCTTAAATTAGTTGTTTAGTTAGCAACTTTATAAATCACTTTATAAAATATAATATACTATAAAGAAAAAACATAATAAACATTTCAAAAATGTTGTATAAATATTTGAAAAAAAATAAGAAAAGTCCTTTTATGGAATGCTATAATAGTGAAAAATCAAGATATACAAAATGGAGACGACAATACGACACTTCTCCACGTTGAATAAATGATATACATATAAGTTATACATTTAATAGGCCTACGACTTACAACTAAATAAAAATATCACTCGATGTGATGTTTTAAACTATAATAGTCAAAAATGTAAATATTGTAATTCTTTTTATATCTTATATATTTGTAGTAAGTATAACGTACAGTCGTATATATTTATAAATATAGTAGCCGTCAAGCGACACAGAATAGCAAAGAGCTATATGTTTTTAACTACAGTAAATATTTATATTAAATGTATAATATGAATATATTTTGCCAGACCTATTTAGGGGAAAGGGGGCATATTTAGGGGGGGGGGGGGTTCTTTCGAGTTTTTAATTTGCTGCTGATAAGATTTTAAACAACCTGTAATATAATAATATATTTTTCTGGCTGCTACTGAGTACAGGTTAATATTTAACCTATCCACTAGATAAATGACACATAAGTCTTACGAATTATGTCATATGTAGCAGAATTTTCTTAAAGTTAGTTTTTTTTAAAGGTATAAAGTGAATTAGTTTTAATTTTCAAAAGTATATTTTATAAAACAATATGATTCTTCACCTAAATATAAATGACAGTGTAAATATAAAATATGTATTTTGGCCCTGTAAATGTATTTAGTCCTATATTATTTGTACATAAGTTAGATATTCAGCTCGTCAACAATGTATACATAGTTTTAAATAGTTTATTCTTATATGTGATCGCAAATTGTGATATTGCAGTGTAAATAATTGCCTTATAAAGAGTTATGTTTAATTTAATTTGGCAACTCTGTTCCTTTTTAGGGTACAACGCGGCTGTGGTCATAGCTGCTATAAAGGTATACTTTTTTTAAGAAATACTACATAACGTACGGTGTATCTAGAAGTTTAATGTATTTAATAGGGCAATCCGGACCGCTAGAGAAAAAAGAAACTAAATAACCTGGCCCGGTGATTGAACCCAGGTGATGACATTTTAATATCATCATGATTCTAAGTGCGACGGAGCTATTTGCATGACCGATAGCACCCATCCTTTTTTCGGAGTAGAACCATGATGACATTCATACTTTATATAAAAATAAAAATGAATCGCCGAAATGTATAACTTTCGAACGACTGCACCAAATTGGATAATTCTTTTTTTTTTGTTGTATTTGGTATTGCCAGGACAAGTTTTGTATGAAAGAAAATGTCGGAAATTCGAAGAAAAAATTGCACCCGCGCGAAGCTGGGGCGGGCCGCTAGTACTTTATAATACGGCCCATGATAATCATCTTCACGTTCGAAATTATAGAAATGAATAATTATTAGAAATTATAACCAAGAGACGATGGCCGGACGAGCTTGACGCCTACAGAAAGGGTTGGCCCACACTAGCTCAAGACAGAGAGGAGTGGAAAAGAGAAAAGGAGGACTTTGCTCTGTAGTGGGACAATATAGGCTAAAAATAAATAAAATAAAATAATAATCAGTAGATTAGAGAATTCAAACAACGAGTCATGTTTTCTGGGGAGTTTGTTGCGCCACTTCTTCTCCCCAGCGAAAGCACTAGGAAGTCGTGAAGGGCGGGCGTTTTGGGGGCCTGTCTTTTGTAATTTTGACGTTCGAAAAGTGCTGATTCTCAGCCTAGTTTGAATAAAAGACTTTTGATTTTGCAGGAAATTTCTTCCTACCCACAATTAAGTACTAAGTTTCAAATAGGCCAGCTATAACCACAGCCCGTATATCCTTAAGTCTTTACACTAGCACAAGTTGAATACTAAACACATTCAACATAATATATTCAGTACTTATTCTAAAATTTATTTAAGTTAGCTTATTATGGTAAGTTACAAGTCTCTTGTTGATCCGACATACATCTTAAAATCTACCAATTCCCTTAGCAACAATTGCACATACAGTTCCTCACACGGGGGGTTGTTCATTTATTACGTACGACGATTTGAGGAGGAGCACACAAGTCTTATTTTTTCTTACGTGGAGGTGGGAGGGGGTCTATAGATAGTGCAAAACTCAAACTTAAAGCATTTATTTCAATTAAACCATGTACAGGCACTTTTGAATTGTCAAAATTAAATAGTCGGTCAGTTAGTCAGAAAGTTGAAGCTAGTTGCCCATTCCAAAACGTAGATCTCTATGGAGAAGAAGGGGCAAGAAATTCCATGGACACTCTTTTAAATCAAGATATTACAAAATCCTGGGTACATTATTCATGTTGCTTCTATATGTGAGAACAATGTAAGTGCCATCCACGAAGACGCGTCCCACTCTTCTTACTAATCGCTAGTTAATTCCGCTTTAGTTTTTTGATACACACTAATTACCACTAATAAGTAATTACTGTGTATAATCAAAACTAAAACAAAAGCGGAATGTTGCACTTGTACTGTAAGCGATTAGGAAGAAGAGTGGGGCGCGTCTTCGTGGACGGCGCTATCTGTTGATTGTTTGATACTTTTTCTTTGCAATTTTGGCAGATACTGATCTTACGTAAGATTGAAAAGGGCGGAGGGGGTTCTTCCAAGTCTTATTTTTTCTTACATAGAGGGGGGGCGGTCAGAAAGTGGTCAAAATTATCTTGCATATTAAATGAACAGCCCCCGTGCGAATACAGCGTGATAAAGAATTCAAAAGCTGGAAATCTATCGTCAGATATCATAGAAACTATCACACAACATGTTTTTTTTTGCGTGCTAGGATGCGCTGTGTTGGAATCTCAATGCTCAGCTCAACACCGAAAGTTGAAAATGCAGTACGCGAGAAAATCCCGCCGCGATATTTTGACGTCCTAAGATAAGATCATTTATTTGTCCAAAACATGACATGTTTGATATTACATTAAAGCTTTGGTCACACAATAACGGTGGCTGTCCAAATACAAAGCGTTATTTGACACCTTTATGTCAAATACCGGTGAGAATGACAGATTTTCATGACGACAATAAAGGTAAACAAACTTGACATATATTTTTATCCATAATTCCGAACTACATATTTGTATGTTGCATCAACATTTATCAAAATATTCTAATAATAATTATTGAATTCTTTTATTTGTACGAAGGAAGAGACGCGGTTAGCGATGAATAAATCCACCAATAGAACTTTGTCATTTTAAATACGAGGCTATTGTACAGGTGGATTTTTTCTGCGCTGCTCTATCTCGCACTACATACAGCTCAAGTAGAAAGCCAGCCTTAGTGACGACTAAGGGCACTGGCGATCAGGTCCACTGGAGAACCAGCACGGCAAGGGATTTTTATGCAGAAACGTAACTTATACGTATGTCAATAAAATTGAAATTTCAATGATGATACCGCGGCATCGATGCCGTTGAAATTTAAATTTTACTGTCATATTATTAAATGATATTTCTATTCGTCGCATAAAAATCCCTTGTCGTGCGGTGCCGCCACTGGGTCCTTAAAGTACCGTTTTAGAATTCGACCTTATATATCCTAGAATATTCTTGCGACTACGTATCTGACGATAGACTCCCAGCCACACAACACACACATAACTTTACCAACAAATTAACAAATTGTATCTAGCGTTAAAACTACTTAACTACAACATTTGTAACACTATTCCGGCGGCGGCGGAGGCACAGGCGGCGGCGGCATAGCGGGTAGCGGGGGCTGAGAGGGCTGTGGGGCCCGCGGCGGGGGCCCCGGGGCCCGGGGCGGGGGCCGCGGGGGGTACATGAACCCCTCCATACCATAATAATAGCCGTCCATACCTAACCCGTAGTACAGCGGCGGGGGAGGTTGCACCATAAAATAAGGTAGAGGATGTCTAAAAGGGGGAGGTACATTCCAGTTGCCTACCTTAGGGTGGTGCGGAGTCCCGTTGTGGCGCGCGACCTTGGGCGGCGGGCCGGGCTCGTGCGGCGGCGCGCGCTTCCTAGACGCGTCCAGAACATCACGAGAGATCTTGATCTTCAAGCTCGACGTCTGCGGAGGTGGTGGAGGCGCCGCTAACCTTTCCTTAGGAATTTTAATCTTCAATCCAGGACTTGTTGATAACTTCTCTTTCGGAATAGTTATCCTTAAAGCCCCATCTTGCTGCTGTTGGGCCTCTACTGGTTGAGGAGCAGGACTATCTTTCCGCTTCTCTCTGTCTTTCTTATGTTTTTTGCGTTCTTCCTTAGATTTGTCGCGGTCTTTGTGTTTGTGTTTGTCCTTTTTCTTTTTTTCTTTCTTGTGTCTATGTTCCGGTACTTCTTCTACAGGTGGAGGGGGCTCTACGACTGGCGGGGGAGGTAACACGGGCGCGGGAGGGAGTTCCGCGACCGGCTCGCGTTTCACTTCAGGCGATTTGCGCTCTGTTGCGACAGTAATAGGGGCTGGTTTGGCTAAGCTTTCCTTTAGTAAGTTGGATACTAATGTAGGATCAGTTTCGATGCCATTCACCGGCCGTGCAGGCGCTTCAGGCTTTCGTTCAGGCCCTCTAGTCTTAATCGCATTACCTCTTTGCGAATCACGAATAACATTCTCATATCCTGGCGTTTCGTCAATTTTCTTGACAACCGGTACCAACTCAGGTTCAGAACTAGACTGTTGACGTTGTCTAGGCTTCTGTACTTCTTTCGACGGAGGAGATGAGAAGGGAGACAGTATGGCCGGCGGTTGCATTTCTCTGATAGCCGCTGAAGGATCCGGCCGCTTTCTATGCGGACTCGGCGGCCTTTGCTCTTGAGTCTGTACGGGAGGTTGAGGTACTGGCGGTGCAGGGGTTGGGGTTGGTCTGACTTCGGGTTTAGGGCGATGTTGGGTTGGTTGGGGAGGCCTCCGAGGGGCTTGAGCAGCCGCCGCGCTCGGCGTAGTCGCATTCTCAGGAGAGAATAAGGAAGGGGGTCTAGTTCTTTGAGGAACCACTTCGGGTGGAACAGTTGGTGGATGTGAAGGCGCTGGTGTTACAGTCGCCGATGTTGCCGTAGAAGTGGCAGTTGAAGGCCCAGGAATGGGAGGACGGTGGTGTCTATGATCATGTGGCGGTTTCTGGTGGTGAGGCTTATGTGGGGGCCAGGGGTGGTGTTGCTTATGGTGGTGTTGACCAGACGGTCGCTGATGATGAGGCGGCGCTTGAGCATTCGGTCTTGGTTGAGGAGCGCCTGGCCTTGCCTGTTGCTGCTGCTGCTGCTGTTGTTGTTGTTGTTGTTGTGCGGCTTGTTGCCGTCTTTCTCTCTCCTCCCGTCTTTCCCGTTCTTCCCTCTCTCTCTTTTCTCTGTATAGGGTGTAGTCTATCTTCTGTGGTTGCGGCTGCGGTGCTGGTGCAGTTGTTGCTGGTACGTAACCGCCGGGGACTGGTTGACGTCTTCGTTCCCTTTCGTATTCTGTGAGAAAATATTTCAGTTAAGAATTCGAAGGCATAAACATTAAGATGACAGTGTAAGCCTGACAGATTCATCTGACTTGCAGCCTATTTGAGTAAATTACTCATAATAATATTTTTTAAATAATATTAACAATACATCAAAATGTATAGGCGCCAGCACATCAAGCTACCCGAAACTGTAAAATTTTTCATCTCAATCAACTTTGAACCTTATGCTTTAGAGATAAAGTTGAAAATCTATTAAAGAAATTTGACATATTGTAGTAGCTTGATGTGCTGGCTGGCGTCTGTACATTACTCCATTTGTTAGTTTTTTTTTTTTTAAGTTTTACAGTCAGATCAACACAACGATATCGCTGAACATTCTAGTCTAGTCTCTATTCAGTCATTGATATCGAGCAAAAAAGGGCAAAAAAAATCGCGTTTGGTGTATGGGAGCCCCCCTTAAATATTTATTTTATTTTGTTTTTAGTATTTGTTGTTATAGCGGCAACAGAAATACATAATTTGTGAATATTAACTGTCTAGCTATCGCGGTTCTTGAGATACAGCTTGGTGACAGACAGACGGACGGACAGACAGCGAAGTCTTAGTAATAGGGTCCCGTTTTTACCCTTTGGGTACGGAACCCTAAAAATTAAACGTACCTTTATCAAATGACTTGTCAATGTCATCGACGCCGGCGGAGTGTTTCTTGTCAAACGGTGAGTTCGCGACGCCCGAGCCGGATGCGTTCGGCAACGAGTGGGGTGAACTGCCGTCTGCTGTAGGGAATAATGTTTGGGTAAATTATTGCTTGAATTTTCGACGATTTTGTGGAGGGCAAGTGAAAATAAAGTGATAAAAAAATTGTATATTACGATACACAAACAGTGTAAGCGTTTTTATTTAACCAACTAGCTGCGCCCCGCGGTTTCACCCGCGTAAATGTCGATCCCGTGGGAATATCACGATAAAGAGTAGCCTATATGTTAATCCAGGGTGTCAGCTACCTCCATACAAAATTTTATCAAAATTGGTCCAGCCGTTTGAGCGTGATGAAGTAACAAACATATAAACACACACACACGCACACTCACAAACTTTCGCCATTATAATATTAGTGTAATTTAAAAAAAAAATATGTATCATTTACAGTCAAGAACATTAAGTAACTCGTGAGTGGAGGACTGGATCCGGGATAAATTTTCATTGAAAAAAAAAAAAAAACTTTATTAAAAGTTAACTCACCAGCTTTAACATTCATCATCTTCCTCTTCAGCCTCGAGGGACATTTCTCGAAGATGAGCAGGAACTCCGCCGTCAGCTTCTCCAGCAGATCGGTCGTGACTGACCGGTCCACGTAGGAGAACCAGTGGCGGCCCTCGTTTGATTGTGGTATCTGTGCGTACGTTTAGAACCGGGATCTTAGGGAGGTTTGCGTGAAAAATACAGTGCGACCAAGGCGCGTGTGCGTTTTTCGGACTTTTACCATGTGATCGCGGCGCGTAAGCACGTCTTTACGATTTACCTGTGCGTTCATCGTGCATCTTTGGCCGCAATGAACTAAAAACTTATTTTAGATTTAACATATTTAAAATTTAATTCTGTCTTTGTCAACTACAAACTAATAACAGAAATGAAGCAGCTGTTTTAAATTCGATATTTTAGAGAGTACTACAGCATAACTTGATCATTTCGTACTCAGAGTAACATCACCCCTCAGCCAGTGGTGTACATGTCGCAGCCAACTGGTTACATTAGCCGTTTAGTTAACCGCCTGGCCTTTGGAAGTAGTGCTCGCCTCGTTTCGCTCTCTCGGCACGCACGCCGTTGATCACAGTTCTAACCTAACACATTTGGTCGGGGTGCCCTGGCTTAGTTACTGCGACCAATTCGGATCGCACGTGATTGGTTACAGTTCCAACCTAAACTATAATCGAACATCATTCAGGCCGTTTAGTTAAAAGGCTAGGCGGTTAACTAAACCAGATGGCTGCGACATACATATAGTATAAACATACTTTACGCTCAGTCTTTTAGTACTGCTGACTTGGTGAGCGCTCGCGCTGGCGCTAGCCCCCGGGGGTGGAGGGAGACGGATGCCGCAAACACAAAAACAAAACAACAGTACAATACTCACTGCCCAATTACTCCATTTACTCGCTAAATGTATACAGAAACACGCGACGACCGTCGGTCGGTATTGTAGGCACATCGTCGTCAAGTGCAGGCTGTTCGACGCCATAAAGTAGGAGGTCTGGGCGAGGTCCTTCGGCGCTGAGGATGAAGATATTGCTAATGATAATAAAGAATGGAGGTTTTGTTAAAGGTGTGCGATTTTGAACTTTATTTCTTGGGTCTTAGGGTATAAAATGCCTTTTTACATGCTCCACCTGCAGTTGTTTGGATAAGTAGAAGTAATAACAGTGTCCTAGCATAGGATTTGATTTCTGAACATAAACGCCCGTGTCTTTTGATTGCGTTGACTTGGAAGTTTGATTTTTTCACTGCTTCAAGGGATTGCAGCCCAGAGTATTTGATATTAATTTCAACTTGATAACTCCACGCGTTCCTTAGAAAAAAAGGTCTTGACTGACGGACAGACAGACGGACAACGAAGTGGTCTTATAAGGGTTCCGTTTTTCCTTTTGAGGTACGGAACCCTAAAAGCTGACAGTATTTTTCATACAAAACTGTCAGGCGTATTTTTTTTATTCGCAGGATAAGATTTATACTAGGTTTAAAAACTTCGAAGCAGTCGAATTTGCCCCTACCCATACGTACAGTCTTACCCGGATATCCTTCAACCGGATCATGTGAAAAGGAGCTTATTCATTGCCACAATAAGACCCAAGAATATAAGTGTAGTATCGCTAGTGTATAAGGGTACAATCATAAAGCTAATGGACATAAGGGTATAAGCAGATCAGGTTATCTAGGGTTTCTCTAGCTCTCAAAAATCTAAAATGCGTGAGAACTACATTCTACATCGATTTTCGCTAAAGTAGTTGTATAAGATTATACAGGCTGGCAGGTACAGACGCCAGCACATCAAGCTACTACAATCTGTCAAATTTCTTTAATAGATTTTCAACTTTATCACTGAAACATAAGGTTCAAGGTTGATGGGGAAAATTTGAGTTTCGAGTAGCTTGATGTGCTGGCGTCTGTACATCGAAGCGCAACCTGTTACCATAGATTCAGTACATGATTCTGATTCTGAACTCGCATGCGATGAAATTCCACGACGCGGACGGTTATTTAAAAAAAATCTGCTGTTCCATACATTTTAACCGCGTAGGTATTGCACTTTTCTATGAAATAGTTTTTTTTTTTTGGATAACCCACGAATATTGTCTACGCTGGAGTGTCTATAGTAAAAGTGCGCAGTGCTGCACAAGGGACCCTATTTTAAGTTAAACAAATAACAACTTTATTTCAATGACAATTAAGTTGATTCCAGAGTGACTAGCACTATTGAAAAAGTTTTGAAGTTGTAGCGTAAACTGAACTTTATTGTGTAGGAATTAAAGTTATTTTTCCCTTAATTAATTTTTGTTTACATTTTTGGCAAATAAATCGCGAACGGAGATTAGATTGATGTGCTGAATTCATGGTTATAGTTTGCGCGTCGACGTCCCTGCCACCCCGTATTTCAGTGAAACGAGCTATGAGAACTGAATAAGAATAGGATTATTTTGGTTCTACAAAATACGCGTTTGGACGTGGTGTTGCGGACACCAGTCAGTTATAAAATACAATACAATACTTAGGTTCCAAAAGATTCTCAATAAATCCTATACTCCATTTGCAATAAGATTAGACATTCAAACAAACCTTTTTTACAGTCCGTTCAACCGATTTTGACTTCTATACCGTAGGCATAAGGATGGTATTAAAAGCAAAAAAAGTGGTTACAACACCAACTGTTTACTGCAGCTGCCATATGCCATGCCACCAACGCAATAGAATTCAAAATCGGTTGAACGGACTGTAAAAAAGGTTTATTTAAATGTCTAATCTTATTTCAAATGGAGTATAGTATTAAAAATTCGACGTGATTGATATACAACAACGCAGCGTCTTTTCGGCATGTTGATACGCTGTAATCTGCCTAGCTTTTTCCCTACTATGTTGGGGTCGGCTTCCAGTCTAAACGGATGCAGCTGAATACCAGTATTTTACATGGAGCGATGACTATCTCACCTCCACAACCCAGCTACTAGGTAACACAATACTGCCGTCATAAGGAAAAAGGGCATAACTAACATTTTTTTCCGAAATTGTACAAATAATATTAGCAGATGGACCTTTTTTTTCTGATTCCGAATATGTATAGAACTCAGTTTCGGAAAAAATGTTAGTTATGCCCTTTTTCCTTATGACGGCAGAATACCCCTTATTAGTAAGACTTTTTTTTGGTGCTCGGTGGAAATCCTCATGGACTTCCTCCATCGTGGGGGTGACAGAGGGCTTTGAAGGTCAGTGGCATATCTGTCCGCCATTTTATTTTATTTTCAAAATGGCGGCCACGTTTGTAACTTACACAAATCGATAGCTGACATCAATGCACACCGAAAACAATTAATAGGTTCCATGTGTGACCGCCATTTCGAAAAAAACGTCAAAATGGCGCGACAGTGTAGGCTCCATATAAAAATCTTCAATCCCGTTATCCAAACTAAGTTTTAATACTATTCCAGTCCTATTCTCATTTTGTTCTCACAGCATACTAAGTAAGCATCGTCACTCATTTATCACTTTGTCGTCGGCGCCATGTCATTAACACCTAACAAAAATTGGCACATCGTCAACATGTTAGAATTTTACTTTATGACACGAATTTTTATTTAAATTCTACTTCTAATACTTTCATGACTTTCAAGGTCGTCTTTGTTTTAAAATATTTGAGGGCTTAACCTTTCACAAAAATAATAGCAGGAGATATTTTTCTTTAATTGATAAAGCAGTAGGTAATTTTTTTTTAATATTAGTAGACTTTTACTAATTAAAGGGCTTTGAAGGTCCGTCCAAGGCATAGGTAACATTCGCCATTTTGTTTTTTTTTTTTTTCAAATAAATCAAAATGGCGAACACTGCAGTAGGCAAACCAGGCTTCATATAAGTCTTCAATCCTCTTTAAAAAAAAGACTTGCTTCTTTTTTCTCTTGTACTTTCAGGGAAAAACAGAAACCCCATTTTTTACTGGTAAAGTAATAAATGAGTGACGACACTAATTCCTAGAGACATTGTATCTTCACTCGCAAAACAAAACTACCTACGATTAATTTACTTTAAAGAATTAACAACTATTTATTCTTGCAAACCAAAGTATTAGCGGCAGAATACATGAAAGTGCAAAAACTATCATGAAGTATGGTGACCATATCGCAGCAATTTTATGGAAGTGTGATTAGGGGTGACACTCAAACAATAATTCCATGTTTTATCCACATACCTGTAGTATATTTTCTTATGAAGTAGGTATACATTGCCTGTTGAATCGCGGCATATTTTTTTGCCACCGGTCAGGTTCGGTGCGGCTAACGGAAACGGTAACGGTTTTGTCTCGATTTTTATTACAACGTGTGGCTTCCATACTCTGTGGGTGAGTTTGATTTTAGCAAAAATAATGAGATTTTTGAGTTTTGAGTAAAATGTTTTTGGAATTTCATTGTGAGAAGGAATATTATTTGAAATTAGTTTGGAAGTTTAAATTTATAGATTTTTTTTCTGAATGAGACAAAAATCAGGTAACAATTTTTTTTACCTATTTATTTTTAAAACTACAGGGTTGTGTTAGAAAAATTTAACAAAACAGTAGAAAGGGAAAATTAATCATTTTATTTTTGGGGAAAAATCTTTTATTTTCATTTTTTTACAATAGGTATATTTTTCATTTCGCCAATATTTACAATAAAATATTCAAAGAATGGAAGTCAAACGCTGCATTCGTAAGAAAATAATACGTTACACCACATGTAATAATGAAAGCATCTATAAACATAGTTTAAAAAAAATCTCATATGTACATACAGCAAAAGAATTAAGTATACAAACAAACAACAGTCGTTGGGCATAATATGCCCAACAACTTACCGACAGACCATCTCTTAAAACACAGATGTCCAACCTGTACACCTAATACCTTCGCTGATAGTACTTTTCTACTTCAAAATTACACTGTGGCATAACAGAATACATAAACAAAATACCCACGCGACAAAATTCCAAAAAAAAAGAACAGAAAACCGGCCCGAATCCGACCCACAGCCGTTCAAAAAACCCGAACGAGCCGACCTGAACGCAGTCGCGTCGCCCGCACGTAACGCATCGGTCGTGTCAGTCGCATGACGTCATCAGGACACAATAGGACGCTTGTCTCACCTTTGACAAGGTGACACGTCCGTACGACGTGCGTGTGGGGATGGTCGATGGCAACATCGAACCCTAATGTCTGTAGGAGTACATTCTCGTTGAAAACCAGGTCCTGCGCCTGTAACAATGAAACAAATAAGGTTTAGAAAACGACAATAATAATATTTTGAAGGACACGTGCAAATAAATTGGGATACGAAGGGCAGGAGAATGATGATGATGATGATGAAAGACACGGGCAGCTAACAAGAACAGCTATCAGCAAACAGCTGATAGCTAGCAGCTTCAACAGCTAATCATTTATTTAGAAGCTTAAGAGCCCTCTCACATTTCGGCGTTTCGCAAATTTAGGTATTTTACGCACCGAGCGCGGCAAACTACGCGAGCGATACTTTCTTTCATGCTTCTCGCTCGCACTATGACTATGATACTGTGAATATGGCGACTAAACGATCTTGATCTTCCGTAACTGAAGGTTTTTTAGGATGGAGTTTAGTGGGCGGAAAATTTTTTACGTGTTATTTCAATTTTATTATGAATTATTTTGTTATATTTTTTATTATTTATGAATTTTACTGTTGAAATTATGTTCACAAATATTTTAATTGTTATGCAGTAATTGATTATAATATCTACGGTTGATAGCATAGTTGTATAAATTGTATATAGTAGTATGGTTGCAACCAAGTCCAGTTGGTCTCCACACGCATGTACTCCACGATCTCCTCAACCTTCGTGAAGTGGTGCAGTCTGGACACGTACAGCTGCGTCGTCGGGATTGCTGGACGCAGCAGCATATTGGGTCCTGCCAGCGCGGTGCCGCACTGGTTCCGACAAGGATGCTTCTTCTTCTTCTTCTCCACTTTGATGAAACCATCCTTGTCACACGTGTCCTTCTCTGGATCCTGCCTTTTCAAAACCTTGCTGGGTTTCGACCGGCTCCGTTTACCCTCTTTTATTTATTTTTATTTCCTTTTTTTTATTGTGTTTTGCAACGCAATTATATTTGTATTTATTTTTCCCCATTTCGATTGGTAAGAAAACTCAAATCAGCTGCAATCAAAATAACTTTAATAAGTTGACTATCTGGTATACTAATAAAGTGTGAACTTTATACTAATTTAAATATACCGTTCGAAAATAAATACTTACAAAGATCAAAAACTGCGGCCGTAGTTCACACGCACACAAAAGCAATGCGGCAGCGTCTATAGATGCGACAATCGGCGCACACGACGGTAGTATCGGAAAGAAGGCGCGCGGGAAATAAACTGACATAGGTCCAACCTCGACAAGCGCTCGCGCGATACTAATCGCAGCTGGCCGGCGCAGTGAAATATATAGTATTTTTATTTATTTAATTAAAAAATAATGGTAGCGATTTAAAAAATAAAAATAATACTATATTCTAAGCAAATGTTGATGATTATTTTGGTATAAATTTTACGCCTAAATAATGTAGGACTTTAGAGATATCGGGGCTTGTTTCGAAGCCTTTTCGGTCGATAATTGAATTACGTAGATTATTTTTTCTTTACATAAAAGGCATATAACGAAAATATATTCTATTATTATTGAAGTATAGGATATTTGAAAGCTAATTATATTTTTTTTGATGGTAGATATTCAGTAGAATCTCCAAATTAGAGCTCCGAAATCATGTCTCCGTGAGTTTTTGCCTAAACATTCATCGGGAGAAAGCTTATTACTAAATAATTAAATAACTTATCTAAAATCGGTTCTGAGGTTATTGTAGTAGAGAAAACGAACTATTTTTACCAAGTAATTGTTATTTCATACAACGAACGTAAAACATACAATTTCAACGTCGAAAACTTCAAATTTCGCGTTTTTTTGTAATACGCCTCTTAAGGCGTGCGCGAATTCTACTCTTTTTGGACAATTTTGATCACTATACTGGATTTTCTTTTTTTTTTGTGTTTTAATATTTAACTTGTTTTTAATTTAATATTATACTTTATGATTTTTTTCACCGTCTCGAAATTTTTACAGGGTGTTCTACCCATGAATATGAACAACTTTCGACGAATAACTTACGAAAAATAAATCGGCTGTTTCATACATTTTGGTCAAGTAGGTACCGGTAAAACAGGGTGAATAGGGATGCAGGGGTGAATCGGGACGAAACTTTAAAATGGATTTTAACGTTGATGTAATAAAGTTTATTGCCAACAAGGACACTTAATCGTTAATTATATGGGATGGGTGGAACATCCTGTAAAAATTTCGAGACTGTAAAAAAAAACATCCAGTATATTATGTGAGAAAGGGAAAATAATTTAAACAATGTTTTTGTTATTACATATAAGAGCCGAGTTCTAATTCTTGAATGTGTCCATCAATTCTTTATTATAAACTTTACACACTGCTTTGGTAAACTTGCCGCAAACGGACTTTTTTCATTGAAATGCAACGTTTTTTTCGTAGCTGCGCTCAAAACAATTAATTTCAAGCAAGCGATTTTCTTAGTCACTTGATTTTTATCGTGATTTAAATCATCTCAACCCTGATAGTTTGGCGCCAAACGTCCACCATACACGAGATGTGGCGGAAAAAACTCCCCAGCAACACATTCAGTTATTTATCATTCTGCATAATTATACATACTGATAAAAGAATTAAGTAATAAAAACCCCACCATGATTATTTTGGCTAAGATAAGCTTTTATCAATATAATGTTATCACTTTATAGCAGAAACCGGGAACTACTGTTAGTAAGGCTAAGCGCACACTGCGATGCGATTTTTTTAACCGCATGTGCATGAGAAATAAAATCGCGAACGCTAACATAATTTTTCGAGGGATTATTTACCGCAGTGCGCGGACTCTTTGTATATTGGTACTGTCCACAGATTTTTGTATGTTTGTTACGTTTTCACGATAAAACGTCTGAACGGATTTGGATGAAATTTGGCACACAGGTAGACCATCTGGATTAGGACATACAATATTTTTTCTCTCTCGATATTCCCACGCGATCGAGACTTATGCGGGTGAGACCGCGGGGCGCAGCGAGTCAAAACTAAAGCTTTAGCGGCAGGCTGGCGCTTGCTCTGCATAAGATTAATGACGTCACATCAGTGCGTGTGGGTAGACATTAATAAAACGCATGTAACGTAACACCTAACACGGGTGATTGAGGACGAAGTACTACGTGACACGCACGTGGTATTGGATAACTCAGGCTTCCCATATGACACGGAAAAAAGACTACTGGCTAACTGGCTATGTACTGGCTGACATGCGATACTCACATTTCACCAGTTATATTAAAAGTGCCATGTAATTTGGGGCCGATTTTAATGCTATTAAACGGGTACAAACCAAGGCTCCCTTCACGGTGAAGGAAAACATCGTGTGGAAACCGGCTGCCTATCTGACCTCCACAACCCAGTTACTGGGAATACTGGGTAATACAATACCCCCTCATAAGACTGGTTGTCAGACTTTCGGGCTTCAGACCCGTAACGACTGTCAAAGATCCACGAATCACAGCCGGGACCAACGGCTAACGTGCTTTCCGAGGCACGGAGTCTTGGTGTGTAAAGATGGTCCAAACCGCGGCAAAAGTAGCTTAATTTGATCGATCGACCCGTGCGGCTGTTATTACTTAGCCACGAGCTTCTAAATAGTAATACTATATTATTTCCATATTAACCTCACGCCTATATTCCTTAAAGGGTTGGGCAGATGCATTTAGTACAGTCGCCAGCACATCAAGCTACTACAATCTGTCAAATTTCTTTAATAGATTTTCAACTTTATCGCTGAAGCATAACGTTCAAAGTTGATTGGGAAAATTTTACAGTTTCCGGTAGCTTGATGTGCTGGCGTCTGTACACGGACATTTTACCAGTCTGTTATTTTAGTCCAGTACCATTTGAGTCGTCCAGTTGCAAATCCCGCTAAAACGATTTAATAAAATTTTACAGGAATGAGCAATGGAAAAAATAAAAATTGCCTTAATAAAGTACAGTTGTTTCTGTTTCTAGCTTTTTTTTTCATTCCTGTAAAATTTTATTAAATCGTTTTAGCGGGATTTGCAACTGGACGACTCACTTATGTTATAAAATAATAATTACCTGTTCTTGGTATTGTTCTGGCGTCAGGGCGGTGAGACTTTCACCTCGGTGGAGGCATACATGTGCCACTTTTATTACATATTCTAATTTTCTTGGCTGTTCCTCGACCTGAAAATACAAAATGCAAGTTCATTATCTACATACGAATGTAATTTTTACATTTTACAACTTGTGTAAAGAACAATTAGATTTTTTTTTAAGTTTAAAAAATAAATATCATTAATTATTATGTATATATTTATTTAGATTAGTATAATATACTTTATGTATGTATTTATGGTATTGTGTAAATGGTACACCACAGAATACCTACAGTACTTGTCTGTCCTTCCTCTTTTTAATCCATCCAAAGGTTGTCTTTAAAAGATCGCTTTTAGCGATAAGACCGCCCATTGTGTCACCCATTGTAAAATTTCTATATTTATGTCTGTAATTTATATGGTGTACATAATAAAGAGTATTCTATTCTATTCTATCATGTGAAAATGTAAGTTATGATGATTCAGATTGTGATAGATATAGTGTGTTCCGCAATTGGGATACTGGTTCTTTTTAATAAAAGAAAAAAAAAACATTTTACAAAACATTATGAACGGAAATTGAGTGCCAAGTGCGTATTTGGAAGTTAACGAGTTTCTCATTTGGATAGACTGATTGACAAATGTTTAATTAGTAAGAAAGTTACGTATGGTCTATTTCAAAAGTATGTGATGAAAATGTAAACAAATGGATCAGAAAACCATACCTGTGGAGAACAATATGTTATCTGCGTTCGCGATTTAGTTGCCGAACATGTAAACAAATATGAGTTTTTGGAAAAATAACTTTAATTCCTACACAATAAAGTTCAGTAACTTTTTCAATAATTAGCTAGTCACTCTGAAATCGACGTAATTACCACTACAATAAAGTTGATATTTGTTTAACTTGAAATAACATAAATTTGGAAACATAAATTTGAACAGACCTTAGTGCCATATTGTACAATCTGACAGTGGCGAAGGCCCCATACAACTCGATTCCCACCGGCTTCCCTTCGAAAATTCAGAACATAACCACTCTATAGTCAATTCATCATTGAAATTTTCTTTTGGCATTTTTTTTTGCTCCGGCCTACCTCTTGTCATAAATTCACCCTTCGCCACTGCAATCTGACTGTTTTAATTTCAATAGGTAATTGAATACTTATACCCGAAATTCTAATTTGGAATCACCATAAAAATGTTTTCCATTTGACAATTGAGGTTAATTTTATTACTTACCTACCTCAAATTTCGTTGATATATTTTCAATTAAGTACAAGTTAATAATGTCACTCAAACAATAATTGTTGGAAAAACTGGTGAGACAGTAGTTGAAACCTTCTAAAGATAAATGTGTTAATAATTAGAATTACCTTTAGTGAGTGGTTGCGAAAGAATTTAACCTGAACAGAACCGTACTTGCGTAACGCAATCATCAATCACAACCGAATGATTTTGAAGGATATTGCTAATCCATTGCTTTATATGTTCGAAACATTTGTATGCTCAACAACGTAAATAACGCAACGAATTTTATTGAACTGTCAAAACGAAAGCCATTGCTACTGTCAATGTGTTACACATTAGCCTGCAGGGTTTGTTTACACTTCTATCTGTTACTTTTGAAATAGACTATAGACCCAATTATGTTCGTGTTACGGGACTGCTAAGTCGATGCAGTAAGATATAGTTTTGTCTGTATTTGCAACTTATTTTTGAACAATGTTTCAATTTCGTAGTAATCTCAACAGCCGAGAGATTTCGCAGATGTTTAATTCCATTGTTTGTTCCGCCGATAAGGTTTTCTTTATTTCTTTTGGTGTTAATTGTGATTCAAAACACGGTGTACCTCTGTAGCAGAATACGTCTAAACGAGAGTCCTTACACATTTATTTCATTTCTGATTTTTCTTCACTGTCAAAATCACATTGATCTTTATTCTCGTTGCAATAAGGTTGCTGTTGAGTTGCTGCTGTTAGAGGAAGACTGTCTATAGGGTGACTGGTAATTAGTGACCGATACTTAAACACGTGATTGTACTCATGATAACAAACAACTTTTACTATGGGACCAAACCTGAAATCGTGAAAAAAAAATCAGCTGTTCCCTACATTTTGACGAGTTATACGAACATAAATACGAAGGTCACTAATTACCAGTCACCCTATATAAATAATATTTATACCTTTCCTTAACTATAGAAAACAAAATCATACTTCCTCACAGCACTAAAAACTAGTAGAATTTGCCTGCATATACGTATAAGAATGTTAGTACGCTGCCTGTTTACTTATGTATTTTGTCGACAGTACAAAACAAATCATGTTTCCTCAACATTGTAATTAATTCCGCCTATCTGTGCCGTGGGACTTTGTCGAAACTATTCGTGTCAACTGATAAGCATTATAGAACTGGGTCGTCATCGTAGACAACGTCTGCCGAATGAAGGCCGTCGAGCGTCAGCGACAGTGATCAGTTTACTAAACAATGTTAAGTATTTATTTGGATACCTACGTTTTTTTTTTGCAATGTACATTGTTTTTTAATATAATATATGTATTTGCAACACCTTGAAGTTCGAGTGTGTGAAAGAGAGATGGAGTTATGCAGGATGCATAGCACTGTCCCTTTTCCTCAATGGAATCATCATAGCTTTAGCACTATGTAGTACGGCCTCTGTTCCCGACTTCCGACTCTGAGAGAGTTCAGTGATACGGTTCAGTAAGTCGAGTAGACTCTCTAAGGGGTGCTAAACTCAAGTTCGGGTCCGGCAGTATTTGTTTAACAACCAAGCCGACCCGACTACACATAATTCAGCTTTCATTCGGTTCGGCTCGAGCCAATCGGAAAACGCCGTTCGGCATATACCCTCGCTGTATCATGTTCGGGCCGGCTCGGTACAATTCGAGCTAATACTTTTCCCGAACATAATGCAGTATTTATATTTATTTGTGCCGAATCATGCCAACCCAGCCTGCGAAGATCGTGCTCCACCTAGCCTGAGGGCGTCCCACGCTACGTTTACCGATTCGCGGTCTCCACTCAAGAACACGTCTACCCCAGCGGTCATCGGTTCTACGGCTAATATGGCCGGCCCATTGCCACTTGGTAGCAGCTGGATGAGAGTTGCCGAAAATCGAGTTGAATGGCGTGCAATAGGAGAGGCCTATGTCCAGCAGTGGACTGCTATAGGCTGATGATGATGATGATGATGCCAACCCGAAGATCGTATAGCACCCCTTACTGAACTGTCTTCAAATGTATTCGCATTCGCACACGAGGTCAGTGACTGAACTGTCAATTGACCTGGGGGTCTGTCTATTCTCTAAGCCAGAGATCCGTAAATTCGGCCTAAGTTACGGGTACTTCCTTCTCCTAATGACCTTCGGACATAAGATTAGTTCGGGGCCCAAACTATGAATGAATGACATCGCGATTTGACAGTTGTTCTTCCTCATGTTTTTTTTTTTTGCCCGAAAAGGTTAATTAATCGGCAGTAGTGCACCATCCCAAGTCAAGAACAACTTTCGGTCGGGCTCGGGCCCGCATCTTCGTTGACGGGTTTAGAGAGTAGCCCACTAACTCTCGTTCTAGCCTCGAGTCTGAACTCCGGAACCCAATGTGGCCATTTCCAGAGGTAGTCGATTAATAGCGAAATTGGTATCCTGATTGACGGAATGCAGTCCGTTGTTATTTATAAACGTGAAGGTAAATGCTCCTCTTGAGATCTTACGAACGGGAGTGGGGCCAACATTTGGGTATTCTAAGCAACGGATTTGTATACGTTTTATTTCCAGTTTCCGAAATAGTTTGGTTGTGTGAGGCACATTTTTTGCCGGTCTGGTAAATTTTGGCACAGTTACTTCTTTGATCTTTATGAAAATTACTCGGAAAATAATTACCTGTGTTTATTAAAAAGAACTGGATATACTTCGAAATGTTATTCCTTGTTTCTCCTATAAGCCCGCAGGTACGCACAGGCGATTTCTTTTCACATACTCGATTTTCAACTTGCTGCGTTGAAATCGAGAGTTCAAAATCCAACAGAGTGCTCTTGACGCACTGGGTTGCGCTCTCTTGGATTATCAATGCTCGGCTCAAAGCAGATAGTTGAAAATCCAGTGAGCGAAAAAAAATATTTTTACGTAATAAAATAATCAAAAGTTACATGACACTGTTTTAGCAACTTTGTTTTGTGAAATTGCGAGAAACATTAGTGATTTAGGGAAATCAGTCATTACAGTGCGGCCAATTAGAGAATGCGTCCTTGACCCCTGTCAGTTTCATAAAAACGAATACGTGTTTTGCGAATTTGATCTTAATTTGCTACTAGAATTGTCGCACTGACTGGTGATCAGGAACGCATTCTCTCGTGGGCCGGACTGTAGTTTAATTCATACGTATTTTAATGTATTGTACAGCCAACAAAAGAGGTAAGTAACCAGGCAGTTTAATACAACTTGTTTTAAACGTTGGGCGTGTGCTCAACAGTCAAATGATAAATGATTTTATTTCTGTAAGTAGGTTTGCACAAACACTATTACACGTCAATCATATTTTTAAAAACTAGATGAGGTCGGCGTTTCCTATCTGACTATCGATGTCTGAGATGGTCTTTTGAGGAAAGAACCATACAGATTGAGTGGACAGGTCCAGTCAGTGCACTCATTTGTCAGAATTCGTGCAGCTCAACTCAAAACTTAAGGGTACTTAAGTCGAGGGTTGTCCCGATGTGACGTAGTGCAAATACCTTAATTGGCTGATTAGGTACCCATCTGTTTCGTCGTCTGTATTGTAGAGAAGACGACACATCAAGTTATACACTTCCAGCATAAGCAGAACTCGCATTGATTAGGCTTTTCGTACAGAGGTATTTTTTTGGAAATTAAAGCATTATGTGTCACCGTGTCATCTTTCTTCGTATTCATGTAAGCACGGGCGCTTTTAAACGCCACGTTTTATTTTATCGCGCAGTTTTATTTTACTGAGCATTGAAAATCCAACACTGACATTTTTAGTCGCGTTAACCTTTTAACCGCTTCCGTCGGATTAATCCGACAAATATTTTCGTGTCCATTCCGCCAGGGTCGTATATATACGACCCAAATAACACAGCTCGTTTCATCGGTATTTTTTTCTGGCGCTGGAGGCGCAACTCATATAAAGTCGGGCGGTTAAAAGGTTAAAACAGTTCCCTTGCCGTGGACTTATAGTACAAATTAACAAAATAAAGTACGTACCTTTGCGGCCAGGAACAGCGCCGCAGCAGCTATAGCGTTCCTGTGGAACTGTGTGAACGAGTGGAAGGCGTAAAACCTGTGCATATACACTATCGCTGTGTTGATACATAGTTGAGAGCTGTGGGGGACTGGTTAAGGAAATATTCGTCAAAGTTTGGCTGAAAATGTACACAAAAAATACTTAAATATAAAGTCGAGTCATGTGTTTCAATTAGAACATTCACAGGGGGGTCTCATCAATAATAACATTTAATCAGCCTATAACTGCTGGGACACAGCCACACAGGCCTCCTCTCAGTGAGAGGGGTAAGCCGTAATACACCACGCGGGCCCAGTGCGGGTTAGTAGACATCACATGTCTTCGAATTTTTGGTTCTAGGACATGCCGGTTTCCTCACGATGTTTTCCTTCACCGTTTTGAGAGCAGTGGTGATGGAATAATTTACAAAAAGTAAAGCGCCTGTTTGGGTTCGAACCTACGACCTACAACTCTTAAGTCGCAGCCGTTACCACTGGGCCACCGCTGATCACCGTTAATAATAATCATAGTTTATTTCAAGCATTGACAACCAAAATCTTACATATACAAACACACAATTTAAAAAGAAATAAAAAGCACTATAAACCCCAAATCAATAACACAAAATCACTCCTGTAATCCTCGAAATGTTAGGCAGACGTGAGACCTATACATTTCGCCGATTATGGTAAGACCCAGGGGGCGAGTTATTACTAAAGATCGGATATTCGGATGCATGTTTACCTAATTTTTAGCTATGAAAGTATGGAAGCGGCTTCTTAAAATATTTTTTCCATATGATGCCAGGAACACCGGGAATGCATAACTAATCGGGTGTACATGCTTATAGTATGGAAGGACGGAATTACACAAAGAAAATTATTCTAAATATGTCCGTTATCTTATCTTAGTTAGCTTGACATTGTTTGCTATTGCAGTTTGGTATCTAACTAACTACTTTACAATATTAGGTAGGTAGATAATTATCCATCCGTATCTAGTAAAAAAAAAAACACAAAATTTCGGAATCGCGGGATTTTTACGATCGATACAAAAGTGCATTCCATATAAGCCAACTTTTGAAAGTAAGTAAATATACATCCGATTCTATAATCAGAAACCTCGATCCCGGATTATTAGCCAACATCTCAACTCTATGTGAATATGCATCCAAATATCCGATCTCTAGTTATTACACTCAAATAGCAGGTTAACATTAGGCAAAAAGTGAAGTGTCATGCTACGTTCTACCACGTGTGCAAAAACACTGGCATTATAAGCAGTCTTGCCTTGCAAAATTGAAATGGAGCGTTGTTGCCGACTTGTCTTGAGTCTATGCTCCTTTCATCTCTGTGAGAAGGGGTGTAAAGCCACAGATACATTACTGTGTCGTTTAATCGTGTTGTGTCGTGACTCGGGGTACGGTACACCAATCAGACGAATCTGTACAGGACTACATCAAATCACAATGAGTTTTGATTGGCTAACACTGCGTCAGAAGGCCTCACGACACGACACAACGCAGTAATATGAATCCGGCTTTAGCCCGGCAGTGTGGTAATTACAAGTATAATAATTCTAATAATCGATTGTAGAATCAAGAGAATGTTGCGCCACTTCTTCCCAGCTAAAGCGCTGCTATGAAGTCGTGAAGATCGAATGGTCTTATGTTTTGTTTAAAAAAATGCAGATTCTAAGCCCAATTTAAATAAATGACTATTGAATTTGATTTGCAGTTTAGCCAGCTGTAGACTGACAATCAGCACAGGCAAGGGGTTTGCGGATGTTGTCAATTTAGCAACAAAGTCGAAACATCTCGTGTGCCTTTAATTCCACCGGCACCTTTTAAACCGGAACATTGAAATGCTGCTTGGCGACACAAATTGTAATGACGTTAAGACTGACCCCCGACCAGCCCTTTCACATACAAACAACTGTGCATAATTTGCATTTTGGGCACACAGGAAAAATTAACAGGAAACTGCCGCCATGCGGTGGCAGGTTTTGCAGAACGGTTAAGAGTCCCTATCAATTTCTGCGCGCTACTAGATTAGGTAATTATAGGAGCGCAATGTGTCTGTGTGCGTTCGAACTATAGCTGATAATCGTAGTGTGCGTTGAAGCGTACGATGAAGCGGGAACAAATAATCTTGGTCCGGAACCGCTATTATTAGTACTCCATAGTTTTTACTAAGATTCCGTAATACTGGATGGATTTTATTGTGATTATGACATGTTATGTTTAGGTCCCCTAAATACAATAAATATCGTTGAAATAAAAACATCTTAACCTAGTATTCACTATAGCAAAAGCAAATTACAAAGTGTGACCAGCGTATACAAGGTACGTCTGAAACGAATTACACGTGTTATTGTTTACCTAATACAGAACGAAGGGGTCTGTAGTATTTCCCTCGCTATAAGACCGCATACCATGAGAGTATAGTATAGCGAGCCATTTTGTCTTATTTATTTTATTTATTTATTAGGCTTTTCAACAATGAGTACACTGTTACTTTATAATTTGTCTTGTTTGTGTGTTTGTATTCGTGTTTTTGCTCATTGATGATGTTCCAAGTAATATTTGATTTTTGGTAGATTTCTGCCATGTAATTCTCTACAAATACAATTAAAATATTTTTAGACTATATAAATAATAGTAAATTATTACAATTTTCTTAATTAAGGTGATTGCAACAATTATTATTTACCTAAGAACTGCACGTGCCTTTCGTGTTTTTTCAACTTTATTCTTTTTACCTTTGATTTTTCCATGATAATAAAGTTCACTTTTTCGACCCATTTTCAAAAAATATATTCACCATATTACTAATAGTACAATACAAAACATTAATAAGTCACACTATTAAAATAAAAAAATAAATATACTTAGTCTCAAAACTGGTCAGGCGTAGTACAAAATCATGCGCGATTCGCTAGTTACGTCGGGAGCGGCGAACGTCACAGGCGACACAGGTCCGTCGTCGAGAAGCCCTCGGGCGCGACTGAATGCATCGAGCGAGCGCATCGGTTTATAAGGCATTATTTAAATATTTTACTACAATTAAATAAGTAGTCTAAATTAAAATATAAAAATTGAGTTTGGTAGATAAACACCTCAAATTTTAAAATATTTAACACTTATTGTTATTTTCAATCAATTCTTACACATAGACGACGGTTTTGTACATGATTTTATTGGAGTTTTTCAGCGTAGTCAACATTTTTTTACAAGTACTAACTCATTAAACTTTTAAAAAATAAATTGTAGACTTACTAATATACTATGTTCCCAATATTTGGAATTTTTTTCAGATTGTTATTTGCTACCAGTAAGCTAAAAAAGCAATTCAAAAACATGGTGTTTCGTGTTTACGTAAAAACGTGTGTTAGATTTTTATTTTTCTTAATTTATATTAAGTAGTTATCAAAATTTTAATTTGTAGACTTACTAGATAAATAGATGATAAATAACTGTGCATTTAAAAAAAAAGTAGATAACTTAAGGATATTGAGAAAATTGCGCTGAAAATAATGGAATTTTCTGTTTTTAGACAGCGAAATTGATAGGGACTCTTAACCGCTCCTTGGAATTTGAACTCAATTATGTATCGGGGTAAAACCGATACTTAAACTCGGGAACACATTCGCGAAACGAGACGCGAATTTCGCGCTCTCATTGACCTCATTTCAACTCATGCGCCTTCGAAATAAATGAATCAGCCAATGAACACGCGTCAGGTCATACAAATGACATTTAGCTTTCATGATTTACGGATAGATGTCGCTAGTTTAAAGGCGTGTTGTGACGGCGACAGTATAATATCGAATGATTATAGAATTCTTGTGTATGGAATGTTTGTAATTTAGCATGAAATTCAAGGTCACTGATTGGTAATAAAATTCTTGACTATTTTTTATTTCATTGATACGTGATAACATTGGAGTTGGAGTGTAGTTTACGATTTTATAGTACATTCTTTATTACAAGTTTATGCTTCCAGTTCGAAAATTGTCTGGTGGCGTATTTTGAAGTTTATTTGACTGCTAAGGGGAGAAAGTAAGGTTCTTTCGTTAGGAAATTCTCAGTAGTAGCCGAAAGTCTGAATATGTGCTCTGTTAGGGCGCGCCCCTCCATGTACTCTGTACAAATTCAGTTTCCTTTACATACCGTGACCCCTCCGTGCCTCGGAAAGCACGTTAAATCGTTGAGCCCGGCTGTCATCCGTGGATCTTTGATTGTCGTTACGGGTAATTATTATTCAATAACTACAAATAGACTAAAAGCAAACAATATTATCGCTAGTGCCGAACAGCCGACGCGACAGTATGAATGTCAAGGCAAAGAGAAGCTAACCTCTGTGCTACCAAGACAATGACCTTATTACCATAGATAAAAGAAAAATAGTAAAAAAAAAACGCGGGAGATGGAAAAACACGTTGCTACTGCGTTTATGCGTCATACATACAATTACCTAGGTAGTTTAATTAACAACATAATATGTCATCAGATGGAAAGTCGCTACATGTGAAATACTGGTATTCAGCTGCATTCGGTTAGACTGGTAGTAGACTCCAACATGGGGATAGGCTAGGCCGATGATGATAACATTACGCCTGTATGAATAATTACCCTAGGGGTTAAGCAGAGATGTGTACCTAGTTCACCTTCATTTCGCCAGTGTTTCAGTCCCATACGCGAAGGCGAGTAAATCCAGACTCTGGGCTGCTAGTGAGAAATTCTTGATGAAAAATCTCAGCAACACCGCGATCGAAACCGGCAACTGCGCTTGCGACCACTAGACAACAATCGAGGCCGACAGTCATCTTAAAGCAAACAAGCAAACATTTTTTTTCTTGCCTAGCAACCGATGACGTGTTAAAAACTAGTAAAAACATGTATTTAAATACCTACCTACTTAACCTTTGAAGAGCTTACGTCAATCAAACACGTTAGATTTTTTTTCTAGGCATCTACAAAACTGTGTCTGTAAGGAACTCTCTAGAAAATGGACTATTGTAACTACAGTTAGGTGATGGGAGATAACTTTCACTAAACGAAAGTTAGACTAAACCATGTAACGGACTTTCTAAAATGGGGTACAAGTTAGGCTATTTGTTATGGGGTGGTCTATGGTACAGCTTTTTTAAACTTTATGGCGGTTCTGAAGTGGGCTATTCGCTGCGAAATATTCCACCCCTCACCCCCGCGGTCACAGGGATGACGACGGGGTAAAGTAAACGAAATTCTATTTAGTCCGTCAGTTAGATTATCAAAAAATAATGGACACATATTTTTTCTTGTATCAATCAACCAAAAAATTACAAAGATAAAGCGTGTCAAAGTTTGGGAGTGGGGGCTCGTGACGTCACTTGTAGGTAAAAATTGTACAAACACGTGACGTCATGCGACATTTCAAATCAATATATCTCTGTAATGTTTTGATTATGTGAAAAAAGAAAAAATACGTGCCCAATACTTTTTAATAATCTACCTGATAGACGAAGAAAAAAAAGTTAGTCGTTATCCCTATTAGTTACTGGACTGCGCAGCTACTCGCCTCGTGTTCAGGTCCGCCATACATTTTGTATTGGGCTATATACTGTAGGTACTAGGTACGTAAATTTTTGGGATAATCCTGGACAGTCCGTTGGTCGATGAAAGATCTGAGAGTCAAATGATGGGATTTTTATTTATGACTATACTAATTAGTTCTAGTGACTGTTTTTTTTTGTATATGCATAACATCACCCTAGGACCATAATGAGCCGATATAGTAATATCTAGCCTTCTGACAAATAAAGGAATAGTAGCCTTTGATCAAGGAAATAACCAAGTTGCACATAATTTTACATAATACCTGCGGATAAAACTGATAAACTGTGTGCTGCTAACTTTATTTCTAAGGGCGTTAGCAGACTTGCTACTTTATCATCAGCGATCGCCAATTCTGCGACTTTTCTAAATGGTAACTCTCTGAGATCTCTCGCGATAACAAAAACGCTTTTCACCGAATGCTCCCGATGCTGTATCGTGTTTTGGCTACTTGCTGCGTTTGAGAGTGACAACTCCGTGACTGGAGACGTACTCCCTAAGCACGAGTTCGCAATTTTGACAGATGTTACGGGTGTTTACTACACCTCATCACTTACGGACTTAAGATTAGTTCGGGCCCCGATACGATTTGACAGTTGTACCTACAACCGATGCGTTTTTAATACGGACGGACCCGTATCTTCGATTCTTCGTTGACGGACTTGGAGAGTAGACACCCTAGTGTCAAATTTGCTGCGAATGACATTCACGCTGTTACGAGCTTCCAAAAACAGAGTAAACCGCTGATGCTAAAAGTAGCATGACTGCAAAGGTCCTAAGCAACAGTGAACAAACCATAAGATAATAATAACTACAACAAGGAAATCCGCGATACAACAGCAGTAAGCCGCCACTCATTTTGCAATTGATTGCATTATTTCAAAGTATGACTCAGACATTTTTCCCGTAAGTGTATGTCGCAGTAAATAGTGGCTAAATACCTATAACGAATTTATCTTGGTGAATCATACAGACCTGTATGTATGCACAGTTGAATCATAATACTGCTTTATTATTTTTGTTGTATTATTGTTCATAAGTAGGTAAAATTTCTTTGATATCTGTGTTATGCTAGCGGTGTTTACGTCAAGAAATGTATACCTATTTTGTTGTTGTGAAAATATTTTGAAGTGATAAGGATTTTGTTTGAATTGTCTTGTACGGTAGGCCCCACGTTTTGGCTTCGTACCGGAGCTTATAGTAGGGAAAGACCAAAGAAACTATGGATGGACTGTGAATGATTATATGGCTAGAAACGGGGCGACTAGCTAGGGGTTTCGAATACCGGATTTTTTCAATACCGGTATAATAAATACCGCATAGAAAATTTCAAATTTATTAGAATCTATTTTTATCCAGAATTGTTTATAAATAAATTAAATCCATAATTCCATACTAATATTATAAATGCGAAAGTGTGCCTGCCTGTACCTCTTCACGCTTAAAACGCTGAACCGATTTAGATGGAATTTGTTATAGAGATAGTTTGAGTCCCGGGAAAGGACATAGGATAGTTTTTATCCCGATATTCCCACAGGATCGACACTTATGCGGGTGAAACCGCAGGGCACAGCTAGAAACTAACAAGTTTTCCGTAGGATGCACCTTTTAGCGCATGAGAGATTCCCCCGTGCCGTTCCCCCCACCTTCCTTCTCACCTCAGGAATCTAAGGATAGTACTTCTATTGTTGTATGCACCTCTTGCCTTGACGGAGAGGCAAATACAAAGACTTCAATTTTTTTTAATCCCATTCTTTACCTGCGCAAGTAGTAGTAAAATGTAAGTACTACCACCCGTGCGCGATGAGTTGGGTTGGGACCTTCTGGGAATGCGACTCCCCGCCCGCTACCCCCGCACTTCCCCGATGGCGCCTGTATTGTACCGGGCGGTACAAACACGCCACTGTGACGTCACCGCGCTCAAGTCCCAACTTATCGCGTACACGGTTAAAATAAAAAATAAATAAAAATAAACCACGAGATAATTAAAATAAGCAGTTTTTAAAACTTATCACAGATAAAAATTGGTTGGAAATATAATATGCACTAGAACGGAATTATATCACTGTAGTTTCTACTGGAAATAAAATAAAATCACCAATACCGGGTTTCCGGTATTGAAATGACAATAAAAAGTCCGGGATCCCGGTATTAGCCAATCCCGGGATCCCGGTATTGGACGCCCTAGTGACTACTGAGATAGAGATGGAAGGAAAAGATATTATGTGGGACGACCCCAAATAAATTGGGTAGTAAGTACTTATTATTGTGATATAAGTTAGGTACAGACGCCAGCACATCAACCTACACCTAACTGTCAAATTTTTCCAATCAACATTGAACCTTATGCTTTAGCGATAAAGTTGAAAATCTATTACAGAAATCTGACAGATTGTAGTAGGTTGATGTGCTGGCGTCTGTACTTCTAAAAAAACTTCAGCACAATTACCAAAGTTGCATAACACGGACGCAATCAAAGTGGCTATAATTCTGACTTGTCAACCTACTAACAAAGCAACAACATCCATCTATTTTGGGTTTAAACGGAGGGAACGTGCTAAACGCAAGACCTCCCCTTTATTATTCAAGGTCGGCTCAACTCGTGGCGTCCCCACGTGATCAGCTCACGATAAGGGGATCGCGTCAGTAGAGGGAGGTCGTAATAATCGGGCATCCCGAAATATGCACGTGACTAAATGCGTCAACAATGATAACACGTTTATAGGCACAAACATTGATTTTTTAATAAAAGCTCATGGAATAGTGTATGCTACTCCTCAACTAAAGGGAGCAGTGGTGAACTGGTGACCCAGTAGTAACGACCGCGACTTACGAGTTGTAGGTCGTGGGTTCGAACTTTAAAATTTGTGGTGTCTGTGAGAAACCTGATAACTCCATTTTCGTCATTTTTTAGTTTGGTACTATGTTGTTATTAAAAAAATACATATTTTATTTTGGTCTATTGCTGATAAGTGTAACCATCATAGGAGTGGGAGAATCGTAGCGGTGGTTGGCTATTTCTACTTTACCTAACTGATTTATAAATTAAACTTGAACCTTAAAAGTCTTATACTGAAAAATTACATTTTTGGACTTAACAGGTTTCTCCCAGACACCACAGAAATATAGATTATGATATGAAGCTATTCAAAAACTTCCATACAAACTTATGTAAGTTATTTTCGTCTTATAAATAAACAAAATAACGTGACAGCATCTTAAACGCGTCATTGACTGTGACGTTTTGCAAAGTGCACTAGAACAGTCACAGGTCACTGACCTGTTTATATTATCATCATAATTGTAAATGTCTCAGCTGATTTACGTAATGTATAAGATGACTGATGGCTGATATACATAATATTTTCCTGGTAATCAATATCTTAAGAGGCGTATTACAAAAAAACGCGAAATTTGAAGTTTTCGACGTTGAAATTGTATGTTTTACGTTCGTTGTATGAAATAACAATTACTTGGTAAAAATAGTTCGTTTTCTCTACTACAATAACCTCAGAACCGATTTTAGATAAGTTATTTAATTATTTAGTAATAAGCTTTCTCCCGATGAATGTTTAGGCAAAAACTCACGGAGACATGATTTCGGAGCTCTAATTTGGAGATTCTACTGAATATCTACCATCAAAAAAAATATAATTAGCTTTCAAATATCCTATACTTCAATAATAATAGAATATATTTTCGTTATATGCCTTTTATGTAAAGAAAAAATAATCTACGTAATTCAATTATCGACCGAAAAGGCTTCGAAACAAGCCCCGATATCTCTAAAGTCCTACATTATTTAGGCGTAAAATTTATACCAAAATAATCATCAACATTTGCTTAGAATATAGTATTATTTTTATTTTTTAAATCGCTACCATTATTTTTTAATTAAATAAATAAAAATACTATATATTTCACTGCGCCGGCCAGCTGCGATTAGTATCGCGCGAGCGCTTGTCGAGGTTGGACCTATGTCAGTTTATTTCCCGCGCGCCTTCTTTCCGATACTACCGTCGTGTGCGCCGATTGTCGCATCTAGACGCTGCCGCATTGCTTTTGTGTGCGTGTGAACTACGGCCGCAGTTTTTGATCTTTGTAAGTATTTATTTTCGAACGGTATATTTAAATTAGTATAAAGTTCACACTTTATTAGTATACCAGATAGTCAACTTATTAAAGTTATTTTGATTGCAGCTGATTTGAGTTTTCTTACCAATCGAAATGGGGAAAAATAAATACAAATATAATTGCGTTGCAAAACACAATAAAAAAAAGGAAATAAAAATAAATAAAAGAGGGTAAACGGAGCCGGTCGAAACCCAGCAAGGTTTTGAAAAGGCAGGATCCAGAGAAGGACACGTGTGACAAGGATGGTTTCATCAAAGTGGAGAAGAAGAAGAAGAAGCATCCTTGTCGGAACCAGTGCGGCACCGCGCTGGCAGGACCCAACATGCTGCTGCGTCCAGCAATCCCGACGACGCAGCTGTACGTGTCCAGACTGCACCACTTCACGAAGGTTGAGGAGATCGTGGAGTACATGCGTGTGGAGACCAACTGGACTTGGTTGCAACCATACTACTATATACAATTTATACAACTATGCTATCAACCGTAGATATTATAATCAATTACTGCATAACAATTAAAATATTTGTGAACATATTTCAACAGTAAAATTCATAAATAATGAAAAATATAACAAAATAATTCATAATAAAATTGAAATAACACGTAAAAAATTTTCCGCCCACTAAACTCCATCCTAAAAAACCTTCAGTTACGGAAGATCAAGATCGTTTAGTCGCCATATTCACAGTATCATAGTCATAGTGCGAGCGAGAAGCATGAAAGAAAGTATCGCTCGCGTAGTTTGCCGCGCTCGGTGCGTAAAATACCTAAATTTGCGAAACGCCGAAATGTGAGAGGGCTCTTAAGTCAAATCCGTAGGGTCTGTACCCTTCGTGTGCGAGCCCGACTCGCACTTAGCCGGTTTTTTTATTTTATTTATTACTAGCTGCGCCCCGCGGTTTCACCCGCGTAAATATCGATTCCGTGGGAATATCGGGATAAAAAGTAGCCTATATGTTATCCAGGGTGTCAGTTAACTCCATACAAAATTTTATCAAAATTTGTTTAGCCGTTTGAGCGTGAAGAAGTAACAAACATATAAACACACACACTCACATACTTTCATCTTTATAGTATTAGTGTGATAGCCTTACTTCAGTCAAGAGTGATAGTTGTGTACAAAACATTTATTTTACCAATAGGTTCTGAGTGTCTGTGTGCCTTTTAGCAAAGGCCTCCTCCAACACCTTCTATACTGACCTGCGTTGTTGTTGTTATGAACATAAGATCCAAATTGCAATAACATGACTGTGAAATGGGACAACTAATAGTAGGTAATACTCGCCTTTTCATAACTATGTTGGGGTCGGCTTCCAGTCTAATCATATGCAGCTGAATACCAGTATTTTACATGGAGCGGCTACCTGTCTGACCTCTACAACTGAGTTACTGGGTAATTTGATACCCTTTGGTAGGAATGGTTATAAAACTCTGTTTATTAGAACAAGACAAATAAGTCCTTCTTTTTTGCAAATAAATATTTAGAAATAAACAACATGTTTTCCTTCGCTACTTTATTTAGATTGTTATTTATTGCACAACATCGTGAAAGAGTACATAACCTTGCCAAGGTGTCTCAAAAGAGATAGGATAACTTTTATTATGCATATTGATTAACATTACATTTACATTTTGAAGGTAGTTTTAAGGTACATTATAGACCAAAACTACAATACAAAACAGGTGGAATACCTTGTGAGGAAACCAACATGTCCTAGAACCAAACATTCAAAGACATGAGACATCCAAGAGCCCATGACCAGGACCAAGACCATGGCCAAGACCTGCATGGTGGTATATGAACCACTCCCTCTCACAGAGAGGAAGCCTGTATCATTATGGGCTATGTATTTGTATATTTGAGTGCTAATAGAATAATAACACATCCCATAGGTATAATTTTGCTTTTATAAGTCTGTGATGCGACACAAATATCTTTAGTTATGGCACTTCTTCACAAAGGAAAACATCAAGCAACTAAATTTAAGTTACTTGAAGAAGAAAGGTGCATAATGCAGTTATTTTAGGACTGGTGAGTCTGTGCATTCTGGACAGGTACGTGTGGCGATGACGGCAGCCGCCACTGCTAGTGGAACCTCATAGCGAGTGGGACCGACTTATTCTGTTGTTCTCTGAGTGAATTCACAAGGAAAGGAATGCATTATTTATAATAACTTATAGATTTTAGTATAATGTAAGTTAGGATAAGCGTAATTACCGCATTTATTTAATACTTCAAGCACATAAATATACAGAGGCGGACTTAATGCCATAGGCATAGGGTTATATTCTGTAATGGTACATGTAGGTAGATTATATAAATAAAATCTTAGCATCATTAGGCATTTATACCTGTTGCTGACTGGTTAATCCATATACCATGGCTAAGCTATTCATAAAGGGCTAAGGAAGGAACACGGGTGGGTTTAAGTAAGTAAGAATCTGACCCTTCTGCTCCACCCAGAGCGGGAGGAGTCATAAGATGAATTCCCATAAAAAAAAAAAAAACTATTTTTCAATCATCTTGTACTGGTACAAGAGAGAAGAATGCCAATATAAGTAGGAGTTCCTTGCCCATTCTTCTCCATAGGTACCTACTACGCTTTGCAATGGGCAACTAGCTTCATCTTTCTGACTGACTGACTCCTTGATAATTCAGTGCCTGTAATAGGTATAATTGAAATAAATGCTTTCCAGATTCAGTAGATGATGGGCAATGTTGATAAAACAAAACATACTTAATATATTGCTATCAATTATCATAAAACAAATACTAACACTGTTAGTTATAATCTGATAGGCACCCTTTGTGTAGAATATAAGATTACTCAAGATAAGTTGTACAGACGCCAGCACATGAACCTACACCTAAGTGTCAAATTTTCCCAATCAACATTGAACCTTATGCTTTAGCGATAAAGTTGAAAATCTATTACAGAAATCTGACAGATTGTAGTAGGTTGATGTGCTGGCGTCTGTACTTTTATCAAATTGGATCATCTCCTTCGATTTTGAATATACCTACTAGCCATCAGTCGATTATTCTTTTTCTTGTTTATTCTGGAACATTCCTGGTTTGTGCCATTGTCATTTCTAGCAAGAAAGAACTGTCTGCCTTAATCCTATCCCGTTGTTAAGACTTTTTACACACTGTGGCCTTATACAAGCATCTTCAATCTGCCTACGCTTTACCAACTATGTTGGGGGTCAGCTTCCAGTCTAACCAGATGCAGCTGAATATAAGTATTTTACATGAAGCAGCAGGAGGCCTATGGCCAGCAGTGGACGTCTTTCGGCTGAAATGATGACATGAAGCAACTGCCTATGTAACCTCCACAATCCAGTTACTGGGCTACACAATACCCCTTGGTGAGGTCAGACTTTTGGGCTCCAATCATCTTGTTCTAGGTTAGTTAAAAATTTTAAAGCTGACCATAATAATGATGATGGCAATGAATTTTGGTGAGTATGGCAACAACTCATACTTCAAACATAACAGTGAGTGAGGACTGTCTACCAGTTCAAGCATTGTTGTACAGACGCCAGCATATCAAGCTAGCCGAAACTGTCAAATTTTCTCAATCAACTTTGAACCTTATGCTTTAGCGAGAAAGTTGAAAATATGTTAAAGAAATTTGACAGACTGTAGTACTAGCTTGATGTGCTGGCGTCTGTACATTCCATACTCAGATTATGCTTGAATTATCAAAGTTTATTTTGCTTTCTCAGTCATTGCATGGTATAGGTACTACTTTTGAAAGTCATCTGCTCTAAAGACTTGAACTAAGCAGGACCACTTTTGGGTAGAGAATAGAGATCATACAATTATAACTGTGTAATGCGTGCCACGAAAGATGAGACTTGACACACCACGTGGTTTGACTTGCGCAGTACACGATTTTAGGTCTCTTTAGCCGTATGAGGTCTGAGTGCAGGACGGGACCGGACTTCATAGAGGCGGCGGAAAGAGGGGTCAAGTCTCGTCTTTCTTGGCGCTAACTATAACTGGTCTTGAATGTAATCTACAAATCTTTACACGAAATTACCATAAAAAACTAACTTCGCAATGTAAAACACTTTCCACAAGGTCAGTTATTTAATCAATGAGGGTCAGGGTTTCTACCTTGGCATTCACAATGCAAGGTCTTACATACAATAGATATAATTTCGAGTTACAAATGTTGAGTTTTGTTAAAAAAACATCTGTATAACTTTCAATGTTACTGTGATGGATTAATTGGGATCTTTGAAGTGTCCGGCCACACCAACGGGAAACGCCGTTGTTTATCGCGATGTTGGGCGTTAACCGTAGGTGTAGCCACAACTTATCGCGATAATTTTACAACGGCATTCACATTGCCGATTGAAGTTAGGCGATAACTCGGATGGCGGTATTTTTTGAGATCAAAAGAGATTTGACCGCTAGAATTATTGCCAACGTTAAAGCGGCCACACTTTATCGCATTAATTATCGGAATAATTACCGCGATTTTTACGGCGATGATGGGCATTGCCCTTTCCCGTTGATGTGGCCCGGGCATAATAGTGTATTATTGGGGACTTAAAGGTGGCCTAGATGATAAATGATTTCATTTCTGTAAGTAGGTTTGTACAACACTTTTTGTGTAAAAAAAAACTAGATGACGTTAGCTTTTCCTATCACAATACTCTCGAGAAGAAAAGTCGAAATAAATTCAGAGGCCAGTCTTTGTAAAATTCAGACATAACCTTAGTAAGATCATGCGAGGACCATGTAGATTGATCTCTGAACTGGTCTTTTGAGGAAAGAGCCACAGATATTAGCAGAACAGACGGTCAATTCCCGTAGTTTCAAGAACATATAGTCTGATCTCAGTCTCAATCTGTCAAAAATACCTCTAATTTCCCTACATTTTTCAAAAATTTTTGACGTTGTAGCCGAGATGAGATTGCAACTAGATTTTGAATGTCTTTAATTATGGGAATAGGCCTTCAGATATGAGTATGCCTAAGTTTAGCAATGTGTTTGAGACCTAAAAGATGATGATAGCAACTACTTTTGTAGTGTTATTAAATTAATTACTAGGAAGTGAAGAGGGATTGGCTTAAAGGAGCATTCTTTTCCAACTTCTGACATTCAGAAAGCATTGATCCTCATCCTTACATAGTATAAAAGTGATATATACATACATACCGGTCAAAATCATAACCCTCCTTTTTGCTTCGCCATGGTCGGGTAAATATAAAGTCACTTTTTGTGCATCTATGTGACTGCTTAGATCTTCCTAACTACACAATGGATTTTGATGCAGTTTTCACCACCATTTAGAGCATTTGTTCAGAAAGGTTAAAGTGTACATAATGCATTAATATCACAGAAACCTCAATGTTTTGATATGTGGCCATATATCCGTGCGAAGCAGGAACTGGTTAGCTAGTAATAAATGATTTCATTCTTTTAATATGACATTTTCAGTCCTTTTTCTGCAAAACTGGAGTCAGCTTCCAGTTTATCATGATGCAGCTGAAAATCAGTAAACTTTCTCAGAAATATCCTTGTGAAATTAATTTTATTTCACAAATCAGAAAGTTAGGCTCGCAACCATTACATCACACATTTTGGAAATGGAGAGAAAGTGTACATACTTGATGTTTTAAAATTGGGTTTATCTTCAAGTAATTTAATGAGTTAACTTTTGAAGAATGAGTACAAGAGGACAGGTCAGCTTTTTCATGTTTTTTTGACACAGGAACGAGTTTTGTTTCTATAAAAATATCTCCAACACTACTGTAATGTTGTGTTTTGCACAATGAATAATTTGTTTGATAGTCAGGTTAACAGGAAAAATTAACATTGCAGTACAGATAAGACTGCATCTTTGTGTATAATAAATAATAACTATGTATTGTATTTTATTTATTCCTACACTACATTTTCCTCAAAGGACAATATTACTTATAATATTATGATTGATGACAGAATTGAGCTTCAAGATGCGTTATTCCGTGTTTTAAAGTGTATTGTGATCAAGATAAGGGTAAATACGTCAATTTTCGAGCCAAAGTGGAAGAAATTACATACATTATCTGTGTTTATAACTTGTATGTACCAGGAAAACACGATAAGGTGAAGATCACGACCAATTTACGTAGAAATGCGCGCCACGCGCGTGTTCAATGTAAAAATCGTTTGTATCGAGTAATTTTAGCTCGGGCATTTCAGGTCGATCACTCACACGAGCCCTACGTCACCCGCGCAAGCGTCCCGTCGCCTCACAGCTGTAGGATCAGTGACCTCGAGAAAAAACCACGCTATCATGCGTGACCCTAACCTAAATACAAACATTTCATACATTTTAGGTCCTTTCATACATATTATAACTGTCTTACCTGTAGAAAACGAGCCGTTACTCACTGTCAGGCGGGAAATCCCACACTACCGAGCGAAAGTGGCCACAATGACGCCTCGAGCCACAGTCGAAGTTTCGTCATCTTTTCACTATATTTCACCGTCACAACACACTTTATACACTTCTTTATGCATTTGAACGCACGCTAACGATAATTACACAAATAAAAACACATTTCGTTAGCGTGTTTTACGCACTTTTAGCACATGACTCGACAAAAACATTGAGCTGAAAACACCACATTTTGAAAAAGGATACACTTGAAGCCTCTGTCCCATATCCTGTATTAAATTTGCGGCCTGCTGCCGATATGCTAATTCTTTATCTGCATCTAAACCGCATTTTCTGCTTGGAGAACTCAGTAATTGTTCTTTTGTAAAATACCATTTTTCTTGCCCTCCAGCCATTGAACGGATGTTCCGACTGCGCGCGAGAAAGCACGACGGAGAGCAGAGCTCCGTCTAAGTGCGTGAGTGGAAAAGGGATAGCGCTATGACAGCGGCGACCGGACGTAGACCACGTTAACATTTGAGAGATTTAAAACTAATAATTTAGCATTTTGAATGTACAACACTGATATTAATCACTAATTATGAACTAAAAATTAACTACGTTTTTTGAAAAAAACAAATTAATTATGTAACGAGCGAGAAAATTTCGTCTCAACATAAATTCTTGATAGGTATTCTCAAACGGACGCCATTGTAAAACTTGGTGGTTAACGCAGTGAGGTCTCCGGTGACAGAATGTGGATCTGCAACAATCACAGGTATGTTTCACTTTATCACTACGCTTTATTTTATAGTATAGACATTTCTCTTTCTTTTGTGCATATTTTTAATGTGATTCATTAACTTTTGAACGATATTATACAACTTTAAAATTACGGACCTAAATACTCTGTCACACCGTGCAAATGGCCGACCCACCACTGTTTACAATACACTTTACTATTTCTTTGGTGAATAAACATTAATTTATAACATAAGTGACGACTAATGATGCCATAATTAACTAATTAATTTTTTAGACAATTTAGTGTGGTCAGGGTTCTCGAAATATTGGTAATTAATTAATGAGAATGAGTATTGACAATGTACTATCGAGCCGATGAAGTGAAATTTTGCGCGGCTACGTGGATTTGCACGAGTGCGACGAAAACAAGAAAGATATTTTTTTTGTGCTGCCCTAATTACGTAATAATAGTATAGTATTCGTGTTATTATTTCTAGTAAACACATTTCTAAGTTGTGGATATTTATTTATGTTGTGTATTAGTGTTAAATACTCTTATTTCAATAACAAATATGTTTTCGTTCAGAAGTGAAAATTCAAACAAGCTTTATGCTCATAATATTAGGATTACCGAACGTAAGTTCAACATTATGATAAGAAATTATAATTCAAGCCCATTTTACATTTATTTAAATCAGGACTGTGTAAAAAAATAGAAGCATTATAAGCATAATTCGTATTTTACGAATTACTACGAGTACCTACTACGACCAAGCTGTTATCATCACCGTGCATACTTTTCTAAAAACATTTATTTTCAAGGTTTTTCAGTTACGCTGATTTGTAAACATTGCAATTTGCTAATATAAATTTTTTTTTTACTCATAATTTGCAAATCGTTTACATTATTTTCGGGCCAAACACAGGCAAAGGTCAAAACTAATTCTGTTTACTTTTTTTTTCAGTTAATCCGTCAACGTCAACAATGTCGCAGCCTCCTCGGAAAGTAATACACCTTCCCAAAGTCAGGATGCTCAGCCGCGGAGGTCGAATGGCTTCCGGTGTTCGCATCACTAATGTCAAGTCCATCAAACCACCAGACCCTGAAACTGTGAAGAAGCAGGAAGAGGACAAGCTTAGAGCTCAGGTATTTTGTTTGATTTAGTTGATACCTATATGGAAGGTTCTGGAGTGGCGACCGCGTACCGGAAGACGCAGCGTTGGAAGGCCTCCCACAAGGTGGACCGACGAACTTGTGAAGGCCGCAGGAACCTGTTGGATGCGAGAAGCACAGAGCTGGTCGAAGTTCTGTGCTTCCCCCAAGGTGCTTGGGGGAGGCCTATGTCCAGTAGTGGACGTCTTTCGGCTGAAATGGTGATATGGAATTAGGGGTTGCCAACTGTTGATTGTCAAGTGTTGCCCTTCTTTGGTCCATAATAATCAAATTTGCACAATAAAGTCGAAAATATGATAAGGATTTTATGAAGAAAGCACAGAAAGTATTGCACCAGGCATTTATTTCAATTAGGCTGGTCAATAGGTAACATTAATGAGATTTCCTGCAGCATTAATAAACATACTTAAACAATATTCTGTTCTAAGGTTGTGCATCTTTTGTATCCAGGAATCTGGCTGATCCAGGGTATGAAGGTTGTTGTGTATCAAAAATCATCAAGTCCTTTCGTCCTCGCCCCGAGGCCCGCCGCGAGGCCCCAGTCCATGTTCGCCCCGACTCTTGTTCGAGCCAGCTATCCCCTCTGAGCCTGTAGCTTTAAATTCGTCCCTAAATAATTCCAATCCTGCCTGTCCCTTTCTGCCCTCCCTGAGCGACGCGATCCGGGTGCCCTTAGCGTATAGTCGCTTAGTTTTTAAGTTTTGACAACCCTGGCTGGAGGCCTTAATTTATTGAGGCACCCACAGGCAAGGCCGGTTAAGCAGACGACAACCTCCTAGGCTGACCACAGACAAAAAAAAAACAAAATACATAACAAACTAATCCTTCTTTCTCCCATCCACAGCTCCAGAAGGAAATAGTCTCCCGTTCCCGAGTTTGCGCCTACAAGAGCTACGAATGTCCCCTGCCGGTGATCTCGGGCCGACAGTTCTGTTACCGTCACATTGTGCGTGACCCGACGGCGCCGTATCGGCCGTGTGCGCACACATACGGGAACGGAGAGCGGTGTACTATGCCTGCGCCGAGCGATTCGAGGGATCATAGGGATCCGGGGTGAGCTTATACTATTTAAAATTTTGTTTATGGGAAATCATGCCCCGTTCTGTCTAGTCATTAGACTAACAAGGCACCACTACACTCTAGTAGTAGTAAGCTTGACTGCTGAGTGAGTAATCCTGGGTGAGATCTCCATGGTCCGTACTATATTTCTGGACAATTTCTGCTCAGGGCACGAGGGGACGAAAAGCTGAAGTTGGCAAAGAAGAGCTGACTCTTCGTTAGTGACTTTAGATACCACAATTTGGCCAGTATCACTTAGATTACTATGACAGACCATTAAAAAGTTGCCAGTAATAGTAGCACTGCATAAGGGTCAAAATCATTTGACTGCACTGCACTGCTTGTATAATATTGACCTGCTGTCTGTTAAAAAATGAGTTTATGACATGTTTCCAATTAATGCTATTTCAAGTTAAACAAATATCAACTTTATTTTAGTGGTAATCAAGTTAATTTCAGTTACTAGCACTGTTGAAAAGCTATAAAAATGTTTTGATGTGTAGATTGAACTTTATTATGTAGGAATTAAAATTATTTTTCCATAAACTCATATTTGTTGGCAAATAAATCGCGAATGCAGTATACATACATAAAATCACGCTTTTTTTCCATGGCGGTAGGCAGAAACTACAGAACGGCACCTGCTACGATCCTTACATACTCCTTTTGCTTCGTTTACGTTCATACAATAAGTGGAAACTTGTAATTGGCTTTCTTCTACATATTACTTCTGACTATACAAATGTATTAGCTGTAAGTTTTCTTAAAAGTAATAAAATAAAATACATCTGATCAATACCGTTACATATACATACCATGCCTATAATGTTCCCACTGCTGGGAAACAGGCTTCCTCTCTGTGGGAGAGGGTGGGCCGTAATCTACCACGCGGGCCCAGTGCGGGTTTGTAGATGTCACATGTCTTCGAATTTTTTGGTTCTAGGACATGTCGGTTTCCACACGATGTTTTCCTTCACCGTTTTGAGAGCAGTTGTGATGATATAATTTACACAAAGTAAAGCACCTGACTGGGTTCGAACCTACGACCTACAACTCGCAAGTCGCGGCCGTGACCACTGGGGCCACCACTGCTCTCCGTACTAATATAATTTCCTTTAATTTCAGTCTATGCTTCGAGCACGCCCGCGCAGCTCTCTACGCTCGACAGCGCAGCGCGGCCGCCCCTCCGCCCGTCACTACTACAGAATCACTACTCAACCAGCTGCAGCATTATGTCAAGTGAGTTTGATATTATCATCATCATTTCAGCTGAGAGACGTCCACTGCTGGACTGCTGCCTCCCCCAAGCGTCGCCACATCGACTGCTACTGATAGTGTGTTACGCAATTACCCCACTGTTTATTTGCCATCCAACTATAATATGCTTTATGTCGTCTTATAAAAGAGGCCTTGTTCTTTAACAGGACCTTCACTAAGAACATGCGATATAGCATAATCTAAACTCTTCAATAATTATATAATGTCGTGTTTCAGACCAGAACGTCCGCGCACCACATCCTGCGCATCATCAGTGTCGGTGGTGAGCGATCCAGCAGAACAGGAACAGATCGATCCTCAGGCTGTTGATCCGTTTAGTAAGTACCTTAATATCATACTAGCTTTTAACCGCGGCTTCGACCGTCTGGAGGTCAGAAATTATCCCACAGTACCATGAGGGGCTCGTGGCTAAATAATCGATCGATCGATCAGGTTAAGCTAGGCTTGCTGTCTGCGGCACCAACTCGGGCCTGTCTGGTCGGACGACGGCTGCTAAGAGGATCTAAAGTTAATATCCCTGACCAGACCATGTTATTGGGATTTCCACGTCATTTTCTTCAGTAGCACCCCGATGATTAGATGTGTGCCCAGTTAAATGCAATAGGCTCACTTCCTATTACATGGGATTTAAACATAACTAAACTATCTACGCCCGGCCGTTTCACCCGCATAAGCTTCCTGTGGGAATATCGGGATAAAAACTTTCCTATGTCCTTTCCCGGGACTCGAACTATGTCTATACCAAATTTCATCTAAATTGGTTCAGCAGTTTAAGCGTGAAGAAGTAACAGACAGACAGACAGACACACTTTCCAATTTATAATATTAATATGGATAAATTTAGGTCTACACCCTCCCTGCTAAGCCTTTCGATGAATAATTGGCATGATGTTTTGTTCAGGTATTTTTATTAATGTATGTTTTATCTTTATTCCAGAACAAATCGACGCCACATCAATAAACAACGCTTTCTCCACCTCTCTAATGGAATGCGCGAGCTGCAGCGACTCTGACGGCGAGTCTGTGACCCTGGGCCCCGACGGAGACTGTCGCGCGGGAGACCACGAGGACTTGTCTGACGCTGAAGACGCTCCCTGCGAGGAGATGCCGCTGTGGTAAGTCATCATCATTGTTTGGGATGCATGAAGAAGCCTCCTTGTGTAGCGTAGTTTGTTCCGCCAGTAACTCAACTGAATGCTCGGCGCATCCTGGACAGTCACACCCAACACCTTACTTGACTGGCCAATTCTTCCCTTGCGGTGGTAGGGCTAACGCCCGCCTGGTTTGCGACCACCCTCCCACTGGAGTCCGGCGTCAAGCAGCCTGCTGTGTTTCGTCGATGCATGGTAGTTTCAGTGCCTTAGGCATCTTCTGGGCACGCTCGTTCCATCATAGACCTCATCCATCGCTTTCCATCAGGCGTGATCGAGGTCAAGAGCGGGAAAATGCAGCAATAAAAAATTTAAAAAAATCATCTGCCTAGCCTTTTCCCAACTATGTTGAGTTGGGCTTCCATAAAAATTACCTCTTATTTTACAGGAGAGCAGGTGTCTATACGGCTGAAGAAGCGGTATGCGTCGCTAAGAGCGCGCTGAAGTGTCTTCAAACAGCCTACATCAAACAGATGACCCATCTGCGAGTGTTGCTACAGACTGCCCGACTGCTGTATCTTAGGCAGCTGAAGGCTGAGAGAGAACTGTACTGTGAGTATTACAAAGCATCAAAAATCATTAATTCAAATAGTTAGCATCAAAGCATCAAAAATCATTCATTCAAAAAGTATAAACACCAGGGTAGCCCGAAAAATTTAAATTTTTCATACGTTTTTTGCAATTTTCAGGTCAGCCAACCAGAAGACTAAATTCCCGTAATTAAAAACGTTCAAAATCTAGCCGCAATCTCATCTCAGCGACAATGGAATGCCAAAAACTTGTCAAAAATGTAGGGACATTACGAGGTATTTTTGACAGATTGAGTCTGAGATCAGACTGCGAATGTTGTTAAAATTACGAGAATTGCCCCTCTGATAGGTTGCCTTATATTAATACTAGCTGCGACCCGCGGTTTCATCCGCATAATTGTCGATCCCGTGGGAATATCTGGATGAAAACTATCCTATGTCCTTCCCCGGGATGCAATCTATCTCTGTCAAATTTTATCGAAATCCGTTCAGTGGTTTAGGCGTGAAAAGGTAACATGCAGACAGAGTTACTTTCGAATTTATAATATTAGTATGGACTTATGGAGTATGGATAGCGATGGGCCAAGAAGAAATTTTAAGCGTTTTTGTCATTTGCCTTGGTAACCCTAGAAAGCAATAATCAAAAGTGTAATAATTATTCACCTGACCAACCATTTCTCCACCCACAGGCAGTATAAACGCACAAGCCCGCAGCGGGCCGCTCACGGTGCGCGAACGCCGACAACTGCGCAAGCTGAAGGCGTTCGCCAGCTACCACAAGAAGCACGGCAATGACGCTGTGTTGGCGCGGAAGATGCACCACAAGAGGGCCAAGGTATGAGCTACATTGCTCATCAAAAAGCAGCCAAATTTCGGGTACCAATTATTAAAATAATTGGTACCCGAAATTTGGCTGAGAATCAGCTTTTTGAACAGCACAAATTATAATACCAATATTAATTATTTACCAGTCAGCGAAACACGATGCAGTCACTTCGTGTTTAGTTATTTTTTTGTGTAATTATAATGTTGTATGTATTTATAGTATTTTTAAGTTATATTAATATTGTATTGTATGTGTTTTATATGGGCCTTGATGCCTGAAATAAATGGATAAATAAATAAAAAATAATACGCGCCACGGAAGATGAGACTTGACAAGCTTAGTAGTAGGGAGTTTGCGCAGGTAAGTCGTGTACGGAATGGTTACCCATAATGACCACATTTTTATTTAAAATTCTAGTTCCAAATGTTTGAACTGCTGTAACGTTTTTATTGACAAATTCAACTACCTTCGACTTATCATAAAAAAATAATCATGTAATCCCTTAAAAGTTCCGTACCTCAAAAGGGAAAAACGGAACCCTTTTTGGATCACTTTGTTATCCGTCTGTCTAGACCCTTTATCTCGGGAACGCGTGGAGGTATCGTGTTGGAATTAAAATACTCATATACTCAGGTCTACAGTTCCATGAAGCTGTGAAAAAATCAAACTCTAGTTAACGTAAAAAAAAGATATACGGCCGTTTATGTCGCAAAAAACATATATATTTCGACACTCTTAAGGGAATCAATACTTCCCGTTGATCTAGAATCATGAAATTTGCCAACATGCAAGATCATGTAGCACAAGTAAAGGAAAAAATCTGAAAACCGTAAATAAAAAAAAAACCGTTGTAAACTATAATAATATATATAATAATATTCCACAACTATCACACAACGCCATCTAGTCCCAAGCTAAGCAGAGCTTGTGTTATGGGTACTAGACAACTGATAAACATACTTATATATTTCTAAATACATACATATTATAGATAAATTACAACCAGACACAGAACAAATGATCGTGCTCATCACACAAACATTTGTCCTGGGTGGGAATCGAACCCACGACCTCCGGCATAGCAGTCAGGGTCACTAACCACTAGACCATCAGGCCTGTCTAACTATATTTACATACCTACAAACGGAACCCTCGGTGCGCGAGTCCGACTCGCGCTTGACCGGTTTTTTTTATTTTAAATCTTAGTGTGGCATCACAACTCAAGTGGAAAAATGTCAACTAACTTTTGAAGACCACTGTATGTATGTATGAATAATAATAATACACTTTTGTAATTTAGAAGTTTCCCCCCCAGCTGGTCGCGGGCGGCCCCTTGCGCGCGGCGCCGGCGCAGGGGCGCTGCAGCTTCACGGAGGGCGGCGTGCGCTGCCCCGCGCACGTGCTGCCCGCCGCCAAGCACTGCCTCAAGCACATCCTGCACGACCGACATCAGGTGGACACTATATACATAATTATACAGACGCCAACACACCAAGCTACCCGAGACTGTCAAATTTTACCAATCAACTATGAACCTTTTAGCAATAAAGTTGAAAATCTATTAAAGAAATTTAACAGATTGTAATAGCTTGATATGTGGTGTCTGTACAAAATTAACGTAATTGTATTCGCAGGCAACATCTAAATAAATGTTACACTATTCTGTTTTTAATTTCCAGGTGTTATTCAACGCTTGCGGCGACATTCGCGGCGTGGCCTCGTGCAAGGAGCCGATACCCAAGCTCCCTCTGCCGTCGTCAGCTTGTCGCTATCACACCGACCCGCCGGTCTATACCGTGTTTACTCTGAAGGTAGGTTATTTTAACATTTATACAGGGTTATTGAAAAAAACGAGTGTGCTTATGACCACACGACTGAAGTCAAACTTCAGTATTGCGTATTTGGCTATGAGAGGAAGAGAGAAAGAAAATGTGCGCGCGCACTGCTGTCTCTTGCTTATATCTCCCACTCAACTCCCGTTCGCCTCGCCCGATCACATTTTTCGTAACGCTTACGTCACGCGTTCGCCAGCTTACTCCCCAAGTCAAGCGTGCGTAAAAGGCGTTCTACACGATCCAGACCGACCGCCGACAGAGGTGACCTTGGTCGGATCAACCAACTTTTGTATTCGTTCTACACGGTCGGTGGTTGACACCAACTTGTCAATTCCGTCCGGTGTTCACAGCGTAAAGACGTATCAATATGGCTCCTTGCCTTTCAAAGCAACGGAAGGTCGGTTTGGCAATAACTTTTTTATGCTTGAATGAAGAAGAAAAATTAATTATTAATAAAAATTAAATAAACATTTTTTTATTCTTATCTTTATATAAATTAGATTCAATGTCCCAAAGACATGATAAATCTATACTAATATTATAAAGAAGAAAAATTTGTTTGTTTGTTTGTAATGAATAGGCTCAAAAACTACTGGACCGATTTAAAAAATTCTTTCACCATTCGAAAGCTACATTATCCACGAGTAACATAGGCAAAATTTTATTTTGGAAAAAAATAGGGTTCCGTAAGAAATTTGGGTTTTTTGGACACTAGGTGTAAAAAATCAACCAGAAAAGTTACTTATTTTGCGTACGCTGCCTAAACTATAAAAGATAGAACCATAAAATGTTCAAATTAATTGTAGATCTTATAAATATCTACAAAAAAGTACGCAACACACTATACCTATCTATGTCGAGTGAGGCACAACAACCATTTTTTTATTTAAAAATCTTGAATTTTTTTTGGACTACATTTAAACGCATTTATTTTACTCATGCTATTAATCCTTATCAAAATAAATTATTTCATCACTAAGTTCAGTTTATGTAGATAATATTTGGTCTTTGAATGATTAAAATTGGACGTTTGGTTTTGTTAAACATATAAATATAAAAATATAATAAGCTTTGAATTTTCAAAAAATATTCATTGTACACCTACAGATTCGGTCGATTTACTCCTTAATTATATGTATAGAAAAAAATTGTCGGTAAATAAGTTTACAAAATCAAAAATCAAGTCATAATATAACTATTTACATCACATCCATGATCTGTATAGTATTATAAAGTTTTCATAATTTTCGCAAAGTTTAAAAAATTCATCTTCTTACTTCTATTTATTTTATTTTTTTTTAATTTGTATCTTTATGGGTTATTTTGATTTCCTTTTGAGATACGCAATCCTGTCACAAATCCAAAATCTACGCGGACGAAGTCGCGAGCAGAAGCTAGTCAGTGTATAAAGATATAAATTCGGTCAGAACCTCTCGTTCGCGGGGTTCGTTTTGTGAATCCATCGCTGTGACACGCAATGACGTGCGCCCATATTGACTGACAAACGCACACTGAAGCTCTCCCGTCGGCCGACAGCGTTCTAGACGGTTGGTACCGACCACGGACGCAGCCTGTCGCGATGGATGCGCTTCCGACCAAGGTTGTCCAAAGGTCGTTTGACCCCGCCCATATTTGGTCGACCGACCAACGTCTACACGGTAGATTTTCACACCAACTGGACCAAGGTCACCTCTGTCGGCGGTCGGTCTGGATCGTGTAGAACGCCTTTAAAGAAGTTTCACTTAAAAAACACCAACAACCTTTTAAGAGGTCATTGTACTCATCACTATGAACAACTTTTACTATGGGACCAAACCTGAAATAGCGAAAAAAAAAACAGCTGTTTCCTACATTTATTTTCGTATAACTCGTCAAAAAGCATTTTGTAATTTTTATATTTTCTTAAACTACAAAAATCAACTGCCGCTTTAAATCAATCAATCGCCAATTTAAATGTCTAGGCTAGGCTGAAAAAATGTAGTTTTTCAAAATCAAAATCAAAATATTTTTATTTCACATAAACCAACATGGGCACTTATGAAACGTCAGAAGCTAGGTTCTATTTCGTGTAACTTGTTAAGTATTTGGAATAGGGGTTTAACATTTTGGTATATGTTTGTTGACTCTTTGGTCTAGTATCATGCAAAAGGAATACATGATTCAATGATTTTTTCGCGATTAAAAAAAAATGCAGTTATATCTATTTTTTACTTTTTTCGACGTCACGGTGTAACGGTTAAGAGTTATTCAATGTAATTTACTTTAAAACATAGAGAATTATCATATCAAAGTTTACTCAAAGTAGTTTTAAATTTAACTAATTTATTTTGTTAAAAAAGGAGTACATTCATTTTGGCACATACGTCGTTTTATTTCGAGCGCACGCACATTATAGCCATCACTCTTCTTTTGCGTATCAAAAGTAATTACATCACTTTCGCTCGCTTATGGTGGTCGCCACTTAAATCTGGAATAAAGTTCATTGCTCTTTCCTTAATTTCTCTGCGTAGGTACCCCGACAATACATTATGAATCGTTTTTTATTACTAGAAAAAGTCAAGGATCACGATAAAGGTCGTTTCGGGACAAGTTTATGTCATTATTTCTGTTTTCGGAATTACGTATTTGAATAAATGTATGAGGGTCAATGACTTTTATTCCACGTTTATTTGGCGTTAACCATAGTAGGTTTTCGAGGATTTTAGATTTACGAGGTAGCGCCTTAAACGTTAGCTATCCAAGTAATTTGCCTAGCTGTTTGATTGAATGGCTGAATATCATTCAGGCCGCTAGTTGAACGGCGCCGTTTAGTTAAAAGGCTAGGCAGTCAACTGAATGGCTAATTAAGCTGGTGGGCTGCGACATATTTTATACTAAACTAATCTAACGCATGTTTTTACAAATAAATTATCTTTTACCCCCTGCGTAACCTTGGAGAATAAGAAGATGGTATGTATTATATAGACCGATTTAAAAAAAAAAACTAAATGCATATTTAGGGCCTGGGCGCAGGCGGTACGGCACGGCAAGTGTTTTTTATGCCACGAGTAGAATAGTATAACTTAAAAGTATGACCATAAAATTGAAATTTCAACGGCAACGATGCCGTCCCTAAGCACCATCCAATGGAATTTCAATTTTATTGTTATATACATATGTTATATTCCTATTCGTTTCATAAAAATCCGTTGCCGTGCCGTGTCGCCAGTGGGCGCAGGCCCTTATTCTTTATTCTCCTATAACAATAAAACTGTGTCCAATCTGGGAATCGAATTCAGGGCCTCATACTTCGCAATCGGGCTTGTGTCCACTATACCAGCAAGGCAATGGGGTTAAAAACTGAAAGCTTGTAGGGGACCGTTCAAGTATTACGTAAGCATATGTCTTGCAATTATTACCCCCCCCCCCCCCTCCCCCTCGTCAGCAAAAGTAAGCAAAGCTCTTACCCCCAATGCTTACGTAAAGATTGGTACATGCATTTTTCAATGTGTTCTAGTTTCTTTATTGATTCATGAGCAGCAGTTATAAGTCCCAGTAGAATCCCAGGAAATGCGTTTCGTTTTCAAGCATGGACAAGTAGGGTTATGATAATATACATTATGTTCAAACGAAAATCGACAAAATTTAGTAGAAAATACGAAAAAGTGTGCTGACGTAATCAGCATCCAGGCCCCCCATGTCACCCCCCCGTTACCCTGTGGTGCTTATGTAATACTTGAATGGAATAGGTGGCAGCACTGGTGTTAGTCCAGAAACCACCATTGTTGTGTAAGTGTTTACTGTTTTATCGATCACAAATTAAATAAGCGAGAACTATGGTCCGACTTTTAATTAGCTTCAGTAAAATTACATTTCGACTGTCATCACACTAAAATTATAAAGGTGAATATTATATGTTTGTTTCTTCTCCGCGCTCAAACGGCTGGACCAATTTTGATAAAATTTTGTATAGAGGCAGCTGACACCCTGGATTAACACATAGGCTACTTTTTATCCCGATATTCCCACAGGATCGACACTTATGCGGGTGAAATGCGGGGCGCTGCTAGTTTCGTTAATAAATGTTGCCACACTATCTCTATTGGTGATGTGAAGGTCAGGTGTGTGGAGGTCAGATAGGAAGTCGCTCCATGTAAAACACTGATATTCAGCATCCGATTAGACTGGAAGCCGACCCCAACATAGTTGGGAAAAGGCTAGGCAGATGATGATGAAATGCTTTAAGTTTGAGTTTGAAGAACGCGAGTGGCACTTTTTAACCCCATTCTAACACGAGAGTCACCAGAGCTTACAAAAATAAAATTTCTTCTTTATTTCTATCACAGACTCATTACTCCTTTACAGAAAGACGGATCCGACAGCGAATCAGAACCACCATCATCGTCCGATGACTCGCACACAGAAGAACTACAAGACCTCGCAGAAGTCTCGACTGACGACCGCGCGGAGGCGCAAGAAGTGGACGTACAAGAGGCGGAGGTGTCCCTACCTCCTTACACGCCGGACGACATGACCGACGAATGACAGATCGCCGATCTGGTCTACCAGATGTATGACGACCTCGGTGAGCAGTAATCAGGATTACTGCGGTGCGATGTGTTGTGAACGCCCAGAAGACCGGTTCCTGTAATTAAAAACGTTCAAAATCTAGTCCCAATCGTCAAAAACTTGTCAAAAATGTAGTGAAATAAGTATTTTTAACAGATTGAGACTGAGATCAGACTGTGAACGTTATTAAAATTACGAGACTTGCCCCTCTGGTTCATAATGTAGCCTGTGGGAAGGTTTGAACACATTGAATAGCTGGAAATGGTGTTAAAAGTAGTGTCAGTACTTTTGTGAACGAATCAAACTCATTTTTATGTTTGCTAAAACACTTTTATAGGTGAAGAATAGACAATTATGTGCTAAAAATAGTGTTAACGTTGACTTACACTCATTGATGGGTGAAAAGCAGACATTTTGAGTTAAAAACCACTGATAAATAATGTTACAAGTGAATAGAATCTCTCCTAAGAGTGTACAGTCATTACAAAAATCATTTAAGAACTAGAAGACCTCGCCGGTTCTCTACCTGATGAACGATGATTTTGGTGAGCAGTAATCCCTGGTTGGCGTCAACCTTTTGCGGCTATGAAGAAAGTGCTATAGCGATGGATAGTTGGATGCCCGAGCGTTGCGCGTGGAGAGCAGTGCTGGCCCAGTAATAACGGCCGCAACTTACTAGTTGTAGGTCCTCGAACCCAGACAGGCACTTTGAATAAATTATTTTATCACCACAAAACTTAGAACGAAAAATTCGAAGATTTGTGTCATCTACCAACCCGCACTGGGCCTGCGTGGTGGATTAACAAAAATCAAAGTCATTTATTCAAATTAGGCTGACAATCAGCACTTTTCGAACGGCAAAATTACATCTGTCCCCCAAAACGCCCGCCCTTCACCACTTCCTAGTGCTTTCGCTGGGGACAAGAAGTGGCGCAACAAACTCCCCAGCAGCACAGCTGTCTGTTCAGTAAGAAAAACTTGCTTACGGCATTTGGTGTGATATTACTCAACACGGAATGTATATCTATTGTACGTTTATTGAGCGAGAAAATAGGCGATAGTTAGTCGCTTCCTCGCCGGCGGTGGGACTGCTGCCACAAGCAGACGTTTTAGTGTTAAATTAGTCTTAACAGTGACTTAAAATCTTTGATGAGTGAAAAGCAGACATATTCTGTGCTAAAAACCATTGATAAAATAGTATTAAAGTGACTCGAATCTCTTTAATGAGTGACTGATACGTTTACATTACAAAAAACATATTTAAATAAATAATTGCATTTATAAATCGTAAATATTATTATAAGTAAGTACCAGAAAAACAATGATTGAATTTTTAATAGTGTTAATGTTTACTTAACATAACTGGCGAACTATGGGTGTACTATAGGTATAGCTCTGCTTAACCCTTTCGGGATTTAAGCGTGATATTATGTTATGTATGATAAATAAGAATCAGACAGAACTGTTGAATTACTAATACTGTTTCTATTTATAAAAAGGTACGATCAACTGCACGTTAATAGGAACACAGTCTTTACTGCTACGGAATAAATGCGCTGTCAAAGTCAAATTGTTGCCATGGACGTGCAGTTGACCATACAAAATGTAAAGATTTCTGTGGCATATGAAAACTATTTCACCATGAAAACTTAGATGAAGTAAGTTTGAAGATAGCTGTCAATCCGTAGTTTTCCTAGCGTCAGTTACACAGAGTACTTTTTGATAGACTGAAAGTCAGTTATGACGGTTCACCTCAAGCTCACTTAAACCTAAATTTTCGTGGTGAGGTTTTAGTAGCATAGACCGACTGGTGTTTGATAAGGAATGAAAGAAAGTATAGTAACTCAGATTTAGGACTGTGATATGGTTTTAATGTATGGAAATCGCGTAATAATGTGTAGTCTTTGTGCGCTTTTATAATTTCTAACGTCACGATATAATAGTGGACGTATTATCCTCGTCCATGTCCACATAAAATGTATGGAAATATGTGCACGTTGTAAAGTCCTCCAGACCGTATTTTTCGGCCACGGCGGCCAATCTCGACGGCGACTAGCCTTCGGCGCGCGAGATATTATAGTGCAGGCGTTTGCGTGCAGACACAGGTGCACTCCCTCTTCCCTCACTCTCGTAGTCCGGCGGGACGGCACTCCTACACTCGCCTCGCTCTATCAGGCGCAGGACCAACAGCGCCACGTGCGCGCGAGGCACGGGGGTATCACACCGCCAACTTCCAAACACTCAATAACACTTTGCCCGACTCGGGAATCGCACCCAGTTCCCCACGCTCAGCAGTCGCTCTTGCGACCACGAGACCAACGTGGCAGTTGTAACGTTATCGTGGACGGAAATTTAAAAGCGTCTTCATATATTTCTATACATTCTATTTCATTGTGTTGTTGTGATGCCATCACGTGGACATCCACAATAATATCGTTACGTTAGAGACTAAAGACATGGCTAGGAATCTGATGGTCTAGTTGAGCTAAAATTTAGACAGATATGGAGTTATAATATTTAAAACTTAAAGTGACGCCGAAAGATCGCGTAATATTATGTAATGCTTACAAGGCAAGGCGTAATGTCTTTTGTGGTGAATATTGTTGTAATAAGAGTATTATAATTATTGTCAACTGTACAGGGTCAAATGAAATTAGCTATCGAAACTCTGCAGACGTGGGGATATCTAAACACGACAAAAATTAAAATTGGGTCAACGACCGCTGGTAGAGTTGGTACTTGTTGTATGAGTTAAGAAAAAATGTTTTTTTTTTCGTTTTATCGTTATTTTTATATCGATAGCGCTCACGTCAGTACTAGTTTACAAATAAAAAAAAAAGTCAAATTATTTTATTTTTGTTTTATATTTAGAATATCTGTCAGATGTGATGTCTGCGGAGTTTCGTTAACTAATTTAATTTGACCCTGTATAATATCCTTTCCCCTTACTAATAAACGTTTTATAGCGTCTGTATAGTTACACAACGCTTTATTCTTTCGAAAGTCAAATTACTGACGACTGAAAGAGAGAAATTGGTGTGTAACTATTCATCTGATATAATACGTTTATTAGTAAGGGGGTTTATGTTTTAGTAATAAATGTATCTATAGGACAAATGTACCAAAAACTCGTAAATAATTGTTTGTGTGTAAAGCTTTAGTTTTCCTAAGATGGTTAATGGTCACACAACAACAATCAACTGTCTAAAATATAGAGCGTTTTTGACTCCTTCATGTCAAATACCGGTGAAATAGTTCATTACGACAGACCATAGGGGTTCATTTATTACGTAAGACAAATTTGACCACTTTTTGAGCACCCCTACGTAAGAATAAATAAGACTTGGATGAACCCCCTCCGCTCCTTTCAATCTTACTTATGATCAGTATCTACCAAAATTGCAAAGAAAAAAACTTATTTGAGATCTTACGTAAGAACAATCTAGACTCCTCCAACCCCCACGTAAGAAAAAACAAGACTAGTCGTCTTACGTAATAAATAAACAGCCCCATACGTGTGACTTATTAGTAGTCCAGTCCAGTATTAGTGGCAAGGCGTGATGCTAAACGCCGTGGCTTAATAGATTACCTACTTAAGTCACACGTATCATGTTGTATACTACTTTATAGCTCGTGTGACCGAAACGCGCACTTAAGTCACGGTTTTCCTGTGTAAAAATTAAGTCACACAAACACTTAAGTCACAGAAATGCGTGACTTAAGTGCGGATTTAGGTCGCACAGTGCTATTAATGACATTTTTATGACAGCCTTAATAATATTATATAATACGACGGAACCGCTTTCTTAGAAAATCAAAGCTTTAGTATTTATGAAATCTAGCTAAGTACAAGAAAATGTAAAAGTAGCATGCATTTTGTAGATTTTGCTGTAGAATTTTCACTTAGAGCATTTACAGGTTAAAAACCATGTTTGAAACATTTTATCGTTAGAAACCATGTTAAATACGCCTTTTCAGTGATATTGTATGTACAGTCGACCGAATGTCAGTGGTGACAACACCAGCGGGGTAATTGCGTAACACACATAATTAATTTCATCATCAGCATAGCGTTCTTATTAACCTTTTAAGCGCTTGGCTAAATATCAAATGCCGTGCTCCTAGCGCGCGGCTACAAATCGATAAAATAATACCTACAATAAATAAGGAGGAGCAATCGTTGTATCGATTAATAAATAGTCAAAAAGTTTTTATCTGAATAATGGTTTTAGTTGTACACGCACTCACGCAGTTAATAGACTTAGCGGTCTTTCTGACTTCTCGGCTCCTGAGGGTTCCTAGCGTGATTTTAAAATAGCCTTCCTCAAGATTTGAACCATCAAATGCAAAAAGATTTTTTCAAATCCAACTCTACCATCAAACAAGCAAATATACCCTTCAGCTTTATTATTACCCCCTTACTAATAAACGCATTATATCCGATGAATAGTTACACACCGATTTCTCTCTTTCAGTCGTCAGTAATTTGTCTTTCGAAAGAAGAAGACAAAGCGTTGTGTAACTATACAGACTATATACAACGTTTATTAGTAAGGAGGTTAGTATAGATATGATGCTATGGATTAGAAATATCCATCAAAACTATCGGATTGTGATTAAAACTGTGTTACGCAATTAGGGGTCCCGTATAAGTTGACCTCTCATTCTATTTAAAATCTCAAATTATTGTAAGAATCTTCTTACACCCATTTCATAAGGTTAAAAAAACATGGTATTATACTTAATCCATTATAATGTAGTTAATACAAGAACAGTGTTCTTTAAAAAAAATGTATTTGTCTGATACCAATTTAAATGTCGGTGTATCGCGCAAGTTAGGTAAAGTAAGAGAAATTAATTGTTTATCAAATTGATTACCAACTTAAATTGTCCCTATATTGAAATCACAGCTATGACAGCAGTGATTTCAATATAGGGACAAAACTGACAAAGAAAAAGAAAGAAAAATTGTTTATTCCGCACAAACAAAACGCACATTATATAAAAAAGGACATAAAATATACACATACAGAGTAGGTAGCCAAAAGCCTCGTACTCAAGCATATAAAAAGTTGAAAATTTTGTCCATTTTTGAGTTTTATGGAACATGGACTTATAATACAAACAGGACCGAGCACTCGTACCAGAAAAACGAGCAGACAGTGATGTGAAACACCGAGGCTGTTTGTCTCTTTCTAATAGGGTGACCAAACTTTTTTTACACAGGAAAATTCAAGGACTGACATTACATTAGTACAAATAAATAAGAAAATAATTTAAATTTTGACAGTGTTCTGTCTGACCTAGCACGAATAAATTGTAACGTTAATAAATTAATAAAATTAAGAGTGTTTGCTGGTATTGTAACCAAGCATAAATATTCATAAAGTAATTATATTCTTAGTTGCTACTTTTGAGCTTCATAACTCTTTCTGTTCTTCATCAATTGGCTCAAAATGACTTTGGGATCAAACCCTTGATATTCAAGTGCAGTTCTAACTAGCTTCACCCAATCAGCCGCTACACCTATAATTTCTTGTAAATCAGTCTCACTGATTTCTTCTCTCAGTTCAGGGTCAGATAAGAAATACTCAATTACCTCTGGAAGTAATCTCAGCTTTAGAACATTGGCGTTGTTATATCGACGATGGTAAACAATTCACTGTTTATACAGACCACGCAGCACTTAAATGGTTTCTAAAATTATCTAATCCATCTGGTAGACTCGCGCGGTGGGCTCTTAGGTTGTCATCTTTTAATTTTATTCTAAAACACAAAAGAGGTAAAGACAACTTAGTCCCTGATTTACTCTCTCGTAATTCTACATCATATTCACTTGGCGTTAATCCGGTTTCACTTGATCCCCAACCTATATCTCCAGCTTACAGACTTAGAAGTTAAATATTTGACTGGTCGGTCAATTAAATAGTTTTTACCATATTTAACATTTTTATCTCCTGGCAATTGAGAAAAAGGAACAGGTGGCCTCGGTCCTTGCTATCTCTTTCGGCTCGTTTTGCCTCGGCTACAACAATGTATCTAAAATAAACCCAAGGCCCAACTATTATGGTTCATTTTTGAATAACGCGATTTAGTGAGTGTTCGGTCCTGTTTGTATTATAAGTACATGGTATGAAATGGCTATAAAACGGCAAATTGACGTCTGTTTGATTCTGTGCACTGATTCTCGTCAACAAGTTTTTAATCACATAGTGGATTTAGGTTTTTAATTTTTACCCATTCGCACAATAATTGTCAATTGGCAGAATTGTCGACATCAGCACTATTGCCATAGATAAATTTAATAGACGTAGTGTCTCAACTTGATAATCAGTTAATTTCCCCAGACTACAAACAGTATTTCTTTGCTATGCATGCTGTAGTCTAGAGAACCCTTACAATATTGAATATATTATGATAATTTGTTGATCTGAATGTTGCAAAGAATAACAAATAAAATGCATTCCCAGTACTTGACTAGTTTTATTTATTTAGTAGAACTTTGGCCATGACTGCCATTCCCAGAAGAGACGGGCAATCTACACGGGAGATATTATTGTGCACAGACACAGGTGCACTCCTCTTCCCTCATTCTCACAGTCCGATGGGAATAGGACGGCAATCCGACACGAGTGACACGACCGAAGAGATCACCTGCTGGACCAATAGCTTAAAAGAAGAAATGCGGTCGGCTTACTTTCTAACACGGGCTTCAACTAGAGAATAAATAAAACAAACGCATGAAACAGAATCGTCGCTTTATTCAGCAATTTCCGGTTGAAAAAAATAATCAACAAAACTACACGTAAATTGTGAACATGACTATTTTTACAAACATTTTTACAGCGATATTGTATAATTGCGTCGCGTCGGGTTGTGAGCGCTCGCGTGCTCAAGCTCGAATGCTCAATACTCGCCGTGCTCGCTTGGCCGAGCGCGCCGCACTAAACGATACTTGATAATAATATTTACAACAAATGTACGTCCGCATTGTAAACAAAGCTAAGGGAAACAAGAACGGTCTCGCGGGCGAGCGATCACAACGGGAACGCCTAAACTAGAATTCAGAAACTTATGAGGTACATCATCCTATCCACTTTACTAAGCGTATGTTATCGGCCCCAACGACAACATGAGGCCAATGTTTTTTTTTACATTTTTTCCCAAATTTGCAGCCTTTTTGTACAGTATATGATACTTACTAATTATATATGTATAGACATAGTTAAACCGTTACTTTTTTTTTGTTGCGAGCTCTTTTTCCTAATAGCTCATTGGTCCAATGAACTGCCATGAAAAATGAGCTCACTAATTTTTTTTACAATGGTTGAGAGAACAGGACACTTGCGTAACACGACTCGATATAATTTCCGCATAGCTAGATTAAACCCCAATGTTTTTAGTTTACATTAAAATACACGATATTTTTAACATTTTTTTTTTGCTTTTTTCTGCAAAAGTTCTAACAAGAAGTGAGTTGAACGGACAAAATGTATTTTTTATTATATATTTGTATCACGAAAAAGAAACTACATTAACACTGAGAATGCAAATCTGATGACAATTATTGTGTTTCGTGATCGCTTCTATCATTTATATGTATCATATTAGCACAACATACGATCGCTTCTGGCAACACCGGGCCAGCGACCACGAACCACAACTTACAATGTTGCCACATTAAGAATGAACAAAAAGTATTATTTGTTTTATTTCTATCTACCTACATTGTGTCTCTACACGTTTATTTCTAATAATTTGAATGGACACACTCTCCCTAATATTCTACAATTATCATACCGATTACGTTTACAGATATTATAAATCGTGTTTCTGTATTTTGTTTTTTAATATCACTTTAAATCCGTTATTTAGTGAAATTAAATTAATACATTTAAAATAGCATAATGACGTTGCTTTATGTATTGCCCGATGGATTAGGCAGACGTGCAGGTACAGACGCCAGCACATCAAGCTACCCGAAACTGTCAAATTTTCCCAATCAACTTTGAACCTTATGTTTTATCGATAAAGTTAAAAATCTATTAAAGAAATTTGACAGATTTCGGCAGTTAAATGATCAGAACGAAAGAGTGAAGCCGTATCCACATCATAACTTGCCCAACCGTGCGCCACGCGACATACACTAATCAACCAATATGCGCGAGCGCAATACAAAATTTATCTAATATTAGCCGACCGAGTTAATTAGACAACTGGCAGTCGTAACGTTACCAATCAGATAACTCACTAGCGACGCGCCCCTGCTCCGCATGGTTTTACGACTTGAAAAAAATTCATGCGTTATACACATAAACCTTCCGGATTTCATACACGTTGCTGTTGTAATTTATTTAATTCAAGATCGAGCATTTTGCTGCTCAGTGTGCGCTAACCCTGACACCTTGTAATATTCTTTTCCAGCACGACACATCTTTGTAGTACAGCCTTACAGTTTGACATTGAAAGCGCTTTTATGTCGTTGCATTAAGGGCAGAATTCGTAGTTTAACTCATAGTTGGGAAAGGCTAGGCAGATGTATGCATACATCTTGTACAGGAAATTGAAAAAAGACCAGAAATTGTAGGCTTGGCATAGTAAAAGTTATTCGTAACAATGAGTTCAACGACCCCTTTCGACCTTTTAGTTATTCAAATGGCACCACCTTGTATCGTCTCAATTGGCGCCCAGCATGGGACACATTCACATATCGACTCAAGAGATTATATACATAGGCTGACTGTATAACAACTTTCTATGTTCTATCAATTGATTCCTCCCAGTTGTCTAATTCTCTCAGCGGGCTTATTCGGTACCGCCATTTAGTACGGTTGTTACTGCCAAACAAATATCGACCTGGCACTGTTGAAATAAAGTTGCAAATAAATAAACTCCCGTTAGCCCCGAGGGCGCATCAAGGCGGAAAGAGGTGCGCGTTATAGTAAGGTTTATTTTCGAAGTGTAGTTTCTATCCTCAAACAATGTCCATTTTGTTGTAGAAATACTACACGCACGCAGTTGGTTACAGTTCCAACTTAACCTCACCCGTTTGGTCGGGGTGTCCTTAGCTTAGATACTGAAACCAACTTTAACGATACAGATAGTTTTTAAAAAGACCAGAAATTATAGGCTTGGCATAGTAACAGTTTTTCGTAACAATGAGTTCAACGACCCCTTTTCGACCTTTTAGTTATTCAAAATGGCATCACGTTGTATCGTCTCAATTGGCGCCCAGCATGGGACACATTCACATATCGACTCTAAATTTTACTTACACTGCCTTCTAAGGAAAGCTGATATTAAGCCGCGTCGATTAACTATAGTTTTTTTTTATACAGCAACACTACCGTTAGAATCTCGAGTATTGCCATAAAAACGCACGATCTTGTCAGTAGTGCTGCCAGACATTACGAATCACAATCGATTCACAATATTTTTTCAGTTAAAAATCCACGTTTATTTGGTATCGGCGTCTCGTAATGGTTGAACACAAAATGGAATATATGCACAGGTTGAGTATTCAGTACATTTGTATATAACGTGGTGGCATCGAGAGTCGTGAAGTACCGGGGACTGAATATCATTATATACAATGTCTAATAATAAATTAATGGTACAAACACAAAATAATACTAACTCTACGGGATCTGTCCACAAGTACGGACCGCCTGACTACTCACCGCGCGCCGACAAGCGTCCGCTCAACTGGTCCGGCCAGTGAACCAAATTATTAAGTAAATATTTTCATTATTTATAATACACATAAACCTATATGATACACAGTAATGCGGTTATTATTTTACACATTTTTTAAACATTTTTATTTCATTTTTTTATGCTCATACACATTTAAAATATACACTCGCTCTCTATTCAATAACACATTAAAACGAACAAAACAAATGTCTCTTTTGCTAAAAAAAACTAGCGAGGGCATGCCAGCCGCGAACAAAATAATATTGACCCTTGCTAAAGTTTTCCATGTATTAACTATTTCACAGCCTTAAATAAGTGTCGGGGCTCGTGCGCAGGCGCGCGGCGGCGTCACGTGACCTGCATGGGCAGCGTGTCGCCGCCGCGCCGGCGCTCGTCCGGCGCCGGCGCCGCGCCCGACGTGGACGCGGCCGGCGCGGGCGGCGCGGCCGGCCGCTTCAGCGCCGCGGGGGCCGCGAAGGCCACGGCAGCCACCTGCGGGGAAACATCGCATTTAATGGGGGTTATCCGAATTTCCCGTTTAAGAATCAATTTTAAATGATCAAATTAGTGTATTTAGGTTCTGAAAAAAAATATATGTCATAAATACATCTTTGTTTCTGTGAAATTAACGGTTAAAATCACGTAAATTGTAATTTTCTCGATGAAAAAAAAAATCCGAAACAAGGCCGATTTCAAAACTATTTTCCGATTCATTTCCTAATTACAGCACGAAATAATTTATAAAAATCGCATGTAGCATGAGGTAATCATATTATGAGAGAATTTAACGGTTGGATTTTTATGTTTAATAGATTTTTTTTTAAATAAACACAAAAATAGTAAATCGGGCTAAAACAGTTCGAGCTCAAGAGTCCTGCGAGACGTAGTCGAGGGTCGATCTATGTCAAAATTAAAAAAAAAATCGCTCGCTCTGCCGTTGTTGTTCGTATTAGTGAATGTGACCTATTAGGGATAGCGACGAAATAGCCAATGTGACGAATGGTCATCAGATCCAAAACAAAGTATTGGGTTACGTATAAACTATACAGTAATATACAACGCCCAACCCCAACATAGTTGTTAAAATCGGTATCGAAATCGGTGTAGGTATAGCAGCTGCCGACATATCGGTATCGGGTTGGTGTCGTTATCTGAAGGCCAATTCTCGTAATTAAAAACGTTCAAAATCTAGTCGTAATCTCATCTCAGCCAAAATCAAAACTTGTCAAAAATTTAGGGAAATTAAAGATATTTTTGACAGATTGAGACTGAGATCAGACTGCGAACGTTCTTAAAGTTACGAGAATTGCCCCTTTGATAATGTGAAAACGCCCATTAGGTACACAGGACATTGTAAATTGTAAGGTCTGGTTAGCTTGGAGATTTAGACGAAAACTAACATTGCTTAAAATAAAAACTCTTAGTTTATCGATTTTATTCAATTTCGAGCGGCCATTGTTGTTTACATCTTTCGTAAATCTGCCGCGGTCGGACTTTAAGTAATAATTCTAGTCACTACACCGTAGGTACTATAAAATATAAACCTAAGGAAAAATTACCAAACCTAAGAAAAATAGATTTAGTTGATCAACTGCAAATACCATGAATTTTCTTTAAAATGATCGGTGGTGCATCGTACATAAATACGTCGCACTGCATTTTGGGGTGGCTGAGGTAGTGTTTCAAAGGTCTGCAGGCTCGGATAACCTCGCCTTAAGTACTGCTAAACTAGGTAAGAAATCGACGGAATGCTGTTTCAATATAAAGCTTCAATATTATTAGCGAAGTTAAATAATTGAGCTAAATTAAACGATTACTACGGATAACACCAATGAAACTGAACGCGATCAGCACATCAAGAGCTGTCAGTGTCATCATCGTTATGGAATAAGATCACGTGAGCTGTGTGCGTACCTGCGGGCGGTGCGCCTTGTGCAGCAGGTTGGCGACGAGCGCGCGCGGCTTGAGCTGCAGCGGGTGGCGCACGGTGAGCTGGCGCGGGTCGAGGCTGAGGCTGACGCGCCGCTTGTCGTCGGCGCGCGGGCCCGGCTGGCGCAGCACGTTGACGAGGTGCGGGCCCTTGCCCAGCGCGCCGCCCTTGATCTCGAACAGCTGCGCCACGGCACCCGGCGCGGCCTGGGAAGTCATCATTCACTATTGTAGTCTACATTTACCAAACAATACTAACGTTCTATATACAATGGTTTATTCGTGCTTAAATCACACTTAATATTATAAATGCGAAAGTTTGTTAATGTGTGTGTGCGTTTATATGTTTGTTACTTCTTCACGCTCAAAGGGCTGGACAAATTTTGATAACATTTTGTATGGAGGTAGCTGACACCCTGGATTAACATATAGGGTACTTTTATCCCGATATTCCCACGGGATCGACATTTACGCTTGTGAAACCGCGAGGCGCAGCTAGTATAAAAAAAGTTAGTGTAAAAAAAAAATAACTATTTTTATTACAGGTGCAAAGAGTTATGGTCTGGAGTTAGATAGATAGCGACCTGCCTGATTTAGATTTATTCAAACCTGTGTTTCAGGTCTAAATTATATTAATTTCTGTATTGGTTCAAAAAACACTTTCACGCGTTCAAAATACTACTTTGAGAAGAAAATCGAAAAGAACTCAAAGGGCACGTCTCTTTATAAATATATATTTATTTTTCTATGCTGATTTCAGCTACGGTGACTGTTTCTGTTTCTAACGACTGGGTTATGAGCATGTGCTCTGAGTGTGGCTAACGTATCCTACCTTGGCAGTGAAGATACGAGCACAGTGCCGACACGTTAGAATACCATTACAATAATGGTATTGTATGTTGAAGCGTGAATTAGTGTTGAGACGGTCTCGCCAGCTGCTTGGTTGTGTAGAATAGATACCTTGAGCAGCGCCGGCTTGTTGTCGAGCTGCGCGAGCGACACGACGGCGGGCAGGCCGGCCAGCGCGCGGTTCTGCGCCAGCAGCGCGGTGCGCTGGCTCTGCGTGAGGGGGTGCGCGTGCAGCACCTTGAGCTTGCTGGGCGGCACGTGCTGCAGGTGCTGCTGCTGCACCACGAGCGGCGCCGGCGCGTGCAGCACGTGCTTGTGCGCCAGCGACACCAGCGGCGCCGACACGCGCCGGCTGCCGCAACTCACCGTGCCTGCGGACGAATGGAACATATTATTGAGGGAATATTTAACTGTACCTCATCATCATCATCATCCTAGCCTTTTCCCAACTATGTTGGGGTCGGCTTCCAATCTAACCGGATGCAGCTGAGTACCAGTATTTTACATGGAGCGACTGCCAATCTGACCTCCACAACCCAGTTACTGGGTAATACGAAACCCCTTGGTAAGACCGGTTGTGAGACTTTCGGTCTTCTGATTTAACTGTACCTCTTAAAAGATTAAGCATAATCAGCCTATAATGTGCTGGGACACAGGCCTCTTCTCTGTGAGAGGGATAAATGAGAATCCAGACCCCGAGATAATCCTTATAATAATTCGAGTAGTTCAACATACCTGTCCCATCTCTCTGCTGCACGGGCACGGCGACCACGGGCGGGAACGGTCCGTTCTGAACCAGCACACCCGACTGAGTCGATAGCAGGTGATTCTGTAGGCGGACCTGCAACAATACATCATAAGCTTTATAAACACACACATCTTCATAACATGCCTTTATTCTGTGAAAGAGAAGACAGAGGTGTAGTCTACTTTAACTTCACGCCACAAAAAAAAAACTTTTTAACAATATTTTTTTAGGGACTGATTTTACCAGTCGGATATTTTTTATCCGTGGAATAAATTGACGTCTTGACAGTCTTTGTATGGAAGAACTGTCAAAAATTTCAATTTTATTCTCAGGATAAGACCTAGACGGTATAAAAGTTTGGTAGAATTCGCCCTAAATAAGTTCTGACTTGACCACGAGTATATTCCTTACCCTAAAGGTTAAGTTTTTTGGCCAAGCGTAGGCAAAGACTCTTTGCGACCCAATCTAATGGGGATGTAATCATAATACTGTCGCCTTTTCACCCGATGTAGTCAGAAGTATAGAATGATACACTGACATCTCACCAGTTTTATTTTAAAGGAAGCTAGCCCACTTTAAATTGTCACATATCTAGACTATTACTAAGAATTTCCTAATGGAGAAACGCGAGGATCAAACTCTCGCAGTCGCATTTACAACCACCAAGACAGTCAATAAAAATAACACAAAACATACCTTCAAACTATCAGACACAGCAACAGTCACAATCTGCGGCTGCGATGTCTGCACTTGCGTGTCCGCCGGAACTGACGTCACTATAGCGACGTCACTCGTCCTCCTATGCCCCGCCGACGTAATAATATGCTTCTTCAACGGCGAGTGTTTCGTCTGCACAGTCTTGAGTTGAACCCCGTGAGGTAGTTGAACCTCTTCGATAGTATCCTCTTTTCGTTTCTTCTCTATCTTGATGGTTGGTACTTCGTTGACTTCTTCTACTATTATGTTGGTACTGGGCACGGGTGTCGTGTCGGTGACCTTTTCTTCCTTCACTTTGGGCGTTAGTATCTTGATCGGCGGCGGCGGTGGTTCGATCTTGATCATCTCTACGTATATCGGGTCTTTATCCGCGTTCGTTATGTTTACGACGGTCGAACCGAACGTGTCCGCCTGGAAATTAAAATGTTTGTTTAAATATGGCTTTGTTGTTGCTTGTTCTACAATCTACAACTTATCTGAAATAGCATAACTAACAGATAATTCATACATTTATGAATGTATCTGGTGGCTGGTGCATCAGGTGAAACTGGAGCTATGTCCTTTAGAATATGATAAGAGCTTTTGAATGGATGTTGGATCATTCGGTTCCCTACCCATAAGAAGGGGCCTGCGGGCGGCGAAATTGGGGCCGCTCGAGCAGTCGGGGGAGAAGTGGCACGCAGTATAAAAAAGGTTAGGGACCAGACCCCCCCCCCCCTGGAAAAAAGCACTAGATACGCCAATGATAACAGGTATCCTCACCTTTCTCTTCCTCGGGCCAGAGTCGGCACGCCCGTCCGAACTCTGGCCGTGCAATAAAAAAGAATCCTTAGCGTCCACGTTGTTGACGAGCTCGTCCAGTATGTCGTCGGTGATCGCGATCTTTTTGTCGTCTTCATCCGCTAGAGCCTTGAGGTCCGTCTCCGAGAGTATACTTTCTACTTGCGCTTCCGTCAGACCTTGAACAGAAATGTAACAATGTATACATACAATGAAATAGTAACGAAGTCAAAGCTGGAGGCCTACCACAAGCTCTTAACGCGATCCATTTTAGGACCTAAACTGAACTGTTCTTCTAATTCGTACCATGACATCAGTTTAACGATTCAGTTTAGGTCGTGCCATCTGCTGACAGCGATTGTCCCAAACTAAGTCGCAAGTTTTGGTTTCATTCATACTTGTTTGGTACCATGACGTCCATAGAGCAGCTCAAGCGGTGCAGTTATGAACCTAAACTGAAATGACTTGTTTTTGAATCGTTTTTAATTAGATCTTGGTAGGCCACCTACACGGCGAATATTTTCGTGTGTTCCGGATAGATGCAAAAGCGGCTCAACGGATTTAAATGAATTTTGGCACACAGTTTATACCTGGATTAAAACATAGGGTCCTTTAAACCCGGTAGTACGTTTCCGTAGGGTATTTTCGAACTGCGGGTTCGTGTGTCTCATAGAGACAAGTACCTGTCTATACGTGACACAAACTTGGCCAGTTTTTGACATAAGCTTCCCTTAAGCATAGTGACAACGACCTTTATAGGATCATTGGTCCACCTTGCGAGGTTTTCAAATAAAAAAAACATCATGCGTGTATGTATATCCCAAAGGGATAGGTAGAATAGTACCTACACTCACATTTCGTCACTTATATCCCATGTAATTGGGAAAGATCTTACTAAAAAAAAAAAAACATTCAAAACTCACCCGTAAAATTCTCAGTTAACAAATCATCGCCACTAATATCCAGACTGTGGCCACTGTTGTCGACATCCGCGTTCAGATCCGGATACAGCTCTCCGAGAGTGAATTCTGAGGTAGTGAAGGTGTCTAGGTTGTCCGAGAGCGGAGTCTCGGCCGCTCTCAGCTCTACAGAGATCGGGGTGTCGAGAGCGACGGGGAATTGGTCGTCGTGTGTGTCTACGTGAGGGGGCGACGGTGGCGGTGTTTTTGGTCGGAAATGTAACCTGAAAACAGAATTGTTTGAGATTATTTATTGCAAGCACAGCAGATAGCATAGATGTCCTTAATTCTGCTCAAATTCAACAGAAAACAGGATCCGTCTATCTGCTAATAGCAACATAATATAGGGTGCTTACATAAAGGTATGATTCCGATCTCGGCAGCAGCATATGAGATTACATTCAAAGCACGGCAGCAGCGCTACGCGACATTGCTGCTGTGCTCGGAATGTAATCTCATATAACCTTATAGAGAATGTAGGTATAGGGACCAGTAGTGCTGCGACCGCACTGCGGCGTGCTGCCGAGATCGGAATCATACCTTAAAGGGACAGGTTTCCGGTGCAGGCGAGTCCGCAATATAGAAATATATTGTTGGTCGATTATAAGGTAGATAACAATAACTCTTTCAGTGGGGATTGACCCTTATTGCGTAAGGGGGTGGGTGCAGGCGAGTCTGTGCGGGTCGGTACCGATCGGTGCGGGTGAAATAGTCCCACATTAACATATGCGCTCACACATAAAGAAACAGGTAAAACATGTAACCGTTTCCTTCCGAAGATCGCTTCTTTATGTGAACACCCATATACTTAGTATGATGTCGGTATTCCTGAATAGATGGACAGAGGTGTAACATAGGTAAATAGGTAACAGGTAATAGGGGCTGGTGACCGCAACTCCACGTCAAAGCGGGTATTTTGCGTACGGGGCAGAGGTGTATCTAACACGCAGTAATTTTATTGTGTTATAACTCCTGTGCATACAGTTATAGATAGACAATCCACTGCAAAACCGTTCGTCAGAGGATACATAATATTATCTACGAAAATCGCTCTTACTGCTACGAAATAAAAACGCTGCCAAATTGTTACGATGGACGTACGGTTGGCTGTTCATTAGTATCAAACCTCGTGATGGCTTTTTAATTACGAACACAAATATTTACATTCCAGATTATTAATGAAAATACACTCACCATTTTTTATTAACTTCATTGATAAACTGTTCAAACTCTTTCTCCACAGGCTGCAAACTCTCATCCGAATCGTAACTGCTATCCGAACAGCCGCTCCAAGACCGTTTCCTCATGACCCTCTCCAAATTATCTCTTACTACTCCGTCTAAAGTCCTCGCACTTAATCTAATATCACTTTTAACACTGTCTTGAATAACGTCTGGTAGATCCGATCTGTCAGTAAGGTTGGGTAGGACGTCCGACCTGTCAGATTTGTCGGCCGGTTCCTGTTTGATGTCGGATGGCTTGATTTCGTCGGTGGTTGTCCAGAGGTCGGGGTTTCGGGATAGGTGTTTTCTGAATGCGTGTCGCCATGGGTATTTTCCGCTTGTGTGGTAGTCTCTCGACATTTCTTTTGGCGTTCTATGAGCCTTTGTTTCGAGTTCCACCTGGAATTGAAGGAAAGTTTGGTATTATTATAAGTTAAAAACATCAATTTCCACGTTCTCTACTTCGAAAAAAAAAAAAAAAACTAACTCCGTAAAATTATGTTGTTAATCCCAGTTGTCATTAGGAGATAAATATTTTTTTTTATTTTGTGCATAAAATCAAATTAAATTGTCTTAAGATAAGATATTTTACAGTCGTGGGTGAGTCAGAAACTCGAAAGTCTGATAACCCGTCTTACCAAGGAGTGTTGTCCATTAACTGGGTTTTGGAGGTAAGACGGCCGATTTTCGTATTTAAAAAACGTTTAAATTCAAATCTTAACGACAATCAATGTGTAACAATACCTCTAATTTACTAAAATTTTTGAAATACGAACAAATAAAATAAACAAACCCCCTTACTGACAAACGTATTATATCAGATGAATAGTTACACACCGATTTCTCTCTTTCAGTCGTCAGTAATTTGTCTTTCGAAAGAAGAAGACAAAGTGTTGTGTAACTATACAGACGATATACAACGTTTATTAGTAAGGGGGTTAATGTCTTTGAAGCATTTATCGAAGATTGGGCTGGAGATAGGCAACATAATATAGAAAAGAGTACGCTATGGAATAAATCCTGATTTCACGTACGATATCAGATTTAAACCACCTGTTCCGCCACGGATGATTAGGGAGACGTTACTTGCGTCTCCCTAATCATCCGTGGCGGAACAGCTACCAACTAAAATCGAGTTACTTTTCGGCCGGTGGTGAGAACAACAAGCACTTTATTTATACGGGACATACAATCTTTTGTACGTTTCTTGAGCGGGAAATCGTTAATCACAATAGTCCTTGCGGAACTAGTTGTCCGCTTCAGTGCACACACACGTGAGGCGGCGGCGAGCAACGCACGTACTGAGTAATGACCCCCCCCCTCACACCGCACACATACCTACGGCGCGCACAACTAGTTCCGCGCGGACTATAGCTCGACGGCGACGGAACGGGGTGCCTCAGGTGGACTGAAGTTGACTTCACCTAAGTTTTCACGATGACATTTTTACAAAATAGACCGGTTGAAGTGAAGCTGTCTGTAGTGAAAGTGAACATGTGACGTGTTACCTCCTCGTCTTTCTGCTTGCGATAGTGGTCGGAGGCGGGGAAGTTGAAGGGCAGGCTGGTGAACAGGTCGTGCAGGCGCGTGCGCGTGCGGTCCAGCGCCACGCGCCCGCCGCGGCACGCGCGCCGCCGCGCGAACCCGACGCAGCGCGCGCCGCCGCCGCGGAGCGACGTCAGCGTGTACCTAGGGACACGCGACCATCATTATACTCAATATTCAGACAAAAATATACGGATTAAAAACAGGTAGCGATTTTTTACAGCTACAAAAACTAGCAAGCTAGTTAGTTTCTATGTAGCCATAAAAATAAAAAGGCCGAAATTGGAAATCACACATTCCTGCACATCGTATAGAATACACAGTGAAAACAAACTTTGCTCTAAGGGAACATTCCTTAATTTGTTCTAAAAAAGTGTAAATGCATTCACAAGTTATCGAAATTGCTTCGGTCGGGAATCGAACAAATAAGAAAAAAATACATCCTACATTAATTATTATTTACTACCAACCAATAGGGTTCAATCATAAGGATTACTATTTTGATTCATAATGATATCATACAATAATTGTAAGTTGCCACCCAAAGTACACATTATGCAATTGAATGCAATAAATGATGTGTATTGAGGATCAAATCTCTCTGATAAACATTATCTTTAAGTTAAATGAAGACCATAAGAATTATCTTAAATTGAACTAGATATTAATTATTAAAGTACTTTTCAACTTTCTGACTAACTGAATGACTTCTTGACAATACAAAGCGCCTCAAATGCCTAGAAGTAAATGCTTTTATAATAAAAAAGGTTCTATACACTTACCTATACCTCTCATCAACCTCGTGCTCAAACATGCCTTCCTTAGAGGGATCATCTGGGTCCAGGGGATCGCCGTACAGTGTTGATGTGGGCTACAAACATGAATGACTACATTACACACAAGAAAAACATAAGTCATTGCTCTCGGATGTCTACGAGAACTAAAGTGTTGTATTAGCAAGTGTCAGATTAAGCCAATTAAGGTCAAATACTGGATATAGGCTTCTCCAATGTCAGATTAAAATTGATTATGGTTGCTAGCAGCCACTTAGCGAAAATAGCTCTAGCACTTAGCTCTACCTGGTCGCCATTCAAAAAACAAAGATTTATACCAACGGTCATTGATTCTAAGGCTAAAATAGCCGGCCTATTGCGAGTTTAGTTTGCTTAGTCTGCAAATCATTTATATTGTACACTTTTCTGTTAGTTTTCTAAGCAGTTTTAGATGATAGATAAAATTTTGGAGGGGGGGCCATAGATTATAATTATATTTATTTCTAAATTTTACCCAGTAGCACGTATGATACCTGAGATACAAGTTTATCGAAGTTCCGGTCGATCCCAATATTTTATACCTACCACTTTAGTGTAAGATTTAATATTGTAAATATGCAATATTGAATTAAATAAAAAAAACCCTGCGATATAATAACCCTGTCTACCTATGTCTTTACTTTCTTCACTTTCAGACACTTTGCAATTAAAAATAACCTTAAAGTAAGAAAGAAAAACGTGCTTAATCTGCTCATACCTCGGCTGCACAGAATGCCAAAACTGAAACAGCCCGGCATCATTCTCAATATGTTCTTTACTTCTAAAGATAAATCGCTTACCATTTCATAATAACATCCGGGCTTGCGTCGGAAGGCGAAGGGTCCGTCGTCAGGCGGCGTGGCGGCCTCGGCGCGGCCGCTTCCCTCTTCCTCCGAAGAAGTATACACGCCCGAGTCTGTGGATGTGTATGAGTTGTTTATGTTGAGGGATTTATGTTCAGTGATCATTTTGTAAGGAATATTCGTGTTGTTGTGATCATTTTTTGAAGACGAGGTTATATTGTAGTATTAGTACGACAACTTCAAAAGCGGTTTTCTCGTGGAATAACGATTGCAACTTTGAGATAAGACCTATTAGACCTAAAGAAAATTCCTCAGGCATTAGTCCGTCTTTGGACAGTACTTTTTAAATTTACGTAAAGTTTTAATAAATAAATAATAGTGTGGGTTCCAAAACACTATGTTCTTGACAACACTTGAGCTCTTAGACTAGTTGTTGTTTTTAAAATACTTTTTAGGCGCGTCGGGCATTTTTTGAGATGGGAAAAAACCATTGAACTCGCGACACTGTTACCGACACCGCGCTACATTCGGATGTGTTCGGCTGTCCTCGGGATGTACTCGGTTTTAATGTATTTCCGATATATCAGTGAGTGATGGCAAAGTATTCTGTTTGCGTTTTGTTTCTGTTTGTTTACATGACGATTAAAAAAATACACACATAACTGTTCAAGTTTGCACTTCTGTCGGCACTCCCGGAGTGCCACTTTTTTACGTGTAACTGTCATAGATGAACAGTTCACCTCCTAGTGACTTTAAGATTTATTTATTAATTAATAGTAATCTGTGAACAGTGCTGCGGGCTACGTTATTGCTTATGTATGTATGTTATTTATTTATTCATTTATATATAAAGTATATCATCACAAAAATACATAGCATAAAAAATACATCGAAGTCCTCGAACAATACAAAATATACAATGGGCGGCCTTATCGCTTTCTGCAATCTCTTCCAGGCAACCTTGGAATGGACAGTGATTTTCATGGACATAAAATGGGGCTGTGCCTATTTATTAAAATAAAACATAAAATTCCAATCGATACATTAGGAGAAAATCACTTTTAAAATTTCCTAAATGTATACATATTAGTGCTCGTGACTGTACTTTGTATCAGTATTCATTACAACACGAATATTCATACCGAGAGGTAAGAGTAATTTAACTTCTGCCCTCTTGCTTTTAAAAGTGATAATCGTTTGGCAAGACATCCATTTTCTAAGGGTGTTATACCTACAATGCTGACGTCTAAGGGACTATAGTGTCTTATGGATAAGACAGTATCCAGTACAAGAGATTGATATGGGAAACACAAACTATTTCTCTATTGTAATATTGGATTAAAGAGAAAAGGGTCGTAGGAGATATTTCCATTTAAGATGAGTTTACTATGAACCCTTGCAACGCGATCATGAATGGTCGATTTTAGTTAAAATTTCCTAATATTAAATCACCTTAAATACAGGGTGGCACGGATATCGCCCCCCGCCATCGCCACCTATTACAATGAATTCAGCTCATGATGCTAGACATGCTTGTCCCTATTTTTTTTTTTTTTTGTAGATGGGAAATCATCAAATGACTTGACACTCCCCTCCGAGTGTGAGACTTACTGACTAAAACCCACCCGTGTTCCTTCCCTAGCCCTTTATGTTCCGGGGCAGCGGTAACCCTTTCGGACAATCCCGCTACCCCGGCAGGCCTCGGCCCTAACGGGCCCCTTCCTTTATGCTGACATCTCTTTGAGGCGCGCGTGGAACACACACGCGCCGTCCGGCACGGGCCTGGTCCTGACCGAGCGGTGAGCTAACGTGTTAGACCCTAACGCAGACATTTTTCATCAGTTATAAAAAAAAAAAACACTGTGGCACTCCGGGAGTGCCGACAGAAGTGGAAATTTGAACAATTACGTATTTTTTGAATCGTCATATAAACAAAACAAACAGAATAATTTGCCATCACCCACTACACCACAAAACCGAGTACATCCCGAGGACAGCCGAACACATCCGAATGTAGCGCGGTGTCGGTAACAGTGTCGCGAGTTCGATGTTTTTTTCCCATCTCAAAAAATGCCCAACGCGCCTAAAGAAGTTTTCATTTTAAAAAATAGAAAAGTGCAATACCTACGCGGTCAAAATGTATGGAACAGCTTTATATTTTTTTAATAACCGATGAAAAATTTCTACGTTAGGACTTCAGTCATGTGCTGAATTCAAGGTTTACGTTTGCGGGTCGATGTCCCTGCAACCCTGTATGTTTTTCATTTCAAAGGTTATTTAATAATAACCTCGGTTTTCGTTAAAGATTTCTGAATTATTGCAATAGGATATTTGACTAAGCTATCAAAAATAAACATAAATTAATTATTTTAAATATGTAAGAACTTAAAAAAAGACGATTTGATAAAAATACATGCGCTTTTTTAATTATTCTTCTTCTATCATTGTCACCTAAAACGACCATTATATTGAATGAATGATACAATAAGAAAGTGTTGTGACGTCAGATCGCATCAGTGCTGTCTAACGAATACAACTCCGACTTCATTCATTTCATTGACTTCATTTTTTGAGATATTTACTTGAAACATTTTTTTAAGGCAAATCAAATTAAGAAAAAATGTAGTCAAACTGGGCTGTTATTCAGGCCAAAAAAAACTGGTGATGTATCATGTAGAAACCTTTCTTGATGCAGACAAAAATGTTTCTCTTTTACGAAATCCGATTGATTTACAATTATAGTGTTCGAGTGACCACGACGCGCGGGCTCGTGTTGTGATATTACGCGCCGTGTAAAGCCATCCGTTATACACAACAAAAGTGTGTAAGTCCCGCGTATATAGTCTATTCAAACCCTTATTTTCAAAAGCGCCAGCGTAGCCCGCGAAATTCAAATTTTCTTAAGATTATTGGAATTTGCAGGTCAATTTCATGTTGAAAAAACTTAAGAAAATTTGAATTTCGCGGGCTCCCCCTAACGCTTTCGCCTTAAACGAATATCAACTTTATACATGCATACATAACCTCGCGCCATCTTATCAACTTTATGACACTGTAAATTAAGTTGATTTCAGAATGACTAGCACTATTAAAAAATCATAAAAATGTTTGAAGTTGTAGTGCAAACTCAAGTTTATGTGTAGGTATTAAAGTTTTTTTTTTCCAAAAACACGTATTTTTGTTTACGTGTTTGGATCTGTGTCGCGAACGCAGTTTAGAAAGATACGTACCTCGCAGCCCCTGACCGGAGCCGACGACGGGATGCCTGTGTTTCCGTCTCTTGTACGGACGCTTTTCTCGCTGTAAGGCAACAGACCATCATGATATCGTACTCGATTATTTTTAGTGTCAAAATGTCGTTTGTTTTGCTATTTGAACACTTTGTCTTAGGTGGTATTGTTCGCGAGTTTTGGAAGCTCTTGTAAATAATGGTCCAGGTTTAAATGAAACAGGCTGAGCAGCAAAATGTTCTGAGTAATTTTTCATGACTAAATAGAAAATCAATGAAATCTCAACTGAGATGGTTTTTCAATTTTACAAATAAAAATGCTGCAGCATTTGCGCTGACCCCTATGCTACTAGTATCTAATTTAGTTGGTGTCTATACAAGAGAAGCGAAATACATAAGGCTTCCTGTACAGACGCCAGCACATCAACCTACCCCAAACTGTCAAATTTTCCCAATCAAACTTGAACCTTAAACTTTAGCAATAAAGTTGAAAATCCATTAAATAAATCTGACAGTTTGTAGTAGGTTGATGTGCTGGCGTCTGTACATGACGCCGGAGCTGCACAAGCAGCGCCGATCCGCCAGTTAGTGTATACTAATGAATATCCCATCAATGCGGTGCACACGCGGTGTCGGCGCGGCGCCGGTGCGGCGGCGGTGCGGCGCATGCACGATATTCATTCGTATACACAACATTGCGGTCCGGCGCCGGTGCGGCTCCGGCTTCATGTACAGACGCCAGCACATCAAGCTACCCGAAACTGTCAAATTTTTCCAATCAAGTTTGAACCTTATCATTTAGCGGTAAAGTTGAAAATCTATTAAAGAAATTTGACAGATTGTAGTAACTTGATGTGCTGGCGTCTGTACAAGAAGCCTCAGTGTTAATGTTATAAAACGTAGACCATTGTATACATAGAGCTATTGAATGTAATCATAATTTTAACTTAACGAGACAAACAAACACCCATACATACAAGTTGCCTCAGTAATGGGATTGTCGCTAAGAGTTTCTGACAATATTTTTCCTGCCTAAATTATATTTCGTAGTTAATTTCTCCCTCTCCTAATAATTACATTAAGTGGGATAAAAAAGTCCCATTCGTCTAAACTGCCTTCTACTGGTTTCTGGAAGCTTTTTCAATAACCTGTGATTGGTTGCTGTTTTTTTATATTGACCAATCAGAGTCTTGATCAGGCTTCCAGAGACCGAGTGGATATGTCATGAGTAAGTATCAAACAGAGACCAAGCTTCATACAATCGTGTTACGAAAGAGTCAGTTGTTTACACTTGAACAAGCAAAAACCGTCCTTACTACTACCAGACGCTGTCAAATCCGGTGTGTTCCCAACCAGTCACACTGTAACATGTCACAGTGTGACTCGTTGGGAACAATCGGTTAGGTTAGGTTAAAACTGAGACCCCTCTACGCACGAGCCGAGCGAGCGAAGCGAGCGGTGCCGCGGCAGCGGCCGGCGAGTGCCAGAAACGACTTGCGCAAATAGAAAAAAAAGAGCTAGAAAGAGAAAATTGCGAGTTCCCGTGACTGGTAGTGTGACCGGTTGGGAATTTTTTCAGAAAAAAATCCCATCGAGTAACAGTGTGACATTTGAGGGTGTTACTCGTTGGGAACAAATGTCAAATCCGAAGTGTTACTATGGAGGTGCCTTTTTTTTTGGGTGGGAAATCATCAAATAAAATCTCCCGCTCTGGGCGGAGTGGGAGGGGCGTGTCAGACTTTTACTGACTAAAACCCACCCGTGTTCCTTCAGTTGCCTGTGCCAGGGGCCACGGTATCTCTTTCGAACAACCCGCGACCCTGGCAGATGGACCGTGCCTTTGACTGCACGTTCATTTATCTTACTATGTTAGACTCCATAAAGGATTGGTTTGGATTCCACAATCGCAGTAGACCGAGAAAAGTGGAAAGAGGGAAGGGAGACCTTTGCCCTGCAGTGGGACAACACAGGCTTATAATAATAAAATAAGTAATCTGACCCCAAATGAATTCAAAATCAATGTAGGCAGTGGTTTTTTACGACCTAATACCCCATGACATTGTTGACAGGGGCTTGTGGCTAAGTAATATCAGCCGCACGGGTCGATCGATCAGGTTAAGCTACGCTTGTCGCGGTTGGTCCGTGGATGGCCCGACAAACTTGTCCTGTCAAAATTTCAATATGATCGTGAGTTCAAACAATAATTACATAGAAAAAGTTTTTCCTCAATATTTCTTTCCATAAAATTACGAACATTTTAATAAAATAAGAAATAGCCGTATCGGTCCAGCCGTTCTCAAGTGACGCGCTTACCAACGAACGGTATTTCATTTTTATTTATAAGAAGATATAACTCGTCACTTATCAGTTAAGTTATTTTTGGCATCGCCATTAACGAGCAATGAAATGTGACAAGGTTCTAAGTACGGTCAAGTTGGTCGACTGTTGGTTAAGAGCAGATCTTTTTCTTATTAAAGATTGTAATGTGCTGTTTAACGCCGCACTTGTATGAAGCTTGGTTTTCGTTTTGATTTCACTCATGGGGTATGGGATGCTGTCACATCTGGCGTCAGCGCCACGTTTGCGCATCGTATAACGAATTCCTACGCTCATTTAGAAGACACTATCCTAACTCTCCTAATCCTTAGTATTAATACATAGTACTTTAGGTATCCTTGTGATGTAGGTACCTGTCTGGGCTGGTCGACGGGCGTGGGCGGCGGGCGCGGCGGGTAGTGCGGGACGTACGCCTCGCGCCGGAACGATGACGTCAGCGGAGCCGCCGTGTAGGCTGGCCTGTGGGGAGGGTATAAGGGATGAATAACATTATAGAATATAGACGAGGGAATGTGGGTGACCGTGGGTGTGCCCCTTCGGGAAATAGAAGCGTGATATCTGAGGCTCTTGTATAAGTAAATTCTATTTATTCCACACGATACAATTCGAGTGACACTTTGACTTGCAACGGGAGTCAATCATCTTTCGTATCTTTCAGGCTTAAAACCCGCACGGGTTGATCATTTAGCAACGTTTGTCGAGGTCGGTCCGTGAATGGGTGACCAATGACCATCCATTTCATACCGAGACTCTGCGTGACTCTCTCTCTGACCTCGGAAAGCTCGTTAAGCCGTTAGAAGCTCAAAAAATCTTACTAAGGGGTATTATGTTAACAAGGTACTGGGCTGTGTGTGGAGGTCATTTAGGCCGTCGCTCCTTGAGAAACACTTGTACTTAGCCAACCCCAGCAAATTTGGGAGAAGGCTAGGCAGATGATGTTTTCTTTTTACCTTGGAGGTGGGTCCGGGAGCAGCTGGTTAGCGAAGTCCCCGGCGGCGTAGCGTCGCTCCGCGATGAGCGCAGTGAGCCGCACGAGCTCGCGCTTGGCGCTCTCCCGCCGCGCGACCAGCTCGAGTAGGGTGAGCGCTCGCGCCAGATCCCGCCGGAGTTTCAGCATCTTCTCGTATGAGCTCTCGTCGTTTTTTCTGGAATTCAAAATTAGAAATAGTTAGTAAAATGTTGAGGTTTTCGTATTAGTTGATCAAGAGAGAAGAGGGTCCATAAAATTTTTTGTCTATATATTTTTTTTTCATAATAAATCATTTGACTAAATGTTTATTGTCTAAAGATTGTTTGCTGTAATAAATCACTTGATTAAAGACCAAATGCCTTAAAGACATTATCCTTGGTAATATTCTGCCGAGTAAAAATTTGTTCAAATGAAAATGTGCGTAAGTACTAAAATCATTCCAAATATTGTATTGGTATAAAAAAAAGGTTGCTAAAATTTGTTTGGATAATGAAATTGTGTCAAAATATTTTAGTCAAAACGGCAGGATCCCTTAAATGTCACTAGCTCGTCCTAAAACGACGGACGTGTATTTGTTTATGTGATAGTTTCAACCTTGGTACAATTAGTTAGTAGATTCAATTTACTGGGAATTGTTGTCAAAAGTGATACAGCAATTACGAGTTCGACTATACCAATAAAAGGATCCATACCAGCACTCATTTTATCAGATTTTTTATGGCATAGCTGTTGGTATCATCATCATCATTTCAGCCGAAAGACGTCCAATGCTGGACATAGGCCTCCCCCAAACACCTCCACTTCGACCGGTTCCGTGCTTTTCACATCCAGCGGATTCCTGCGGCATTCACAAGGTCATCATCGGTCCGCCTTGTGAGAGACCTTCCAATGCTACGTCTTCCGGTACGCGATCGCCACTAATCTGTTCTGCAAGCAATGTGCCCTGCCCACTGCCATTTAAGTTTGGCAATCCTTCGGGCTATGTCAGTTACCTTGGTTCTCCTGCTGTTATTATATCAATAACTAAATAAAATGGTGTCTTACCTATTCTTCCTGGTCTGCATCTTCTCTGTCCGCCGCCTGAATGCTAAGTAGGGGTTGTTTGACGACTGGCCCGGCCTGTTCTCTGTTTTCACCGACAGGATCAGCGGGTGTTGCTGTAAAATAAATAATTTGTTTTATTAAAAAGAGGATCGATATAGACTGCAATCTGAAAAAATTGTCTTCTACAGTTGCGAAAAAACCATTAGGTTTTGGGGAGGATAAGTGAACTTTACACCCTGTTTCTCATCTTCCACATACCTCTATAGAAACGAGAGGATCCTCTGATCAGACGGGTGGATGTCGGGAAGTTGTGTAGATGCTAGTCTCGCGGTAAACTCCGCCTGCGCGATGCAAGATTTTGCGTGACGTCAGTATGATGCGTAGTTCGTATGTGGCTATGTAGATGCCGCCACACATTAAATTAAATGATTTGCCGTCAGTTAGCACACGCCAATATACCAACAAAACAATGAAGACTATAAAAATAGACCTGCGGACGGCCCACTCCCTCTCACAGTGAGGAGGCCCGTGTCCCAGCAGTGGGAACATAATATTTTGATAGTGTTATTACTTTGATTACCGTGTTAAGTCGTTTGTTCAGCCAGTAGTCGTAGACAGCGATGACGAGGTCGTCGTTCCTCTCGAGCAGCAGTTTCGCCTCGTTGAGGGTCACCACCGTTTGGCCCGAGCTCTTCTCTAGCTTGTCCATCATCTGTTCGAACTTTAGCTCTGGAAATAAACAGAAAATTCTCATCAGAAGTAGTCACAAGTTGGTGTGCCTAGAACGTAATAGTGATTTGATTAAATATTGAATGAAGAAATAGTCATCAAATTTTTCTTTTCTTTTTGTTTATTTAAGAAGTACACCTCTTTCGGGTTTCTAAAAGCTTTTATTATTGAGTGAAACTCTCGCTTTACTTCTATCACCAATCCATTGGCCAAACATGGTGATCATAGAATTATTTTTCGTCACGAACGCCCATGTTTCCAAGTCAGAAACATCCAGTGCGCAGAAGGTCAATTCTCGTAATTTAAAAAGTTCAAAATCTAGTCGCAGTCTCATCTCGGCGACAAACAAATGTTAAAAAGTTGTCAAAAAAATATAGGGAAATTAAAGGTATTTTTGACAGATTGAGACTGAGATCAGACTGTGAACGTTTTTAAAATTACGAGAATTACCCCTCAGTTCTCTGCCTGATCTATTGGCATTTTGAAGTCGCAACGTTCATAAAGACGAGGCCATAGTAAATGACATGATGACGATAAATTGCTGTACTAGATTGATGCTAGCGACTGCAGTCAAGAGTTCAAGACAGATCGCAATGAACCAATTCTTATAGTCTGCACGGGTCGGATACTATTGTGATTTAGGCATGCAAACGCGCAAGATGAACTGAGTCGCCATCACGTCTGTGAAGTGTGAAGTTTACACCAAAAAAATGTTTTTTTAAAGTGACTATACTACAGTGGCGAAGGGTGAATTTATGACAGAGGTAGGCCGGAGCAAATAAAAAATACCAAAAGAAAATTACAATGATGAATTGACTAGAGTGGTTATGTTCTGAATTTTCGAAGGGAAGCCGGCGGGAATCGAGTTGTATGGTACCTTCGCCACTGCTACAATACCTGCGGTTTTCTGTCCGCAAAAAAAAAAAACTCATCAAATTAATTGTTTTATCATGTTTGATTTATGTAATTGGTTTCTTAAGCCGTGTAAATCAAATAAATAAATAAAAATAAATGTTTAGACGATAGCGATACCCATCTGTCTGCAGAGTTTCGCTAGCTATTTTAATTTGATCTGTATACTTGTAGTGAAATTTATCGTTTGAAGATGAGTCATCGAACTCATGGACTCGAGGCTTCATTATGTACAGTGATAGAAATTGATTAACCAAAGAAATTACAGGTGTGCATCCCGCTGTAGGTTCTTAGGGTGCTTTTTATAAAGACGCGGGTTCCCGGTAAAGACAAGTCGGTTCTAGGTGGGGCAGGTAAAATTAGTCCCGTATCAACTTATGCGCTGACACATAAAGGAACAGGTAAAACATTGTTGTTCGAGGTAGCGCGGGAAAACAGTTCCTGGAAGGATTTAGGGCAGGCCTTTGCCCAGCAGTGGGACAGTATACGTTAACAAAAAAGAAAAATCGTTTCTTTTTGTAGATCAACCATAGCATCCGATCTGCGGGGTAATTGCGTAACGCACTATCAGTAGCAATGGGTTTATTTTTGACAGTTCAACAACATCATTCGTGGATTTTTGGCAGTCGTTACGAGTCGTCAGGAGCCCGAAAGTCTGACAACCAGTCTCACCAAGGGGTATCGTATTACCCAGTAACTGGGTTGTGGAGGTCAGATAGACAGTCGCTCCATGTAAAATACTGGTACTATTCAGCTGCATCCGGTTAAACTGGAAGCCGACCCCAACATAGTTGAGAAAAGGCTAGGCAGATGATGAGTTCAACAACATTAATAATTGTGTTATTTACGTTGTTGGGCAGACACATTTTTCGAAGCAATGGATTAGTAATATCGTGATTGAGATTGATAGTGTGTTACTGTGTTACGCAATTAGGATGCTGTGCCCGAAAACCTGCTGCTTTATGCAAGTACCCTTAAGAGTTCCACTGTCACTAATGACACACAATTACTTTTTTTATTGCTACTGAACTTAAGAAGCTTGCCTAGCCGACGAAGGGTTAAAGACAAAACATGGTTTTGCCTCCCAACTTCGCTTAAACTTGAGATGAATGCGCAGTTGTAGCCCGCGAAATTCATTATTCCTTTCGTTTTTCGCAATCTTCAGGTCAGTGTCAGGTTGTATCTTGATCAAAATATGATTCGCGACTATAACAGGTGCGTATTTACTGAATTATAATCATTAGAATCATTAATACATCTTTCTAAGTTAGATTTGTTCTTATGGAACAAATCTATGGAAAAGTGGTTATGGAAAAGTGCTTCTGGAACAAATATTAATGATTCTAATGACTATAATTCTGTAAATACATATCTAATATAGTCGCGAATCATATTTTGATCAAGATATAACCTGACAGAGACCTCCAAATTGCAAAAAAACGTAAGAAAATTTTAATTTCACGGTCTACCACTGCGCATTCACCTTAACAAGGTTCTTCCGTTGAAGAATAAGTCAAGAGGCTATAAAATCATCAATGTTATTGGGGCAAAGATTTCTAAAAGAAAAAATTCAAAGGATAGTTATGAGAGAGAAGTGTTTACATACTCGTATGTAGTTATACCTGTGAGCTCGGGATGCCGCTGCTGTTTGAGCCACCGCTCGTCCTCCGTGTCGATGTCGTATTCCGGCGCCTCTTGCTCTTCCCATAGCGCTGTAACAATACAAAATATTTTATGAACAAATATTCAAGTTTACCGAAGAGATTCATTTGCACCATATCAGCCGAAAGTATTCTGCAGCGCCCTTAAGATTGATTTGAAAAGATGGCCGAAGTGAAGTAAGAAACCAATCTACGTGTTCTATTTGTGATTTCAGTTAATCCACAATTTAGTGGTGGCCCAGTGGTAACGGCCGCGACTTACGAGTTTTAGGTCGTAGGTTCGGACCCAGACAAGCGCTTTACTTTGTGTAAATTATTTTATCACCACTGCTTTCAAAACGGTGAAGGAAAACATCGTGAGGAAACCGGCATGTCCTAGAACCAAAAATTCGAAGACATATGACATCTGCCAACTCGCACTGGGCCCGCGTGGTGGATTACGGGCCACTCCTTCTCACCGAGAGGAGGCCATGTCTCAGCAATGGAAATATTATAAAGTGATTATGATGACACATATTAATCCACTCCCACGCCCTGGAACCTGGAAGGCCCCGGCCGCAAAATTGCGTGGATAATGCTGAAAAATTTGGAGATGACTCTCATAATATATGTTGGATGTCCACTGAGCCTGTATGGTAGATTACGAGGCCATCCCTCTCCAAAGGAAGCAAGAATTCCAGCAGTGGGAACATTTACATTATGTCTCTCGTCGGATTGAATACGACGTAGACTGTTCTAAGAAAATCGCTTACAGCGAACAAGGCACTAACGTAATTTAAACGAAAAAGTCAAAAACATCACTAATAGCTTTATCCAATAGCAATGTATTCCCAGAAACAGCTTCAAACCTGAAGTTTATTTTAAATTAAAACATTCCTGGCCAATAAAAGTAAGGCAGACAGGCAATCTCTATGGACTGATTGAATCACGTTTCGCAGAACCGAGCGAACCTTTTAATTTCCTCCTTTCTTGTTTAATGATAATAAAGGAATATGTGGAATTTTAATTAAACTTTATGGTATTGGATAATGAAAGGGAATGCTGTTTAATGTTTCATAAATAAAATTTGCTCCTGTCTGTACGCACATCCCACATCGAGCTATAACACAACCAGTATAATGTTTGAGGTACACAAGTCCGAGATGGGCTGCGGACCGCAAACTGCAACCCCAAACTGTAAGCGACACCACTGGTTTCTATGAAATTGAACTAAAACCGTAACATTTCATATCTAAACCTAACCGCAGTCATCAGCAAGACGATCATTTAACAAATTGTCAACTAATCCAATCGTACTATATATTCCCGCTCATATGGCGTCCTCACACGTCCGCTCTCGCCGGACTCCGTCATCATTCTGCGAAGTGGGAAGGCCGAGCCTAACCGACTCAAGAGCTCACAGCTGACGGCGTCGACTAACGTAATCGAATCACCAGACGCGTGCGTAGACTGAGAAACGCACGCGAGATTACATATCGTGGGATAAATCTATTTGTTAGACGGTGCATTCAAATAGAATCTGGTACTCTAATTATGTACAATCGAACAAGCTATTTGGTAAACAGGCAGCCAACTTGCAACTACTTTATAAAATTGGTTATTTGGTAGAAATATGAATATTTTTGCCGCCCATGTACCAAACTCTTTGTTCAAATGTAAGGCTGCGTTTCCACCAGAAATGAGCGAGGTTGCGTAGCGAGAAATGTGTGTAAAACTAACCAATAACAATTACAACGCTAACTTAGTTCAAGCTATAAAAATGAAGCGATGCACGATGTTAATGGTTTGTTTCACACACATCCCTCGCTACCCATCCTCCCACATCTCTAGGGGAAACGCAGCCTAAATCTGGCGCACCCAGGGGGGACTCAGTTTCGCTACCATCTTAGCATAATCAGCCTATAATGTTTATATTATTGTTGTAATATTTTTGAATGAAAAGGTAGATTTATCTTTTCAGTCAAAAATATTAGCGTTTAGCGTTTTATATAAATGCTATCCCGCACGCACGAGTACAAACTCTTTTAATAAAACCTGGAAAACTTCAACATACCTATCTGACAAAATGAAAATGGATGGAAAACCGCGTCGTAGCACCAAATAGTGTACAAATGAGTTTATGTATGTTATCTTTTTGTTTTTCTTCCCATACAGGTAGGCAGAAATTACAGAACGCTATCTACTACGATCCTATTCCTTACATACTAATTTTGCTTCATTTACGTTCATACATCTGCACCCTAATTGGGTAACACACTATCAACTACAATCTGGATAATTTTGAAGGATATCGCTTCATATATTCGAAAAATTGGTCCGCTCAACAACGTAAATAACGCGATGCATGTTGTTTGAACTGTCAAAATGAAAGCCATTGCTACTATTAGTGTGTTACGCAATTACCCCGCTGGTTATACAAAAAGATAATAAGATAGTATTTTGAGCAATGTCATGTATAAGCGACATGACTACTCAACGGCTAATCATAAATTCATCACGAGGCACTTAGCTAATTAGGCTCTAAAAGCTGGAACGTGAAATGACCACACAAAAGCAATTTATGTTCCAACTAGATAGGCGTAGGGGACCCTTTATACTATGGTGATAATTAATGTGATGTACGTATCTTTATACCTGTATTCAGGTTAGGGTGAACTGAGTTGCGATAGCCAGACAATTCAATAACAGGGTGCATAGGTAGACTGTGGTTGGGGCACTCCGGCCGGATTAAGCACACGTTCGCATGGACGTAAAAATATCGCAGCGGGACTTTCAACTCTCGGTGTTGAGCCGAACGTTGAGAATGGAACAGACCGCATCCTAGCGCGTCAAAAAAACACACTGTTGGAATTTCAACTCTCGTCGCTACGCAGAGCGTTTAAAATCCTGTGCGCGAAAAAAAAATCGCCGCGGGAAGAACGTACCCGTGCGTACCTGGGCTTAGTGAACTATTAGCCGCCTATTATTGGGAACGTTGGTATATATCAGAATATAATCACGTTTTTGTTATTAAGAAGGGTAGGTTTGTTTGACAGGGTTTATTAATTTGTTTACCTGCCTTTTGTATACCTAAGCATTAAGCAAGGCAAAGATTTTGGTACTCAAGGTGGCTTGTGTAAGCTATATACAAGCTAACATCACGCTTGTATTCACGAAGGTGTAATGGTAACTAACAGTACACCATTTCTGATTAGTTAAGTCTCATGTAATAGAGGGCGATTTTTTTTTAATCTGAGAGGTTTTTTGCCCACAAAAAAAAAACAGCAAAAGCAAAAACTTACTCTTTACAAAAAAAAAAAACTAAAATAAATGAGTCACGTGTATTTTGTGACCCCCTTTTGAAGGAAACTTTTAGAAACATTTACAGTTTCCATTGTGTGGCTTGTTTTCTAGGATTTATAAAGCTTTCGTACCAAATCAGTGAAAGGGAGGAAAGAACAAAAGGCGGTGAAATAACTTTCAGAGGTGGAACTTTTAAAACAAATATTATTTTCCTTAACATTTCGTTTCATACTTCAAACAAAATCATGACAAGGACTCAAAATAGCTTTTAAATTTTAAGTCTACGTTTGTGGGTAACTTTGCTGTGGATTGTGGTTATCAGAAAGGCAGTCGCTCCACGTAAAAAAGGTACTGGTAATCGGCTGCGTCCGGTTAGACTGGAAGCCGACCTCAACACAGTTGGGAAAAGACTAGGCTAGAATATGATGACTCGTGTGTGAGTAATCTTAAAAAAAAAATGTAGTATGTATTGTGATATTGTCCCACTCCTGGGCAACCTGCTTTGTTATTAAAAAATATTAAAATCTAGCGATACAAATGGTACAGACGCCAGCACATCAACCTACTACAATCTGTCAGATTTCTGTAATAGATTTTCAACTTTATCGCTAAAGCATAAGGTTCAATGTTGATTGGGAAAATTTGACAGTTAGGTGTAGGTTGATGTGCTGGCGTCTGTACCTACTCTTTCTGGCTTGATATTTTGCACATTGGCTCGTAATGATATTTAAGCAAGATTTGGCCTTTTTATCACCGACAACCCCACATTTTCCATCTTATTAGCAAACACATCACGTCGACAGCACATAGGGGTCTCGCGAACCCCGTATAGAAATCACAAGCAACATTTTAGTCAGAGCTTTCAAACGCCCACAACAAGCTATGAATATTGTTGATCATATTTAAAAAAAAATACGTTCAAAGGCAGATTCCGAATTCAATTTCATGCCATTTAAAACGTTGAATAACCGTCAAACATAAATACAAAATGGCTGCAAAAATAATCTTTTCATTTCTCCCTCGTGTTTTGTAGGACGCAGGGAGGGAAATGTTTCATGTTTTTGTAATTGTAATTATAAGTATTCGGAGGCATCGTGCGATTTTCAATTAACGTTCAAATTATACCACCACCGCACCACGTTATTTATTTTCATTAATTTATGTTTCAATCTACTTTCCGCGTAATTAATTTTAATCAGATAATTACAACTTACTTTCAAAACAATTGCCATGTTTAACACAAATCGGACTTATCAAATTCTCACGACCACAAATCTTAAGATTCCAAATCTTCTAAAACTTCACCACATGTGCGTCAGTTATTTACGCAGAAATACGAAACTTTTACGTACATACACAGATTCGTAAAGCACGCGAACAGACACAAAGCGTTTTTGCTTGGTTCCATGAGTAATTTATGTATCGTATTCGTGTGGTATCGTTCGCAATTGGTTCTCTATGCGAATATTTTCTACAATAGCGTACCTATTATTGTTTGTCTCTCACAAGTATTTTGAATTTTTAAAGGAAAAATACTTTCGGAGCTGTGATTTATTAAAACCTTTATATGGAGATAGCTATGGAGATACCTATGGAGGTACCAGTTTTATTTTTGGAGATTTACATAAGAACTGGTTTTACGAATTATATCTGGCCACAAAACAACTTTACATCCAAGTCTGGATCTTCTAGAAATACTGGCAGTATTTTAGTTTTTTCTTCGCTTTGATAAGCAAATCGTCATACTCCTGAGGGGCGATTCTCGTAATTTTCATAACGTTCACAGTCTGATCTCAGTCTCAATCTGTCAAAAATAAATACCACTATAGTTTCCCTACGTTTTTGACAAGTATTTGACATTTATTGTCGCTGAGATGAGATTGCGACTAGATTTTGAACGTTTTAAATTACGGGAATTGGGACTGTGATAACTGTCGAATCCAAAACTAACGAGATAATTTATGTGAAGACCTTAGGATAAGATACAAATACGAAACTTACCGTAACTAACGCACCGCTTGATTCAATTAAAAATCACACCAACATGTAGCGATTTTTACCAAAATCGGTAGTACATTTTGACGTGATGTTGACAGACCGAAGCGCAAATTTACGCTGATTTCCATAATATCTATAAACGTTATTTAGCGCATACTTTGGCTAACAGGCAGGCCTTTGGCAGGAGGACCAAGGTAACTGACATAGCTCGAAGAATTGCCAAACTTAAGTGGCAGTGGGCAGGGCACGTTGCTCGCAGAACAGATGGCCGATGGGGCCGAAAGGTTCTGGAGTGGCGACCGCGTACCGGAAGACGTAGCGTTGGAAAGCCTCCCACAAGGTGGACCGACGACCTTGTGAAGGCCGCAGGAACCTGTTGGATGCGAGAAGCACAGAACCGGTCGAAGTGGAGGTGCTTGGGGGCCTATGTCCAGGATTGGACGTCTTTCGGCTGAAATGATGAATGATGTGATGACTTTGGCTAAGCGTTATTCCTGTCACTGTCACAAAACTATAAAACTACAAGTGCAACATAGAGACGGGAACATGTCTTAGTCAAAAAGCTCGTGCTAAGTAACGTTTAAAATAGATCTGGACCTAAGTTACTTCCCTGCACCACACCCTTAAAAATTTGGCTTATCAAACAGGTACTTGAACTAGAATGTATTTATATTATAACATCATCATCATGTACTGTAGGTACACCTTTGTCTAACCTTCCGGGAATTACATGCGTGATGATAAGTTATGTTATCATCATCATAAAAATACAATACAAGCGGATGACTCACTAAGTTTTTCTCGGCAACACTAACAGTCGCTAACCAATGTTAATGAGGTCGTAAAATCAATCCGATATGGATAAGATGAGAGTTTTAAATGGCTGCTTTCTGAGCACTTAAATGTTGCTCGTGCCGACACGTTTGAAGAAACGGTTCGGTAGAAAAGTCGTAAGTAATTGTTCAAAGACGAAGGTTTGTTGGCTTTCACACATTTTAGAGCTGGAATAGCCGAATAGTGATACCCTCTAGCCCGTAAATATACAGGATCCGTTGCTGAATCTGCCTGCATTTGTCATCATCCAATAACAGTTTACTGGTGGCTAAGCCTCGCCAACTACTTAGTTAACTTTTATACAAGCTTTTAGGATTGGTGGTCTGTAGAGAATCAAAATAAAGACCATGAAAATGACGAAAGCCCGACATCGACAGCAGATTTACTGATCAGAGTCTACTGCAAATAGAATAGAGTTAAGTAATATAAAGTCAAACTCACAGACCGTATTAAGAACTCTATACTTCGTTCCAAGACACAAATAGCGGACGCTGGCCGCACAGCTGCTGAACTAAAGTGGAACTGGGCTGGCCATATTTGTCGCATGTCGGAGCAGCAATATGCAAAAGCCACCAGTCAGTGGATCCCCAATGGCAAGAAACGACTGCGCGGCAGTCCCAGAAAGAGATGGCGGGAGGAGCTGGACTCCTTAAAGGATTGGCCCACAATCGCAGTAGACCAGGAAAAGTGGAAAGAGGGAAGGGAGACCTTTGCCCTGCAGTGGGACAACACAGGCTTATAATAATAAAATAAGTAATCTGACCCCAAATGAATTCAAAATCAATGTAGGCAGTGGTTTTTTACGACCTAATACCCCATGACATTGTTGACAGGGGCTTGTGGCTAAGTAATATCAGCCGCACGGGTCGATCGATCAGGTTAAGCTACGCTTGTCGCGGTTGGTCCGTGGATGGGTGACCATCTTTACATACCAAGCCCCATCCGTGCCTCGGAAAGCACGTTAAGCCGTTGGTCCCGGCTGTCATTCATGGCTCTTTCTTTGACAGTCGTTAAGGGTCGTCCAGAAGCCCGAAAATCTGACAACCAGTCTTACCAAGGGGTATCATATTACCCAGTAACTGGGTGGTGGAGGTCAGATAGGCAGTCGCTCCATGTAAAATACTGGTATCCAGCTGCATTCGGTTAGACCGGAAGCCGACCCCAACATAGTTGGGAAAAGGCTAGGCAGATGATGATGGACCACATGACATTGTTATGTAAACTCTGCCATAATTCATAAGTCCATCATCTCGTCACGGTTTAACCCTTACAACGACAAAGTCAACCATATCAAATATCAAAACATTTAGAAACGTATCAGGTTTTAAATACACCCCAATTTTAAACCGGTTGAAATTGAGGGTTGAAAAAAACCCCCTTAACATTAAATAACACTTGATCGTCATGAACAATGGAACCCTAAAATTAAAAAAAAAAACTGCAACAATACAAAGGGCTACGTACGGTTTCAGGTAGGTATCAATTTCAATATCCGGGGGGTGATAGGATGAATGTGTTGAAAACGGAATCTTATTCCTGAAAGTTAAAGTTTGTTTTGGGTTGTATTACGTGCAGATGAGTGGGTGGTCAGACAAAACAGATGGTTAGGTACGTTTTTGCAGATAAATATAAGTTAAATTGGCGTATAGTAAAATTATTGATTTCCATATAGGAATGGTAAAATATTGCTTTGTTGTACACCGGTTTAGGCCACCAAATGGTCATCATGCGCTATTAATAATAACGAGAAGTACTTTTCTCGGGGACTCAGAGTGCTCAACTAGTTGATGAACGTCCTATGCACCCTGAGTCCTGCTACAACCTTGCTAAATGAGAAACATTTCTACCTGGGAATGAGTTATTCATAAAATAGTTGAGTTATTCCGGTCGGATCCCATGAACTGATCCCCTGCTACTTATTCCTCTGTTTTAATCTATGTCTTATCCACTACTAGCTGTTACCCGCGACTTCGTTCGCGTTGATTATTTTTCGTGGGACCCTATTTTTTTATTTCTAAACAAAGGTAGCCTAAGTTACTCCTTATTAAAAAGAAAAAGAAAAGAAAAAAAAAGAGATTAGCCAGAACAAACAGACAGACAAAAATTGTAGAAAATGTTATTTTGGTATATGTACCATGTATACATCCATAAAATATGCATTTAGTAAAAAGCGGTTATTTTTTAATATTAAAAACAGACACTCCAATTTAATTTATTTGTATTGATGTAGATAAACTTTCTCATTCCGGTCTGATCCCCTTTTTCTTTTTTTTTTAATTCCGGACGGATTTCGGCTTGAGCTATTCTCATATAGTAATTCGTGCTCCTATACCAGAGGAGCAGACATTTAGAAATACACAAAGTCAGAAACGATCACGCGTTTTCCCTGTAGGATTGGCAAAAAATACGGACCGTCTTACAACGTTGAGTTTATTAACCCCTAATATCGCAAATAGACGACCTTTTCGTACCCGAGAGACGAATAAGGTAATAACAGACAGATAGGAAGTATATTTATGTGAGAATTTATTAGCTTGAAAGGTTGCAAATTAAATCGGACTGTCGAAACTCTGCCTCGATAATCGAGTGGACTTTTGGATAGGTCAGAAAGGACATTAAAATGCCCACTGATGTTTAGTGACGGTCAAAGAAAAAATTGCGTTTGGCAAACAGATTCGTTGGGACTGGAATCATGAGAATGTTTTACTCATGTCCAATCTCTAACTTGTGATTACATAATATGTGAGACGGAATAAGCATTGTTCACCACGCTCACTCACAGGCGATTTCAGGTTTTTGGTTTTCTGACAAGTTTTTCATTACTGGAGTGATGTAGTGGCTTTACAAACATCGAAAATGTCATTCGTTGCTGGTTGCATGCAAGGTATCAAGTTTTGAATCCACAGTTACGTCAAACACGCGAGTCACAAAGATACACGAATTTTTATATACAAGAAGATTTTTTATCACCATCCAAATTTTTACAGGTTGTTCTATCCATGAATATGAACAACTTACACTAAGGGACCAACTCTGAAATCACAAAAAAAAATCTGCTGTTTAATACAAAAGTTCAATACCTACTTCACCAAAATGTATGAAACAGTTGATTTTTTTTTCGTGATTTCAGAGTTGATCTAAATTGCGATAGTGAAAATATTGATATATTTTAATATGAAATGGGATAGGCTCTGTGTACACTGATAACATAATGTTCTGTGAAAGTCTAATTTCCCTAGGGTTGGGTACCCACTCAACCCACCTACCCAGGTGCGATGAGTAATATCAAAATATTACCGTATCATGATGGCTTCGATAACGGTTAGTGATAAGCCTAGAAGAGCAGTTTATTTAAGCGAACCGTTACTATAAAGACTTTAGACGTAATTTGATGTACGAAACGACGAACGATGGGACTTAATATCATGTCCTGCGTGTCCTGTCAGCTGCACGTTACAGGAACTGATGGACGCTAGTGATGGCGCCAAATACGTAGCCGAATTCTGGGCCGTGTCCATTTGGATTGCCATCGATACTCTATGAAGAAGACTTCACGTAAGAACTTCAAGTGAAGGAGCTCGTTTAGGAAGTTTAAACTACTACCAAACAAAAAAAAAAAATTATGCCGCCAGTCAGCGTTGCTGTGTTCCAGGTTGTAGGAAGCAAAAGGAGTAAGTAAGAATCGTAGAAGGTTCAAGGGTCCTGTATGTAGTTTCTGCCTATCCTTACCGGACAAAGGCGTGCGGTTATAGTCGTATCATCATTATCATTGGCAGCCACGGCTGATTATACGCCATCTCCTTTTCGTGCCATGCTTCCCTGGTCGTCTCATGTATACGACGACTTCTAAAACCGTTGCCTGAACATTTACAAACAAGTTCCCAGAATCGCAAATCAATTTTTCATAGCACATTCTATTCGACCTTGATGCCGCGTCCGTCAGGCTGGGTACAGCAAATTGATGTCAAACGATACTTCACATTGGTGTTAAATCATGCGTCTATTGTGTGGACGTCGGTGCTTGCAATATGAAACTTTAGCGTTTTTTGTCGATTAATTCTGTCAATCTTCAGTATAATATCACGCCAATATTACCCGAATGGTTAGGCAGAGGGTTGGTGTGTGGTGCACCGACAATTCGTCGAGTTGTGCTGTTCGTATCTAAGGGGATACCCTATATTGCCATAACCCAGGCTCAAATCCAGACTTTGCGCTGAGGATTTTCTAATGGAAACCACAATAGAAAATTGTCCCAGCCAAGGTGATAATCCTAAGCACCAATCGCCAATATTTAGTTTTTTGAAAAAGGTTTCTAGTTTGTCCCAAGAATCGAACCTGCGGGGTGATTGCGTAACACAGTAACAGTAGGAATGGTGTCCACAAACTACCGTTTAAACTTCGGCAAGGAAACCGAAGACAGATCGGTGTCAAATCTATCATGAGAACCACTTCATTGGAAGACGTACTCGACCCATTTCTAGTTGTTTAGCTCTGTCTATAGCTAAACGTTTGAAGCTTCGTTTAGGTTTAGAATTAGATGGAGTGTAAGACATTCAAACAATGGAGAATTTATTGAGCTGTGCGTGGATTAGCTGTTTTTCTCGAATATTGTATATTTCAGGCCTAGTTTTGAGCGGCAATGAGACCTTTCATCACCACTGCTCTCAAAACGGTGAAGGAAAACATCGTGAGGAAACCGGCATGTACTAGTACCAAAAATTCGAAGACATGTAACATCTAACAACCCGCACTGGGCCCGCGTGGTGGATTACGGCCCACTCCCTCTCACACAGAGGAGGCCTCTGTTCCAGCAGTGGGAACATTATAGGCTGATTATGGAAACCCTACATACTTGACCGATTTCTATTAGGTAATGGAAATCGAAACGTCGATCGCTTTGCGGTTTCGGATATCGGATCCAACTGTGTTATTAGCAGATTGTTTGTAGCGGTTTGCTGCACATTTTGCCTTTTTAATTTCAGTTTCCATTTGTATTTGCTGTTGCAATGTATGTTTTTGTACTCAAAGCACAGAATCAAAGATAGAGCTAGCTCTATTTTTTGGCAGTTTAAAAAAAAAGTATATTATGTATTAACACGCGCACAAGAAGATCACTAACTAAACTAAACATAAAGACAAAGTGTTTAAAAAAACAGAAAGTTCTGTAAGAGGCCAAAAGGCTCCTATCTCAGCATGATGCTGTGACATTTAAAAATAATTGTCGTAGCGCTGGTATTGACAGGCCTGATGGTCTAGTGGTTAGTGACCCTGACTGCTATGCCGGAGGTCGTGGGTTCGATTCCCACCCAGGACAAATGTTTGTGTGATGAGCACGATCATTTGTTCTGTGTCTGGTTGTAATTTATCTATAATATGTATGTATTTAGAAATATATAAGTATGTTTATCAGTTGTCTAGTACCCATAACACAAGCTCTGCTTAGCTTGGGACTAGATGGCGTTGTGTGATAGTTGTGGAATAATATTATTATGGTTTTTAAATTTAATTTTCTCAGGTTAGTACCTGGTATTTTCAGAATCTCACGGGTGTGAACCAAGGTGAGATTCTAGTTATTATTTTCAGAAGGTAAATTGCTCTGTACTGCAGTGAAATTATTATCCAAATCTAGTTGTAAAAATTTTCTTACTATGCGGCAAGTGTTTAATATGGCAGCTTTTTGTAGTGTTATGTATGTGTATTTAGGTAGATTTAGTGCATTAAAACTATTGAATATTTGTTTCGGGATAACACCTGTTGTTGATATTACTATTGGGACTATAGTGACTCTATTCATTTTCCAAACTCTAGTAATTTCCTCTTGTAATTCTGTATACTTCCTGATTTTTTCTGTGATAGTTTTTTGAATGTTATTAGTATTTGGGACGGCTATATCTATTATAAATGTGTGTTTGTTTACTTTATCAACTAGTGTTATATCAGGTCTGTTGTTATATATGGTGTGGTCTGTAATTATAGTGCGGTCATAATATATTTTGTAGAATTGGCTTTCTAATACAGCTCTAGGCGTGTACTTGTAATATGGTGTGTAGGGATCCTGCATGAGTTTAAGTTTAGTTGCGAGTTTTTGGTGTATGATATTAACAAGTTGATTATGTCTGTGCGTATAGTCGTTTTGGGTTAGTGTGATACAAGCTCCTGTGATATGTTGTATTGTTTCAGGTTTACTGTGACATTTTCTGCATAAATCATTTCTTACTGTACCATCTTTTATTATGTATTTTCTATAATTTTTCGTATTAATGACTTGATCTTGGATGGCTAACATAAACCCTTCTGTTTCAGGGAACAGCTCACTTAACTCTAGCCATTTGTTAGAAGCCTCTTTATCTATGTATGTTTGGTATAAATCGTTGGGATGTCTTCCATGTAGTTCCTTTTGCCTCCACTTTCTGTGTATCTCTTCTATATGTCTTGCTTTATCTACTGTCTCAATATTGCTATCATCGCTAAGGTTCAATGGTGTATATTGTTTGTCTATCTCTATAATTGTTTTGTGTAATTGACTGTTGTTTTTCTTCCGCCAGAAAAAATGTTTTAAATTTATGACTTGTCTTTTATGAAGATGTGATATTTCTACTAGTCCCCTGCCACCTTCTTTTCTGGACATTATAACTCTTTCTATTGCTGATTTGGGATGGTGATATCTATGTTGTGTCAGTGTGGTTCTTGTTTTTACTTCAAGTGCATGTAATTCTGTGTAAGACCATTTTATTACACCGAAAGAATAAGTAAGTATTGGAATTGCGTATGTATTTATGGATTTAAATAGGTTTTTACTAGATAGGTGCATTTTGCATAACGAATGTATTCTGCTATTGTATTCTTTTTTAAGTTTATCCTTAACAATCTTATGTTCTAACAATCGTGCTTGATTGTAACCTAAATATTTGTATAGTTCTTCGTCTTTCATCGCTTCTATTACTTCTTCGGTGTCTGTTGAGTAGTTTCCTTCTATAATCTTACCTTTCTCTATATTTAGTTTCCGGCATTTATCTAGTCCAAAATCCATTCTTATGTCTTTCGAAAATGTTGTTGTTATGTTTAATAAATCGTGTAAATCTGTATTTTTATTAGCATATAGTTTTAAGTCATCCATATATAGTAAATGTGTAATTTGGTGTAATATTGACCTACCGTTCTTAATATCAAAGCCTAATTTCGATTCGATTAATGCTCGGGAGAGTGGATTCAGGGCTAGACAAAACCATAGAGGGCTTAATGAGTCCCCTTGGAAAATACCCTTTTTAATCGCAATTTCGTCTACGGATAAGTTTGTTGTTTTAGTGTGTAATTTTAGTGTAGTTCTCCAGGATCCCATTGTATTCTTAAGAAAATTTATAATTAATGGATTGATTTTATAAATGTTTAATACTTCGATCAACCATGAGTGAGGAACGCTGTCGAATGCCTTCTTGTAATCTATGTATGCTATGTATAGGTTCTTTCTAGATCTCTGAACGTATTTTAAAATAGTGGAATCGATAATTAATTGCTCTTTACATCCCATATGACCACGCCTACATCCTTTCTGTTCTTCAGTCAAGATATTGTATTGTTCAGTGTGTTTAATAATTTTATTCGTTATACATGACGTTATGATTTTATATAAGGTTGGCAGGCAAGTGATTGGTCTATACTGTGAAGGATCCTGGGTTCTACTTGATTTTGGGATCATATATGTGATTCCTTTAGTCAAAAATTCGGGAATATTTTGATTGCCTTTTAAAATATCATTTATTTGTTCTGCTAACGTGCTATGAAGTGAATTAAGCCTTTTTATCCAAAAATTGTGTATACCATCTATTCCTGCTGCTTTCCAGTTATGTGTTTTATTTATTCTACTAGTTTATGAGGAATCGATTCAGAATAACCTCTCCTTCCATATTCTATCAACCGTTATCTCAGTATTCACTTTACTCCCTTTGTAGTCCATACCGCTTTTCTCTTCCCATTTTTTAAATTTTTTCTTAAAGGAATCAACTCGGCATATCTTCTTCCTTCATACACCTCTCTCAATCGTCATCTCAGTATTCACTCCCTTTCTAGCAATATCACTTTTCCAATGTTTGTAATGTGGCCGTCAGAATCCTACTAATTTTCATACAACAGTAATTTTGAATGATGAAGTGAAACCTATGTGGAATATCAATCAGCAACAATGAATAGGTGTAATAAATAGTTAAATCCACAGCGGCACACTGGTCGGGTTGGCAACATGATTAACTAGAGTTGCCTCGCAGATACTGCCAACTATGAGTAACGGGTTGCTTTAGGAGCATCAGTTATTGCTGACGTGTGTTCGAAGCTGTTACATTTTTAATACGATTGTTTTGGCCTATTTCTACCATTGACCACGACTATATTGCTGCTGGGCAAAGTTCTCCCCATAGTATTTCTTTGTGTTGCCATTTCTAGCAAATCTTTCATGATCACATTCAAAGATATAGAAAAAAAAAAGTATACGACTGCCTGAGCTAGACTCATTAGATCGGAATAAGTGGAAAGAGGAAAGCGAGGCCTTTGACCTCAGTAGGACAACATAGGCTTATAATAATAATTAATAGTGCCTGAGTACGTCTGGTGCACCCTGAGACTACCAACCTTAATGACTGGCCTATACAGGTGATTTTACCGGTTCCAAATTTTTACAGGGTGTTCTACTTTCACTGTGGGACCAACTCAGAAATCACGGCGTCTGTACGAACATTAAATATCGTATCTCCGTTAATAGTTTTGAGAAAATTTGTTTGTTCTACGTCCGTAAATAATTTCTAATGAATGATAAATCTGTCAGATGTATTTTAAGATAAGATAAGATAATTTTTATTTGTCCAAAACATGAGTATACACACACACAGCATGCAAGATGTTACGTCAAATTATAATTATAAACAGTCATGTTTTGCCTGACCGGCGTACAAATATAAAATGTTGGACGCTACATAGCATCAGTTGATTTTAAATTCGTCCATTACACACAGCGAATAATATAGAGACCATACTTAACTAAATGGTACAACAAAAATACAATCAAATAATGTCATAGACTCATCATAGTAAATAATACAAATGTCAAAGCAATTATTAATAAAATTAGGATGTCAATAATTATAGAAGTCAAATTAATTTGTCAGTTAGAAATTCGTCAGTGCTGTAATAGACTTTCTCCAGCAGAAGGCTTTTTAATATATTTCTTAATTTTTCAGTAGTTAATTCTCTCCACTGTTTTGGCAACTTATTATAAAGAATTGGTGCCATACAGAATACACTTTTACGCATTAGAGTTGTCCTGGATCTCGGGATACATAGCTTACTATTGTCGCGTCTATTTCGAACTACTTTATCTGACACTAAGGGAAATAGGTGTGGATTCGATTTGACAAACATGATGGTCTCTAAAATGTACATTGACGGAAGGGTTAATATTTTATATGCTTTAAAAAATGGTTTGCAACTCTCTGTAACATGAAGACCAAACATAGCCCTCAGACACCTCTTCTGCGTTTTAAAAATCACATCCTTATTTGTTGAATTTCCCCAAAAAATTAGTCCATATCTCAAGTTAGAGGACACCAGGCCGTGATAAGCAGTTAGCAGTGCATCAACATTTAAGATGGGGGCCAATTTATACAGGGCATATGTGGAATTACTAATTTTTTTGCCTAATGTTTCCGTATGCGCTTTCCAGTCTAATTTACTGTCAATAGTTATACCAAGAAACTTGGTAGTGTTTACTTTGACTATGTTGTGATTACAATAATGGATATTTACATTTGGTATGGATGATCTTTGGGCAAAGTGCAGAATATTAGTTTTCTCAAGGTTTATCTTAAGATTATTGTTTTCCAACCATGTTACCATTGATTCTATGGACATATTAATGTCAGTTTCGTATGTGTCTCTGTTTTTGCAAGCAATTGTAATGGTACTGTCGTCGGCAAAAAGTGTCATCGGGTGGTCGATACTTTTGGGTATGCCATTAATGTATAATATAAAGAATAGCGGGCCTACGACAGTACCTTGCGGCACGCCAAATTTAACTACACGTTCTTTTGACCTATACATAATTTCCTGTTTATTGCTTTCATTTACTGCTGAGATTTCTGTAAATTGTATTCTGTTGCTTAAATAAGATTTAATAAGGTTTAAGACATTACCTCTAATGCCATATGCTTCTAATTTCTCAATAAGTATGTCGTGCCGGACATGGTCGAAAGCCTGTGTCATGTCACAGAATATCGTACATACAGGTATATTCGAATCTACTTTTTGCATGACATTGTGTAAAAAATCGTAAATTGCCAAGTTTATTGTTTTACCATTTCTGAACCCTTTCTGTTCATTAGTGAGTATATTTTCTCTTTCGAGGTAAGTATACAACTGTTTATATAAATACTTTTCAAATATTTTAGAGATTATACTAATAAGGGATACTGGTCTATAGAATTGCATTAGCTCTTTATTTTCCTTTTTAAATAGCGGCTTAATGATAGATATTTTTAGTGCATCGGGAAAAATACCTGTCTCGATACACAGATTAATTATATAGCTTAGATGCGGTGATATTTCTCCCGCTACAGATTTTATAACTTTTGTTGATAGGCCATCGTGTCCTACACTATTTGTATTTTTCAATTGTTTTATAATTTTAAACACTTTACAGTCTCGTATCCTTGGATAACATTTAAAATGAGTATCCTACTATAATAACATTATAGCTGTTGTTTGGATGTTTGTTACTCAATCACGCAAAAACGGCTGAACGGATTTGGATGAAATTTGGCACATCGAGAGTTTATAACCTGGATTCACACATAGGATACTTAATTCCGCCATAAACGTGGACAAAAGCGATTTTTTTACTAAAGTAAAATGTTTCTCCTCAGTGTAAGATTTTCGGATTGAAGTAATTGAACTAATAGGGACCGAAACTTGAAACTGCAGCCTCGCAAAGTGGAGCTATCGCGACGGTATGGCAGCAGGGTGTGGATATGGTGATGTGGTATGATGTGTAACTATGTCCGACCTCCTATCCTGCCCTCTGTGCTCCAAGAAATGCAGCCATAGCGACCACAGATGATGCCGTGGAAGTGGCGAAGTTTTGGGCTAGCAAAATTTAATACACTGTCGTGCCATCTACACGGTGAAGAAGAAGAATCTAATCTAATATAACTATTGTCAAGTCGCGCTAAATTTGCCAAAGATGTAAACAACAATGGCAGCTCGAAATTGAATAAAATCGATATACAAGTACATTTATTTTAAGTAATGTTCGTTTTCGTCTAAATCTCCGAGCTAACTAGACGAAAACAAATATTACTTAGCCGGACTTTAGCCTGTATTATCCCACTGCAGGGCAAAGGCCTCCCTCTCCCTTTTCCACAAAATTCTGTCATGCCATTGCTTTCGGTAGGAGTCAAGCTCGTCCCGCCATCTTCGTCTTGGCCTGCCGCGATAGTGTCGTACGTTTAGTGGGACCCAATCGGTGGTTCTCTTAGCCCATTTGTCATCTGACATGCGGCAGACAAGTCCGGCCGGGACTAGACCGGTATCGAAGCAGAGAACGAAAAAAGATAAACACCTAATATATAACTTGTTTGTCCTAAAATTCCTTTTCAAAATGGTAATTCCATGAAACCACCTAAAAATATCTGACACGATTCGCCCTTTAATAATCCCAAATTATTGAATTTAATGAAAGAACCTTTGCGTTCATTGTTCAGATGGAAAAACAAATTATGAGGGCGTTTGAAGGGTGTTGAACACAGTGGTTTAATTATGAGTAACAAAGTAAAATGGGTGTAAAATTACGTACCTATATTTATTTATTTCGGTAGTAACAATATGGTGATTATATTGAAGAGATTATTGAATTAATGAGTGTATAGTTTCTGAACTACTACAGGGTCAAATTCAATTAGCTAGCGAAACTCCGCAGAATTGATGGGTGTCGATATCTAAACACGACAAAAAAAAATGATGGTTTCTTTGGGGCAAATACTTTGAAGTATGAGTCGAGAAAAACAGTTTTGTTTTATCGTGTTCAGATATTATAAGAAATGATGATACATGACGGTATAAGGACTCGGTTCGTAGGTTCACGTTATTCGATATTATAAATAATAATATGTTAATCCCAGTAGCAGATCGAAATCGGCGTACTATTTGGGTTGTGTGCTGCTCAGAATTCAACAAAGAAAACGTCCAAAAGTTTGCAGCAAAAAAAAGCACCTTACAAACAGGTTTACTCCAAAATTAAAATACATCCCACACAAAAATCTTTTCAAGAACCTTTCATACCAACAAAATACTGTACACTCAAAGTAATTATGGTACGCCAAAAAATGACCTAAAAAAGAACTTTCAAAAGGTACTGCGGTATAAGGGCTATTTAAAATTAACATAATATGTACGGTACGTTCGTTAACCGAATACTTGACGAGATTCCAACGAGGTAGAATGCGGTCTGATGACTAATGGAAGCCGCGAAATGTATAAAAAATGTGAGATGTGAATGTCGGGTCGAGTATAGATAGAATAGGACTCAATAGGGGTTCCGTATTCACATACATTCATGCCGCAGTTTTCTCCGAATGGGTACGTGGAGGTGTACCTATAGTACACCCACATTTCGCCAGTTATGTTTAAATCCCATTTAAAACCCTATTGCCATCAACAGGGCACAAATCCAGACCCAATCTTATCTAATTTTACTTTGCCCGACCCCGAGCCCAGGACCTCATGCTCGGCAGTAGCGCTTGCGATCACTTGACCAACGAAGTTTAAACTAAGTCTTGGTTCAAGTCTATTGTTTGTGACGCTAAAGCGAAAACACTAATATACTGAACTTACGCCCAAAATGCCAATAAATGTGTTTCTCTTCAAATCTCAATCCCAATATATGACTGCCATGCATGTCGTTCGATCGATATCCTAATACGCGTGCCAATCACTCAACTCTGCTAACGTTCGTGAACTGTCAAAAGAAACAGTTACTATATTGACACGCGCCAACTGTCATATTCGCAATCTTTAATCTATGGTCGGCCGCCTCATAATAATAATGATGGTGAGAAAGTCAATTCATGGATTGATAGGCAAGCTTCACCCAAACATTGGCGTGTAATTTACAAGAATTATTTTTATTTCGAATTAGCGGCCCACCCCAGCTTCATACATACGTATAACATAATCAGCCTATTCTGTTCCTACTGCTGGGACACAGGCCTCCTCTCGGGGAGAGGGAGTGGGTCGTAATCCACCACGCGGGCCCAGTGCGGGTTGGCAGATGTCACATGTCTTCGAAGTTTTGGGTCTAGGACATGCCGGTTTCCTCACGATGTTTTCCTTCACCGTTTCGAGAGCAGTGGTGATGAAATAATTTACACAAAGTAAAGCGCCTGTCTGAGTTGGAACCTACGACCTACAACTCGTAAGTGGCGGCCGTTACCACTTGGCCACCGCTGCTCTCCACCCCAGCTTCGCAAGGGTGAATTTTTTTTTTCGAATTTCCGAAATTTTCTTTCATACAAACCTTGTCCTGACAATACCGAACACAACAAAAAAGAATTATCTAATTTGGTGTAGTCATTCGGAAGCAATGCGCGTACAGATATTTCGGCGACTTTTTTTTATAACTATGTAAGGAAGGATAAGGAAGAACATGCAGTGAAGATCCTTGTATCACTAGTGAACCCTAACTAGATAAGTAGATACTATACCATGATACCAGTATGAAAAAGTTGTGGTTTTCATAATGGCGCTATAGCGACTGTTGGCAGCAGTAAAAAGTTGATATCTCTAGTTCTTTATTACAATGTATTACAGGGGTAAATAACCGGTCAATATTGCAGTATTGTTGCAGTGACCAGTGAAGCATTTACTGTCAATGTGAGCTGTAGTCACAGCTAGATAACGCACGAGCAAATACTACGCGTGTCAAAAATCGCACCAGCTTACGTACAAAAATCGTATGCCGCCACTTTCGCGCTCAGTCCTGTGTAGGTACTGCTGACTGGGTGAGCTTGAGCGCTGGCGCTAGGCCCCGGGGGTGGGGCGAGACGAGTGCCGCACGCGGAGTCGTCTTTGAATCGATTTGATTTTCCCATTACTAAATAGTGCTTACGACGTCAAAATAGTAGGTAGTCAAAAAATGGCACGCTTGTTTTTCATACAGAGTTATTTGACAATTTCCCACCAAAAAAAAAAATGCGTACGCGAACGTGAAGACGAGTAGCGTCAGCACGTAACACATATACGCGCACACACATTTCCGACTTCGCCTATGTCTCAGACGGTACTGACAGCTCCTGCGCTTGCACACACATTCACAGCGTGTTTGTACATTGGTAACCACAAGTGAAGCGTGCTTCGCTTCGTGAGATAAAAATACCGTATTTGAAACAAATTGTTACATTGTGTGCGATGTGCTCACATCCTATTGTATTGGTCTCTGCATGTATGATAGCCTTGAATGGTTGATATTTATGCTAAAGGATGAGCTATTCTCAATCCTTACTACTAGGGCGTGAATGTAATAAAATAAAAACGCCCAAAATTGCATTCCCGAGTGTTTCACTCTAAGGCATCGACATCTGTGTGTAGTGATTATAAACCTGAATGTTTCGATGTGTCCAATTATAATCGGAAAACCTGCAATCATTTTCCAGTAACGGGAGCGGAAAATACCGCATCCACGAGTAGGTACCGCCCACACGCAGAGGCACGGGATTCGCAATAGCGTGAATATTGACATTTATTTGCACTGAAACTCGTATGAATTTCATTTCATATTACCCGATAGGTATTTTAAAAACGAAGGCACTGTAGTCTTTATCTATACAGTCATCTATATGTTTTCAAATACATAAAATTTAAATTATCTGTTTGTAACAGGGTTTGCTGATATATAACAGCAAATATACATATATCATGATATACATCACGTTTTACATCAATTGATATTTATATGGATATACACCATTATAATTTCTAATTTTGACAATACGAATGACGAATATCAAATGATATTTATGTTTCTAGGATTCTCCAAATAACGTGTAAGTGCGATTTCATTATTATAGAGTCAATTATAGGGACATTACTTAACACTAGCTACAGAACTAACATGTATTAATACCAATTCACGCCTAAACCACTGAACGGATTTCGATAAAATTTAGCAAGGAGGTAGATGGCATCCTGGGGAAGGCCATAGGCTATTTTTTTTGTCCCGGGAGTACGTTCCCGTGGGATAACTGTCGACCTCCACGCGGACTAATCCGCGGGTAAAAGCTAGTAAAATATAACTACACAATTCCAGATCTAGTAGTTTACCAACAGTGTTGATTCTGGCACAGTATAAACTCCCATAGGATACGAACTATGGATTGTTCGTATTCATAGTCAATAGAAAGTTAACAAACATAGTTTGATATTAAACACTCGAAGGAATTGATATAGAGTTACACATTATATTATACAGTATTTTTATCTTACGAAGCGATGCACGCTTTACTTGTGATTACTAAGTGTAAAAACACGCTATGAATGTGTGTGAGTGCAGGAGCTCTCGAGACCGAGGGTGAAGTGTTGCCATCATGCACACACTCATAGCGCGTCGCTTCGTGAGATAAAAATATAACAACAGTCGTTAAGGGTAATCGGAAGCCCAAAATTCTGACGATCAGTCTAAACAAGGCATATCGAGTTACCCTGTGGTGGAGGTCAGATAGGCAGTCGTTCCATGTAAAATACTGGTATTCAGCTGTATCCGGTTAAACTGGAAGCCGACCCAAACATAGTTGGGAAAAGGCTAGGCAGATGATAAGCTATTAAAAAAATAGGGTCCGCTTTCTAGCTTAACAAAAATGTCAGTTCCTCCGTCCAAAATGGAGGCATTGACACTAGTTACCACCACATTTACCCACGATTATTTACAGTCAACCAAAGAGATAAGTATGCAGGATCGTCCGATATAGTTGAAGTTTAGTAAGAAACTCATGTACTCAGTAAACAAAAACTTCTGCATACTAAGGAAAACTATAGAGTAGCTTCATGTATGAAACTTTCCTTTAATGTTATCCGAACTTTATAACTACTAACTAGTGCTTACGACTACGGTAATGTTTATGTTTAAGCTTTATTGCGCTAAAACTTGTTTATGGATTTCGTGGCTACGTTTCAGTCAGTGTTGTTAAAAGGCTCGAGTCTCCCGAGTCTTCGACTCATTCAAGGCTCGAGTCTCCTATGAAGCCTCGAGCTACAGCCTCGAGCCTTATTTCGAAGGCTCGAGCCCAGTCTCGAACCCTAGTTCCGAGGTTCGAGTCGCGACTCGAGCTCTGTTTTAAAGGCTCACTACACAACATTAACAAGCAACCGGAGACTATAAATATCGCAGATGAAGTCGATAGATACATAAATATGCCTATTGAGCCTGAAAACACGAATGTATTAATGTGGTGGAAAAAACAAAAAGAATTGTCTTTGTCGACCTTAGCTCAAATAGCATTTGAAGTTTTGTCTATACCAGCAACAAGCGTTCCTAGTGAACAAGCCAAAAAAAAAGAAACAGGCTAAGCAACAAAAATATCCAGGCATCAATGTGCTTATCGTCATGGTTAAAAATCGAATAATCATTAATTGTATAATAAAGTTTTCTTTTTTCTATCTTTTTATTTCACTCTTTTAAACGTACTTACCACATTAAAACAAAAATATTTCATTTTAATATTATCAGGCATTTAAATAAAACTCGAGCTTCGACTAGAGTCCTTCATTTAAGGCTCTTGAGCCTTCAAGGTTCGAGCTTTTAGGGCTCGAACCTTTTAGACTTACGAGCCCTCAGAGCTCGAGCTTTGAAGACTCAGTAGCTTCGACTCAGAGCTCGAGTTTCCGCCTCAGAGCTCATTTCTCACAACACTGTTTCAGTTCTATTTTATGGTTAATCATGTTGATTTTGTGTTAATACTATCGTGTCTATGTTTAGTCAGTATCGAATTGATTGCTCAGATGAATGACTAAAACGATAGTCATTGAGGATGAATCATTCACAGATCTTGTGTTCAGTTTAGTAACAATTTATAGTATGCACGAGTAGTATATCGTTTTCAGTTTGAACACAGCGGAGGCAAAAATGAAGAGCTAATAAGGTACACACGGCTACACATCAAGCTATACATTTCCAGTTTTAGCCGACCTCGCATTGTATAGGTTTTTCATACAATCCGAAGTCAGCTTATACTGATTATGTATAGCTTGATGTGTAGCCGTGCGTACGAATACCTACATCTCCCCAATATTCAACTCGCTTGTTGAGCCGGAGGAAAAAAACAGTGAGGTGGTACACATGGCTACACATCAAGCTATACATAACCAGTATAAGCTGACTTCTGGTTGTACGAAAAACCTATAAAATGCGAGGTCAGCTAAAACTGGAAATGTATAGCTTGATGTGTAGCCGTGTGTACACATAATCACGACGCAAACGTTTAATTGCTGGCATTGAAGACTTGCCTTCTTGCCATTCATTAAAACACTGAGGTATGCCTCATTACCAACACACTGTAATGCTGCAATAGGTAACGTAAGAGAAACTGGAATTGTTTAAAGCTGCTTAGAAAATCTTGTACTACTCTCGAAAGTTTAAGATTGTCAGGCATCGTGCTTCAGCCCGATTCAAACTTTATGGCGGCTCTGAGGTACGCTACTCGCTTCGCAGTACCTCACCCCTCATCCTGAACACGACACGTGAATTTGTTACTGCGCAGCGACTCACCTGATGTTCAGAGCCGACATAAAGTTTGAATTCGACTGTTTCTCGCATTTTAGCTGCACTCCACGTGCTATCTCTTCTGTGTGCCTAGCACACTCAAATACAAACAAACAAGATTAAAATCACACAAACAGTGTTTGATAGCTTTAGCCTAACATCTACCTATGTGTATAGTGAAAAGCTTTTAACCGAAGCATTGAACCAGAACTGTTGACGGCCTTTTGGTGCGATCGGATTAAATATAACTCCAGGTATTTCAGCAGTATTTTCGGGGTATACAGCCTAAATCCGATTAAAAATTTCAAATGAATATTTATATAATACTTGAAAACGAAACAGGTATATTCTGAAATCGGCTTTGCTGTTTGTTTGTGGGGTGTGTTGGAATTTCAATTGAAATAGGTTTTAGTTTGATGATGAAATTTAATGCTATAATAATTTTGGACTAACTGATGCCCGCAGTTTCTCTCGCATCCTAGGGCCTCTACTTCCTGGACAAAAGCTTGTTATATAAGTCCTTCTCCGGGGTGAGTTTCAGCCTTGTACAATATATCGTCGCCTGTTAATAGCCTACTAAAATCATAACCTTCCTTATAGTTTTACCGTAGTCGCGTAAAAACTGTCCAGTAGTTTTGGTGTAAAGCAAACATACCACAAAAATGCTTCGATTTTTGACCTGTGGTCAAAATGTTAAACGCACAAAGAAAGGTAAGTATGAGTGGAATTATTACGATGCACCACATATCAAGGCGCTGTTTATCGACACAGCCGTTTCCGAGTAACGAGCGGTGGTACATACAGACAGATGGCGGCATAATATGGCGTTCAATTGCGCCGCAAACGTCCGGAGCTTTCTTTGAATTAACTTTAATAACAGTTTTGGAGAGAAAGGTAGAAAAAGGTGCAGCAGGTGTATTTTGCTACATGGTTAAGGTCACAAAGAGGGACACTGCTTGCCTTCTCTCTCCTTGCATGGTCGCCGAAAAGCAGGAGCAGGAGCAGGCTTCTTTACGGTACAGCGTACAAAACAAAACGCGGCGTAGATAAAACGTGTCCGTCAACAAGCTTCCATAGTGATCAATACAACACTGACGACCATGCCTACCATAGGTGGTGCCTACACACGGCGAATTCAATTCACAAATCTTTGATTAAGATTGACAAGTCTTTTGATTGGCTTTTCGTATCTCCTCCCGCCGTACCTCTACCTGCGTACGAAATCCGTAGTTTCGGCCAAAGTCACGGGGACTCCTACTCTGTATCAGTTACGGACAAGATTAGTTTGGGGCCCGACCTAAGAATGACTGAAAAAACGATTTGACAGTTGTCCCTACTCCCGATGTGTTTTTACCCGTCCGAAAATGTAATTAATCGGGTGTTGGGTTCACTCTGAAGTTTCAAACTACGTTTAGACGGACCCGTATCGCTGACGGGCTTAGAGAGAAGACCCCCTGGGATTTAATCCGTCAAAAAGTACTTCTAATTTCTCCATTTTTTTTACAAAGTTCACTAATCACTGTCCATTCCTTGGTAGCCTGGAAGAGATCGCAGAAAGCGATAAAGCCGCCCATTGTATATTTTGTACTAGCAGCGCCCCGCGGTTTCACCCGCTTGAAGTTTTGATCCCGTGGGAATATAGGGATAAAAACTATCCTATGTCCTATCCCGGGACTCAAACTATCTCTATACCAAATTTCATCTAAATCGGTTCAGCGGTTTAAGCGTGAAGAGGTGAGGAGGTAAGAGGTAACAGACAGACAGACACACTTTCACATTTATACTATTAGTATGGATTGTTTGATCATTAATTTATGTATTATTTCTGTCATGTATTTTTGTGGTGTAAAAAAGTATATATAAATAAATACATATAAGGTTTTGACATTGTCACTGAGATGTGATTGCGACTAGATTTTTAACGGTTTTATTACAGGAATTGGCTTTCAGGTAATATGAGTTGACAGAAGATTAACTCACATCCGCGTTCTAATTGCGTACCACACAGTGCGGATTTAAATGGATATAGGTAATGCACTGCTTCATATATTTATGTTTGAAAAATTCGTTTGCTCTACAATGCAAATTACGCAATGAATGATTGTCAAAATGAAAGGCACTGTCATTGGTTAGTGTCTTAAGCAAATACCCCGCAGCTCTTTAGGAATCCGGGGTCAGTACAAGACTACCATTAACCTTAAAATGACAAATATCATACTAATGGCAAAAACCTTGTTTGTCTAACATGTCTTCTACAAATCCGGGGGGACGAGACGACATATTTTTCATTAATTTCTCACAGCACCCGTGTCATTCTGATGGAAGATGTGTGTTGACATGTTTATTTGGGGAATATTTTTTTTCTAACCTCAAATGCGTGTATGGATTTTTTATGAGAAGAAAAGTTTATTATTTTGGGGTAGTGCAGTCGCTTCATGTATAATACTGCTATTAAACTGCATACGGTTAGACTGGAAACTGACCTCAACTTAGTTGGGAAAAGGTGGGCTTTTTGGGTAGCGTTAAACTCAAACTCAAAGCATTTATTTCAATGAAACCATTTACAGGTACTTTTGAATTGTCAATAAGTCGGTCAGTCAGAAAATATGAAGCTATTTGCCCATTCCAAAGCGTAGGTACCTATGGAGAGGAAGTTAGATATTCAGAGCGTGCAATAGTAAGATTGGAAGCAGAGTTCCACCTCTGCACCCACCCACATAGTACACCCACACGTTATGTTTCAGTTCAGTCCCATGCAATAGGGGGGCTAAGTCTATTGCCATTTACCACGGCACGAATCCAGCCTCCAGGCTACTGAGATATTCCTGATAGAAAAACTAATTACACTCCTGTTTTTTCATCATCATCTTCATTTCTACCGAAAGACGTTCAATACTGGATATAGACCTGTCTAATCTGCGTTTGCGATTTATTTGCCAAACATATAAACAAATATGAGTTTATGGAAAAATAACATTAATTATAACACAATAAAGTTCAGTTTACGCTACAACTTCAAACATTTTTATATTTTTTTTTCAGTGGTGCTAGTCACTCTGAAATCAACTTAATTCCCACTAAAATAAAGTTCATATTTGTTTCACTTGAAATAACATCAATTAGAAACATGAAAAGACCTTATATATAAGGTCTATCCTCCAAGGATCGCCACATTGACCGGTCCTATGCTTCTGGCATCCAATGAATTCCCGCGAACGTTTATCAACGACAAACAAATTAAAAAAAAAATACTGATATTATGCTTCAGCTTCTTTGAATCATTAGTTGTGTCGTTTCTTATATTGATACTTTCTTTTTAAAAGGTACACTTATATAGGGTGACTGGTAATTAGTGACCGATACTTAAACACGTGATTGTACTCATGATAAAAAACAACTTTTACTATGGGACCAAACCAGAAATCGCGTAAAAAAATCAGCTTTTCCCTACATTTTGACGAGTTATACGAACGTAAATGTAGGGAACAGCTGATTTTTTTTTTCGCGATTTCAGGTTTGGTCCCATAGTAAAAGTCAAGTCAAGTCAGTTATCATGAGTACAATCACGTGTTTAGGTATCGGTCACTATTTACCAGTCACCCTATATACGTCAGTTAGCTCTTTGATACAAGGTAAAAGTTCTTATACTACGTCAGACTACGTGACACCCAGAGCGGGGCGGATGCGGTCACCAACCCGTTTGTTTTGTATAGTGAGGACGTCGACTTCGCATGACTTTGTTATTAGTCGCTTGTCTTCCAGAGACGGTGGGAAGAAAAGTTTCGATGTTAATGGCGGGCAACATTCAATTCAATTAGGCTTTAAAGAGCCTGCACGAGAGGTGATAGTTAAATGGACATCCAGAGCACACAAGGAAGTCAGCCTAATATTTTTACCACGGCACAATCTATTCTCATGCTGCTTGAGTGTACCAAATGTCTATTCACCTGCACTCTGGTCGATCTGCAACGCCTGCGAAACCGCCATAAATGCGGCCGCTTATTGGACCCAAACAGTATAATTATAGATGTACTGTCGAAACGAAAAGGAAGAAGACTGTCGATATTATGAGAGAAATTGTTAAATCTCAATTCGAGATTTGACACTCAGATTTTCTGATTAGTCTTTCAGAAACATCTGTGTAAATATAACCGCAGATTTATGCGGATGAAAACAAAAAATCTATTATATCCTCTCGTCTGTGGCGTCCATTTTTCGCGAATCGCCACATCCGTGGCGGCCATATCGCGCGAATCGCCCCGTGTGTGGCGGACTTCAGGGTGTTCGGGCGCGATATCGGCGCAGGCGAGTTTAGAAACGTCTAGTAACCCTTGTTCGGTCGTTTGAGAGGCATGACAAGTGATGGTATGCCATCCCTGTACAGAATCAAATATCTGTAATTATTTACGTCATAGGCCGCGGTATCAAGCCGTGACTCCCTCACAGATGCGACGTTTTTGACATGAATCAACCCGTGATTCACTCACAGATGCGAGCTTTTTGACAGATATCAACCCGCGTGATACACTCACAGACGGTAGGATTTAAGTCCTTGAATTTTATGATAATTGTTAATATTTCTTACATTGGTTGATTGATATTTCTCGATGCCTAACACTAACAACAAAGCTTCCTATAGACAAAGAACACGCCAAAAGAATAGTCAGCAGAAAAAACTAGCAAAGGTCATAATCCTTTCTAATAAACCTCACCAATCAATGTCATCTAGGACCGATTTGTAATCGACGATAACGATTTTGAGCTTTATTTACTGAGTTATAAAGGTCACTGTATTTAACAGTGATCGTATTATTGTTGTAATAGTTGTTTAATCATAAAGATGACAGAAATTTAGAGACTGGATGTGGCTTAGGAGCGAATTTTGCAAGAAGGGACATTTTAACCCCCTTACTAATAAACGTTGTATACCGTCTGTATAGTTACACAACGTTTTGTCTTCTTCTTTCGAAAGTCAAATAACTGACGACTGAAAGAGAGAAATCGGTGTGTAACTATTCAACTGATATAATACGTTTATTAGTAAGGGGGCAAATGAGCAAGCATTTCTTATTAGTAAGTGAAGCATCAATCCTGCAGTTAACCCGTGACATTATTTATTTACCACCGTCCGTCCTCCTGCTCTTTGAAAAATTCATTTATAGAGTCGGTCGGCAAAGCATGTCTTCTTCTTCGTCGCCGTCATCTCAAGCCATATCAGTTTTCACTACAATCCATCTATTTGCTAGCTTCTGCCTGCGACTTCGTCCGCGTTAAGTTTCTTGTGTTTTAACATAAAAATATCCTATGACACTTGGCAATACTGTAGCTTCCCATTAGTGAAAGAATCTTCGGAATCGTATCAGTGGTTTCGAAGGTTACTCACTGCAAAAAAACTCCCATCTCTCCATCTTACCTCTTTATAATAAACACATTTTTGTAAATGAAAAAAAAAGGTGTGTGTGAAGGAAAACCGTCCAGAATCATGTAAACTTTACACGTCAAGAGGATTAGGTAGAATATGTACAGTGGGTTATATGAGTTATCTGACCCACCCTATAAACGAAGGAATTTGAACCCTCTGCCTGTAACATTAAGAGTTATTTCATTTGTATGAGTTTATCAGACTAGCGCTACTCGGTAATATTTTCGCCTAACTTGTAATAAGTGGGTAGTTGAAAGACAAATATGCGTATTCATTATAAAACTAGTATTCAAATGTTACTAAAAATACGGGTAGGAAAATAAAAATGAACCGTCACAATAATAAAGCTAAAAGCCAGTCTACGCACAATTGCAGTGACTACGCGTGAATATGTTTTACCTTGCCTTACTAAATTGTGAAAACAACGTCTTTTTCCAAGTTTTTAATTTATTTTTTATAGTTTTATTATCATGTCTCAATTGAGTGATTATTTAAAATACAAAATAATCTATTTGCACGAGGAGAATGTTGGCATCAGAAAGATTGCTAGAAGACATAATATTATAGCAGTAAGTGTATTTTTCTAATTTTATACTTTGTTTTTATACCTAACTATTCCTTATGCCGTGACGTAAGCAAACATATTTTTTATAACGTATAGTGACACCTGTTTCATTTCTTTGTTTCACAGAAATACAGTCAGATTGTGGTTAAAACGTAAACCCAATAGAAAACTTGTGGGGTCAAATGATTTTAAATTGGGATTCATCAGAAGTCAGGAGAATTTGGCGCAACTTGTGATTTCAACGTTCTCATGAAGAGTAAGTGATGCTTGCTGGAACATGGTGTGCGGCATGCGAAGCCGCTTGCAACAAATTGTGGAAAGACATGGTGCTCCATTTCGCTATTATGATATCACCACCGCCCGCAGTCAACAATACTTACTTACGTGTCAGTGTGTGTGTTAAATAAACTGTTGTCATCATAATTTCTATGGAAGTGTTTCATACAATGAATAAGCAGGTCCTTTTTACGATCATAACCATATTTAAAACTAAAAATACTTAAGTAGAAAAAAATTATAAAGTAGGTAAAACATCAAAGTATTTAGTGCTATTTTTTCACTTATATTTTAGTAATTACTATTTTCTAAAAAAATATTTTCACTTATAGTTTAGAAGTAGGTAATTATGATAGTTAATGTGGTGATGTTATTGTTATAAAATAGAAATACCTATATATATTTCTAAACATATAACATGTTGATTCACTACATGTAACTGATTACTTACCTACTTAAAAATAAAAATGGGTATTTTATAGACATTGTTGAAACGAAGAAACAAAAATTCAAGCTTATCATAGAATACCTTATATTTAAAACAAGTAATTAATTTTGTAAGTGATTATTTTGTATTTATTTTGAATAAAATCGTTATCATAATCATTATTGTTTTTTATTTCTCATGTTAGGTATTTGTTTTTAAATAGTTCATTTAAATTAACTATTTTAATTTAATATAAATAATGTTTTGGATTCAAAAAACATAATTGAATATTGTAAACATAAAGCTACAAGAAGTGGAAAGTTTGTTTTGAACTCGCAACCATGTTGCTATAGGTTCACTGTTGCAACCACTAGACCAAATCGACTTAACAAGTATCGTTGAAATTAACAACTCCATCATGTGACAAAACAGTATTCAAAAGCTTACCTACCCTAAGGTTACGTGTTAAAGATCAAATTGGCATAACTGTATTCTATAATATTTACCTACCTTGAACAAGTCGTTCTATATAGTTCGTGAAGCTCGAAATCGAATAACACATTTATCTAGGTACTGCTAATTGCAGAAGGTTCAAATTCGTCTAACTTTTAGGTGGGTCAGCTAACACATATAACCCACTGTACAAGAATGGTTCATACTAGATTACCATATAGAATACTTTGTAGCTTAGCGAAAAGGTTTCTGATTAACACAGGGTTTTCGCTTACCTAAACTGGGTTTTATTCGTAGATATTTTAAAAACTATTTATAAAGGACACTTTATAACAAGCAGTACGATGCAAATAAGTTACAGCTGGAAAACCACGGCTTAGCATAAGGCTTATAAACCTTCTACCAGGGCTTTGTTTCCACTAAGATGTGACGGACGCATCCGAGAACAATTCTCATGCTTTCCGTGAAAGCACATACTATGCAAGCTCAGCTTTAACTGGAAAAGTATATTGTCGTCGTGTGTTCATACCTACATAGTACCGAACTTACTCCCTGCTAAAGAATTTGTCGTTTCGGGAACATTTCTCTACCAGCACGCTTGAAGTTTTTTCCTAACAGGCCACATCTAGTTCCTCTCTATCTAGTACGACATCACGTCATAGCTATACGAAATCCACGACATTGACTTTTACGTCGCGAGTACAAATATTAAATGTTTGATTATGATATTTTGTTTGCACACGTCTCTCATCATATTAGATGTTGCTACAAGTAAATTGTCATGATTCTGGTTTTGATATTTATTGGTAAAGCTTGAAAATGTTAAAGCTTGAAATTCATCGCTTGAATCTTTTGCTAGAATTGCTTGAGCTTCATGAATGTGAAATCTTCATTTTGAAGGCCAATTCCCATAATTAAAAACGTTCAAAATCTAGTCGCAATCTCATATTAGCGACAATCAATGTCAAAAACTTGTCAAAAATGTAGGGAAATTAGAGGTGTTTTTGACAGATTGACACTGAGATCAGCCTATAAACGTTCTTAAAATTACGAGAATTGCCCCTCTGGTCATTCAAGTCAAAAGTTCACATTGATGGCAAACTAGCAGCGACAAACCTGATGGTAAGTAACTAAGTACAGACACCTTTACACATTTGCATTACCAGAGGGCCTACGCTCTAAGTCCGCCAACGAAGATACGGGCCCGTCCGAAATACCTCGAAACAAACACTATTCCCGATTAATTAACTTTTTCCGACGGGCAACAACACATTGCGGGAATTAGCACGACTGTCAAAGCGTGTTTGGAATTCATCCTTAGTTCGGAATCTTATGTCCGTAGGTGTAAGGGAGTAGGAAAACTTTAGCCGAAACTACGGATTTCGAGTTTAGATAGTTGACCCCCAGATACAGTCAGAGATGTACTTCTAGACCCAAAACCAACGCATATGTCTGCACAGCAACGTAGTTTGGACCTTGTTCCTTGGTTCCTTAACAAAGAACTCAACGACTACTAAATCATACGCGACTCAAACGAAGTTTCGTCCAAAAACATCACAATATTTGGCCGTACAGTAAATGTAGTTAGTAACCATGGCCTAGCATATTAAACCTCGTAATTCTGTTAGCCTATCCCGTGCCACGCATGACCTATTTCAATACAGGCTTCATCGATTTCCAGATTTTCAGCAGAAATATCCTCTAGCGGGGACTTTCGTGGAATAGTTATGTATACGGATGAAAAACTATTTTCTCTGTGAATTTTGCGCCATATTTGGGGAGCTGCCCTAGGCGGACACGAAATATGGCGGTATCACAAAATTTACGTATGAAACATTTATCACGTTTCAAACGAAAAAAGTGTTAGTTTTTAGTGCAAATATTGAAGTATCGTAGTGTACTTATGATGATTGTACTTATATGAAAAGACTTATGAAATAGTAGAAAAGCAACACTTATAAACCAACAGTCTAGCTACAGATAGTGCAATCCACGAAGACGCGCCCCACTCTTTTTCCTAATCGTAATATCGCCAGTTAATTCCGCTATTGTTTTGTTTTTTTTTCGATACACGCTAATTACCCACTAAGTAATAAGTAATTAGTGTGTATCGAAAAAACTAAAACACTAGCGGAATGTTGCACACTTGTAGTGTAAGAGATTAGGAAGAAGAGTGGGGCGCGTCTTCGTGGATTGCACTATCTATAGCTCAGCTCATCACTATCACTACATACGAGCAAAGACCCGAGTCCCACCAACAGGAACATACACGATGTTATGTAATAGAACTTTTACAATCACGAATGCTCGTGCCTTCAGGCAAACCTCTTAATCCTTTTCTTTTGGGTGGGAAGTTGTCAAAAAACTTCTTCCGCTCTGGGCGGAGAGGGAGGGCGTGTCAGACTTTTACTGACTAAAACCCACCCGTGTTCCTTCAGTTGCCTGTGCCAGGGGCCACGGTATCTCTTCCGAACAACCCACGACCCTGGCAGGCATCGGCCCTAGCGGACCCCGTCAGTTAGTGCTGGCATCTCTTTGAGGCGCGCGTGGAACGCAACGCACCGTCGACCCGGGCCTGGTCCTGGTCCCAGCAGTAGGAACATACAGGCTGTTATGTAATAGAATTTTCACAATCACGAATGCTCGTGCCTTCAGGCAAAGCTCTTAATCCTTGAGTTTCAAAACAATAAGACCCAATTGCTTTTAAGCCTAGTCTATGTCTCAAGCCTAACGCCTAAGCGTCTTTGAAGATAGGATATCTCGACTAACAACGTACAGACTTAACATAATACTTACCAATCCTACCTTTCCCGTATATTCGAGGGACTGTACCGTATATTACTGAAAAGAGGACCAACGACCTCGTGGGTCGTTGACTTTTTCGTAGTTAATTTAGTTTGAAAGTGAAAACGGTGACCGTTTGATGTCTTTTGAGCTAGCTGAGCAATATATTCCATTTAATAACTAACGTAAAGCTTTGTGTGTCGCTTCGCCGTCCCTGGATCGGTGATTTGGATGTCAATGTCCGAGTTAATTCATTACATTTTTACGTCTTCATTTTGACGAAAAAGAATTGGGCCATGGATTCCCTGTAGTCCATTTTGGACTGACATCATCATCATCATCTGCCTAGCCCTACTATGTTTCCAGCCTAACCAAATGCAGCTGAATACCGGTGTTTTGCATGGAGCGACTGCTTATCAAAGCTCCACAACCCAGTTACTCGATAGCACGACACCCCTTGGCAACACTGATGGTTGTCCGACTTTCGGGCTTTCACATGTATATTAAAATACATTGATAAATCAGTTTCAAGTAGACGTTAATTGACGTATTACTACAACGCGGTAGAGTATCACGAAGGCACGAGTTTTGATGTGCTTTCAACTAGATAGCTTACTTCCGATACTATAAACTTCCGAGAGCACTATATGTATTCATCGTAAATTCTACTTTCAAAGGAGAATATTATATTTTAACAGCGAGAGACGCTCATTGTAATTCAAGTAGGTTAGTAAGATATTATGTTTAAAAAAACCTTTGTATTTCGTTGTCTTTTAACTACTAGTTTAGTTTGTTTTCCTGTCTTGCAATAATCATAAATCACTATATACCTCACTCTGAAAATGTCGCAATTCCGACCGCCAAGATACAGGCAAATGCCTAGTTTGGGGGCATGTTCCATTTTATTCTCGTACAATTATATTACAAATATTATTAATAAATAAATTTCAAATATTATTACAGGATGGTAATGTGAGATGAAGCGCACCAACCTTAACCGTTGCAGAAATATCCGTGAATTCAGTTGTTAGTAATGAATGACTCCAAAAGTTATGGATTGTCTCTAAAATACGTTGTCCTGTAGCTACAACGATTAAAGCCACTGCCCTTCATGTCCCATCCAAAATTACCATCCTGTATACACATTTCTATATAAAGCTCGCAGACTTAAGGCATTCGCATAAAAAAAGTAACACAGTGGAAAATTTAAGTCGTAACTGAAATGAAAAACACATTATGACATCGTCAAATTTTAGAATTATACGAGGTGTGACAAAGATGAAAATATAATAAATACAGGGGATGAAAGCAGCCATGAATAAAAAAACGTATGTGGGGGTCGATGAAAGTCGTTGCAAAATGTAAACGTTTGGTTTTTGTTCAGCGCTTAATGTTTATCAATGAAATTATAGGCTCATGAAAATGGGTCCTTTGTATACTTTTTACTGAAAGTACCTAAAGGAATTCGTTAGAAAAAAATCTTATAATTATAACGGTCTGAATTTCCAGCTTCCACTGACCAACTTAGTCGTTACTACTAGACTCCGAGAATCTACCCAGCAATGGAAAAAATACCGAACGTCGTAAAAACTACATATCTTAAGAAAAAAAAAAACTTTATCGACCAAGCGACATCGCGAAACGTCTGCATAATATCACGTTCCCAAAAAAATCGTGCTATTATACGACAAAATTGTATGGTTCGACTTACGCTGCATATGTATGTGCTGCTTGGGCATTTTGTAATCGGGCGGGTAACATCGCTCGTAGAACTCTAGGTCGCTGACCTGGCATACCTCAGGCGTTGGTATTATCAGACCAGTGCCTGATATCGCCCTCTGGAGATGGTGTTCCTGTGGACAAGAGAGAATATTCTGTTAGATGGAGTATTTATGCTAGTATTTGGCAGAGACAAGGCTATAAAGACATGTAAACTGATTTTCCGGGCTCGTTGAAGATACAATGGGGGAATCCTATGACTAAAAAAGTATTAATATTCCAATCCCTGAAGTCCGGAACCCTGAAAAGGTTGTGTGGGATGTTCAGCCAGATGTAGCAAAATTATTTTTATGCAAATATAGGTTAAAAAAACATATAACATATGGAATAGCAACCCACACATAATACGGAAAAAGCTTTCCATTCAAAGCGCTCCCGCCAATGAATATCATTCCAAAGCTTTTTGTGTTCTTAAAATAAAACATCACCGTATATGTTTTATGAGGATTACTGTCTATAATGAATTGCTCTTAACTTGTCGATGCCAATTTTAATTGTTTCGGCTCAGAACTCGGCTACGAGGTTGGCGCCTACAGTAGCGTCCATCATTTCCTAACGTAAGTAACATGCAGATAAACAGACGCGCAGGACACGATATTAACGCCCAGTTTCTTCATCAACAACTAAAGTAATCAGTCAAAGTATTGACAGCAATGGAATTTTCCATTGCTGCACCCTAATTGCGTAACACGCTATCAATCACAATCTGAATAATTTTGAAGGACATAGCTAATCCATCGCTTCATATGTTCGAAAAATTTGTTTGCAACAACAACGGGTGCTGTCAAATTAAAGGCCATTGCTACTGTTAGTGCGTTACGCAATTCATTTACCCCGCTGGTTTGATAAAATCGTCTGCTCGACAACGTAAATAAATTAATGTTATTAAACTGTCAAAATGAAAGGCATTGCCATTTTAGAAGTCTTACGCAATTACCCCGCAGGTCTCATATGACATAGGAAGCAAGTCTATCACCATCCTGACAATTACATCATAGACCGCATATAGAATTACATAATTAGAACATTAATATGACTATGAGGCTTCAAAGCGCATTGGCACACTGGATGCTCATGTGAAATGGTGGAAGAATACTAAATAGTTGGTGTGAAGAAAAAGCATAATTAGGTTCTCATATTGGTTTTCTATGTCTAGCTAGCCGTTCATTAGTTGTCTACGAGAACGCTCCCCATCAAAATAGAAACTTAGTAAAGGAAACCCCTGAATTCTTTAGCGATTACTGATAAAAGTCTGCAAGTTTATCAGAAACCTGATCACTGTCACCTTCCGCCAGAACCATCACATTTCGTCCATACGGATAGGTCAGGGCACTATAGGTACAATTTGTGGACACACAACGCAACTGCAAAGATCATCACCATACTCAAACCACATTTGTGTGAAAGCTTCAAGCTGCTAGCATTGTAAAGAGCATAGTCCTACAAATCCCTTTCACACAGAGGAGGCCTGTATTCTAGCAATGGGAACATTATAGGATTGGATTGATAAAAAAACTCACAAGCTGGTAATCCGTTGGGAAAAAACTAAGCTAGAAGAAGATACAAGATATAACTCACACACAAGCCGTCAAAAACTATTCAATACATAATCCGATTACGGGAGCTTAGATACATGTCTAGCTAGCTCTGTACTACTTGTATAAAAACTAGCACAAAACGGGCAACAAGAACTAAAGAGCCGATTCTAATTAAAATTTATTATAACGTTTTTTTTTTCATATCCTTTGTAGACTTTCTAAGCGATTAGACACTAATGGGATTAAAGAAAGCTTTGAACAAATAAGACTAAAGATTTATCCCAAACAAAATATTGAAATTAAATCTGTTGATCTGGAAAATAAGTTACAAGAATATAAACAACGTTTTTATTAGATATCACTTTGTGGAGTTTATAGGTCATTGAATTGATCATCAGTCATTCGTAAAGAGTCCACAGGCTTATTATCTTGATTTCCAGTATCGTAGATTACTTTTTACCCTACTACGGCAAAGCCAAGGGAGGGTTATGTTTTTTAAATTAGCGATCAGGGAAGGAAGCCACAAAATGAAAGAGCCCTTTTGTGAAGGACTTTCAATCAGGAGAAAGAAAAATATATTAACATCGCAACCCTCTGTTTTTCTATACAACGAAAATCGATATTACATCATGTAGATACTGTTGTCAGTATACATTTTCGGCCTATATTTTGATGTAACTTGACACGAATATTCAGATTCGAATCCGCAAACCGAACATTACACCACAGCAAACATATCACAGGGTTCTATAATATCAGAAACTTGGGCATCAATTTGACGAAAACCAACTTGCAGCATATATTCCAATACATTATAGATTTAAGACTATCACCTGATTTTTAGAATATGAACTTGACAACTTTTCAAGCTCTACTTTAGCATTATCGTCATCATCAGCTACCGAGCCATTTCCCAACTATGTTAGAGTCGGCTTCCAGTCTAACAGGATTCAGCTGAATACCAGTATTTTAAAAATAAAATACTTATTTTACATGGAGCGACCGCCTATCTGACCTCCACTCTGAACTGGTTAATACGATACCCCTTGGTAAGGCTGGTTGGTAAGACTGATTGCTGGCGTTTGACGACCCGTAACGACTGCCAAAGATCTACGAATAAAATGCAGCCGGGACCAACTGCTTAACGTGCTTTCCGAGGCACGGGGGGGTTTTGGTATGTAAAAATGATCACCCAAGCTTCGGACCAACCGCATCAAGCGTAGCTTAACCTAATCGGTCGACCCGTGCGGTTGTTATTACTTAGCCACAAGCCCCTTTTGCATCCTCATCATCATTTCTTAGCATTACTTAAGGTGAAAGCCCAAAATGTATTTGCAAAAAAAAGGTAAGCAGAATTTCGCAGGCCACACAAACTGAGTGGAATACCTCGAGGAATCTCCATAAGTAGAGGTCGACGAGTTCTCAACTACAAATTCTCAATTCAGAAACCGGGTAGGTATATGATTACCGAACTGTTTTCTCATCGAAACATTTCAAGAATACCCATCGAACTGCATACATTCATCCACACGACTTGCAAACGTTCCCACAAGTCGACACTTCGACAGCATCTCGAATCCGCAGCGTTACGTCACTCACTTGCTGTTAACGTATGACAATGCTGCGGTAATATGTTATGTCGATAAGGTATCGTTAACTTTATCGGTTATTGATTAGCTTGATGGTGTCAACATGCAATGTTGCTGCATCATCATCTCAGCCGAAAGGCGTCCGTCCACTGCTGGAAATAAGCCTTCCGAAAGGAATCGACCAATCGTGCGCTGCCAGTATCTAGCTCATTCCCGCCATCTTCACCAGGTCGATTGTATTGCAAGCTATATGTGCCGTATATATGTACTTAAGCTTAGCAAAAGCAAGCATTTTGAGCAAAAATATTACTTCGTATAAAAGCGAAATGGTACTTTCTATCGCCCCTAAGCTCTGGCTAATACCGCGATTTAGAACGTGTTCCGAGTAGGAGTTTCGCATCTATGACATTTTTCAATTAAGGTGAATGCGCAGTGGTGGTAGACCGCGAAATTCAAATTTTCTTACGTTTTTTGCAATCTTCAGGTCAGTGTCAGGTTGTATCTTGATCAAAATTTGATTCGCGACTATAATATAGTATTTATAGAATTATAACCATTAGATTCATTAATACATCTTTCTAAGTTAGATTTGTACCATAAGCACTTTTCCATAAGAGATTTGTTGTTATGATACAAATCTAACTTAGAAAGATGTATATTAATGATTATAATTCTGAAAATACGTACCTGTTATAGTCGCGGATAAAATTTTGATCAAGATAAAACCTGACATTGACCTGAAAATTGCAACAAAACATAAGAAAATTTGAATTTCGCGGGCTACCACTGCGCATTCACCTTAAGTAGTAAAAGTGGAGTACTTCGTAACATCATAACAATAATCCAAGGGTTAGGCAGACGCGTACCTATAGTACAAACGCCAGCACATCAAGCTACTACAATCTGTCAAATTTCTTTAATAGATTTTCAACTTTATCGCTAAAGTATAAGGCTCAAAGTTGATTGGGAAAATTTGACAGTGTCGGGTAGCTTGATGTGCTGGCGTCTGTACACCCACATTTCGCCAATTATGTTTATGTCCTTTGTAATAGGGGGCGATCCTATTGCCATCCACCGTACACAAATCCAGACTCCGGGCCGCTACTGAAAAATTGCTGATGGAAAAACACAATAACACTTTGCTCGTCCTGGGAATCAAACCTCATGCTCAGCATTAGCGCTTGCGATCACTACACCAACGAGTCAGAGGCGAGGCAGGTACTATACTGTGACAGAGTTACAACCGTCGCAGGCCGTGTTCTGCAAACTTGACTGACAACGTCATCTGGCACATTAGCATTCCATTTATTTTTATACCATGTCGCATTGATGGATTATTTCACCCCACTAGCCTCCTTCATAGTTTCCAAGTTACACCGTAACGATATTAATATTATCATTTATCAACATTATTGAAGTGAAACTTCTTTACGCACGCTTGACTTGGGGAGTAAGCTGGCGAACGCGTGACGTAAGCGTTACGAAAAGTGTGATCGGGCGAGGCGAACGGGAGTTGAGTGGGGGATATAAGCAAGATACAGCAGTGCGCGCGCACATTTTCTTTCTCTCTTCCTCTCATAGCCAAATACGCAATACTGAAGTTTCACTTCAGTCGTGTGGTCATAAGCACACTCGTTTTTTTTACTTGGGTACTCCTTCCAGGCACGTTTTTCCGCATATTTTTAAAGCAAGCTCTTGGGAGAACTGATATGGAAATAAAGTGGCGAAAACACTTAGAGCCATTCATTTCAATAGCACCTAAGGTAGCGTCCTACTTTGGTAAGTGTGGAGGCCAAACTTTTGTGAAATTTTACTAGATTTTTTCAATAAAACTTTTGCTAGCTGACCCCATTAGTCATCTATGTTTATTTATTGAAGTTGTAGAAAGCTGCAAATTTTCACGGTATGAGCTATTTTCGTACAGGCTACACAGTATATCGTTATGAAGTTCAATTAACCTGATGATAAACCCCAGCTAAATAAAACTGTAAACATTCTACACACAGAATTTCAGACAATACATTCTGAACATAGTGCCAGCACCGCATACAATTTCTTTAATACCTAAATCTGCATAGAGCCATTACAATAAATCTTCGTCCCCGATTTTTCTAAATAAAACTAAGCACGAAATGACCGTAGTCTATATTTTAATCAAGTCCATACAATTTCTAACAGAAATAACTGACCCAAACTCCTCGAAGTCACGCGAAGCTACGGGTAAATTTAGTCAAAGGTGACTTGGCGTTTTGTTGGAATGAACAAGTCACCTCATGGCATGTCTTCTTTGATATTAGCTGAAGAATTTAGGGGTTAATAGCTTTTATATCTCAAGTTTCTTGACGTTAATTAAGTAGTAAGATGATAGGCCCCTTATAATGATAATACAATAGAAAAATATCTTCAAGACTTTGTAGTAGGTAACAGAAACACAGTCCGATGCCAAGAGAATTAATATTTTCTTTTAGCATACCGTTTTCGAATATGGTCTTAATAATTAGTAATATGTATAAGGAAGAATCTACAGATTTTTTTTTGAGTATTTTTGACAGACCAAAGAAAATATGGATGGATTGTGAGTTAAGTTGATATGGCTAGTAAGGAAGTGAACAATGAGAATACGACTGATAAAAGATGTACTGTTAGTATAAGTATAGATAGAAGAAAAAGTCTTGTTGCGCTAACCTCAAATACATTTTGGAAAATGGCAAACATGGAACATTAAGGCTGTACTGACAACTGGGATACAGGGCTCCTCTTTTCGAGAGAGATTTGACTATAATCTACCACGCGGGCCCAGTGCAGGTTGGTAATGTCACATGTCTTCTTCGATTTTTTTGGTTCTAGGCCATACCAGTTTCCTCACATTTTCGTTCAGCCGTTTCCCATGGGTGGGACTAGTGGGATGGACCGGTTTTGAGAGCAGTGGTGATGAAATAATTTACACAAAGTAAAGCGCCTGCCTGGGTTCCAATTCGAACCCACAACCTACAACTCGTAAGTCAGGGCCGTTACCCTCTTTCTCTGTTGGTCTGCCACCTACGAAATCTTACATGGCTGAAGATTCAAAGCAGTCCTGACGATACGGTTAATAAAATTTCCTCCTATCACAGACAATAAAACAAACAACATTCACTAATCAGTAAACACTACAAGTTTTCTCGCTCAAGTGATCATATGAAAAACATCGGCAGCCTACTCAAGTTCCCTCATTAGCGAAACGGGAGAAAACTGAATTAAGTAGAGGCAAGAGAAGAACTAACAAGGAGGGATTGATTGTAAAGGAGGTGTTGCGGACGAAATAGATATATTGATTACACGTATGACGTAGATATTTCAACATACTTGTCTAGATAGACACTACGCTGTTTGCTAAAGCTACAGTTTCCTAGGAGAGCGCCGCCGCAGGAGACGCACCGCGCGCCCGAGGAGGGCGCAAAACGATATGCGACCTCCATGAGAGGTGGCCTGCGGGCGGCGGACTAGGTGCATCCGTCGTCCGACCAGACAGGCACGAGTTGGCGTTGCAGTGTTCCACGCGCGCCACTCGAGAGTGGGTGCGGCCATTATAGGAATGGGCGCACGGGGATGGGGGACCCGCTGAGGAACAGAGGGTCGAGGCCTGTCGGGGGAGCGGTGAATGCTTATGCGAATCCCGCACCCCCGGCCATAGGTAGAGGTGGAACACCGCGGTGGTTTTAGCCGATAAGAGTACGGCATGCCCCTCTGCCCCCCCCCCCCACGATGGAGGAAGTTCATGAGGATTTCCACCGTGCAAGCGAAAAAAAAAAAGGAGAAAGCTACAGTTTCCTAGAAGAGCGCCGCTACATAGCGTCTGCAATTTACCGGCGAATGATGAATGATGTGACTGAAACTGTCAATGCGGCTATCGTGAGAATGAAAATGATGGCAGAGGTTTTAGTAGGTGCTAAATGCATTCAGTGATTTGTGTCAGCGGGCTTGAGTATTTACGCCTACAAATTCTTTCAAACTCAAACCATTTATTTCAAATAAACCAATTACAGGCACTTTTGAATTGTCAAGGCGTCTATTCGTCAAACAGATGAAGCTAGTTGCCCATCCTAAAGCCTAGTAGGTACCTATGGACAGAACGGGCAAGAAACTCCACGGTCACTCTTTTAAATTATAAAATAGTTACAAAATATTGGTTACATCAATCATGTTGAAATTATACATGTGAGAACGACGTAGAAAGACGTGCGTTTAAAGAGACCGTTATAAAAAAATTAAACAATTCAGAAATTAAAATAAGCCGTGGCAGCTAAGAGATGAACCAGTCCCTACTGACGGCGCCCGTTCACGAAGATGACGTATGGATCAGCACCATTGTTCCTAGTTCCACCTAAACAAAAGCCTATCAAATTAAAAGAATCACAAATTGAAAGTAGCAATTCATTCAAATTCGGTTTTATCAATGAAAATTAATGGTGTCTATAAACCACTATAGGATGGGAGGCGATCCCCTGAAACTGGGGTTAGTTTCGATAAATTGATGTGGTTCAGAGCTGTTTACCCTTTGGAGCCGTTTAATTAATCATTTAGATATCTATTATCTGTTTGTTGGTTTCCTGTCTTTGTTGACCTCTATTTATCTAGCGGCAGTAAGATGAATTGAGGTTCTGAATTTGATTTGGGTCTTCAGATATTTTATTCTTCGATACCAAGTTTTTAAGTGTATCGCTTGAGAATGGCTGGACCGATTTGGCTATATTTTTAACCGACTTCATGTTTTAAATGTTCGTAATAGTAATCCGAATTAGGTTTTTATGAACGAAAAGTCGGAAAAACTGGATTTTTTTTGTGTGATGTCAAATCATTAATTAACTGTATGTGACAAACTGCCGCATGCCGATCTAATCCAATCCTGAGCCTATTACTTTGAAAGACAATGATAGGGAGTTACTAAAGCCAGACATAGCTTATTATAAGCTAGCACCCCAATTGCGTATCATACTATCAAACGGAATCTGAATCATTTTGAAGCAAATTGCTAATCCATTGCTTCATAAGTTCGAAAAATTTGTCTACTCAACAACGTAAATAACGCAATGTATGTTGTTGAACTGTCAAAATGAAACCCGATTCCGATTTATAATGTGTTATGCAATTGCCCCGCAGATAAATATAATGCCTGCCTTGTTGGTCTAGTGCTCGCAAGCGCTACTGTTGAGCATGAGGTCCAAACTCAAACTCGAATCATTTATTTACAAACTAGCAGCCCCGCGGTTTCACCCGCATAAGTCTCGATCCCGTGGGAATATCGGGATAAAAATTATCCTATGTGTTAATCCTGGTTATAAACTATGTGTGTGCCAAATTTTATACAAATCCGTTCAGTATGTTTTGCATGAAAAAGTAACAAACATACAAACGCACTCACCAACTTTCGCCTTTATGATATTAGTGTGATAAACCAATTACGATTTATTCCGGTCTGATCCCCTGAGCCTCCCCTACTCAGGCACTTTTGAATTGTCAAGGGGTCGGTCAGTCAAAAAGATGAAGCTAGTTGCCCATTCAAAAGCGTAGTAGGTACCTATAGAGAAGAACGGGCAAGCAACTCCTGGGTTTGATTCCAGGGTCGGACAAAGTGTTATTGGGTTTTTCTATCAGGAATTTCTTAGTAGCAGTCTCTGGGCTGCTACTGAGACATTGATTTATGTTGAATTATTACATGGGACTTAAAAATAACTGGCGAAATGTGGGTGTAGGTAAGTACTATTGGCACACCTCTGCCTAACCCTTCCGGGACAACAGGCATGATGTTACGTTACATAGTTTAGCTGACACGCCATTTTCGAGCACGTGTGGAAACTTTAAACCACATATTTTGTTTAAGTCTTCAAACTTTTGAAGCTAAGTATCTCTGGTGCCGGTTTAATACCCAGCCTTTATTGTAGGTACATATTTACTATCAAAACAGTGTAGCGTAGAGATAAGAGCATATGAATGGCGAACGTACCTACTAATACTTTTATCATCCCACGCGAGTGTCAATTGAGTTTAATAGGTAGGCGGTCATGCATGTGTTAGGTCTACCTATCAATACTTACCGCGTATGGTATGTTTAGTTTCTTCAATTTGAACAGCCTAAATGAAAGGTAAGGTTTTATTAAGCTGATATAACCTCACTGATAAAGCCGCCGAAATAATCCATACTTACTAATATTACTTATACTTAAATGCGAATTGTGAAAGTACTCTGTCTGTCATGTCATGCCTTAACGACTGATCGAATTTCGACGAAATTTGTTACACAGGAATTTGAATAAACTGAATTTTTGAGGATTTTTTCATCTGGGTTTAAAACATGGGAATAATGAAAATAAGAGTAAAGCGTCCGATATCCACTAAAGGTATACTCACAAAGAAATGCGAGTTTCTTTGACAATAACCTTTCCGAGCGATTTGACCTTTTCAAGCAGTATTGTCGATCAAAGTAATAAGTTAGTGATATTTTTGGTTCATTGACCGGCCCTAAACTGACCTTTTTTTACAATTACTTAAAATGCCATATTTATTTACTCCGACACCAAGCTCACGACTCCGTGAGACTGTCTTTTTTTCATAGTTTCGCTATCCGCCTTGAAATCTTGTCTCGAAAACATATTCTGTTTTTAATAATTCTAGCTAGAGTAAAGAAAATGAAACTGCCATCTTAATTTCATAGACCTTATCCTTCGAAAAACAAGAGAATAATGCATCTCAAGCTCCTCAAGATATGAATAGGTCGTCGAGCACAGACGCGACGAGGCACGAAATACATAGTTCCGAACAAACTTCCTTCGAGACGAGACTTGGGATTTCAATCCAAAAAAACGCGTCGAGTAATTCGTCCGACTTCACTCCCTCTCCAGGGAAGGAAGAGTAAATATAATAAATAATATAAGTACAGAGACACAAGCCTCTCAAAACGTCTCGAGAGTCGGTCCGATGTTATTTGAAACAGCCAGACAGTACGGTCTAACGCATACTGTAGTTTGGTATAACGCAATCGAATTGAATGTTTGTGTAAAAGAAAATTGTGGGCAGAAAATAATACAGATTTCATTTGTGTATTTTAAATATTGGTAAATGAAGACCACCTACAACTGATAACCTACAAGACCGCAACACCAATATATTTGCCGATGCGAATCCCAATTTGGTGGTGTGCGTTAATTCCGACTTATTTTGCACCCAAAAGAGAACTCCTAGGTAGAACTCCTTCAAACAAACTCTTTTAAAACGAGCTCAAGTTTTACGTTATTTGCGTACATACATATAATATTCTACCATATGGTACCTCGCAATAAATATCTATTCAATTTCCGTAAAAGCAACAAAGGTTTTACAAGAGCGGAATGTATGAATACCACATAAATTATAGCCCCTTCAGAACTCCAGATTCAGATTGACATAGAGTCCTCAAAAGGTTCGTTCAAACGTAATTGAACCAGACAGACGACACGGTCCAACGCATACAGTCGCCAAGTACGACGAAATGGGACTTGTTTGGGTGCTCACGAGATTACTGGACGGAAATGAGAATTGGGCCTTGTTAGGGATACTTCAGATACTTGGATGTACAGACTACAATCACTACAATCTGTCAATTTTTTTTTTATAGATTTTCACCTTTATCGCTAAAGCGTAAGGTTTAAAGTTGATTGGGAAAAATTTACAGTTTCGGGTAGCTTGATGTGCTGGCGTCTGTACTTAGATTAGGTTGAGGGTTCGGAGTTCTGATTCGGATTCTGTTTCTTATTATGGTGTTTTAAGAAACGATGTTATTTATTTATTTATTATTATCATAAGCCTGTGTTGTCCCCCGCTGCAGGGCAAAGGTCTTCCTTCCCTCTTTCCACTTTTCCCGGTCTACAGCGATTATGGACCAATCCTTCAAGAAGGACTCCAGCTCATCCGGTAGAATCGATATATTCATACAATATTATATACGCGAAAGTGTGTCTGTATATCTGTCTGTTACCTCTTCACGCTTAAACCGCTGAACCGATTTAGATGAAATTTGGAATAGAGATAGTTTGACTCCCGAGAAAGATGCGGGTGAAACCGCGGGGCGCTGCTGGTAGATATATAAAGTAATGCCTCATTTCAATGGGGTGAGGCAAATCAGACAGAGATTACAGAACAGTATGTGCATCCTCAATCCTTACGCTCTGTACAAGTTCATATATCTCGACATACACGCGCACTGGTTGTGACTCTTGTGACGTCAAAAACACTACAAAATTTAAAAGCAATTTCGTCAAAGCTGTAGAATTTATGAATCGAACTACTGGCGAGCGGCATGCTGGTGTCGATAAAGCTTATTAATTACCTCTTAAACTGGCCAATATCAGCAAAGTATAGATGTCGTTAACATCAGTTCCCTGCAAAGTTTGGTTTATGTATCAAGAATTCACAATTTGCAACGCAATCCAGGATTTTTTGTGTCAATAGGACGATGCGAAGAAATGACGGACATGTTGTGAGGAAGGTTACGAGTTTTGGCTATAAGAGTAGGGGAAACCAAAGAAACAATGGATCGATTGTTTAAAAGACAATATGGAGTTGTAGACACCACCACCTCCATCAGGTCATCTTCTCGTGCTACTCGGCGGGCTTACAATGGGGCTCGACCAGGAGTCACTAGATAACATGCTTTGTTAAGCCTAAGCATAATCAGCCTATAATGTTCCCACTGCAGGGACACGGGATTCCTCTCTATGAGAAGGAGTGGGCCATGCTATGTTAAATGTGCCGATGTTGACATGACTGCGGGTATTTGCATGGTGGTGGGTTAGATTATTTAACTCGTTCAGTAAATCTGTGTGTGGCTAACTCTCGCCTTTCATTGACGCTACAAATTGAAAGGCGAATTGACACAGATATGACAGACAGCTCATAGATATGTTTGGAAGAAGACTTGCTGTTGCCAACACCAAAAAACATGAGATAAGGACAGGACAATGCTAAGGTACAATTCATTTACAAACCAAACTTTACTTTGACCCAATCGTTATTCTGCACAAGCAAAGAGAACATTAAGTCCGCAGCACTTATTATTTTCGATCATAAATATTTCAATTGAAATTACCTGGGGCAGCGGAATAAAAAACTAAGTCGCCATCGTAATGGAAGTGAAAGATGAAAAAAAGCTTAGGAACGAAGCCGTATTACTGTATGAGGCAATGAAGAAGTACTTTGATTTTTTATTAGGTAACGCCAGGTGTTTCCTGCGGCGCGGCGCTGCCAAGGTGTGATGTTTTTATTTCTGAGGTTCAAATTACCCTTTGTCCTTGCATTAGAGTTTAAAAAAAATGGTTTGTTAGTGCTGCCTTTGTTCATAATATTAATTTGGTTGTTGAGATTGCAATTGGTGATAATAATAATAATAATGTTTCTTTGGATAATTCCTCACTCATAACTGGTATGGCGCGTGGTTATATAATAACAGTCATACTGGTCGATCGATGAGTGTGGGTGAGCGTTGGGTGACCATCCATTACTTATCGAGAGACTCCTCCGTGCCTTGGAAAGCACGATAAGACGTTGGTCCCGGCTATTATTCGTAGATATTTGACAGTCGTTACGTGTAGTCGGAGTCTCACAAGCGTGTTACCTAGTAACTCCTTTGTGGAGCTCAGATAGGCTGTTGCTCCACGTAAAATACTGGTACTAAGCTGCGCCCAATTAGGCTGAAAGCCGACCCCAACATGTAGTTGAGAAAAGACTAGGTAGATTTAATGATTGAATAATGTTTCTTTGGAATAATTCTTCACTCATATACTGGATAACTGGAATGGTCATAACGAAACCAATAGAACGATTCCTCTATGTGCCTTGTTGCCTACCAATTGCTATACAAGCAATTTAATGTTTACAAATACAAATAGACTGACGCATAAGTGATAAAAAGGTATATTTTCCTTATCAAAGAGTTTGCTATGATAAGCTTATCTTGGCATCAAGCTATTTGTATAACGATTTCCTATGTGCGTAGTTTTTAAAACTAGCAAAAAAAAACCGGCCATGTGCGAGTCGGACTCGCGCACCGAGGGTTCCGTTGCTGATACTATTGAGGTTGCTGCCGTAATATTATTAAAAATATTTTTATTATATGATGTAACTAAAAATTTACGGTTTTCGCAATTTTTCATTTACCTGTGCTATAAGACATTGCTTCGTACCAAATTTCAAGATTCTGAACGGGAAGTACCCTGTAGATTTTGATTCCCTTGCGAGTGTCGAAAATTTGCGGAATTTGCGGCATAAACGGCTGTATTTTTTTATTGCATTGGCTTAGAAGTTCGATAAGATCCTCACCCTACTGCCATTCCGTCGAGTTAGTATTAACAAATTCAAAGCATCAAATTTGGGGGTGCAGAAATTTCTGACTGAGTAAAATCTTTCCATGATATGAGAGCTTCTAAAATAGTTCATGCCGATTAAATACGAGAGAAAGAGTCTTCAAATCTTTCTGCCACAACTATTATGTGAGAATGTTTACAGGCTCGTGGAGATAAGTGTTATATAAAATATATAACATCAGCAAGTATTTCCCTATGGGTCAGACAGAGGTGCACCTATAGTGAACCCCATTTCGGCAGTTATGTTTAAGTCCCATAATTATAATAGGGGGCGAACCTATTGCCATCAACCGGACACAAATTCAGACTCCGGGCTGGTACTGAGAAATTCCAGGTGGAAGAACCTAATACCACTTTTCCACACCCAGGAATCGAACCCAGGACCTCATGCTCAGCAGTAAGGCTCACAACCACTGATCCAACGAGGCAGTTTTTAAATACATATACGTAATGTTACAATACGCTATGTTATATACTAATTATTTTATGGAGTAGTAGAACTTCTACCTTATCAGCACGTACGTCGGGACATAACCGTAATATGACGCCTTTAAAGATATAGCGTGATAATTATCACTTAATTGACGACTTAATTTTAAGCGTACCACCCGTACCAAGGTCAATGAATGACATTCAATGTCAAATGCAAATGTTTTTATTAGAGAGATATGTTAATATTACGCTTATCGAGAAAGACGCTAATAACGAAATATACGGCGAGTTCATTAAGCCGTTTCTAGAAGTCGTAAACCCAAATTTTGACGCCAATCCCTTTGATTCGGATGACGCATATAATATAAAAAGATTATGGCCAATAGCACCTATTTTAAGAGTTAAAATTCAATGCACATAAATCTATATACGAAAGCTGATTTATACTTCTTGCAGACCTATTCAGATATTTATTTATACACACCACTACAATGATCGAATATCAAGCCCAAAAGCCAAAATCTTTCCTCAAAACGCAGCCTGTAATCACAGCCCGTGCACGCTGCTACCCGTCCCTATAGCATAAATTCTCCTATCACGACAAACCACAATCCCTGCCTTCCATCAAATAGAAAGTACATCATCCAGTCCTGCGCAATGTCATCGACCTACGTCATCGGAGTGTAAACCACGGAATAAGGATGCGGGAGGGCTTAACGCTCCGCTACATCTCTCCAGCACATATTAAGTTACTACATCTAGTTTTTCTTGAGGGAACAAGATGTGGTTTTTAAATTAAATAATGTTGTTGCTTTTAACTTGCAGAGGCTTATGTAGAATGCATTAAAACTCTTTCGATTAACTCTCAGATGGATGGCTGTTTATAAACGCCTGAAATTAATAAATAATCAATCCTGATATTATTTGTAATATTGTATTGTCATTACAATCCCTAAGATGAGACTGTACGAATCAAAATCGACAACGACAGACGGAGCTGAATAAAATGGCGCGAAACACTTATGATGTCAACATTAAAAAAATATTGGCAATATTAGCCAGGAATTTTATTCGTACGGTCTTATTTTAGCGCCGAACTTACCCCAACATACTTATTTTGAGTGAAGCTTCGCCAATAACTAATCCATGGATTGGGCCTGCAACCATAGCCAAGAAATGTGAAATAAATAATCAGTACCATTTCCGAGTCCGCGTGTTCCAAATAAATACATAATATTACAAAGAAATGAATTAGAACGGTTTGCGGTACAAATAAAAATATAAAACAGTTTTTATACTCAACGGGATTCGAGAAAATTGTTTTGCAGCAGTGAAATAACATTGTTGCCTTACTGCGAGGTTTATGTTGTGGACTTTCTCTAATCAACGTTTATTTAATTTGTGGAAAGGCTAGCATTATTTCTTTAGCTTTATTTATCGGCTACAACCTGTGTATCGTCATCAATTTCATTCTTCTTTCTTCGCTCAATAGGAGTACTTCCCGAAACACAAAACGACTACATTTAAAAAACAGTGTGCTGAACTCGAATTCACTTACTTTCTTATGTACTTCACACTTGTCCAGGAGTACTTTTCCTTAGGAATTATAATTATATCTATATCTTATTTCTATCTTATGTCAGTGTCAGGTTGTATGTTGAACAAAATATAATTTGCGATCGTAACACGTATGTAGTTGTATGTGTAGGTATGTATTTACAGAATTATAATCATTAAAATCATTATACATCCCTGTAATTCCATATAATTCTATTGAATGACTATTTCAATGAAATATCAATTTCGCGGGCTGCCCCGGCGCTTCCCCCTTATATCAATACGTTGATAAAAATGGTACGAGTATCTAAACTTAAGGCGAGGCTATTCCGAGCGCCGTAGGCATTTAACGCATACCCCAGCCCCCGCAAGGAGTAGCGATACGTAATAAGTTACGATGCGCGGGAGACGCGCGCGCCAAACGCACCGCTCATGAGTTCACGAACTCGAGTAGGTACTAAGTTGCGTCACAGAGTAAAGCAATGCAGTAGATCAACTTGAATTGATTAGTATAAGTTTATTTTGTTTTATTTTTCTAGTACTAGTTATTTTTAAGGTTATAGATAGATTATATACGTATTGTATAAACTTGATACTAATTATTAAAAATAATTTGGTATACTTTTTTTTTATAAGGTGGATTTAAAATCTGACTGACTAAAATCAAATATTCGTGCTACAGTATAAAAAATCAAGCAGTAGGCACACTTACTTTAGGAGAATTATGTTACAATTCTTGAATTACAATATCAATACATATTGTTATTCAACAAAGCTTAGAGGTATAAATGGTCATCTCGTGTAACACATAATGTGAAGCGTGAGTCGTCAATAAAATAAAAATAAAGTATTTTTATTTTTTAATCAAATTAAAAGTAAACACTTTTATATCTCTAAAATTATAAATAATTTATGTACAACTGCCTAAAATTCATTGAAATGTAGCTGTCTTGGTTTGCATGGACCTAGCTGAGTAGATTGACTCGGAATTTGGTCCGTTTTTCTCCTATCAACTTGAAATATCCAACTCTGCAGTCAAATAAATCGATATGATGCGTTTTTTCTTGGAGCTGTGTCATCAGGTAATTCATGTCAACAATTCTTCGTCCACTGATGGGTTGATAGTCGTGTTCGATTTCGTTTTCAACGCTTAGAGTGTAGTTTTCAATTTCCTCCATTATTCTAAAAACAGATTATTTTAATATAACCTATTGAATTCCACATAGTAATATAATTAATATGTAAAACAAAAAGTAGCAACTTACTCATTGATATTATTATTAGGTGATACATTAGAGTCCGCGTATCACTGGTCAGTTTCCCTCAGTCGTCAGTTTATTTAATTCGCCAGTTTCGTTGATTAGCCAGTTTCACTGATTCGTCAGTTTTCCCGATTAAACAGTTGTGTTTACTCGACAGTTTCCAGTGTTTGCCAGTTTTCGTCGATTCGTCAGTTTTATTCAATTCGTCAGCCAAAGTACAGTCGGTAGAAAACTGCACATACGACTGCTAATTTATATATAACAAGCAGTGCTCCGCGGTTTCACCCGCATCAGTGTCGATCCCGTGGGAATATCGGGATAAAAAGTATCCTATGTGTTATTCAAGCTATATTACTGTAAAGATTCATCCAAATCCGTTTGGTAGTTTTTGCGTGAAAGAGTAACAAACATCCATCCATCCTCACAAACTTTCGCCTTTATAATATTAGTGTGATAGTAGGATTAAGATCTATTTGATAACTTTTAGCCAGATTTATGGAATATTATACAAACTCATTGTTTATTCAACATTTAAAAACCTTTTTCCTTGAGTGTACCAAACTGACGAATCGACGAAAACTGGCAAACACTGGAAACTGTCGAGTAAACACAACTGTCTAATCGGGAAAACTGACGAATCAGTGAAACTGGCTAATCAACGAAACTGGCGAATTAAATAAACTGACGACTGAGGGAAACTGACCAGTGATACGCGGACTCATACATTATTATGTTCATCTAAAGGCATTTCAGCATGTGTGACATGGGCATTGGCAGCATTAATAGTCGTTCTGTAACAATAAAATATATATTTTTTGTTTCAATATTCATAGTTGCAAGTAAATGCGACAGTCATCAGATATATAAACTTACGCGTCTTATGGGCTATTTACCTATGCCTATGGCATGCCGTAGCATGTTTTAGTCTGATTTTAATTGAATCGGTTAAAACAATATAATTGTTTATTAATAAGTACAATACAGTTACTTACTCCTCAATCCTAAGGTTATTCAAGTAAATAGGCTCTAAAGTCATCAATGGAGACACGTTATGCCCTTCCGCATGCTCTATTGATCTGTAACACAAAATTTGTTTTTGACTTGTTGGTAATTAACAAGTAAAATTTAAAAAAAAAATTCTTACGAAATATCCCGATTAAACCAGTCTGTTTAATAAAGACAACCGCATTGAAATCGATTCATCCATTTTGCGTTTAGGAGCTACAATGCCAAAGACAGATACACACGCACACTGACATACAGACAGATACACAGAAACAATGATACGCAAACAGTATTAATAATTAATAAATAGGTACTTTAATTTTAATAATAAAGTAGGTATGTATGTGACCCCCACATACATACGTACCTACTTAATTTAAGTATATGTATTTAATTTCTTTATTTATTTTTTTATGGAGTTACAATAACGAGTGAGATACTATTTAATTCAAATAGTAAAAAATAGAGACTGTCTTTAAAATAAAATAAATAATATAAAAAAACTTACTCGATATTCGCCGAATCATTAGTTGATACATGCGCACTGCGCTTGGCCTGCAACTGCATTGCTCTAAAACATTGAAAAGCCACGTAAACATTTCAAGCCAAGTTTCTTTTATTATTCCATTTGGAGTGGCATAATTAATAATAAACATGCAATAACAAAAATCTCGAGTGAATTCTACACCCTTTTCCTCTTGCAAATAAATACTGAATAAAATGATGCATTGGAGAACTTCTCTATAGCCAAACTAGCCATTGATTTTTTTTTATGGATATTCGTTGCTTGTTATAACTTGAACAGTATTCTAGTAAGGGTATTGACTACTGTACTGAGCATAAGCGAGCTTGTGCCTAAACATTACCGAAAATAATAAAAATAATATTCGTAGGAAATGGTCATACTGCCATATTTCTACACTATGGCACGAGTTTGCTGCGCGTAGTAGATGGCATAGACTACACAACATTCGTTGCAGACCCAGACACCATAAATAGTAGTGAATACGTACTCTCGTACAGTAGGCCGCACGTCTGTTCTCTTATTCTATTGAAGCTCCGTACCGTAGTACGGAGTTTCAATAGAGTACGGTTTTTTTTCAGTAGTTTCAATACGCGGGTCAGCTCAAGACCATAGTGTTATCACTTACCACAGACACAGATAATATTATACTACGTACACAGACGATATATATATATCTATATATATATATATATATCTATATATATATATATATACCTATATTTACTGTGGTATGGTCGACTGCACATCTAGTACCTAGGTAGTACTTAGGCTAATAAACATTATAAAAACCACCCGGACCAACGCAGCGGGTTGAACTACCTATTAGACATTTGAAAACAGTAAACCATTATACCATTTGCGCACGCGGCGGCTTTATTCACTCTGAATAGGGTTCAAATTCAACTGTTTTACACACTTGATGCGGGTGGTAAATATGCTCCGTATTCTGTGGTGAGGATTCCGATTATCAAGAAAACAAAGAAAGTACTTACTGTTCTTCTTTGCTGTTTTTTCGAACAAATAAGCCTTTTTTATTTCGATTCATTTTTGAACTGAAACAATAAAATAAGTTATGGTATTAAAAAAGATTGGGATCTAGTACCTAAGCGTAAGTACACGGGCGGCGCGGGCGGTGCACGGTGTCACAGACGGTGTCGCCCGACATCAAAGGCGTTTCACTACTGTAGGGAAATAATAAATGTGTAATACTGTGAGTGTTGTCAATAGGAATAAATGAATAAAAAATATAACTCACCATATTTCTTTCGCGATTTTTTTTGCCTTCAACCGTGATTTAGCCCTTATTTTATTTTTTTTATTTGCCATTTTCACAAAACAATCACAAATATATTGTCTAAAAGTTGTATACAAAATATTTACACAATAAGAAATAAACACATAAACAAAATCTTAACTATGGTCTATATAAGTACAATAATTTATTTACAATTTATTTTCTATTAATATTATTTAGGTACGGAGCAGAAGAGAAGCGCGAGCGCAAAAATTTGGCACAGGTCTCACCTCGGTAACGTCCCGCGGGACACTGGCAAGCGACGCGCCGACGCGCGGATCGAAAATCACTTGAATGATCGATAAAAAAATGTATAAAAAAATGAAAAAAAAAAACGATCGGGTAGAATCGATTCCAAAATTAATTACCTACAAATTGATATTTTTTATAGAAAAAAAGGAGTATTAGTACTTGTTTAAAATGAAATTTTGCTTGTAAAAAAACTGCAAATCGAAGTTAGTTCGGAATTTTTTTCTATCGAGAAAATTTTATTGTATCGGGTATTGAACGGGTACATGGTAAGGAGAAAGAATGTATCTAAAATATATATTTATTTCAGATTCTAGATGTTATAATTTGCCTATCAAAAATGAATTCTAAAACAGGCAAAAACGGGAACACCTCGCCTTAAAGACGGCAATCAAAATTCTATCTTTGAACTGAACTTGCGATAAAAGGATTTTTAAATCACCCGAGCAAAGTCCAAATAAACGTGCTAGATTATAGATAACTAGAGCCTTATTATATAAGGGCATTTAGCCTGTTTACCATGAACTTAAGGCTATTAGATCTGTCAGCCACATCGAGAATGTAATACATAAGATCAAGGATGTTGGACTGTAGGTGAGTCTATGCTAATCCTGATTTAATTATAAATACCGATATAAATAGTCAGTATGAGTCAAGCAGGTGGTAAATAGATTGTCTAGAACTCTAGACGATAGGAACTGCTCCAGAAGCGATGTATGGTCTATTCAGCCGAGAATCAGCAGTTATGTGAACATCAAAAACTATAAACGACAGCTAACTATACTTTTTGAACGTCAAAAGCAACAAGACAGCTCCTAAAACTCTATCTAGTGCTAGACTCTTAAATGTGCTGCAGCAGCAGCGTATGTGTAAAAACTGAAAATGAGAATGGCTGAGATTCAGCACTTTTTAACCGTCTCAAGTTACACCTTAGTGTCTTAGCTGGGAGAAAGTGGCGCAACAAACTCCCCAGCAATGCTGGGATTATAGTCCGGGCGGAACTAGTTGGCCACGCTTTAGGTATGTGAGCGGTGGGACGGAGGGGCGGGGGCGCATTACTCAGTACGTACGTTGCGAACCGCCGGGCGGCGCCGCCTCACCCCTGTATCCACCTCAGCGGCCAACTAGTTCCGCGCGCGCGGACTATAGCACACGTATTTCATGTTGGGTATTCCTGCAATGTTGAATTCTACGAAAATACAGAGTACATATTGCATGTCGATGTTGCATGGGCACGTGTCGCATTTTTGAGATTTCATATCGAACGTGGTATGGCTATGACCAGTGACATAATAGGATTTTGCTGGCAACAAGTGTTTCCTAACATTTCTAAACTGACCAAATTCAATGCAAAGACTGTCAAACTAGTATAAGTGTAAACTGCTGTGATTGGACGACTGAAATAACTATAGACAATCAAATCACTTGATATGCGTTTGAAAAAAGTCTATCAGCTTATGTTTGCGATTACAAAGATTAGCTTTTCAGAAATCAGTTGTGATTGTCAAGTAGTAATTGCAGAGCCGTCAGAATTCTACAAAGATAAGCAATCCGTGCTTAATATTATAAATAATATGTTATGGGTATGATTGTGGAGCTAGTCAGATTTAAAATACAGTCGTGCCAGCGACACGAAGAAGAATATTATAAATGCGGAAACCAACCCTTCTAGCAGAGAACATAATAGATAGAACTTTGTGTATAGATAGTGCAATCCACGAAGACGCGCCCCACTCTTTTTCCTAATCGTAATATCACCAGTTAATTCCGCTATTGGTTTGTTTTTTTTCGATACACGCTAATTACCCACTAAGTAATAAGTAATTAGTGTACTATCGAAAAAACTAAAACACTAGCGGAATGTTGCACACTTTTAGTGTAAGATATTAGGAAGAAGAGTGGGGATTGCACTTCGTGGATTGCACTATCTATAACTGTCTATTACTTTTTCATGCCTAAACCACTGAACCGATCGTTATGAAACTTGCCAGATAAAGAGCCGAAGACCTAGAGAAGGACATAGGCTCCTTTACATTCTGGATATTCGTAAAAAAAAAAATTGAGATACAAAATACATTCAGACAAATTCGCGGCCTAGGAGCAATACAAACTTTACATAGAACGGAATAATCTGCACATTATATGTAAATACACGAGTAAGCCCACATACAATATCTGCTCCTTTAAAAGATTCTGCCTACAAACGTAATTGCGGTCTCCTTTTGACCTAGACAAGCGTTGGTTGTTAGGCAGCGAGGGCCGGTAACATAAGCTCTCTTCAAGGAAAAATGTACCACAGAATAGTACAGAAGGTCGACTCCATACCATAATCCATCCTAATTTAATTGGGGTAGGTCAATTCGTACTCTAATCGCTTTGGAAAATACTCTGCAATAACGCTTTGAACGTCCTGCGTGTGCTTTGTCATCTTCATCGTAACCTGCTGAAGGAGGCTGGTAAGTGAAATGTGGGTGTCGTTCAGTAATTTTCCGCCCCATATCTATGTATCTTCCCACATCAATGTATACCATAATCAGTTCCCCATATTTTTTTGGTTGACCTTCATCCCATTTCTGGGTTTCATACACGGAGCTTGAAAATACACACATATAGACAGGGTTCACGTACAGTGGTGGGTGCAATCGCTTTCACGATTGGCATTCGGCCGAGATAGTTATAGAGGGTGAGATACAATAATGTCATGAAACTTAGCGTAAACTTACCATTCGATCTGTCAAAATTACGCCAAAATGCAATGATTTTGACAGTTCTAAGCGTTAGTTAATTAGTTTACGCTAACTTTCTTCTATGTATTTTACCCTGAGATCTTCGTAGATACTATGTACGCAATAACGCGTTTATGTGTGCGTTGACAAGTTTTCCTCTTTTGTTGTATGGACCCGACCTTCTGCACTATTCTGTGGCACCTACCGAATTATGCCTACAATTACTGAACGAAATAGAAGTAATTTCTACTTAATGAGAAGACTTAGGAGTGTTTTCATCATGGTTAATTTGTGTCTTGAATAAGGCCTTGAGCGGGACGAGATTATATTAAAAATGTAATTCGATTAGGAATGTTTATCATTGGGTAAAAGATGGAAATTAAGATTCATGCTCGTAAACGTTTTCTGTCAACAACAGACTTAGGAAGCCTTTTTAATCGCTTGAGCTAATGGTCGAAGTATGTTGTTAGAACTGCTGCTCATAACATAACATCACCGGGAACAAATCCAGACTCCGGGCTGCTAATGAGCAATACTTGATGGAAATACCCAATAACGCTTTGCCCGACTTGGGGCGAGGGGGAAGGGCTAAGTTATAACAGCCGCTCGGGTCGATCAATCAGGTTAAGCAACGGTTGCCGCGGTTGCTACGTAGATAGGTGACCATCTTTACATACCAAGACAGTTCCGTGCCTCGGCAAGCAAGTTAAGCCGTTGGTCTCGGCTGTCGTTCCTGCATCTTTGGCAGTGGTTACGGGTTGTCAGAAGCCCGAAAATCTTACAACCAGTCTTACCAATGGGTATCGCATTACCCAGTAACTGGATTGTGGAGGTCAGATAGACAGTCGCTCCATGTAAAACACTGGTATTCAGCTGCATCCGGTTAGACTGGAAGCCGACCCAAACATAGTTGGGAAAAGGCTAGACATATATGATAACTTTGCCCGACTTGGGAATCGAATCCAGGACCTCACGCTCAGCAGTAGCACTTGCGACCACTAGACCAACGAGGCAGTCCGTCTCTTGACTTAATAACGTGGACTCCTACCAATGCAAGGTTAGAATTTCGATTGCATGGAAAAACTATACAGCAAGCTTTTATGTCTGATAATCGTCCTGAAGAAGAATAAAACTTGATCAACCGCATTCTAGTAAACAAGGTGATGATTTCGGCACACATTTGCGCCCATATACCACTACTAAGCCTCCCCTTTTGCCTTCTAAACTTCTCTATTAACACTTTTGTCTATATCTGCTCTGAAAAACGTCACGATCATGCCGTCTACTACCTACAGGTTATGGTGGACATCCTTCATGTGTACGACCACATGTATGAACGTATTGAGGCAAAAAGAGTTTGTAAGGATCGTAGCAGGTGGCATTATGTAGTTTCTGCCTACCCTTGGCCTACCCCCCTGGGAAGGAGGCATGAGTTAATGTATCCCTCATGTCCTCAAAACCCAATACAACGTACTACCTCGTTAGGGAGACATAAGAGACGTATTATATAAAACTCAATCGATTTTCAATCATCTTAATGCGTAAGCACTTGACCCTGGATGTATCCACGCTAGATAAGTCTTTCAGAAACTATGACTCAATCTATAGTCTATTGTTATCCACGTTTTCTTATCTCAGAAGGTTGATCACGACGGCCGTAAAGGGCTTGAAAAGGAGCGATGAAACTAAATAGTAGAGTTAAGTTTTATTGTATAGCACGATTACTTTGTAACGTTCTGAAGGTTGCTGGGATTTTCTGACACAGTTAGTGAGGTTTTACGATCTAGTTTCCAGTTTTTCGTGCCAGGAAGAAAACGCTTTGGATTATTTTATCTTAATACTCCTGGATTTCCTTCCAGAATGTGGATTGCTATAAAATTAGGGAAAGACGAAATAATCGTTGAATGGAACAGTCCAATCATCGTTTTGTGAAAGATGATATTGCTAGAAAGGGGTTGACTACCGAGATCACGTCTATTAGAGAAGAATGGAAGTAAAATACATGTTACGCGGACCCCAAATAAATTGGGATCCTTAGAGCAAGATAATGATAATGAAGATGACTCTTGAATTTCTTCAAGAAATTCGAATTGTCTTCAAATTGCGATGCGTTTTTGGTGATGAAAGCATTTTTTTATACGACAGCAACGAACCGTTACCATAATAAGCATAATCAGCTTATAATGTTACCACTGCTGCGACACAGCCCTCCTCTCTTCAAGAGGGAGTGGGCAATAATCTATCACGCGGGCCCAGTGAGAGTTGGTTGATGTCACATGTCTTCGTATTTTTGTTTCTAGAACAAGAAGCGTTAAATTATAAATTTTGTTTATACTTTAAGCTACCGACATTTCTAAGTGAATACACAATAACCATGACTTTTGATCTATCACGTCTCCATTTTTTACTTTTTACTGAGCATCCGTTACAAAAACCAAACCAGAAGCAATCTCAGTTCAATCATGACTGCTCACTAGTTAGATTCGTCAATCATTGCCAGTGTATCCGTGATTTTTACAACTATATAGACAGTTAAAACGAGTTTTATACGTACGGCATGAGATTATAACACCATTTCATTTTTCATTTGAAGACGCTAATGAATTAAAAGGTGTGCCTTCATTTTGCATTATAGTTATCCAAAAATAAATAAGACCAGAGCGAGCATTTTCTAGTGTAAGTAGTGCTATATTAGTATGAAACTGATAGACGTCAAGAACGCATTCTTCCAACGAACGGCCGCACTAAAAATTACCTACATATAGTCCGACCGCGGCAGATTTGCCAAAGATGTAAACAACAATGGCCGCTCGAAATTAAATAAAATCGATAAACAAGAGTATTTATTTTAAGTAATGTTTGTTTTCGTCTAATTAGCTCGGAGATTTAGACGAAAATAAACATTACTTAAAATAAATACTCTTGTTTAATCTTGTCTAATTAGCTCGGAGATTTAGACGAAAACAAACATTACTTAAAATAAATACTCTTGTTTATCGATTTTATTTAATTTCGAGCGGCCATTGTTGTTTACATCTTTGGCAAATCTGCCGCGGTCGGACCTTAGTTACATACATACACTCACTACATAGGTAATCGTTTTTTCTACAAAAACTAGCTTATCAATTCCACAACTGAAGGCTCCTCTCCCATAAAAGCTTATCTCTCAAATCTAGTTTAAAACAAAAACCAGCTAGTTTCCAATTTCAATCAGAATTGAAAGGATCACTCGTGCGGCCCAACGGCTATAATCAACAAAAAGAACAGCGGCCGTACAGCGAGAACCGGCCGTTATCTATTCCAAACCACTGGTTTTTATGTTTCAGGCTTGTGCTGACAAATTAGAAGGATTTATTGGATTTGAAATGGGAAGTTAGGGTTTTGGTTTGATTAAATGCTTGAGCGAGGATGGTGGAGGTCGTAGGGATAAGCAGGATGCGGGTAGCTCAGAATCGGTCGTTGATAGTGATGATTGGGGAGGACATATCGCATACTTAATATAATACTGAATTAACTCAAAGAAAAAACGATTTTTAGGAAATCGCAAAAGAAGATCTTGCTATGAGGACTTATCCTACTTGTTGAAGCATACAATTAAAACTGATTTGATTTTGAATTAATCATGAATGCTTGTATTTTTAAATATTGATGAGATCTGAGTAAAAAAAAATCGTGAAATACTCAATTCTGACTATTTCTGACGTATCTACTAATGGGTCGATGTTCCATTAAGCATGCGATATGCCCAGGAGTGTTTGTCGTATGCCACTCGTTCCTGGTAATCTACTCTCTAAACACAATATCCGTAGTTTCAGCCGAAGTTATGGGCATTTCTTACACCGTAACTCCTTCGGACATAAGATTAGTTTGGGGTCCGTACAAAGAATAAATGGCAATACGATTTGACAGTTGTCCTTACTCCCGGAGTGTTTTTGCCCAACCGAAAAGTTAATTTAACTTGTATGTGTGGAGCAAACTGTTAATATAAGTTGGTTATTATTAAATAAATAAATAAAATAAAAATTTATCGGGAGTAGGAGTTACTCCAAAGTAACGATCTACTTTCGGACGGGCTCGTATCTTCATTGAGGGACTTGGAGAGTAAGCCGCTTTGATGCACAGATAGATTGATAGATTTCAGATGTATCTCGAATGTGCCACTGTTTTTTGACGAGAATCATCAAGGAAAGCAAACCCTTGCAGCAAAAAATATAAGTCACAAACGTTATAAAGTTCAAAACAAAAACTTCCTTTAAACAAAGTCCACAAGAATATGCTAAATATCTACGAAAATGTCACATAATTTTAACCAACAAAAACACAGGAATTAACAACATTCCCCCGGAACAGTACAGTCATTATTCTTTGTGAATAATCGGTTTTACTCATAATATATCACTGCGGAATTATGACAGTCAACATAACACGAATTAGGGCAACTCTTATATATATTTTAGGGGCCTTAACTACTAACCCACTTTTATAGATATATAAACAATAAAAAACCGGCCAAGTGCGAGTCGGACTCGCACACGAAGGGTTCCGTACCACCGTACAATATTTAACACTAAATATACAGGGTGAAATTGAAAACATGCGACAAATCGAAATGGGAGATTGTATTCATCATTATGAACAACTTTTACTATGGGACCAAACCTGAAATCGCGAAAAAAAAATCAGCGGTTCCCTACATTTATGTTCGCATAACTCGTCAAAATTTAGGGAACAACTGCCTTTTTATTTCGCGATTTCAGGTTTGGTCCCATAATAAAAGTTGTTCATAATGACGAGTACAATCTCCCATTTCGATTTGTCGCATGTTTTCAATTTCAATCTGTATAAATACCATTTATTGATATCGAGCAAAAATAGGCAAAAACTGGCGTTTTTTGTATGGGAGCCCCCCTTAAATATTTATTTTATTTTGTTTTTAGTATTTGTTGTTACAGCGGCAACACAAATACATAATTTGTGAAAATTTCAACTGTCTAGCTATCGCGGTTCTTTTTATACAGCCTGGTGACAGACAGACGGACGGACAGATCCAGCGAAGTCTTAGTAATAGGGTCCCGTTTTTACCCTTTGGGTACGGACCCTTAAAAAGGTGTTTTTTTTTTGTGGTGGCTGGTCTGTAGTGTGTTTTCGTTGGGGCAAAAGAAAGGTCCTGGAGTGGCGACCGCGTACCGGAAGACGTAGCGTTGGAAGGCCTCCTACAAGGTGAACCGACGACTTTGTGAAGGCCGCAGGAATCCGTTGGATGCGAGAAGCACAGAGCCGGTCGAAGTGGAGGTGCTTGGGGGAGGCCTATGTCCAGCAGTGGACGTTTTTCGGCTGAAATAATCATGATGATGATGAAAAGAAGAAATCATTATCACTCCAATGAATTTTCACCTATACATAATGGGGTGCTTAATAATTGCAAATTGGGGCTTGTGGCTAAATAATAACAGCCGCACGGGTCGATCGATCAGGTTAAGCTACGCTTGCCGCGGTTGGTCCGTGGATGGGTGACCATCTTTACATACCAAGACCCCTCCGTGCCTCGGAAAGCACGTTAAGCCGTTGGTCCCGGCTGTCATTCGTGGATCTTTGACAGTCGTTACGGGTCGTCAGAAGCCCGAAAATCTGACAACCAGTCTTACCAAGGGTTATCGTATTACCCAGTAATTGGGTTGTGGAGGTCAGATAGGCAGTCGCTCCATGTAAAATACTGGTATTCAGCTGCATCCGGTTAGACTGGAAGCCGACCCAACATAGTTGGGAAAAGGCTAGGCAGATGATGACGTCACACTACCATATCGCACCTTTAAAGTAAAACCGTTACTAAACGAAATTATGAAATTTTATAGGGGAGCCAAAATTAGAAAATAGTCACTGTTTTTTCTAAATAAAATCTGAGCTCATGGTTTTTTAAGATGTTTAATGAGTTTCTATGATAGATCTCTGTTTATAATATAACAAATTTATCTTGTAGTTTACGTTTATTTTAGATAGATGGCATTGATACCTTAATTCATGAAAATTTTCGTTTAGTAACGGTTTTACTTTAAAGGTGCGATATGATACAAGGAATACGTCTTTTAAGTCAGCCTGTATATATAATACATAAGCCTGGCGACCGAACGATACCTAATTAGCATTTTCAAATTGAGCCAGCTTTGTTTTCTTTGAATATTTCGAGCGAATTTAAAGTGAATTTACATGATGTTAATTAGTATTGCTCTTTAAAAGCGTCTTGGCTATATTCAATGTAGATTTTGATGGACTACAAGTATTACTTCACGAAACTAACAACCCGGTCCTGCTTCGCACAGTTGTTACAACTTTACAAAACGTCGAGATTAAAGGGAGAGAAGTAACACTCATACAATCTTCCGAAATAAATTATATAAATGACAGTGAAAATCGGATCAAACATCGTTGTGTAGTTTAGAAGAACAACGAGAATACACAAACAGTCACGAAAAGCGTCTTTAATTTATAATAATCCTACTAAATATTATAAACGCGAAAGTTTGTGAGGATGGATAGATTGATGTTTGTTACTCTTTTACGCAAAAACTGCTGAACGGATTTTGATGAAACTTTACAATAATATAGCTTATACATCAGAATAACATATAGGACACTTATTATCCCGATATTCCCACGGGATCGACACTTAAGCGGGTGAAACCGCGGGGCGCAGCTAGTTATGTACAGAAGTGCTCAAAGAAAGCCACTCTACATGAAATTTTATCTCATGAAGCGCTTTAGAGTAACGCTGTTTCCGCATAATGTAATAGAAATCGGGACGCAGCATTTGAAGAGGGTGAAAATTCAAACGTAAGCGTTTTCTATTGCATTTAATTTGGTTCTTGAGTTCGTGACAAACATTAAAAGATCCCATTATAAGATTAGGCATAATGGTTGTGAATAGTAAAATTGAGTTAAATTCCTAATCTAATACAAGTCTTACCAAGGGGTATAGTATTATTCGTATTGCCCAGTAGCTAGGTTGTGGAGGTCAGATAGGCAGTCACACTATGTTAAATACTAGTATTCAGCTGCATCTAGTTAGACTGGAAGCCGATCCCAACACAGTTGGGAAAAGGTTAGGCAGATGATGAATACAAGGCGTATTCGGACAAAAATCCAAGCTCTGGTCTGCTGCTGACTTTAAACTAATGAAAAACTCCAATAAACACTTAGCTCTTTGATGGAACCCGTCCTGAGTTCGATCATACGCTCAGTAGTTTCGTCTTAGACCACTAGAGCGTCGAGTCAGAACTCAGAACTTAGAAATCTTGGCAGTCAGGCAGAATGTTTGAACCTCGCATTATATTCTAAATCGTGGCTTGAAAAGTTACACAATTATTCATATTCATATTCATTTATTTTGCGTTCCACAAGGTAAAAAAGATGTTTACAAAAAGCTTATAGCTAAGAGCCATTGTAGACCCTGTTAGGGCACAGCAAAGTTTATATTTGGTACATAACAGTTAAAAATCTAAATTATAGAAACTAAAATTAAAATTAAAATAAAATTTTACATGAAAACTGAATATATAAATAGAAGTATATATAAGTAGGTAGCTATTTTCTTAGAATGTTTTTATTTTGCAATGGCTTTGTCTTCTAATTAACCAGTCTGTTGAACGAACTACAACTTCACAATAAAGTAAGACCACATTTATTCAGTTTCTAAAGGTCGAGATATTACGCCGACAGCCACAGGCAGAGTTGAATAAATCAATCAATTCAGCCTAATACTCTGCCGGTTCCAAACACTGAATGAGAGCAGACATTTCCCCTAAACTGCTGAACGAATTGTTGGACGCTTTCGCCAAAAACTGCATGCTTAGGGAAAAATTTTCGTTCGTAAAACTGTGTCACAATAATAAAAATTAATGTATTGAAAGTATGGATTTTGTATTTGGATGTAATCGGGGGCTTAGCGAGTACTGGTGGCCCAGTGACCAGGGTTGTCCAAGTGATAACGGCTACGAGTTAAAAAGTCGCAGTCCTAAGTTCGAACCCTGACAGGCGCTTGTTTAAATTATTTCATCACCACTGCTCTCAAAACAGTGAAGGAAAACGGCATGTCCTAGCACGAAAAATTCGAAGACATGTGACATGATCAGGGGCGAGCCTATTGCCATCAACCGGCCACTAATCTGGACTCTGGGCGCTGCTACTGATAAATTCCTGATGGATGAAAAAGGAGAAACCCGGTAATACTTTGCCCGACCTGGAAATCGAACCCAGGACCTCATGCTTAGGAGTAGCGCTTGCGACCAATAGACGAGGCAGTCGGTATGGGGGGTTACCCGACGCAATTTGTTTCGCTCAAAATGAGTTCAATTCACGCTACGTTTAAGCTTGTCTGTTTCACAACCCTCTGTTTGATTCTGGGAATACATTTACGTAGGTACTTAATAACATAAATTTACAGCAGTGAAGTACTATTGGTACTGTTTCTCGGGACGTGTCTCCCATCCAATATATTTTAACACCTGTGAGGCTTCTGATATTCGCAGAAACACTTGAAATAGTTATTTGGCAGTAACTATGTTAATTTCCTCACCATATTCGTGGAAATGAGATTCATAATGTTAGCAAGACACAACTCAATTTGCAATTTCAGTAGCCCTATTACTCCTGGAATTGGCACGGCTATTAAAGGAGTTATTGGAAGTTGGGTACTTAGCATTTTGCTTCTCTAAAGCACCTCAATGGCTTTAGAACGAGTTTAGACAAAGCAAATATAAATGAGGTAGAAATAGGGCAGCCGTAACAAATACGCGCTTTGACATGGGAGTTGCGGACACCAGCCCTTATTATCTATCTTTTTTTTTTATTTGAAATGGACTTGCTCTTGACTCTAGTCTAGGTCAAAGGTAACAGAGATAAATATATATTTTGAATGGACACTGATTTAAAGACGAGTTATGAGAAAAATAAGTTTTCTAAAGAAATTTTATATTCGTCTTATCTCGCCTTTATATCAGAGTCCTTACAAAATATATATTTGGGAACCTAGATATTCTGTAATCCAATCGGAATAAATACACACTACCTTAAGAATATGTTTGATTTGCAAATTATTTTGGTATTACGTTTGTATGAACTACGCATTAGCATGCGTAGTTCGCCGGCCCCTTAACGTATGGATTCAGTCGATAGGACACCTTTCGCCACACTTCTCCTTCATCTTTGGTTCCATCCAGGTTTGTGACTTTTCACGTGATCCGGCTGCCTGGTAGTCTGCGCTATATACCTGAAGGCTAAGGGTAACTTATGACAGATAGCTTCGCAACTGGGTTTCTACCCGGGGCCGACCCAGCAGCAGAACGTGTGAAAAACCACTAACGACCCAGTTACCACATTGAACATAAATCCAGAAATTCCCAAAAGCACACCAGCTCCCTTTTAAACATACAGCAATAACTCAAACTCCTACAGAACACATTATAACTACGTAACAGCCAATAAAATAATATTCATACTCCGTCTTTCCCTCGGCAACGTATCCTTAAATTCGGGTGTTACGTAACTCCGGGGTCAGTGAACTGAGGCCCGGCCGAACCGCATGGCTTGTCGCGAACTAAAGTTTAGCGCGGATCGTGCTCAAATTTTTCGCTAATACAATTTTGTTTTTGTCGTGTTAATGTTTTTCGTGGAGCCAGTGTTTTTTTAGGTTTGAAATTATTGGTAGTTTGGAAATATAGTTACCCCCTTACTAATAAACGTTGTATAGTTACATTTTTTTTTTGGATGTTAAATCATCTAATGACTCCTCCCGCTCTGGGTGGAGCGGAAGGGAGTGTCAGACTCTTACTGACTAAAACCCACCCGTGTTCCTTCCTTAGCCCTTTATGTTCCGGGGCAGCGGTAACCCTTTCGGACGATCCCGCTACCCCGTATAGTTACACTCCGCTTTGTCTTCTTCTTTCGAAAGTCAAATTACTGACGACTGAAAGAGAGAAATCGGTGTGTAACTATTCATCTGATATAATAGGTACGTTTATTAGTAAGGGGGTTAATATAAAAGTGTTTTTGGGATAGTAACGTTTTCAAACTGCTCATAGCAACAAAAAAGGATTTTCTTCATTTTCATCATTATAGCTTAGCTTTTTCCCAACTACGTATATTGGGGCGGCTTCCAGTCTAAGCAAATGCAGTTGAATTCTCAAGGTGCGACTTGGCCTGTCTGACCAATTCCCCAATTGACCAATTACATTAGCAAATATCTCTATAGGTATACAGGATGACAGGGGATATCGACAACTGTAACCAGCATGTGATGACATTACTACAGCACATGAATCTTTACTTCTTAATGATTTTTCTCCCTACCGTAGAAATTTTCCGACGGTTATCAAAAAAGAAAAAAAACAGTTGTTTCATAGAAAAGCGCCATTAGAACAGCTTATTTTTATCTCTTTCAGAATCATGTACTGAACCCATGGTAACAGGTTGCGTACCCTTGCCACCCTGTCTTACACCCTGTATTATCAACATAAAATAGGACTAATTAAGATGATAATAATTATTATGTCAGCATATTAGATATTAGACATCGGCGTTATCATTATTTCATCGTGTTGACTCGACTGGCACCTTATTAAATCTACTTCTCATCAAGGAAGTAAAGTAAAAACATTAAATAAAAAGCTACAGTGCTATTTCCTTCGTCTTATCCTTGCAAAACGAACGGTTTGCAAGCCAGCTGACGCTAAAGACGGGTTGCAAGCGGTCCGATTGTCCAAATGCCCATATGATTGAATTCTTTACATCACGTACAGTCACGGAATCACGATACAAATTCATGCTTAGTATGGTGAATCAAAATAGAAAATAACTGCTTAGATGACGAATGCAGGCTTATTATAAGGTTTTGGTTCACTAACTGGCCATTATTTTCACGTATCCTATTGCGATACGCTATTTAAGTAGGTATACCGAGAACTTGTGGTGGACATTGTGGACAAGACAACCTAAAAAACCAGAACCCTTTTTTGGCAGAAAAAAAACCAATGTCCAGGGAGGCTATCTTTTACCAGTTTCGTGTAAGTACACGAAACGTGAAGCAAAAACAAAATATGATGGTATGGTATAGCCACAGGCAAATTATGGTGGTTGATTCAATACTTTAGTTTGTAACGCTCCAACGGCCAGCTTTTGACCGTGAAACTTTTGTAAGAGAAAGTAAAGAAACCCTACAATTTTCCTAAGTAAATGGTCATTATTCGAACCCTCTGTTGGTATAGGAACAAGATAAATTTCGTACGATACTGTTTTAATATAAAGGGTGGGACTTTTCTATACTATAAGAAATGAGAGTATAGAGGTATGAGGAACAGGGTGTAAAGTTCACTCATACTCTATAGAAAAGGAAGGATCCTCCGACCAGACGGCTGTTGTGTCTGGCAGGCAACTGCCCGAGGATTCATGTCGGGCCGTTGTATCTATGCTAGTTGCGCGGTAAACTCTGCTTGCGAGATGCAGGATTTCGTGAGGTCAGTATGACGCGTTGTTCGCATATGGCGTTGTAGATACCGCTACAAGAGGTTGATAGCGTTGACGGCAAGGTGAGGAAATACTGATGCCTCTACTGATGATCTATTCATTAAAAATCTCACCTGGTAAACTTAGTGTGCATATACACGAGCGGCACGCGTCAACGGCAAAGGGAACTGCAGCTGAACGTGCCGCTCGTGTGTACTTAGGTGAGGCGAGCTGTTTACTTCACCTAAGGGCCAAACATTACACACGCTACCACTTTTAGCATCGGCGATCGGCGATTTAGCCGCTTTTTAGAAGCTAAATGCATCGATACAGTCGCAAAATCGCAGATCGCCGATGTTGTCACGGTGAAATTTTTACAGAATAGAACGACTGGTGCTGTGGGTGTGGGTGATGTGTACAATATGCGAATAACTGAATTCGTATTCTTTGAAACATACCTTTAGGAAACATGGCTAGATAGATGTCTTTAAGGATGCCGTGGACATGAAACATCGGAAAACGTCAAAGATTGAGCAGGAAAACCCGGGATTAATAACGCCAAGCAGAAAGACATAGACTAGACGATGTCTTATATTTCAGAAAAGTCATAAACTTTAATAATCATTCCTACGTCCCTTGTTTAGCGACGAAGCAACTTTGACGGTGCCTTGAAGTCACAAGTTCAGGAGTACCTACACCTGCAAGCAACTTGTGCTTTAGAGGAGAAAGTTTTTACTTTGAGAGTTAATAAACTTTTAAAAGTTGTATTGTACTTTCGATATTCAAAGACAGAGCTGTAACTAAGGGTCAGGAGGAGTTTTTAATGTTCGTTAGCGTTCTTTAAAACCCCGTATAACTGGACTTCTAGTGATAATAAAAATTGTATTGATCCCATAAACATTTCTTATTATAGGCCGACCGCTTAACTGAAACGTTGCCTGAGGTAGCTGCGCGGTGCGGGAGGGGTGATAGTTGTCACAAGTTGACCAATCACTAAGCTCTCGCATCACGTCACCACACCCCTCCCGCACCGCGCTGCTACCTCATGCGACGTCATAGTTAAGCGGTCGGCCTATAGGTACATACGGAATTCTTCGCACAGCCTTTAGCTACAGAAGACATGATCATGATTGGCTCAGATTTTGGAAGAAGTTCCATAAATTAGAATTTTTTAGACCGTCATTCTTTAGCGCTAACTGGGGGTTTCGAGCTGCTGCTAGTGCTCACATCACAGAGAGAAAGAAGGAAGCACAGATCACGGAGACGTCTCGGCGGCCGTTGCTAGAAGCGGCATTGTCAACAGTTTCCCTACAAACCAAGCGTGTCACCGTTTACTCGCACTACGACAATAATGACGAATAGAAAATGACGGCTTTAAGTCCGTCTGTCAACAGAATTTGCTTTTGGCGCCACGGACGAATGCAGTCTCTAGACGCTGTCGGTGCGGCTATTCCAAAAAAATAATTTGCCCAGCCATCTTTTTGTGCAAAAAAGTATAAAGTACAGCTTCATGGCACATATCCACACGTATAGTCTGTCCAATACGTTACAAAAATCTTATATCTGAAGAATGAAGCGATGAAAATATAATTGATTTTAAGGCATTAACAATAAGCGAACCAACCTAATTGGACGCGCTTACTTATTAATTTAGAACGATTGAGCTATCGATAAAGTGGTGATGCAATTGGATGGAGAAGATGTTGGGGTTTTGCAGCCGGTTGATGGCAATAAGCTCGCCCCCTATTACATGGGACTTATACATTACTGGCGAAATGTGGGTGCATTATAGGTATACATCTGTCTAACCCTTCGGGGAATAGGCGTGATGTTTTGTTCTTGTTATTTGACAATAAGCAGAGTGTCCGATGGGATTCCCCATCGGCAAAAATGAAGAACTTCCACACAAACTCACGTAGTGCTCTTTTTAACCGACTTCAAAAATGAGGTTCTTAATTCGACTGCATTATGTTTGTTTTTTTTTTTTTTGTATGTTTGTTACGCGATATCTCCGGTAATTGATAATCGATTTCAAAAATTATTTTGTTAATGGATAGGGTATGGTGTGGTCCCATATAAATTTTATTAACTTTGCTTGGGTAGTTTTTGAGTTAGCTTCAATAATACGTATTTTTGCCACTTAGTTTATATTGATGATGTTATAATAACTTCCTGTCACTGATATTTACATTGCAAGTAGTGTGTTATACGAGTTTGTGTGGGGTAAATAGTACAACTTAAAAGTGAAAAATAACTTTAATTTCGGAAGTCGGTGGCAAACAACGAAAATGCAAACACAACGACAACGACTTCCGAAATTAAAGTTATTTTTCACTTAGTGTCTTATTTGGAAGTCGCTTGTTTTTTTTTTTTGTAAAAAAAAATTTCGCTTTGTACTTGCGCAAAATTTCATGTTTCTAGACCCAGCGGTTAAAACTACGCGTAGCTACTCTGTCAGAGAACGATTTAAACATTTTTATTAAGTAGAAAGCCTAGGCCAGACTTTTGAATCCCATTTTTTAGGTATTAACGATGGGTCCCATTTGCTATTTCCATTGAACCCCATGTTATAACAACATGTGTACTTTTCAGAAGAAAAGTGATTTACCTTTATTAAATATTTAAAAAGCAGCGTTTGTTCGGCCCACCTACTAATAAATGGGAGGACTATTAAACTGACGATATTATTATGTGAATCCATATCTCTGACAAAAAAGTTGAAGCAGATCTAAAATGTGACGAAAACGTAAAACAAGACGTTTTAAAATTATATGAGCGTTGCTAACAAAATAACGCTTTCGGGGATAACAACACAGCTGTTTCCACTGTAATAGGATCGCCTTAAAGACTTAAACTTTACACAAACAATCCTGCTTATTATTCTAAAGCTTACAAGAGGAAACAGCGCCTTGGAACCATGACAAAGGATTCCGAGCTGAAGTCAGTAATTCTAATAAAACAACAATTCCAACAAAAATACAGCTAACTCCCTTTCGAGTCCTTAAAAATCATCATCATCCTTCTACCCTTATTTATTTGCCGAATTTTTTCTTTAAATGCATCGCTGTTAGACTTCACCACCATTTTAGCGTTCGAACGAGGAGTCTGAGCGAGTTTCGAGGCCCTAAAAAAATTCTACTGCGAAATATGCTTTTCTTATCAATGGCTGGCTACTGATAACTGTCTATTATCATCACACTTAGCCCTTGCCTCGTGTATTGATATTAGTGATTCGTAGTATGTATGACAGTATGATATATATATACTACACCCACAAATATTGTAAACATACATAATTTGACTTCATCGTTTTCGAGGACACAATCAAAGTTGACAAAACAACAGTTGACATTTTTCCTGCCTTTTCAATAATAGATAATTGGAAAACAATTTGATTGTTGTAAAAAATACATTATAAGTCTAGTATTTAATAAAAAAAATGTTTTAATCAACTTAACAATTAGTCAAAACAAATCTGACGATACATAATACGCTTCAATGAATAAAGAGATAATGGGTACAACTGCAAAGTAACCCACTAATTCCTAACCATTCTTATTGGTAATTGGCATAATCCGTGGTCGATTACTCACCTCAACAAATACTATGTATACATTTTTTGTCACACCATGAGAGCAAGACGCGTAAAATGTTATTACTATACGTAGGCCTGTCGACCTTGAAAAGGCAAAGGTAGGTAAGTACTTATTACATAGCATATCACGGCCTTGTGCTACCATGAACAATTTATTTAACATTGCATTAGCTCCATGACACATATTATTTATAATTAACTGGATAAATACTTTATCTGAGAGGCAGTCGCTCCATGTAAAATACTGGTATTTAGCTGAATCTAATTCGACTGGAGGCAGACATGGGAAAAGCCTTTGAGAAAGGCTAGGCAGATGATGAAGAAATACTATATCCATTGTGATTATGAGGCAACACATTTATGTTTATCGTTTGTTTTTCAGAACTGTCTGAATACTTCTAGTCGTGACCTTGCCGCGTTATCATGCAACGCGGAAAACCGAAACTATCTGGTAAATCCCAAAACGACAAATGAAACCGTTATCAATGTTATAAATATAATATAAATCATCTTGATGACATACTAGCACATTCCGATGATTTTCATTCGTCGCCATTAATTTCTTCTCTCGTATCGGCGAGAAAATCTACGAGAAAAGCTTATGCCATGGTAGCAATATTAGCCAGTCAGCAGATGGAGGTCAGATAGGCAGTCGCTCCATGTAAAATACTGATACTCAGCTGCATCCAGTTATTCTGGAACCTGAAGCTAACATAGTTGGGAAAAGCAAAGTAGTAGCGGGTCTAATTGTCCAGGGATCGCCAGACGTATATTTATTTACGTATCGCAACACGTTTCATCAAGAGTTTCGTCGTCAAGAGGCTATTTTAAATAAACCTATTCACTGACCATGATTGGAAATGTTCTTGGCAAAGGGCGAGTTGGTCATAATCAAGTCAAAGTTACGAAACCACCTCAACCTCTAAATGTGGAGCTGAAGAGCTAGAGAACTATTTCTCTCTGGAGAGACGAAGGCAATATGCAAAGCTGATTGCCTAGTGTTTTAGAAGCGATAGTACTGGGTAAACAGTCTTACTAAAGCTTTAACGTGTTTATGCAATAATTATGTAACACTAGTTGTTGCCCGCAACTCGTTCGTCTACGTTTCTTTTGTATTTTTATTACTATAAATATCCAGGATAAAATTATAAAAAGTAGCAAATGTCCTTCTCCAGGTCCCCGGCGGTTATCTATCGGTCTTTCATAACGATCGGCTCAGTGGTTTAGGCGTGAAAATGTAATAGATAAACAGTTACTTTCGCAGTTATACATATAGCATTAATGTGGATGACAGTGAAAGTAACAGCCACAAAATTGCGATAAAAAGAAAAGAAAGAAAGAAAAATTGGTTTACAGTCCTTTCACAGTTATTTTACCTCTGAGAGCTGCAACCCAAAAAAAACCTAACCTGCAATAACAATAAGGATCACTTGACAGTTGCTGCAAACCCAACACTAACCTTATTGTCACGAAATTAAAGATCACTGTCATATTGATAGTGATGCAAAATTAGAGGTAAAATAATTGTGAATGTACTGCACATAATCTGCGTTCGCGATTAACTTGCCAAACATGTAAACAACTAAGAGTTATTGGAAAAAATTACTTTAATTCCTACACTATAAAGTACAGTTTACGCTACAACTTCAAACATGTTTAATTCTTTTAAAATAATGCTTGTCACTCTGAAATCAACTTAATTGCGACTGAAATAAAGTTGATGTTTGTTTAACTTGAAATAAGATAAATGGGAAACGAACATTTGAAAAGACCTTAGGTCGGTTGGTTTGGTTGACCGATTGTTTACTTTTTGCTCGGCTTCTAAGAGTCCTAGCATGATGTTAAACAGCCTTTACTCCTTTAGCCTTCCTCAAGAATTGAGCAATCAAATGCAGAATTTGAAAAGAAGAATAGATTTTTTAAATCCAACTGGAAGGACTTGGGGAGGCCTTTGCCCAGCAGTGGGACAGTACAGGCTAAAAAAAAAAAAAAAACCAACTGGTAGTTCCAGAGATTAGCGCGTTCAAACAAACAAACTCTATAGCGTTATTATTAGTATAATAGATTTGTCTAGATGATGAAATACAAAATACAATCAGATGAAGTCGCGGGTGACAGCTAGTATTTTCTAAGGATAATCCTGTTCGAAAACTACTTACATATACAAAACGTGTACTTTACTTATGTATAGCATAAGTCACCCCAAAACTGTACCGACAAGGAATACAAAAATAAATATGTTTCCTTATGAGCAAAGTGTATTAGGATTCAGTAGGAAAAATGCGGGGTGAAAATGAAGCCGTATCTTTGTAGGTTATACTTATAGGGAGAAAATATCACCAAGAAGAGCCGTTTATGTATCGAATTCTTGGAATTTCAAGTCCACATAAAGTAGTGCGACACCTTTTTGATCAACTTACTTTGTATTTTCTTTTATAAATAACTAGCTGCGCCCCGCGGTTTCACCCGCATAAGACTCGATCCTGTGGTAATATTGGGATAAAAATCCAGGTAGCCTATATGTTAATCCAGGCCCTAGGGTGTCAGCTACCTACATACAAAATTTTAACAAAATTAGTCCAGCAGTTTGAGCGTGAAGAAGTAACAAACATATAAACACACACTCACATACTTTCGCCTTTAAAGTATTATTGTGATGCTACTCCTGACTCTGAGGTCCAAGACGAAGTGATATGTGATATTCTATCAGCGATGACGATGATGGAAAAGTCAAAACTGTATTCGATTGACATAAGCTACCGAAAAGTGTCAACATAAAGTAGTGTAAAACAATTTTGATCAACGTATTTACTTAGTATTTCTTTGAAAATGATTCAACTCCTGACAACGTAGACATACTGACATTCTACCAGCGATAACGATGCTGGATGTCAACAATGTATTGGGTTGACATAGCTACCGAATCCTGTTGAATGTCGTTGTAGAAATACGCTTTGAAAGCGATTGCCACTTGTTTACATAGACACTGGTTTCTAAACGACTACAGTAGTACCACATAAGGTTTGCGCTTCGATAATCTTCGTGTTTGAGATCCGAATTAGTTCGTGTGTGGTTTGATTGGTTGCAGGTAGTTATTTCAGCCAGGGAGGCAACCAATCGCATCAGTAAACATGAGATTTGACAGCGCGATAGCTTACTTTCGTATTGATTAGCATGTCAGAAGAATTGGGTTCAAGTAGAGCAATATTTTCTTAACCCGTCAAACGCTCGCCTACTAGAAGCCGTTTGCATGTAAGCGCTCAACGGTTTTTACGATTATATTAAATGTCGTTTTGAGTGTATTTTTGTTATGAACCGGTAGAGTAATTGATATTCCTTTTAAAAAGTGCACGTAGCATTTACACAGTACACAACAAAATAATTAAAAGCGTGGACAAATAAAATGTTAAATCGTATCACCCAAAGTTGTAATAGTAAAATGTCGTCTGTCGTAAATGGCTTTTACGAACAATTTACCATGTTTATTGCGAACTGCGACGACAGCTCTACTTTAACGTTTTAAAACAGTATACCTACTGAGATACAGAAAGTGTTTTAGTAACTTAAAATCTTACTGAATTGTAGTTCATTAATATAATTTGTTTGTTTTTAGAGTTTGTTTAAACTGTATAAGTTTTTGAAAAGCTTTGTGACAAGTAAATGGCAATAGGCTTGATAACATGAAACTTATTCTTTTGGACCCAATAAAACTGTCTCCTTAGGTATACATAAATAACGGTACGTTCCGCACATGCATATAAACATTTTCCAGGAATAAATATGTCTACCATACATACATAAACTCACCCCTTGTCCCATTAGGGTAGGCAGAAAACACAATGCCTCGTTCCATCCTCTTTTTCCTTTTTTCACGTTCATACGTCATCACTCTGACCATAAATCCGTGTCTGTTTTCACTAACACTAGGGAACACTAAATGAACGCCAAAATATTTTTTTATTAATATTAGGCATTAATTTAGGTGTGACACACTGACACCTATTGTTAGTAAGGCTTAGTACAACCGTAGACTAATTAGTATAAGATAGAGCAGTATGTTGACCCCAATCAAGCTAAAATAAGTTTTTATCAGTGTCACATTTTTATTTAAATAATTATGTATTTATAAACTTAAAAGTTAATTATCGGACGTTGACCTTTAATTAGCAGACTTCATTTTTGACATTCTGGTCGAGACACAAAATTAAATTTTTATAAAGTCTTTTGACGAAGTTTCGTTTCAGAATTTTCGTTTTTATTTGGATACTTCTTTAACGAAGATTGGTTCGTGGTAGCACTGACAGAGAGAGGTAGATGGAGAGTAGGAACAGGCTTGTGAAAAATATATCTATTAAATGGGTGTCTAAATCTAAAGAATAAAAGGTTTATTTAAATATTTATAAACTTAAAAGTTCATTATCGGACGTTGACCTTTAATTAGCAGACTCTTAATTTTTGACATTCTAGTCGAAACACAAAATTTAATTTATATAGTCTTTTGACGATAAAGAATTTTCGTTTTTAATTGGATACTTCTTTAACAAAGATTGGTTCGTGGTAGCACTGACAGAGAGAGATAAAGGAGAGTAGGAACGGGCTTGTAAAAAATATATCAATTAAATGGGTGTTTAAATCTAAAGAATAAAAGGTCTCTAGGTACATGGATGGATTATAAATACCAGATCGGTGATCGTGCTACTTTTAATACAAAAAACATAGAACAAGCCCTTATAGGCAAGCAAAAATCGACCTAAAACCTAGACAAAAGCTGAAACACTTCACTAGAGGAAATGAATCAGCAACTCCGAGTCCTAATCGATGGCCTGGCCCTGACAGGGGAGACCTACATACGTAGTTACGTACCTACCGACTAGAAGGCTGTATCGCCTGTATCACAGAGCACGGAGACGTCTCGGCGGCGCTGCTAGAGGCGGCAATATCAAAAATTTCAATACAAAACAAGCGTGTCACCGTTTACTCGCACTACGACCTAATGACGTATAGAAACTGACGGCTTTGAAGGCGATCCGTGACAGGGCCTACTCTTTGACGTCCATCAACGAAGATACGGGCCCATCCGAAAGTTGTACCGTCAAAACAAGTGTCAAATTAAATTTTTCGGACAGGCGTAGGGACACCTGTCAAATCGTGTTGTCCTTCATTACTAGTTCGGGCTCGAACTAATATTCTGTCCGTTTAGTGACACAGAGTTGTAATCGACCGTAACTTCGACCAAAACTACGTATTTCGTGCTTAGGGACTAGACCCCCCAGATAAGTTGCGCTCAAATTTGGGCGCCACGACTTTTACAATAGTCCGCGCGGAACTAGTTGGCCGCGCCTTAGGTATGTGAGCGGTGGGACCGGACGGAGGGGCGGGGGAGCTTGCTGTCATCATTACTCATTACGTGCGTTGTGAACACTAGGCAACCCGCCGCCTCACCCCCGTCCCCACCTAAGGCGCGGCCAACTAGTTCCGCGCGGACTATAGTACTGCCGTCGGCGATGCGGCGATTCCGTGTTCTGTGGCTTGCATAGTCGAGATCACGTTTCGCAAACATACTGCAAATGGCTCAGGACCGTTCATTATACCTCCGAGCTGTCTGTGAGCGATGTAGGTTTAGTTTGGGATGTTATTCTAACCTAATTTATTGAATAAAACATTTATCTTCATCTCAGGTAAAATGAAGTTACTGTGCTACTTCTTTCGTATTTACAACTAGATCTGCTTTATTACAAAACAAGATAAATTATCTTTACACCCAGATTGAAACCACCACCAATAAGTAATTTTACAATTTTAAACTTTTTCCGTCAAAGTTAAGATCGAAATACAAAAACTGATTTTAAACCCGAGTCTATGCTGACAAATTTGTATTTAACAACTATCTCAACCGGAATAAGGTTCGAAACACAAACATCCAGTGTTTGTGTTTCGAACCTTATTCCGGCAGAGATAGGGTTTAACTCATTGAGCTTCGCTAATGAGACAATTGATTTTCTATTGAATCGTACTACATAGGTTGCGCGCTTGACCGGGCTCAGAACAAAGTTAGAACTTTTTTTGTAATAAGAAGGCACGCATTAGCTGAGCCGTGGAAAAAAAAATGCCAGTCAGCAAAGCCGTATTGAAGGGCTGACTGCCCAGGGTGTTCCGCTGGATGTAGTCATCATTTCAGCCGAAAGACGTCCACTGCTGGACATAGGCCTCCCCCTAGCATCTCCACTTCGACCGGTTCCGACTGATTGTAGTATGTAGATACAAACATATAAATCTCACCACTCGTGAAAGCAACTTTAATGCGTGTTCCATTATAACTTCAAAAGCTAAACAGCTTTCCAAAATATATCCTCTCTACGTAGCTTAAAACCACTGCCATAGACACAACCAAAGTCAAACTTTGGGACAACCTAGCCGCACATGTCTAGGAGCGCCGAAAACTCGGAAATGAGACGTCTTAGTTCCAAAGAACTGGTTTGTAGGAGCATCTGTAACTCTACGAAGCAGTTGCGGTTCGAGACTTCGCGAACTAATGCTACTATAAGACCTTTGCATAGCAACAGGTAATTTGAATGCAATATTAGGGGGAGAACTTTAGATGTGATGCTTATGTTCATAAGCAGTAGGTTTAAATTTGTTTTTATCAAAATCAGCTCCGAGACTCCACAACTAGAGTATTTTTCGCTATCTTTACACAAATCTATAGATAGTATAAATGTATTAAGTCTTAAATTCTGCCCTAATAATTTTTCATTGCAAGGGCTTCATAGATCATCTTACATCTAAGAAGACTAGGGCAGAGGGCCAGAGGCATCAAAGTTAGATGTTTCTCTTAAAAAATATTTTCGTAAGTTGGTAGATTTTATGAGACAGTTCAAGTTTTTATCAAAATCAGCCCCGAGACTGATTTCGAGTATATTTTTTATAATGTCAGATTTGGCAATCCACGCACACTTGGAAAATTCATCCTGTATGGTGGACATACCGCATTGTGATAAACACTGATTATTTGATGAAGGATATATAAATTATTAACGAATGATTGATAAAATAAATAATTGCTCCAGTTTTGCTGCAGTACGCTGTACGATACAAAACCACATAGGAAACATCGATTAGAACTAACATACATCGCACACACATACAAACGACCTTTAACATCTGTCTCAATCAGAAACATGGTGTATTACCGTCGTCAGCATTCGATTGTACCTCTTATAGCTTAAGACTTAAGACACATTTTCGCTAACTTGAATAAAGAACCGGTTTTGGCAGAAGTAATTACCTATCCTTAGTATTATTGTGCTGACGTTTAGAAAAACTTCATTGTTGTGATACAATAGTCGTTCAATGTACTGTACAGTTTTTTGACCATTATGGTGCCTATTTTTAGTTTGCCTGGTACCAGCAAAAATCTATTAGTTGTGCTGTATACAGATTTTGTGAACATTTTGTGACTTAATTTCAGTTAAAATCTCTTTGTTGAGCAGCCATTTTGATGCCTACATTTAAAACTACGGTTAGGTTTCGATACCAAGAAGCGTTGAAGCTCTCAAAGATGTCTCGATATCTGTATCATTTCCGGAAAGAAACCGTATTACCGAGGAGAAACCGTATCAAGACTGAGCTATGTGAATCGATTCCTAACATCTTCATTTTATATTCGTTCACGAAGATATGAGATGATTTAAATCTTTAGTTTTACCGTTTTACGTAAGGTTCCAGTTAACTTTATAATTGTATGGTAACAGGCGAATGGTGAATTCGAAATTTAACGACTTAATAAGAGAAGACTATATGAAATAAACTTACTTTTGAAAAAGGCCAATTCTCGTAATTGAAATCCCTCAACAACTAGTCGCAATCGCATCTCAGCGACAATAAATGTCAGACTCAGACACTTGTCAAAATTATAGGCGAATTAGAGGTATTTGTCATAGATTGAGACTGAGATTTGAATGCGAACGTTTAACAATAATTAGGAAATTGCCTCTCAGGTTTTTGAAAACGTCCACGTCATCATCTGCCTAGCCTTTTCCCGACTATGTTGGGGTCGGCTTCCAGTCTAACCGGATGCAGCTGAATACCAGTATTTTACATGGAGCGACTGCCTATCTGACTTATTACTTACTGGGCAATACGATACCCCTTGGTAAGACTGGTTGTCAGACTTTCGGGCTTCTAACTACCCGTAACGACTGTCAAAGATCCACGAATGACAGCCGGGACCAACGTCATAACGTGCTTTCCGAGGCACGGAGGGGTCTCGGTATGTAAAGATGGACGCCCAGCCACATAACAACCGCGGCAAGAGTAGCTTAACCTGATCGATCGACCTGTGGGCCTGTGGGCGGCTTTCTAATTTAATCTGGCTAACAATCGCACGGGTCGATAGAAGGTTAAGCTACGCTTGCTGCAGTCGGTTTGTGGATGGGTGTCTATTCATATCGAGAAACCTCTGTGCAGAAAGCACGTTAAGCCATTGGTTCGATTGCCATTCGTAGATCATTGACATTCGTTACGGGCAGTCAGAAGTACAAAAATCTGACAACCAGTCTTACCAAGGGGTATCGTGTCACCCAGTAACTGGGTTGTGGAAGTCAGATAGGTAGTCGCTCCATGTAAAATACTGGTATTCAGCTGCATCAAGTTAAGACTGGAAACCGACCCAGACACAGTTGGAAAAATGTTAGACAGATTGACTGACTCAGATCACTTAGATCCAAATAAATCAATATGCTTTCAGAATCAAGAGGTTTGGCTGCTAATTAATTCACTGAATTAACAGATTAATCTAAAACCAATACTAATAAATTCATCATAATCTCGATATCGGTCGGATGTACACGGACGCGATTTATCTCGGTACAAATACCAACGATTTAAAGCTCAATTCGTCTATTTGGACATGATCGTTGATTTAATGGAATGCTGTCGCAATCCTTTTTATCGACGCACTAGAGCTGTTTTAATATAAAATATATTATTAAGTATGACACTCGGCAATACTGTAACTTCCCATTAAGGGGACTACATGACCTAAAGCGCGGTCACTGTCGGACAGCATAGAAAAGACAGAGAGCGCGATGACACAACGCTGGTAATTTATTGCAAAATATGAAGCAATTATCTATTTACAAAAAGTCTATTGTTTGGACTAAAAAATTAAAACATTAGTGCTTTAGTATTTTGCTTGTAGAATAATCTGACAAAAAATCAGAATGATTGTACATAATTATATTAGTATGATTTTGATTGTAAAAAGAAAGTTTTTAGAGGTATCTTGTTGTTATAATGTATGGAGTTGTTATAATTTCTAAGAAATTCTTACTATCTTCTTCATATTTATTGGCTTTAGTTTCTATCAAGTTCAAAGCTTACATACTTATACGTAAACAAGCTCGATGGCATTCCCATCGGCAAAAATGTCGAACTTCCATACAAACATTCATTTCCTATTTAACTCTTTCGTATGATTTTCAAAAATCATTCGTTAGTGCTTTCGTTATGTAAGGCTTGTGCAAAATTTCTGTCAGTGATAAAATTAATTTAATAATTGCACTATGTACTTTAAGTAGTTTATATTTACACGGTATGTCATACACAAAAGCTTTTTGAACATCAATTAACAAGGCAATGATAACAACTTGGAAAAAAAAAAGTAGAGCGCACGATGTTTTTGAACCCCTCTATTTAATCTGATCTCTATTTGATCTACATAACTCGTTATACAGCGTGATGTCGACGATCCCTCTTTAAAACTCAATCGTGTTTCGGAATATGAAACCCCTTTTACACTCTTTGAGGACTAAATTACCTTCAAGCAAAAAAAAAAAAAAAAAACAGTGAACATTTTCAGAATTTCCAAATATGAATACAATTTATTCCTTATGCAACAGCAACATTTAAGCCAAAAACAATTCTATTCTATAAAAATGCTGGCTGAAAAATACAGTTGCAGTTGATACTATGAAGGTTTTATTTCCACAATGTTTGGCGCGATCCGTTGAAAACAAGGGTGCTTTATGACATGGGCGGGCACACAGTACAGGGAATGCCAGATCGATGGCTAGAAAACACGCTTCATGGGAATTCCACGGCGTTTTTTTTATGTTTTGTCATGGTTTTTCCAGGTAGTGAATGTTTGGACAGTTTTAACTTTTGAGCTGTGTGTGGACTGAAGATGTTTCTCTGTTAAATGCTATGGTATCAATGCTTTTGCCATCATGGAAGAAGATGGAATCCTCGAAAGGTTAGGCAGAAGTGTACCTATAGTTCACCCACATTTCGATGAATGTTTTAAGTCCCATGTAATACGGGGCGAGCACAAGTCCAGACTACGGGCTGCTACTGAGAAATTCCAGATGGAAAAACCCAATAACACTGCCCGACCTGTGTATCGAACCCAGGACCTCATTCTCAACAGTAGCGCTTGCGACCACTAGATCAACGAGGAAACCTTCCCCACTCCATTGTATTTAGGCTTATAATCCTAATTAAGTTAATTAAGTCAAGGATATGAATAATATCATTTACTACTAACACAGTTTCAGAAGTCCATCCACTGCAATACTATCTTTTTTTATCTTGACTCATAAAATAAGTTCCTCTCACCCAATTCAAAATGATTATCAGCAAGTGCATTTCTGGATAACGAATTGGACGATAATGCGAGGTGCAGTTATCATGATTTCGTATAGCGATAACGCCAGAGTCGAAGTATATTTTTTCTGGATTTTTGTCAGCTTACGACTTTTTTATATCAAGTGTGCCCGCTGTCACTCTTTACATAGCGCGAAAGTATGTCTTTAAGAACAGTCTTGACTCAGGTCTGCACCCAGTCTTAATCAAGTCACTTATGCCCGTTTACACTAACACTAGTAAACACCTAAATAAAAGCTCACATTTGGGTCTTCAATTCTCGGCGCTAAGTCGAGCGTTCAACAGTTTTATTTAGGTGTAACCTAGTGTTAGTGAAAACGGGCAGTCACATGCTCTGCAATAGTCCTAACATCTTTGACTATACAGGCTGGCGATTTAGTCACCTGCATCCGGCAAGGGGTTCCTTCTACCCTGTCCCCGGTGCCCCAAAACATGCAATCAAAGTGATCTCTGCGCTGCCACTCATAACGCCATGGAAATGGCGAAATTTTAGGCCAACAAAAATTTAACAACTGTCGTGCCAGAGACACAAAGAAGAATCCGTCAAGGGATCTTTTCATACTTTTCCTCTAAAAGGGGTGCGTCTCATAACGTATAAACTCATTTGGTCTAATTTCATTTTATTATCGTTCATAAGATATAATCAACGTGAGATATACCAACTGTAGATATAATTTCTTTACATATAACATTTATTTATTCTAAAACTTAAGTAGTATAACGTTGTTTGATATAACGTTTATGTAATCGAAAATCATTTGGTCTAACGTTTAATATGTATATTATTTATTTAATCGAAAATCATTAGGTCTAACGTTTAAGTATATAAAAACGTCATTATGGTTAACACCCCGACTCAGAGTACCCCGACTCGGATAGGTTAGGTTAGAAGGCTAAGGCGGGAGCGAAGCGGAGCGGAGCTCCCGCCTTAGCCTTCGTGGTTATTTTTTTTTAAACCACCCAGAAATAGGAGCCCCGCGAAGCGGGGCTCCGTCGACCTATCTTAGCGCAGGTGGTAATCAGTTACTAGTTATGTTTAATATCTACTTAGGTTACTATTACCTATAACTACGATAGAACTTACAAAGAATAAAACAAAGAAAAAATACTTTTAAATATTTATTAAATAAATAATAATTCATCATATTAGTCTAAATAAGTTTTATATCTTTTGAGTGGTATGTCAAACGATTTTATATTGAATGTATGTTATGCTTATAAAAATTAGTTATTATAAAATTATATCAATCGTTCATTATATTAACTAATCGCTATATTAAATAAAATTATAGGTTCCGTTGTTATATGTTGTTAATATTAGAGATTTTGTTGTTATATCATCTATTACTTACCCCTCTAAAAGTTATATCCACTTCGTGAAAAAAAAATCTAAAACACTTTATTATGTTCCCAAAACCCGGGAAACATAGCCAGTCCTAGTCGCAACCTGCTGTCAGATGAAATTTAAATCTATTAAACGAGATATTTCCACCATAAATTCTCTCGTACAATTAAAATTCCAACCTGTACATCGCGGTTAACTCGAAGCAACGATAAACTCGGGCGTGTTTCTATTAAAAGTCTAAGTTAAAATGTTTTTGCATCAAAAGCGCAGGTTATTCTAAAAATGTTTGCTACTACTCTACTAGTACAGATTTGCGCTTCGTTGTACGAGTGTTTTTAGTTTGTTTATTTTAAATATTCTGCGAGTGAATATCTGTGTGAGTTAGAAGTTTATAAATAAAACACAAAAACACGATTGTTTAGTGTACATGCAAGCTGGTGTACAAATTGCATTGAACGTTTTGATTGACACGATTTTAAAATTAAGCGCAACACGCTTCGCATGTGTGACAGTATGTGCGCTTTATTATGTTCTTTATAAACATTTTCCTATGCTTTAATGATGAATGGTCACATTTTCTTCAACTAGGTTTAACATTACCGTTAAGAAGCGCTGGTTACAGTGAAATACTCGGCTCGGTACTTACCTGAAAAGATATAAAAAAAAACATTAAAAACAATCCACAGGTAAAGCATGTTCATTGATAAAGGGCAATAAAAACGTGAAAAATAATCAGGTGTCGGTAATATTTTGTCTTTAATACAATTTATTGTCTATGAAATTGTATGTTGTACAGTCAGGGAAATTACAATTTACCGTATTATAGCCATTACGTACAACTGTCAACGAATGACAGTTATGATTTGAATTTACGCACCATTATTGATTTAACTCAGTTTGCTCAACAATTAATTTCTCTGTCTTTGCAATAAAATTTTAATAACTGATAAGACCAAGTAACCGTTATCATTATTATAACCTTATCATAACATTATCGGTTACTTTATTCCTTATCAGAGTATCTATACCTACTCTGATCCGGGTAGCGACAACATAACAGCACAAAGAACTTTATATTTTCCCACGATCTTCAGCGGTTAGAATCATAATTCTTTACTGTCAGAAATCGCGGACGTCCCTAGAGGGGAGATAGAGGATTATTTTAATAATTTATATCCTACACGGTAGCGGTTTTAACAGCTTCAAATAAACGACTGAAACTTTCCGCGAAAAAGGTTTTTATAAAAACTCCTGCAGTGGATTTTGAAATATTATACGCTCGAATTGACAGACATAAGCATGCTAGGTACTTTACCCCGAATTACTTTAAAAGCGGTTGTGTTTCAGAAACGAAAGAAATGTCAAGGAGCTACTCATACGTGAAAAATGTATTAAATGTATTGATTGTATTCGACCAAAATCGAAGACATGTGACATTCCCCAACCCACACAGATCCCGTGTGGAGGATTATGATGGCCCACTCCCTCTTACTGCCTGTGTCCCAGCAGTGGGAACATTCTTGGCTGATTATGTTTTTAGACCAAATATAGCACATCGACAGTTTTTGAAAATAAATCGGTGTGCTTATGACCTCACAATAGAAGTGTAAACTTACGACTGGAGCCGAGTATACCCGATTCAACGTCCGCGTCAGCGTCAACGTCACCGGCCCGAGCGTGACGGTTCAGTTTCGTTCACTGTTCGGAAGGAGCGTAAAGTGCGCCTAAAGAAGTTTTTTCTTCAAAAGTTCGTCGAGCTTCGTGCCCTCGTCGATTTACCAATTCTAAATCTGTTTTCGGCTATCGATTATTTTAGACAGAATAGTAAATCCCTATCGCCGAAGAGTTCCAACAAAAGGATAATTCTGAAGATCTATTTAATTAGAATTAAAGTTCGTTTCAAGCCAGACTCGACGCCGAATGCTTAAAGTATTCAAGAGAATTACTTATAAATCCGCCTGACTTGTGATTCTTATGAAACAAGGTCGAAGTTGGAGGTCGAGAGTATAAGTACATTTAGTTGTTGTTTGAAGGCACATCAATATATGATGTAGGTCGGAGAATCGATGAAGCTGATGGTAAGTGATTACTCTGTGGATTCTAAAGGCATTGCAAGGCAAGCCAGGTATTGCATTCCCGCCCTATCATTGTTTCCCTCTTATCGGTACGAAAGCTCGTGCCGCTGCCGTGGTAAAGTTAGCAAGACGGAATTTGATAAAAAAACGTTTCTTCGACATAAGGAATTTAGCATACACAAATAAACAGCCAGAACCGGAACAACACTATCTGTTGGCCATACAAATATACAAATCTTTAACATTAAAATCATCCCCAATTCACATTCATACTCCCCACCAGTCATTACTTCATTACGCTATGCAGCCAATTTAATACCACTTCAAAATTCAAGCAATTTTCGACATTTAATATGAGAGATTCATAGAATTCCCATCCGATCAATGTGCCACGTAATGATGGCACACGAGGGGATCGTCGCTATGGCAACCAGACAGACTAACCGGCTAATGTATAGATAGATACAACGCGAATTAGATTGGAGGTGTATTTTGCAGCTCAGTGCTCTCGCAAAATGTGTTTTCATAGAATTATGTTCATCCGTTTTACCCGTAATTTGTGTTGAAAGTTCCTGGAGGTTTTAATCCTTATAACAATGTAATAAAAGAAGGGGTTCGTAAAAATTTTTGTTTAGAATAAAAAAAGAATTATCCCGAACTTCTATTTATTAATCTATCACGAATAAACGGCTAAAAAGATTTGGATTACATAGTTTTTTTATAAATTCAGTTTCTAAAACTAATTCATTAGTAGTTTCACTAGACACTGCAGACAACACAGCATCTCATCTAGTGTTGTTCTTCGTGTAAAGTTTGTTAAGCCCAAGTGCATAAGCATAATCAGCCTATAATGTTCCCAGTTTCCCACTGCTGGGACATAGGCCTCCTCTCTTCGAGTAGGCTGTAGTCTACTACGCAGACCTGTTGGTAGATGTCACAGGTCTTCGATTTTTGAAGTGAAAACTCTTTAGACGCGTTGGGCATTTTTTGAGATAGGAAAAACCATTGAATTCGCGCCACTGTTACCGTAACCGACACCGCTTCGGATGTGTTCGGCTGTCTTCGGGATGTAGGTACTCGGTTTTAATGTATATCTGATATGTCAGTGAGTGATGGCAAAGTATTCTGCATGTGTTTCACTTCTGTCGGCACTCCCGGAGTGTCACTGTTTTTTTTTTGTTCTAGGACATGCCGGTTTCCTCACCATGTTTTCCTTCACCGTTTTAAGAGCAGTGGTGATGAAATTATTTACACAGAGTAAAGCGCCTGCCTGGTTTCGAGCCCACGACCTACGACTCGTGAGTCGGGCTCAAGCCTAAGCCCAAGTGAATAATAAATAGTAATAGGGTAAGTAATAACGCCTTTGGGATTTGGCGGAGTCGTATAGAAATACTTTAAAGGTTTTTACGTGTTCGATCCACGTCTTTGCGGTAAGCTTACCAACGCTGGCAGAGGATTTAAGCCTATGAGAACTATGAGAAGTGTAAAATATTATCAACTTTTCTTTTCTTTACAGGATTAAGACTGTTTAAGACTAAAAGAAAATCAAGTTTGGATCTGATTTTGGTAATCGTAAACCTTTTTCAGATGATCAATAAAGACCTCAAAACATTTTGCCATTCTATGAGCTGCAATAAAGAGGTGCCCCGTTCGGTAAGTAGGTATGGTGATTTTATAAAGATACGGGATCTATTTTCGTCAAAAATTCGAAGGTGGTTCCGACTCCCATACAACTTGATATTATGTTACACTAACTGCGCCCCGCGGTTTCACCCGCATAAGTCTCGACCCCGTGTGAATATCAGGATAAAAAGTATCCTATGTCCTGCTCTATCATCCAGATCATGGTCTACCCATGTGCCCAATTTCATTTAAATCCATACAGCCGTTTTAGCGTGAAAGCGTAACAAACAAACATACAAAAAATCAAATCTTTTCTCCTTGTTAATTTAGATAGACTACACATAATGTTCAAAATCGTATGCAAACCGCAGCCAAACAATGGTACAGTCCTGGCCAAAATCATTCATTCAACATTCAAGATACTGCTGTGATTCCAAGCAGTATCTTAAACCAAACTTGGCAACCATACATTCTGGGTCTAGGTCTAAATTAAGTTGTTAGATGAGCCAAATCGATTCAACATGGCCGTTCAACAAAAGAAAACCGACTTTGTATACTCATCTCGTTAGGCTGAGCTAAATGATGCTTGTAATTTGAAACGGAGTACGTTGAAACCAAAGAGAATGGCCTTTTTGGGACTTAAGAAAATACTTGTTTGAAAATGCTGAGAAATTGCCAGACAATGGTTAAATCAGCTATTGTGCTAGTGTCTGTATTATACCACGGAAACTAGTAATAATTTTATGCTACATTGAAGTTAAATAAATACCTGTAAGACCCTCTACAATGACAGAGCAAAAGAGCTTGGAAATTCGGCGATTAATCTAACATAGGCTCAAACCTCTACATGCGATGCCCTAGTTAAAATTATCTCTCTCCTTTTATTCAAGAGATCACGCCTATATTACACGGAGAGAGGAATGAGTTGTACAGCTAACTCCAATTTTTCTAGAGGGGCTTACAGGACCTAAACGCAAAAAACGCAAGTTTTAGAAACAATAAAAGTATATGATCGATTAAAGTAAACAAAATCGGAAAAATATATGATATTCTTCAGGATGTTAGGAAGATAGTGTGTTGAAAACATAATACAACTAAATCAAATCATGAAGATACCTCTAAAAACATTCATTTTACATTAAAAACCATACTAATATACATACAATCATTATGATTTTATGTCAGATTATTCTAAAAGCAACATACTAAAGCACTAGTGTTTTATTTTTTTAATCCAAGTAATCATTTTTTGTAAATAGATAATTGCTTCATATTTTGCAATAAATTACCAGCGTTGTGTCATCGTGCTTCTCTTTCATTTCTATGCAGTCCGACAAAGACCGCGCTTTAGGTCATGTAGTCGCCTTAAATGCCATGTAATAGCGGACGAGACATGGGCACGACCGGGCTGGGGAGAAATTCCGGATGTGCAAAGCGCAATTGGGAATGAACTGGTTTTTTCATGGATGGTCCACGCGAAAACCAGTTCATTTAGCCACATCAAGATTAACTGAATACTAATACTAACACTATCCTCACATATTTCAGGCAATACTGATGATCAAAGATCGGAATAGATAAGAGTATATTTATCTAAACTTCAAAGAATTAAGTAAAATTGAGGGAATAATACCCCCCTCTAAAATCATGACCAGTGATGAATGTAATGATACAACTGTTTAAGGCTTTCTCTCGCTCATCTGTCGGTCAAACACCGTCCCACTATAGTGACGTCATTGTAGTACTAATAATAGAACAAAGTGCGTGTCATGAGGTCAACGCAACCTTTCCAACTGGCCTAGCTTTACCTTAGTGCGGCAGGAAATTATAATGCGCTCTCGTGTTTTATGAGGACGGCTGGTTGAAAACTTAATCCCCTTATATCAAACGGTTGTTTTACGATAGTCTTGGCTAAATTCTTAGGCTTTGTGAGTTTTGTCACAGAATAACTAATGTTTTGTGAAAAATTTATAGGTTGACGATTACTATCATACGCCATAGCATCTCCGCATGTGTCGTGTCATCTATAGTTTAGTTCGATGATGTCTAGAAAGGAAGTGAACTGCGAGATGATTGGCTGATAGGGATTATGGAAAAAAGCTGTCCAGTACCAACCCAAAATAATAAAAGCATAAGGACGACGATGATGATACAGTGCTCATATTCAGAACAAAGCGCTAATACGCGAAACATTAAGCACACAAATCTATACTAATAATAAAGCTGAAGAGTTTGTTTGTTTGTTTGTTTGAACGCCGTAATCTCTGGAATTAAAAAAAATATTTGTCTGTATCAAATGTTAAAAATACTTTTGCATTTGATAGCCCAATTCTTGAGGAAGGCTATAGGCTATGTAACATCAGGCTACGACAACGAAACGAAAGAGAAAAGGCAGAAAGAATGCTAAGCGAAAACGAAGTAAAAGCGCAGGAGGGCGATGCGAGGCGACGGGGTTGCGTCGGAAGAACAAGAAATTTTACGCGGACGAAGTCGCGGGCAGAAGCTTACTAGCTAACATAAATCTAGAGTTAAATCAAACGTTACTATTCAAACTACCCTTAAAGCTAACAAAGCTACGTTTAAACACCAATTTATCTTTTCAAAACTCTCCTTTGTAACGAACCTCACGGCAATATGAGCAGCTTGAATGGTCTATCTCTATTATTTTATTTTTAGGCGCAGACCGGACTCCAAATCCCGCGGGCCGAGTCCGCTTGAAAGCCGCTTTTTTGTTGAAAAACTTGTCTAATTTGTAAGGGAATGAAGCGAGCGGATTCGATAGATGGAACTCGCTTTGAGTGTTTTTGAAAGGCTATTAGTTTTCGCTGTCAACTAGCTTGGTGGCGGTGGCGAAGATGTTTTTCTCGTTTTACATAGCATAGTTTGTTCACCAGATTTTAACAGTTCCAAATAATAAATTATTTTATTTCTGTAAGTATACTTGTGGAGCCCTGACACAGCTTGAAGGCGTCGCGGCATACCCCGTAGATGAGCTGGAGTAACCAAACAACCAGTGGTCCACTTTAGCCTTGCATCGAAAGAGCTGGAAGTCATAGGGAGAGGCCTTTGCCCAGCAGTTGGATGATGCAGGCACACATTTACACGTCAAAAATAAATTGTTTTAAAACTAGATGAGTTCGTTATTTCCTATCCGATTACTCTAAGACCGAAAAAACTCACGAGGTCACAGTCACTTATAAAGTCCAGACATAAATGATAAATGATTTTATTTCTGTAAGTAGGTTTGCACAAACACTTTTACACGTCAATCATATTTTAAAAACTAGATGAGGTCGGCGTTTCCTATCTGACTACTCTGAGAAGAAAGGCCGAAACAAACTCAGAGGTCACAGTCTCTTTTAAAGTCCAGACATAATCTTGGTCAGGTTATATGAAGACCATGTAGATCGAAGTCCGAGATGGTCTTTTGAAGAAAGAACCACACAGATTGAGTGGACCTGTCCAGTCAGTGCACGCATTTGTCAGAATTCGTGCAGCTCAACTCAGAACTTAAGGAGCTCAACGATTCGACGAACAATACCAAAGAAAGGACATTTGGGTAGGCCACATAAAATACTCAAACTGCCAGACCATGACAAAACTAAACAGAACAAAGAAAATAATCAAAAAAAAAAAAAAAAAAGTAAAAAATAAAATAAAATGACCCACATTGTCTTCACACTCACAATAATTAAAATAATATAATACTTTACAAAGTAAGCAGATGTCATTGTTTATATAAAATACATTAATGTCAATGTGTATATGTCGTAGGATAATTTGATACTTCGAATCTTCGCGGAAATCCTAGGGGTTTTGCGAAAACGCGGATAATTAGACATAGGCGAAAAATTATCAAATCTTACTGGACAAAGTCAGGATTTTTGCGAAAATACTCGTTACTATAGTAAGATTTGATGTGCTCAACACTGATTGGCTACAATTTTGCTGGCTGACTTCTAATTGGTTCCTAGTTTGCCGATGATTAACTTCAAGTATTGTATCATAGAGTTATGAAGGTTTAGAATAGGTGAGAAAGGAAAATCACTAAATTGATTTTTATAAACTTTTTATTGAAAATTTTAGTATGTATGTTGTTTTCTACAGACAATAGGAGATCTCAGTCGTAGTAAAAAAAAATGATCCAATTATTTAAGTCCAAGTAGGTACACTATTTACGATAAAAAACAAAACACTTCTGCAATTTAACTCAGACACAAACGTAAACAAATAACGTGCGGCAACAAATGATTGACATTTAAGATGTCAACCAATCAGAGACGATCTCTTATTGAACGCGCTGACCGACCAATCAGCGTTCTTATTTCATAACAGCCAGCGTTTCGTTTCGCAATATTGCTATAATAACGAGTATTTTCGCAAAAATCCTGACTTTGTCCAGTAAGATTTGATAATTTTTCGCCTATGTCTAATTATCCGCGTTTTCGCAAAACCCCTAGGATTTTCGCGAAGATTCGAAGTATCAAATTATCCTACGACATATATAAAAAAAACAATATGTTCAAAATACAAAATTGGAAGCAGATCAATCCCAAGCTTTTTTGTCCTCAATGTACTCTTTAACAGTATAAAAGGCTTTCTGGCACAACTTACGTTTAATGAATGATTTGAATTTATTAAGGCTTAGATCTTGAACTTGGCTTGGTAGTTTATTGTAAAAGCGTATACATTGGCATCTGAATGAGCCACCTATTTTCTTGAGCCTTGTTGTAGGTACAACAAATTTGTGTTTGTTCCTAGTATTTATATTATGGATATCACTGTATTTTCTAAACAATTTTATATTTTTATGGGCATATAAAAGATTTTCATAAATATACTGAGAAGGCACAGTCATTACATTAATCTCTTTAAATTTGTCTCTGAGAGAGTGTCTCGGGCTTAATTTATAAATTGAACGAACAGCTCGCTTCTGTAAAACAAAGATAGTCTGAAATAAAATGATGATGAAATAATTATTAGAGGACCATGTAGATTAGTGTCTGAAATGGTATTTTGAAGAAACAACTACACAGATTTGAGTGGACATGTCCCAGTCAGTGCATGTATTTATCAGTAGTCGTGTAGTTCAAACTCAGAACGTAAGGAGCTCAACGAAAGGTCGAACAATATAAAAGGATAGGATAGGATAGGACATTTGGTTAGACCCCATGAAGTAGTAGTTAATATAAACCTTCCGGCAGCGATAGAAAAAATTATTTGACAAACGGGAAGCCTTTGGAAACCCAGAACTTAGAACGTCTTAAAGATAATGTTCTGCTGTAGCTTCCAAGATGTTATTGATGTTAGTAGTTCATAGTCTTAGGAGCAAAGAAAAACAATGTTTTTGCAGGGTCATGTTGCGCAATTTGTGTGCTTCTCTCAGAGAGATTGATGACGGGAAACCAAACTAAGTACCAGTGCATGTAACAAAGCTTTTTCAAGTGAGTGATAAACGTTCGGATAGTAGTTTAGGATTTTTTCTATGTTACGTATATGGCCTTAGATCGTTTTTTAACGACCCAGCCTGGTTTTAGATATAAAATGGCCGGCCTCTTTTTTCAAGGGATTTTTGTTTCGTAGTCACAACGTAATATTTATTCGCATTTACTTATTTATATTTTAACTCTGTAACTAAAACAAATCACCCTTCAAGAAACACAATAAAAACAATACTACCCTCCCCGGCCATTATTAAAATCAGCAGCAGCACCAAACGCATAAACAAACAATCGAAAAACAGAAAATCAAGTTAAAACAGTGCCTGCAACTTCGTTAATAAATTCTGTAGCTTTTATAAAGACTGATCCAATTAAATTAATTGGATTAATCACTGGTAGTGCCACGTGTTTGGCAGGGTACGGAAAGCCGGGGATCCATAAAGGCACCCGCGGACAGGCGCGACGCGACTGGTGGAACAATTTCTATGATAAGTCCATAGAAATTGTTCCACCAGTGTTGGGCCGCATCTGCCTGCGGGGGCCTTAAATCGGCCAATCGATTATTCTGGAATGGAATGGAACGGAAAGTTAAATTATGTGTGTTTAATGTATTTAATTTGAAGGTAATTCAGTATGGCAGGTATTTAATTACAGATCTGAGTTAAATTCAGTTTGATTTTAAAGTAAAAATACTGCTATTCATCTGCATCCGGTTAGACTGGAAGCCGACCCCAACCCAGTTGGGAAAAGGCTAGGCAGATGATGATGATGGTGGCATTAGACTCCACCCCTATTAAAAATAACTGGCGAAATGTGTATGGGTGTACTATTATAATCTGCTAAACCTTTTATGGATTCCTAGCGTGATGTTATGTATGTAATTTACGAGATAAACGAGGATACGGGTCGCTTGATGTTAAAGCAATTACCGCTACCATTGAACATCCGCTACACAAGACCCTTTTATTGATTCCCTTGCCGTGAATGTTGGGAAACCCACTGACCGGACGGCTTACAGGAATATCGACACTATCAAATGGTTTCGTAGAAGCGTAGGTGGAAGCATTGATGAAGGCAATTAGCAGAAATGGGGAGGATCAAAATCAAAATATTTTATTTCACATAAATCTACATGGGCTACTTATGAAACGTCAGAAGCTAGGTGCACGGTTCCAATTGGTCGTTTCCTATGGAGAAGAACTGGCAAGAAACTCCACGGTTACTGTTTTAAAAAATAATTGGATTTTACAATGTTTTCAAATTACTGTAGGTATGGGAGGACAGCGTAGGCCTGTCAAAAAGTACCAGGTACTTGATAAAATAAAAAATTGTCTACAGATCTTATAGTCTAAAAGGCCTACAAAATTTCTCACATTTACAAAATAAGAATTTATCAAAAGGATAAATAAAAAATAAAATTCTACTAAAACTTGCCATTACAACCACTAATAAAGAGGTGATATTATTGGCCCTTTGATATGATCCCTTTGCCTCTTGACATGGGTGCTATTCATGACTTCGCATGCTCAGCAGTCGCGCTTGCGACCGCTACACCAACGAGGCAGTCAATTCGTTCGGTCATCGAGTGCACGGGATTTTATTTCCAAATTGGGCAGATGTAAGTTTCCTCGATGGTACAGACGCCAGCACATCAACCTACTACAATCTGTCAGATTTCTGTAATAGATTTTCAACTTTATCGCTAAAGCATAAGGTTCAATGTTGATTGGGAAAATTTGACAGTTAGGTGTAGGTTGATGTGCTGGCGTCTGTACATAAACTCACGCCTTCCTCCCACGGGGTAGGCAGAATCTACAGAACGCTACCTGCTACGATCCTTAATGCTCCTTTAGCTTTAAGCTTCGTTTAGCACGCCGCCGCCGGTTCCGAGTAGTACATCGTCTTCACATATAATTAAATAATTACTGTATAAAAAATATTGAAAACATTTTAAAACAGTAACAATAGACTTACTTGTCCATTATTCTCCATGCGAAACTACCTTTTCGAAGGGGCAACTAGAATCAATTCTATTTTCTTAAAAAAACCGGTAAGAGTACATTAAAAGGCAAACTGATTCAAAACGGAGGGTAGTAAAGTAACTAGTAATAGTTACTCGGCTACTTCAGTTGGACGATTCGCTGACAAACACAGCAATAAACGAGCGGAAGACACTCCAGCGATTGTTAAATCGAATTAAAGTCGATACGATAAAAGCGGCAAGTGATTGGCAATTAAAAATTACTTCTGTACGCGTCGACTGAACTTTTCAGGCTTCTTCGAATGTCTAGGAATTTATACACTTCAAGTTCTGAAATTGTTTAGGCTTTTTAACTAAATAGGAGTCTTGAAGAAGGAAATGTGGAAGAAAATGGGGGAGGCCTTTGCCCAGCATTGGGACAGTACAGGCTAACAGAAAAAAAAAAGAAAAAAGGAGTCTTGAATCCTGCTAAATATCTATAACATATATTGATATTTAGCAGGATTCAAGACTGGATTCTGAGGAGTCTGAGGTAAAATTGTGACTTTATATGTAGGGGTAATCTTCGGAACTACTGCTGATCCTGTTTCGAAAATTCTTTCAATTTGAAGTACAGTATTGCCGAGTGTCATAGGATCAAGAAATTTCAAGCGGATAAAGTCGCGGGCTGAAGCTAGTATTTCATATTACCCCGTATGCCCCGGGATGCAATAAGAGAGTCTCTACGTGAACCGGTAATAGACGTCCGTCTTGCCTAGAATGGGCTGTCAGCAACGCTACTAACCTGCTGACTGCCTTATCCTTTAACAAGGCCTTAAATCAATCAATCAATCAAATCAAAATATTTCTATTTCACATAAACCAACATGGGCACTTATGAAACGTCAGAAGCTAGGTGCCTTGGGCTTAGTATTCTCGTATAGCTAGCTAGCTAGTGCTGACAAGAGCCAAGAAGTAAAATACTATATACCATAGATATACCTATCCTACGCCATATAGGGGTTTATTAATAAACGAAGAATAAAGTTAAGTGACACTTAAAGGTCAATCTTTAAGCAACGTTTATGAATAAAGAGGTTTAATGTCTAATAACTAAACCGTTAAGACTGTTAACTTATCTTTTTATAAGCACTTATTTGTATGACAACCAATAGCAACATCAAGCCACCCGAAACTGTCAAATTTTCCCAATCAACTTTGAACCTAATGCTTTACCGATAAAGTTGAAAATCTATTAAAGAAATTTGACAGATCGTAGTAGCTTGATGTGCTGGCGTCTGTACTTCTATCTAAAAGAAGAAAAAAAAAAGCAAAAAGATTATTCAACGCTGAACATTTAGCTAAAAATGAACAATAAAAGCGTCGATACATACTACGGGTAATATCAAAACACCAACTGTCGCAAAGGCAAGAGAAATAATCCAGACATCGGCCAGTGTAATATATGAACCAGATTACAATACATTAATTACGAATGTAGGCCAGCGTGGCCACAGTACATGTAATAAACAGTAGAGCAACTATGAACGTGTACGCAGTCGCATAGACACGCGTTGCTACTTGCTACACGACTTATATGTGCAATTTTCGCAATGCAGTCGGTTGTTATAGCATCTGTAACTCAAATAGCAACTATTTCTGCAGTGCGCCCCGTTCCATGATTGATCGATTATGAGTGACGACCCTAAGGGTCAAATCACACCGAGATGGCAGCGAAGCGGCGTGCAGTTTCAGTACCATATAATTTTCAACTTTTATCTTCATTACTATAATACATAGTATCGCTTGAGAAACTTGAGTCGTCGGAGAGATCGCGGCGCCGCTGGCGGCCGCGCGACCTTTCAAGTTTCTCAAGTGATACTTTGTATTATAGTAATGAAGATAAAGTTTAAAATTATATGACACTGAAACTGTTCGCCGCTTCGCTGCCATCTCGGTGTGATTTGAGCCTAACGCATCGTTGCGTAGACAATAATCACAAAAATAGCCTAGTTGATCTACTGTTTCACATTCCTACTATGACCGGGTGGTCCGTTTGCATAACACTTTGTAAAGCGTCGCTTGTTAAAGGGCTTTTGCTAAAAACAACGAATTATTGGAATTGTAGGAAATGTACACTTCCGACAGTTTCTGATATTTCCTTTTAGATCTTCGAATAGAGCTAGATTAAAGGAGAATGTTCCAAGAACTAAAATAGCTGTAGCAAGGATTGTCCTGAAGCCTTGAACGTTTTATAAATACATCTTATTGGCAAAAGAAAACTCAAGATAACTCAACGTAAGTTTCGCCTACAAAGTATAAAGGCTCCTACAGACAGGACAATGCGACTCGACCCTAGTACTACTAGAGTCGGTAAAGAAAATGTGACTACAAACGACAGAAACACATTCACGGAAACATTCTACATCAATAAAACGAGAGTAAATATAATAATTATTTCTTTAAACTACTTAAAAATGTGTCTTATTATATTGAATTGAGTTATTTGGCTCTGTGACTGGGCTATGTAGTATAAACCCGGTATTTTGGCCGTATTTCATCAACATAAAATACCGATACTGAAACCGCAGCTCACATTGGGAAACTGACCCTCACATATTTGGATAGACGGTTATATTTCAATGGGCAAGCCATATTTAACTAAGGTTGTAGTATTATTTACAAGCTCTTGTATGTAAATAATGTACAGTCAGCTAAAGTGATAAGTAACCAGCCAAGAACAACACATTTCACTACTGAACACGCACAACATCTTAACTAATATTAATAAGAGGTCATCATCATCTGCCTAACCTTTTCCCAACTATGTTGGGGTCGGCTTCCAGTCTAACCGGATGCAACTGAATACCAGTATTAATAAGAGGTAATAAATTTAAATATTATTTATTTGTGCGCTGGTATTCTCATGGAAGTACGGATATGGTTACAATTATTCCTTCACTGATAGAAATCTACACAATTGCCGAGTGCCATTGCTTATGTTTTGTGGTATAGGTGACTTCCACACGGACGAAATTGCGTGCTGAAGTTAGTGGTTTATAAAGTAATTAGCTTCTGCCCGCGACTTCGTCCGCGTGAAATTTCTGTTTCCCCCAACCCACCGGCCGCATCGCATCGCCTGACCGCACTATTAATTCGTTTTCGTTCTGACTTTTTTCTTTTCGCTCGGCTCCTACGGGTGCTAGCGTGATGTTAAATAGCCCATAGCCGTCCTCAAAAATTAAGCTATCAAACGCAAAAAGAATTTTCAAATCCGACTGGGAGTTCCGGAGATTACCCCCTACATACAAAGTTACAAACAAACAAATCTTACCTCTTTATAATATTAGTATAGATAGTTGTTAGCCAGTTGGTGATTTATATCTTTAGGTGACTATACAAGGCTAAATTGTAAGTACAACATAACTATTAAGTACTTCTCGTTTGCCTTGTGCATCCAAAAATATACCTTGTGTCGGAGTAAACACAAAAACAGCTGATTAATTAAAATGATGACGTATAAATGTTTTATAATCACGTCGAATCTTTTGGAGTAAGTAAAAGTTACACAATATTTTGTAAGACTAAGATAAAACGACAGTTTGTTTAATTATAGTATTTGATCAGACATAATGCATTATATCTCGAAGTTTATATACAGGGTGTCCAGTAAATAGTACGACATATTGCAGGGGGTGATAGTTTGGGTCAATTCCTACCGAAATAACACAATATAATATGTTCCGCAAAATGTAACTTTTTTTTTCACCACTGTAGGTTAAAGTTAATCGTTAAGAAAATCGTTCTGCGAAAATTTAAACAAAAAATGGTATTTCTTGAAAAAATTCTTGTTTTTGATAGAAAAAAGACTTTCCAATGAGTAGAGTAACTATTTACGAATAATTTGATGTAAAAAAAATACTAGAAAAGGAATTTTTCATTAGGTACATCACATTAGTAGAGATTTTTCGATATTTCTGAAAATTTTGTATAACTGTAAATCCGTAACATTTTGCGGAACATATATATTGTGTTGTTTTGGTAGGTATTGACACAAGCTATCACCCCCTGCAATATGTCGTACTATTTACTGGACACCCTGTAGAAAATGAAAACGAATCAACCGCATGGATGGTGTATCATTCTATTTTTAGTATTAATTAATATTTCTGTGTTATATATATATTTTTTTTGTAAGTATGAACGGGATTGAAGATAACCTTTCTTAATTGCAGACGCGAGACGAGATAAGATTTGTCTTAATTGATTTTAAGTAACCTTTGTAATGTTTTAAAGTTAATTAAGTTGTCCGTTCGTCTCTGATGTCACAGTCCGAAATTCTCTGTCAGTCGGTCGCTTTCATAACCTCATCTGCCTAGCCTTATACCAATTATGTTGAGGCCGGCTTTCAGTCTAACCAGATACAACTGAAAACCAGTATTTCACATGGAGCGACTGTCTATCTGATTTCCACAAGGACCCACTTACTAACTCGACACGTCTTGGTAAGACTGGTTGTCAGACTTTGGGCTTCTGAATACCCGTCACGACTATCAAATATCTGCGAATGACAAAGCCAAAGTAAGCTCAATTTGTGCAATTTAAATTGCTGAGAGGTTCACACAAGACAGAGGGTCAGATATCAGCCCTTTGCCTTCTTTCAAGGCATTAAAAAGTGGCCCACCTTAAGGCAATTGGCACTCTGCACCGCATTACGCAGCGGGGTGCGTGAAACGGTGCCAAATTCCCCGCACGGAAGCGCGTTTTTATTGAATTTGTATGTAAAATCACGCGCGAGGGCACGTTATCTGCGTCCCGCTGCGTGATGCGGTGCAGTGTGCGAATCGCCTAAGCCAACTTAATAGAACAAAACCACAGAGACCCTATAAAAAGAACATCATCACGAAATCAGCGGAAGTCTGCACATTAAATGCGTGTCCCCGTGGTGCAATATAGCTACTGGAACGCTGCCCGCTTTTTTTCTTCTTTTATTGTACGGCGAGTACGTCTCCCCAATGTCGCATCGGCGATTTACGTAACGTCTCGGCTTCAAGACTTGACGGTTTAATTAAAACCTGCTTTTTATGTTACGATTATGTTCATCGTTTCTTTTTTTGAAGGGATGACTAAGATTTTGGCATTTATGGTGACTGGGCTTGTTTGAGTTTTTTTTGGCGACTTTTTTAATAATTACAGTCATTTAGTTTTTTAAGACTGTACTGAAGAGCATTTTGCCTGTGAGTTAAACGCATCTAGACGAGACGGTTTTTAAATCCATTGATGTAAGAATTTTTGCTTCGTCTCTGGCTAACCTTATAAAGACATCTAGGGCACCTCCTGGGCGGAATTGAATAACGAAGTTATGCACTTGTAATAGGCAAAAGTAATCGCTGAGCAAAACGAAGGGTCACTTGCTACTTTGCTAGTTCAGGGCTTACAAATAACGAGAAAGTCATTATAATTTAATTATAACCATGTGATTTCCTAGGCCCTTGTTCCCGTGTCTTGGCCTGTCTATGTGTATACTCTTTAGCATATGCAGTGTATATGGCTCAATAGTGCAGTCACCAAAAGAGATGGATGTTTGAGAGAAACCGATGGATGTTTTCTAATAAATTTGATAAACTAACTGTTTGTTTTCTATTAATTAAATTAAATTTTATTTAAAAACATCCATCGGTTTCTTACTAAACATCAACTATATCCGACGAACCTGGTTACTTATATCTCTTGGTGACCGTACTATGACGACGGTATATCCCTTGAAATCCTGGCCTGAAGTCGCTCTTCTCCTCATAATAAAAAAAAAAAACAAAATTGCAACAACCAGTTATTAACTTACACGCTTGATGCATGTCCAAACAAACCAGCCGTTACGTCACACATTTCATTAGCAATTCCTCCTAGTTGATCACATTGACCTAGACTTAATTTCCAGTTGGTAATGGTATCAAGTGTAAACCTTTCTATTTTTGTTTATATGTGGGTATTCTTAACTTATAGTGGAAGGATCGTTGTTAAATGTGTGTCAATGTTTTGTTTAGTTTGTGCATTGATTGAATGTTAATAAGTTAAAGAGAAATGCACTAAAACTAACGATGTCGTATCAACACAAGAATCTAAGAATAATTTGCCCTACTGAATCATCACTATCCTCCTCCTGCCATTATCCAAATATATTTGGCGTCAACGTGCGCAGCGTAGCTTCAAAATCAAAATATTTAATTTCACATAAACCTACATAGGTACTTATGAAACGACAGAAGCTAGGTGCATGGTTCCAATTGGTCGTTTCCTATGGAGAAGAGCCGGCAAGAAACTCCACTCCTCTTACTCTTTTAAAAATAACTGGCTTTCACAATGTTTTAAAATTACAGTGTTAACACGTCTGGGAGGACAGTGTAGGCCTGTCAACAAGTCTTCTTCTTTCCATTTCTATCAGCCAACATCTCCCTCATTTCTAACCATCTTTCACACTATCCATCCATCGTACCTCTACTAACGGCCCAACCTAATAACCTATTTTCAGTTAAAGACAGATCGCTACTGATGGTAGCCAGTATAATATAATCATACAGATCTCTACTGTTATAGATTATTGGGACGTTAAAACCAGAGGTTTTTCTACCTCCAGTATGCCAAAACTGATAGATAGGTAATTGGGTTCGACCGTTAGTCTTCCCATACTCTTATAGCCATCTTAACTCAAAACTTTCCTCACAACATTGTTCTACCGAACCAACCTGAAAATAGTAATCATCCGCTTTCCCTCCAATTAATGACGATTGCACAATGAAACCTGTCTAAAACCTTGTTAAATTTTCCAATAGCTTTCAATAGCAGACACAAGAGTCCAATAGAGAAATTAATTGGTTTCAATTATTACAATGAAATCCGTTCCGATGAAAATCAATAACTAATATTGCATGTAGCATTCTGTGAAGAGCGAATATAAATTTTATATGGTTTCATGTTTTTATTTGTTCTGTCACGTTCAATTGAAAAGGTTGTGCAACGACTTTGTTGAAAGATAAATAAGGAATAATTATGTGTCTCTGTAGTATTCGTTTTATTTGAACTAATATTAGTGAGCTTCTGTGTCGGTCTGTTTGGTACGGTTTCAAGGCTATACTACCAATATAATGTTTTGAAATGTACAAGAAATAACTTAGTGCCTGGATAGACGTATATAGGTTAGTTTTCGTACAATAAAATTACAGACAAACCAAAGAGCCGCGAGCACACCATCTTAGTTTCAGAATTTCAAATTTGCTAGGAGCTTCAGCGTAAATAAATTATAGAAGTTCTTAGTCCTCTTTACAAGTTCAAAATGAAACAAGTTTACCCGTAAGTCAGAACATGGGAATTGGTATTCAATTAACACACACGTGTGTCAGTACTTTGCAACATATGTGCAAAATTTAAACGTATCGCCAAACGGCCAAGGAAAACTGATGAGGAAACCCAACACCGTTAATAATATATTCTGACCACGTTATATTGCCCTGACAACGGCTATATGTGTATTTATTGGCTTCTGAACTTGTACAATATTCACAGCGTTATCCCGATTCAATCCTCAGGTCGGGTGGTTTTTCCGTTAGGAATTTCTAAGCTCGTACCTAGATCGGAATAGCATAAGCATAATCAGCCTATAATGTTCCCACTGCTGGGACACAGGCCTCCTCTCTTCGAGAGGGAGTCGACTGTAATCTACCAAGCGGGCCCAGTGCGGGTTGGTAGATGTCACATGTCTGCAAACTTTTGCTTCTAGGACATGCCGGTTTCCTCACGATATTTTCTTTCACCGTTTTGAGAGCAGTAGTGATCAAATTATTTACACAAAGCAAAGGGCCTGCCTGGGTTCGAACCCACGACCTACAACTCGTAAGTCGGGACCGTTACAACTGGAGCACCACTGCTCTTCTCGATCGCAATAGGCTCGCTATGAATTACATGGGACCCAATATAACGGGAGAAATGTGGGTGTACCATGCACCGCCATCTACTTTACTCCTTAAAAGGATTATAGGCGAGAAGAGTGATGTTAAGTTATTATACCGGCTCCAAGCTCGTTTTTCTTTCCCTGAAGAAAACTCGGTCTTTCTAATACTAGGTTTTCTGGCACATTGCCAGTCTTTTTGCTTAAGGAACAAGTTCTCAGCTTGGTAGGCAAATTTACGAGTCTTCGCGTTCATTTCCATACTTCTAGGTCGAATTTTACGACAGAGTGAATACTATTTCGGCAAATTCTTTGAATAGGAGAAACTTCAAGCTGCCAAGATCTCAGAAAGTAGTTTTATTGACGTGACTTTGACACGTAGGCTTGTCTATCCACTTGATATTGTGTGGAACAAAAGTGTGTTAAGAAGCTTCTATTCCGCGTCAATAAATGCCTAATGCCGTAACACTAAAAGGACTATCCCTGCATTTTTAAAGAGAACATTAGCCATTACATTGACGAACATTTTAGATTTTTTATTTGTTTCCTCCGTGTTTTATTTTGTTCAAAAAGAAAAGAACAAGCAGTATTATAGTCAATTATTTCATTGAAAATAAACTCAACACTGCAGTGCAACGGTACTCAATTTTCCATCGCTCTCATACCTCCCAAACATTTTGCAGCATAGTATTGTTTTTCGAAAATTTTCGGAACCGAAACTTTAATAGAAACTAGTCGGTAAACTCTACAGCATTTAACAAACATCTGCCCACTTTCCTCCAAGCTACGTGCGCATTCCTCCCTTTTAATAATGGCAATAACAGACCTGGACCCGATCCAATAGTTCCGAACGTAACAGTCAGTAACAGTTGTTTTGTATTGAGCCCTTGCTAGCCTGCTAAGCGACAGGACTGTTATGACAGCTTTAGTGAAATTGTCACAATACTGTCATCAACAGAGTAGAGTTGTATGGTAATGGTATTGACACGCTCTGATTTTATGTCAGTTTTATTTTTATCGACTTAAAAAATGTAGGTTATCAATTCGACACGTATGTATGTAATATTATTGGCACTGCAATATGTTCCTATATATGACAATCTATTAGGGCTTCCAAACAAATATACAAAATTTTATTCAGATTCAGTAATTTTCAAGATATGGATTACGCTTCTTGGCTACGATTCTTACAAATTCCTTTTGCCTCGTTTACGTTCATATATCTGGTCATACAAGCAGGCCGGTGCCGGTTGCGAGTACGACGCACCTGACCTTTTTGAAGAACCTCACGAATAAGGTTACTAGTTATGTTCTCCGAGGGCGTCCCCTCCCGGAAAGTTTTGACTTAACTGCGTTGGATGGAGGGTAATATTGTTTTGATCTAGTAAAGATAACTATGTATAGACGAGACAGACATTGCTTTCAACAGTGTCTAAAATTGCTTGGGCGCTAAAGATTGTTGTGTCTGCAACTATTTTGAACATATTCTCTTGGCTTATGGACTTCGTTGAAATCTTTTCTACTGTGTTTATTACGTAAAATTGTATTGCGATAGCGTAGATAACGGTGGCGATGGCGGTCTATTAGAAGACCCTGTGTTAGCAGTAAAGTTTTGTAGACTGACATAGTGATTATTTATTTCTAATCGGTTTACTTTTTGGCTACATGTATTGAGCGGGTTATTAAGTCCCAATACACCAGTGGAGCTAAAGATTTTTTCCTCTAGTACATTTTTGTAGGTCTAGCAACAAAATTCTTTATTCTACTAGCGCGTGCGATTAATATAGTACGTTCAGTCAAAAGGGTAACTCAGTAGGCGATGTCTGGCAACTAATCACGGCTCGTGTACTATGGCACCCGACACGTTCCGAACGTACACATAAACACACAGTTGCCAACTATTTAAATATTGCACGTAACACGTAGAATATCGAGATGCGCTTTCCGCGTATTATTATTTTATATGTTTTGAGTTTATTTGTGTTTAGGGTAATGGTTGATTGGATTTATGATGAACATATAGAGGTATGAGGAACAGGGTGTAAAGTTCACTCATACTCTATAGAAAAGGGAGGATCCTCCGACCAGACGGGTGTTGTGTCTGGCGGGCCACTGCCCGATGATTCATTACGGGCCGTTGTATCTATGCTAGTTGCGCGGTAAACTCTGCTTGCGAGATGCAGGATTTGCATGACGTCAGTATGACGCGTTGTTCGCATGTGGCGTTGTAGATACCGCTACAACATAAGAAGTTGGTCTAGTGGTCGGGCAAAGAGTGATATTAGGCAGGAGCAGCCCGATCTTGATTGTGCCCGGTTGATGGTGGCAATAGGCTCACCCTATTAATGGGACCCAAATATAACTGGCGAAATGTGAAGGTCCTATAGGTAGACCTCTGCCCAACCCTTAGGGGAATTACAGGCGTCATGTGATACTCTAGTTGTGTCATACAAAAAGTGAAAACTGTGAGAGATGCGCCAATCCCAAATAAATTGGGCTAAGGGCAAGAGGAAACAACATTCTAAAATATGCGACAGGTTATCTAAAATCGTAAGCCGTTATAAACACACTAAGTAGAAGTACCCTGTTCGTATTCTAAACCTACGAATTTCATATGGATGAAAAAGAAAAAAAAAAAAAGTAAGCGCGGCTAATACAAATACAAACACACATTTATTAGATTTAGGGGCCTCCGATTCTCTTGAATGTTATCTCAAAGTCAAACAAAACCGATTACAATTCAAATTGTATTATCATCCGTCGACATTTACACTTTCGACATGTTTCGCTCATTGCCCAATTCGGTGTTTGTGATAGTTTTAAGGCTCCCGCCGACATGCGCGACGTGATTCTGGTAGAATAATTTCCATGAAGTTTTCATAGAAATTGTTCTACTAGTCGAGTCGCGCCTGTCTGCGGAAGCCTTTATTGTAAACAGACTTTTTTATAAGTATAGGATTATTATTTTATATAAGGCGTCCTTCCTTATTATAATTTTTCTTACTCCTAATGATGAGAAAATAAAGCCAGCCTGTAAGGGCAAGATAAAAATGAGAATAGGGATGACGACTAACTTTTTTTTCCTCGTCTATCAGGTAGATTATTAAAAAGTATTGGGCACGTATTTCTTCTTTTTTCACATAATCAAAACATTACAGAGATATATTGATTTGAAATGTCGCATGACGTCACATGTTGGTACAATTTTTACCTACACGTGACGTCACGAGCCCCCAGTCCCCACTCCCAAACTTTGACACGCTTTATCTTTGTAATTTTTTGGTTGATTGACACTAGAAATAATATGTGTCCATTATTTTTTGATAATCTAACTGACGGACTAAATAGAATTTCGTTTACTTTACCCCGTCGTCATTATTAGGGGTTATTGCAAAAAAATCGTAGAATCGGACCTATGTTGTTATAATCATAACTCATTGAGTTTTTTTGCAGCGGTTATTGGAAATGCTATTTTCATCGAAGGTAGTTTACGGGATCAGGAGATCGTTTATCAGAGGAGGAGCTTATAGACACCAGGTTTTTATTGTATTTAGTTCTTCTAACTAAATAGACAGCTGTGCTGCTGGGGAGCTTGTTGCGCCACTTCTTCCCAGCTAAAAATCACTAGGAAGTGGTGAAGAGCGTTTTTGGGAGACTGTGTTATGTAATTTTGACGTTCAAAAAGTGCTGATTTGTTATAGATAAATGACTTTTGATCTTTTGAAAACCTATTTGATTCGCAGAACAGAAATCTGCTATAAAACGAGCGATAATTTTGTGATTTGTTGACGAAATAAAAACACCCAGAAATCCAATCCAGAGATACCTCAGTATAAAATTAATTCCCCAACATTTACAACACCCCAGAAGAAAGGTTGTTAAATTGTACAGTCAGTACGCAACACATTACAATTCAACTATTCAACTGTCATTGCTATCACCGTGAACATCGCTCACGTTTGTCATCGCTTCCCCTTTGTCTGTGAAAACAATTTGAATGCCCCCGAATGCAAAGTCTCGCATACCATTCCCCGGATACCCTGTTCCGAGTAAAATGTTGAATACGGAGCGCTACGGTAGTCATTTTTCGGAAAATATTTCCTTTTTAATTAACTTTGTCGATAAAACTGCAATAAAGATAAACAAGATGAGATTTTTTTCGACATGATAATAATAATTTCGTGAAATTTGTCAGGTTTTATTTAGTTTGATTTGCACTGGTTTTTTCGCTTCGTGTTTTTGAAAGCCTATTCACATTGATATTATGATTGGTAGCTTTATTGTTTTGTTTCACTAATGCCGCCCACATTTATAATATAGTAATTATAATATTTGTGTAGTAATTCGTATAGTGTACATAATAAAGAGTACATATTCTACATATTTTACAGACTTCCAGGAGAGGAGTTACTTTTGCATAGTGAATAGTCTGGATATAATCAGTATCACCAACTATTCCTCGAAGAGACATGTTCAGATGTGGTCGAAATTGGAAGTTGTATGATTTAATCAGCAGAGAGTTATCGAATTAATTTATAATGTATAAACTTACTAGCTTTTGCCCGCGACTTCGTCCGCGTATATGTCGGTTATCGCGGACGCAGACGAAGTCGAAGTCGAATAAAAAGTAGCCTATGTCCTTTGTTGGGGTTCACACTTACCCTGTACCAAATTTCACACAAATCGGTTCAGTAGTTTAGGCGTGAAGAAAAGACAGACAGACAGACAGACAGAGTTACTTTCGCATTTATAATATTAGTTAGGATTAATGAACACACAAATATTATTTCGTGAAGATAATATAGACAGAATATGAAAGTTTACTCCTTTCATTTGTAACTAGCTGCGTCCCGCGGTTACACCTCCATAAGTCTCGATCTCTCGATCCTGTGGGCGTGGTTTAAAGATAGAAAAAAAATACACTTCCACAAATAAACAAAATCCAAGATATTTGTCCATATATTCTCATAGAAGATGTGTCTACACTGCGCCGATTCTATCGATAACGACTGTCAATTTGTCTAATGGTTCCACACAGCCCGACTGTGTTCATCGATATTGTCGCTCGATGTAGAGAAATGTCAAGGAAGCTACAGTGTACTCGATTTTGAAGCCTGAGAGTTTTATAGTGAGTTTGTTACGTCACAACAATCAAATTAACTGCATAACAAAGGAAATATGTCTAGCACATGTGGAGATAAAAAAAAATAGTTTTCCAATAGTCCTTTAAACAAAATATAAAGTAAGAGGAATTAACGTAGAATAAATGCTGTGGAAATATGTTATTTGCGAAGCATTGTATGTTGTGACTATGAATGATAGGCTGAGGAATGGCGTGATAAGGTGACGGTGCGGTTTAAACGAAGATGTAGTGACAACGATTGAAAAGATTATGTCTAGATGATTTGGTCATATTGAGAGGATAAATGAAAGGCGACTAACAAAAGATATTTACAAGGCAGATGTGAGTGGGAGCGACGGGAGGCGACGCCCTAGGAGGACATATAGTGGCATATATTGGTGATGTTCTTCAGAAAGGTCAGGAGCGTAGTACTCGCAACCGGCGTGCGTGTATGACAAGATGTATGAACGTAAACGAGGCAAAAGGAGTATGTAAAGATCGTAGCGGGTGCCGTTCTGTAATTTCTGCTTGCCCCCATGTGAACCGTGAGTTTATGGATAAGTAAGATACAGTATATAATATGTCTCAAAAAGGCTGCAGATATTTCTAGATTACTATGTATTAAGTAGTACAGAATCTGCGCTAGCGACACAACAGAATTTCCATATTTTTAACCGACTTCAAAAAAGGAGGTTCTGTATTCGACCCGTATGTATGTATGTATGTATATTTGTTTGTCCGCGATTTTCTCAAAAACTAATGAACCGATTTTGATAATTCTTTCACTAATGTGATCTACATACTTTCAGAAAGGTTTTAGTATATAATACATTATATAATTATTCTTATGTACGATGTTATATGCATAAATGTACTGCATCTCCGGCATTTCTATGCGAATTTTGATGATTCTTCTAGTCGGTGTCTTCAATTCCTCAATGCACTAGTGTTATTTGAATTTGTGTGGAGTAGGTACAACTAAAAAGTGAAAAATAAAAACTTTTTTACAAAAAAAACAACCGACTTCAAAAAAAACTACAAAGTGATAAATAACTTTAATTTCGGAAGTCGGTGTCAAACAAAAAACGAAAATGCGGAACCAACGACACCGACTTCCGAAATTAAAGTTATTTATCACTTTGTAGTTTTTTTTGAAGTCGGTTGTTTTTTTTGTAAAAAAGTTTTTTTACCATAAACCTGTTTGTACTTTTCTTATTTAATAATATACTTAATCATTAAACTGCTTTATACCCATGTATTATGTTAATTTTAGCTAATATAATTCGGAAAAATAACATGCGGCCGTGGATGGCATAAGAAATCTCAATTTATATGGCGTAATATTATGGGATTTGATGCAATCGTGGCGATTAGTGGCATATATTCTAGAAGCATTCAAAACAGAGGTTTTCTATATGATTATTTTGAAGGAAGGCGAAATTACTTCAACCTGTCATAGTTCCCGGTAGAACTGACATAAAGTTAGATTCGAGCAGAAGTGAAGTACTAAAACTTGAATACCTACTTCCTAGTACAGACGCCAGCACATCAAGCTGCTACAATCTGTCAAAGTTCTTTAATAGATTTTCAACTTTATCCCTAAAGCATAAGGTTCAAAGTTGATTGGGAAAATTTGACAGTTTCGGGTAGCTTGATGTGCTGGCGTCTGTACATAGTAGGGAACCATGGCACAAAAGTAAGCAGGTCTATACCTAGTAATAGGTAGAACAAGGCTGGCAATGAAGATGATGATGACAGCATCTGGCCGTAAATATAGCACCTGGAGTCTTACCCCCCTTACTAATAAACGTATTATATCAGATGAATATTTACACACCGATTTATCTCTTTCAGTCGTCAGTAATTTGACTTTCGAAAGAAGAAGACAAACCGTTATATGTAATTATACAGGCGCTATACAACGTTTATTAGTACGTGGGTTAGAATAAGTTCGGTTTCGTAGCACGTCGTCTGTTACTCAGACTTACAGTGACAGCAGTTTCTAACCCCAGATTCGCACTAGCCGAACATTGAGAATTCAACAGAGCGTAAAAAACACACAGCTGAATTTTCAACTCTCGGCGCGAAGCAGGTGGCCTACCATGATCTAATTAAAAACGATTCAAAAGCAAGACATTTCAGCTTAGGTTCCTAAACTGCATCGCTTGAGCTGCTCTATGGACGTCATGGTACCAAACAAGTATAAATGAAACCAAAACTTGCAACTCAGTTTTGGACAATCGCTGTACGCAGATGGCACGGCCTAAACTGAATCGTTAAACTTACGTCATGGTACGAATTAGAAGAACAGTTCAGTTTAGGTCCTAAAATGGATCTCGTTAAGAGCTTGTGGTAGGTCTGCTGTGCGCTGAAAATCAAATGTGCGAAAAAAATGTCATATTCACGCCCGGATACTGAACAAGAAAATCTTTCACCTCTTAATGCGCTTTTAATTTCCGGCAGTAGAAGAAGACACATTACAACTACATATTGTAACAGTTGTAAAAGGAACTTGGCTGATAGCCTACTACGATCAAGTATGCAATCAAGAAGAGTAACAATATTTTTATAACACAACATGACTGCCTCTCTCTACCTATGTATGGTCTAGCGGGCAAAGTGCTACGGGTTTCTCCATTAGGAAATTCCCAGTACGCAGTCAGGATTTGTGTCGCCGCTCGCCGCCGCCCGCTCCCTATACATGAGAACTGGCGAAATGTGGGTGTACTATATAGTGTGGCTGGTAATTAGTGACCGATACCTAAACACGTGATTTTACTCATGATAACAAACAACTTTTACTATGGGACCAAACCTGAAATCGCGAAAAAAAAAATCTGCTGTTCAGTACATACATTTTGACCAGTTAGGCGAACATAAACGACTAAACAGCAGAATTTTTTCGCAATTTCAGGTTTGGTCCCATAGTAAAAGTTGTTTGTTATCATGAGTACAATCACGTGTTTAAGTATCGGTCACTAATTATTACCAGTCACCCTATATACCACTGCCAACCTCTCTTCGTGGAATAGTCGTGATATTATGTTTATATAACACAATAGCACTTCATTAGTCTTTACACCCACGGAGCGGTATTTTGTTTTAGCCTCAGACCAACAAAAAAAGATAGACAGCGCGCCGCAAACATCAAAAGTGAAGCCACCAGTGTTGCCAGTAGTGATCATAGATTTAGAACGCTGGGATGTCTGAAAAGGAACGAAATTAGCGGTGAAGGAACGCAAATGAAAAATATGTAAAAAAAAAAAAAAAAAACCTATTATGTAAATTATGTACTTTTAAGTGAAGAATAAATTCAATTCAGTTTTATTTTTAACTGTGCATAATGTTCCCCACTATTGGAAAAATCTTTTTAAACAGGTATCCCAGAGTAGACTATGGCGTCTATGGCCACTGGGCCACTGTGGCCGCGTTCCGGATCGCGTTCACATCAAAAAATTGCCCTGGGATCGCGATCTTTAGTTTTTTTTTTTTTTTCGTTTATATATGGCTCTAGGTTCGCTCGCTTATCTACCCGGCCACAACTTTTGGCTTAGCGGCAAGCGGCGCGGTTTCTTTTCTCTAGCGTTGACGCTGCGAGCAGTGCGTCGTGGCATGGTTCATACATTTTGATACAAACCGGAATAAATGATTTGTTTTTACCGCTCGCCGCGCCACCCCGCGCTAAGCTGCCGCTGATAGCGGCGAGTTTGTGGCCAGGCCGTTAGTGTCAATCAATGTTGTCAATTCTGGCGGTAAGCAATGAATATCACCAAACTTTGTACACATAATCCAATGCATCATATATATGCTTGTAAGTAATTAGATTTTGTTAGAAAATATTAACCAAGAACAAAATAAGAGCGATTAATTTATTCTGAATGCTAAATGTTTACAAAATTAAATTTGGTTGATTCATCAAAATTTAAAGGCAAGAGTGAACCGTGTAATTCAGTTAGTTCAACATAAGTTTAAACGACGAGCATAGGTCATACCATAAATGAAGCCTCAACTTGTTGCTTAAGGATAATAGGCTAGGCAGGTGGGTTAGCCAGGTACCTAGTTAGTAGGCTACCTATTGAGATAGAAAAGTAATGTTTTGCCCCGTGCGCTATCCAGTAGTTTGGGAAATTAAAACAGCAGCTTATACCTTTACTTTGGTTACCATTCAACACATTCAGTAGAATTTAATGAAAACAAAGCAAATTCCTTACCATTCAACGGCGAAAACTGAACAAAAAACTGCAAATTTCAATTACAGAAACGATTCAATTCGGAAACAAAGTTGACTTCCTCACCAGCCAAAGCACAGACCGTATAACGTATCACAGAGCATGTATGGACCGAAAAACAAATAAGTAGGGTATTTTCATACATACGCACCGAACACAGTTTGTATTTTGTTAGTGTGTGCGTGCGACGAAGCGTACGTACGAGCGCGCCAAGAAGCTTATATAAGCTTCTTGGAGCGCGCTCACATACAAACCGTGTTCGGTGCGGGTGCGTATGTATGAAGATACCCTACTTATTTGTTTTTACTATGACCATGGCACAGATAATATAATATTCCATGGTGACGGCGGCGGCGGCGCGGCGTCGTCGCTAGAGGTGAAGTAGCATTTTAGTACCAGTTATACAAAAAGGAACGAAGAGAACGCACAAAAGATGGGAACGCAAAGGGAACGCATGACCGTAAAATAGAACGCAAAATGTTCCAAAAGGAACGATTTGGCAACGCTGGAAGCCACAAAACCGTGCTCCTGCAAGTAAACATACACGCTCACGCACACACCTACACTAAAACCATGCTCATTGCTCTTAGTTTGTCACAAGTCGTCGTCAAGATAACATAGATTTAAAAAATATAATTATGCCTTCCTGTGTAGTGAAAAGTTGCAAAACCACACAAAAAGTCTCACGGAATCGCTTTTCACTTGTAAGTACTTGAAATTACATCGTTTCTTTATTATTTATCTATGAATTTTAGGTTACTTGGAACAAAAAACCTCAACGAATGAAAGCAGTGACATAAAGTGCGGGGGTTGCCATAAGACGATTTAAAATTTCCCCTTTCAATTAATCTATACATATAAATATGATTTCTTACTTCGAGTTATATTCCCATTTTCTTTTTATATGTATTTAATATTTTAGGTTTCCAATTAATAATGAAATTAAAAATAAATAATATAATAATATTTAATAAAGTTGATTGAAAATATGAGTTTTTTTTTTTTTTTTAATAGAAGTCCTTCTAAAATCTAAACAATTGAGGTACTATACCATACTCAACAATACTCGTACAATATTATACTAGTTCCTACCCTCACAAATATCCCCAAATTATAGGGAAAAAATTTAACAAATGGCAACTCTTCAATACACACATAGATAAAAAGGTGGCTTCACTTTTAATGTTCGCGGCGCGCTGTCTATCTTTTTTTGTTGGTCTGAGGTTTTAGCATAGAAGCTCGCTTCTCCAATTTACGTAGGCGACGAGTGGCGTAGGGAACCGGAGGGGACTCATTCATACATTATTCAGAATGAAAATTGTGTTAGTCTGTCGCTAATAGTGGCTCGATATACTTGTTTTCTCACTTAGGTAAGAAAACAAATACACCGATATTTATTATTGTTGAGTGGAGCGGGAGAGGAAGAACATAGAAAATATGGATGGACTGTGTGAGGAAGAGGAGTGGATGACAGCGTGACGGCTGACAGGGGAGAATGGAAGAATAAAACGTCCTAAGTACCGTAGGACAAGGGCAGGAAGACGATTAAGTATGTTTTAGTTATGTTCCTGTCCAGTAATTAATTGCAGTTTCGAAACCTTTCAAACTCAAACCATTTATTTCAAATAAACCAATTACATGCACATTTTGAATTGTTAAGGGGTCGGTCAGTCAGAAAGAAGATGCTAGTAGCCCATTCCAAAGCGTAGTAGGTACCTATGGAGAAGAACGGACAAGGAACTCCATGGACGCTCTTTTAAATCAAAATGATATGGTTACAAAGTCTTGGTTACATCATTCATTCATAATTCATGTTAAAAATTATCCATGTGAGAACGATGCAGAACGTTAAAAGCGTCCGTAATGAAAAGGTAAAAAAACAATTCTTTACTATCCAAGTTACCATTGATTCGAACCTGGGGTTTAACGGTAACCATAAACTCTCATCATGTCAATATTAGTAAATAGAGGTGTAATTGTCATGCGATTTTGATATCTCAAATAGTTTATTGCAATCCATAATGTACAATTAACAGGTGGTAAATAAAAAATAATAGAAACAATTATGGACCCTGTCGGGCACAGCAAATATTTAAATAAGTAGAGAGAGGAAGAGCGCTGTATTAATTTTCCTTGTTATAAAGTTAGAATTATTTTCTATCCTATTACCTATGTATTTATATTTCCATTCATTTACTTATTCTATTTATATTTTATTTGATACTAACGTGCGCTTTAAATATTATGTCACCTTGACCTGCCCTTCAAATTACTATAGTAGGGCCCTGATCTGTAACCGTTCGTAAAGCAATGCGCAAGCGCGGTTAAAAGCAGCATTGTAAATGCTCATTCATTCTCTGCATGAGAACAGAGAAGTCTTTGTTCTTTAGTGGGCATCTGGCATTACTTAACAGTAAAATTGCAGTGCACAGAATATAAATCAGTTTATCTTCTCTACTATTCAATACCAATAAAATGCTGAGATGAAGATTCGTATATAGGCATATACTATACATTCCAGCCATAAGTTGTCAGTCTGCCAAATATCGAATAAATAGCATTCTTGATCAAAGGTCATCACTTCATCAGTTCCAATAACTATCTAAGATACACAGAGAAAATATACCACATGAGTTTCATTTTTCTTTTATTTAATTATTTATACAATATACTACTCGTACATATAATGTACACCGGAAATTACTTTTAAGACTTCAAAACTTTCTTTTGTGCTTTTATAGTCTATTCAAGCCCTTGTTTCAACTTTGTGCTGGTGTAAATTGTATTTTCGTAGCTGCAATAATCTGTAGTCATCATTTATTTTCGTTGTTTATATGTATATATAATATGTATTTATTTATGTATCTATTATACAGCATTATATATATGTATCTATGTATCTATTATAGTATATTATTTTGCACCACTGACAACCCCATTTTTTTATATCCACGCAATCACTGTCCATTCCAAGGTTGCCTGGAAGAGATTGCAGAAAGCGATAAGGCCGCCCATTGTATGTTTTATGTGAACCATCGTTTTATTGTAATGTTTTTTCTGGTGTACAATAAAGTATATATAAATAAATATAAATAAATAAATTAGGTTAGTTTCGGAATAACTAGTACTTACTATTGAAAAAGTCTTAAAAGTTGTATCGCTTACTGTACTGTACGGCACCGAACTTGACGTGTGAGTGTTAAAGTTTTTTTTTTCAAAATCAATTTGTTTATATATTTGGAAACTAAATCGCAACCAAAGTATAGCTTTGAAAGAAAGAAAACTAAAGGAATAGTGTTTTATTTCCTTACAGTGAGTGGAGCCAGTAACAATAGAACAATTTAAGTGTATTCTGTAACATTATAGAAACCTCATTGTTATAATATTTCGCAACATTTGGTCAGTTCGCATCAGCTGAGTGCTGGGTAAAACACGGTATTGTGTGCGCCCGCGGCGACGAGAACTACTTGATATAAATATAGATTAATGAACAGAAAAGACTTTCGTATTGTGTGAAGTATGCCTACTAATTAGTTAGAAACTTAATCAGCTGAAGGGTCATTTATCATTGTTGACAAAAATATTTATGTAGGTATACAATGTAACGATAACTTTATAATGAGGTAAGGATAAGCATTATCAGCCTACAATGTTCTCACTGCTGGGGCACAGGCCTCCTCTCTTCGAGAGGGAGTGGGCTGTAATCTTCCACGCGGGCCCAGTGCGGGTTGGTAGATGTCACGTCTTCGAATTTTTGGTTCTAGGACATGCCGGTTTCCTCACACTATCTTCCTTCACCGTTTTGAGAGGAGCATCGTAATGACGTAAAATGACGAATTATGACGTGTTAAAATTGACGCATTATAATCAATTTTTTTTTTCGTCTTATTAAAAATGGTCTGTCATTATCTCAATCGACTATCACGATTTAAAGTGTTTTTCGGAACCTTTCTTTTAGATATTTAGCACTTAATTTTGAAATTCCTTTGATAATAATAGCATCAAAAGACCACCACCTCACCACGAAATACACGGGTGCTCAGATTAAAACATTTCCCAAATACAACGACCCGCGATAACCTCCATATTTTCAAGCTGTCTGATCCGCCATACTTAATCTTTGGTTCGTCTGACACGCAACGCACCACGTGATCGTCTGACTCACAATATTCATTCAACGATAAACGTTCGTGGTTCGTGTCAGCTGTTGCGAGCTCTCTTCCTTCGTAAGTTCGTATAATACGTACCTACGCAGTCGGGATTCTGTCGTCTGTGATAGTTTCGTTATCTCGAAGTGGGGTTATCGTGGAGGGGAAAGGTATTGTAAAGTGTGTGGTATGTGTAATTTGTGTAGTGTTTATAATGATTTCATGAAAATACAATAGATGTTTCGTTGACTTAAATAAATAGATATGCGTGAAAATATAGAAAACTTTACAAAATGGTTGGAAAATTGACTAAGTTGTAGCACTCACATAATAATCTTTTAAGTTAGTATAAACCGAACTCGAAGATAAAGTGCGTAGGCCACTTGAAGACGTTTATTTAGGTTGCTTTACTTTTAATTTAAATCTTCAAAAAGTTAAGGTCTGCGTTGTTTAAAAAGGATTTGGCAGGTACTTGACTAATACCTGGGATAGTATGGGAGATGGCCAAGTCTAGGATGATGATATTATGTCGAGTGGTTGATGATAATGATGACTACATCAACGGGCTCGCCCTTTATTACATGGAACTTGACACAAACTGGCGAAATGTCTATAGGTACACCTCTGCCTTACCCTACAGGGAAAACATGAATGATGTTTTGCTATGTTAATAACTGGATACTGGTAAAAAACGGGATATATCACCTAGAGACTTTATCAATACAGCATTACAATGCTTTAAATAGCGGTCTATTGACTAATCTCACTCGAACCATCGAGGGTAGCGGTACCTGATCTACGGATAATTGATAATATCTATACAAAGATTAACTCAAACCCAAAACATTAATTTCAATTTAAACCATTTACTTTTAAATTGTCAAGGAGTCAGTCAGTCAGAGATGTTGCCCATTCCAAAGCGTAGTAGGTTCCTATTGAAAAGAACAGGTTCTAAACGCCATGGTCACTTTTTAACCAAAACAGTGTTTACGTCATCCATGTTGATGGATAGATAGAAGGCTCCATAGCTTCATATTATGTACACTATATAAACTACAAAGTATAATATCCTTAAAAACACATTTTTATAAAACCACCACATACATTTCCTATACTAGATGCCAGAAAAACAGATCGAGCTTGCGAAACAGCGAGAATTCCTTTCAGCAAAGAGAATGTTAGACATAAGAAAAATGCTTTGAGAAACGAGAGTACATTTTTATCATCTTGGCATTTGCCGAGAACGTCGGCGTCGGTTGCCAGTCTAACCAGATGCAGCTGAACAGAATTTCACATCGTATCAGTATAGAGTTTATAAACTTACTAGGTACATGTTGTTATTGGCTTTTTCCATTATGAAATTCTCTGTAGAAGTCCGAAGTGTTAATTTGTGCCCAGTTACTGTCAAAAATGTATTCCCCTTTAAATCGAGTGCAGAGCTCTGATAATAAGAATATATATAGGGTGACTGGTCATTTCATTAGTGACCGATACTTTGACGAGTTAGTTATACGAACATAAATGTAGGAAACAGCAGATTTTTTTTTTCGCGATTTCAGGTTTGGTCCCATAGTAAAAGTTGTTTGTTATCATGAGTACAATCACGTGCCTAGGTATCGGTCACTAATTACCAATCACCCTATATACGAATGTGGATAGGGACGATGGATGGACTGTGTGGAAGACGATATGGCTAGAAAGGGGGTGACTACTGCGATGACGAATAATAAAGAAGTATGGAAGAATAAGACATGCTACGCCGCCACCGACCCCAAATAAATTGGGATAAGAGAACGATGAGACCTGCGAGGATCGTAAACATAACAGCAACATCGAGGATTTTATTACACCTCTGCGTACCCCTTCGGAGAAGACAAGCGTGCTATTATGTTGAGGAAAAACTTACATAAATCATGAAGAAAACGTTACAATCATTCGTAGTACGTTCTTATCAATTACGTATTCGAATGGCTAAGTACATATATGTAGTTGTTATTAACTATTGAAGGTTTTTTCTATTATGTATGCTTTATAAAATGACATTATTATTTAAATTTTGTTATGACTGCATCACTGAGCGGAGTTCGCGCAGCTGAATTTTGGGCCAAAAATGTTTTAAACTTTTTCCATCGACATGCTAGGAAGATTCACAGGTTTATAGAAAAACCGACACGCAAATTGCTGATAATGGCACTTGGGATGGCAATTTAATCCATTCAACAATATTCATTGTGTTTATTTGGCAGCCGAGCAGACGAATTTTTTCAACATAATTATTATGGAGCAACGGATTTAGTTTTACTGGACTGCTTTATTGGTCTAGTGGTCGCAAGCGCAGTTACTGCTGAATATGGAGGTCCTAGATTTGATTCCCAGTTTGGGCAGTGTTATTGGGTTTTTCTATCTGGAATTTCTCAATAGCACCACATAGTCTCGATTTGTGACCGGTTGATGGCAATAGCATAATCAGCCTCTAATGTTTCCGCTGCTGACACTCAGGCCTCCTCTCTTCGAGAAGGAGTGGACTATAATCTACCACGCGGGTCTAGTGCGAGTTGGTAGATGTTACATGTCGGGCAAATGGCAATAAGCTAGGCCAAAATTATATTGTATGGACTTAAATATAACTAGCGAAATGTAGGTGTACCATAGGTAGGTACACCTCTGTAGAACATTTCGGGAAAACAAGGCGTCATGTTATGGATTTAGTTGTATTGTCAAAAATAAAAGGGATTGTAATTCCGAGTGTGTTCCGCAATTGAATTGCTGTTGTTTACCGAGAGAGTATGTTTGCATGTGAATGCCACGTGGCGATTGTCGGCATGGGAATTACAGAAATAGCGTAGAAGATTAAATAATATGAAGTTTTTCTTTGCCGTCTGCGCGTTTAACCAGATCTACGGGCTTTTCAGTCTCATTTAAGAATTGATTCTGGAGCTCATTTGACCACAGTAGAACATACTCATTGACCCTCAAATCAAACGGTGAGTCCCTTCATTCATCAAGGATGCTTTTGATCTTAATTTAAGTACGACTGTTGTTAATCTCCCGTTAATAAAACATTTATTATAAATTCGCATTCGTGCTTGAGCATAATTCTAGAATACTTTACATTCTTAACAGGTATATATGGCCATATACTAGGTAGAAAATGTATATGTCGTGTTTCTTCCACATCTATGACTCCCGAGATAAATTGCCATAAGCAATTACCTCAACAAAAAACAAACGATTAGACATATCACACAGGAAGATTACTAAGAACAAAACAACGTTTCTTTAATTAGAACAACATAAATAGAAGAGAGAAAATACATTTCTCGACACATCTGCGTGCAACAGCAGAAGTTTCATCCTAGCCAGTCTTCGATTACCTCAAGCCTATGAGACAATATCAGGCGCCATTTTGACTCTAAATAGTCTATTTTTTATTAATAAAAAGTAAGGGTACTTCAGAACAACTGCAAATACAGTACGCGTAGCTACCTTATGCTAATATTTTTAAGATTTACTTGTCCATGGATTAGCTGAAGAAAAAGTAACCTCGGCTGAGAAGGTTTTTGAGACTCAAGCAGGCTTATGACTCTAAAGAACATAATTATTACCGCCATTTTGTCATAATTAGTGAGCCTTCTGCTGAATGTTCCCATTCTATGTTGTAAGTATGACAGTTGGTGTATTCCGTATATTCCGGTCGGGCGATCGTATCCGAGCCTCGGCCGTAATTCCGCTGAATCCTTTCTTTAATTAAGGATTTACCTGCGTTAGGTAAGGGTCGGTCGAGTTTTTGCGGCATTAGGAATTTATGTAAGTGGAGTTCAATTCAAAAGCATTTATTTATTAAGAGATGTTCTGAATAAAGCATCTTAAGGTGCGGAAGCAAACAAAAGTTAATTTTCGGCGCTGCGTGTTTTAGGAATTATCTTGCGTAAAACTTCAGTAAGTAATGAAAATCCTGTTCCCAGAACAGTTTACAGAAGAGGAGGCGTACTAGAGAAAACATGGATGAATACGACAAAGATATGAGGGAAGTGAACGCTGATAAGGATGGAGGAAAAAGACGTATTATGGCGTCCCCTAATAAATTGTGATAATGGCAGGAGGATGACGAATCGTTATCTACGCTGAGAACAACGCCTCCTAAACCCAATTGATTGGTGACCTCAACTAGAACGGATGCGAATAAAATAGCGATGTGTATGGCGCAACTTGGGAGAAGCCTTTAGCATCATGCCTGTAGTCCCACAAGGGTTAGGCAGTGTACTACCACATTTCGCCAGTTATGTTTAAGTCCTATGTAATAAGGGACGAGCCTATACAATCCGGACCTTGGGCTGCTACTGAGAAATTCTTAAGGTGGAACTAGTCGTGAGCTCGAACTCACTGGCGGTCATGGCCAAAACGCACGCTGTCTCACCTAACTTCGTGTCTGACAGAGTTAGTATCAGTAATGAGCAGTTGGACGCTAGTCTACACGCACAACGTCTAGTTCTCACGCACAGAAACATCGTTCCGAACTGAAAGGCGCGTAAAAAAAATTCGAAGTGCTTTGTAAAATAGTTTTATGAAAAAAACCACTGCATAAATCAATTACAAATAAAGTTTATTGAACTCTTCGATAACTGAGCTTCGTCAGTACCGAATTTGTATTGAATATTTTACAGTTATTTTATTACTTTTTTAACCCAAAGTTACGTTAAAAATAGCAAGAAAAACGAATCTTTGTTGGCTCATAACTTTTTAATGGCTTTTTATTTTACTATTTTGTTTCCGTACAGACAAAGTTAATAATAAGTCAAAACGATATCATGTTTAACTTTGGATGCACAATGTCAAACAGTGGAGTAATACTCTCCCGAAATTTGTATGGAAAAAATATCAACTAGTGGCACCTTAATAGAAAAACTCAATAAAACTTTGCCCGACCTGGGTATCGAATTGGTTCTGGCCTTATGCTCAGCAGTAACGCTTGCGACTAGACCAACGAGGTAGTTCTTATATTATTAAAAAGCTATTCAAAATCTATTATAGACATTGCCAGGAACAACTTATCTAAAAAGGCTCTAGTCGATCGCTCATTAATGAAGGCAGGAGTCAGGACCACATTCCATATACTTGCATCGATGGCCATACTTATTTCATACTTCGTGGCCTCAGCAGAAAATACTACCAAGTCCCTACCTACAGTACCTACCCATAAATAAATGAGTCCTTGTAAATAAAATCATAATTTGTGACAAATTGCAACTTTGTTCAAGCAACAAACGCAAATCGTACCGGAGTACGTTTCTGAACAATTTGCGTGGGATGTACTCGCAGGCAACAATGAAAAAGAAATCATAACGAGAATATTAAAGGTCAAGTGTTGTTACTTTCTTTATAAATTGAAAGTAAAAATATACAATCACGTTTGTCAAGTCGTTAGAAGTTAGAGGAAAAAAATTCTCCAATCTGTTAAAGGTCACAATCAAAGAACAAATTGACAGAAGTATAAAAAAGTAGCAGTGGCATTTTATTTAAGTAAAATTTAATTTGGTCCTTATAGACTTGGGTTATAATATGAAGTCCTATAAAAAAGAGCCAAGAAACTATGTAACCTATGAATAATACACTTCTCAGTTTATAGCAAAACCGATCATTAGCAAGCCAAGCCTTTTTAGCCGAATTGACATTTCAGGTAGGTAAGTGATTGGGGTCCGCGACCTCGCCTCACGAAGATCTCCGGATGAATCTGAATCAAGGCGGCCATCGCAGAAAAATAGCCGTAATCTACACCCTCACAATATCAATCTACCTAGCCTTTTCCCAATTATCTTGGGGTCAGCTTCCAGTCTAACTGGATGCAGCTGAATACCAGTAATTTACATGGAGCGTCTACCCATCTGACCTCCACAACCCAGTTACTAGGTAACACGATACCCCTTCGTAAGACTGGTTGTCAGACTTTTGGGCTTCTGACTACCCGTACCGACTGTCAAAGATCCACTAATGACAGCCGGGGCGTGCTTGCCTAGTCCGGAGGGGGGTCGGTTCGCGGCAAGCGCAGCTCACTTCGATGACCCGTGCAGCTGTTATCATTTAGCCACGAGCCCCTCCACACTCACAATATCATATAATTTAGCATAACCAACCTCTGCTGGGACACAGGCCTCCTCTCTGTGAGAGGAACTTGCCCCTAATCCACCACGCGGGCCCAGTGCGGGTTGGTCATCTTTGAATTTTTGGTTCCAGGATATGCTAGTTTCAGTAATACAATGTCATGTTTAATAAAAATATTCGTTAGTTTAGACTAAAAGGCGTTCTACACGATCCAGACCGACCGCCGACAGAGGTGACCTTGGTCCAGTTGGTGTGAAAATCTACCGTGTAGACGTTGGTCGGTCGACCAAATATGGGCGGGGTCAAACGACCTTTGGACAACCTTGGTCGGCAGCGCATCCATGGGCGAGGCCACAACACTGCGTTGCGGCGTCGCATCGTAAAAAGAATAATAACTAACGTCATCGCATTGTATTGCTGTGCGATGTCGTTTTTGCGATACGACGCCGCAACGCAGTGTTGTGGCCTCGCCCCATCGCGACAGGCTGCGTCCGTGGTCGGTACCAACCGTCTAGAACGCTGTCGGCCGACGGGAGAGCTTCAGTGTGCGTTTGTCAGTCAATATGGGCGCACGTCATTGCGTGTCACAGCGATGGATTCACAAAACGAACCCCGCGAACGAGAGGTTCTGACCGAATTTATATCTTTATACACTGACTAGCTTCTGCCCGCGACTTCGTCCGCGTAGATTTCGGATTTGTGACAGGATTGCGTATCTCAAAAGGAAATCAAAATAACCCATAAAGATACAAATTAAAAAAAATAAAATAAATAGAAGTAAGAAGATGAATTTTTTAAACTTTGCGAAAATTATGAAAACTTTATAATACTATAGGTACAGATCATGGATGTGATGTAAATAGTTATATTATGACTGGATTTTTGATTTTGTAAACTTATTTACCGACAATTTTTTTCTATACATATAATTAAGGAGTAAATCGACCGAATCTGTAGGTGTACAATGAATATTTTTAGAAAATTCAAAGCTTATTATATTTTTATATTTATATGTTTAACAAAACCAAACGTCCAATTTTAATCATTCAAAGACCAACTATTATCTACATAAACTGAACTTAGTGATGAAATAATTTATTTTGATAAGGATTAATAGCATGAGTAAAATAAATGCGTTTAAATGTAGTCCAAAAAAAATTCAAGATTTTTAAATAAAAAAATGGTTGTTGTGCCTCACTCGACATAGATAGGTATAGTGTGTCGCGTACTTTTTTGTAGATATTTATAAGATCTACAATTAATTTGAACATTTTATGGTTCTATCTTTTATGGTTTAGGCAGCGTACGCAAAATAACTAACTTTTCTGGTTGATTTTTTACACCTAGTGTCCAAAAAAACCCAAATTTCTTACGGAACCCTATTTTTTTCCAAAATAAAATTTTGCCTATGTTACTCGTGGATAATGTAGCTTTCGAATGGTGAAAGAATTTTTTAAATCGGTCCAGTAGTTTTTGAGCCTATTCATTACAAACAAACAAACAAATTTTTCTTCTTTATAATATTAGTATAGATTTATCATGTCTTTGGGACATTGAATCTAATTTATATAAAGATAAGAATAAAAAAATGTTTATTTAATTTTTATTAATAATTAATTTTTCTTCTTCATTCAAGCATAAAAAAGTTATTGCCAAACCGACCTTCCGTTGCTTTGAAAGGCAAGGAGCCATATTGATACGTCTTTACGCTGTGAACACCGGACGGAATTGACAAGTTGGTGTCAACCACCGACCGTGTAGAACGAATACAAAAGTTGGTTGATCCGACCAAGGTCACCTCTGTCGGCGGTCGGTCTGGATCGTGTAGAACGCCTTTAACGTATATGTTTTTCGACATCTCTAAAAGGCGTTCTACACGATCCAGACCGACCGCCGACAGAGGTGACCTTGGTCGGATCAACCAACTTTTGTATTCGTTCTACACGGTCGGTGGTTGACACAAACTTGTCAATTCCGTCCGGTGTTCACAGCGTAAAGACGTATCAATATGGCTCCTTGCCTTTCAAAGCAACGGAAGGTCGGTTTGGCAATAACTTTTTTATGCTTGAATGAAGAAGAAAAATTAATTATTAATAAAAATTAAATAAACATTTTTTTATTCTTATCTTTATATAAATTAGATTCAATGTCCCTGTTTGGGTGTGTTAAACTGCTTGCTTAGCTACTGCTGATGGCTTTTGGATGGGTGATTTTTAATGAAAAAAAACAAGTCGTTGTTACAAATGGTAGATTGCGAATGCAATTTATTTATCTAAATATACAGCGATCGAGGGAAAGGGGACGGGAACAAACGGGCCAATCACAACAAGGTATCACGTCATTTAGCTGTGCTGTGATTGGCTTACGATGATGCGATCGAATTACGTTCGGATATCCATCCCGAACAGTCCCAAAGACATGATAAATCTATACTAATATTATAAAGAAGAAAAATTTGTTTGTTTGTTTGTAATGAATAGGCTCAAAAACTACTGGACCGATTTAAAAAATTCTTTCACCATTCGAAAGCTACATTATCCACGAGTAACATAGGCAAAATTTTATTTTGGAAAAAAATAGGGTTCCGTAAGAAATTTGGGTTTTTTGGACACTAGGTGTAAAAAATCAACCAGAAAAGTTACTTATTTTGCGTACGCTGCCTAAACTATAAAAGATAGAACCATAAAATGTTCAAATTAATTGTAGATCTTATAAATATCTACAAAAAAGTACGCAGCACACTATACCTATCTATGTCGAGTGAGGCACAACAACCATTTTTTTATTTAAAAATCTTGAATTTTTTTTGGACTACATTTAAACGCATTTATTTTACTCATGCTATTAATCCTTATCAAAATAAATTATTTCATCACTAAGTTCAGTTTATGTAGATAATATTTGGTCTTTGAATGATTAAAATTGGACGTTTGGTTTTGTTAAACATATAAATATAAAAATATAATAAGCTTTGAATTTTCAAAAAATATTCATTGTACACCTACAGATTCGGTCGATTTACTCCTTAATTATATGTATAGAAAAAAATTGTCGGTAAATAAGTTTACAAAATCAAAAATCAAGTCATAATATAACTATTTACATCACATCCATGATCTGTACCTATAGTATTATAAAGTTTTCATAATTTTCGCAAAGTTTAAAAAATTCATCTTCTTACTTCTATTTATTTTATTTTTTTTAATTTGTATCTTTATGGGTTATTTTGATTTCCTTTTGAGATACGCAATCCTGTCACAAATCCGAAATCTACGCGGACGAAGTCGCGGGCAGAAGCTAGTCAGTGTATAAAGATATAAATTCGGTCAGAACCTCTCGTTCGCGGGGTTCGTTTTGTGAATCCATCGCTGTGACACGCAATGACGTGCGCCCATATTGACTGACAAACGCACACTGAATCTCTCCCGTCGGCCGACAGCGTTCTAGACGGTTGGTTCCGACCACGGACGCAGCCTGTCGCGATGGATGCGCTTCCGACCAAGGTTGTCCAAAGGTCGTTTGACCCCGCCCATATTTGGTCGACCGACCAACGTCTACACGGTAGATTTTCACACCAACTGGACCAAGGTCACCTCTGTCGGCGGTCGGTCTGGATCGTGTAGAACGCCTTTAATACTACTAATTAGTTTTAGAGTGGAAGAATGTCGTTTGGGTTTTCCCATTGAGACATTCTAAACTTAAATGAGAAATGTGTCATTCCTTTGCTACTACACATAGCTGCAGTCAAACAAGTCTTTATGAAAGATTCCAAAGAGATCTAGAGGTTTAACTAAAATAATATTAAAGAGAAGTAATGGTTGTTTGTTTGTAGGGGTAATCTTGGGAACTACTGATCTGATTCCGAAAATTCTTTCTCTAATAGAAAGCTATAGGATTGCCGAGTGTTATAGGATAGATATATTTTATGATAAAACAAGAAATTCCACGCGGTCGAAGTCGCGGGCAGAAGCTAGAGGGGTAAAATTATTTGTTTGTGTGTGTCAGAAGTAATCTCTGGAAGAAATGATCCGATTACAAATTACAAAAATCTTTCATAGATAGCATAACAGCATAATCAGCCTATAATGTTCCCACTACTGAGACACAGGCCTCCTCTCTGTGAGAGGGAACGGGCCGTAATCCACCACGCGGGCCCAGTGCGGGTTGGTTTCATAGATAGAAAGCTACACTATTGCCGAGTGGCAAACAATGTTATGGTATAGTTAACTTCCAAGCGGGCAGAAGCTAGTAACTTATCTAACAAGTAATGGAAAAAAAATTGCATAGAATTTTATCTAACGATAAAACTATTCCGTTAAAAGGGTTCGGCGAGTTTGCGCAAGAGATTGACCGATAAATTTGATATGTGTTATCAGCATCTAATAAAATACGTGACGTCATTGTTTGCACGTAATATACATGAATAAAGATGATAGAATTAATTACCTTGAAGATACTGTCACCGCTGCTTTAGTTAGATCTTACCAACTATACTTAGATAACATGTTTTGAGGGCTGTGTTCATCAGCCTTTTGGCAATATTATTTTACCCAATTACTTCGCAGAAAAAGAAGGGTGCAGAATTTAATTTTGTTATTATAGGTAGCCAAAGAGTTGCTTCTAATATAAAGCGATTACCGCCTCGTCTAAACCTTTAACACCAGGAAGTTTGGATAAACTTTCTGGTGTTGACGCATGGATATGCGTTGAATCACGGAGTTCTATAAACTAACTACCTGTAATTTTTCCATTAACATTTCAAAACATAACAAAAATGCTCTCTGACCTTAGACATAGGTCATTCTGCTGAGATGATGTGGATTTCATAACCACCCAGACCCAAGTAATGAAGCGATCCTATCGTAATTTTTGGGCACATGTCCAATCCCGAACTGTACGAATTTTGGAAACAGACAAATTTAATAATATGCCAGACGTCGAACTACGCTCAAAGTCCACAGCCTGCCAGACTAATGAGACGATATAATTAAACACAAGGTAATTTATTATGTGAGAAATTGTCATACATTTCTTGATAATATTTTAAATTTGAACATTTTTCCAAAGAGAGCACCGAGCAATGACCTTTTGTCAGCTACGCTAAGTTATGTTCGAAAAGAAAATAAAAGATAAACAAATTGTGTCTTTTTTCCATCGCAGTATTTATTCAGTGAACAGGCAAGTTAGTACTGTTGTGAGATGGCCTAGCAACAAAGCTACAATGTTGAAATACTAAAAACTATACGAGACACGGATACATCGAGTGCCAAGAATTTATCACGGCGACTGACTCTTCGCTTTTTTTCCTTAAGAGAAACGTGTTTCTAACTCTGAATCATTATTTTATTACCTCCGTGGTTGTGTACCTGGTCTTCAGTTACTTATCTATGCTATGTTAAAGCAGCACATCAAATTTGAATGACATAAAACCTGTACCCATATTATCAAGACATTGCAACGTAACTCTTGTGTCATTGTTATCACGCTATCACACTAATACCTAAATAAAGGCGAAAGTTTGTGAGTGTGTTTGAGTATGTTTGTTACTTCTTCGCGCATAAACGGCTGAACGGATTTGGATGAAAGGCACACGGATAGTTTATAACCAGGATTAATACAGGATACTTTTTATTCCCACGGGATCGACACTTATGGGGGGTGAAACCGCGGGGCGCAGTTAGTAATGTGTTAGTAAAAAATTAGAACTATTGCCGCGAGTTTGATAAAACTCTCGGTAATCATTCTAATTTATACATTACTTTACCGAGATAACAGTTAAATTACATTGTAATGACTTACTAATGGTTTTACATCGATCGTGAATGTCCTACCTAAGTCATTTCTTTTATAGTTTTACGTTAAGGGACAGCCATCCCTAACCCTGAAACCTTTACCGCTATAAACAAGTAATTTTAGCAACGAACCACAGAGAAAACTCTTTTGGCTAAAGGTGTTACATTCGAATGAGCTCAGCCCGCGAAATTCAAATTTACTTACGTTTTTCGCAATTTTCAGATCAGTGTCAGGTTGTATTTTGATCAAAAGTTGACTCGCGACTATAACAGGTACGTATATACAGAATTATAATCATTAGAATCATTAATACATCTTTCTAAGTTAGATTTGTACCACGACAACAAATCTCTTATGGAAAACTGCTTAGTGGTACAAATCTAACTTAGAAAGATGTATTAATGATTCTAATGATTATAATTCTATAAATACGTACCTGTTATTGTCGCGAATCAAATTTTGATCAAGATACAACCTGACACTGGCCTGCAAATTGCAAAAAACGTAAGAAAATTTGAATTTCGCGGTCTACCACTGCGCATTCACCTTAAATCGATTTATGCTAATTGGATTTTAAACGACCATTTTACTGCCATACTTTGCGCCTTATACTCGAAAACTTAACTCAATAAAATAAAGAAAGTTCATAATGTCCAATGTCACTTCATTTTAATTAACCATAGTGTTATAGAAATTTGTCCTAATTAATACGCGCGAATGCCTTGGCGTCGGGCTTGCCATAAAATTAATGTTACCAGCATAAAAACACTTTAATAAAAATTTACTTGCACTCACTGAGAGTCGTAAAATATTTTCTAACGAGCCGAATTATTGCTTTATGAAACCGGTTCAGTGTGGAACGTAATCTATAGTTATCTTACGAAATATCCGATAAGTTTATTATTATTAGAGTTTTCGACATCAAAGTGCGGTGGATTGGTGATGAATGATGTATAACAAGATAGAAGGCCGTTGAAATTAAAACTTTATGGAAGTAGGACAAGCATAATCCGCCTATACAGGTTGGCCCAAAAGTCGTGGATCAAACGAAACGGCGATAGTTGGGGTTATTTGTAGTAAAAAAAAAATTGTGCGAGAGCCCTAACTTGATCTCCTTAAAAGTTATGACAATTTGAGTGTTTACAGTAAGGTTCTAATGTTAGAAATAATTTTTTTTGAGCCTTGAAAAGATATTGAAAAAAGTGCCAATACTGATAAATCATGGTACCCACTGTCATAAAAGCACTGTTGTAGTGATGATACTTTTTTTTTGTTTTTTTTTTATTTATTTTTTTTTACTGTAAATAACCTCAACTATCGCCCTGTTTCGTTTGATCCACGACTTTTGGGCCAGCCTGTATTGTTCCCACGGAGACGCCATAATCCACCACGCGGGCCCAGTGCGGGTTGGTAGATGTCACATGTCTTCGAATTATTGATTCTAGGACATGTCCGTTTCCTCACGATGTTTATGGAAGTAATATAACCTAAATAGATACCTCTATTTCCTATAATCAGCTGGGTAAAAGACATATATACGAATCCATACTTAATATTATAAATGTGAAAGTATGTCTGTCTGTTACCTCTTCACGCTTAAACCGCTGAACCGATTTAGATGAAATTTGGAATAGAGATAGTTTGAGTCCCGGGAAAGGACATAGGATAGTTTTTATCACGATATTCCCACGGGATCGAAACTTACGCGGGTGAAACCGCCGGGCGCTGCTAGTTAATCATAAACATTGATATTTATTCCAGTCACACCTGCTGTCTACAATTTTCTTTCAGAAAAATAGGGTAGCTGAACTATTTCAATACAATTAACGAACGTGATAACGCAGGACACAAAAAATCGATGAATCGACACTTTCATAAATCAGGGTCTTTTTTTATCGTTCAATTTGTACTTTAGTTATTAAATATATTATTATGTTTTGTTGTTCCGGCAATAGGCTCGCCTCCTTTTACATGGGACTTGAAACAAAACTGGCGAAATGTTGTACTATAGGTACACATCTGCCTACCCCTTCGGGAAATGCAGGCGACATGTTATGATATGTGTTTTTCCTGGTTATAAAAACTATTATCTTTTCTAGGTCCAGAGAATTCATGCGTCGAGTCTGCATGCACTATCGTACTATACTACATATCATGAAATATCTAACGACAACATCTGAATATCAGTATAGTCCCGGCGTTTCTAAATTTGCCAAAGGTGTAAACAACAATAGCCGCTCGAAATTGAATAAAATCGATATACATGAACATTTATTTAAAGTAATGTTTGTTGGCAAAAGAAACGGCGGACCTTAGGTGCAGCAGACAGCACGTACGTGGTAATATTTTGACCTTCAGCTGACCTTGCGTACTGGTATTATACTGCTTTAGCTACCGCTGATAAGCGGCCTACTATGTATGATAGTGGCAACACCAGCGAAGAACCGTTTCAACATACAAGAAACAAACGATCTATCTCCAAAAAGAAGTAAATGCTATCTAACCTAAAAATAACAATAGTATTAATAAATCTAGATATTTTAAACACCCAGCCTATGTTCACAACATCTACCGTGACGGCGGAGCGCCGCCGATGTATGCACCGTCGCTCTTTCCCTTTTCCAGAGTGAATGAAACTCCCAACGGTAACAAAACTAAGTGCATCAGTTACAATTGAAAACAGACGTTCGTTGCGTTTGTTGGAATTAAATTGAAGTAGAATAGGAAAGAGAGAGGGAAAGAATAGGATTTATTGAATGTTTCAGCTGGGAGCGGTCATTAAATAGTTAGAAAAATAAATGCAAGGCGAAAAAGCAGTAAGTTCTCAGAAAAAAAGTCAATATCGTTGAAACCTCTACAGTATCCATCGGAGCGAGGATTGAAAACTTAGTTGCTGCAATAAAACTTAATCATACACAACTCAAATCAAGGTAAAGAATTATGAGCTTAAAAAGAAAGTAGGAAAGACCTCCATTCCGCTACGGAAACTTGAGGATAACATGCAAAAATATTAGATAAGCGTGGAAAAAAAACCAAATCAAATTAAAACATACTTCCATAGAAGTCGAAATATTGACAATTTCCATGAGTCACAGCAAATGTGAAATAAAATCGATTCCGGTTCTCTTGGAGTGGCAAGATAAAGGCGGGTGTCGAATTCAAGATACAAGTATCGTTATTTAGATCTTATATACAGAATTGAGAGTAGTGGTAAAGTCGAGATATTGCCATCCAATTCCGGGATCGCGTTAATCAGAGTATGCAATTGACCTCGAAAGTTGTTCATCCCCAATTTAAAAAACAGAGATACCCTTTTCGAACACAGTCCGTCATCTTTCTTTGGTGGTGATTAAATTCATGTCTGATGGACTATTTAGACTCAAACTCAAAGCATTTATTTCAATTAAACCATTTACAGGCACTTTTTGAATTGTCAAGAAATCGGTCAGTCAGAAAATATGAAGCTAGTTGCCCATTCCAAAGCGTAGGTAGATGTTTAAACTTTCAGATGGTTCAACATATACAGTATGTTAACTAACGGAGGGCGTTCCCGTTAACCCGCAATAGTATAGCACCCGTACATGCTAAAAAAAAATATTACCATTCGAAAATAAAATGTTTTTTTTTTTTTTTTATATTAAAATATTCACTAAAAATGTTAAATTGATACGTAAAAGAAACACTGTACACGCGTACTTGAAGGACGGCAACGTCGCAATTTATTTATGAATGACGGGCCCCGTGTGCGGCGATCTTTTACGTATCAATTTAACATTTTTAGTGAATATTTTAATAAAAAAATAAAACATTTTATTTTCGAATGGTAATATTTTTTTTAGCACGTATGGATGCTATACTATTGCGGGTTAACGGGAACGCCCTCTGTTAGATAACATACTGTATTTCGAAAACCGTGAACAACAAACTAAAGCCCAGGACATTTAAAATTAGACACACAAAATTAGGTCGCATTATACAATTACACGATAAGATAAGGGGCTAAAAAACAAATACGATATGGAAATGTTTGGAGTAAAAATGTGCTTCACGGTTTCCTTCCCAAGTAAGGTGTAAATGATTTAATTAAAATACTGTATTTAATATGGGATAAACGTGTACGTTATATGCCTTAATTTTGCTAGAATGAGGTGACGTTTTGACGTAAATTAGGGAGTTAGGGGAATCCACAAAATTTCGCCGAATGTCACACCTCAGGGTACTTGAACTCGAGACATGCGTCTCAAGACACGACACAGTTACAAAGTCCTGAGCTTACAGATTTTTTGCCCAACGGTGGCACAAATATAGATAGATACAGTGGAAGTACTTTCCGAGCAAACTGCTTCACCGCTATTAAATTATACCTAGTGTCCAACGCTTAAACCTTACATACGAGCTCTAATATACTGAATAAGGCACAGGTGCGTAATAAGACGTTAATAAAGATTCCATACAATTTCCCTTTATAACAGACAGCCCAGTAATATAATAACAGGCTACTTTTCTATGCGACCTAGCCCTTACGTGATTTGATGACGTCAGAAACAGTGTTGTTTCATTAAGTACTTCATATTGACTTAGCTGTTCTAAATATAGACTAATGAGAACTAGACTACAGTTTGGTTAGGTTTATTTGCGTTCGGGATAAGATTCAGACCCCGAGCTTACTCAATGTTAACTTAGTTTATTTATTGGTCAAGCAATTACATGAACCAGCATAAGTTTTGACAGCAGCTTTGCCAATCAGAATCCTAGTCTCTAGATGGTAAATAGCATACAAGAGTGGTGATATTTAGATATACGTCCTGTGCACCCTGGCCATCCAGCGGTCAGCCCCTTTACCGCCTTGCTGACTGGCATATGTTTTTGCTAGTACATAATTCCGTGTCGATAAGGCCCAAATTGTGGACGTGGTTCATTTTCGGTATACATTTGGTACCAAACTATTACTTGAGTTGACGTTTTAAGACGTTGACCTTCAGGAGCATTTTTGAACATCATCAAGCAATAAACTACTAAATAAATGTTACAACAAAAACATTCATAAATATTTTCCATAGTTACTTACTTAATTACCGCCTTATCAAGTCGTTACACGTATTTATTATACTACCTACATGCTTAGTCACTTACAACATTATACATCGTCATGTATCTACGCCCTACAGAATTACTGAATCATCATAAGCCTCTGACCGATTACATTAACATAAACGACTTACTTGGAAAAACGTTTGGCATGTTCCTACCTCACAGAAAATTGTTGCCATGACAGAATTTGTCAAGAGGTTAGTTAGTAGATCTTGCTATAACTCCTTACAAATTTTGTATGCCCTCATAATGGTAGGTAGGCAAAGACAAAAATCGAATTGGCATACATTCTAAGACATCCATGCTTCTATCATTTTAGGGATTAGTTTACTAAAGACATAATTATAAACAAAGTCGCGGGACGCACCTGGACGAGGGAAGGCACGAAACTGAGAAGTACGGCAGAGAGAAAAAGCCGAGCATTAGGTAATTTACGGTTGAAATTATGATGATAATGAATAAACAATAAAAAAAAAAGTAGTACCACTATATCTGTTCCCAGGTGAGGCTCAAAAGCACTAAGAAAAGACTGACGTCTTCACAAAGAAACAAACAACTATGGCACAGACAAAAAGGTTTCTGCATACACAATGTGCATGATGAGTTAACAAATTCGACCCTTACAATTACCGGTCACGAGATCCGCTCCCATGGTGTCAGGAGAGCGATTAAGGGCTTATGTTAGCAAGATGGGCACCCGTACCCACCCACAGTAGGTTATTAATTCTGTCTTACAATGTAATCAACGCTCGCCCAGGATTATGGTCGGATCTTCGTAATTGGAGGGGCCTGAGTCCATCGGAACTTTTTGGCGAATAATATAAGGGGAGAAAAAGTTTTTTATACTCCTGGATATATTAATTACTTAAGTAATATACAATCTTTCACTCGAGCCTCTAAAGAGGCCTTTCATGATTTTTTCTGATTGTAACAAATACGTTTGGTACCGTTCATATTTTCGACACGGAGCGCCAAATTTTCAAGTTAAGTTTCCTTTTAACAAATGGTATATATTTTGTTCAAACTTCATAATTATGGATTCTAAATATAGGTTTTCCTATAGGTGCCTCACAACTTAGATTTTCCCTGAGGTTAACCGCAATTTCAATTTTAATTAACCATTGAAGGCTGAAAGCACAACAAAACAAGGACCACATAAATGTTGAAGGCTTTTTAAAAAAGTTCTATTTTTTTATCGCCCCGCAATGAAATTTGCATTTTTATAAGGTAGGTTGTTGCTTACTTGTTAGAAGATTGAACTTAGAAACATCTGTAGCAATATCCATTTTAAACAGTTTTTTATTTATGCCAAGAAAGTTGTTGTTGGACTATTTTCCGTCTAGATATTACTTAATGCCCGTTCATCCATACTAATCCATACATGTATTATAAATGCGAAAGTGTGTCTGTCTGTTACCTCTTCACGCTTAAACCTTTGAAGGGATTTACATGAAATTTGGTATAGAGATAGTTTCGAGTCCAGAGAAAGGACATAGGATAGTTTTTATCCCGATATTCCCAAGGGATCGATACTTATGCTGGTGAAATCGCGGGGCGCAGCTAGTAATTAATATTGACATCACTCCCGGCGTCCAGCGGGGTAATCATAACACACATAAAATTAAAATTGATCGCAATGGTTTTCATTTTGACAGGCATGGCGTTATTTACGTTGTTGATCGGACAAATTTTTCCAACCCATGAAGCAATAGTTGACAAAACGAAGGGCATTGCGATCGATTGCCATTTCATGAGTGTTACGTGATTATGTCGCTGGTTTGTGATAATAATAGCTCCTTAGTAAGTAGACAATGTGAGTGGTAGTCAAAAATTCAATCAGTTCGCAGTGTTTATAGACAACTCAAGAAACTAGTTGCCAGCCGATACGTTACCATATAAGAGAAAATGTGTCTCATTTCATATCATTGATATCTGCAATATGAGATTTTATCTATAAACAATATCAAAGGATGAGGCTTCTAAGGCAAAATAGAGGCGGAAAATAACCCAAAGATCCCAAGTATGATTTAAAACGGTCCCTAAAAATCAATACATCGCGTCACGTTTTACATTGCGAGGGACAAAAAGTCCCAGGGGACTAACGCACCTCTCAGGAAGCTATAGAAAATTCCTTTTAAAAATTTACGAGAAGATTTCCAATAGGATTAATTCATCTTGTAAGATAAATATTTGAAAAAGTAAAAAAATAATTGTTTTTAATCGAGAAAAATATAAGGTGGTTCTCAAGCCGACGCGTATTTTATTAAAGTGGAAAATTCTTTAGGCTCGTCATTTCTGGACAGTGAACAAAACTTACAAAACTGAACCGTCACGCCCGGATCGGTGACGCTGATTCGGGTATACTCGGGTCGGTGATGCTGGTTCGGGTATACTCAGCTTATATAAGTTTTCATTTCTATAGTGTGGCCATAAACACACCCTTTTTTATAGCTTCATCAGCAGTCACCTTCAGTCCAAACGAACCTAGCCTTTATTTCCAAAAATATATAATACTGTTCATAAAAACAATATGGCCGTATGGTAGTATTTCCAACTTATCCAATGATTTGGGGTTAGCTTTCATTAGGGATAAAGTGATTCGGGTTAGTGTTATTTTGGGCTGGAATTATTCAGGATAACTTCCTTTACAAACAGTGATTCAGGTTTAAGGAGTATGAGTACTTTTATAGAGTACCAGTAATACAAAAGTTTCTACAAAAGAGTCGAAGATTTTATTGCACTAGCATCTGTGGCTTGAGTTCATAGCGGTTATCTTATGAGAATTACATTAGGTAAAAAAAAATTACATTAGCAAACGTTACTTGAAAATGAGAGAAAATGAGTACAACAACTTTTTCTTAAGAGGAAACGCTGTCACGCGTTTATTACATAACAAACGTTTTCCTGGGTAATGAAATGATACTAGAGAAAATTTTTATTACTATACAATCTATAGTATAGAATAGAATCTACGGCGGCCATGATGTTCGTCTTCAATTTGGTTCCTTAGTTAATATTTTTTTTATTTCTTAAAAAAATCTGAAACAAATCATAGGGGTAGTAGGGATAGTGCTAGATACCCATTATATCGTAAAAAAATGGTCTAGTATCTTTAAGCAGGGAGAAAACAAAGGACTACGTTTATATGGAAGAAATGCCAACAACCACGTCTCCTCTTAAGTACTTCTTATTTAAAGCTCACATTCATACAATCGCTGCCCTACATTCAAATATATAATGCCATATAAAAGAATGTTACACAAAGTACGAAAACCTTTTACAGCGTTAACAAGGGTTCTATGGACACCAATATATCGTATAAATCATACTTCCAAAAACTATCACCATACATATACTTTACAAAGAAACGGTAGAGTTGGAAATACACTGATGGTAAAATGGTTCTTATTGGATTGTTTTATATTATCATCATTCATCACAGTTGAATACCTAAAAATATTAAGTGCCCAAAATGCCTATTGGCATTAAGTCCGCCTCTGTACATTTATGTCCTTGAAGTATTAAATAATAACTATTAGCTTGAGTGCAATGAATTAATGATTTTATTTTATTTTTATTTCTTCAGGACAACAAACAATTGCGTAATAATGCTTATACTAGTACAGATAAATTATGGAGCATTTGGGTAATAACGTAACCAGCATAGTTATTATCCGCATAATAAATGTTTTAAATTTAAGTACTATAACAATGCAATACAATGACTAACTAATTATACAAATAAATCCTTTTGTTTTTTGGTCACTTAGGCGTCGAGGTGCTCGTCCGCACCGCTGTCATCCGGAAATGTGCCCAGAAGACTGAAAGCATTGCCACGTTGAATAGCAATGCTAATTCTTTGGCAAAAGAACGAGTCAGCCCTCTGCGTGCGAATTTTAAAAAGTAATACCAGCTAGGTGGAAGTCCTTCCCACGAGTTTCACGGTGGAACCAACGACTGATCGCGGTCTGAAAAATGACCTTCTGATGGTAGACGAAATCCTCAGGATGTGAGAAGTACAGGACCGATCAATATGGCGAATCTTGGGGGAGGCCTGTGTCCAGCAGTGGACGTCTTTCGGCTTAAAGGAATGATGAATACTAGCTAGGCCGGGGAGGCCTGTGTCCAGCAGTGGACGTCTTTCGGCTTAAAGGAATGATGAATACTAGCTAGGCCGCTTACTTTTAATAGGACACCACATAATGAGTGCTTCGCTTCCTAGTTGATATCCTAGCCGAAAAACTATCCGTCTCGCTTTTATGACTTCAACTTAGAAGAATGTAGATAGCAGTCAATTTGTCAAGAACCATTATTGGATCTACCCACCAGTCACTTCAAATATCTATAAAAGTTAAGCCTAAAGCAACAAAGACGTACCATCATCATCAATATCAACCTCCATACTAATAACATTACAGTGCTGCCATCAATCCACCTGCCAGCAGTGAGGCGATATCCATCAAGATTATAGCGGGATCCTCTCAGAATTGTTCGCTATAGGAGGCTTTGTACTGTACAATATTTATAAGCAGTTATGATGAAAGCAGTAAGTTAATCTTATTGAAACGGTAGTTGCGGAAACAATATAGTGTGATACGATAGTATTTTATTGAAAATTTATATATATTTTTTTAATATGATGACTCGCTCCGTGTATACGCGATTCAGCGTCGCAGAGTATACCCGTTTCGGCGTCACAGACTCGAGCGTGACGGTTATGTTTCGTTCACTATTCAGAAAGAGCGCAAATTGCGCCGAAAGTTTTTACTTCAAAAATTCGCCTTGTCTAATCCGGGAGTACGGAGCGGTTTTTCTTCCGACCTACATTCTTTCCATTAGGGTAAGCAGAAACTAGAGAACGCCACCTGCTAAGATCCTTACATACTCCTATTTTGCCTCATTGAAATTGAAATAGCTATCGTATATTTTAAAAGTAGCATAGCAGGAGTTAATGTCCTTTGTAGAGATTCGGAGACGACAGTAAAACCTGGTGCTGTGGTGAAAAGGAAAGTAAAAGTTACAAGCCGGCTTGATACGTAGGCCGTGACAAAAACATTTCAATACCGTCATTTGTGAAGGCTTTAAATATTAAAATTTAGAAGCAGGCATCCTCCCAACTTTGTAAAAAAACAACATAATATGTTTTTAACCCCTAATCCTGCACCTACCAACACAAACATCCGTCTCATTTTACGAGAAAAATACCTCCCGCATACATTAACTTTGAACAAAGTTATCCGGTATAAAACGAGGTTTAACTACACATTGTTTCCGTTAAACGGTCCCTTCCAAGTCCTTTATGCGTTGCTTACGTCATCGGCTGTATATCGCTCAGACAATTTTATTATGGGGATCTGCTGCATATTAACTGTATTGGATAAGATTCGGAATTGTGAAAGTATGAGGTAGTGCAGCGTTTCTTATCTTGGATTCAGAATTAAAGATGATTGCGATAGCTCATTTCTTTAGATAGAGATATTGATACACAAAATGAAGTAGCTTAGAGATATTTCAAACAGAAGGAACACAGCTATAATGAGTAAATTCGGTCGTTGGTCAGACAGCATATCGACAGAAATCTTGCTCCTAAAATAGTAACAGAAAACCTAGGATCCAAAACAGACGATAAAACTGACATTTATGACCAAACGACCGTCCAATCGATTCAATTTTGTATGCAATATTTTAAAGTAATGTCAGCCATGTTTTTCGACGAAAAATCAATCGTGTACCTGAGCGAAATATTAAATTCTTTTGCGTTCCGAAGTTCTGATCGCTTTTTTAAAATAATATTGGTGTTTTTGACGAAGCTTTAAAGTTTAATAACCGGATTCTAGTGTATTAACCCGAGTTTATCTCTATTGCGTAGTACATATGGTACAGATTGTGTTTATAAACACTCACGTGTAGGGAAAACATCATTTACATAGGTAACCCCGTCGAAAAAGTAGCTATTGCGAGTGTAGAACCTTTAAAACTTTTTTTTCGAGTTATCTAAACCTTGCACCTGCCATGTTTTGTCTCTGCATCACGATTGACTGGTAGCTATTGCCTCGGGCATTAAGTCCGCCTTTGTACAGTATTTTTTTTTACTTGTGCATAAAGTTTTAATAAATAAATAAAACCGGTATTATCGAGCAGATATTTAAAATTGGCAAGAGTATATCGACGATAGCAATAGAAAAACATCCTGTCACTGGATCTTGAATGACAAGACCTTCATTTTATTTATCTCCATCCTAGAAAAAACAGGCTTACGTAACGTCACTCAATTCCACCATAGACAGCCAGTTTTTTCATAGCCGTCCCTTGATAGATACAGGGAGACGGGATATGAATAAAATTATAATCCACCAATAGCATATCTATCCGGCAGTAAGAAACTCGGACAATACACTGAATACAAATTGAAATATTTATGTTATTTTTATGTTAACGTGTGTGGAAAAATGGAGCTTGGTAACGTATGTTTAAAGATGGGTTCTCTCTTATTATTTATTCAGTCGTATCGTTTCGTAGTGGGGGGGCACTCCTTTCCTATTACGTATATTTCTATTTCATCGGCTTTTTTTTATGCTCTGGGTGGAGCGAAAGGGAGTGTCAGACTCTTACTGACTAAAACCCACCCGTGTTCCTTCCTTAGCCCTTCATCCCCTCCTCTCCTTTCTTCCTCCTTTTCTATTACGTATATTTCTATTTCACCGGCTTACGGTAATGTACGGTACAGCTCGATTCAAACTTTATGGCGGCTCGGAACATGAGGCGAGTCGCTGCGCAGTAGCAAATTCACGTGAGGGGTGAGGTACTGCGCAGCAAGTAGCGCACTTCAGAGCCGTCATAAAGTTTGAATCGGGCTGTAGGCCGCACGTCAGGGTTAACAAAACCAGTATAAGTTGGCATCTTATTCTATTGAAGCTTCGTACTACGCTAGGCCAGCTCAAGGTCAAAATGCTACCTCCGGCCCTTTTGTGCTGGATCCCACATGATGAAACCAACGGTGGTGCACGTTTGTCTAGACGTATCTTCGTCCTATTCACGTATCTTGGTGACTTTTAGTTTGATAAGTATAGGAATTTTATGAAGTACCTGTAATAAATAAGGGAAAAAAACAGGCTTACAGGCTTGGGTTGGCATAGGTGCATAAGCACCCGTTTACACAACATAACGCGCGTCAGATTTATGATACAGCAATGTAGACAGAATCCAGTTTATTTTACCAGTGAAAATGTTTTAATTTTAAAAGCTCGCCTCTTTGTGATCGCTTGCAGGTAAATGATTTATTAATTGGATGGCAGCGGAGAATGTTGAACTCATTTTTATGAGCGCTTCGTACGTTTTAATAATAAAGTAATTTTGTAGAATATACTTCATGAAAATCAACGTAAGATATTGGATTTATATTACAAAATGAAAACCTACAAGTTCATGTCTGAATTATACGAAAATAATATGCTTCGATACGTCATACAATTTTAAAAAGAATCGTGCCTGTTCGAGACTAAATAAGAGGCACCCTTTCCAACTGGGGCTAGAGTTTCGTAAGAAAATACAACCGTCGTTGATCCTGGATAAATGAATTACTACGGCTATCAATGCCAATCAAACAAACCATCTTTCCATTACCAAATTCAAAAGGAAACGCTCGCTTGGAGGACGTAGACCGCTCCCGGTGAGCTAAAAGATAGGATATATAAAATTACGTTCTAGATCTCGTAAGATGTTGGCAGAACCCGATGAAAAGATAAGGCAAGGTATATATAACATTACCTAGATTGTACCACTCAAAACCCATTTAACTCGAAGAAGTACATATTCCAGTTAGTACGTACTCAATTCTAGATGGTAGCGTAATGGTCCAAATAAAAAATGTGCCCCGAGAAATGCTCGGTTCGGGACGAGTAAAGTAACAGTATAAAATATAACGGTTATCAGCTGTCTGCGGTAGATTTTTGTACGCGTTTTTGTGTTATTGTAGATCTTTGACAGTCTTTAAGGGTTATCAGAAGCCCGAAAGTCTGACAACCTGCCTTAACATGGTTATCGTGTTACCCAGTAACCGGGTTGAAGAAGCTAGAAAAGGCAATCACTCCATTTCAAGTACAGGTATTCGAATTTATAAATAAATTAAGGAAGAACGATCCCAAGTCCCACGAAGAAGAGACACTCCCCCTCGAGATCTTTCATTCAATGAGAAGGATGGTTTTTATTGGTTTTTCTGTTGCGAAATTCCTAAATAGCAGGCTGAAGTGTAAGTGATTGTCGATTAGCTAACGTTATTAATTAGTAATGTTAAGGCCATTAGAGTAATGACATTCATTTCGTGATAACTAATACCAGGTCTGGGAACACATCGATGAACAGCGAGGTAATTGCATAACACACTGCAATATCTTTCATTTTGACTATTCTAAAACATTAATTGCGTCATTTATGCTGTCGAGTAGACGAATTTTTCAAATATTTGAAGCAATGCTTTTTATGCTTTAGCAATTTCCTTCAAAATCCTTCGGATTGTGATTCAAAGTGTTTTAGGCAAATGGAGTGCTGGTTCTCAGTTTAAAAGCGAATCCATACTAATATTATAAATGCGAAAGTGTGTCTGTCTGTCTGTTACCTGTTCACGCTTAAACCGCTGAACCGATTTAGATGAAATTTGGTATAGAGATACTTTGAGTCCCGGTAAAGGACATAGGATAGTTTTTATCCCGATATTCCCATGGGATCGACACTTATACGGGTGAAACCGCGGGGTACTGCTGGTTGTACACAAAATGTATGATTAAATCAATCATAGTCACGTGAAGCTGTTAGTAATAACACAATATCTTACATACGCCATTTGCAATAACAAATCGCACCTGTTTTTTTTTTTCTTACTAATGAACACATAAATAATATAAAAGTATTTGAAATCGTAATATACCGTATAACATATTTACAGATGGCATAAAGACAACGAATGAGAACGCGAGACTCGTCAGTTATCGATTGAGTCGATTCACTGGTAAAACACACGAGACAGCTGCCTGTCACTCTAAAGCCGACTACATATATCGAGAGACCGCTGGGAAAAATCTGACGGCCCAAATTGCATGCTAAGTAGTCTTGGTACCTATTTAAGTAATTGATAGTACGAATCATTTAAGATCGGGGGAGCGGTAGACCAAATGAAATGACGGACGGCTAGAAAGGGAGTGAATACTGGGATGACGGCAGATACAGATGTATGGAAGAAGACATGCTACCCCAGCCCTAAATTATGGGTAGGAGGATGATACATGATAATTCATCATACGAGTCTTTTTTTTTTTTTGAAGGGTGGGGTAATCATCAAATGACTCCTCCCGCTCTAGGTGGAGCGGAAGGGAGTGTCAGACTCTTACTGACTAAAACCCACCCCCGTGTTCCTTCCTTAATCCTTTATGTTCCGAGGCAGCGGTAACCCTTTCGGACAATCCCGCTGACCATCATACGAGAGTCTTACTTCTTTATTTCGTGTCCTACAGTAGAAAAGGAACCATTGAATTATGTGAAACTAGCTGCGCCCCGCGGTTTACCCGCATAAGTGTCGATCCTATGGGAATATCGGGATAAAAAGTAGCCTATATGTTAATCCAGGGTGTCAGCTGCCTCCATACAAAATTTTATTAAAATTGGTCCAGCCGTTTGAGCGTGAAGAAGTAACAAACATATTTAAACTTCTAACTGAACAGGCAGCTGTCCGGCTGGGGAGTTTGTTGCGCCACTTCTTCTCCCCAGCGAAAGCACTAGTAAGTGGTGAAGGGCGGGCGTTTTGAGGGACTCTCTTTTGTAATTTTGACGTTCGAAAAGTGCTGACTCACAGCCTAGTTTGAATAAATGACTTTTGATTTTTTTTAAACACAATGTTTCACCTTTATAATATTACTGTGATTGTTTTAGAATCTCAGAAGACCCCTTCTTTATTTGGAAAATACCTCCTCTTTCTCCGAATCAAAAAAAAAAGAAGGTTATGCATCCGACGAGTTTTTTTTAAGCGGTTCTAAACATATCAGTTAAATTCACTTCCACAACCTTTTATATTCTAACACACAACAAAGCAGCTACAGACATATTAGCATTGCTAACGTTTTTCTACCCCTAGAATAATGATAATAACATCAATATCGTCACTTGACAGGCATTATGTACAAACTCATTAATATATCAGATGAAACTGCCGTATCATTCATTAAGGAAACGCCTAATGACGTCATTAATTAAGCATGTTTAGCATCGCACGTAATTAGGATTACATGATTGTGTTGTTTCGTTCTTAATTTCATGCTTCATCGTTAATCTAGCTTTTGAAAACAGTCCCCGGAATCAGGACTATAGCGATAGAATAGAATCAATATATATTAATATATTGAATATTCGATAGCGAACAGAATCAATCTTGAGTATATACTTCTGCAAATATGAGGATCGGAACCTGTAGCATCAATCTATACATCCATACTTAATATTATAAATACGAAAGTGTGTCTGTCTGTTACCTCTTCACGCTTAAACCGCTGAACCGATTTAGATGAAATTTGGTATAGAGATTGTTTGAGTCCCGGGAAAGGAAATAGGATAGTTTTTATTCCGATATTCCCACGGGAAACTTTTGCGGGTTAAACCGCGGGGCGCTGCCTGCTAGTTATCAATACTTACGACTGTGTTTACTAGTGGAAAAATGCCGTCAGCTGTTTATCGTACCAGATACACTTAAGTATGAGTCAGTAGTGGAAATAACGTTTCTAGACGGACTTCGAGCGTAGCAATCTATCCAATTTTTTATCATTGTGGTTATTGTAAATAACTGAGTTACAATAAAAACTGTATATTAACAAAGTGGTAAACTACTTATTTTGTATCCGCACGAACTATATGAGAATAGCTCAAGCCATGGTAGAAATATTGGCCAGACAGCAAGGTGAGGCCGACTGCCAGATTGTGCTGTCATAGCAGGAAAGGATCGTCACTTGTGGAAGATATTTTAATGTTCAATACTTAACTCCTGCCCATACATGGTGATCAATAATGATCGCAGTTCCCTATTGTTATCTCAAATTAACAGTCAGGGGAAGTGGCGGTGCTAAACCTCTTAAACCAATGTTTTCCTATCCCCCAAATTGTTAAACGAGAAGTTCTTTTAAGTATTCCTGTCGCAAACACAGTTCAAAGTGACAGGAACAGTATTACATGGCGACTTAAAATTGAGCGCGGTTTGGAGTTTTTCTAAACGCAAATAATCCTAAACGAGACATTCTTTTAAGTCTTTTTGAGGCAACCACACGTTTTAAAGTGAGAGAGACAACATGATACAAAATGGCGACTTAAAACTAGGTAGAGTTTGAGAATAGAGCCCTTAGTAGCCCCTTTCGAAACGCTACGAAGAGGCATCGTTCTCGGAGCCCCATAATTTTGTCAATTCACGTCATGCTGGCCGGATGGTGGGTTGAGTTGAGCGTACAAAGTGACGACTCTAAGGTCATTAACCCGACCTTGCGCGGTGATTAGAAGATTATACTTTTTCGACAGTAATGTAATGTAAAAGTATACAAATTAACTTTGTAAATTCGTAGGATTAGATGGGATTAAATAATGACGATATTCGTCACATATTCTAACGTAAGTATCCATTAATATCTGAGTGACGCTGATGTTGGCATAAACTAAAAGTTTTTCTTCATAAAACCACTTTAGACATGATTATTGGTTTACTATTTATATCGCTTATCTCCGAACCAAAAGTTGACATCATAAAATGTTATTTGTTTTTCCTACGGAAAGTATGACTAATATAAAATATTTTTATAGTACTGTAGGTACTTTAGTGCGTAGTAAAGATTGATTTAATTACGGGGAATTATAAAACGATCGAATAAAAAAAACTTAGCGACTGATGATGAGATACTGTTTTAATAACTCGAGCGGTATGAATTTGAGTTAGCGAAAAATTAACTAAACTAACGACGAATATTGATTAATAATAAAATCCAGAACGAGCTTACAAAAAGTGGGTTGTGATTAATACGACTAAATTACTAAGTGAGCGACTAGAAAGAAATACAGAGAGGGCACCCCGAGGTTAGGTTTGGTTAGGTAACTTTAAACCCTTTACACGGAAATAGGGGGAGCCCCGCGAAGCGGGGCTCCGTCGACATAGGATGCAAGAGCGAACGACTATACAAATACCTTTACCGTGGATCGTGTATTTTAAGTGACTCAAATTAATGTTTGTAAGTTGCTGTTCTGTTGATTTCTCGTCACTCGCAGTCAGTCGCTCACTTAGTAATACTATAACGTAAATTAATTATTTTTGTCACTTAAAACTTTAATTTACAGTTACTCGTTTCAACACTACCCTTTAATTACTTACAAGCATAGAGTGAATGCGAAAAGATCAAGGTTTTAGAAACAGAATAAATCATTGCTTTGGTGCAAAATGCTCGAGAAGTTTTTTCACAGATAAATTGATAATGAACTAAATCACAGTCAAAATAGAGTTTGAAATAGCGTGCAAGATACGATTCCCTGTGGCGTATATTCGAGTATTTTGCTGCTCTGTCTAACCCTTAGAAACGCGACACACCGGACGCTTATGTTTTAAAATCAATCAATCTTGTACATATCCATTCCTAAAATTCTCAATACAAATTATTTTACGGAGAAGTAGCATGACCGCTCCGCGTCTCCATTGGCGTTTGAAGCTCATTCATCTATCAAAAAAACTACGATCAAATCAATCAATCTGCCTAGCCTTTTCCCTACAAAGTTGGAAACAGTTTCAAGTCTTCACAGACCACAACAAGCCGTAGTTGCATGAGTGAAGATCAAAACCAAGTGTGGCCTGCGCTTGAGCGGTTGCAGCTGAATACCTGTAGTTTACAAGGAGCGACTGCCTATCTGACCTCCACAACCTAGTCTGGGTAACACGATACCCCTGGGTAAAGTAAGAAAACTACGATCAATCGACTAGTTTACTTCCATCATCACATCTCAGCAAGTTTTATTACTCTTTCATCGTAAATATTTGCATCTCACAAACATGCCATCAACATGCTGGCAATAGTGACTATAATAGGTATATGAGTCAACGAGGACAATCGTAGTGTGAATATCTCTCTTAAGGTGCCACTAGTCGATATTTTTTCCATACAAATTTCGGGAGAGTATTACTCCACTGTTTGACATTGTACATCCAAAGTTAAACATGATATCTTTTTGTCTTATTATTGATTGTGTCTATACGGAAACAAAATCGTAAAATAACAAGCCATTAAAAAGTTATGAGCCAACAAAGATTCGTTTTTCTTGCTAATTTTAACGTAACTTTGGATGTAAATAAGTGATAAAAGAGGTCTAAAATCATCAAAACCAAGTCCGTACCGACAAAGCTCAGTTATCGAAGAGTTCAATAAACTTTATTTATAATTGATTTATGCAGTGGTTTTTTCCTAAAACTCGATTTTCCAAAGCACGTTTCGAATTTTTTTACGTGTCTATCAGTTCGGAACGGTGTTTCTGTGCGTGAGAACTAGACGTTGTGCGTGTAGACTAGTGTCTAACTGCTCATCACTGGTACTAACTCTGTCAGACACGAAGCCAGGTGAGACAGCGTGCTTTTTGCCCATGACCACCAGTGAGTTCGAGCTCGCGACTAGTTTACTCTTAACTCCGCTAGCCCGCGAAATCCAGGCGATTCGAATATATGACATTTTTGATATAATATATCGTTGCGTACCTAGATTAAACCTACATTTTAGACTTTGGTTTAATTAAAGCTTAAAGGAATATCTGCTGTGAAATGCAAATTTTGCTACTGTGATGACTCAGCTTTCCTAAAAAAATACAGTTGTAATATTTCCATTGCGGATAATTATTTAAAAAATAATCGTTATGGGGCAGAGCCTCGTGCTTCGTGGGCGGATCGAAGATAGCAAATATGATATCTAGGTTCAATGCCATCCAAGTGACGGCGAAACGATTAAATCGACAATTGCAAAATCAATTCAGGTTACTCATGAATAGGGCATAAATTGGTTTAACGATATAATTTCGCTGACCCTTACATTGCTTTACGACAAAAAGTGAATGCATATTTTTGCAGTCGTAAATCATTATAGCGATAACTTAAAGAGCTTAAAGTACTTAAATATCAAAGGAAATCTGTTAAATTGTAGGTATAAAACTATCTGACCAGGAGAAACAGACTGACATATTACATGTATAACATACGTATATCAGCCTATAATGTTCCCACTGCTGGGACACAGGCCTCCTCTCAGTGAGAGAGAGTGGCCCGTAATCCACCACGCGGGCCCAGTGCGGGTTGGCAGATGTCATATGTCTTCGAATTTTTGGTTCTAGGACATACCGGTTTCCTCACGATGTTTTCCTTCACCGTTTTGAGAGCAGTGGTGATGAAATAATTTACGCAAAGTAAAGCGCCTGTCTGGATTCGAACCTACGAAATACAACGCGTAAGTCGCGGCCGTTACCACTTGGCCACCACTGCTCTTGCTGACATATTAAACCACTCGTTATTCTCCTGCCCATATCCTAATTTATTTGGGGTCGTCGCAACATGTCTTTTTGGTCATCTCGATTTTCACCCCCACTAACATATTATTAACCACTGTAGTTAGAAATTTGAGCTTTTGTCAGTATTTCTATTATCTTTTAAATCATAGTCAATTTATTTTTGGAAAATTTATCTCTATAGTGGAAAAATGGAGAATTTAAGTGTTTCTTAAAAGGCCAAGTCGCGAGTAATAACCAAATTTTTTTTTTGTTTTCCTGATTGTGTCCCACTGCTAGGCAAAAGCGTCCCCTTCTTCCTTCCAAACCTCCCTGTCTTGTGCGTTCTCTGGCCATGTTGGCCCTGCAAACGTTATCAGATCGTCACACGACCTTTGCCGTGGTCTACCTTGACGGCGATGTCCTCCCTCAGGCGTCCAGTGAGTGACGATCTTTGCCCATCACTAATTAATAGCTAATCAAAAAAATTCCTAAGGCTCTGAGCAGACGATGAACAATTTGGAATCACAGTCTATTTATCATATGTGTGCGTTATTGCATAGATTTCCAAACATTCTATCGTCGCGGGCAAATTGTCCATCATTATGCTTGGCGCCTAACTCACAACTATATTATCTTTGAATGTATTCTTGACAGTGACACAGCTAATAAATTCGGTACATGTAATAAATTGTAGTACTATGTGCTAACTGCCTGCATGAGGTCACCATAACAAAAATAACACATTGTATGACTTCAAATATATGGTGAGTAGGTAGTTATAAAACGAGGAAAGTACTGACTTTAATTATTACACTTTGAAAGAGGAATGTTAGTTGCCTATTTTTTAGTTTAAAAGTAAAATAATTATTTTAAAACCAAGCTTAATTCTATAGGAAGGAAAAGATACAAGAAAATTGCTGTTTGTCTCTAGTTCTCTACCAACATACTTCTAACCTGCTGTATCATAGCATAACATCATGCCTTCAATACTCAGAGTTAGGCAGGGGTATACACACATTGTGCCAGTTATATTTAGCCCCATGTAAAACGGGGCATGTCCATTGCCATCAACCGGGCAGTAAAATTATGAACAAAATGTAAATAAAAGGCATAATATACACATAACAAATAAAATAATGACAGTATAATAAAATAAACATGCACCACAAGAATTAAATAAATAAAAATACAGAACATAAAAAAGTTTGATTTATTACCCTATTAATTATAACATAAAATAAAATAAATGAACAAACATAAAATAAATGTATAAAATTTGCAAGGCAAAATAACATAGAAAGCATGTAGCAGAATAATATTTAAATGAAAGTAGTTTTATATGTCCAAGTCTACCTGAGTTGGTATTTTGGTTGGTATAACAAAATAATAATATAGGTAAAATTATTATTTAAAAAAAATACTCCACCACTGGACAAAACCCTTCCAGGTTATGTCATGTTCATCATCATCTGCCCAGCCTTAGCTAACCATTGGGGTTGGCATCCCTTCTAACAAGATGCAGCTGAATACCCATATCTTACATGGAGCATCCGCCTGTCGGATGTCCACAACCCAGTTACTAGATAATAGTACTGCCATTTCCATTTCAACCCCCTAACTAGCTAAAAAGGCTATAAATAAGAGTCACCATAACAGTTTCATTGCAATGGACGTATTACCTGATCCATTAATTAAGCAATGACGTAGATATAAATATTGAAGTAAAGTAGGTTGAATTCATCATCTCCCTAGCCTTTATAGACTCAGTGGGGTGCACTTCCAGTCTAACGGGATGCAGCTGAATACCATTTCATATGAAGCAAAAGCCTATCGGACCTCTACAAACCAGTTACTGTGTACTAGCAGCAGATGCTTGCTGTCTTGAGCAAGCAGGATGATTAATGCTTGTGCCCTCTCTGAGGAGATGCCTTTGCCCTGGAGTGGGACAGCGATAGTCTGGTATTATTAGATGCTTGCCATCTAAATGTACTCTTTTGAAATAATTCAGAATCGATTTATGAAGTTCTCGAACTTAACATGATTTGCTACGTCAGTGTTAATGTCATCAGTGCAATAAAGTGAATCCTCTACTAGAATGTGTAGTTCTTAATATTATTGTAAAGGCATGAGATAGATTTTTATCAATTGCAGCATTTAAAAGAATAGAAATACATATTAGTGTTTAATTTACACAACAAATCATTAACTTGATGTGGATATAATTGTGAATAATAAATGTTTGAGTAGAATTTCTTCATCTGAATTATACTTTTTAAAAAATTGTTAAGTAGTTTCTAGTCATGGCAGTTTGAAAGAAATAGAATATTCCTCATATATTGTCAGTCAAAACATAAGGTTAACTTCAAATTGTTTTAATACTAACTCTGATCAGTGTGTAACAGATGATCAACAAAATAATAATTATTGTTTGTCATTGTCAAAGTTGTAAGAATTTAAGAAATTTTTCAAATAATACGCGATAATAGTAGCATACCCACGTAAATTATTCGTTACTCTCTAATAAATATTAATGTTTTCATTTAAATTAAAATGAAGAAATGTCGATAATAAATTAAAACGTTGCGCTTGCCGGCATCCATTGTTTGTAAACAAATAACATATGACCCGGCCACCGGTTTACTATCATTTTTACACCACAAAATCTACATAATTTCGCCAAGAACATATAAAAATTCTAGCAAAATCCACGTAGAAATAACCGAGAAAACCGTATTTGTATGCTACAGTAACAGTAAGTTAAAATCACCATGTGGTCGATTATCGCGCCAAAATTTGACAATAACTTTCGCATCCAAGATTACGACGATATATTTGTTGTCATTAATTATTACCCCCAGAAAAAGAATTTTCATTAATCTTACATGCAAGTAGAAGCCAAATAATACATAATTTTCGAAATTATAGAATTTCCTGCGAAATTGTACCGCCCCTAGCGGTGAGAATAAGAAACATAACGTAATGGCCGACACACAGTAGTTTCCGATGACTTAACATCTAAATGCGCAAAATACTTACGCTTTCCTCCTCTTTTTCCATTCCAGAAGGCATCTGAGGTACTGCACGGTTAATCGCCGAGTAGTCCGGTAAATCCGGAAGCTCCTCGGCGAGATATATGGGCATTGGTTTCGACGCATCCAGGGCCCTCGCCCTAAACGAGAGCTTCGACATTTTGTTGACAGAACAAAACACGCTAGCGTCGACACAAAAATGCACTTATAAAACACTTTATAGCTCCACTAGGAGGTCCCAAGGGACCGTAAACTGAACTTTGCACACTCTAGTTCGTTCCCATGATTAATTTTTGCACGCACTCAGTCACAATTAATGAAAAACAATAACGAAACTTTACATATTGAGCGTACTTTACAGAAAGCCATCATGGCGGCTTTCCGTTTGGCGGACGACCATGACCAACTTCCACCTAGCACGACGTGCGCGGGAAGGAAACACGCGGGACCAATTCCAACAATTTTTGTACTCTTAAAATATTTTAACAAATAATGTTATTATTTATAACAAAAAAATAAAGTAATATTAAACAATAAATATTTTATTTAAAATACTGAAGTAAAAATTATTTTTTAACTAAATTATTGTAAAAGTACAGAAATGACGCTGGAGGTTATTTGTCAAATCATAGACTAAACCATTCTATACGTTGCGTTTCTTTCTACGCAATATCATTTTGGCTGATGTATTTTGTATAATTTTCCCGACAAAATATAAAAAAGTAATTTGTTTTTGTTAGTTACAATAGTAAACTAAATTATCGCTGCACTAGTATTTTAGATTTCTAATTAATTGTAAATTTTACTTTAAAAATATTAACCATAGACAACAGATTTTTAGCAAAGGTAAAATTTTCCATTAGGCCAAGTTTTCCGTTGCGAAAATAATAAATAGATTACTCTCAACTATAGATAGATAAGATAGATTTTATTTACTGTGGTAATTTTTTTTAATAAATAAAATGGAACCTTTGATTTCTGTATGACTTTTCATAAACTTTTTTTATAATTGGTTCTGGTAAAGGATCCCACGGACACTTCAAGATCAGAATCATATGGGTAACAACTTTGATTATATAATGTATAATCAAAGGGGTAACACTAACAACTATATTGGTGCTGATGGAACATGCACATTTATAATGCTACAAACAAATTCTCAGAAGAATTTTAACAAGCAATAAGTCTTACAACCAGCTCCAAATCCAGCCAATAACCAGCCTCAATAGTTCGCGTACCATACTCACAGAGCAAAATATATACTCCTTTCCTAGTATAGGTTCAATATTTCCCGGTTTTACCTCTACAACTCTCAATTCCTAGATTATTTTTACAATCCAACATTTTGGTTACAATTGCACAAGAAAAAATGTTTGGGTAGGTATATTTAATCAAAGCTCAATCATGTACACACGGCTACACATCAAGCTATACATTTCCAGTTTGAGTTGACCTCGCATTGTATAGGTTTTTCAGACAATCAGAAGTCAGCTTATACTGGTTATGTATAGCTTGATGTGTAGCCGTGTGTACGAGTTGTACGCCTAATAAGGCGAGGTAATGCATGTTCAGTGGAGAACTAAGAATGTCGGAGGGGGGCGTGGCGGCAAAACAAAATGACGCCGCTCCCAGGTCTTCTGAGTTTATGTAGGCATATTTAGTAACACTTTGCAGACAAATAATGACAAAAAAAACAGTGGCATTACGCGAATGCCGACAGAAGTGAAAACAAAACACAAACAGAATACTTTGACATCACTGACTGACATATCGGATATAACATTAACACCGAGTACATCCCGAGGACATCCGAAGTGGTGTCGTTACGGTAACAGTGTCGCGAATTCAATGGCTTTTTCCCATATCAAAAAATGCCCAACACGTCTAAAGAAGTTTTCACTTCCAAAATATGCTACTCGCGGATGTTTTCATCGAAAAGCAAGATTGTAGGAGATGCAGAAGTGACGATGTCGAGCTCGAATTTTTTTATAATTCTGTTAGGTTTTCGTACGGAAATAGAAGTTGCACATGCACATATGCAGAAAAGATAGTTTTTTTTTTAAATTTTTTATCACCTCGTGACACCGCTTCACATTCATACTGTATATATAGAACTTAATTACTTAGTCGACTTGTAAAGGAACCACGAAAATGAAGAGAGTATTAAGATCCCAGAGTAAGCGACCAGCGAACTTCTTACTGAACATATTTTACTGCCTTTTGTTTGGGATTTGATTAAAAAGCACTTCTCAAGATTTGGGGGATCCCCAGAGCCGGGGAACCAGGGCTTGCCGCCTCCAGTCCACCAGTGTGTATGCTACTTCCACAATAATGTACAGATTCCGGCACATCAACCTACTACAATCTCTCAAATTTCTTTAATAAATTTTCAACTTAATTGCTAAAGTATACGGTTCAAAATTGATTGGGAAAATTTGACAGGTAGGTTGATGTGCTGGCGTCTGTACATTCGGGAAACGTAAGTAAATAATCTTTATAATTTGTGAAGGTCGTGGGTAGTCCGAAATATATTTTCCGCAATTTTGCTCTCTTCTCACTCATACATAGTCACACTTAAATATGAGTGAGTACAGAGCGAAATTCCGGAGGCCAATTACTGGTTGGGTGCCGCGAGTTGGGTGTTTTACCATAGAATATAGAAGTCATCGGAAAGATATCTTGTAGAGATCTTCCTGCAAGACATCAGAAAACGGATGGCAAAAAAATCGCTCCCTAAATTCGCCACCCTAGGCTCAAGCCTATAACTCGGTCACATTATCTATGCACGTCGCTCGATGTCGCTGATGTTCACTGAAGATGATGATGATCGCTAGGAGTAGGTAATTGTGTTCTGTGATGATGATAGATAAGCATCTCTAGAAATATGTTTTTTTTTACCCGACTGCCGCATGTATATAGGGTGACTGGTAATTAGTTACCGATACTTAAACACGTGATTGTACTCATGATAACAAACAATTTTTACTATGGGACCAAACCTGAAATCGCGAAAAAAAAAACTGCTGTTCAGTACAATTTTGACCAGTTAGGCGAACATAAACGACTAAAGAGCAGATTTTTTTTCGCAATTTCAGGTTTGGTCCCATAGTAAAAGTTGTTTGTTATCATGAGTACAGTAATCACGTGTTTAATTAAGTATCGGTCCCCTATATAGATATGTATGAGGTTTACATTTAGGGATTTTGTGATTGAATATACCTACAGGGTTATTGGAAAAACACCAACAACCTCTTAAGAGGTCGTTGTACTCATCATTATGAACAAGTTTTACTATATAGGACCAAACCAGAAATCGCGAAAAAAAAAAATCAGCTCTTCCCTACATTTATGTTCGTCTAACTTGTCAATAGGGTAATTTCAGGTTTTGTCCCATATTAAAAGTTGTTCATAATGACGAGTACCTACAGGTTGTTAGTTTTTTTCCCAATAACCCTGTATATTAGTTATTTAATAAATGAATAAGCGAGGTGCAGAGATATTGTGACCGCACTATACCTACTCAGCCTTTTTTTTTTGTTGCGCGGTGGAAATCCTCATGGACTTCCTCCATCGTGGGGGGGACAGAGCGGCATGCCGGACTCTTAATTACCGGCTAAAACCACCGCGGTATTCCACCTCTACTATGGCCGGGGCATTCACCGCTCCCCGACAGGCCTCGACCCGCTGTTCCTCAGTGGGTCCCACCTCCCCGTACTATACTCAGCCTGCTGGTAAATCCGCCACCGGATAATGGGTTGCTCCCATTGACAAGTCTGTCAAAATCAAAGTGATCTTTATTCTCGTTGCATTATGGTTGCTGTTGGGTTGCTCTCAATGAAAAATATATCAAAATCACAACTTTGTTACAAGGTTGCTCTAAAACCAGAAACACACTACTAGAGAAGTTGAGTCACACTTATTTCGGTCAATTTTGACCAGTACTTCGTCGAAGCAACTTCGCGAGCAGTGTAGTGCAGGTTTTAGATGTCTGGGAAAGCGTCTTGGCCCACGACCTCGCCGCTATCAGCGGCAGCTTAGCGCGGGGCGGCGAGCGGTAAAAACAAATATACCAAAATGAACCATACCAAGACGCACCGCTCGCAGTGTCAACGCTAGACAAAAGAAACCACGCCGCTTGCCGCTAAAGGCCGGCGCTCACTGCCGGCATGGCACGGCAGATCGTGCTGCGGCATCCCACGGCGTTCCGTGGCATGCCGCGGCAAGGCAGTTTGTGCAATCAATCAATCATGTTTATTATGGATCATAGGTACAGAAATAGATACAGGTGTTAAAGAGTTACAGTTGTTGATCATGTGCTTCGGCATGCCGCGGCGCGTCGCGTCATGCCACAGAGTACTTTTTGATAGACTCGTCATGCCACAGCATCCCGCGGCACGTCGCGGCATCGTGGTATCGAAATAAAGCAACATGAACTCTAAACTCATTGAAATAAGATTAAAAATAACTTGATTAGTAATCAAATCCTTTGCCATGCCATGCCGTGCCGTGCCGGCAGTGAGCGTAAGCCAAAAGTCGTGGCCGGGCGTTTAAGGTTGAGATTGAGATGAATGTTGCCACAAAAATAAAACAAAAAATAACCAATGTCATGATCTTTATTGTATAAATTATAATACAGCGGATAATTTAACGTTCATTAAATACAGGAGAGTTAATTCTAATGCGCTTTTATACTCAAACAAATTGTTTCATTTTCTATGGTGATTTTTATAATAGATTTTGCTAGGATTATTTTTCCGACGGGTAATAATCGCACTGTAAAATTTTCTAAGTACAGACGCCAGCACATCAAGCTACCCTTAACTGTCAAATTTTTCCAATCAACATTGAACCTTATACCTTAGCGATAAAGTTGAAAATCTATTAAAGATATTTGACAGATTGTAGTAGCTTGATGTGCTGGCGTCTGTGCATAAATGTAACCCGAACGACAGGGAAGGCAGAAGCGGTTCATTCATAGTTTCTCCACATTTCCTCAGTTATAGTTTTTTTTTTTTATATTATGAAGGCTTATGTCTGGCACTGTCATGGAGATGGAAAGCCATAAAAATATATAAATAATTTTACAGTGCAATTTTATAATCTCCAATCGGAATACAGTGAAAAAAATATATATATGTATAATATTTCAGTGTGTGCAATAATATAGTGACTTAAAATTTAGTAAATTCGCTTAAAAATAGTGTTCATGTTATTTAAACTTCATAATTGTTCAGTTAAAAGATAAAATAAATTAAAATCCTGACAAATGTAAAAGCATTAGACAATTTCATTTTAATATAAAAAAGGTTGCTAATATAAGCATGGCAACATTACCAAAAACATTTCGCTTTAAAAGATGTTTTTAACAACACATTTTGATTAAGTAGGTATACAAACACTGTTCAAGAATCTGACTAAACCACATTTAGAGTTCTGCAAAACATGATAATTATAACGTTTCTACCATTTCAATTCGATAAATGCGTGTTGCCATGAAAAAAAGAATCAAAATAAGTAAATCAGAGTAAAAAAAAAAACCGTAGATTTTGTACAAATTAATATTTCAATTAGGTATCTTAACTAGTAATATGCATAAAATTAAATGTAGTATGCGAGTGACACGTCAATATTTTATTCCTTCATAATTGCCCAGTATTGGGACTATAAGCAATCTTCCATATATTTATTTTGTCCATCTTCGGGCACTCAGCTTGGAAGCCCAAAAGTCTGACATCCAGTCGTATTACACAGTAACTGGGTTGTGGAAGTCAGATAGACAGTCGCTCCATGTAAAATACTGGTATTCAACAGCATCCGCTTAGGAGCCGACCGCAAAATAGCTGGGAAAATGCTACGCAGATGATGGTGATGATATGATGGGCACCCAGCCTTGCTGAACGGCTAATATTTCTACCACGACATAAGCTATCTTTTACAGTTCGTGTAAGAAGTTTCAAAATCAATGAATATCTCTCGCATACCACCTTCATTGTTAACTAAACTATCTTAACATTCACAAATTAACAAATCGACCACACTAACATACAATCACAACATAACAAAACATACTATTTAACATTACTTATAGTTTTTCCCACTCACTGTATTTTTCTTTATCATTTCATTTTTTAAACATCGATTTCTGGAAGCCTACCCCGTACGTCTGTAAAAGTCATGTTTCAGTGCCAGAAAGAGATAGATCTATTCATCTTGTATAGCTCCATCTCTTTTTAGCACAGGAAGATTACGATACCACAACGACCTATAATCAATAAAAAAAAACAGCTGTCAAATCTAATGTAAGCTATTGAGATTGGCTAACTGAAATAAAAACCAATTTTATTTTACATTTCATTTGACAACAGATTTATTTGACGAGGCTTTCAGAAATCGGGTTGTTTTGAATTGTTTTTATCAGTCGTTATTATAATATTAGCTTGCAAACTTCATCCTTTAACCACAGCTGTGAGCATTGTTATAATCACCATGCCTGATGATATGATATGACTGGTGATTGGGGATCTTAATAATCACCACGCTTTTCAAATTGATTGGTGACTGCATTATGTTGCAAAATGCTGCTGTTGCATATCTCTAACACAAATTATATGCGACAGTTGTTTGTCTGTTTGTCACGTTTTCGCTGCTAGAACTGGACATATTTTAGTACAAAAGCTTAATAGAATGTTAATTCTTTAAATCTCACATGCGTGGTGAGTTGGGCCTAGCTACGATCAAAAATGGAAAATGCTTATTTTTTTCCCGATTTCATACACCAACTGATAAAAACAATTAATGTCATTGCCATATCAAAATAGTGATTAGTCTTTCTCGTGGTGTATTCCCGTTCGTCCCACTACGTGGACGAAGTCGGGGGGACGAACGGGAATACACGTTTCTTGTTACTATACATTCCTAAAATACATACCTATTATAAACACGGGCTCCTATTTCGGTTCTACAAATCTTTTCACATAAATCAGTTATACTTTAGGATAGGACTAAACAGGATAATTTTCACGTTTTTATCATCATTCAATGCCTTATCAGTTTTACTTTTAGTATTATACTTTTTATTTCAGAGCCTTTTTAAAGACGATTGGTATGATTTGAAGCCTTATGTCTCGCGAGCGAGAGGCAAAGAGAAAAGTAACAATTAGTTATTCCAAATAAAATAGGGTATTTGACTAAAATTGTTAAAAATGTATGAAGTTTCTGTCCGTGTCGCATCAAACAGTGCCAAGTTTTTTTATTTTTTTTTATGAAAAATATATCAAACCCCAGGGGTGTTATCTCTATTTATTTAAAATTCAAAATGTCCATTAAAATTTCGTCAAATAACCTATTCTTTATAAAAAAAATACCAAATAATAATTTTCTCTGGATTTTAAATTATTGTCTGACAAAATTAAAATAATATATTGAGCAGTTACGTTAGATTTTTCTTGTATTTCATTACATATTTTAATATTATGCTATTTCAAGCTTGGTGAAGCGTGCCTGCCGCTTTGAAACGACTTTCAAATTTTACAGGGTTATTTTTCAAAGACCAGCCAAATTTAAGGGTATGGTGCAGACCATCAAACCGAACAACATTCTCCGTGGGACCAATATCGTAATCGAGAAAAATTTATCAACTGTCCCATAGAAAACTTCAATACCTACTCGACTTAAACGTATGGGACGGCTGAATTTTTATTCGCGATTACGATATTGGTCCCATGGAGAAAGTTGTTCAGTTTGATGGTCTGTACCGCACCCTTAAATTTGGCTGGTCTTTGAAAAAGAACCCTGTATATTATAGGTATTTTAATTTGATATATCCAATGGTGTAAAAAGGAGATATCTAGAAAGGTATAGACCTGGCGTTCCGTAGTTTCAGCCTAGCCCCAAGGGAAAAAGGCGAGATTATGTATGTAAAGACGTGCTCGTAAATGCTTTACCCCTGTAGGCCACTCGCTCACGGCGACTTAGTCGGGAGTTAGACGGGTATTAACGCGCGTTAGTCGCATTTGCAACGCGCTACAGAAGCGATGCCAACAGACTACTAACGCGCTACAGCATCGCGACTGTATCGATGCAAATGCGCGACCGTGTCGGACGACATTAGGGAGAGAACGGAGGGAGGGTGGCGCGTGAGTGGAGAACCGAGCAACAGTGCAACACAATCGCGTTTGCATCGCGACAGTATCGCGTTTGCATCGCGACAGTATCGCGTTTGCATCGCGACTGAGAATCGTGGTGTGAGCGAGGGCAAACAGCTAGAGTCCGCATCGCGACTGTATCGATGCGAACGCGCGACTGCATCGCTACAAAAAGTCACCGTGGGCGAGGAGCCGTGGGTGCACAGTGGGTTCGCCGCAGTGACACGCACAGTGTGCGCGTTAACACTTAGAGAACAATTCCCATGCAATTGAAACTTCATGGTTGAAACTATACTCCATTTGAAATAAGATTAGACATTTAAATAAACCTTTTTCACAGTCCGTTCAACCGATTTTGAATTCTATTACGTTGGTGGCATGACAAATGGCAGATGCAGTAAACAGTTGGTATTGTAACCACTTTTTTTGCTTTCAATGCCATCCTTATGCCTACGGTATAGAAGTCAAAATCGGTTGAACCGACTGTAAAAAAAGGTTTATTGAAATGTCTAATCTTATTTCAAGTGGAGTATAGACTGCTAGAAGGATCTTTTTGCGCCTGAATGACATTGACAAGGGGGACGTTATTCGTAAACATTTGTAAAATTAATAGTATGGAGATGGCTTTGCTACACTATTAAAATGGGCAGTGGAACATTTCTCCATTCTCCATAGTCCAGTTGGTATTTGGACGATGGAAACACGTAATTTTCCCCATAGACCAATTGGTCAAATTTCAATTGGTCCATGGAGCACCGACGGAAATTGAATTGAAAAATCTTTACCGGCCCTTATTACAAAACAATCTTTACACCCAGGTTTAAACCATAGAGTCATTTTTGAATTACGAATTTTATTCCGACAACGTTAAAGTACTAAATACAAAAACTGATTTTAAATCAGAGTCTCAAGTCGCCAATTTTGTATTAAGAACTTTATGTCCGCCGGAATAAGGCTTGCAATACAAAAAACTAGCTAAAAGGTTTGAGCTTGGACCAAAGTTAGAACTCATTTTGTAATAAGACGGTTAGGGTTCAATGTTCCTGTGTTTGAATTACATACAAAGTATCACTTTTTCTATGGGGGTAGGTAGAAACTACAAAACGCTCACTCCACAGCTCTTACCGCTTCGTGTGTGAATTTTTGTATCTAAAAGCACTCACAACATAGGAGGAAGTCCCAGCATAGGCCATATTTGACACTATAAATTATATTGCTCTATTTACACTTTTGGAAAGATCAAATAAAATCAACTATATATTTAAAATAGCGTGAAGAAAAATGCCAACAGCTTAGTAAAGATTCTATATTATTTAATTTATTACATAATTCGGTAAAATGAGTTGTCGTAAAGAAAAAGTATCAAGATTTTCCACAATAGTGTTATTTGTTTATCTATACAATTAGTGCCATTTTTTTTGTGCCCACAATTTGACTCACGTTTAAAGATATTTATTTTCTGTGAATGAAATATTCTTTTTCTCTAGTTACCAAGCTACATTTCAGCCAAAATCGGCTCAGTTGTTTCGCGGTTAAGTTCGGTCGTGAGATACTTCGGACACATTCCCGGATGAGGCACAGACGCCAGCACATCAAGCTACCCGAAACTGTCAAATTTTCCCAATCAACTTTGAACCTTATGCTTTAGCAATAAAGTAGAAAAATCTATTAAAGAAATTTGATAGATTGTAGAAGCTTGATGTGCTGGCGTCTGTACATGGACCGTCCATATATCCAAACAACTGGAGATTCCTATCAGCGCTGTACCATCACGAGCACTAATATGTCAACACTTGCCAACTTTCAATTGCGATTTTTTCGAGAAATAACGGATGAAACGTTCAAATACGACACTTTAGATAAACATAAGGGATCGAAAATGCTCGTAATAACATAAAATTTCATTAAAAAAATAAAGGAGAAAATCGCCTTTGAATAAACCCAAGTGTATACATATTTATGATCGTGACTGTACACCATCAGGCCACTGATCGTAATAGATGGAGAAAAACCATTGAAAATTTGAAACGGAATTACGATTCTCAACAGTGAGATAGCGATTAGAAAGAAGAGAAGATCTACCAAACAGACAGACACCGGTTGTTCGTGCAAAAAAAAAAACAATAATTTTAGTTGAAATCAGATTTGACAAGTTTAAATAAAATCTTGATACTTTATCTTCACAATAGAGGCATAATTTTGATACTCATTATATCTGTTTAACAGTACATACAATTTTAGGCGCATATAATATTTACAATATATAGCGAAAATGCGACAATAAGTTGTAAAAACATGATTAAAAATAAATAATTATTAATTTTAGAAGGAATGTGCAAAATCGTATTTTATATTTTAGTTAGGTTTCTTACACACGAACGATATTATTAGTTCATGATATTGGTAAAAAGTAAAAAAGGAAATTTCATATTAAAAAAAAAAAAAAAACTAGATTTTTTATTATTGTAGAAAAATTTTATTTCGAAGATTTCGTCGCTCGTGTGTAAAGCCCTTAAGTAATGAATGAATATTTTTAAAATGATTTTTTTATCATTTACAATTTTAGTCGATATGTTTATTAAATGAATTAAGAACAAAAAAATAAAAGAAAAACATTTATTTCATATTTTCTACAAATTGTCTGCAACTAAAAAGTCATAGCAAACGAAATAAAAAAAAAACATTATTTCAAATCAATTAAAATTGTAAACAACAAAATATGTGAGAAAATAAAAAAAAATGGAAATGAATTTATTAAAAACAATAATTTATTGGTTTTTTTTTTTTAAATACGATTCCATATTCCTACAACGTTGAGTATCATAATTTCATTATTTTTTAAATTACATACATTTTCATACAAAACCTTTTCATAGGACTTTTTTGTATAACAAAATTATCTACTAAACTATTTTGTATGTAATTTTGTACAATGCTTGAAGATATTTTTTAAATTGTATTACTTAGGACTTTGAATTTAAGTAAAATAGCAATAAAAAGCTCACAGGGCATCAATTTTAAGAAATGTTTTACAAAATTATCAATTTTTCACAAGTATAAGTCATCTTTCGCAAAAACCACCTTTTCGAAAAACATCTTGTCTCAAATTCTCAAAAGTTGCCGTTTGAGTAATTAGTTACAATTTTTCGCCAACCTTCACGTCATTTGTCTTAGGATGTAAGCAGAACCATAACACAATATCCGGACATTAATATGATACATCAAGGTTAATAAAAGAAGGTCACAGACGAGTGGGTCACAGACAACGCTCTACAAGGATCAACTTTATCTAAAACAAGCGCCATATTAGCGACTCCATCATCTGCCTAGCCTTTTCTCAACTATGTTGGGGTCGGCTTCCAGTCTAACCGGATGCAGCTGAATACCAGTATTTTACATGGAGCGACTGCCTATCTGACCTCCACAACCCAGTTACTGGGTAATACGATACCACTTGGTAAGACTGGTTGTCAGACTTTCGGGCTTCTGACGAAACGTAACGACTATGAAAGATCCACGAATGACAGCTGGGACCAACGGCTTAACGTGCTTTCGAGGCACGGAGGGGTCTCGGTATGTAAAGACGGTTACCCATCCATCCACAGACCAACCGATTGACCTGTGCGGCTGTTATTATTTAGCCACGGGCCCCATATTAGCGACTGCATACTGTACAATTCTTTGTATCATGTTACCGAGTAAACTGTATTAAGGAGGTCAGCAGAGTAATTGCGAAACACACTAACAACAGCAATGGCTTCCATTTTGACAGTTCAACAACATTCATTGCGTTATTCACGTTGTTAAGCTGACAAATTTTTCCAACATATGAAGCAATAGATTAGCAATTTTCTTCAAAATGATGCAGATTGTGACTGAAGATAGGCAGTCGCTCCATGTAATGTAAAAATACTGGTATTCAGATGCATCCGGTTAGACAGGAAACCAACCCCAAAATAGTTGAGAAAAGTCTGACTATACAATGACTTGGCAATCTTCAAGCATTTTTCGTAAGATGTAAGCAGGAACACACATGCACAGTTTAGTAGATATTTTCTATAGTTTAGTATCATCTAAGGATAGAGTAATCAGCTTTCTTCGACAATTGAGTCCTCAGATCGCTCGGTACTCATACAGTCTCCTTTCGGGGCTACCTTTGAAGGCTTCGCTGTCTTGCCTACGAATATTTCTACCTCCTGTAATTAGAGAAAATAATGTTTTAGTATAATCACACTAATATTATCCTACCGTCTGTGAGTGTATCACGGGTTGATATCTGTCAAAAAGCTCGCATCTGTGTTCTGTGAATTGAGTCACGGATCGATTCATGTCAAAAACGTCGAATCTGTGAGTAAGGGCTCCCACACAAAACCGCGAATTCGCATCGCATCGCAAATATCTGCGAATTCGCACGAACGCACCGCAAGAATTTCCGATCTGCTTCGCATCGCACATTCCTGCGATATTACGTCATCCTTGGTGACGCCATTTTGAACCTTGTACGATCGTTTTTGAAGGCATGGTGATAATAAACTCAAAAGCTCTTCAAATGAAGATATGCTCATTCTAAAATTCGCATCGCAAGTTCCTGCGATGCGAATTCGCATCGCATTGCATCGCAGTTTTGTGTGGGAGCCCTGAGTCACGGGTTGATACCGCGGCCTACGACGTAAATAATTACCGATATTTTATTCTATACTGTATCTACGCTGCTCTAACTTGCACAAAGTATACGCGAAAGAACAAGGATGGCATACCATCACTTGTCACGCCTCTCAAACGACCGAACAACGGTTACTAGACGTTTTTAAACTCGCTTGCGCCGATATCGCGCCCGAACACCCTGAAGTCCGCCACACACGGGGCGATTCGCGCAATATGGCCGCCACGGATGTGGCGATTCGCAAAAAATTGACGCCACAGACGAGAGGATATAAAGGCGAGAGTTTGTGAGTGTGTTTGTATGTTTGTTACTTCTTCACGCACAAACGGCCGAACGGAATATATGATACTTTTTATCCCGATATTGCCACGGGATCGACACTTATGCGGGTGAAATCGCGGGGCGCAGCTAGTTATTCTTTCCTTTTTTCAGCAGATGAGTAAAAGAAGAAATAATAATAATGTATGTACATGACTGCCTTCAATGCCCATATCCCTGTGCTCCTCGCTGCTCGTGCCGGGCGCGGCCGCCCGCTGCGCCATCTGACGCTCACGGGCTACACGTCTGGAAACAAAAACAAAATATATAATGGAACGAAAACAAAATAAAACACAGATTAGTGACGTTGCTCAAAAATCCGCTAAGCCGAAGTGGGACTGGGCTGGCAACGTCTGCCGTATGCCCCAATGAGCTGTGGGCCAAAATAACTACCACGTGGAGCCCTGGCACAGTTAGAAGGCGTCGCGGCGGACCCCGTAGAAGATGGCGGGACGAGCTGGACAAAACAAACGCCCAGTGGTCTAATTCTTAATTCTCGTATAGGACTTTCTGTTTCATATTACTTTTTATTACTTTTTTTTTATATAACTTGTTTTTTTTTTTTACTGTGTTTAGTTTAGTTTGTGATCTTCCTATACGAGTCGCAATAAATACTTTTTCTTTCTTTAATTCTAATCAGTATCGGTACTATACCGGTACTACAATAACCTACTAATATTATAAATGTGAAAGTTTGTGAAGATGTTTGGATGTTTTTTACTCAATCACGCGTAAACCGTGGAACAGATTTGGATGAAAATTGGCACACAGATAGTTTATAACCAGGATTAACACAGGATATGAAATTTGGTATAGAGATAGTTTGAGTCCCGGGAAAGGACATAGGATAGTTTTTATCCCGATATTCTCACGGGATCGAAACTAACGCGCGTGAAACCGCGGGGCGCTGCTAGTCTTTCCATAAGTTAGAGTGAGTAAACAGATATAGTAAATAAAAAATGGAGTTAATAGGTATTAGAAAAAAAACTTCAAAGTTGCCAACCGTACGAAATTCTTCGTACAAATATGAGATTTGTGGTACACGCCGGGTACCTGAATTTGGTATCTGTACTTTTCAGTACCCGTCTGGAACCGGTACCCAGATACCGAAATGGCAAGAACTGATTCAGAAACTGTACTTTTGGTACCGGTTCCAAAGCCTGGCGGCCTGGCAGTGGTTATCAAACAATATGATAAATCATTTGGTCCTCACCTCCTCAACTCCAACATGGCCTTCCGATCGGCTTCTCTCTTCTCCGCCGCGAGTCGTGCCTTCTCGTTCTTGATGACGGGAGTGACGCGGTTGCGACGTGGTGTTGAAGTCACTGGGGTGGAATGTACTGGCTTTACGGGGACTGTAATCTGGAAATTTGAAGGAAAATGTTAATTTTACGACAATCATCATCTGCCTAGCCTTTTCCCAACTATGTTGGGGTCGGCTTCCAGTCTAACCGGATGCAGCTGAATACCAGTATTTTACATGGAGCGACTGCCTATCTGACCTCCACCTCCTATGTTAATTTTACGACAATAATATATAATAATAATATGAGCCCTAACCACCGGTAGCTTGGACCCTGTTCCCGACACCGGTGGACTACTATTTTTTTTAAGTATATTTTTAAATGTTTTTTATACTTATTTTTTATATTTTAAGAAATATTTAAAAATGTAACTAAAATAATATGTATATAGATAAATAAACGAAATAATAATTTTAATTGCATATTTCTTTTTGTCTATTATGATTATATTATCTGTTGAGAATAAATGACTAGGTTTCAACCTACAAGAGGTTATGCATTCGATTTTTTATTTGATTTCACGTACTTTCACTATCTTCTCTGTGATTCCTGCCCTATTTATGAACTTTTATTAATTTAGTTAAGTAATAAGTTTTACAAGAAACGGGAGTGTTTGCATCAGGTAGATCCCAAACTATGTCGAAGTTTCAATAAAAGCAACTAGAATTAGCAGATTATCTTAACGCAGAAGACTTCGTATGTTACTTTGGTCACCCATCCTAAATGCAACATTGCTTACCTCCTGCCAGTTGTTCGCCTTCAGATCTACTATCTGCTGGTAGATAGCATCCACGTTGGCGACCTGCAGACACACCATGTCCCAGAACCCTTGCAGGTCTTCAACTGTGGTAGGGAACGGCTCATCCAGGCGTTCGTTTATGTTGTTGTAGCATAGACCTGGAATATGTTGGAAATATGGATTAATTTCAAGCTAAAGTTTTTAATCCAAGTGGCGTTATTCAGGGTGTCCCTGGAAGTATGGATCAAATCGAATAGGGACGTGGGCAAGGTCATTTCCAAACTTTTTAACCCTGAGAATGTTGGTGAATTTTTTTACAGTTCAAAAGTTATGACCAAATTTTGTTTTTTCAATAGTTTAGCAGTGCTCAAAGAAAAAAAAAAAAACATAAAAAAAACTAATCTGGGCAATCAATTAATTTTTTTTTTAGATAGCTCAGATAGTTTTTTTTTCTTTGTATTGTATTGTAGGTATTATTTTATCGATTTTTAGCCGCGCGCTAAGCGCACGGCAATTGATATTTAGCCAAGCGCTTAAGAGCACACTTGTCGAAATTTCTCCATACAAACTTCGGGAGAATATTACTCCACTGTTTGACATTGTACATCCAAAGTTAAACATTGTATCGTTTTGTCTTATTATTAATTGTGTCTGTACGGAAACAGAATAGTAAAATAATAAGCCATTAAAAAGTTATGAGCCAACAAAGTTTCGTTTTTCTTGCTAATTTTAACGTAACTTTGGATGTAAATAAGTAATAAAATATGATCAAAATTTTCAAAACAAAAACCGTACCGACAAAGTTCAATTATCGAAGAGTTCAATAAGCTTTATTTGTAATTGACTTATGCAGTGGTTTTTTCATAAAACTCGATTTTCCAAAGGACGTTTCGTAATTTTTACGCGCTCGTTTAGAAAGGTTAATTCTCCTGACCGAATTTCGGTCACGAAGAGCAAACTAAACGTAGAGTAGCCAGTAGGTCATCATCTGCCTAGCCTTTTCCCAACTATGTTGGGGTCGGCTTCCAGTCTAACGGGATGCAGCTGAATACCAATATTTTACATGCAGCGACTGCCTATTTGACCTCCACAACCCAGTTACTTGGTAATACGATACGTGGATACCCCTTGGTAAGACTGGTTGTAAGACTTTCGGGCTTCTGACTACCCGTAACGACTGTCAAAGATCCACGAATGACAGCCGGGACCAACGGCTTAACGTGCTTTCCGAGGCACGCAGGGGTCTCGGTATGTAAAGATGGTCACCTATCCACAGACCAACCGCGGCAAGCGTAGCTTAACCTGATCGATCGACCCGTGCGGCTGTTAATATTTAGCCACGGACCCCTCATATCCTCAGGTATGAGATATTATAGTGCACAAGAGTGTGCGCAAACACAGGTGCAAGCCCTCTTCTCTCACTCTCAGGTCGATGGGACGGCAATTAGTTTCTAATACAAACAGATAGGTCCCCGATAGCCTTTATAAATAGAAAATTATTATGTTACCTTCAAACTGCTGCATTTTCTGTGTGGCCAGCAGCCTCGCCTTGCCGGACGCTGCGCGAAGGAAACCCAGGATCTCCTCACTCACATCCTCACGATTCTGAAAACATTAAGCGACATATTTAGGACATGAAATACAATACATAGCTTTATTTTTGAGTCGATGGAATCAATCAACTAGACCTATTGCAGTCCACTGCTGGACAGACGCCTCTCCCAGACTGCGCCACAACACCCTGTCCTCCGCATCCAGTCTACCCAGCCACCTTCTTTAGGTCGTCCGTCCATCTAGCTGGGGGGCGTCCCACACTACGCTTGCCGATACGCGGACTCCACTCCAGGACTCGTCTCCTCCCCCAGCCATCGGTCCTTCGACAAACATGGCCAGCCCACTGCCACTTCAGTTTGCTTACTCTGCTATGTCGGTAACTCCGGTTCTTTTCCGGATAATTTCATTCCTGATTTTAAATGGTGCCGGAACGTGGACACTGCCTGTCGGGCTGGTCCACAAATTCATAGTCGCTCAGCGAGCTATGGAGCGAGCTATGCTCGGGCTCGGAGTCTCTTTGAAGAATAAAGTCGATGGAATAAGTACTAGTATTTAATTACTTGGGCCCATTAGGTGACTATAATCCTCTAAACGCCCTTCATCCGGTTGAATGCCGTAATTACAGAAACAATTTTATTTGCGTGGATCCACGTTCCACGTGGATACGAAGGGTTATAGCCATAAGCCTAGCCTTAGATAAAAATAAAACGAATTAAAAAAAAAAGAAAAAAAAAGTTCTCAAGATTACAGACTTACAGAACAAGAATCATTGCTTTTTATAATATACTAGCTATGGTCTACCCAGGTGCCACATTTCATCCAAATCCGTTCAGCCGTTTGAGCATAAAAGCGTAACAAATAAACATGATACAAAAAATCTAATCTTTTCTCCTTATAATATAAGCTTAGACATATCAAGGATAAGGATTATAATAAATTATAATCCCTGTTTCTCATACCGGTGGGCTACTAATAATCAGCCCATAATGTTCCCACTGCTGGGACACTGGCCTCCTCTCATTGAGGTCCAGTTGGTCGTTATCCACCACGTTGGCACATGTCACATGTCTTCGAATTTTGTCTACTATTGTTAAATGTTTTTATATCCTAATATTAAAAAAAAAAAAATATGTATACTAGCGGTCCGCCCCAGCTTCGCACTGGTGCAATATTGTTTTTCGAATGTCTGAAATTGTCTTTCATACAAACCTTGCCCTGGCAATACCGAACACAACAAAAAAAGAATTATGCAATTTGGTGCAGTCATTCGAAAGTTATGCGCGTACATACATTTTGGCGACTTTGTTTTATACCATGTCAGGATTAACGAAATAAAGGAGACAAAAATAATAATATAGCAGATCACATAAAATAGCAATTTAAAAAACTGTCCCATAAAAACAAAAGAATCGACCATGAATTTGGAAACACTTGTACAAACAAGATGAGACATAACATCTTAGTCTAGAATATTTGAATATTATAATTAGGTATTAACTAATTTGATACGGTAAAAGGTCATATTATAAATATCATCCTTGAATTTTTGTGATCAATGTCAGCTTTTATTGGTAGTGGACATATTTGTTGAGTTTTGTATTTAATTTTTTACTATTCTTCTCGTCCCACATACTGCAGTGTCTCAAGACGAAAGTCTTTGACCAGTGCGTGTTGCCAGTGATGACCTATGTGATATGTCACTGAATCGTGGTCGCTCACAATGGGCCTTATTAGAAGGCTGAAAGTCACCCAAAGGGCAACGGAGAGGGCTATGCTTGGAGTTTCCCTGCGTGATCGAATCAGAAATGAAGAGATCCGCAGGAGAACCAAGGTAACAGATATAGCCCGAAGAATTGCCAAAGTTAAGTGGTAGTGGGCAGGGCACATTGCTCGCAGAACAGATGAGTGGCGACCGCGTATCGGAAGACGTAGCGTTGGAAGGCCTCCTTGTAGGAACAAGGAGGACCAACGACCTTGTGAAGGCCGCAGGAACCCGTTGGATGCGAGAAGCACAGAATCGGTCGAAGTGGAGGTGCTTGGGGAGGGCTATGTCCAGCAGTGGACGTCTTTCGGCTGAAATGATGATGATGATAATGAGGACCTTTAGAAGCCAAATAAAAATAAAAAAAATTCGAAAGAAAACGAGGTTATAGCGCGGGCAGGCGATGCGATGCGACGGGGTGAGAAATTGTGCGCGGACAAAGTCGCGGGCTGAAGAAAGTTTATGTATATGATAATGATATAACGAAGATTGAAAAAAGAAGACAAAACGTAAATATACAAAGTCATACACAATTGATGTCTAATATAGATAAAAATCTCAGAACACGGCAACATTTGAAAGCTATAAATCTTTTTGAGTATTCTTGCAAACAAAAAACTTCAGTAGGTAGTGCAGACATGGATCATAAAAAATGATTTAATGACTAGCTTTAGTTGCAAAACATGCCATAGGTATACTTATTCAAAAATCTGAAGCTAGGGTTGCAACTTTTTTATGCCTGACTGACTGCCAGAAAATGCACAGAGGAAATGACTGAAGATTAAAAGCAAGAAGAGGTGTTAGAGAATATATTAACTAGAGAGGTTTTTGAATCATCTTGTTTGGCATGCTTGAAGAAGCCTCCTCGTGTAGCGCAGTTTGTTCCGCCAGTTACTCAATTGAACCGAGCGCTCGGCGCATCCTGGACAGTCACACCCAACACCTTGTTTGACTGGCCAATTCTTCCCTTGCAGTGGTAGGGTTAACGCCCGCCTGGTTTGCGACCACCCTCCCACCGGAGTCCGGAGTCAAGCAGACTGCCGTGTTTCGTCGATGCGTGGGAGTTCCAGTGCCTTAGGCATCTTCTGGTCACGCTCGTTCTATGATAGATCTGATCCGTCGCTTTCCATCAGGCGTGATCGAGGTCAAGAGCGGGCCCATTCGGCAATAAAAAAAATAGTTTTTAACAGACCAATAACAACGGTCTTTAAACATAACAGAGAAACAGGGATAATCGAAAACGTCTAATGGGCCTCTGCGAGTTGGCTTCGGCCCCTCGTACGCCTTCCAAATGTCCGGGACCCCAGGATCCCGAGATATGTCAAAAACACTTTCATTAAAACGAAAAATGATACGAATTAACCCCTGTCGCTTCGAATAATAGAGCAGTGGTGGCCTATTGGTAACGGCCACGACTTACCGAGTTGTAGGTCGTAGGTTCGAACCCAAACAGGCGCTTTACTTTGTATAAATTATTTCATCACCACTGCTCTCAAAACGGTGAAGGAAAACTTCGTGAGAAAACTATGTTCTAGAACCAAAAATTCGAAGACGTGTGACATCTACCTACGCGCACTGGGTCCGCGTGATAGATTACGGGCCACTCATTCTCACCGAGAGGAAGCCTGTATCCTAGCAGTGGAAAAATTATAGACTGAATATGCTTCGAATAATACAGACAAGATTTCATTTCTTTCAGATCTCAGTTCCCAAAACATACCATGTTAAACAAACCAAATCAAATCAGGCAACCTTAATGAACCACAAACCGGTTTGGTAGACCGAATTTAATTGTTCTATAACAATTAGATGCGCCTTAACGGACAAGGTCTTCATAACAATTATGTAGAAAGGCCATTCAGATTTGTTGGTCCACTCAAGGATAAGAATCGAAGCCGTGTCTTTTCTCTGTAAGGATAATTTTAGTGGGTAGATCCTGTAGTAGAGAAGCTGAGGCATATTTTATTTCAGGGTCCTTTAGTATAACAATAACATTATGCCAGCTACACTGCCATATCATTTCGAACTAAGCAAAATATTTTGAACATCATTCATGGATTCTTTCCCCTTTTGTTTATGAATAATGGGGTCTAAGCCAAATTTCTACTGACTAAACAAATTTGTCAGCAACTCTCAGCATATTAAGGGGAGTGAAGTCTAGTTCGTCTAGTTAGCTTGGAGATTTAGACGAAAACTAACATTACTTAAAATAAAAACTCTTATTTATCGATTTTATTCAATTTCGAGCGGCCATTGTTGTTTACATCTTTGGCAAATCTGCCGCGGTCGGACTGTAGTAGAAAATATTATTCTAATGATAACTCACCTGCAAGTCCTCCAACTCCTTCTCGGCGGTAGCGGCAAGTGCCAGCAGCCTCTCAGTCTCCTTCTTCTCCAAATTCAAGAAGTAATGCGCATCCTTCACCGCCTCCACTCCATTCGAACCGCCATTAACACTACATATCACCGCCTCATCACTTTCACAATCTAGTTTTATCACAGAAATACCATTTGTCACCGACACTGCACTTTTATCATCTTCTACCTCAGTCTTTTCCACTTTAGGAATGTCTTCTACAACTTTTTGTGGAGACAAATCACTTTTCACACACTTCTTTGGCGATAGGATAGGCAACTGAGCTCGAAACTCAGGCCTTAAATGCCTAAGGACTGGAAGGGATACGCTTGAATCCATTCCTCCGTTTGGACTCGTGCAAACTTGGTCTATGTCCGTTTCTTCGTATTTTTTGGGGAGCCGTTCAGGCGTGTTCAAAGACTTTTCGGTCAAGACTTTTGGCTCGTCGTCATCGCTGGTACTCTTTTGTTTGTGGCGTTTCTGGTTGAAGAAACCTTGAGCCAAAGCGCCCGGCCCGTAAAGTCTTTCCACCCGCTGCTGAATGAAACTCTTCATTGGACTCGTGAGCTGTTCCCCATTCTCCTTCGTAATTTCCACTCGTTTAGAGACCCCATTCGAAGAAATGGTGTAAGACTCAGAGCTGAACCGAGTCTCCTTACCATTCGAGGTGACAGTCTTCCTGAAATTCGTTTCCGAATAACTGGACTTGAAGGTAATCTCCTTCGCGTTATCCACCTCATCGGTCTTATGAAGCATTGAGGTCGCGAAGTTCTTACTCTCGCTTGATATGTAAGGACGGCTGGTAGTCGTCATGTTTCCTAGAAAATCGTTCTTCAACTGTTTATTTTCGGCCGCCATGTAGACATTAAATGGTGACGTGGCTAGGTAAGGATCTGTGTGCGCCTTGGTAGGCGCTTTTTGTGTCAAATCGGCGCGAGTATCATGAGGACCGAAAGTCGGGACCAGCAGTTTATTCGCACTGACCGGAACAGGTACCAATAACGAGTTATTTTCGCTTCTGTACTGGTAAGTATGTGTGATCGGTCTTATGGGGGAAGCTTCCCGACTTTTGTTGATATCCTGCCTCAATTTCGAATCATAGGTTGTAAGATTCGTGTATCCATTGACGGAGCAAGCGAGGTTGAGATAGCTCGGCTTCTTATGGGGAAGATCGTCTCTTTTCTTATGATGCCCCCTTGATCTGTGACTGGAAGTGTCTACGTACACTTTTGGGGGCGGTTTAAGGAGATTCTCAGACTTTCTGGGGGTTGGTGTGGTGTCTTCTGGGGTCCGGACGGGTGTAGCCACGGGGATGGGGCCGGCTAGGTAGGTAGGCTGTAGATTGGAGCCTGCCCTGTCTTGGAGACGTGATGTGAAGTCCCGGATCCGGCTGGTGGTGGATGATGGTGTTAGGAGATTCAAGCTTCCTGATGTGGTATCTGGAATGAGGAGAATTTTGATTTTTAGTAATGTTTTTAAATACTTTTTTGGCTTGATTAGACTGGACAGTTGCTTGAAACAAATAATATGATCTGCAAGTAACGGTACCATTATTATCCTGGACTGCTTATCCTAAACCCTGATACCTACTTGAAGGAACGTATGAACACTACTGATAATGTTATAATTATAGCTTAGGTAGTACTAGACCAGGGATGGCGAACCAATAGCACCCGTGCCATTTGTGGCACGAAACAAAATAATTTGGGCACATCATTTCAGGAATTTAGGTACCTAAGTCATCTAGTTTGCAACAGAAGTCGCACTAATTTGTAATTTTATTTAAATAAATAGAAAACTGTTAATATTAACATTAGTCAGTCCTACACCGACCGGGGGTTGTCCTTGGGTGCACTTGCATAATGCGAACAGGACACAAACAGCGTCGGTTGGTGTCTCATTTAATGAATAACGTCTAACGGGCCTCTGCGAGTTGGTTTCGGTCCCTCGTACACCCTCCAGGCCCTGCAGTCTCGACAAATATGACGACAAAAATCGGTCCGTTAAGTCTAATCGATGTCAAATTTCTTTAATACATCTTCAACCTTATGCTTTCGATATAAAGTTGAAAATCTATTAAAGGAATTTAACAACGATACGAATTAGCGACTGATTTTTGTCGCTGTCTAATGCCGAGACTGCAGGGGCTGAGGTCAAGCCAAGCCAAGATTGTTTGTTGGCACGTCATGGTCGCATGAAATATTTATTTGAAAAAATGGCAAGTAGATGTATAGAGGTTCGCCATCCCTGGCCTAGACTAACACAATTTAGATTGCCCTCAACATGCTAAGAAGTAGAATATAATTTTATTCTCATAAGAAAACTAGAGCTTCTATCTTCTATACAAATATAATAAAGCTAGAGTTTGTTTGTTTGAAAGCGCTAGTCCGATTTTTTTTTTTTACATTTGATAGCACAATTCACATAACATCGCGCTTCAAAACATACCAAGCCGAACAAAAAAAAAAAACAGGAAGAAAGCTAAGCGAAAATGAAGTAATAGCACGGGCGTTGCGATACGACGCGACGCGGTGGGTCGCGGGCAGAACCTAGTTTAATTATATTCACGTTTCTAAAAGAAGACAACACCGTCAGTACATAAAACCTAAAATAAGCAATATACGTACTTAAACTGACATTTTGTATTTATTGTTCAGCATGACCCTGCAGATTAATTTAGGTATGCTATCTAATACCATAACTAAATTAAAAACATTTCTAAGAAATGTAGATAATCCATAGATAACTGAATCAGTATTTATTGAACATTTAAAAGTAATCCAATAAGGGCTTCATATTTTTTTATATATCTACCTACTTAACTGCTAATACAATATTCTAATCAGAATTTATAGAAACTACTTATAAACTTTTTAAAATCATGTCATAAGCAAAAAGTCCGCTTCAAAATGTAGGTCCTATGGTCAAGTGCTTACTCTTTTGAAATATCCTAAATAATGCAATAACTTTCATCACATATGTGTGAAATATTATGAAGGTTAACATAAGAAATAGGATCTCTCATAAAATAAAATAATTTTAGACCACTAAAATGTTCTGAAGGCCAATTATTCCCGTAATTTAAAACGTTCAAAATCTAGTCGCAATCTCATCTCAGCGACAATCAATGTAAAAAAACTTGACAAAAATTGAGTGGAATTAGAGATATATTTGACAGATTGAAACTGAGATCAGACTGTGAACATTCTTAAAATTATGAAAATTGACCCTCTGGTTATCAAGGCAAACATAGATGACACACATACAATAAAAACAAAGCATGAACTCAACACATATCTACCACACAGATAATCCATAGATTAGCCGCACAATCACAAAACTAAACACTGACCAAAAAGGTCGAAACACAGCTTAAAAACTCCTTCGACACTTACAAGCATGAACAAGAAGGTAATAGTCACACATTTTGAATTTAGAAGCATCGAGGAGACAAATATAGATGTAAAAAATTGTAAGAATTATTATAATTACCACACAGCATGTTTACTGTATCTTATCAAAGAGATATAAGATTAGAATGTTCTTGGCACTATAATAATGATGTAAGAATTGATAAAATGTTTCTGTTATGTGTGTGTGTGTGTGTTGGCATTGAACTGTTTGGGGGTAGATTTATCTTCAAAGGTTGCGTAAATGAGGTAAGACAGAGGCTATAATTTATTATGAAATATTGTTACTATACATATACATGAAAACAAGTCTAAAATGCTGACCTATGTAAAGGTCCAAGGTCAAAGTTTAGTCTAACCCGTTATAATAAACGTTGTATAGCGTCTATATAGTTACACAAGCCTAGATATTCTCTAATCCAATCGGAATAAATACACACCACATTAAGAATATGTTTGATTTACAAATTATTTTGGTATTACGTTTGTATGAACTACGCATGCTCCGCCGGCCTTTAACTCTTAATTTTAAGTAACTACTGCTGTCTATGGGGTCAACAGTCGCTGCGCTGGTTGAGTACCTAGTTACTTGAAATTAGGAGTATAGAAAAACTTTTTTTTTAGGTTTTCGTTATAAGATACTAGCAGCGCCCCGCGGTTTCAAGTCTCGATCTCGCGGGAATATCGGGATAAACAGTATCCTATGTCCTTTCCCGGGACTCAAACTATCTCTATACCAAATTTCATCTAAATCGTTTTAGCGGTTTTAGCGTGAAGAGATAACAGACAGACACACTCGCATTTATAATATTATAGTAAGTATTGGATTGATATCCATTACATCTGCGGAGTTTCGCTAGCTAATTTGATTTGACCCTGTATACCTCTACCTACCTAGAGGAATATCTGTCTGACGTTTTGTAAATCTAATAGAAAACAAGTATGAAGCAAGATAAAAGTGCAAGTCAAACCGTATGCTAATAAAGTCACTAAATAGAAGTTGACCAGTCTTACTGCCTACACACAATGTGACTCATATGTCAATGTTGTATGTATGTATGTCAACTATTTCTTTGTCCGTATGTTTATTTCTTAAGGCATTGCAATAACATTTGCAAGTCTGATTTGTAATCTTTTTTTTATGTAATATTATCTGTGAATGTGCCTTCACTTCACTTGCTAATAAGGCTATTTGTTTAATGCATTAACATAGCCTCTGTAGACTGCCATACTAAGATGTGTGTGCCTGTGTCGTCAGCCCTTTTTTTTTATCGTGAGAAATGCTCATGCTTTCTGCACTACCACAGGGAGATAGTACAGTTATGTGGGAGTCTAACCCAATAAAACTCCACGGTGTCCTCCTCAGCCGCTTACGGCGGGAACACGGGCACGCGTTAGCACTCATCTGTGAACCCGCCGCGGCTGTCCGTCACCGGACCCTTCACTGGGGAGTATTCCCCATCACCGGCGCAACAGACCAAATAGCACGCCATGACCACCCCAGGGACCAAACCAGCACATGAGCGCCAGACGACCCCGTGTCTGGACACCCGTGGTACCCTAACCTTAACCTAACGGTGATAAATTCAGTAATTGAACAATTGTCATTCTCAACACATCAGTTTATTGAATGGTAGTGATTAGTTATGCTATAGCGAACTGCAATATGCTAAGCAGTGAAGAGAGTAAGTTCCAAAAACATTCTTCCAATTCTTAGTGTTGCTATAACAATAAATTCTTATGACCATTATGTAAACTGAATTCAAAAAGTTTTAATGTCAAAGTAATAAAAAACTGTATTAACTGTCTGACTTTGAAAAGAGAATGCAGATGGAAAGTGTTGTATAAAAAAAAAACATGCATGTTTTTTATTGTGTAATTTTGTATAGAAAATCAAGGGACACAGGACATTTATTGTATGCAGGCATTAATATGGTACCAGTGACAGACAGTTGGAAGGAAACACATGTGGCTAAAAGAGTGATGAATATAAGTGTTGATGGATGGAGTGGGAGAGGAAAGCCAAAGATAAGAAGGATGGATTATGTGAGATATGAGAGAGAAGGGAGTTAATGATAGCGTGATGGTTGAGAAGGGAGAATGGAAGCAAATTAACGTGTTGTACCGACCCCAAGTACCATATATGCTATTTGATTCGTATTATGCATCAGCTAATTATATAAATAAATAATCCTTACATAGTATAAAACAAAGTCGCCGAAATGTCTGTACGCGCATAACTTCCGAACGACTGCACCAAATTGGATAATTCTGTTTTTGTTGTGTTCGGTATTGCCAGGACAAGCTATGTATGAAAGAAAATTTCCGATATTGCACTCGTGCGAAGCTGGGGCACCCCTGCTTGTAATGAATAAACATGGGACATGGGCAGGAAGATGATAATGGGCATTGATATGGGCAAATAGATTATTTTGGCACACATGTATGTATAACATAGACAATGCCGTACAAAGGGAAACTTTTTATTATTATATAAAAAAGTCTACAAAGATAATTCCAATTGTTTTAAAATAGCAGTTTTATCTATGGATTCTATGCACTATTCATGTTTGTGATAGATCCCATTTAATTTACCCTGCATTGTCCCACACATTGCCATTGGTGACAACTAATAGAGAAGTATGGAAAAAAGACATGTTGCGCTGACCCCAAATAATTTGGGATAAGGGCACCTTTCCACCAGAGATGTGCTATGCATACTGCGAGAATGTAAAAGCTAAGCTACGAAACTATGTGACCGTTTACACTGATGCTAAGCTATGTAGCGGAGCGAGTAACATTTGCTATGAAAATGCGAGGTAGCTGTGCGACGAAGATGTGCAGCTCTAGCTATGAGATGTATCGACAATAGGAAAGGTAAACTGCTCTGCACATAGCTACACATCTATAGCATCCTTCCATATAAAATACGTAGCTTAGTTGAATCAGTTTCCACCAGTGCTATGTTATGTGGATCAATGAATATGATTACACACACACACACATAAAATCAGCCTATAATGTTCCCACTGCTGGGACACAGGCCTCCTCTCTGTGAGAGGGAATATGATTGGTAGGTAAAATGCAACCATAGCAAGGTAGCATAGCACATCTCTGCTGGAACAGCAGCCTACGGGACTAACCACACTTATTCAGCTCTTGTCATAGAAAACAACAATTTTGTATGGAGTCCGTTCAGCTTTGCGCGGCTGAACGGATGCGTACGCATTTCATACAAAATCATTGTTTTCTATGGACAAAAGTTGAACAGAGCTGAATAAGTGTGGTTAGTCTCCCTAAGGGTAAGAGAATGATGATTTTTCCACACATTATCTGATTCTGTAAGAAATGTCTAATAAATATTTATTAGCATGTTTTTTCTTAGGTCAAAGGTCTCTTCGCATTCAGAGTAGATACATGAATTAATCAACATGCTTGCTCACTGCTTGTGTACGACTTCTGACTGTTAAAGGTCAACTGAAAATTTGACAAGTTAAAAGTGGTATTTATAACCTACTTAGGGAATCAAGATACTTTAATTGCAATTTCTTGAGTGTCATGTAAAGTGATTTGTAGACATAGATAATTATCATCAATGCATTGTACAATATATGCATGATAATTTCATTACTTAAAATAACCTTTTGATAAGATTTGGTTTTGAAAGTTTTGGACATGATTTTTAAAGGTCCATGCAATAGTTGTGTTGTTGACGCATAAATTATGTAAAACAACTAATGAATACAACAAATTATACAATTTTGGTTACATTGAAAAGAATGAGAAAATAATATTTTTTTAAGTCTGTAATGTCTTTTAATTGTAATATGCATACATAAGGATGTATATTATATAATGTAACATTCTTAAGATTAACAACAAGTATTCATATTAGAAAATTTAAAAATAAAGAAGGCATGCAAAAGTAAAAGAAATAAAGATGAATCGTGTTTCTGTGAACCATTAAAAATAATCGCATTAGTCATCTACGTTAAACCAAGTGTAAAAAAAATACTACGTCATGCTGTTTTAGACAATTTAACCATAGTTTTAAATTAATTACGATTTCTCGATAAAATAAATTGGTTCTACAAAAAGTACGGTAAAAGTTCTTTTTAAATCCTTTTTGACATTGAAAACCGGCTCATAAACTCATAACACTTACCGATTGCTTTCAACACACACTAACTGAATTACACAATAAATAGAATGTTAAAATAATCAATTTCTAACCATTACTTTTTAAACACCTCACATAATTTTTCACAGAACTATTTTATGACACTAAATGACATCAGTTCACAAAGAAATGTCAACGTTTTTATTTTTTTTCCTCCAGTCGACGACGCACACCCGTTTGCGGCCAGTCCGCACCGTTCCGTTTCACGGTCGGCAAGTTTCGGATTCGTTATTCAGACTGTATAGATAGTGCGTTGTTAAAATTTTGCGAAATAATTTTATCTCAGGTGTGTTTAGGCGCGTATTCATAAGGAATATGACGGCAATGACCGAGCTATAAATCGTGCGTGGGCAGAAAAGGAGGTCGATACATAGATTATCCATATGTGTACTGTGTACGCGTATCCGATTGTCTTTTTGTTTGTGAGTTGCATTTTGCAATCAGCATTGTTTGCAATTTCTATGCACGACCTAGATTTAGGGTATTTTATCAACATGTAAGGTGTTTTAGTGACGTTTGTGTTAAATCGATCGGTCCAAGTCAACATTGAATTAAATATTCATTGCTTCCGTTGGGAATGAGTAATGTTTTATTATGATTGAGGTCATTTTACTTGATTGCCTACTATACCATGATTATCATCTACCAATAGTGGTAATACTTCAAAGTAACTACGACGCGGTTAGATTACGCAAGCATGAAAGAGCTTTGATAAAAAAACTATTTTTATTGTTGAAATAAAATTCCCGCGTTTTATCTCGTTTTACGTTCTGTTTCACACAAAACTTTTGATACAATTTCACATGTTCTTGTGAAAACAAAACCAAACATTTGTGAAGCTAAAAATAAAAGCGCTCTTTACGGTGATTTACGAGCCGAAGACGTCTATACTTAAACAGAAAGCAATCAGAAGATGTCGTGGAGGAGCGAAAACAGACACGGAGTTTATGGGGTACCTACGTACGATTTATTCCTAAATTCCCAGAAATTACATTAACATGCCATGGAAAGATCTAGAAACTTTTCAAGTTTTAGAATCGCAAAAAAAATGTGAACGAAATTAATAAGATTTGTAAATAAACGATAGAATAGCTTTTTTTGTGAAATGATATAAGAAAACACCACAATCACGCTACAGAAAAGGAAAAAAAAAGAAAACACAGATTACAGATAACAGTAAAGACATTTATTAAAAAGAAAAAATAAATAGTAATAGTATGATAATAGCTACCTACTGAGTTTATTGTAAAAGTTGACACATGAAATGAACTAATAAGGAATTAAAAATGAAACTTATGATTATACTTTTAAAAATAAACTCATTCAAAATCGACATAATATTACGATGATAATGAACTAAAAATAATCACAATCACGCATGCTAATAAATATAAAATTTAAAGATTCAGAAAAAACCGAAACGAATCCACTTTTTTCTGAATCTAAACTACAACAACAACAATATAAAAAGCCAAAAACACATTGACAACACTCTATTTACCTGAAAAATCTGTACTTGCGTCGACATCGAGGGAACAGCTGCCTATAGAATCCACTGACTTATCCATCACTTTGACTGTCAGATCCTTTGCTACCTTCGCTAAATCTGACTCCTTCACTTCAATTTCGTAGGCTCCTATGCTGTCAAAATCATCTATATTCGATTTGGGAGACACTGTAGAACTAGGCAGTCTTATATCCGTTTCGTCTGTGTTTATAGTCAGAATCGAGTCAGGTTTCAAGTCCTCAGGAGCGTGTTTGTCTAAAATCAGTGTGCTTTGACTTGTAAATGTGCTGCGAATAGGCTCAATATATTCTACGTCTTCATCAAAGAAAAGATGATTAGTATGCCCGCTAGGACCTTGCACGTTCGTCGCGTCTTTAGGGACAGCGTCAATAACAGTCTGTGTCTTATGAATATTCTTATAGTAATGATTCTCTAACTTTTCTAACTGTCTTCGAGTATCTGACTGCTTTTTCCTTACAGAGTCTATAATTACTGGTAAATTGAGGAGGTCTGGAGTCTTTTCTTCATTGTTTTCGCGTTTAAACAGAGGAGAATCATCACTCTCCAGCTCAAAACGCTTGTATTTCGAGGAGCAGTAATCGTCTATAGATGATGTGTCAGACTTTTTCGAGTCGAAAAAAGTGTCGAGAGAGAAAAATGATTTTCGTTTCTTCTTTGGTTGGGATGTTTTATTAAAATTTGGGGCGACGAAATCTCCTGTTTTATATTGTTGCACACAAATATTGCTCGTGTTCACCAAAGATTTGGGTCTTGATTCTTTGGGGAGGCTCACAACACGATTAGTTTCAACCTTTCTGGAATCTAAGCTCAAAGTCTTTCGGAACCGTTCATTGAGATTCGCTAGCAGGAAGTGTCTCCTTTCCGTCGATTTCGGGGTGACATTGTAGCTTTGCTTGCTACTCGAAGGCTGAGAATGAGGAATGTGTTCTGTATATTTGAATTCGATGTCGTTTTCCGAAAAGTCTTTAGGTTCTTCGTAGTGTTGTGTGCCAGGTTCTGGTCTTTGGAAAGAGAACGACCCTCGAGTGGAGCTTTCTTTTCTGTCACAAATGCAACTGCCAACACAACTGAGCTTCATGCATCTTTCTTCTGGTTCTAAAGAAACCTCGTGATCATTGGGAATGTATGTGTCTGGTTTGCTTTTATGGACTAACAGATCCTGTCTTATTTTCTCGAGCCTTTCGTCACCTTGGAGTCCTCTTGTGTATTTCGATTTAAGTGGTCGGAAAAACCTTATAGATCCTGAAGTGTGAGGTTCTATGGACCGTCTTCTGATGAAGGATGGCGAGTCTGAGATCTTGTTCACGCCTAGGAGTAGGACAGGCGATTTCTTGTCCTCCTCGTCTGGTAGATCGCTGTAAAGAAAAGGTGCTGGTCAAATTGTGGTTGTAGACTATTATGTAGGGATGAATGTTCCAAATTGTTTGAAAAGTTATACAGAAATCTAATTGTTACTTTTTCTGATACTTATTTAAAGATATTAAAATTCGAATCTGTTACTTTTCAAAATTCGAATCTATTTCTTTCATTATTCGGAGAAATAACAGGTATAGCAAATATTTAATATTTTGGAACATTTTGTCATGGAAATGCTTATGAATAATTGACGTGTTTTTAAACATAAGAAGAAATGGTTCGTCGCGTAGGCCATAGTGTTAGTCCTTGCAAGCATGCAGTGCCCAATAATATCTTAGACTAGTAGATAACAAAACATTAGAGTTGCTTGTCCATTTGAAACGGAGAAGTGCGATATGGTAGTAATCAGTCAGTGGCGTATCCCTGTCCGTTGTACTATATAGTACTTACTAATCCCATGCTGATGCCTAAATGACATAATACGTCACTTACGCATGAGTGGACAGGGAATTAAGAACCAAGTATTTCACTAAATTCATAATTCATATGAATTCTAGCTTTGCACTACTCTGCGGTGCTATTCTGTAAAAAGATCACCGTGAAAACTTAGGTGAAGTGAGCTTAAAGTGAGCTGTCATTCCACCTGATGCTAGGGATTGACACTATTGACAGCTCACTTTAAAGTCACTTCACCTAAGTTTTCACGGTGAGAGTTTTACAGAATTGAGCGGCTGCTCCTCTCCGCTCTTAATGACAGACAGTCTCCACATTGCGACCAGCGCAGTCAGATATACTGGGCACACTGTAGAAGCTAATGAATTTTGAATGGACGAGTAGTGCTGGCCTTGATTAATGTCGATATTAGTTTCAATTAGTAGTAAAAACAAAAAGCATTGTCAAGCATATATAAAAACACAAAAACAGGTACTTACGAGTAAAAAAAAATACAAATGCATTGGTTTTTCTGAAAATTATACTGGAAGAAAAATAGGATCACACAATCTAGCCAATTTTGCAATAAAAAAAAATTGGAGAATAAACAGAGTAGGTAGGTATACATAGTAGTGACGGACAAGCTAAAACTGATGGAAAAAGATCAATGCCTACAATAATTAAGTATTTCAACTTATTATGCACAAACGCCAGGACATCAAGCTACCCGAAACTGTCAAATTTTCCCAATAAACTTTGAACCTTATACTTTAGCGATAAAGTTTAAAATCTATTAAAGAAATTTGACAGATTGTAGTAGCTTGATGTGCTGGCGTCTGTACCTACCTATAGGTATCTAACCAAACCAAAAATATTTTATTTGTCAGAATATGATACAATAACATGTTGAAGCTATCATCACCTCCTGCCTTTATCCTAATTTATTTGGGGTCAGCGCAACATGTCTTTTTCTTCCATACTTCTCTATTAGTCGTCATCTCGGCAGTCACTCCCTTTCTAACCATATCATCATTCACACAGTCCATCCATCGTTTCTTCTGGTCTTCCCCTACTCTTATAGCCATCGACATACATGTTGTGGCTCTAGTAATTTGGAAATCATTGATTTGTTGTGAGCGAAATTGAATTTGCAAATGTCCTTTATAATGCGCACAGCAAAAGAGTGGAACTCTCTACCTGCGTCTGTTTTTCCGAGCGCATACAACCCAAATCTCTTCAAAGTGAGAGTGAACAGGCTTCTTCTGGATAAGCTCGCTCCATCGTCGACTTTGTCTCTGTCACCTTTGACCTAGACTAGAGTCAAGAGCAAGTCCATTTCAAATAAAAAAGAAAAAAAGAGCACTGAGATATACCTACAGTCAAACCTGTGTGAACGAGAACCTTATTAAACGAGAAAACTACAAGTGAAAGTGATTGCCAGGTCCCGACATTTTAACCTACAAAAACCCCTATAAACGCGAAACAGAAACCTCTGTACGAGGGACTCGTTTTTCACACTTGGACCTCATAAATGAGACTGCCTATCTATGGTGTTTATGCGTTCAGTAAATAATGATTTGCAAAATGAGAGAAAATGGTTTATTGTTTAATTTTAAATTTTATTATAGTAATATCTCTTATATAAATCAATCGGATTGATTTATATAAAACGTCAAATGTCAAATACGATTGTCAATCCTATTTGACATTTGACGTTCTTTATGGCATCGAGGTTGTATTCCAGCTAGTGCTGTCTGTTGTGCAGGTCGGATAATAATATGAGCTCGATGAATGCGATGTCCCACAACACTATAAGCGTGAGTTGAGCGTGTTTGTAAAAAAAATTATACCTCGTAAGTGAGAAAAACTTCCGAAAGCGAGAAAAATATTTCGTTCCCTTGAACTCTCGCTCATGCTAGTTTGACTTTACTTTGTAAATAATTGGTTTTGAGAAATAAGGTAAACGCAATAGGTACCTAAATGCTTATGTCAACTTATTTCGTTTTCGGTATAAGGCACGGACTGGCACGCCCTTATGCTAAGCTACACCCTTTATTGGCAAAAGCACGCGACTTTTTTGTATACTTTAGCAATGCACGATATGAAAAGAAACGATGGCTTTTCTAAGTAAATATTGTAAAAGGAGACTTGAAAACTGGCACACGAAAGCAGTTGGTGTTGTAGCAAATTTTTGGGGAGGATTTTGCGCTATTCGAGTAGGTATTACGAGTCACAGAAATGATTTTCGAAATTTTGTATGACCCTTGGAAATGGCACTGGTAGTTTTTCCGCTTGTAACTCTACATGATGCATGTGAGATTCGCGTCAAATAAAAGACGACCGACAAAGCAAATACCGCAATGGGATTTCAAATGACTTGCACCGCTACTTGAGCTATATTATCTATTAGTACTTTAAATTCAATTTTATATTCGTACAGATGAGACTAGCATTATTCTGGATTATGCCAAGAAACCGGCATGTCCTATAACCAAAAATTTGAAGACATGTGACACCTACCAACGCGCACTGGGCCCGCGTGGCCAACTCACTCTCATAGAGAGGAGGCCTGTGTCCCAGCTGTGGGAACGTTATAGGCTGATTACGTGTGCTGTGTGTATGCCAGTGTCAAGTTAATGATTGTAACTGTTCCAGTTTGAACAGAGATCTTCCTCGAAACTTCAACACAGCGCGTATATAAACATGTTCTGATTGTGACATCTTGCCTTTCGTAACTGTAGTGGAAGAAAGTTTAATATAGAAATGTAACATGTTCTTTCCGTGCCGGTGGCCTGCAGACAGTATGGCACGGTACAGCTAACGCGTTGGAACAGATAACAGTAACGCCGATGAAGCGTACCGAACGCGATGAGTTGACGATACTCTAGGAATGGGATATACCTAGATGAGATTCTATCGATAGAATGTAATAAGATTTTACGCCTGCACCATTGTCGACCGCATCCTGGTGAGATAGTGGTCAAAAAGTGAGTAAACCATAAAAATAATGTAAACTAAGTTATGACAACTTGTATTTGTTCTTAAAATCGAGGTTTTCACATGCTGCGTCTTCATTGGAACATTGGACAACAAGATTAAAAAAAAAAAGGATTATTTTACAAACGGGTAAACGGGCAACACTAATATGTTAACTAGGTAGTTAGGAATGTTCAGCTTGACTTAAGATCTAAAACAGAAAGTATCGATAAGTCGTCGACACATGTAACATCACTACCTGTCCCGTTGGCCCATCAACCACAAATTGCTCTATTGCACGCAAAAGCTGATTACAGACGGTCAAACGGATTGACTTCTTATACACATACATACAATCGTAGTAACTGTAACAGGTATTAAGATTGAATATGTTCAACTTTGAATCGCATTAGAGCGCCGTGTATCAATACAGGTGGCCTACCATGATCTAATTAAAAACGATTCTAAAACAAGACATTTCAGTTTAGGTTCCTAAACTGCATCGCTTGAGCTGCTCTATGGACGTCATGGTACCAAACAAGTATGAATGAAACCAAAACTTGCGACTCTGTTTGGGACAATCGCTGTCAGCAGATGGCACGGCCTAAACCGTGGTACACAGTTCAGTTTAGGTCCTAAAATGGATCGCGTTAAGAGCTTGTGGTAGGCCTGCAGTAGTTCCCTTGCAAAAGCTAAAGGAACTACTGAGACTTTAGCTACGAACGGATACTAAATTCCAATCAAAAGAACTGTCATTTTCATCCGGTGTTACGGCTTATAATGCTTTACGCATTTGGTTACAATGCGTGGAAGTATGCAGCGGGCTATTGATAGTATATCTGTATTGTTATTTATGCTTCATCAGTTTTACTGTTGCCAGCACCTTCGATGGTCGATACGTAAAGGAATTTTATTCGTTTTATTATAAAATTGAATTAATTTAAAGCGGTTGTGGTTTTATAGTTGCACACAATTGGGCGCGCTTTGTACACACGGCTACACATCAAGCTATACATTTCCAGTTTTAGCTGACCTCGCATTGTCTCAGTTTTTCGTACATTCAGAAGTCAGCTTATACTAGTTATGTATAGCTTGATGTGTAGCCGTGTGTACGCTAAAGTATAGTAATTATAATTTTTATCATAATCAGCCTATAATGTTACCATTGCTGGGATACAGGCCTCCTCTTTGAGAGGGAGTGGGGCATAATCAACCACGCGGTCCCAGTGCGGGTTGGCGGATGTCACATGTCTTCCAATTTTTGGTTCTAGGACATGCCGTTGCCGGTTTCCTGACGTTGTTTTCCGTCACCGTTTTGAGAGCAGTGGTGATGAAGTAATTTATACAAAGTAAAGTGCCTGTATGGGGTTCGAATCCAAGACCGACACTCGTAAGTCGCGGCCGTTACCACCGATATTGTTATAGGCAGAGGTAATTGGTAAAATAGAAAACAAAACTAGCGCCATCTAGTCGGACGCGTACTGTAACTATTCTACTATTGAAATAAACGTCAGTCGGTTGTATCTTTATATCGCGAATTGTTAGTGTCTAAATCGTTCTAAAAAGCCGTGGAATATTAACTATAAGAGAACTGTTCTTGGGGTCCATTTATATCCAAACTACAAGACAGTTCTGTTACTTTTTAAAATAAAATAGTTTCCCGATCAAGAATAATTGCCTGGCCTAGACTGAGTTAACTATTATCCTTGACCATAGCGGGTTGTTTTAATACGTTTTTTATTACATTCATCAGAGACTCGTCAACTTATTGTAGGCTCAATAAAATCTAATTATAAAAACTATCGATAATAAAATTGCATGTCACACCACTTTCACAATATTTTACGGTTAATTATAAACTAAGACTAAAATAAAAATTCACTTTCTACTTAGTTTTAATTTATCATTTTTTCCTTGTTTCAAACCGATAAAGACTTAATCGAACGAACTTCTTTCTTCCACACGACAATTTATTGCAAAGAAAAATCAATATAGCGGCAATTTTTAACTTATTCAATACTTGCGCAATAGAGGAAGTGATTAAAATGAAATGTTTTACGCAATCGAGCGATATCTATCGATTCCTCATTGCATACGATCATCGATCGATTGTTCCAATTGGCCGTTACATTTTAATGTTTGTAGCTGCTTTCTAGTTTTTTTTTTTAATGAAAGTGTAACGCGATTTGGATTGAAAGAAATCTAGTGTACATAGATACAAGATGCATAGAAGATAATACTTACCTAATTGTCTATTACTTCGTTGAACTAAATACGTCCATGGAACTAATACAATTTATAAAGAAAACTTAAAAGAACAAACCAAACTGGCATCCGTAGGTAACTAACAAGCAAAGTGCAAACAGTGGTTCTCTTACAACATGAATAATTTGCCAAAAATAGGGGAATCTTGAAATATTAACAAAATATGAGCATTTTGGAGTCACTCTAGTTCTATTCTATCAGTCGGTATTCTCTGTTATACAGAGTGTGTCGTAAATAGTGGTCCACCGTTAAGGATTCGATATACCAGATAATTTACTATAACATATTACAATTTTAATCATTTTTACCCAAGGGTTCCGAAAATATTTTTTTTTTGTTTTTTATTTACGATATTTCAACCTTTTGTTACAAATTTGGTTGTAGTTTCAACAAAAACCATTATTTTTTCATTTTGATTTCTGTTGAATACTAGAGCTATCGTGTAAAATTATAGTTTTTTTATATAAATTTAGAGCTTTTGAAGAAAAAGTTAGCTCTTCTCTATTTTGATCCTAATTTTTAGCGTAACCATGCAAATTCAGGAGCGATTTTGTAAAAAAAAATGTACTACTAAAATGGTTAAAATTATAATATGTTATAGTAAATTATCTGGTATATCGAATCCTTAACGGTGGACCACTATTTACGACACACCCTGTATATTTTGATTTTAACATTTTCAAGATGGCGTTACATATGCAAAGCATCAGTGATGCAAAGGCATTAAAAATTTGATCCTGCCTCCTGTCAAGATTACGGTAAGATATATTATAATATTCTGCATAGAATTAGTATATACTATTCTGTCAAAACGTGAAATTATTATTCGTTTAATTATTGTTAAATTAATAAAATCGGATTATTACGGGTCTATTAGAACACCGCTTAGGAAAGTGATCAAATTATTTCAGTTACAACATCATACATTTTTTTTCTCACTCAAAGCGTGGGAATTTGAAAATGAGTAATTACACAATATTGATAGTTTAATTATGAAAACGTGTAATCTTTTTCTACGATCTTCGAAAGCGTGTTGCTATTTCATTGTTCAAATAAATTCCCACCGAAAAACGCTTCGTCATTGTCTATGAATTTTTGTGTAAGTAAATAAAATTTAATACTTAATGGATTATCTCATCACGGTAATCTCATGTACATGAGATTATTGAATGGCGAATGTCCCCCAGAATACTTTTAATAGAAAGACTATTATTTATAATCTACGTAGTTTTTATTTTCACATACCGCTCATTTGGAGAAACATCGACATAACTGCTACTTTTTTACTTCTTTGCTTTCCTAGCGTAAATACGCTTTCTAAGTGCTTTGTCATATTTAACTCATTTGTCGGAAAAAAATACATTTACGTCGGATGTTTCTCCAAATGAGCGATATCATCACGCTTGTAATCCCTGAAGGGTAAGGCAGAGGACCAGAGGTGCACCTACTTATAGTACAGCAACATTTTACTAGAAATAGAAATAGTTATGTTTAAGTCGCAATAGGGGACGAGCCTATTGTCATCAGCCGGTCACAAATCCACTCGTCCGGCCTTCTACTGAGAAATCCCTGACGGAATAACCCAATAAAATTTTGCCCGACCTGGAAATCGAACCCAAGACCTCGTGCTCAGCAGTACCATCGCCACTAGACCAACTGGGCAGTTTAGTTTATTTTCAGTAGGTACAAAAAATGAGGCAGCACAGTTATAATTTGCATCAAAGTATTAATTGTACTCGTGCTCGTAACACGGAAAAAAGGCAAACGAAAAAGCTGAAAAGGAAAAACATGGCGGAACTATGCGCACGATTTTTCAATTACCAATTATTATCATAGATAAGTAACGCCTGTTTTCAATAATTACACCTAAATGCCTAAATAAAAGTGCACGAAGACATGTGGCATCTGCCAACCCGCACTGGGCCCGCGTGGTAGATTACGGCCCACTCCCTCTCACTGAGAGAAGGCCTGTGTCCCAGCAGTGGGAACATTATAGGCTGATTATGTTATTGGACTTTCATCAGTTCAGAGCTGAGAGTTGAAAATGTAACAGTGCAATCAATAAGCAATATTGAAGTGCCAAAAGACGGCCACGGGGATCTATCTTTGCTAGGGATCAGAGAGACGAGAGAGATCAAAGATGTCTGGCTTCATGGGAACTTTCCGGAGTAGCGATTCAGCCGGTCTATTCTGTAAAAATCTCAATTTATAGGTAAAGTGAGCTGTTATTCATTCCACCTGATGGTAAGGATTGACATTATGGGAGTGGGAGGCCGTCACCTCCTTCTGCGAAGCAGTCATGCTAGCGAAGGAGGTGGCGGGATGGCTGAGGGAGAGGACCTCACGTCACGTAGTGGGTAGCTCACCGTCCGATCAGGACCAGGCCCGTGTCGGACGGCGCGTATGTGTTCCACGCGCGCCTCAAAGAGATGTCAGCATAAAGGAAGGGGCCCGCTAGGGCCGAAGCCTGCCGGGGTAGCGGGATCGTCCGAAAGGGTTACCGCTGCCCCGGCACATAAAGGGCTAAGGAAGGAACACGGGTGGGTTTTAGTCAGTAAGAGTCCGACACTCCCTTCCGCTCCACGCAGAGCGGGAGGAGTCATTAGATGATTTCCCATCCAAAAAAAAAAAAGGATTGACATTATTGACAGCTCATTTCACCCAAGTTTTCGTTGGGTGAAGTACATACGTCCGGCGCACCTTGAGTAGGTGAGTAGTCAACTAGACAAGCCCACTAACAACCTTCCTAGCCAGCTAATGCCACCACGACACGACTATTGTCGTGCAAGTAGTTCGGGCTGATGTATGGCCCCACCCACAGAACAGTTAAAACTTTTATCTGTTCTGTGGTCCCACCCGAATCCCGATACGAAAGTATAATGATGATATTCACTTCCTGACCGATTACCGATTTGAGAATTTCAAATTGAGAACTTGTTATTTGTCAAACTCTTCTATAAGGTGAAAGCCCGCGAATTTTTTTTTATTTTTTTGCTAAAACTGCGAATAAGTTTCGCGGGCTACATTGAAGGAATCACCAAGAAGGTAATGCTATTGTACAGTTCGAGAAGTAGTAGTAAGTAGAAACCGGCGGGATGACTGCGTACAGCGTAACGCACATAAGTAAAATGATAAATAAATTTTGTGGTGTACAATAGGGTATACATACAAGTATATAAATAAATAATAAAATGGCAATCAATCGCAAAGCCTTTTAATTTAGATTTCGACATCCATTGCTTCATAGGTTTGTAAAATTCGTCTGCTCAACAACGCAATGGACGTGGCGGAATTGTCAAAATGAAAAGCATTGCGATAAATTGTAATTTTATGTGTTTTAGGTACACAATTACCCCGTTGGTATCAGACAGAGAGAAAAGCAATAAAATTACAGTCTAATCATAGTCTGCCACGACTTTTCGCTTATTACTAAATCCGTCTTAAAACTTACGTAAAACAATGTAAGTTTTATTACTTGAGTTCAACGAACCCATTGTGAGGTAATTCGTGACGTTTACATGATGTAGGTACAGAGTACAGACATTACAATACAGGCACATGAGTAGATAATTGTACAGAGACCAAGCTTCAATCGTGCTGCTCCCATTTTGCAGCTTTACGCTCAATTTTAATTTTTTTACCAGCTTTGCCATCCACCGTGGCAACACTGTCAGCCTTTTGGGCACTTTTCCCACTGACAGCGATGCGGACGAATTTTTTGATGCCAAATGAGGCCTTCCCTTTATTTTTTTCTAAAATACTTGCACGTTGTGGTAATGTGTCTCCTTCACGAAATTCTCGATGAAGGAGCTCCGAGCTCGTCCGGACGACCACCATACCTATTTCTGCCATCACGCAGCTTTGCTGTGTTTCGCTTTAGAGGGTATGGAGGCTTTCATATCCTCATCCAGTGATTACAGGCACATAAAAAATTTCAGCTTTTTCTAACCACTTACTATCAGGGTCAGGTGGAAAGCCTGTTTATTCGACATCCAATAGCATTTATACAAACTTAGGTCTCCATTTGTTAATTACTCATGTGCTTCACTCATGTGCTTTTTATAATATAATTGTATGGTTATGTCGTTTTTTTTTTGCTTACAAAAACGGTATAACTAAGTAAGTACGAATGGATCAAGATTTCAAGTTGGAGAAAAATATGTTTTTGACAGGTGAAGCATTTTTATGGAACTATTTTTATTAGTAGGCTTGTTTTAAATAGGTACAGACGCCAGCACATCAACCTACCCGAAACGGTCAAATTTTCCCAATCAACTTTGAGCCTTATTGTTTAGCGATAAAGTTGCAAATCTATTAAAGAAATTAGACAGATTGTAGTAGCTTGATGTGCTGGCGTCTACATGAATAACGCGCTTGTTAGTCTGAATATTTCTTTCTTGACTACAGTTGAACTATTAATTCACTGGAAGTCTGGATCTGGAACAAACTGACAGGTGTGTTTTTAATTAGGGCGAATTCGACCATTCTTACCTACTTACCCTTCGTCTTATTATGCAAATAAATATTTGACATCTGATAGTTTTTGTACGGAAAATCTGTAAAAAAAAAAAAAAATCGCAGGATAAGACTAAGGTATAAAAGTTTGGTGAATTCGCCCTTACTGACGTTATCACATGTCAGTTTTCTCCAGTGAATCTCTTCGTACAAGCACAAGCAAAACTGTATGACTGTGTGTGTAGAACTGTATGACCTTTTTGCAAATTAAATCAACCAAATCTGTCAATCAACTTGCAGAAATTCATTTATGTTTCTCAAATCAAACTTGATTGTCTTCTACCTACAAATAATTTGAATTATCTATGTTTTATTTCTTTATTGAAATGATGATTAAACAATAGTTTTTATTCACTGTGTGTAACTCTTAAAAAAAATTACCTAACACTCGTTTCTTATTTTTAAAAGCCGTAATTCGAACTCAATTGGCCTAATCGTTTCACAATTGGCTGTTAAATTAAATTAGCGCCATCTTGGTTGAAAGTAACAAATTGTAGGCCAGCACGAAAATGTGTGTATGTGTGCGGTACCTAATCTACGGAATTGATTGGCTGGTGCTTATGGGTTTTTGTAAATAGAACTCAAGGAATTAATGGCTTTCGAATATAGGGCTTCCTTTCTTTAGATGAAAATAAATTAGTGATTTGTTTTAGGTATCGAATATGAAAGAATTAATACACCAGACGACATACGCCATCACTATTTCTAATGTGATCAAAGCATGGAATTAGTATGTACTACTATAGTTGGATCAAAGAGTATGCTCGCATCGTGTGTGAAAAGTATGTTCTAGGATTTAATAAAAAGCTGGAAACTAGAAATTATTTTTCCTGTAGCTATTTACAACAGTCAACAACCACGAGATAACAGTTAACAATTGCAGCCGCAGACAACATCTAGTTTAGTCTGAATTACGGAAGATTTGATACGATTTACAGTTGTTTCCGCAAAGTTGAGTGAGTGGGCAGTTACTAGCTAGAATGAATGTCGCGGAAAATCTATGGTCAGGGTCTCTTAGCGGTCTTTGACCATGGATTTCATATTATGCCTTCTATATAAATAATCACTAACGTATAGGAATACAATTCTAGCCAAAAAACAAACGAATGTCTTTATTACAGCCACTGGTTTGTATGTTTATTAGAGGTCAGTGATTACAGCTGATTATCAGAAATGATAAGAACGTTTATAAAACGGCAACGAAGAGGCATAACTACAGTTACCTTTGCCTAATGTTAAACCATAAATAACACGCGCGAATGGATCATCCATGGACTTATTATATTATGTTGGTAATATAATAAGTCCATGCTTTGGACACACACAGGGAAAAAAAATCAGAGACAGAAATGAGTATCTAGCTATTAATCCATTTGATCACTAATTAAGTATGTGCACTTGCTCACTGTGTGTGTGTAAAGTGAGATCAATGGTAGATTGTAGACGATTTCATCTAAGTTTCCCAGCATTTTCAATTTCACCTTTACTGTACGTTAAAAATCACAATCCATGCCAGGTTTTGGACCTTCGAACTAAACCAGCATGTCTGTAAACCTAGCTGCCAAGTTATCTGCACCTGTATAAGAAAAGCGAAGGAAAGTAGAAAGCTAAATACATTTAAATGTTTATATCTCGTTTTATGTATCAGCATATGTTAATGTTGTCATATCGTGTTTCCTTATTTATAAAACATGACTTTTAAAAGTCGTGGTGAAAAACATTTGTGTTACGAATTTTTTTAGAGAAACTTCGCTTCTTTATGTGATGAAATAAAAAGAAAATACTAGCTGCAATGCAACCTGCGAGGTAATTGTGTAACACACCAACAGTGGCAATGGCTTTCATTTTGACAACTCAACAAAATTCATTGCGTTATTCACGTTGTTGAGTAGACCAATTTTGAGAACATATGAAGCAATGGATTAGCAATACCCTTAACAATACCCTAAAAATGATTGAGATTGAAAGTGGTAAATAGGCAAATAGGGTGCTGATTAAAGTAAAAAATGAGATTTATGGAAAAAGATGACATGCTATTGTCAGATCTATCGAAATAATTAGTTTAGTATCTAAAAAATTAAATGAAATTATTAATTCTGTAAATAGGATATCGCAATCACATTTATACGACATAAAAAATAATTAGCTAGAAGAAGCTCATGAAGTCGACAGTTCCTATTAATACCCCTAAGAAGATTTCTTCTCAGGGGTAACGAGATAGGAAATATAGCGAAACAAACTCAGGGGTCAGTCTCTTTTACAGTCCAGACATAGATAATCTTGGTCAGATCATGCGAGGACATTGGTGAGAGCCATGTAGGTTAGTGTTTGAAATGGTCTTTTGACGAAATAACCACACAGATTTGAGAGGACCTGTCCAGTCAGTGCCAGCATATGACAGTAATCCTCTAGCTCAAAAGCGTAATTTTTAGAGACTTTTCCTCCACTAAAATCAAAGCTTTTTATAAACACAGACGAACATAACGTAAGAAAAAACAATTAAATACGATAAAGCAACGCTTTCAGACAGAACAAATAGACGTGCAAAACTAATTTCAAGGATTTACTTAAAACTTTAAACAAAGAGAAAAAAATTGAACGTGTGAACAAATTATGTACTTATATGTTTTAGAAGAGCTGATTTTTTCTGCAAATATTATATTTAAAAATACACAAGTGTTTTTTTTTTATATCCCATAACTCTAGGGGTCATTGTACTCATCATTATGAACAACTTTTACTATGGGACCAAACCTGAAATCGCGAAAAAAAAAAATCTGCTGTTCCCTACATTTATGATCGTATAACTCGTCAAAATGTAGGGAACACCAGTTTTTTTTTTCGCTAAAATAGTTGTTCATAATGATGAGTACAATGACCTCTAGAGTTATGGGATATAAAAAAAATGTATAATATGTGTGTTTGAACTCTATGGTTAATACAATAAATGACGAAGTAGCTTGTTTTATTTCTCTTGTCTATGTTTGGTAAATATTTCGAAAGAGAATCTTTCTCATGAGTAACGATGTTATATCTGTAGATGCAAGGCTGAGTAGGTTACAACATAAATATTCTTATGCAAAGGTACAGTGTTAGTGCTAAGTGCACATTTCGTAGTCTATGGATTTTTTGGCAATCGACTAGTTGAGGCGTGGGATGCATTGAAATATCTCATCATCACCCGCCTAGTCTTTTCCCAACTATGTTGGGGTCGGCTTCCAGTCTAACCGGATGCAGCTGAATACCAGTATTTTACATGGAGCGACTGCCTATCTGAACACCACAATCCAGTTACTGGGTAACACGATTTGGTAAGACTTGTTGGAATAGCCGACTAGCTAATAATTTAACCATGGTATGAGCTACTGTCATAAATATCGATACTGATACGAGAGGTTGAAGTTAAGGCGGAGGTTCCCGAAAATGGTCAAAAGTTGGTTTTTTAAAGCAGTGTATCTCTTAAACCGTAAATACTTTTGACCAAAGAAAAAATGATGATATTTTCAAGTCTTACTTTAATACAGTGATGGAACTGAAATCATAAATAAATATACATTAATACATCAAAATAATGTTCAAATACACCTCTTAATTTTCTTTAAAAGCAGTTTATCCCTTCATTAACAATTTTAATTACAATTAAAAATATACCATTAAATGTCTAATGCCAAACTGCATTCAGTGATGGATTATTTATTATTAAATAGTTTTTGTAAATAGATAATTTCTTCATATTTGCAATAAATTACCACCGTTGTGTCATCGCGCTTCTCTTTCTTTTCTATGCAGTCCGACAGTGACCGCGCTTTAGGTCGTGTAGTCGCCTTAACCAATTTGTCAATTGGTTCGTCAGTCTCCTGCATAATCAGCCTATAATGTTCCCACTGCTGGGACACAGGCCTCCTCTCAGTGAGAGAGAGGGGGTCGTACCGAAATCCGCCACGCGGGCCCAGTGCGGGTAGGTGGATGTCACAAGTCTTCGAATATTTGGTTCTAGGATATGCCTCTTCACTCCACTTCGTCTCACAAAGAGGATGCCTGTGTCCCAGCAGTGTGAACATTATAGGCTGATTATGTTATGTACATAATAAAGAGTATTTTATCTTTTATCTTCTTCCTCTCCATCCATCAAAATGTATATTCAAATACTTTATTATTTCACTCATGTAATCTGTATACGCAATTTTATAAGCAATCATCTTAGAACTATAAACTTCTCAATTAAAATCTACATAAAAGGCACCTTGAATCAGAAAGGCAACGAGATTGACAAAGCGATAAACAACAAATTGGGCAAATTCAGATGATACATACTCGTATAATAAATATTAAAAACAAGTTCTTTGTTGTTAAGAACACGTTTTCTCAGACACACGTCATAATGAAGTTTATTATTTAATTTATTGTGTTGCTCAACATGTTAATAATTTGGCTTTATTTGAAACATATTAATTTTTTGTTGGGTGTTATTGGGTGGCGATTAAACTGGTGGCCAATCTGACGATAAGAAGTGGCAGTACCAGAAGCAAAGCAGTTGCGTTGCCAAGTTGCCAAGACAAGGATGAAATGTCTCATACGCTTTTAATTATATCAGCACCCATAGCCTTCAAGCCGGAACGACGGCGACGCTGCTTAGCGGCAGAACAACTACCATACCTATTTCTGCCGCCAACCAGTGTCGAGAGATCTTCGAGATGGAGCTCGTTTGGAGAAGCATGTACTACATGCACAGTCAGTTATAGCAATTAGCTGAGTCACCATGGTTGAGATTTTTTAGAAAACGAATCGATAGAATTTTATAATTCTTTTATTTGAGCAAGGTATATAAAATATAAGAGAATTATAAAATTATATCGATTTGTATTCTAAAAAATCACAACCATTATTTATGCAAAGGTGGGTCAGCTAATTGCTATAACTGACTGTAGGTACATACTTCTCCGAACCAGCTCCATCTCGAAGTTCTCTACTACTCTCAAAAGCGTTCCGCTGACCTTATTCCAATTTTTTTAGGGTAGGCGTAGCATACCTTCTTTTATCTTTTCATTATAAGTTGTCATCTCAGTATTCGTTGTCCAAATCATCCTCAACACAATTCATATTATGTAGTTTCTTTGATATACCTCCCTACATTTATCTCTCTGTGTTCACGGTTGATCAAATCAAATAGAAATTGCACATTATTCCTTCCAAGTTCTGCCAGCATATTGCATTAGAATATGCACACAAAGATATTAGTGTCACCTCAATTCTAGAGTCTTCTCAAGCATTCATGCAATGCTTGCTCAAGCTTACATTAGGACATACAAAACATTGATGTTGTTGCATGAAAAGGTCATTTTAGAGTTTGCTAGCCAACATTAAATAACTAACATCTATTACAACTCTTCATTAAAGGCTTTTCTGGAAAAGTTACCACAATTTTGACAATATCACGTAGGTCATCATTAAAATCGTGGAGATTCAGGATCAGTGAATGTTTTATTTGGACGGTGAGGAGAGAGAAAATATAAACTTAGATTGAAATGAAGCACTTGTCCAACTAATGTAATTTCTACATCTGTAGTGCTATTCCTTAAAAATGTCACAATGAAAACTTAGGTGAAGTGAGCTGTCAATAATTATAATATGTCAATTAATTGAAATTAATTATATTCTTATAATTCCTTGGAGATTCTTGCCCGTTCTTCTCTATAGAGATCTACGTTTTGGAATGGGCAACTAGCTTCAACTTTCTGACTATCTGAACGACTATTTGGCAATTCAAAAGTGCCTGTACTCGTAAATGGTTTAATTGAAATAAAAGCTTTGAGCTTGAGTCAATAGTTCCTAGCATCAGACGGAATTACAGCTGACAAGCTCACTTCACCTAAGTTTTCACGATGAGATTTTAACAGAATAGACCAGCATAGCTATTCACAATCATCCGACAGGCTATCATATCGAAAATGACAGATTTCGAAGCGTATCGAGGGGTTGTGAATACCTATGCTGCAGTTCTTAAGTTTAAACAATTCCCGTATTTTCAAGAGCATTCACATTCTATAATCTGTTTCAATATGTCAAAAACACATCTAATTTTCCTACATTATTGTCAATTTTGATTGTCGCTGGGATGCGATTGCGACTACATTTTGAACGTTTTTAATTACGGGAAAAGTCCTGCAGAAAACCACGATTTTGTGTTAGTAAGTTTAACATGTTTATAAGCTTGAATTCTATGTCTTAACCGAAACGATTTTTATTTCTTGCTACCAACGTTCAACAAGAGATTTAAATTATTACATGGCTATTGCAATGCAAGACAAAGGCCTCTCGTCGGCGATTGACTCAGTAGATTGTTTAATTTTCTTTGAGAAACAAACGAAAACATTGAATATTTTGCTGTCGATATTTAAAACAAAATGGATTCGCCTTGCTCATGTAGGTATTCATGTCTTGCTGATGATATTTTGTTTCTCTAGGGCAATAAAGCTGAGTTGCGTGGTAAAGCTGAAGAGTTTGTTTTGTTTGAACGCGCTAGTCTCTAGAACTACCATTCTGATTTGAAAAATCATTTTGCATTTGATAGCGTTATTCTTGAGGAAGACTATATGCTATTTAAAATCACGCTTGGACTCTTAGGAGCCGAGCAGAAAGAAAGAACGGTAAGCGAAAACGAAGTAATAGCGCGGATATGCGATGCGATGGAACAAGAAATTACACGCGGAGAAAGTCGTGGGCACAATCTAGTTTAATATAAAATGCGACACATTTGTCAAAAAATATGAAGTATACTTACTTAAATATAATTTTCCAATCGCTAAAGATGTTGTCAAGCCCCGCGCGTACCACATGTGGCACGATGCAATAGAAAATCAATTGTGTCTCATTAGCAAAGAACAAGAGATTAAAATAAACTACGAAAAAGCTTAATAAAGTCAGAATTTCGTCTGTTATCTGTCGGTTTTATTATAAAGAACCCGGAAATTCAGACATGACATAACAACTTGAGTTCAAGGTAAGTTTCTATGTCTTATAGGAACTGAAGAATTACCTGTTAAGATTTCTATTGGGTTGACAAAAGCGGATAGTGGTATTGGAGATATTATTTGGTTCAAGAGTAACACGATATTTGGGACTGTTTGTTAAATAATTGTCAGCATGGAGCTAATTTCCCAATAACAAAACGAATAATGTTAAACAAATAAAATGAATGTTATTCGAACACAGCAGGTGAAATTCTGTCATGTTCTTTGAGTTTGCTATGTAAATGGTATAGAACCTAAAACGGTCATAAAATATGTAAGTTATTGTAAAGTAATTGTAGGTATACGGTGAGAATACGGACATTAAATGCTTATCAAGATTACTGATTGAGAACATAAAAAAACAAAGGCATAGAAAAAATCTTGTTAAAGGAAAAAAACGAAAGTAATCAACTGGCATAAATTATCAAAAGAATACTAATCGGTTGAATGTTATAGAAAAAGTTATAAAATAGCAATCTTGACCTTAAAAATAAATCTTTACAACCTTGAACGGTATTAATGAAAGAAATTTCACTAAGTCGACCGAAGCCAATGATTCATCAGAGTCAAGAACACTCTAATTGCAGTCTTAATGACAAGAAAACAGAGTTCAATACTCTTCAAAACGAACTACTTACACAAAGTTTTTAAAAATCACTCACAGGCTCACAAAAAGCACCAAACTTAATACTAGTACTTACACATTTCATTCATTTTGAGTGACAATCAAACCATTTCTTGCATTTGGTTCCCACTGTAGCGAACACTTAAAACCCGTGGGAATCTAATTTCACTTGAGAAAGTGTTCCAAAGATATATTATTTCACACAAAAAGTACATAAAAACCAATGACACTCACACTTTTACGAATAATTGCGAAAGGCCCTAAATTAGTACCCTGAGGGATTCTATAACAACTTCCTTCGAGTTTAGAAGTTGTGTGCGCAAGCGCAACGTCCGCTTACCGTGGGCGGTAGGACCGTATGACGCGTATTTGAAATTGACGTATCATAGCACGCTCGACCTGTTAAACCAACCGGTATCATCGATGTATACAGTATCCAACGCTTGTTCGAAATCCAGATCAGATTTTTTTGGTAGAAGTGAACCAGAGATGGTTTGTTTTGAATTGAAAGTTATAGTTTGGGGATTAAATTAGGAGTGAAGTGGTAGTAGGGTAAAAGAGGGGGATTGGAGACTGAACGGTATATGTTTATGTTTGATGGTACGTATGGCACGTGCCCTATGTCTGTGATGACTATCCCGTAACAGATGGTTGAGGAGAATCTCTTTATTTTTGTTAGGGACTTTTGAACTTGGTTTGGAAGTGTTAATTTTGGTACTTTTGTTATTGTGTGTTTATTTGAAGGTAACAAGGGAGGTTTTTAACTTGAATTTAGTATAATTATGTTAAACACTACAACAGGTTAAAAACTACGAGCGGAAGTTGCTTGGATTAGATCTTCAGTAATTTGTCAATCATTTTAAATATTTGTATTGAAGGTAGTATTTAAAAGTACGTTAGAGAAATTTCTTCGTTTTTCTGTCATCAACTTTCTGTATTCTCGATAGGTTTTTTTTTAAATTTTCTACATAATTAATCAATTTAATTGATTAATTATGTAGAAATTTTATAATAATTATAATTGATTCAATAATAAGTATTATAACCGAAAAAGAAATCCCTTATCTGCTTCACATACGACATCCGTTCTGTCTGTTACACATACTTAACCCAGATCGCACGAAGCATATTAATATGTATGTTATTTACATAAAATATGTGCATTAAATACCTCTATTATGATCGACACCTAACTATCTACGACGCAGATTCTGAGTAACGATAAAATAAGAATAAGACAGGTAGTAGAAACTCGAAGAAACTCTGAAAAGAACTCTTCCTAGGTAGTCCCATCAGCTGGGTAATTGCGTAACACACTAACAGTAGAAATGGCTTTCATTTTGACAGTTCAACAACATTCATTGCGTTATTTACGTTGTTGAAGAGACAAATTTTTCGAACATATGAAACGATGGATTACAGAATAATCTTCAAAATGATTCAGATTGAGATTGATAGTGTGCTATGTATTTAGGGTACTGGTCTGATTCGGCTGCCAAGCAGCGTTGCTGTTTCCCGGATTGAACGATGTACAGACGCCAGCACATCAAGCTACCCGAACCTGTCAAATTTTCCCAATCAACCTTGGACCTTATGCTTCAGCGATAAAGTTGAAAATCTATTAAAGAAATTTGACAGATTGTAGTTTCGGGTAGCTGGATGTGCTGTCCGCGGTGATGCTGGGCCTCTTTTATAATTATAGCTGATAGCTATCAGTCTACAACGCAAATTAAACTGAAACAATATAGGTGTAACACAATGACTTGGAATTAGCTGCGCAGCGGATTTAACGAAACGATCGTTTGTGCAGGAAACTGTTCATTTACTTCGGCATAATGGATGCGAGCGATAATGCACTTGTAATAATCGTATATAATGGTATCATCAAGCTGATGGAGTTTGGAAGCTTAGCAGGAACAAAGGCGCGGTAAGTAAGCATCGCCTGAATCTGGAGGACTGTCTTCACATGGTGTCCAAATTTTACGATCATGTTGTTGTGCCGAAGAAATCACAACGACCAATCAAATACTTAACTTGGTAAGAGATTTGAGAATAGTTTTAAGAAATCCATGGACTAAATTCATGATACAGGCCTTTAGCCCACCTGATGGGATCATATACAGACGCCAGCACATCAAGCTACTACAATCTGTCTTTCTTTAATAGATTTTCAACTTTACCGCTAAAGCATAAGGTTCAGAGTTGATTGGGAAAATTTGACAGTTTCGGGTAGCTTGATGTGCTGGCGTCTGTACCTTTTTTCTTGGTAATTGAGCCGATGCCGACTATTCTGCCAAAACAAATGTTACCGCTGTCTTTAAAGACACCTATCACATCAAGCTTAGGGGCTTCCTAAAGCGTAGCCAAATGCTAATTCAAAGAAAAATAAAAAAAAATACCAACGGTAGATAACTTCAACGGCACTGAAACCCTTAAAATTGGGACAGCAAAACAGCAGAAATTTTAAATCTGTAGGTACCTACACCCAAAATACTATCGATAGGTCTTTGCATGTTATTCTGTCGACTTCTAGTCTTCCAGTGCGGTTGAATATTAGAATTTCATCACCCACTAACACAGGTGAATCCCATCCACAAAACTTGCGGGGTAACTGCGTTACACACGTAAAATGACAATTAATAGCAATAGGTTTTGTTTTGACAGTTCACCCATGTTCATTGCGTTATTTACGTTGTTGAGCAGAAGAACTTTTCAAATCTATGAAGCAATGGATTAGCAATATCCTTCCAAACTATCTGATTGAGATTGAAAGGTTTGTTATTACAGCAAATCGAGTTTCCAAAAAAGTTCGTCGTTGTAGTGATGTCTCTCTGTCCTGTCACTCATATCTGAGAGGTATTCAAAAGCTCGTTGTGTCTATTAACAGCGGTTACTGCTGTACACTAACACTTGCTAATTATCGTTGTATAGCGTCTGTATAATTACACAACGCTTTGTCTTCTTCTTTCGAAATTCAAATTACTGACGACTGAAAGAGAGAAATAGGTGTGTAATCATCTGATACTTATAATACGTTTATTAGTAAGGGGGATAAATTGAAAGAACTGTTTTTATATTTCTATGGCTATATACTACGGGGTGGTTGGGACATCGCCGCGCAACATGTTATCATGGATTCAGCACATCATTCTGAACCAGCGTTGAAATTTTTCACCGCTTATAAAAAAAAAAAATGCAGTTCCATAAATTTTGAACGCGTCGTTATTGCACTTTTCTAAAAACCTTTTTTTTTTTTTTCAAAAAAATTCCATGCTACTTGCGCGTCGATGCCCTGCCACTAACGTCAAAACAAAAATACTTTGTTTAACTTTAGCTGTCAGCTGTCATGTATGTAGTTCGTCCATAAGCGATGCGGCTATTAGCCTATTGCCGAGTCCGGAAGAAAAAACCCGTTAAGAACTATGAGTCATTTCCCGTTTGAGTTGGAAGGGCCAATTAGCTTTATAGGTCACCATGGTCTGTATGGCTGTGATGTGGTGCCATTTTAATTATCAATATCGCACATTATCGACTGTAATGTAAAGTGGGTTAGTCGTATTTGAACAAATGTTATGTATCAATCAATATGTATAAAAAAGAACGGAATATGATCAACTAGACAGGGGAAGAGCTCGTAACTAAATAATAACAGCTATGGCATTAAGTCCGCCTCTGTACTGTGTGCTTGTGCTTGTGTGCTTGAAGTATTAAATAATTAAATTAAATAATTGAGAGGGCGAAGGGGCGCGGGGGGGGGGAATTTCACGCGGACGAAGTCGTGGGCAGAAGCTAGTTACAGACATATGAGACATTTCAGTTTTGTCTCTGGGTTGTGAACGCACCTGTGATGTCACTGGTATTGCAACCATAATAGCATCACAATAGTTTTCGCAGTGTTGTTTTTGTCTGTAAAAATCTCACCGCGCAAAACTTAGGTGTAGTGAGATGTTATTCCACCTGATACTAGGGATTTACGAGAAGAAGAAGAGAAGAAGAAGAAAAGAAGAAGTAGTGAAGAGTATTCTATTCTATTGAGAATGTTGACAGCTCACTTGACATAAATTTTCGCAATGAGATTTGTACAGAAAAGCTCATCAACTCTGGGCAATCTGTATCTTTTGTTTTTAATTAATCTACCTACTAAATACACAAAATGACACATGAAAAGGAATGTAATGATTCGTTTTTGTTTTTCATATCAACAATGAAGATCATAATATTGTGCTGCACACCAGCCATGCTATTCTGTAGAAATCTCACCGTGAAAACTTAGGTGAAGTGAGCTTAAAGTGAGCTGTCAAAAGTGTCAATCCCTAGCATTAGTTGGAATGACAGCTCACTTTAAGCTCACTTCACCGAAGATATCACGGTGATCTTTTTACAGAATAGCACCGCAGGATTGATTCACAGATGTAGGTAGATGACTAAGGTCCTTGGAAAACCAGGGGGAATGCAGTATGTTTGTCACCGAGTGTCACTCAACGTTAATATTCTCTAATGACCTTGTATAAGAAGAAACCTTAATTGTACATCTGCACAATAGCAATACTTACAAACATTCTTATAATATGTAGCGGTATCTACACAGCCACATGCGAACAACGCGTCATACTGACGTCATGCAAATCCTGCATCTCGCAAGCAGAGTTTTCCGCGCAACTAGTATAGATACAACGGCCTGACATGAATCATCGGGCAGTTGCCCGCCAGACACAACACCCGTCTGGTCGGAGGATCCTCCCTTTTCTATAGAGTATGAGTGAACTTTACACCCTGTTCCTCATACCTCTATAATATAACAATGACAATGTTGAGGACAAGATAAAACGCAGTATTTTCAAATTTACGATTGGAACCGCTCTTCAAACGGAAACTCAGCAAGGATGCTTTGCAGCAGAAAAAAACAGCACATACTACATACCTTAATGGAATAGTACTACCTTTACTACAGGTAGTACTTTTTGGACGAAGTATTAATAACCTACTTCAAAAAATTAGGGAGGTTTAAAGAGGTGCAAGCGATGAGTTTAAAACAAGGAGCGAGCGTTGCTACTAAGGTTGTCCAGAAAGCCATACATACTAGTAATGGAATGGCTTTAATTTTGACAGTTCTACAACATTCATTGCTTTATTTACGTTGTTGAGCACACAATTTTATCGAATATATGAAGCAATGGATTAGTAATATCCTTCAAAATGATTTAGATTGTGATTAGTGTATTACGCAATTAGGATGCCGATCTTTTGACCTTTGAGGAGGCACACCCTGAACAGTCAGCCCCTCTACAAACACTGCAAACTGGACAATCTTTTTACCCGACTACGGCAAAGGAAAAAGGAGGGTTATGATTTTGACCGGTATTTATGTATGTTCATCTGTTCCCTCATAACTTCTAAACTTGTCTTAATTAGACAAATGAGGTATCGTTGGAAGCGTCTTGATCGTCCGCTGGTTATAGGCTATGTGACTTAGCATAAAATTGAACATGGCGCTCTCTAGCGGACATAAACTCATGATCTAAAAAAATTTTTTTTAATCATTCTGTATTGTGTATCAAATAAAAGGGCTTATTTAGCACATTAAAAAAAAAAATTACTGAAATAAGCCCCAAAATAATTAAATAAAAAATAAGTTTAAAAACTAAAACCCCACTACTGAAAAGGATGAAACAAGAAAGTACCTTCCCGTGGTCGCATGCCGCCGTACTAACATATAATAAGCTATGGTAGCATGCGACCATGGGAAGGTACTTTCTTGTTTCATCCTTTTCAGTAGTCGAGTTTGTTTTTAAACTTATATTTACTAAGACAGAAGCTATTCTCGTTTACCTCGTGCCGTCACGACACGACAGATCATTGTAATCTCTAAGAACAAAGTATTTGACGTATACAAGCGTGAAGGTTGAGTATTGTTTCAAAAACCGCTCAAGATGTCATTATGCCCATACGCTAGCGTTAATATAGCGTAACGATATCAAAACCAATCCTTAGACTAATCAATGACGTCATAGGGTTGCCCCTTAATCTATTTAGACGACTTTGGCTCTTCGTGAAAGGACTTGTTGAGAAGTACTACCATCATCAACCTCTTGGCCATTTTGGAGTCGGCGCAGCTCTTTTTTAGGGTTCCGTGGTTACGGAAACCTAAAACCCCCCCGCCATTTTTCCCGCCGTTATTTCCTATGGAGTTCCATAGGAAAAAACATCCATGTGACATCTGCCAACCCGCACTGTGGCTGCGTGGTTGATTAAAGCCCACTCCCTCTGACTGAGAAGAGGCCCGTGTCCCAGCAGTGGGAACATTATAGGCTGATTATGCTATACAGTCTATTATGAGGAGCTGTCAGCCTGTGTTACAACCTAGGCGAAATTTCTCACAACATAATACCTTATTATTAATATTTTTGACAGCTGTCAATTTACTCAAAAATGCAGGAAGCAAATTGCGGATGCTGCTAGCCCTAATGACTAAATAACAGGCATGCGTACGAGTTGAAATACATCACACAATAGTCAATTATTTGTCTTATGTCATTCTATTGTTTTATCGCCCTGTCGAGCTACACAATTCACTGGCATTTGAATATTGTCTGAGGACAGAAGGACGCGACACAGACCGGAATGTAGGTCTGTAGAATATTTCGTTATTACTCCACCAAGGATTGACACTAATGACAGCTCCCAAAAACTAAGTTTTCACGGTGCGATTTTTACAGAATAATTCGGCTGAATAAATACGGAACACATACATTAAAGTATGTAATCATTAATAATTCAAAAACGCAACACACTAATTAATCAAACGTTACAATTTTCCGACCGCTAAACGCCGCTTAGTGAAGCGGCAAATTGCTAAGTTTTTAACCAAGGAAGCGAAGAAAATAATGTACGTCTGTGGTATGTTATTTGTTGAGGTCTACATAACCTAGAAATTATGGGTCGTGGCGATGGGAATGGCTTGGTTAGTTGGCAGATAGACTGTGACAGTTAACTTGACGTTAAGTGATCTTCCCCAGGCATGGAATTAGTATGTACGATATAGAGGGTACTAGGTTCCTAGTTTCTGAAAACTTGGGCCAATCTCATCAAATAGGTCTTTACTTTAGAAAAGAGCGGGTGTGTTGGCGTATAAGTAATTATAGGTATTGATTTTGCCGATAAGTGACTTTATTTTTGACTGACCGACTTCTTGACAATTCAAAAGTGCCTGTAAATGGTTTAATTGAAATAAATGCTGTGAGTTTGAGTGAAATTCAGTGTAGAATGTTTTGGTCTTGGAAATAAAGAATCCCACCAAAAACATTTTCATGTAGAATGTTGCCAAGACGAGACCATATGGCTCGAACTGTAAAAAAGTTATCAGATCTCATGTGTAGCCAAGCTTCTAACTCTACAAGCCCTAACTTCACAAACTCTACACCTTGTCAAAATATGGAATCTTGGTAGTTTCGTGACTACAAGAACTATTATAATAACAGAAAAGTAATGAACAGTGAATACATTTTTCACCTTACGCCGATGTGATGGTAGCAAAACGGCCAGGCCACATACTTTGCTAATAGGCTCGCCCCCTATTACATGAGACTTAAACATTTAACTGGCGAAATGTAGGTGCAATTATAGCCTACTAGCTGCGCACCGCGGTTTCACCCGCATAAGTTTCGATCCTGTGGGAATATCGGGATAAAAACTAGGTACTTATCCTATGTCCTTTCCTCAAACTATCTCTATACCACATTTCATCTAAATCGGTTCAGCGGTTTAAGCGTGATGAGGTAACAGACAGACAGACACACTTTTGCATTTATAATACTTGTTAGTATGGATAGATATACATACATACATAATCAGCTCCCACTACTGGGACACAGGCCTCCTCTCAGTGAGAGGGAGTGGGCCGTAATCCTCCACGCGGGCCCAGAGCGGGTTGGCCAAAAATTCGCAGACATGTGACCTGTCCCATGTCTTCGAATTTTTGGTTCTAGGACATGGCGGTTTCCTCACGATGTTTTCCTATGGATAGGTATGATGCCTGATATGCTTCTGCCTAATCCTCCGGGGATTAAAGGCGTGATGTTATTACATGTGGTCGCGGTCGTTGAGATGCCTAAGATCAGAAATGCCGTTTACATAGTAGTCACTGCATAATATTGAAGACTGTGTCTTTACACAGTGTTGTTCGCATTTAATTACGAGCGCTCAATGGCTCATGCATATTCTTAAACAGATCCATTCAGTTGTTAATGAAAGCATTCAGCTCAGTTGACGGGTTAACAACAATATTAGTAATGTCCACCGCATTCGTAACCTCTTGACTTCTCGGTTACGCGCAACAAATTGCCACTTAGACCACAGATTAACAAACATCGGTTATTAAAGCAATATGGCGTATTTTTAACCGACTTCAAAAAAGGAGGTTCTGTATTCGACCCGTATGTATGTATGTATGTTTGTATGTCCGCGATTTTCTCAAAAACTAATGAACCAATTTTGATAATTCTTTCACTAATAAACTACAAAGTGATAAATAACTTTAATTTCGGAAGTCGGTGTCAAAAAACGAAAATGCGGAACCAACGACACCGACTTCCGAAATTAAAGTTATTTAACACTTTGTAGTTTTTTTTTAAGTCGGTTGTTTTTTTTGTAAAAGTTTTTTTTACGGATATTTGACAATTAATTTTTGTTTCATAAAGGACATGATTTTTTTTACTTAGATCATTTCTTCTGCATTCAACAAGGATAATATTATGTTACGTTCAAACTCAATAACTGTTTTATAAATAAGTAGGTAAATAAAAGAAAATTATCGGTAATTATTTTGTTATCCTGTTCAATCAGGTACAATAAAGAATAGTAACAGCAAATTGCCGCCAATGAAGTGTATTTTGTTAAATTTTTTACGAGATGTAGATATTTTAACCCTTTAACCGCCCGACATCACATCAGTTGGCGTGCCCCCAGCGCCCGGCACAGTGAATCGAAAAATAAATACCTACAACAAAGAGGGATGTGCAATACCTAACTTTTCGATGTCGATATTTCGTTTTAATAACGACATTTGCACTACAACTCGACCAAGCTAAGTTTGCACCTCGCGTCGATTACATCACACTGACGCTTAGGTACGGGCTGCAAAAAGAATTCGCTATGACTTGTAAACAAATGTTTGTTAGATTTTATTTTGCATTTATTGTTTTTAACATTATATTATACATATGTACCTACACGGGTACACGCCGCATTCCAGCGAGGTGCAAACTTAGCTTGGTGGAGATATAGGTACCTACTACTTACCTTACGAAATTATTCGGCATTTTTCGCAAGCCAGTAAAACAAAAAGTGTTTAAAAATTTGAACGATTTATTAATTAGTACTTAGGCTAATCACAGTAAAATCAGTCCAGAGAAGAAAAACTATTGAGAAATAAAAGTAGTGGTAGTCGTCATGATAAATTTCTGTCATGTGCATTTATCGACATACGAACGTAAAACTACATGCACAATCACAACGCTGATGGAAAATTCCAGAAGTCGGCACGCGTTTATGACGTAAGAAGCGGTCGTCTTTATCCGACCGTGGCGCAGGGCGTACTAACAAAGTAAGTTTCGGAACATGTAGGTTAGGGATGGGAACCATCAATTCAGTCGCTGACATTTCACAAGTAAATTTACTTAATTTTAAAGGAATTAAATGAAATAATTACAAATATTTGAAAAAAAAAATGTTTTATTAACAATTGCTGTATTTGTTTTAAAGTAAATTAGTCTGTATAACGAGAAATATTTTGATTTATGTTTATTTTTGTATCGGTAAATCTTGGCATATGTCCCGTCCCTCATGTCGGATTTTGTCGTCATGGGCGTTGCACATCAATACAATTTTCTAAAAATAATGTTAGTAATTCATCTAACTTTGAACATTATTTTTATGACTTCTAATTAAGAGACTTAAAGTGTATTAAACTGTAAATGATTACTTAGTTAACAATTTACCTAAAATAAACATATTTTTGATAGAATACAGCGTAATTAAATAACAAAGCTGATTAAACAAGCAGTGATATTTTGGTCGTAAATATACGACTCTGGCGAAATGGGCCCGAAAATATTTGTCGGATTAATCCGACGTAGGCGGTTAAAAGGTTAATGATCTTTAGAAAATAAATCATCATCTGCCTAGTCTTTTCCCAACTATGTTGGGGTCGGCTTCCAGTCTAACCAGATGCAGCTGAATACCAGTATTTTACATGAAGCGACTGCCTATCTGACCTCCAAAACCCAGTTACTGGGTAATACGATACCCTTGGTAAGACTGGTTGTCAGACTTTCGGGCTTCTGACTACCCGTTACGACTGTTAAAGATCCACGAATGACAGCCGGGACCAACGGCTTAACGTGCTTTCCGAGGCACGGAGGGGTCTCGGTATGTAAAGATTGTCACCCATCCACAGACCAACCGCGGCAAGCGTAGCTTAACCTGATCGATCGACCTGGGCGGCTGTTATTATTATGCCACGGGCACCTTAGAAAATAAAATGAATCTTTATTTTTAAAGTCGCCAAGCATAGCATTGAGTCATTTTATGAGTTTAAATAATATAAATCAATAAAGCTGTAAGTACCAATTTTACAAAAAGTTTAAATTATTGTTAGCCCCAGTTGACGAAACGCCATCTAGCGTAATAATAAAAACAAATGAAAGGACAATTTATCACAGTGGTCAATGTCCTTAAAAATGTATAGGTATACCAAAAACATGGCGTCTAGAAGTCGCGTGGGTAGTTCAATCCGTCGGTTTAGCAACCTGACCCACAATGAGGCTGGTCGCCCACTTGATCAAGATCTCAAACATAATTGTTGGGAAGCTATTTAAAAATCCATAATTGGATTCTGCTACAGTTATTACCTTATTACTTATTAGATACAAAGCTTGGCCTGCGGCTACGTCGATTGTTAAAGTAATTTTGTAAAGTTTCGACGTTTATTATAATAAATATAAGTTCAGCCGAGTTTTTTGCCTTTCAACCTGAACCTAGGCTGGCTTATCAGTAGGAAAAGAACTTGATGAAAAGTGGTGACTGCCACCTGCCGTGCAAGGCTTGCAACACGCAAGAGACTGGTGATCTTAGTGACAAATATATTTATGCACCGAGCTTTATAGCGAGAGGTCGTGAATTTAAACCCGATGCACTATTAACGTTAATCAACGCCAAGCACATTTTTTGGAAAGAACATTGCTAATAAATTCCCATAATAAAAGTTGTAAATCTCAGGTGCCTATAATTTCAGAGGGATTATTTAAAAGATACAGCAACACAGCATGGCAGTAATAAGAATAGAGAATCTAAAATGATCTCACTGCTGGGACACGGCCCTCTCGGTGAGCGGGAGTTGGCCGTAATCCACCCCGCAGGTGCCCGCAGGCCCAGTGCGGATTAGTGGAAGTCACATGTCTTCGAATTTAAGGTTCTAAGACATGCCGGTTTCCTCACGATGTTTTCCTTCATCGTTTTGAGAGCAGTGATGATGAAATTAAATACACAAAATGTCTGCCTGGGTTCGGTTTCACGACAAAATGTATTGAATATACACACACTCGAAATCTATCTTCGAGTGTGTGTATATTCCATGTATTTAAATGTAGAATGGTTAGGATCTTAATCAGCTAGCCAGTCAGAATAAAATTGTTGCTGCCTTCCCACATAGCTTCCTTATGAATTTGAATCCTGAATTCAGTGTACTGAAATAAACGCTTTAATATACTCGAAGTAGGAGGTTCTTCAATGCGCTTTTAGAAAATGTCGGTCTTTCATTAACTCATAATATTTTTGGCACATAAATCCATCGTAATAAAACATTCAATAAGGTTACCAATTGACTGCAGAAGCCATATTGTTATGAAACAGTTTTTATACTTATTTTAAATTAGGTCAAACTGCGCTGAAAATTGCTGAAACTAGGAAACGCTGTCGTAAATTCAGCTGAAACTGATTCCTACTTGGAAGGTAGCCACGAAAGTGCAGTTAACAGTTATGGTGCACTGGAAATGACTGAAAATCTGCTATTTTCAGCGAATTTGCAGTTATTCACTGTGGTATTTTGAATTTTTATTGCACGTTTTCGCGTTTATGAGAATATTTTTGAGTTAACTGCCTCATAGTTCACTGTGCTGTGTGTGGGGCTTGTGGCTAAGTAATAACAGCCGCACAGAGCCATCGATCAGGTTAAGCTACGCTTACACTACGCGAATGTTGAAGAGTTTGTTTGTTTGAACGCACTAATATCTGGAACTAAAAGTCGGATTTCAAAATTCTTTTTGCTTTTGGTAGCCTAATTCTTGAGCAAAACTAAGATATTAGGGTAACGGGATCGTCCGAAAGAGTTACCGCTGCCCCGGAACATAAAGGGCTAAGGAAGGAACACGGGTGGGTTTTAGTCAGTAAGAGTCTGACACTCCATTCCGCTCCACCCAGAGCGGGAGGAGTCATTAAATGATTTCCCATCCAAAAAAAAAAAAGGCTAAGATATTAACACCACGCTAGGACCCTTAGAAGACGAGTAAAAAAAAAAGTAAGAAAGAACGCTAAGAAAAACGAAGTTATAGCACAGGCAGGCGATGCGATGACACGGGGTGGGTCGAGGAACAGGAAATTTCACGAGGACGAAATCCCGGACAGAAGCTGAAGCAGCCGACCTATTCTGTTAAAAAAAAAAGCTCACCGTGAAAACTTAGGTGAAGTGAACTTAGAGTGAGCTATCATTCCATCTGTTGCTAGGGACTGACACTATTGAAAGCTCACTTCATTATGTTTTCACGGTGAGATTTTCACAGAATAGCACTACAGTATAATCGATGTACATATTTATTATGTAAGTAAGTAATGTCTGGCAGTACAATAGCTTAAAGTTCAATGGTTTGTTGTCGTTATTATCACACAACCGACAGATAAGCGTCGGTCGGTTCCTGTGTGTTGTAATCGTTATGACCAATACAAATATAGGTACATATCGTACACCCCGCTTTCTTAGAACGGACCAACCTAACCTATCACCGTGAACTGGACATAGACGTCCCCTAAACACGGACATGGAATTAAACAAAGATTTAAATCGTTAGTTTCGACCTACCACGTGTAAAAAAATCAAAATTCGCGTGTCTAAATCCGGTGAGGGCAAATCTGGCGATTTTTTTTTTTTTGGGATTAAAGATTTATTATTTTGAAGAGGGCAATTAACCGGTTGAATGCCGTAATTACCGAAACAATTAAAAAGCCATTGTGTCTCATGTGGATCTACGATCTACGAAGGGTTTAAAGCCAGATCAATTGGAAACCACTCCTAGATTTTTGGTTCAAATTTAGCTTTTCCGGAATTAGATATGAGTTAAATAAAACGCACTAACTTTTGGGACGCTCTCAATTTCGACTGCCAATTTACTCACTGTATACTTAATGGTACAGAAATGAAAAATCGATGCATCGCACGCAACGTTTGATGAAGAAGTCCAGTAAACAATATTATGCACAGCATTTTTCATCACCAGTGGTATAGCTTCGCACATTGGCCAGGATCCATCAAAGATTTTTCATGCATTGCAATAATTTTATCATCCAGATAATCACTTGTTAATCACAAATAATCACATTTCAGCATTCATTATTCTTACAGTACATACTAATGCCATGCTTCTTAGAGTGCAGAATGCGTTGATGTCATATTAATCAATTGACGTCAAAAGTGCGCCAAAATTAGCCAACATGGATGCCTTTTAAAAAGTTAATATAAGAAAACACACATATTTCTTTGTATAATTTAGTGTAGGTATTGATGTTAATCACACAAAAACGTTGTTTAAATGAATATTACCTTCTTATCCACCTGAAGAATCGGTTCCCCCCTTTCTTCCCGCTATTTTTCTTCTTTTTCCCCATTCTTTTCTACAATTATCATACGGCACAAACACTTTTATACACTGTCTATTAAAAAGTATTTATATCACTTATAGTTTTTACGTAAAGACCACTACGCTCACTTCGTCACGTATTTCTGACCGATACAGGACCCTTCGAGGCTCTTAGGATAAAAAATACAGAATTAGACACTAAAATTAGTACTGTAACCCCAAAAACAGTTATTAACAAAAGCGTTTATTTACAAAAATTACGGTTATTCTTAAAAAAATATTTACCAAGATGGCCGACGTTATAATCTATGAATTAAATCGAAAGTTTAGAAGCGCGCGTTGGCCTGTGCGCGCGCATACTGGCTTGTGCCGTCGACGAAATTAGACGCAAAAAAAAAAAAACTATAGATGCACATCTCGAGAAATGCAGCGATGATTTTATTTTGGTACTGACTACTGAAGAGATTATTACGATTCCTGTAGACTGTTTGCCCTTTTCGTGTGTAGTCACATTAAAGGGGGGGTGGGTTATCGATACATTTTTGATTCGATACAATTGAAATTTTCCTGCAAAAGAATTGAAAGTAAAATTAATGTTTAAACTAGCATTTCTTAAAAATTATTTAAAATCTACAAAAACTGTCCGGGCGAATCTTTGATCCCGTCAAGCTCCGCGCGTATCCTATTTGATACGAAACAATAGAAAATCAATTGTGTCTCATTAGCGGAGCTTAAGAGGTCACGTATAATTTACAAAAGAAATATTTATTCTTCACATGGCGAAAAATTTTGCCAGACGCAATTTTTGTACTGCACTGTTGTGAACTTTTTTACTGAACTTTGAATTTTTTTACAGAAATGAAAGCTACGCTATGACTTTCTTCAGCTGTAAAGGTACTTCTCTGCCCAATCACGTCAAACCTGTTCCAAATAGACCGAAACTTGCGGCCAAATACCCAAATGGAACTAGACTTTAAGTCACCGTTAATTATTATGCTGTTTCTGTCACTTCAAAGTATCTTGGAGCGATAGAAATACTTTTAGCAACGTCCTAAATCTTTTAAGTATTCGGGTTCCAACAGTTATGGGCCAAATTTACCACAATGTGGGTGTTAAAAAACGTCTGGCGACATCGAGGCAGGCCCAGGAGAAGATTTCGGAACAAGCTTGGCGCCTACAGACAGGGTTGCTCCACATTAGAGACAGCGAGTAATGGAAAGAAGAAAGCGATGCCTTTACCCTGCAGTGGGACAACTTAATTGTAAAAAAATAATTTATCGATTCATGGATTTATACAAAACATACAACATCCCTGTCATGTAGAATAATCCCAAAAAGTAAAAGGGCAAATGAAAATATATTTAGATCCACTGCAGTGAGTCACAAAGATCTATATCAGGACGCGAAGAGATTCAAATTCAACATTATTTGATGTGGCTAACTGATGATGGTTGCTAATGAAAATCGTGTTGAAATCGTGAAACAAATGTGTAGAGTAAAGCGAGTAAACAGATGGATAGACTACGGGTCATAGAGGGATTGTAAATTAAAGAAGTTATGGGCGTGTTGAATTAATGGGAATGTGTGTAAAATTATAACTTCAGCAGAAGTAGGTAGGAAGTTTAGGTTAAGCCAACAGTTTCTTGAGATATTGAGATTCAGACACAAACGGAAGAAAACATGGAAGTTTTTTTTCTAAGAAAAGTTAAGCTACGATTGCCGAGGTCGATTCGTGGATCAGACCATCCACTATATATCGAGACCTCACAATGCCTCGGAAAGCACGTTAAGCAGTTGGTCCAGAAGTCATTCGTAGATCTTTGACAGTCGTTACGGGTAGTCAGAAGCTCAAAAGTCTGACAGCCAGTCTTACCAAGGGAGATCGTGTTACCCAGTTACTGGGTAGTGGACGTCAGATGGGCAGTTGCTCCATGCAAAAAACTGGTATTCGGCTGCATCTATAGATTGGAAGCCGACCCCAACATAGTTGGGAAAAGGCTATGCAAAATTGATTAATTGAAGGAGCTTTATTTCCGAAGATTCAGACCGAGTTCTTTTAAAATAAAAATACTGGCAAGTGATGAATGATGGACTGTTTTTTGTATTTTTTACACTTGCTATTCAGACTTCCGAAGCAATAGCATATAAAGAAAAACAAACCCATGATTGCATCAGAATGGAACACTATTTGGGAAGCTTCCAACTGTCTGCTGTAAGCTTTGATGCAGCAAGGAAGTCACGAAAACTAGCCAATATTTGTGTCAAACTAATAATTGGCGGAAAATTGAGAATTGCTGACAAGAGGGGCCCCTCTTGTCTTGTCTCTAATGTTTAGCTAAATATATATGTGAATCATCTTGAAGTACGGGCTACATTTTTGTTCAGGTAATTTTGTAACTGAACATCACGAAAGCTATCATGAGCAAAATCATAAAATGTCATCTATGTAAGATAAAATAGAACGTATCTGCCGTGATCTTTATAGGATCAAAGCTTTCTACATCTAGTTACAATAATTTAAGTTAAAATGGGATAGTTTCTTGCTGACCGCTACAGATGCAAACACCAATTTATATGGAGAAGAATTCTTCGATCGATTATGTTGAAAGCTGGTTTAAAAGTTGAAGAAGCTTTTGAAAGCTTCTTAACGTTAAGTGCATCTCCCCGCAAAAATCTGGATATACCGATTATCTATGGTAAAACCCGGATAACAAACTTTCTAGTTTCAGTCTACAGTTCGGCCGACGAAAGAATGCGTTCTTGACGCCCGTCAGTTTCATACAAACGAATAAGTGTTTTGCGAATTTGATCTTTATTAACTACTAGAATTGTCGCACTAAAAGTTATCAGGATTGCATTTTCTCGATGGCCGGACTGTAGCAACTGTCACAAGACTAGAACGTTAAATGCTTTTCGAAAAATGAAGAGACTGCTGCAAGCACTCTTTGACTTCGCAGGAAGATAAACAATCCGCCACGATCGCGGGATTCCACGCAATTAATGTAAAGTATCAGAACCAAAAAAATATAACAAAAAGGTAAACATTATTACGTCACCGTGATGCAACCTCGTTTGGGCAGCGTCCAACTCTTAGATAAGAATGAGGAAACGACTGAAATAGTCACCCAGTGGACGCGGATAATTCTAACCATTCGTCTATTTGTAAATACTGTACGTTGACCAGTGTTTTCAGCGAAAACTACACGACTTTCGCGCTAATAGACGCCTTAACGAAATCAGTCGAAGAGGTCAAGGAGAAATATTTGGAGGAGATGGCAACCTTACATAACTGGAGAGGCACCTGAGGGAGAAGAAGAGGAAGCGAAATCACGTTCTCTGGAAGGAGTAACTGACGTTATACCTGCATGTGTGACTCCCGGGAGTAATGTAACACCAGATAATTTATTGTATCTTATCAGAAGAAGACTGGAAAAGCAATATTATTATCATGGGCTGAAATGACAGGAAGAGCGTGTTTCTTCATGTCTAAGAAGAAAAGTCGTTGCTAAAAAAATTCACATGTTGTCAAAAATCTCCTTGAACCAAAACATAATCAGCCTATAATGTTCCCACTGCTGGGACACAGGCCTCCTCTCTGTGAGAGGGAGTGGACCGTAATCTACCACGCGGGCCCAGTGCGGGTTTGTAGATGTCACATATCTTCGAATTTTTGGTTCTAGGACATGCCGGTTCCTCACGATGTTATTTTTCATCGCCGTTTTGAGTGCACCAAGGGCGCAACATTTATTTGAACAACGTTGAGTGCTCCAGTGCTCTTTTGGAAACGACATAGAATATTAAGGTCACGAAAGTACACGTGATAGTAGATAGCCATACAAAAATACAATATTTAGTTGGTAGGTGTAAGTTTTTTAATACCTAACTATTCCACGTAAAACTGTGTTGCTGCTCAGTCATCGTCGGAAATTCTGACCAAAGAATAGTTAAGATTAGACCGCTTAAGTATGATGGGTATAGTTTCGAGAAACCATAGTGGATTCCATGAAGATAAGGAAGGCTACCCACCTTGTTCAATCAACTAAATGGGTTTCAAGATAAATAAAATACTTGAGTTTCGTGATATCGCATAAGGAATTGGTGTCTGCGTATTCTTGGTTATGGCGTAGACGATGCTGGTCAAAAACCTGTTAATTGATTAGATTAATTATCTTCATAGTTTGCTCACGAGTTTGTTAGTCACTTCTAAGGCGGCGATTCGAAAATTGGATGAAAATTGAGTGAAGATTCAAGGACGCGTCATGTTTAGGCGCATTTTGTTACATGAGAGAGACCTCTCATGTACCAAAATCGGTCTCACACTAAATCTCTCTCTTATTCTTTATTTTTTAGGAAGAATAGAATAGAATAGAATACTCTTTATTATGTACACCATATAAATAAGATAAGATTGACTTCTATTACGTGAACGGTGCACGCGTATTGTTTTTTGTTAGAATAAGTGGCTTTCTGTGCATAAAATCCAAAACTCTAAAGATTAAACAGACTGCATTTAAACTAGACTGAACAACTAATATTAGTGTTCTTTGATCTCCACAAAATCTTAGAAATTAAACCATAGTTAAGCACGTCCGTTACAAACTTCTTTAGTCATGAAACTGGCTCAAAACAAGCATAAATAAATAGAATGCATTCATTCCGTGTAAACGTCAAAGAAAATTATGACCAATATAGTTAGACCTCCCATTATAATTAGTTTTATTTATTGAAGGAGGTCATTTTACGCTGGCCATACTTTCGCGCGCAGACGAGATGACATGCGTTCCATTTTCAAAAACGTTTCCGTTCGAAATCTTAATTTTGAACTGAATGTTTTTTTTATTGTTTCCACTTTTTTTATTCACATGTTGTTAATCAAATCAGGACCTTATGAGCGATTTCATATACCGTTTGCGGCCAATAGTAAGTTGCTAGATTGACCCGAATTTTATTTAGTCTCCAAATTTCTCGGTATTTTGACGTTTTCTCCTCAAGAGGCCATTTATAATATTGTAAGTGACAACTTTAAAATTAGCATTTCTGGATGAGTGCGTTGAAAACGAATTCTAAATAAGTCTTTATTTAGAACAAAGAAGACGCTTGATACAAGTAGATATTTGAATTTTTGTACTCTTTTGGATCCTCGAAGTGATTACTCCATTTTGTGTATGCTGCTTATGTTGGTCATCCCAAATTAGATTTAATTGGTTCGCACTTTTTCAGATCAATTCGTACGCAAAACTAAACAAACATTGCCAAATTCACAACATAAACAAAACACTGTAGCACATTTTTTTTATAATTTACCACCATAGCCAACACAAAAACCGTAAAGTGCGCCAAAAATAGCACTCCGACCGCGCTATAAACATGGCTGCGTTAAAAAATTTCGAATTTTCAAAAAACGAATAACCGTATTGTAATCGAGCGCTTGTCAAGAGTCCTGTAACGTCAGTCTATCGCAAGAAATCCGGCGCAACTGACCTGTGGGTTGTTAGAAAATACGTGCTTTTCGGGGAAGTCATAAGTTTAATTATAGTACGCTATGAAATGCTTGATACAGTATGAGCGCGGTTCGGGGATAAAATTGATTTATGAAACAGCAGACATTTCCAAATAGACGGGTGAAAATGTTGATGCTGCAGTTAATTACTGTTTCTTTTTGTTCTATTTTACTGAAATGTTAAAGCTTTAAATAACAACGTTAGAGACGGACGACGTTGTTTGCAGAGTACCTAATCTTTGTGAGGATGACGGGATGAATGCGCTAGCGCTCTCGCACCCTGCCGAGAGGAGGGGGTAGGAGGGAGGTAGTTAGAAGAACACCGTCTGGCTTTAGTCTGTAAGAATCAAACAGTCTCTTCCACCCGCCCCATGGAGGAGAAAATTTATTAGATTTTCACAGGAAAAAAACATTTTCTTATGCAAAATTACAGGATAGGTAGTTTCATACTTTGTAACTTCTAAACTAAATGAACGGACAAACCTCTAAGGATGATTATGAGTCATCAGCACCACATAACATACATTAAAATGTACTTATTAACCTCTATAGAATTTCCTGCACTTTTCGCAAAACGCAAATAAATACTCCAAGATACATATCGTACCAATCTACTCAATAAGACAATAGAATATCCTTGGAACTCGTAGCTTCCGATTGCCATTGAAGAATTATTGTGAATCAGCCTTCAAAAGAGTTAGCACTGATTTATAGCTTTTGAATGGCAGTGACTAATAATGTGCAATTGTTTTTCAAGAAGCCGAATCTAGCCAATGAGTATATTTTTCGCCGTAGAAATAATATAACATTGAGATTATCAGTGTGTACCAATTGAGTTTGCTAATAGTTTTAGAACAGAATAACGAATAGAATAGAATAATATAGTGTTAGGGATATTATATTTTGGAATTTATGTTACATTTATTTTTTTATATAAATAGGTATTTACTTTATTGTACACCAGAAAATACATAACATAAAAATAAGTTGACTCTACAAACATACAACGAGCGGTCTTATCACTTTCTGCGATATTTTCGACAGTGATAGAGTGGACATAAAAATGGGTATGTCTTTTTTTTTTGGGAATGGCATCTCGCCGTTTAACCTATGAGGTTGTCGTCTGCTTAACCAGGCTTGCCTGTGGATGCCCCAGCCAGGGCGTTGTCATTCATTAGGTTTAAGTTGTGATTTATGTACCTACGTTTCATTTTAATTCTGAATGAATCTATTTACAATTGAGTCCGGGATTTAAACGAGTTTATAATTTCAAAAGGAAAAAGTATAAGAGACGGCAGATTCAGTTTAATGAAAATATCTGCTGAAAGTTTGCCTTTTTTTTGTTCTTGCGAAATTACTCTGAGCTGTAAATGAAGAAAACACCATTACAAATTAAAGCAATTGTGCAGTTGGTCGAGTTAAAAGCTCAAATTAAAATCCCTTTAAAATAGCAGTTTCTCTGAAGTTTTAAAATATACTACATTAATTCAATAATGTCGTCGCCACTTTCCGGAGATTTTGGCAATGGCTGCTAAATAAATACGAGGCTTTTAGTGTGCCAGACTTTAATTCATTATTTACTTAATTATTGCATCGGCCTTCGAAATAAGAATACCTACATGAGAACGGAGAATATATAAATTATGCAAACATAATCAGTCTAAAGTGTTCCCACTACTCTGACACAGGCCTCCTTTCAGTGAGAGGGAGTGGGCCGTAATCCACCACGCGGGACCAGTGCGGGTTGGTAGATGTCACATGTCTTCGAATTTTCAGTTCTAGGACATGCCGGTTTCCTCACGTTGTTTTCCTTCACCGTTTTGAGAGCAGTGGTGATTAATTAAATAATTTACCTACACAAAGTAAAGCGCCTGTCTGGGTTCGAACCTACGACCTACAACTCGTAAATCGCGGCCGTTACCATTGGGCCACCACTGCTCTCCCACTGCAAAATTATGCAAAACCTATTCCTAATTAAGAGTGTGTAAATACTTTTATTTTATAATTTGACGCAATACACTTTACAATAAAATCCGATGCAACATGGTTTCGCAATACTGTTAAAAGTGTCTTCAATTTAAGCCGACAGTTCCTGAGGGGCTCGTGGCTATGTTTCATAATAGCCGCACGGGTCGATCGATTAGATTAAGCGCTGATTGCCGCGGTCGGTCAGCAGATGGGTGACCATCTCTAAATACCGAGCTCTGTGCTTCGGGAAGCACGTTGCACGTCATTCGTGGATCTTTGACAGTCGTTACGGGTCGTCAGAAGGCCGAAAGTCTGACAACCAGTAGTACCAACATTGAGGTACTATGTACTTACCTCCAGAGTTCCTCAATGCTTACCACGGCGTCTTGTATTACCCAATAACTGGGTTGTGGAGGTCAAATAGGATATTGAGAAAAGGCAAACCAGATGATGATGAGTTCCTAGTAGGGTTCCACTTAGCAGACACCAAAAACATTAATAAAACCAAAACAAGATCAAAAAGTGCACTTGTCGCGATGAAGTGCCAACGACAAATCGTAACATCTAAATTTCAACGACTGCCAAGAACCCTGTATTATGATAAAACATACATACATACAGCTGAAATTGGTCCAAGGTCAAGTATATAACATATATATTTTAGTATACTTACAACTAAAACTCATGACTAATCGGCCTCTTTGAGGATAAGGAGATCATCTATTAAGTCTATTTACATTGACATAGAGGTATATAATAATAATAAATAATAATAATAAATAATAATAATAAATCATTTATTTGCATAAAACATGGTATAAAAATGGTGTTAAATAAAATAAAAAGTACAAACATGTTTTGCTATGTATAGCATGCAAAAATTTTGGCAAGTAATCTGTAACAATAAAGAAACTTATCAACATTTACTATCCATAAACTCTTTTTAAAACTTTTTTAAATGTTATAGTGACGAAAATTTTAGGTCATGTGTTTGTGCTCCTGAAGCTGAAACACGACACATTTTGGGAGATTTTTTGCATCAAAATCTATTTCTACGTTTATCGAATGTTTTGTTTGTGAAATAAGCGAATGCCTGAATGAATTTAACTTACCTTTTCCAAAATCATAATAACTAATACCTAATTAATTAATAAAAATAACAAAATTAAATCCTAACTTAACTAAAACTATACAAAAACTAAAATATAGCGTCGAAAAATTCATCCGCATCGCTGTCGACTGGTAATGTAGGTATCCAAGAGACTGGCGGCATTACCACGTTGTATGGCAAAATCATAATGGAAAAAGTGAAATGAAATAGGTATTACGCATAGTTACCTAGTACTTAATAAATGTTTTCCTAAAGCAGGCACAAGTAATAACATGAAAATGCCAACAACCGAAAAACCGGTGTTTACCGCAAAAACCGATCTAAAACAAAATAGAACCCACACTTTACGACGAATTGTCATTGATGTGCAATGCTAATTCGTCGTAAAGTGTGCGGTTTGTTAATATTTCAGACTTTTACGACTCGCACTACTTATAAATACTTCACAAGAGTCGTTAGTTATTAGTCTGTAGTTAAGCTCGTAAGGAGTGAGGAGTCCACTTGTTAGTTTTATTATAATATACTGTTAAGGCTCGCGCACATTTGGGCGGGCCGCGTCGCAACGCAAAACATTGCCAAAATCCGCTGCGGAGTGGGAACAGTTCAAATTCGAATTCGAAATTTGAGTATGTCTGATACAATTACTTTGGTGCAGTGCGGTGCAGCCTGCCACGGCTTCTAATGCGGTTTGGTGCATTTTTGCAATTCGGCGCGATGCGGCCTTCCGCTGCTATATACGAGTATGCACTTAGCTTTACAATAAGACAGCGAATATTAGGTCTCAGAATTACTACCTATTGCTAGTATTTTATTTGGGTATTATAGTTTTGATTACTTTACACATTACATGGTGATGCAGCTTAGAACCACTTCTTTATCAAAAACTACATCACCGCCTCCATTTCGTAGCCACAAAGAGTTTGAAAGATATTTTTGTATTGGGAATGTGCTCCCAAATAAATTCGAGTGACAGGAATTTGATTATATACGAGTATGAAGATTTTTTTTAAACTTCTGCTGTGTTAATTTCTTGGTCAATCCACAACAAGATAAGTTTTTTTTTAACATTAGCGTTTCTAGTGTTGTTAAAAACAAATTTTATAGATATTTCCTTGATTCAGAATCTTGATAATCTGAGAGACAATAAAAGATGATCTATTAGCCATGAAATCTTTAGCTATTCCTGCTATTCCAAACAAACGATAACTCAAAACAAGTTGCTAACACTAATGAAATATGAAGAACATTGTGAATAAAGTTGTTTCAACATAAATAACTTGCTTGAAATGTTAGTAGACACTTAATTTCTCTCCTACAAGGGCTTAGGCTGTCTATTCTCGTTGACAGGGGTGCTATATCCGTTGCAGATGCAGAAACTTCGTTGGCATTTCAGCACCTACATCGGTTGCATGAAAAAAGGATTCATAACTTTTATGGTGAATACGATCCTTGTTTAGACAAACCTTCGAAGTTAGAAGCCACTTACAATGTGATGAAAATTGTACAGACGCCTGCACATGAAGCTACTACAATCTGTCAAATTTATTTAATAGATTTTTAACTTTATCGCTAAAGTATAAGGTTCAAAGTTGATTGGGAAAATTAGACAGTTTCGGGTAGGTACTTGATGTGCTGGCGTCTGTAACTTGGCTAATTAGTACCATTTATTTCCATCAACTTCAGGGTTTTAATAAGACAAACAGCTGACAAAACACTTCTTCCCTTTTCATGTTAATGGCAAAGGAACAAGTACCATAAACAACATGGAGTCATAGATATCACGTTACACTCACCAACTGTTCCACATCTCTGCGCCGGGCGCCATTTTCTATTAATAACTGTCAAAACAGGTATTAAATTCTAAATTAATATTGCACTTACTAAAATTTATTAGACGTTATATTTATTACTTAATTGGATAATTAATTTAATTAAAATTATAGATGTATATTGTAAGAAGTTTATTTGGGTAAGTAATTGAAATTAATTTTCATCAAGCAACATAAGACCGACGGAGTGGTTGCCGAGAAACGGTAGAAGGAGCACTGGCAGACTAATAGCCATGGGGTGGACGACCTACATAAGATCACGGGGAAGACCTAGATGACACCACTTTAGACCAGGGAAGCATGGCATAAAAGAGAGGAGGCCTATTTTCAGCAGTGGGTGGACCAAGGCTCCCAATGATGACGATGATGATGAACATCTTACGCAAAAAAGTAAGTAGATGAAGTCATACGAAATAGGTGCTCGAGTTTGATTTATAAATACGAAATAAGTACCTATCAGAACTAATCAGAAGTTACTTCATGTAACTTTTTACTCGATGTTTTTACCAATACGACATACGACATCTTGCAATACGAAGATTTAGTTTGATGTAACGCATTGTCTTAGATAAATGATTGGTCTCGCTGCGCTCGGAGACCAATCATTTATCTAAGCGCATTGTATTAAAATAATCGGTTTCCTTTATAATATTTGAGATATCATAATACAGGTATTATAAAACATAACACGTTGAAATAAGAGCTAAATAAGTAACAGAATCATTAATATTCTGCCATGTCAAGCAAGATAGCTGCATTTTCTAGAACACACAATTGATGTTCCTATTTTGCCAATATCTACCGACTACCGTAATGATGGATGATTGAATATTTTTTGAAGTGAAACTTCTTGGCGGCGCGGCGGCGATTCGGAGAGATTGAGAGTGAAATTTCATGGACGCATCACGTTTAGGCAAATTTCGTTTCATGAGAGAGAAGAAAGTTATAATTATCTCTGTCTCTCACGCTAAATCTCTTATTCTTTATTTTTCCCTTCTAGAATGTGTACGGTACGCGCAATTTTTTTAAATATTTTTTTAGCATCGATACAAATATACTTAATAATAGTTCTGAACATCAATCATCAGTAGAATGACCCATTGTATTCTAGAACCGTTACAAGTTACAGGTAACAATACATTGAAACTGATAGTAATACGACTTGATACAAATATTCTTCCATTTAAATACATTCAATGTTTAGAGCAAAAAATAACAACCTAATCAAAACGTCAAAACCGAAAGTTTCAATTTCTTGTGGTGCACCCAATATAAAAGCTGAGATTCAAAATTAGAAGACGCAAATAACGTCCGATGTTTATTATCTACGGCTAGACTTGCACCATGCAGTTTGAACATTTGAGTTTGCATGCAGTGCATCGCTGGCCGTCCGCCAAAACGGGTGCGTCGACCCTCCTCGTGTATTTCTTTTTTCATGTCTGAGAATTCAAGATAGACACGTAATAGGAGGATAAGATTATAAATATTTAGGTTTGAAGATAGCTTGATGTATGATGATTGCAGTTTTTTGTTTATAGGAAGTTTTAATGTAGGGATTTATTTCTGAATCGAAATTGTGTAAGGGCGTTATCGGGAATTGAAGAAGGAAACGGTCTAATTTTTCTTTGATTTCTTTTAGCAGATTATTTGATTTTTTATTGCTAAATGGGCGCGCTCTTGACCCCGATCACGCCTGATGGAAAGCGATAGATGAGGTCTATGATGGAACAAGCGTGCCCAGAAGATGCCTGTACACTCTTGATTTGTGTTAAATGTGGGATGAGGGATCCCGGGATGGATGGAGGGATCACAGATGCAGAGAGTGCCACACTTTGGCTGTGCGCATAATAAAAGTGGAGAAGCGCTGAGTACGACTCGTTAGAATTAATTTAGACCACGCATGTTATAGGTACTTTTCTCCTATTGTTTCAATGATTAATTACAAATCAAGTAACGTCCAGCTTTAATGTAACTGAAGTTATTACACAACGTATTTTAAACTATAATATGTAATAAATAATTTGCCAGTGTTTCGCGCAATATGACCGCAGGATACAGAAGCCACGAGACCACAACGTTGACAAACGTATAACGAGACAGATCAAGTGGGTAAGAATTTTCAATTATCGAAATTAATTATACTTACTTTATTTATTTATTTTAGTACATGGAGAACTTACAGCTAATAAAAGCAAACACAAAAGGAAACCATAGTCACCCGAAAGCCAATTACAAATCGTCGCGTATAGACTTAGGTATAATAATTATTTATGGTGTGTTACATTTATATGTCTATGGTGTGAGTTATAGCTTATAGCTTCGATTCCATTGATAACTGACTTAGCTAAGCCGAAAACATATTCTACATGCAGGAGGCCTACCACAAGCTCTTAACGCGATCCATTTTAGGACCTAAACTGAACTGTTCTTCTAATTCGTAACATGACGTCAGTTTAGGCCGTGCCATCTGCTGACAGCGATAGTCCCAAACTGAGTCGCAAGTTTTGGTTTCATTCATACTTGTTTGGTACCATGACGTCCATAGAGCAGCTCATGCGATGCAGTTTAGGAACCTAAACTGAAACGTCTTGTTTTTGAAACGTTTTTAATTAGATCATGGTAGGCCACCTGATAAGCAAACCATATAACCTAAACTAATACTTTCAAGTGATTCAAAGTCAAGTTTGCTAATTTTCCACGCCAAATTAGTGGATTAGTCTGTTAACGCAAGATGGGTGGGCTGGCTGCGGGCAACAGCCTGCAAAGCCGTTTTTTAAAGAGGATGGATACCAATGGATACATTCAGATAAATGCAACTGGCTTGCAGTTAATGTTGGCGCCCAGAGCAATCATGATTCGACCCATCGCAAAATTGATTGCTCTGAATTTTATTTTAGCGAAACGAAAAAGCGATATCATTTTTTAACTAGAGACCTGACCCTTTTCATAATACAATGTCACATTTATATGTATACATCTACATAAGCAAATAATACAAAACTCATAATAACCTGAACTAGACTAAAACCGTCACCAAAATAAAGCAGATTGCTAAGCTAGCAGCTAACGACTGGCGATGCTAGCCCTCTCCACAATATATATATATTTTTCTGCAGTTCCCGAAGAAGCGTACAAAACATATAATTTTCTGCCGCATTCACAATGACAGGAAGCCACGGTTGGGAAGGCTGTAGCCGACCGAGGAGCGTTGACAAACGTATCAGCTCATCGAATGGCAGTCGACGGAAAATAATGGAAATATGTAATTAGTTGTACAATCAACCGAACACCACCGGGCCACATGAACCACGAAAACCACCCTTACTGCTACGAAATACAGGCGCTGCCAATGACAAATTATTGTTACCGTGAATCTCCGGTTGACCGTACGTTTTATTTAGGACTGCTTTTACGGTTTTTGTATGATTTTTGTCGAAGGTACTTGATGGATGTACTGAGTACTTGGAAACACTATTGTTGTATGATAAAATTAAGTTAATATATGTGAGAATTAATTTATGTGCATAAATTGCGAGTAAATCTATAGATTCTAGAATAATCGAGGATTTTATACTTTGTAGTTTGAAAGTTTTCGCAGAAAAGTACAGTTTCGTACGCAGCGTCCAATATTTTTTGGCACATTATGGTGTCTTGCTTGTTATGTTGAAATGCAGCAGCCATATGCCCATAATTATGTCACATACAGGACATTACAATTATTTAGTTCTCTGTTCCACCGCCCACTAAGATATTCCGGGTGCACATAACTTTCAAATGTCAAAAACGTAGGTAAGTATGTCTATGTCCTTTGTAAATTAGAAAACATCCTACTAAAAACATACGGTACTTGTAGAGAATAAAACATTGGTATATTAACAGTTAGGGATCTAATTACTACGTTCACAATGGTATGTTAATTAGTAAGTACTAGTACAGACAAAGATCAGACAAAGTTAGAACAAAAAATATCGGCCAGAAAAACTAGACAGTCTACTTATGTCCAGCTTATTCAACGTTGCACTTCACTATGAAATCCACTTTACATACAAACAGTTTTCACGGTCCAAATCAACAAGTTCAAGTGTGAAATTCATAAACTTTCGCGATCGAATACAAACTACATTCGCAAAAACTCATTTCAACAAACGCACAAAAAAAAAAAACGAAAACTTTTAAAAAATTCGAACGCACGGTTCGCGTGTTCCATTTCGCGCCACTTACTGCACGAAAATATGGCGGGAAACGATGACAAACTAAAATGGTAATGTGATAAATGGTATCAATTAGGATTCATGTTGTGTTCCCGTCCAAATAAGAGTTGGTAACGTCGGAAGAATTTATGAAGCGTCGTCGGAAGCGGGTCAATGGATAAATAATTGAGCTGTCGATTATGGCACCTAGTGTTCATGATTGTGGACGGTAAATATAACTTCGATTGTCGAACGGTCTCATTACATTTAGGTAAGTAGTACTTAGAGGTATCTACTTACTTGAAAGTGATTAAGGGGAATAGCCAGCGAAATTCAAATTTTGTTTTGATTAATATTTCAAGAAATAGTCATTCAACAGGATTATTTTATTGATTTATTATTATTAGCCTGTGATGTCCCACTGCAAGGCAAAGGCCTTCCAACACCCTTTCCACTTCTCTCTGTTCAAAGCTGCTAAGGATTCAGTTCTGGTTGAAGGAGTCCAGCTCATCCCACCATTTCCGTCTGGGCCTGCCGCGATGTCGCAATAGGATTATATGAACTTAAAGGATTATATTGATGATTTTAATGATTATAATTCTGTAAATACATACTTGTTACGGTCGCGAATCAAATTTTGTTCAACATACAACCTGAGTCCTGACACTATAACTCATCAAAATGTACGGAACAGCTGATTTTTTTTCGCGATTTCATGTTTGGTCCCATAGTAAAAGTTTTTCATAATGATGAGTAAAAACGGTGCTTAAAATTTCACCATGTAGAAAACGTAAGAAAATTTGAACTTAACGGGCTTACCCTCTTAAACGTTTCATGTCAAGGAAGCTCTCAATGAAGCTCTTGATAAAAGAGGTTCGGAGAATCGTTTGTCGATGAAAATGAGTTCATCTAACTAATCATTGGCTAATGACGTTGTGTTGACGAATAGATTGTTTGTAAGCGAATTTGTGAGGCTGATGAAGTGCCGATGGATATAATTTCAAAACCCGCTCTACCAATTGATTTAGCATATCTCAAGGGTTCAATCAGATCGGACTGTAAGATGCCAAGAGTAAAAAAACAATATATTTTTCAATAGCATAATTGGAAAGGGGCCCGTGGCTAAGTAATAACAGCCGCAAGGGTCGATCGATCAGGTTAAGCTACGCTTGCCGCGGTTGGTCTGTGGAAGGGTGACCATCTTCACATACCAAGACCCCTAAGCACGTTAAGCTGTTGGTCCCGGCCGTCATTTGTAGATCTTTGACAGTCGTTACGGGTAGTCAGAAGCCCAAAGTCTGACAACTAGTCTTACCAAGGGGTATCGTATTACCTATTAACCGGGTAGTGGAGGTCAGATAGGCAGTCGCTTCATGTAAAATACTGGTATTCAGCTGCATCCGGTTAGACTGGATGCCGAACCCAACATAGTTAGGAAAAGGCTAGGTTAGGTGAATTCGAGAGTGCTTTTAAAGAAAATCAAATCTTCCATCCGATTCACAAATCAGTCTGTTGAAGTGCGCTCTAAAAATCTCAACACATTTGTCTCAGGAAATTATTAATTCAGCCTGATCTCTAAAGTCATCAACTTAGTTGTCGAGTCGCATCGTAAATAAGCCGAATACAGCATCACATGCATCAATGTCTAAGATTAAATGTATTTTTCAACAGTCCACGCGGAATGTTAACTGTATGAGACTTGCGAAGGATTCCTTTGTTTTGACAGGTCCAAAGTCGAAGTCCACGTTACGATAATTTATTTGAGACTGCCTTAAAAAGAAAGAAATGTTAGCCCAGAGAGAGTCAAACACCAAAGTTTTCCTGCATTTTGATCGAGTTTACACAAATATCCCGGAAAATGTTTCTGACGCCAAATAAATAATTTTTCGTGCGAAAAACAGACGAGTGGAAGCAAATCAAAAAGCAATAAAGTGGAAGGTTTCACAGTAAGTAAGGTGAGCCAATCAGCTAACGCGCCGACCGAGCTGACAATATGATACGGAATAGTTATCTAAATCCAGACATATTGATTTATTTGATGCGATAGGGCTCACAGGCAAACTATATAAAATTTATCTTTTGCCTGCAATCGCTAGGAAGTTATACCTCATAGGAATTTGGTTCTGCATTTTAATTTTCACGACTAAACTACCCACACGACAAAAGCCGTGTTAAAAAAGAAGTACAGACGCCAGCACATCAACCTACCCCTAACTGTCAAATTATCCCAATCAACATTGAACCTTATGCTTTAGCGATAAAGTTGATAATCTATTACAGAAATCTGACAGATTGTAGTAGGTTGATGTGCTGGCGTCTGTACATGACCTGAAGATCAATTCCCGTAATTAAAAACGCTCAAAATCTAGTCGCAAACTCATCTCAGCGACAATCAATGTCAAAAACTTGTCAAAAATGTATGGAAATTAGAGGTATTTTTGACAGATTGAGACTGAAATCAAACTGTGAACGTTCTTAAATTACGAGAATAATTGTCCTTTAGAAATGTTGATAGGACAAGACTTTGAAGATTTCGGTTTAAGACGTTTCTGAGATGATACCCCCTTTATTTCTGCGGTAAAGTCATTTCATTCGTTCCTTTCTCAGCCATTATTATCCACTTCCCTTCGTTAACTCTTGCTGGCAGGACTGACACATTCAAGGTTGCACGCATGACTCGAAACAATACTCTTTGTACTACAAATGGTCCATCCGTTTCGAATGTGGCGCTTACACACATACCTACGAACAGTATGTATGATCACAGGTACTACAGCACAGCTTATAGCACTGGCCTTAGCCTCTTAACAGATGTTTCATAAGGACTATTGAGAATCTTTTAGACGTTTTTCACAAAAATTCGGGAGCGTCTTGGTCTGTTTTCCGCTTTCGATTATTTAGAAACTGCCGTTGTTGGTTGGTTTATTGGCGGGGTTGTAAGATTAGATTGGAATTTCTCAGTAGCAGCCCGAAATCTGGATTTGTGCCCGGTTGATGGCAATAGGCTCGCCCCCTATTACATTGGGACTTCAAACATAACTGGCGAAATGTGGGTGTACTATTAGGCTACACCTCTGTCTAGCCCATCGACGAGTACAGGCGTGGTGTTATGTTATGTTGTATGATTAGTTTCGGCCTTAACCGGTATCAATAATCAGTATGTCGATTCTGTAAAAATTTCACCGTGAAAACTTGCGTGGAGTGAGCTTCAAGTGAGCTGACGCTAGGGATTGACACTATTGACAGGTCCCTTAGAGCTCACTTCACCTAAGTTTTCACGAGTTATTCCGGCCTGCATAGCTATTCACAACCATAAGACAGGCTATTCTAACGAAAATGACACATTTCAATAACCTGATTTAACTTGCTCCCGACAGCAAATAGCTGTTGGAAGAATAGCGAGCGTCTATTTGATTTAAACTGACAAAACTTTCGGGTTTTGGACTTGTGAACAGCGTTTAGAAGACTCCTACAATATCATTGATTGATTTTCGTAACGATACGGAAGCGTATCGAGTGTTTGTGAATAGCTATGCTGATCCCCTGAACCTCCCTCCACCCCCCCCCTCGATCCTCGGCTAGTTCTTCTTCTGTTTTAATCTCTGTCTTATCCACTATAAACGGTGAGAATTGTAATTAATAGATTGGCTGAACCATTACACACGGTGAAGTCGTTACAATGGTCCCTAAATCTGTAGTAGATTCTGTGCTAAACACGTATTCAAATCACGAATAACTTTCATAATTTTTGGGAAATATGCTTTTTTGTCACACCTAGCCAAAAACGCTTGATCGTGCATGGCTATCCTTTTGATTAGGATTCTGCTACCTATATCCGATCTATCTATGCCTGTTAGGTTGCACACATCAGACAGCCCGTCGCGTCGCGCCGTGTTGATTATTAATCAATTAATTGGACGCATCTACGAACCGACCCTAACATGATAATGAGGTAAGAGTTTTGCGTCTCTACCAACCAGTCCAGCCTTTCCATCAATGTTAGGATTGGCTTCCAGGCTAAGCAAACGCGGAACGGCATTAGACTTTCTATTTTCTAGAAGAACGATGGCTGCAGTCTCTGATCCTGCCTTCGTGAAAATGATGCCACCGGGTTCTGACTTTACGATGACAAAAAACGTTCTCTAGGAAAACGCACCAACGGATTTGTAAATTGCGGACGTTATATTATGGCGCCCACCTCAGTCTTAGAAACCCCTTCTTTTTTGGTGAGCGGTGAAAATCCTCAGGGACTTCTCATCATCTGCCTAGCCTTTTCCCAACTATGTTGGAGTCGGCTTTCAGTCTAACCAGATGAAGCTGAATACCAGTATTTTACAGGGAGCGACAGCCTATCTGAACTCCACAACCTAGTTACTGGGTAATACGATACCCCTTGGTAAGACTGGTTGTCAGACTTTCGGGCTTTTGACGACTCGTAACGACTATCAAAGATCCACGAATGACAGCCGGGACCACCAGCTTAACGTGCTTTCCGAGGCACGGAGAGGTCTTGATATGTAAAGATGGTCACCCATCAACGGACCAACCGCGGCAAGCGTAGCTTAAGTTGATCAATCGATCTTCATGGCCGTCTACTTAGCCTTAGCCACATGCCCCTCTCTTACTTCTCATCTTTACAGAATTACCATGTGGCACCGAAACATGTAGACTTTTTTTCGGGCTTTTAACTGTCCCGTTATTATAACGGTACATTAATGTCAAATGTCAGTAATGAGCCATACTTGAGTAGGTAGGGATTGATTGGACCCACCTTTGGCCGGCTTTAATTAAGTAAATAGATATCGATGGAATTTTAAAGATAAAATTGCATTCTTACATTATCTTTAATAGATTAGTTGGCTTTTGACCTACATCGATGATTCCTTTGCAATATTCCGAAGACCCTGATCCTCGTCTGTGATCCCGGAAGTGACGGAAGGTGTTTACTTCGACAGTCTGACAATGAGGGTAGTTGGATATCACATGACAGTGACATCTGGCTGATTACCCTTATTGGGTTACAGATGCAACTTTTGGGGCACAGAATAAATATGTACTAGTCTGGGCAGTGGTTCGATGTGAGTGTCTAATAATAAGATAAAAGATAATTTGCCGTGAAATACATGAAATCAGCAGTTTCGTGAAGTCATCTTAAGAACTTCCTTTGAGTCAGGTGAATTGGCCAAAATTAATTCAAGAGCTTTCAGACACAGTATTTTTTCTCTTTCCATAATAATGGAATGGTAATGTAAGGAGCTATCTCATTTTTTTATTTCTTCGAAAAATAATGGTCTAGAAACTTAACTGATAGAAGGGAGAAAATGGTTGACTGTACTTTTGCAATTATGATTTTATGTCAATTTTATTTTAAAAAACGCTTGTTCTGCCTGCAATTCTTTTTGTAAAACTGAAGTAAGTATGTATTTGTGTATTGGCTTGTACACACGGCTACACATCAAGCTATACATGTCCAGTTTTAGCTGACCTCGCATTGTATAGGTTTTTCATTCAATCAGAAGTCAGCTTATACTGGTTAAGTATAGCTTGATGTGTAGCCGTGTGTACCACTGCCCTTAATACAAGATATTTCATAACTTGGATAGTTGATCTCAATAATTCTTAAAAATATTATATGAGGTGCCGTCAATTCAACCTAGCTAATAACTTTTATTCGAGGAATAAAAAATTTCAAAATTATCCCTCGAAAAAAGTTATCAGATGATTGAAAAATCAGCCCTTAATTTAATTAATAATATTTTCAAGTTCTAGTAATGAACGCTATAGAACTAAGTAACTCCTAATCGCAATGCACAAAACCTTTGGGAATGAAGATGTGACTCAGGCTGGCTGGACAAATCTTCAAAATTGCTCGCTTTTAACTAGGTCAATAGGGCACTTTATGTGACGGCTAAACACCCTTATTTCAGAATTTGTAACGCTACAGAATCTTAGATAATCGATCGAAAACGTGTCCAGCCATCTTGAAAAACCACTTTTCGCTGGTCTCTCAATCTCGGTAACGGAAGTGATTTTGACGACTTTTTGCATATCAACGGGCGTTACATAAAATTGTAACAGGCATCGAGCTAAAAGCTTTGTGGTACGTACAGCGGTTTAGTAGAAAAATGCAAAAATCTGTGTCCAGCCAGCTTGATTTTACGTATAAAACTTTTGGCTGGCACTTCCGAATCTCAATAACGGGAGCGTTTTCGAATATGGTTACTTTACTAACATTTAGTAACGCAATTTGTAACAGTAATAACGTTTGATTTATGGCGTCACATGTAATGGTTTACGAGAAATCAATAAAAACTTAATGTCCAGCCAGCCTGAAATCAAGCTGGCTGGACACATGTCATGTATCTCCGCTGCCTGATGATCTACGACCTTCGAAATGTGTTCAAAATTTTGTACCGGGGACGATAATGATAACCTGAATTTGTAACGGAGAAACTTTGCGTAGTTTCAAAGATATTGATGATTAAAATGTTTTCATATAAACACTGCAGTAGGGTTACCAATCTTGTAGGTTTTATGTAGGACTAAGTATATTTTAAGGTGTTTTCTTTAATGGACGAAAATCCGTGTATTGGTGATACTAATACGAATAACTGTAGTTCACAGTCTGATCTCAGTGTCAATCCGTCAAAAATATCTCTAGTTTCCCTTCATTTTGACAAGTTTTTGACATTTTTTTATCGCCGAGATGAGACTGTGACTAGATTTTGAACGTTTTAAATTACGAGAATTGGCCTTCAGGTATTGTGTCACCCCAAATAGACCACATGTTTTTACTCTTTAGGATAAGGTTTTGATCAACGTTCGTAATAACGTGTTCTGCCGGTGTACCTAATACTTAAATAAATAAAACAGGGCGCATACATCCAACTGACGACACAAATCGTAAAAACTAACAACTTTTGCAAAAAAACATTGTAATTCACGTTAGTTACCAAGGGCACATTACCTATTAACAAAACAACAGTTGTATAAAAATAAGACAATGGTGCCGATTCTCTTGTCACAAATGCCTCTAAACTAGACTAAAAATCACTAAAATTTAGTTTATTCCTGTCAAACGACGATTTCCTATTCTGAAATTGACTAAAGTGACACAACTTAACTATATTTTAGTTTGACAGCACTAAGATGGCACTGAGTTATTTAATCTATTGAACATGGCAATTTTGCTATTCTGAATTACACGTTTTTCACCTAAAATTTAGATTGTTTAACTAAATCTGACTATTTTTAATCGCGATTAAAAAGGTGTGGAATAAAATTAGTTGTCGTTGAAGAAAAAAATGAATAGAAAGTCACACCAACACCTCGACTTCAGATGCAAAAACAGTACAGTATTTTTTTTTTCTTTTGCTTGTATCTCGAAAATGGTGTGTCCTATCGCAAAAATAATGAAAATTTCGACCCCCTTTATAAAACTCACCCACCCCCTAAAACAACATGTGTACCTAGGTAATAATTTTTCATATTTTCCATACAAAAAGTGAAAAATTCCTTAAAAAACACGCCAAGGCTGGCCCCTGCCCGCCTGCGGCTCTAAAAAAAAATCACGGGTAGGGCAAACAAGTACCACGTGTCGACGAGTCACAATTGTCAAATTCGATTTTAGTTGTGTCAAAATTATTTTTAAATTTAGAGAATTTTTCATGCAGAATAGCTGTAAGATTCTCATAGCAAAAAGTAAGGAATTTTAGTGATAGTTTAGTTAGTTTAGTTCGGTGTACAAGAGAATCGGCACCAGTACTTGTCTGAAAGTTTATAACGGTCAGTTACACACAAGTCACACACACAGATTACACACAAAGCAAGTCTCATCATGGCCGCGTTCCGAATCGCACTCATGAGCGCTAAAATCGCTCTTGCTGGTAATTCATAGAAATGGGTTAGTAGTGATTGAATGTTATGAAGTTGCAGCTGGGTATTGTTTATTTAATTATCAGAATAATAATTAAATAAACAATATCGATTTAAAAATTTGAAATCAATAAATTGCGTAAAAAATGTAGTTAAACAAACGTCGGGGGACAAAATAACTGTGAACGGAATGTAATACTTACTTCCATGATAGCTGATGTTGGTGTCTCTATCTATTGCTTAAAGTTGGTACTACTAGGACAACTGGTCGAATCTTAACTCTTATGTATGTTGTCTACCGCAGATTAATTAATAGTTGTCTTACTCTGATTAGTGATAACACTTCGACAAGTACATACAATGCCGACTGTCGAGTTTAGTTCTCACTTTCAGTTACCTAAGATAATGAACTAAACGCGAAATACAAGTGGGCTCTCTTTTGCAGCGCTGGTAGTCAATTATTATTTTGAATTAACACATACTTACGCTTTTTACTGCAGGAAAACCTTTTATTTCCACGGGAAAATCAAATACAAAGCAGGCGTGGCTGCTACCGGCCGATTCGTCGATTAAAAAGAAATCCTTTATTTATGTTAAAATTATGGTCACCTCACAATATTAATGGCAGTTTGTATGGGAAAATTTAAATGATCAATATCTTTGAAACTACGCAAAGTTTCTCCGTTACAAATTCAGGTTATCATTATCGTCCCCGGTACAAAATTTTGAACACATTTCGAAGGTCGTAGATCATCAGGCAGCGGAGATACATGTGTCCAGCCAGCTTGATTTCAGGCTGGCTGGACATTAAGTTTTTATTGATTTCTCGTAAACCCTTACATGTAACGCCATAAATCAAACGTTATTACTGTTACAAATTGCGTTACTAAATGTTAGTAAAGTAACCATATTCGAAAACGCTCCCGTTGTTGAGATTCGGAAGTGCCAGCCAAAAGTTTTATACGTAAATTCAAGCTGGCTGGACACAGATTTTTGCATTTTTCTACTAAACCGCTGTTCGTACCACAAAACTTTTAGCTCGATGCCTGTTACAATTTTATGTAACGCCCGTTGATATGCAAAAAGTCGTCAAAATCACTTCCGTTACCGAGATTGAGAGACCAGCGAAAAGTGGTTTTTCAAGCTGGCTGGACACGTTTTCGATCGATTATCTAAGATTCTGTAGCGTTACAAATTCTGAAATAAGGGTGTTTAGCCGTCACATAAAGTGCCCTATTGACCTAGTTAATTGCGAGTTATTTTGAAGATTTGTCCAGCCAGCCTGAGTCACATGAATGAAGCTATTAACTAATTGTTTTAATTATGTGCTCATATGCAATAAATAACTCACATGACTGTAGGGTATTTGGGTCACATTCCTATCAACAGTAGCATGAAGTGCGATGTATGGAACTGCCAATAGTTATACAATAGAGATTAGATTAACTTGACATAACATCATGACTGTAATCTCAAATCTGTAAAGTTGTGCCTATAGTGCACCCACATTTTAAGTTATGTTTAAGTCCCATGTAATAGAGGCGAGCCTATTGCCATTAACCAGGCACGAATCTAGACTTTTGGGATGCATGAAGAAGCCTTCTCGTGTAGCGCAGTTTGTTCCGCCAGTTAATCAACTGAACCGAACGCTCGGCGCATCCTGGACATACAGTCACACCCAACACCTTATTTGACTGGCCAATTCTTCCCTTGCGGTGGAAGGGCTAACGCCCGCCTGGTTTACGACCAGCCTCCCACCGGAGTTCGGCGTCAAGCAGCCTGCTGTGTTTCGTCGATGCGTGGGAGTTCCAGTGCCATAGGCATCTTCTGGGCACGCTTGTTCCATCATAGACCTCATCCATCGCTTTCCATCAGGCGTGATCGAGGTCAAGAGCATCCATACAGAAAAAAAAAGACTTCCGGACTGCTACTGAGAAATTCCTGATAGAAAATACACAATAACACTGTGCCCGACCCGGGAACTGAACCCAGGAGCTCATGCTGAGCAGTAGCACTTGCAACAACTAGAGAACTAGGCTATCAAAAAGAGGCATGGCCTGTTTTCTTTCTGGTTAATGACCATAAAGCAATGATTTTTTACAGAATAATAAATATTAACTACTTGTATGTCCCTATGTTTTCCTTTTTGATGATACATTACTTTTATAAGCACTAGAACCCTCAAAAAATGCCAATTTAAACCGCTGTCAACAGAGGCTTAGTTAGTGTACAAAGTTGAATGCTATTAATGAAAAAGAAAAACATAGGGACACAGTATATTTACTTCTAATTCAGTTTATGAAATATCTTTTAAATTGGTCCAATATTGGAGGACGAAATGGGCGAGAGCCAAACCTCGAATTATGACTTTTTACTTAGGCCTTTTCAAATGTCTCTCCAACCGCATTTCCTCTTAAAGGTATTTGAAAACATTGTAGGTAATATAGTAATTTACTTAATATTAATATAGGAATTTAATACAGAACCATTAGATATTCTAGAATCTATTGATTTCCTTAAAATTAGCTGCTGCATCAGTTTCAGAGCCATAGGTATTATTTATTATGACACAATATTTCCCTTTATTATTTTAAGTAGCGTTTCCCTGTTTATTACCTGGATAAGTAAATTATCTATAAAATAAACGTAGAACAAATATTAACGATCCTCGAATTTATTTTAACAGAATCTTAGTCTGAACTACTTACTAGTAATTTTAATTAACACTTCATTTTAAGAAAAAACAAAATATTCAAACATGTTTTATATTTTTCTAATTCATTGCTGTCTGGTTTTCTTTTCTGTAGAAATAAATAATCTGAGTTTTTTTCTAATAATTCATCAAGAGTATAGCTCATAATTATGTACTTCAAGTACTTTATTTTTTAGATTACTAATGAAGTAGGTAATAAATAAATAAATTGTATAGTAAAAGATTTTCTTTTTTAATTAATAGTTAACGAGGGCTGGTTCGAGGTGGCGCGGGAAAAGAGTTCCTGGAAGGATTTGGGGGAGGCCTTTGCCCAGCAGTGGGACACTATAGGCTAACAAAAAAAAAAAAAAAAAAAAAAAAATTAATAGTTTCAATCCACTATAAAAATCAATACCATCTACCCTTAAAAGTACCTAAGTAAGAATACAAAATAATTTTAATATAAAATAAACGAGCTACATACGTACAAAATTAACAAAAGAAGTTCGGAAAATAATAACAGAAGAGAAATCTAAATATTTCGAATGCTTTTAGAATTTCAATAAAAACAAGTGACGCGACACTGAAAAAAGTTAATTAGAAGAAATACAATCAAAAAGCATCAACGACAGACAAAATACTTTAAAAAACGCAGTAAAAAATACAACAAGACGAAAGAAAATATTTATAAAATACGGAATATTTCGAAAAACAACATTGCACTCACCTTAGACCGAATATTTCTCGCAGTTATTTAATTTTCAGAGACACAAATAAATACACAAACGAATATAAGTTTCTTTATAATCTCGTATACAGTTTGGAAACATAACTTCGCGAAGATATTTATTTTTAGTAAAATAAGTTTAGTGTTGTTTACGCACTTCTATCACATTCACAACACCACATTCTTGATTGTCGATTGATTTGATTTCAAATCGGAAGGAAGTAAAAATGTTGTCTATTCTTTTTTAATTTCTAGTTTTTTTACATTTTTCATATTTGTTAGGAAATATAATAACATTATTTTATAACAGTTATAATAGTTACTATAGGATTCAAGGTTTGTCACCTGAAGGATGAACAAAAGGAAAAAATTATCGAAAATCGAATTCGCATGCGTAGTCGACAAGTGGTATTGTCTATGTTACTGGAAAAATTGGCGGTAAACTTAAATAATTTTGTATTTGAATCCGTCGGAAGACGAAAGGTTACAATGCTCTGTGGGAAGACGGCAAACGGGCAAATAGGCAATGCAATGCCGGATGCCCAGAAGTGGAAGGATATTTTGTTTTATAGAAATCGTATTCTTCAAACAGAAAACGTTGTTAGTAGTCTACTTTACAATTTTTAAAGATAGTTGTGTGTCTTTTCTTTTTATTACCGACTTCAAAAAACATGTTATCAATTCGACACGTAAGTATGTATTTTTGTAATATGTATATTGTTATGCCCAGAAAGAGATGGAGAGAAGAGCTTTTGAACGCGTAGGTAACGAGGGCTGGTTCCTAGTGGCGTGGGATAAATGTTTCTGGAAGGACTTTGGGGAGGCCTTTGCTCATCAGTAAGACAGCACAGGCTAAACAAAACAATTATTTAGTTAATTATGAATTCGAATAAAGTTTATTTGCCAGATTTGATTCATTAAAATATCAGATCAATATTCATTGTATTCAATTTATGAATAACTACACCGGCCCGCCCCAGCTTCGCAGGGGTGCAATATTTTTTTCGGATTTCCACCCAGTAACTGGGTTGTGGACGTCAGATAGGCAGTCGTTCCATGTAAAGTACTGGTATTCAGCTGCATCCGGTTAGGCTGGAAGCCGACCCCGAAATAGTTGGGAAAAGGCTAGACAGATGATGATGATAAGAGCAAGTTGCTGATGACGCCAGCACATCAAGCTACTACAATCTGTTAAATTTCTTTAATAGATTTTCAACTTTATCGCTAAACCAAACAAGGTTCATGGTTGACTGGGATTTGACAGTTTCGGGTAGCTTGATGTGCTGGTGACCTGGCGTCAATCTTGGCCATCGCGCACTCGCTACTCGTTAATTCGTTCTTAGTTGATAGTTCTACTCACTTCTCATTAGGTGCGAAACCACGGCGGCGGGGCGGGCCGGGCCAGTCAATTTGACCGCGAACGATAGTGCAAAGGGAATCCTAGTATAGGATTCCCTTTGCCAACGCACATAGAGGGCAAACAGACCGCGCTGCCGCCGCCGGTTGCTTGTGGGATGATGTCTCTCGCGGTCATTCGAGGACAAAATGACCACGGTCTTGCGGAGCAGAAAGTTATGAAAAAATAAAACACGATTTAATTAAATATCGTTTTTATTGATTGTTCATTATCCTATATTGCGTTTTATACAATCTACGTTTATTTAGACACAGTAACGGATTGAACCGCTTATACATTACTTACTTGCGTCCATTTTATATTTAAAAACGTTTATGTACAAATTTAATCAAATTAACAATATAATTATGAAATACATGAAAATAAATATCAAGGTTTTAGGTTAGTGAGAAAACAAAGTTTTAATTATAGTGTTGCCAGTAGTTTTTGGAATAACAAAGGAAAACAACAATCAAGTATTATTGTCAAAAAAATCAGTTACGTTATTTTACCGCCCGCTAAAATTTACCGAGCACACTGTATTATGCGAATTCAAGCATAAATCCAATTCTTATAGGTAAGTCTATATAATAGTTATTAGGAGTACTTTAGATAGCGTACAATTGATCCTTTTGTAAAGGCACTAACAAGAAGGGAATGTCTAAATGTTATGTAGTGTCTAATCATAATGTTAATTATTCTAGTAGCTCCTGCCTGCTGCTTCGTCCGCGTGGACGTCGGAAATTATTCCACGAGAACGTACTACCGCGATTAAAAGTATCCTATGTCCTAACCCAGGTCCTGGTCTATCCGTGTGTCAATTTTTATCCAAATCCGTTCAGCCGTTAAGGCGTGAAAACTTATCAGACGGACAGACAGACCAACAGATACGCGGAGTTACTTTTGCATTTATAAAATTAATATTAAGTTCAAATAAACCTTATTATGCCTTCTATAGACAATCCTATCTAGAAAGAAAAATAAAGAAAAAGATTATAGTATCATACAGTATGAAAATTGTTCTCGCCTAACAAGAACTATATGAGGATACCTCATGTCGTGGTGAAATATTAATGAACTTATAATAAATAATAATAAAAATAAATATTAGAAATTAGAAAATTCTAGCATATCCAGCACCCTAATTGCGTAACAGACTATCAATCTATCAGATTGCTTACACAATTAGGGGGCAGGTCCGACACAAAAGGGGGCTTTTTTTTTAATAAATAGGAAGCAAGCAAGTTACAAATCAAAATAAGTTATTTTATACATTTTTTTTGTGAATAATGTTGGAAAATTAATAATTATTATATAAACATCTAAGTATACTAAATCCTCTATGGTTTTTTGCATTGAATTTAAGCAATACTCAAAATAAAATGACGATTTGAACTCAAATACTTATTCTAACGTCTTAAATGTAGACATGTATGTAGCTGTACCAAACAAAATAAATATATTACTAATATTAATTAGTTTACCATAAATGGTAAAGTGACCTTTTTAACAGCCAAAATTAAACACATATACCCGCTTACTAATAAATGTATTATGTCAGATGAATAGTTACACACCGATTTATCTCTTTCAGTCGTCAGTAATTTGACTTTCAAAGGAAGAAGACAAAATGTTGTGTAACTATACAGACGATATACAACGTTTATTAGTAAGGGGGTTAGTATAGTACTAGCCTTTGGCCGCGGCTCCGCATAGAAGTCGGAAATTATCCCACGGGAACGTGGTATAGTGATAAAAAGTATGTCCTTCGTGGGTTTGAAATTAAAAAAAAAAATCTATGACCGGAGGGTGGCAGTTTGCGAAGGAGGCTATCAAACATCTGTCAAATTCACTTCATTTCATGTTAGTTCCCCATTTCGCCGCATTCATTTAGACCCATGTCGCACTGTACGTTACGCGCCATGTTGGGATTTTGTTGTTGAATAAAATAATCTAATATAAGAACGTATGGAAGATATTCGAATATTTGTAAAATGTTTATACGTACAAATCCGATCCGGGACTTAACTTCGTAGATTCTGAGAGCAGTTCAATAGATTTAACTTACAGCATTATCAAAAAATACTACACTATAATATAATTTTAATTACATTGTTTTGTAAGAATATTGTCATTATACATTTTTAAAGTTGACAATACATTTTTAATATGTACTATAAAAGATTCGAAAAGAAACCAATATTACAATATAAAGATACTATATTTAATTTTAATAAATAGACCGTCGCAAATAAGCGTCATACATATTGTTTATATAGTTAATATTATTTTTATGAAACATGAGAGTAGGTACGAAGCGATTGTGTCCGATTTTAAGACGGGTATCACACCTCCGCCGCCAAACCATTTCAGCAAAAACGCAGTAGCTCCGCCATGACTTGTCCGTTGTGCGACAAGGAAAACAGATGCGAAACTGCTTGTTCTAACGCACAGATTTCATTATTATTCTATCTCTTTCCCGCGTTATTTCGCCGATCTGCGCGGAAGCCGTTTATACCGCCGCGCTCACTCCGCCATTTTGTTGCGGTTCTACGTTTGTCTCGCGCGTGTCTGTGGCAGTCCGCAAGTTTATAAAGCGAAACTTCAATGTTTTATTGGTAGTCACCGCCCGACCCTTGCTCGACAAGCCAGCCCGCGACGCTGAGCAAGTAGCTTTAAATTCCCCAATTAATAACCAGACCCAGCCTGATCATTGCTGCCCTCCCCCCAATGACTCACTAAGCCGAGGCCCGAACCCCACAGGGGGTGCCCTTAGTGGAGCTCATTTAAATATCCTTAGTTTGTAAGCCCTGGCTGGGGGCCTTAAAGTAATTTTCGGCCACCACAGGATAGTCCGGTTAAGCAGTAAGGCAACCTTAGCGAGTTGCATCTGCGAGTGGTCAGATCAAAAAAAAAAAAAAAAAAAAAAAAAAAAAAAAAAAAAAAAGTTTTATTGGTAGTAAATTTTGGTATTTTCTAAACATCAAATATCTCTATTGGTCCAGGGGTCCTGACGCTAATGTAAAATGGATGTGATTTTAAGGAAAAACTTATCTAAGAGGTCCAAAGTAGACATAAACTGTATTAAATAAGTCGAAAGCGACGACATTATCTTCCGATTGCTAAAATTCAAGTGACCTGACTCTTATGACATTCCGCTACTCGAATCGCGACATAATGTAGGTACTAATATTTCATAGCGGAATTCGTCAAGCGGTTACCCATCATTATTTCCGCGGCGGAGGTGAGATAACCCGCCTAAAGATTTTAAAATAATAAAAAGAAACAAAAATAGTGTCGTGTCTCTTACTTTTTATTCCAGTGTTTCTTAATTATTATTATTTATTTTTATGTATTAACATATCTCGGGTCCTTTGGAAGGCGTACGAGGGCCGAAGCCAACTCGCAGAGGCCCGTTAGACGTTTTCAATGAAATGAGGCACCAACCGACGATTATCCCTGTTCGCACTATGCAAGTGCACCCAAAGACAACCCTCGGCTGGTGTAGGACTATTGCAAAACATGGAAATAAATTATTATCAGCCATTTCTGTTCCACTGCAGGGCAAAGGCCTCCCTTCCCTCCTTCCACTTGTCTCTATCCTGTGCTGTTATACGCCAATCCTTGTGGAAAGAGTCGAGTTCGTCCCGCCATCTCATTCTGGGCCTGCCGCGTTGCCGTTTAATAACATAATATGGATATGTTACAGGCAGATTGTATATAATTCGTCAATACACATACGGCGCCATCCGTTCTTAAAAATCACTTGTTTCTTGCGGCAAACACTCGTTTTCATCTTTATTCTCCGAAACACTTGCATAAATCGACGCAATTTTTGTTGTTTTGTTTAGCAGCGCCTCAGGTGGTAGAAAATAGAACTAGTTGCATCAATTCGCCTAGACATTTTTTCCGACTTAAAAGCAGCCCCCTTTTACATACCCGCGAGGTAATTGCGTATCACACTTTCAATGATTATTCCTTTCATTTTGACATTTTCATTGCGTTGTTTACGTTGTCGAGCTAACGAATTTTTCTACCAGTCAAAATTAGGTAAATGCAGAGACAAAACATGGCAGTTGCAAGTTGCAACATAAGGGATAGATAAGACTCTAAAAAGAATAAATAGGTACTAATACATATATCTCTCTCTCTCTCTCTGTAGTCGGTCCCTGTCTGAGGACCGTGGTCAGCTTCGGAGTTGCAACTGGAGCGGATGATCCGCCTCCACCGGTTTCTGTCAAGCGCTTACCACCGTGTAGAATTTAGAGGTCGATGATTCCTTCACCTGATCGGTCCAACGTGTTGGTGAACGACCGCGCGATCGCCTTCAGTGTCAACAACAATCACTTTTTCCAAACTTTCATCACCTCTTAATATTTGAATTGCTTTTTTTTTCTCGACTTTTCATTATGGACGCTTTTAACGTTCTGCATCGTTCTCACATGCATAATTTTTAACATGAATGATGTAATCAAGACTTTGTAAACATATTATTTTGATTTAAAAGAGTGTCCATGGAGTTTCTTGCCTGTTCTTTTTCATAGGTACCTACGCTTTGGAATGGGCAACTAGCTTCATCTTTCTGACTGACCGACCCCTTGACAATTCAAAAGTGCCTGTAATTGGTTTAATTGAAATAAATGCTTTGAGTTTGAGTCTGCGTGCAATATGGCCGAAATAGGGGAGAATGCGTTGTTGAAACATGGTCGTGGGTTAAGATCGATGCATTGCAATACATAGATACAAATAACGAAAATAAACTTTGCCAGGAGAAGTAACTTTTTATAATTCTCGGTGTTTCAAAACCAGACACAATCACTCCACCAGCGGCACAAGAACGTCTTCACCACAACATCGACACAGCTTATCCTCGTAGATCAGCAGGCCAGCAGATCACCTAGCGCCCTCGCCCCCCCCTCGCTGGCCCAGTACACCCCCCCGCACGAGTTGACGAGGCTCCACACGTAGGGGGTGAAGAACTCTTCTGGTCTCTCTTCTTCAACGTAGCGGAATTTTAGGTCGGGGAATTTCTGGAAAAGAAAATATATTATTTTTTACTTCAATAGGCTTAGCTTAATAAGATACGGCTGTATTAGATTTATGGGTAAGTAATAAATACTGGGTAAATAGTAATTGGGCGCCACATCATTTTTGCAAATTTTTAAGATCAAATAAAATAAAACCGGCAAAGTGCGAGTCGGACTCCCACACGAAGGGTTTCGTACCACCGTACAATATTTAACACTACATATATAAATACCACTTATTGATATCGAGCAAAAATAGGCAAAAATTTGCGTTTTTTGTATAGGAGCCCCCCTTAAATATTTATTTTATTTTAATTATTTATTATTAAAGTAAAAATACAACTGAGTATTTTGTGAATATTTCAAGTGCCTACCTGTTGCCATTATTGATATCGAGCAAAAAAGGGGAAATTTTTTTTTGCCCTTTTTTGTTACCACTAATGTTATCGTATAAATAACGTTCCAAAATGTGTAACGACACTAAAACCTAAAAATATTGTAGCGGTATCTACAACGCCACATGCGAACAACGCGTCATACTGACGTCACGCAAATCCTGCATCTCGCAAGCAGAGTTTACCGCGCAACTAGCATAGATACAACGGTCCGAAATGAATCATTGGGCAGTTGCCCGCCAGACACAACACCCGTCTGGTCGGAGGATCCTCCCTTTTCTATAGAGTATGAGTGAACTTTACACCCTGTTCCTCATACCTCTATACTGGTGACCCCGAACATGAACGTCAGCGCAGCCTTCGTGCAAACACTTCAGCGTGACGTCATCATCATCACTCCCGCAAGCTTTAGAGCGGCGAGTCACCCAGCCAGCCCAGCACCCACGGCTTCAACGGGTATCCTGACCACCAGCATGCAGCGACCGCGCATACCTGGTCATCACCCTCAGCCCTCAGCCTCATCAGCAACCTTGGCACAGCACACTGCACCTTCGGCCGGTCTACAAGCAGAGCCCTTAATAAGCCTCTCCTGGTCGACGCCAGCAGTCAGCCTCAACCCGGCGCTATACCTCATCCGACGCACTGGAGCATAACGCAGCGCCACCCCGACTCACTGGGGACATCTTCGCAGACAGTTCCGACTCACCGTGAACTATGCGGCAACCGGTTCCGACTCACTGGAACCTCAGCTGGCCTGGCAAGCATCGCAAGATACAAGACTCAGCCCACTATCGACCTCCGGTCTCCGGGGGGGAGTGATGTAGCGGTATCTACAACGCCACATGCGAACAACGCCACATGCGAACAACGCGTCATACTGACGTCACGCAAATCCTGCATCTCGCAAGCAGAGTTTACCGCGCAACTAGCATAGATACAACGGTCCGAAATGAATCATTGGGCAGTTGCCCGCCAGACACAACACCCGTCTGGTCGGAGGATCCTCCCTTTTCTATAGAGTATGAGTGAACTTTACACCCTGTTCCTCATACCTCTATAATATCAATAACGTTATTAAAACATAACGTTATAGAATATAATTTTCATAGGACAATATCATAAGTAACGTTATAGGTATCAGTAACATTAAGCTTATCCGCTTGTAATAACGTTACAGATTAATTTGTCATGAAGCTGGCAATGTTGAATATCGAAATGAATAACGTTATTATATCGTTATATTAACAACGATATATTGATAATATTGTTAGTGAACAGTTTAAGATTTCGTTCCGTTTGTCAGTATCGTTATAGCCAAGGGGAACGGTACAAATTATCGGTACTACGCGTAACGTTTCAAGTCCCTGATTCAAAGTATACCTTTAGCCTATCGCTGGACCACTGCTCAGCTCCCTTCTTGATACACTGCAGCACTTCAGTGACGCCTAAGTCACCGCCCGCGCCCTCCTGCACGCGTTGTAGACGCGTTGAGAAGTAGCCTATCACCTGGAAATAGAGTAGATAAGACTCAATGCTTTTCGTAGCCCTTTTTACAACTTAAGATGTTCAGGTAAAATCAGATTTCATGTAAATTCCGATCAGTATTTTCCTACGATAATATTATAAACGCAGAAGTTTGTGAGGATGAATGTATGGATGGATGTTTGTCACTTTTTCACGCAAAAACTACTAAACATATTTTGATGAAACTTTACAGTAGTTTAGCTTATATATCAGAATAACACATAGGATACTTTTTATCCCGATATTCCCACGGGATCGACATTTATGTTGGTGAAACCGAGGGTCGCAGCTAGTATAGTATAAGTTAGTGCCCAATGTCATGTGTTTACTAAGTAGGAACATCACTAGTGGATAGTCGATGATGGATGGACAACACTAGTGTGGAGACTGTAATGGCGTCCTAGAGCGATGTCTGTAAGCTAACTAGAGACTGCCTATCTGAGCTCCAAAACCCAGTTACTGAGTGACCCAATACCCCTTAATAAGACTGGTTGTCAGACTTCCGGGCATCTGACTAACGGTAACGACTGTCAAATATCTAGAAATAAAAGCCGGGACCAACCGGCATGACGTGCTTTCTTAGATACGAAACGGTCTTGGTATGTAATGGATGGACACCCATCCTCGCATAGCTTAACTTTGGTCAAAATCAAAAATCGATTATTCAAATTGGACTGAGAATGAGAATTTTTACTGAACGTCAAAACAACATGACAGCCCCCAAAACACTCGCCCTTCACCGGATCCTAGTGTTTAGCTGGGTTGATCGTGCTATGGGGGTTACATAGCCACGAGCCCCTCACAGACTACTTACCATATCAATATTCTGTGCGACGGGATGGTGAGTATGCAGAGTGAAGAGATGTCGCTTGTGCAACAACGCGTAGACAACGTTACAGTTGTTGTTGAGTTGGTGAGCGACGCAGGAGTTGATGATCTCAAGCAGCATGCGTAGGACTTCGTCGAGGACTGATATGTGGTCCATCTGTAACAGAAAAAAAGTATATACTTATGTATTGTAGAAATAAAGTAATTATAAAAGGTGTTCCTTGCCAAAGGTTTCTTGGGCAGTTAAGATCCGGCGTTTCAAAAATTTGCCAAAGATGTAAACAACAATGGCCGCTCGAAATTGTCTATGGTTTAGTGATGCAGTAGTATGAATCTATTTATATAAAACAAAGTCGGGTTAGTTACACCATTTATAATTCAAGAACGGCTGGACCGATTTTTATGATCTTTGATGTGTTGGATTTTTCTCCGCCCTGAATAGCAGAATAACAATTAAAACATGGGAAAATTTCACGAAAAAATATAATGAAGGTATTTTCTCATACATTTTGTATGGAACGGCTTTTTAAATTATTGATTCTGAGGCGATACGTAGTTCGCCGGGTCAGTTAGTTTTAACATAAATATTAAATGGTACAAATAATCGAAATATTTTATGTCAATCACTTGCATTTTAATGACAAGATAAATTTTGACGAGACAAAAAAGGATGTCAGTCGTTTGACATTTATAAAAATTGAAAATCAATCCCAGTTTTTGCTTTTATTGTTAAATATAATAAATAGAATCTTTAAAAGATTAGAAACACGCACAGGATGAAAATGTGTGTGATAATACGTGTATATTTAGTGCGAACGCGCAGATATCGCGTTCAATTCCCAGGCAAGTTCAATGTTATTGCTTTTGGCAAGTCAGGTCCACATCCAGTTTAGGTTAAAAAAAAATTGTTGTGGGTTTTGACATTCAAGTGCATTTTAATTAAAATAAATTATTTGACTTTGACTTATAATTAGAGATTGGATATTCGGATGCATATTCACCTAAAGTTGAGATGTTGGTTAATATGGAATGCGCTTTTGTATCGATCGTAAAAATCCCACGATTCCGGAATTTTGTGTTTTTTTCTGACTATAGAATCGGATGCATATCTACCTACCTAATATTGTAAAGTTGGTAGATAACAAACTGCAATAGCAAACAACGACAAGATAAGATAACGGACTACATATATTTAGAATAATTTTCTTTATGTAATTCCTTCCTTCCATACTATAAGTACACCCGACTAGTTATGCATTCCCGGTGTTCCTGGCATCCCAGGATTTTCTTTACAGAAAAAATAGTCTATGAAGCCGCTTCCATACATTCAATTCACTTTAGGTAAATATAAATCCGATTACTCGATCTCTACTTATAATAAAACGCAAAGACAGTTATAATTCTAGATATACGGAATGTGTGTAGTAGAAGATGAAATTTAATTTAGAGCGGTAATACTCACAATTTCTTCTGTCTTTTCCTCGGCATGATGTGGAAGCTCTAAACTATTTATATCTCCGCCTGAAACATATTTTTTTTTTTACATTTCAAGAGTGATTTTATTTTATTTCTTCAGAAAACTTACAGCAAGGTTAATTATTGCATGTTCTTATTGTATGTACAACCCCACATATCATCTACCATCATCTGCCTAGTCTTTTTCCAACTATGTTGGGGTCGGCTTCCAGTCTAAACGAATGCAGCTGAATACAAGTATTTTACATGGAGTGACTGCCTATCTGACCTCCACAACCCAATTACTGGGTAATACGATACGCCTTGGTAAGGCTGGTTGTCAGACTTTCGGGCTTCTGACTACCCGTAACGACTGTCAAAGATCCACGAATGACACCCGGGACCAGCGGCTTAACGTGCTTTCTGAGGCACGGAGGAATCTCCGCGGGGACCAACCGCGGCAAGCGTAGCTTAACCCGATCGATCGACCTGTGCGGCTGTTATTATTTAGCCACGGGCCCCTCCCACATATCACATACCGTCATGACTTTATAAATAGCGTGTCAATAATGTGGCGATACTCCTCTAAAAACTCCTCTACAAAAAATGCTGTCTTGTCTTCACAGATCCCATGACTGAACACTGACCCCCAAAATACAGGCCTAGTTTGGGAGTCAGGACCAATTCTTTGTAATACATTCATATTATAAGATCGTGACTTTGAGTGTCTGTCTTTTTTTTGTGTGTACCTATTTATTCTAGTGACAAATAAACGTTTTTATTTTGATTTATTAAATATAAGTAAACAAATATCAACGTTGCGTGTCTTAAAATAAAGTTTAAAATAATTATCACAAGGTTTTTTTTTTGTTTAGCCTATACTGTCCCACTGTTTGGCAAAGGCCTCCCCCAAGTCCTTCCAGGAACTCCTTTCCCGCGCCACCTCGAACCAGCCCTCGCGGTACGCGTCCAGGTCATCTCGCCACCGCTTTCTAGGTCGACCTCGGCGGCGCCGTCCATCTTCACGCACCCTATGTGTGGAAACTTTTGTCCAGCGGTCATCGTGCATGCGGCTGATAGCTTTTCTCACAAGGTTTATTTCAGAAAAAAAAATTAGTTTCTAAAGTCCACGAAAGCGAAATCAAATAACTTCTCACCTTCAATTTCGCTGCATAGTCTTGCTCTTCGTTTTGTCAATGTTTCAAACAGTGATATTAACCTCTGCGCTACGTAAGGATGTAGATTTCTGAATTCACCTGAAAGTGGACAAAAATACATCATTAAAATCATCATTTACAAAGTAACCGACATAGCCCGAAGAATTGCCAAACTTAAATGGCAATGGGCAGGGCACATTGCTCGCAGAACAGATGGCCGATGGGGCCGAAAGGTTCTGGAGTGGCGACCGCGTACCGGAAGACGTAGCGTTGGAAGGCCTCCCACAAGGTGGACCGACGACCTTGTGAAGGCCGCAGGAACCCGTTGGATGCGAGAAGCACAGAACCGGTCGAAGTGGAGGTGCTTGGGGGAGGCCTATGTCCAGCAGTGGACGTCTTTCGGCTGAAATGATGATGATGATGAATCATCATTTCATCGACAGGTGCCATCTCCATGGGCGAGAACAAGTCAACTCCAACATATTTGGGAAAAGGCTAGACGGAGGATGGAATGACTTACAGCTCATATTAGCGATGGCGGCGAGGCAGTTGGTGTGCAGGTACTTGTCCCTCACGCGCACCATGTTGTACTGCAGCGCTCGAAGTATCACGAGGACCATCAGACCTCCTAGCGATATCTCTGAGATGGCGCGCTCTGTGTACCAGGATAGGTTTTTAAGCATCTGTGGACAAAATTAAGTATGCTAGTATCATTCAACAATGAGGCTAAGTGATAACGGCCGCACGGGTCGATCGATCAGGTTAAGCTATGCTTGCCGCGGTTGGTCCATAGATGAGTGACCATCTTCACATACCAAGACCCCTCCGTGCCTCGGAAAGTTGGTACAGGCTGTCATTTGTAGATCTTTTTTTCGTTCCCACTGCTGGGACACAGGCCTCCGCTCTGTGAGAGAGAGTGGGCCGTGATCGATCTACCACGCGGACTCAGTGCGGGTTGGTAGATGTCACATGTCTTCGAATTTTTGGTTCTAGGACATGCTGAAGGCCAATTCTAGTAATTTAAAACGATCAGAATCCAGTCGCAGTCTCATCTCGGCGACAAACAAATGTCAAAATCATGTCAAAATGTAGGGAAATTAGAGGTATTTTTCGACAGAGTGAGAATGAGATCAGACTATGAACGTTCTTAAAATTACGAGAATTGCCCCTCAGGTTTCCTCACGATGTTTTCCTTGACAGTTCAGTTAGTACTTACAATTAAATGCACGTTCTTGATCAGCGCGTCGTCTTCAGTCAATATCAGCAGCACTATTAGCGACATATAAATATGATGGTTGTTGTTGTCCGGTGCGTTGTACAGCACTTGCAGGATGGGCACTATCTGTGGAGCAAAGATTTAAGTTAAAATAGATAACAACTGAGCAACAACAGAGAGCAGTGGTGGCCAAGTGGTAACGACCGCGACTTACGAGTTGTAGGTCGTAGGTTCGAATCCAGACAGGCGCTTTACTTTGTGCAAATTATTTCATCGCCACTGCTCTCAAAACGGTGAAGGAAAACATCGTGTGGAAACCGGCATGTCTTAGAACCAAAAATTCGAAGACATGTGACATCTGCCAACCCGCACTGGGCCCGCGTGGTGGATTACGGCCCACTCCCTCACACTGAGAGGAGGTCTGTGTCCCAGCAGTGGGAACATTATAGGTTGATTATGTATTTTATGTTATGTAAGGCACGTTACTATCTAAAACAATAATTATTCCGATCCAAATAAACATAAATATCATCTGTCTAGCCTTTTCCCAACTATGTTGGGGTCGGCTTCCATTCTAGCCGGATGCAGCTGAATACCAATATTTTACATGGAGCCACTGCCTATCTGACCTCCAAAACCCAGTTACTGCGTAATACGATACCCTTGGTAAGACTGGTTGTCAGATGACCCGTAACGACTGTCAAAGCTTGAATATCCCTACGAAACGAATGGGAAGAGCCTCGCTACATGGTGGTCCAGCATCGAGAGGGAGATGAAAGCGCAGAACCTAACTGCTATGTCAACCCAGGACAGATTGTCCTGGCGCCGCCGCTGTACAAGAAGACCCGACCCTAAAGTATCCGTCACGAGAAGCTATAAATTATGTAAACACACATTCAGGGGTTTTGCAACCTTTGCATCAAATTAAAAAAAAAAAACAGTTTTGTAATGATTTTTATTTTTATATAGGGATATAATGATTATGTTAAGGACGCTATCACATTTTTCCACGAATAACAGTGCTTTTCAGGTACCATTTTAATGAACTTGGAGTCGCAACTGCAAGGATATCTTGGTTTCAAATTAAAGATAATATATTCATCTCCAGAATGGCTCCATAACAATTAAATAGCCCCATACAAAATTTTCACACAAATACGTTTTTACCATCACAGTAATCGCAAAAAATTTAATAAAAAGGGGTTTGAATAAGGACCTATATAGCTAAATCCAATGCATATTTTAACTTAAAAATAAGAAGATATTGTTGCTTATATAGTCTTCTATACGACAAGCTAAATATTTTGTAGATAAATAAATAACTTTTTCATTTATGAGACAAATAAGAAACGCTCTCAAATTTCTCCATACATTTTCTACCCGCGGACACTTGCGGTTCGTCATTCCGCGCTCAGAGGCGCTCGTGGAAGCACGTCTGTGTCGCTTTCTCGCAAAAAATAATTACGTAAAAAAGTGAGTTCCGAGTTGTGTACCGAGGTCGGACGAAGTTGATACTTTTTCGGACCGAAATAAAATTAAGTACGATTATTGGTATTTGTTTCAGAAACAAATACTTAGTTGTAATTTTTACAAACTTTTATTTAACTTGCAATATATGTATGTATGTATGTAACTATGTTTGTTCGGGTGGACTCTTGCAACTAAATTTTGAAGCAGATATCTTCAACCGATTGAGCTGAAATTTTGTATGCACGTTTAGTTTGGATGACAATGCATGTTTAGCTGTGTGACGTTATTCTAAATCCAAAATGGCGGAACGCCCAAGATGGCGGACTACTTATTTTTAAGGCACTCCTACAATATGGATATCAAATGAAAGGGATTGCTGAGAATAACTCGAAAAATAAAATGACGTCACTCTAAATCCAATATGGCGGACTTTTATATTATTTTAGACATTAGAAATATTTTTTTAGACATTCGATATTAATAGTCGATTTTGGGGTTTTTCGGGGTGATGATTACGAATATAACATCCATTTTTTATTCAAGGTGGCGGATTTTTGTTTGTGACAAATCGACTTACGGCCAATTTCTTCATAATACCAGTATATCCAGTTGTCATGCTACGTCACAGTTTTACTCTTCAATTCAGTAATTTTTTTAGTGAATTATAATGTTGCTATATTGAAGAATACAATTGTGACGTAGCATGACAACTGAATAGACTGGTATTACGTTTAGTCGGTTAACAAAGTCGCGTGGTTTTTTTGTTTACCTTTATTTAGCTACCTAAACCTATGGAGTATAGTAGTAGTACAATGAAATATTTTCTATGTGAAAAGACAGCTGTGCTGCTGGGGAGTTTGTTGCGCCACTTCTTCCCAGCGAAAGCACTAAGAAGTGAAGGGCGGGCGTTTTGGGGGACTGTCTTTTGTAATTTTGACATTCGAAAAGTGCTGATTCTCAGCCTAATTTGAATAAATTACTTTTGATTTACTTTGTTTTAATTTTTAAGTAAATAAAATACTTACTGTTTTCATAAGGGAATGATTATTTTTAAATATCACAACGAAACTCTACGATAAACTCCCAGGCTAGTATTTGATTATGTAATACTCCAACAATTGACATCAAAAATAATATTTAAAAGTACTTAGGTACATCTTTTCAAACTAACAGCAGACTGTGGTATAAATGTGGATGTTCCTTGTAATACTAAAATGTTAAGGTCGTTTTTGGGTACCTAGTAATGAACGTAACTGATGTTGAACGTTGACTGATGAACTTCAACAATACTAAAAACATGATTATCACGCAGATAGTAAGTACTAATAACACTTACCAAATTCGATTGCGAACTTACAACTAACTTTACTCAATAAATACCAGCAAAATTAAAAAAAAATATCTTCAAGTACCAAGATTAGTTAAGTTACGTATAAAAATCGAGCGAACAATGGTTTCAATGTGTGTGTGCGCGTAATGTTGCTGTGTTGCGATTCAGATACCTAAACTTGAGCGAGTTCAAAATGTGATAGCGTCCTTAACACACACATTTAATTACTGTCGTCAGACGATTCCGAGTATTCGGCAGCATTGACAGCGTCAACGTGAACTTACTTCAAAATGGCGGCCCAAATGTTTAGGTTCCATGAGTCAGACGGGTTCCAGTACCACAAAACATTAGACGACACCGCTTTATATCGCTAAAATATAACCCGACCAAGTGAAATTGCTCGTTAGTTTTGTATTACACGTAAGTTCCGACCGCGGCAGATTTGCCAAAGACGTAAACAACAATGGCCGCTCGAAATATAATTAAATCGATAAACAAGAGTTTTTATTTTAAGTAGGTAAGGTTTGTTTTCGTCTAGTTAGCTCGGAGATTTAGACGGAAACTAACATTACTTGAAATATAAACTCTTGTTTATCGATTTTATTCAAATTCGAGCGGCCATTGTTGTTTACACCTTTGGCAAATCTGCCGCGGTCGGACTTTGTTACTTTTTACAATTTGGGAGTATTTGTTGCTGATTGAATTCTCGCTACGTAACTTAGTAGAATTTTTCTATTTACAAAATTTACAGTTTCTCGTGACAGATCGTATAGATAGAACTGGCGATAAGGAATTGAAGAAGGATGAAGAACTGAAATTAATAAAATCTACACATTTAACCCAAGATGTCTGCAGACATTCATATCTTGTAGTAAATGGGGCCTACTCCTTTCCGACTCAAATAAAATCAAAATACTGACCAGCTGATCGATTTGTGCCACATTGCTGATGTGTCGTTTGTACGCGTTGCAGGAGTGCAGCATTAGATAAAGGAGCAGCGTCGAGTGTTCACAGCCGGCGGTCGCGCATAGAGCTTTGTGGAGCTGTAATAAATACATTTTTTTTATTGCTAAATGGGCGCGCTCTTGATCCCGATCACGCCTGATGGAAAGCGATAGATGAGGTCTATGATGGAACGAGCGTGTCCAGAAGATGCCAGAGAGGCAATTTAAGAATAATTTCTCGTAATTTTAAGAACGTTCACAGTCTGATCTCATTCTCAATCTGTCAAAAAATACATCTAATTTCCCTACATTTTGACAAGTTTTTGACATTTGTTTGTCGCTGAGATGAGACTGCGACTAGATTTTGAACGATTTAAATTACGAGAATCGGCCTTCTGTTCACTCTTGATTTGAAGGCATACGGGTTATCTTTCGATTTAAACAAACAAACCATTTTATTTTATACAAGAAAAGTAATTATTTATTAAGTATTTTATTTTGAAGCCTATATTGTCCCAATGCATGACAAAGGCCTCCGTTTCTCCTTTCCACTCCTCTCTGTCTTGAACCCTCTTACGAATAACCGTTGTATAGCGTCTGTATAGTTACACAAAACTTTGTCTTTTTCTTTCGAAAGTCAAATTACTGACGACTGAAAGAGAGAAATCGGTGTATAACTATTCATCTGATATAATACGTTTATTAGTAAGTGGGTTAGCCAATACGATCCCACTGCAATGGTCTCTCTTTCTCATTTTCCACTCTGTCTTGAGAGCTAGCGAGGACCAATCATGTCTGTAGGCGTCAAGCTCGTCCTGCCATCTTCTCTTGTTTCTGGGACCCACATTGTGGTTGATTTGGCCCATGACTCATTCGACATGCAGCCAACGTCTCCAGCCCAGTCCTACTTAAACTTGGCTGCTTTTTGGGTGACATGGGCGATTTTTGTTTGAGCATTATTTTGTGATGATGATGACGTCACGCCGGGGTAGTTGCATGAAGGCTACGCTGACGTTATGTTCGGGGTCACCAGTATAGAGGTATGAGGAACAGGGTGTAAAATTCACTCATCCTCCATAGAAAAGGGAGGATCCTCTGACCAGACGGGTGTTGTGTCTGGTGGGCAACTGCCCGACGATTGATGTCGGGACGTTGTGTATATGCAAGTTGTGCGGTAAACTCTGCTTGCGCGATGCAGGATTTTGCGTGACGTCAGTATGATGCGTAGAGTCTTATAATTCATGTTATGAAGGAGTTAAACCAGTTAATCAGTTGTTTCTATATTTATATCTGGAATTTATATGGTGTACATAATAAAGAGTATTCGATTCTATTCTATTCTAATAGAAATGTGTTAAGTTTACTCACAGCTGCCATGTCGATCCTTGGCGGCGTCACTTGTGATCCACTGTTTGATTCTTTATGTGGTGTTGTTGTTGATGTTTCTGCAAATAAATAAATAAACCCATTGATATAAAAGGCAAGCAATTGGGTGGTTTATTATCGAGCACACACACAGACACACAACATTAGTTTACACAACTAGTTTTAATAGTTTTTTTTTTTTCCTTGTTCCTCTCAACCAAAGCACCTGCCATCTAATCTCTTCACCACCCTTGGTTGACTGGTAGAGAATGCCTAAGGCAGTAAGTCCGCCTTTGTACCTTTTTGTGCGAAAAGTTTAAATAAATAAATAAATTAGACTGGACTAGCCTGTTAGATCTTCGCAAAATGCAGGAGACATTCTTTGTGAATTTTATCACCCGTTCACTGAAAGGCCAAGACAAAAATTGGCTAACAGACTGTCAATTAAGTGATGTGATTGGTTCTTGTTATTTTCGTCAGCCAATAACAGCAGTTAAGTCGATAGTGAATACAAACTGAATCAAACCATGTTGGATTTCAGCATCAACCGAAAGGTCAAGAATCTAAGGAGCAGATGAACGTTCATTCGAGTGAAGCGTCTGATATCAGGTTTAATATGAGTTTTACTTATCACCACTTTAGGGAAGTACGAGTACACGAGCTCAGATTGATAATCCTACTAATATTATAAATGCGAAAGTTTGTGAGGATGTTTGTTACTCTTTCACGCAAAAACTATCATCTGCCTAGCCTTTTCCCAACTATGTTGGGGTCGGCTTCCAGTCTAACCGGTTGCAGCTGAATACCAGTATTTTACATGGAGCGACTGCCAATCTGACCTCCACGACCCAGTTACTGGGTAATACGATACCCCTTGGTAAGACTGGTTGTCAGACTTTCGGGCTTCTGACTACCCGTAACGACTGTCAAAGATCCACGAATGACAGCCGGGACCAACGGCTTAACGTGCTTTCCGAGGCACGGAGGGGTCTCATTATGTAAAGATGGTCACCCATCCACAGACCAACCGCGGCAAGCGTAGCTTAACCTGATCGATCGACCTGTGCGACTGTTATTATGTAGCCACGGACCCCTCTCTTCACGCAAAAACTAATGAACGGATTTTGATGAAACTTTACATTAATATAGCTTATACATCAGAATAACACATAGGATACTTTTTATCCTGATATTCTCACGGGATCGACACTTAAGCGGGTGAAACCGCGGGGCGCAGCTCGTTAAAATATATAAATAAATAAAATCAGTAAGCACTGGCCTTCGATCAACAATAGTACTAGATTTACGATGAGCGCATCAAAAACCGGCGGAAAAATAAGACCACAAATAGTGTTGTAGTTATATTTAGCAACATAGTTTTTTCAACTTATTAATGTTTTATTTTTCCTTAAATATTTTTGTTTTTATTTTAAAATACGTTTACTTTTTAATCCAATATATTGCAAACGATAATAAACTTTATGTTTTAAAGTTAAGGTTTATAATAAAGAATGCAACCGCGGCCAGTTGAGCGATGCGTTTTGTTCCTAATCCTTAATATAGTGTTATTGTTGATCATAGGTACTGCCCACAGATACACCTAGATAACGCAAGGGCAACAACTGGCTGGCTGCGTGAGCGCTCGCGCTGGCGCTAGCCCCCGGGGGTGGGGCGAGTCGGGTGCCGCACGCGGCGGCGTCTTTGAATCGATTTGATTTTCCCATCACTAAATAGTAAAAAAAATGGCACGCTTGGTTTTCATACAGATCGTGATATTTACGTTATCTAGGTCTATCTATATCTGTGGTACTGCCTTTTAAATATACAGATAGTATTTTTAAACGACTCCAAAAAAGAAGGTTTTCTGACCTGCAGTATCTTCACAGCATAATAACGCGTTTCTATACAAGTTATCATCGTTCATACAATGATTGGCTAGCGTCAGTAGTAGGAGACACGACTGGTTGGCTACAGGGTGCTCCTTTTTCACTCGTTCCTGTAACTCCTGTCTATCTAGAGGGGGATTCGTGTAGATCGTCTGGCGAGATGTGGAGTTGAAGGTTATCATGTTCCAAAGTCCGGCTGAAAAGAGAAAAAGAGGAATGTTTTATTGTTGTGCTTAGTATATAAAACCAGCCAAGTGCGAGTCGGACTCGCAAACGAAGGGTTCCGTACCACAAGGAAAAAAAAACGACAAAAAAATCACGTCTCTCGTATGGGAGCCCCCCTTAAATATTTATTTTATTTTGTTGGCAATAAGCTACCTAACTGTTTGAGAAACTTTTATAGAGGATTTATAGCATGGGTGTAAACTTACAAGCCAGGTTTATAAGCAGACTGCCGCCGCCGGCGTGTGCGCCGAACATGCTCGGTGGCGCGGCGAGCATGCTCGACAGATTGTTGAGCAACGTCTTCACTAGGAGAGGAGCGTGCATGCCGTAGCGGCCTTGGAAGAGAGTTCTGGAAAAAGTTAAACGATATAAAAATATGCGCTTTGGCTATAAACAATTGACCGACAGCCTAATTGACCGACAGCCTAATTGCGTAACACATTATCAATCTCAATCCGAATCATTTTGAAGGATAGGGGCCGTTCAAGTATTACGTAAGTAGATTTTTCGCAATTATTAACCCCCCCCCCCCCCTCTCGTCAGCAAAAGTAAGCAAAGCTCTTACCCAAGGCTTATGTAAATATTGGTGCATGCATTTTTCAATGTGTTCTTGTTTCTTTATTGATTCATGAGCAGCAGTTATTTATATGCGTTTAATTTTCAAGCATAGACAAGTAGGGTTGCCATATGTATTCAAAACAAAATCGACTATAGAAAATTCGAAAAAGTCAAAAAATAAATGCTGCTGACGTCACCATCCAGACCCCCCCTCATCCCCCATGTCATCAAATCATCATAAGCAAAGCAAAGACCCCCCCGCCCCTCTGTAATGCTGACGTACCTAATACTTGAATGACCCCCATATTGCCAATCCATTGTTTCATATGTTCGAAAAATGTGTCTGCTCAACATCGTAACGCAATTAATGTTGTTGAACTGTCAAAATGAAACGCATTGCTACTAATAGTGTGTTACGTAATTACCCCGCAGGCTCCTAATTCACTACGACCACTTAAGGATTCCTTACTTCGAAACCACATCAATTCCTTAGCTAATCACAACATCTGCTAAGAACATGTATTCTTTATGACACAATAAACGAAACCGTGCAAATTGAACTAGAAGTTGGCGTGGTTTGAACTGTCAAAATATTATAACTCTTGACAACCGTACGTGGTTTGCACGTGGTAAGATTTATTTATTTACTAGCTGCGCTCCGCAGTTTCACCCGCATAAGTGGCGATCCCGTGGGAATATCGGGATAAAAAATAGCCTATATGTTAATCCAGGGTGTCAGCTACTTCCATACAAAATTCTATGAAAATTGGTCCAGCTATTTGAGCGTGAAGAAGTAACAAACATATATACTTTTCGCACAAAAATGTACAAAGGCGGACTTAATGCCTTAGGCATTCTCTACCAGTCAACCAAGGGTGGTGAGAGATTAGATGGCAGGTGCTTTGGTTGAGAGGAACAATGTTAAAAAAAAACTATTAAAACTAGGTACACAAATACACATATTTATTTATTTATATATACTTTATTGTACACCACAAAAATACATAACAAAAAGAATTATCGATCACTAAAAATATACCTACAATGGGCGGCCTTATCGAAGTATATTCATGTATTTATGTATATTTATTTGTGCTTATATTTATATGTAATTAGGTATAGGTATATTATATTCATAGTTTTAATATGTTTATGCGTATCTTTATATTTAAAATATTTATTCCTCAATGTTCATGATTGCACCTACCACTGTTTGTCTCTGCATCACCCAAAGGTTGACTGGTAGAAAATGCCTATGGCATTAAGTCCGCCTCTGTACATTTTGTGCTTGAAGTATTAAATAAATAATTAATATCCAACAAACTTTAAGAGGTGCTTTAGACCATCGAACTGAACAACTTTCACTATAGGACCAACTCTGAAATAACAAAAAAAAATCAGCTGTTTCATACATTTTGGTCAAGTAGGTATTGAACTTTTGTATTATACAGCTGATTTTTTTTCGTGAATTACTTCACAGAATTCGATCCTTATAAGGCCCTGCGCAGACGACAGACTATCCGTGACGCACTTTTTAGTCTGTGAAAATAGAACCTATGCAATTATATGCAGTAACGCACACGACGCTAAGGAAGGAACACGGGTGGGTTTTAGTCAGTAAGAGTCTGACACTCCCTTCCGATCCACCCAGAGCGGGAGGAGTCATTAGATGATTTCCCATCCAAAAAAAAAAAGGTAGATCGCGGCGCGGGAGGGGTGTGGTGACGTGATGCGAGAGCTCAGTGATTGGTCAACTTGTGACAACTATCACCCCTCCTGCACCGCGCAGCTACCTCAGGCAACGTCTCAGTTAAGCGGTCGGCCTACAATAGCTTTGCGTCAATTTCCTTGCCTCCCAATATTGTTAGCATTGATATGTAGGTGTTTTAATTTCTTACAACACATAATATTATGAAAACTTTCTACAATATTTTGCACACACGGTACAGACGGCGCACATCAAGCTACCCGAAACTGTCAAATTTTCCCAATCAACTTTGAACCTTATGCTCTAGCCATAAATTTGAAAATCCATTAAAGAAATTTGACAGATTCTAGTAGCTTGATGTGCTGGCGTGTCTGTACATTTGTTTTATTTCCCTTTACCAGTGCATTACTATAGATATTACACATAGACTTACCGGTATATTAAAGAAGTGTCCACCAGTCTGGTCTGTCCATGCACACCAGCGAACATGTAAACTGACATCAGTACCAACATAGTGTTGATACATTCTAGGTGGAGGTAGTATGTGTTATCTCTGTAAATAAGAAAAAACATATGAATATTAGCTGTTTTGGAGGTTTCACTATTGTTTCCTAAGGAAATACTCCATGTACCCGGTTAAAGGTATTCGTGTTTGGTAGTGAAATTTCGGCCCCTGACCTACGCGAAAAAAATAAAAAAATAATCAAAACAAATAAGAAAGTTAAAGTTTAAAATTTTAGCGCGCGCCCGATAAGCATTTCATTCTTCGCTAAGTTCACAACATGAAGCAAGTTGGCAAGTGTCCATTCGAATATGCTTGTCTATATAGATAAAACGAAAGTGAGCAAGAGACGTCCATTATAACAACTGCTCACATTTATCTAGCAAGTAGCAACATCTCAGTTTTAAATACATTTAAGATAGAATTACCTTAATAAATCTAAGTCCGAGAACAATCCCCAATGCCATGGAACCACGGGGAATGAAAATTACCCATGGACCCGGTAATGGGTCGACCCACCGGGACCACGGGTATCGAGTGAGTTGGCTAGGCGTTGAACTAGCGGTATTTACCTAATTTTGACCTATCATACGAAAAAAAACTGCGCGACGACGACGTTGCCAAATCGTTTGCCTACGCGCACGTGTGTGCATCCCTTTCTTTAATGACATGCTCTAAATATACTTTACAACACTTTGTATTAGATATTTCAATTTGGCGCACCAATTCAATTTCATTCTGTATAACAATGTACTTACGTTACAGGAACATCAATGATCAGTCCTATCAGTGCATCGATGAGCATTTCGACGCGGCTTTCGGTTCCCGTCAGTTTGGGGGACGTGGGGGGCTCGGGGACGTCCGGAGTCGCGGGGGAAGTCAGCGGCGATGGCGATGTTTCCTGTGAAGGCTGAGGAATGGAAAAAAGGGTTTTAGTAAGACAGTTTTAACTTGTGTAGCATTATTGGCGCAAAATCTAAAAGAAAAGTTGGAGAAATCTAAGTTTTCGCATAGTACACCTTAGCTTGGCTTGTACAGAGGCCAGCACATCAAGCTACCCCAATCTGTCAAATTTTCCCAATTGAATATGAACCTTATTCCTTTGCAGTAAAGTTGAAAATCTACCAAAGAAATTTGACAGATTGGGGTAGCTTGATGTGCTGGCCTCTGTACTTTAAGAGCATCCAACGCTGTTAGCATAGAAACCATAATCTTGGAGATTATTAAAAAGCGAGCGTTCAACTAGTTGTGTAAAATTCCATTGCTACTCAATCATTCGTTTCTCAGTAGTTCAATCAATCTGCCTATCCTTTTCCCAACTATGTCAGGTGCGACTTCCAGTCGAAACGGATGCAGCTGAATACCAGTGTTTTACATGGAGCGACTGCCTATCTGACCTCCACAACCCAGTTGCTGGGTAACACGATACCCCCAGCTAAGACTTGGTTATCAGACTTTCGGGCTTCTGAACCATTTCTGCTAAATATGCAAACAACTATTTATCCAGCCCATCTCTGGTCTCAACAGGTCCAATCCTGACCCTCCGTTCAGCCTGAACGTCCAATGCCTGCACAGTTCATATTCAGGAACCATCATCGTCTACCCACCCTTTTCCTAACTATGTTCGGATTGGCTTCCAGTCTAACCGGATTCAGTTAGATACCAGTATTTTACATGGAGCGACTGCCTATCTGACCCCCACAACCCAGTTGCTGGATAACACGATATCCCTTGGTAAGACTTGAATGGGCTTTCGGGATTCTGAATTTATTCTACTAAATATTTGCAAACTTGGGGATGCGTGAAGAAGCCTCCTCGTGTAGCGCAGTTTGTTCCGCCTGTTACTCGACTGAACTGAGCGCTCGGCGCATCCTAGACTCTCACACCCAACGCCTAATTTGACTGGCCAATTGTTCCGTTGCGGTGGCAGGGCTAACGCCCGCCAGGTTTGCGACCACCCTACCACCGGAGTCCGGCGTCAAGCAGCCTGCTGTTTCGTCGATGCGTTCCAGAAGAAGCCAGCCGTTGGCCCAGAAGATGTCTAAGGTACAAGGCATCTTCTGGGCACGCTCGTTCCATCATAGACCTCATCCATTGCTTTCCATCAGGCGTAATCGAGGTCAAGAGCGGGCCCATTCAGCAATAAAACAATAATAAAAAAACTCACCGTATTATCCACCCCCTCCCTGCTTTCCACAGGACCATTCCCGACCCTCCGTTCAGCTTGAACATCCAAGTGCCTGCACAGTTCATACTCGGGTACCATTTCGACTAGGTACTTGCTGACGGCTCGAATCACGAAGAGGGCGTTGAAAGTCTGCCATGCTAGCATTACGCTGTAACAAGAGAGATGTGACTATGAGATGTTGTTTGAAGGTAAGAATAAGAAAGAAAGATTTTTTTTTCTTAGGAAATACAACCAGTAAAAACGAGCATTTTAACTAGCAGCGCCCCGCGGTTTCACCCGCATAAATTTCGAAAGACACGTGGCGCCATCTATTATCATAATAACGTTATTGTTGTTTTCCTCGGGAACAGCACTTTTTTTCGGGATATGTCCGTTTCTGTACACCTGACAACGTATATGCAAAATTTCAGTATGATAGGAATTATATTTATTTGCAAAAATATGAGTTTAGTAATAATTTGACAAACATACAGGGATAAATAAATAAGCTAGCGAAACTACACATACGAGATGGGTATCGATACCTCAAAGTGATAAAACTAAAAATTAAAGGCCGTGTTTGGGGCCGACGACCACAGTTAGTTTACTTACATGAAATATTAGTTTATAATTCAGTTTTTTTTTTATCTTGTTTAGATAATATTCGTATGTGAAGATTACACAAAAAAACGGATTTTTTAAACTGATATTTCTAGTCTATGGAGTTTCGCTAGCTAATTAAATTTGACCTTTTACAGTTTCCCCTGCACACCAGTTGCCGGTAGAATACCGGCCACTGGTGTGCAGGCCAGACTGCCAGTGCACCGCTCCCCGCCGCGCGCTGGCAGTCTGGCCATGCAAGCACTAAAAGATACCTTGTTTTTCTTCACAGAATACTTGTGCAGTCATGATAAAAAAATGTTTTTTTCATCATATTAGAAGACATCGACGGCCGTTCTAGTAAATGATTGGCTACTGACAGCGCCAAACCCGTAGCCGAATTCTGTGCCGACTTCATTTAGATTGCCATCGACACCTAACTAGAAGATTGGGCATGTTTTTTAGTTATATTTAATTTATCTACTGGGTGAAATTTTAATGGTTGTTTTCCTCTTAAGGGGTCATTCTACTCATCATTATGAACAACTTTTACTATGGGACCAAACCTGAAATCGCAAAAAAAAATCAGCTGTTCCCTACATTTATGTTCGTATAACTCGTCAAAATGTAGGAAACAGCTGATTTTTTTTTCGTGATTTCAGGTTTGGTCCCATAGTAAAAGTTGTTCATAATTATGAGTACAATCTCCCATTTCGATTTGTCGTATGTGTTCAATTTCACCCTGTATTGACGTAAGTACGTGAATACGTGCAGACGTCCACTGTTTTTTCCCATAGCAAAATGCTGCTATTATTCTAACAGTTTTCCTTCACCATGGTAAAAACCCCAAACACGCGTTTAAATAACGAGAATAATCTGTTACCATTGATGGAATATCGCAATGATAAGGAAAGATGCAATAGGGCATTTTCACTTTTAAGTGTACCCAGATAAAAATACGAGTATTTTTTAAAGTTATGTTTTTTAAAATATTTAAAGGTCCTAGGCTGTACTACATAGTCTGAAGGACTGAAAATAGTATTTTATTTAAAATTAATAGCATATTTTCCTTATTAAAAATGGAAAATAAATGGACATTGTAGTGAAATAGTGGTCAGTTTGGTGACGTGTATTTTCAGCCAAATGTATTTTCAGCCTGTGTTATTGGAGTTTAAATTGTACAAATTTAATTTTTGTGACGAGAGGAACTATACACTATGGTTGCACCAAAACTTTTAAATGTATTCGTAGTACTATTTTAGCAATTTTGGCAAATTCAATGTTGGTAAGGGGTGGGACACGCCAGAAACAGTTACTCTGAATATTTAAAATACTCATAACTTTATAATTCAAACGTAGTTGACCAGGATTGCAGATGGATTCGTCAATTGAATATATATTTTACCGTTTTATTCCAAAAATTAGACAATATGTCCACTATTTATCTTGCTATAAAATTTTGAATAAGTGGGACCGCCTCAAAATGGCGGGTACACTGTCCAGTAAGAGGAATGTCGTGTGGATAGTTTTGAGTATGAATGTGGAGAGCCATAAGAGTTGGGGAAGACCAAAGAATGATGATATGGCTAGAAAGGGGGTGAATAATATCCTCACGGTGGCCAATCTGCATAGCTATTCACAACCATTCGATACGCTTCCGTACCCGTATCCGTATCGAACATCAATCAATGTTATCGTAGGAGTCCTCTAAACGCTGTTCAAAAGTCCAAAACACAAAAAAATTGTCAGTTTCAATGAAATAGACGACCGCTATTCTTCCGACAGCTGTTTGCTGTCGGAGGCAAGGTAAATCAGGTTATCGAAATGTGTAATTTTCGATACGATAGCCTGTCGGATCGTTGTGAATAGCTATGCTGAACTGAGATTAGCCAGGTACGCAGGTGATATTATAGTGCACAAGCGAGTGCACAAACACAGGCAGGGACTTAAGACGAGGTTGTATCGTTTTTAAGTTTTTTGAAGCTATTTATTTCCAATTATTGTAGATATTGCGCAAAATAAAAATCATTTAACTAAATTGAACATACGGTCAAGCGCTGACTAAAGACGGAAACGTAATTACTAATAGTTGGCTCTATAACAAAAATGGCAATGATGACACTAAATCGATATTTCGAACATTTTTTTTTCGATATTAGTATTGCAATTTATTACTTTTTTGTTAATAAGTGATACAAGCTTTGATACGCAGTAATTAAATTTTCCATTAGGTAATTAATTTACATAGAGTTCTTACAACACTGTAAGCACCCTATGGTTTCAGAACCTTTTATAGAGGATTCATATCATGGGTGTAGATAAAGTCTTGTATGCAACTGTACATAATTAGGTATTAAAACACTCCTGTGATACTATATTCGTGTTTTAATGCCCCATAATATAACAGTTGCATGGTATAAATCCTCTATGTATAAAAGTTTCTGAAACAGTTAGCTTATTGCCAACATTAAAACAACCAGTGCCATAGTAACCATAATATCATCCAAACGAGTGTTATAATGTTGTACTAAATTTCATTATGCAACTCCTTTTTAAAAAAAGAACATTGTCATGCACGCGCGTTTCACTACCACAGCGCCGAAATTAAAAAAAAAAATATAGGTTATTCGAATTCACATCGTATCCCGCCGGCCGCCATTTTTCTTCGATATTAGTATTGCAAAAAACTGTTTCAGAACCTTTTATAGAGGATTCATATATCATGGATGTAGATAAAGTCTTGTATGCACCTGTACATAATTAGGTATTAAAACACTCATGTGTTGATACCCCGTATTATACAATAGTTGCTTAAATAACTAATAAATGATTCATTAATAAATAGCTATGTTTGCTTTATAATGGCTGGATCATATGACGGTGACATATTATAAGGAAATAATTCGAGGAGAGCAGTTGTGTTATATTATCATTTAACAAACATGAAGATTTTGTTTTTGTTATTTTTGTTGGTCGCTGCTGCCGCAGCAAACCCGATCCCGGGTTATACCTACAATAAAAATAGTAAGTTTCTTAATTATTTTTGTCCGGTTTGATCCCTTCCATCGTTGCTACTTGCTAATAGTCAGGTATTTTTCGTTTTTTTTTTCGTCAACTGCTAACAGATCGACTAAGTTTAAACTGGATTTGAAAGTAGATTAAAGTCTCGTTTCTGAAAACTTCATGAAATTATTTATGGTAAATTATCCTGTCAAGTGATTTCAATAGTAGTTGGGCATTTTCACTTTTAAGTGTACCCTGATAAAAATACGAGTATTTTTTTAAAGTTATGTTTTTAAGATATTTAAAGGTCCTAGGCTGTACTACATAGTCTGAACTCTGAAGGACTGAAAATAATATTTTATTTTAAATAAATAGCATATTTTCCTTATTAAAAATGGAAAATAAATGGACATTGTAGTGAAATAGTGGTCAGTTTTGTGACGTGTATTTTCAGCCAAATGTATTTTCAGCCTGTGTTATTGGAGTTTAAATTGTACAAATTTAATTTTTGTGACGAGAGAAACTATACACTATTGTTGCACCAAACTTTTAAATGTATTCGTAGTACTATTTTAGTAATTTTGGCAAATTCAATGTTGGTAAGGGGTGGGACATGCAAGAAACAGTTACTCTGAATATTTAAAATACTCATAATTTAATAATACAAACGTATTGCAGATGGATTCGTCAATTGAATATATATTTTACCGTTTTATTAAAAAAATTAGACAATAATAATATGTCCACTATTTATCTTGCTATAAAATTTTGAATAAGTGGGACATCCTCAAAATGCCGGGTACACTTAAAAGTGAAAATGCCCAGTTACAATGGCTACCATCACAGCAACATATGATCTGACAGTGAATACGTTTTTTTTTTTATAATCCGGCTTTTGAAATCGGGCATTACATTTCAAAAACTTATTCAAAATTTCAGTGCTACCACGATTTAAGGGGCCGGCGAACTACGCATACTAATGCGTAGTTCATACAAACGTAATACCAAAATAATTTGTAAATTAAACATATTATTAAGGTAGCGTGTATTTATTCCGATTGTATTACAGATTATCTAGGTTCCCAAATATATATTTTGAAAGGACTCTGATATAAAGACGAGATATGTGGAATTTCAAATTTCTATAGAAAACCATATTTTTCTCATAACTTGTCTTTAAATCAGTGTCCATTCAAAATATATACACACATCAAAAGTGTCTAGGGATCAAGCATTTTTATGCGGATTTCTTGAGATTGAGATGTGGCTTTGTAATAAATTTATGATTTTATAAATTTATATGGATCCTTTTTGGTGCATTTCATAATTTGAATCAGGAACTGTGAATCAAATTCGAGTAAAAGATGAAAATCAGCTGTCAATATTTTCCCTATAAAAACATACAACGCATTGAAGACATTATTAGTGCTACTGTTTCCCTACTACTGATTAAAACCAACGTTATTATGGAGCGGCGACGTCATTTAAGCAGGGAAGAAATGCTCAGAGCCGTGGGAATGATAGAAGCTGGTTCCCGGCAACGTACTGTGGCTTTAGCTCTGAATACAAGTCAGAGTGTTATCAGTCGACTTTGGACACGTTACCGAAGCACTGGTACCGTGGCTGAGCGCCATGGAGGACGGTATCGCTGCACCACACGGAGACAAGACCGATACATTCAAATCTTAACTCGAAGAGCTCCAACAATAACCGCCATGATGTTAGCCGTGAGGCTTCATCACTCTTCAGGGAACTTAATTAGCGACCAAACAGTCAGAAACCGCTTGCATGAAGTGAACCTTCATTCCCGAAGACCGCTACGGGTACCACCTATAGCAATGCACAATCGTAGGATTCGATATCAATGGGCTCTTGAACACAGAAATTGGGCAGAAGAACAATGGCGTTTCGTGTGCTTTTCTGATGAGTCTCGTTTTGGTATGAGACCGGATACAAGACGTATACGACACTGGAGAACCCCTGGACGCCAACAGCGATTAAAATCCTGCCAGGAAGTCCATCCTTATAGTGGTGGAACCATCATGGTATGGGCGGGTATTTGGATCGGCGGAAGAACTGAGTTGATTTGGATCAGAGGCAACCTCAACGCTCAAATTTATGCTGAGACGATTGTATCAGACGTCATCGTTCCTCTACAAGTGCAAATCGGTCCCTTATTTCAGTTAATGCATGATAATGCACGACCGCACACCGCAAGAGTTGTAAGACAGACTCTCGCCGCAGCTAACATCAATGTCCTGCCCTGGCCTGCTCAGTCGCCAGACTTGAACCCGATTGAGCATGCATGGGATATGCTACAGAGAAGAGCTCTGCCGAATATGGAGGGTATCCAGTCGCAAGAAGACCTTTTTTTGTTGTTGCAACGAACATGGGCTGCCATTCCACAGCGTGATTTGGATGAACTCATTTTGAGTATGCCAAACCGATGTTCTTGTGTTGTTAGTGTTCGCGGTAGAAACACGGATTATTAATTGTTTAAGTTACCCAATAAAATTTTAAAGAAAACTGTTATTTCAGTCTTTTTTTCGAACTTTTGTGTTAGTGGTTCAAATGTCAAAAATCCCTTTATTAGGAAAATGGCAAATTTCTTTATTAATGCAAAGGTGACTTGGTTTATCGTTACTGTGACAAACGAAAACACTTTATTTGATGAATCCTTAAAGAAAATTTTAATTAATATCAATCAGGAGAAAAGTTATTGCAAAAATATATGTTGATCCCTAGACACTTTTGATGTATGTATTTGGAAACCTAGATATTCTGTAATCCAATCGGAATAAATACACACTTCATTAAGAATATGTTTAATTTACAAATTATTTTGGTATTACGTTTGTATCAACTACGCATGCTCCGCCAGGATTATCATTTTAATATTTTTATTTTAACAGCTGGCGGCACGCATATAAAATCACCTAGCAAAATTATTTGCGACTACAACGGAAACTGCAAGAGAAAAAGAACATGAGGAATATATTGGTAGTGTCGATATGGAGTATGATTAAAAAACTATGAAAGATATGGAATGACCATTGCACTGTGAATAGACTACAAAAACTGGCCCAGTCGAACCAAGACATAATTATATTTTACTATGTACAGACGCCAGCACATCAAACTACTGCAATCTGTTAAATTTCTTTAATGGATTTTCAACCTTACTGCTAAAATATAAGGTTCAAAGTTGATTGGGAAAATTTGACACTTCCGGGTAGCTTGATGTGCTGGCGTCTGTACAAATGATTTCATCACCACTGCCTAAAAACCGACATGTCAACCGTTTTAACCCGGTTAGAAGACCTGTAAAATAATGTTTATCTTTTCTTATTTAAATCATTTATTTTTTTTAGCTACATTTTATTGATTTATAATATAATATTTTCTGGACATGTCGTTTTTTATTTATTTTATTTTCAGGACCCTAAATTTTTTTAGTACAATCATAAATGGAAGAATCGATAACTTTCCGATTTAGTCAATCACTAGCGTATATGTAAAATAAATGGCTTTTGCACAGCACAACGATAGCGACAGATGTTTTTGTGTGAGTAAGTTGTACGGTGCATGGTAAATGGACGCTGTGTTCTGATTTATGAATTGCAAGCGTGTGCGCGACTTTGTGTCTACCTATTGCTTTTACTGAACTACATGTGTAGTAGTGGCGCGGTGGTGGGGCTAACTTAGCGTCACGGACCACGGAGCTCTCGCATAACGTCACCACCCCTCCCGCACCGTGCTGCTACCTCAGGCAACGTCACAGTTAAGCGGTCGGCCTATAATTCGATATTATGTTACTTACTATTTAGTATTACAAGTAATTAATAAGTTAGGTAGGTACTTCAATACATTTATAATGGCTGGATTTTATGCCAGTGATTTATTATGAGCTCAACTCGCTAATGAGACACCATTACTTTTTGTATTGTTACCAAACTTAATAAACTTGTCTAACAGACGATGGGTAGGGGGAGGGGGGGACAAAAATGTCTCCCACCTGTCGCGTCGCTACATGCGCGCACGTTCATACAAACCCGTAGACGTGATGTGAGGGACAAATTAGTTGCGGAGACAAAGTGGCTTGCTCATGGGCCCTCCCTAAAGGTAGAGAGAGGAGGAAAATTAATAACATTTTTTTTCTGTTTGGCAACTTAGCTGGTGTCGATTATTCTGCCAGCGTCATTTAGTCAAAGGATGCTTTATATATGTTCGTGATTCGGCACAGCGCGGACGACAAAAAAATGTACAGGATGTCTGTATATTTTGTCGTCCGGCTGTGCCGAATCGTGCCGGCCCGATTAAGTACATCGAACTTTGCACTTTGTGGTAGATAAATGTAAGTAGCTCATTGGATAGTTAAAGCATCTGCCATGTATTTATAATTAACAGTTATTGAAAAAAAATTGATAAGGATATGTCTAAACGCGAATTTGCTTTAAAAAAGTAAGCAACATTCAATGTTATTGTGTTCACGTTAAGGTCTATAGTCTTAAAACATGGTCCGTCGCTAAAGTTCATCTGTGGTTCACCGGTAAAGTCCCTATATCTATAGTGATGCGCTATCAGAACAGAAGTATCGATAATGTTCAAATGAATAGTATCGATAATACAAACATCATCATCATTCTCCCCATATCCCAATTTATTTGGGATCGGCGCAACATGTCTTTTTCTTCACAGATAATATAAACATATTAGAATAAAAATAAAATAGCCTCCATGAGATATTCAAATGTCATGCTCTGTCTGGATAAGCGCTATCTCCTAAATGGGACAGAATTTGAACCTTAACTCTGCCAGAAGCTTACCTGACTATATTCAGGAGTGGTAAATATTAGGCCACAGGTGATCATCGCCCATCTATTCCCGATTTCTTTGGGGTCAGCGCAGTATGTCTCCTTCATTCTTACACCATCAACTTATACCAGAGAGCACTTAGAGCAGTGGTGGCCCAGTGGGAGCAGTGGTGGCCCAGTGGAAACGATCGTGACTTACGAGTTTTAGGTCGTACCTAGGTTCGAACCCAGACAGGCGCTTTACTTATAAATAATGTTCCCATTCCTGGGACACAGGCATCCTCTCTTCGAGAGGGAGTGGGCTATAATCTATCACGTGAGCTCAGTGGAAGTTGGTTGATGTCATGTCTTCGAAATTTTGATTCTAGGACACGCCGGTTTTTCTCACGATATTTTCCTTCACCGCTGTTGTTTTGAGAGTGGTGATGAAATTATTTACATAAACAAGCCATATGATAAATGACATTGATTTCTGTAAATTGGTTTTAACAAAAAGGAACAAAACGAGTTGATGTCGGAGTTTCCTATCTGACTACTCTGAGAAGACTGAAACCACCTCAGAGGTCACAGCCTCTTAAAAGTCCAGACATAATCTTGGTGAGATACAAATTATCGATGCTTTTATTCCCATCCCTAGTTTTGCTGATCACTAGTCTTAGTGCACAAAGTACGTATATGAATCACTGGTTCAAAACGTTTGTGCGTAGTTTTTATAACCCACATTGTAAGAAAACATTTATCCTTGACAGACGTGCTTTACTTGTTAAAACTATCAACATGAAAATATTGTTTTTAATAATGTTTTTGTTTGTGGCGATGGCTGCGTCAAAGAAGATTTTATTAGGTGCAAAAAAACCAAGTAAGTTTTTTTTTTTAGTTATCCTAGCCTTTACGTTTGCCGTGGTTACGTTGGGAGCAGTGGTGGCTCAGTGGTAACGGCCGCGACTTACGATTTGTAGGTCGTAGGTTCGAACCCAGACAGGCGCTTTACTTTGTGTAAATTATTAATCACCACTGCTCTCAAAACGTTGAAGGAAAACATCGTGAGGAAACCGGCATGTTCTAGAACCAAAAATTCGAAGACATGGTGACATCTACCAACCCGCACTGGGTCCGCGTGGTAGATTACTGGCCACTCACTCTCACCGAGAGGAAGCCTGTGTCCTAGCAGTGGAAAATAGTGCTATACGTGCCTTATGATAAATTGACAGAAATCTCCGTCTGTTAGTGTGTGCTTTTCTCAAAAAAGGATGAAGATATTTTGTTGAAAATTTATCATTAAAGCAGTGTTCAAAATTTCAGAAAATTTACATTCCATCGCCACTTAATCAGTTATCTACTTTAGTGAAATGTATTCTAAGTTGATTTTTGAGTGATCACTAGTTACAAAAAGGTCCTGACAAGTTTTTGGTTGCAATGGAATTTGAACTTAGTTAAGTATGACATTGTTTGTTGTTCCATAACTTGGAAAATTATCTCAATTCCTGGCTCTAATATAGGTGTAGTTTTTGGACGTCAAGTGTACAATACATCATCATCATCTGCCTAGCCTTTTCCCAACTATGTTGGGGTCGGCTTCCAGTCTAACCGGATGCAGCTGAATACCAGTATTTTACATAGAGCGACTGCCTGTCTGACCTCCACAACCCAGTTAATGGGTAATACGATACCCCTTGGTAAGACTGGTTGTCAGATTTTCGGGCTTCTGACAACCCGTCAAGTTTACAATACATAAGGAAACTAATCACTTTTTGAGCCGTCTGTCTGTTCGTCCCTTTCTCAAGAACTCTTTCAGTTAATATGATAAAAATGATATGTTTAAAAGTCTTGTAGTCCTGTAGTAGAAGTTTGCCGATCGGCACGAACCGAATGAAAGTCGAATATGACGTGTAGTATGTGACTTTGTTGTTTGCGGCTTTGTTGTTGACCCGAACATGTGAGTAGCAACCCTAAGGGCACCTACGTACTATGCGGTTAGCCAGAATAAAAAAAAATAGGGTGACTGGTAATTAGTGACCGATACCTAAACACGTGATTGTACTCATGATTACAAACAACTTTTACTATGGGACCAAACCTGAAATCGCGAAAAAAAATCAGCTGTTCCCTACATTTTGACGAGTTATGCGAACATAAATGTAGGGAACAGCTGATTTTTTTTTACGATTTCAGGTTTGGTGCCATAGTAAAAGTTGTTTGTTATCATGCGTACAATCAGGTGTTTAAGTATCGGTCACTAATTACCAGTCACCATGTAAACGATAAAGTAGTTTTTATCCGCACTGCGATGCCAGACGGTCCGTGCAGTTGTTCCGTCGGACGGTTGACCGCATTCCGGCTAACCGCATAGTGCGTAGTAGGTACCCCTAAACCCAGGTTCGTACGCACGGGCACGTTTTTCCCTCTGCGATTATTTTTCGCACACTGGATTTTCAACGCACTGCTTAGCGCAGAGTTGAAAATCCAACAGTGTGTTTTTATGACGCGCTGGGATGCGCTCTGGGGGCCTACCATGAGCTCTTAACACGATCCATTTTAGGACCTAAACTGAACTGTTCTTCTAATTCGTACCATGACGTCAGTTTAACGATTCAATTTAGGCCATGCCATCTGACAGCGATTGTCCCAAACTGAGTCGCATGTTTTGGGTTAAAAGTAAATGCCGCCGAGCGTAATGGACGTCAAGGTACGACTTTGAGCGATGCAGTTTAGGAACCTAAACTGAAATGTTTTGCTTTTGAATCGTTTTTAATTAGATCATGGTAGTCCACCTGTTGAATTATCAACGCTCGGTTCAACACGGAGAGTTGAAAATCCAGTGCGCGATAAAAGCCCACCGCGCTATTTTTTACATCCGTGCCAGCGTGGGCTAACTCAACTATTGAACCTCTCCATACAAGTTAGTTGACACAATAGGCGCAAGCGCATTCCGTCCCGCATCCCGCGCGGGATACGACTGTTTGGCCAGAAACTTTACAGATTTTTAACAAACTTTTCCTTGTTTTGCAGTACAACGGCCAGGCGTATTTGCAATGAAACCTTCGTCACAAATTATGAAACTTTATAGTTCATACAGGGTTTGAAGAGGAGCGAATATAATTTACTCCAGATGACGCGCAATAATATATGAAATTAACTGAAAATATTTGCAATAAAGAATTTTGCATAACTAACCCAGTACAGACGCCAGAAAATCAAGCTACCCGAAACTGTCACTTTGAACCTTATGCTTTAGCGATAAAGTTGAAAATCTATTAAAGAAATTTGACAGATTGTAGTAGTTTGATGTGCTGGCGTCTGAACATAATTTTTTTTTCACACCACCTCTTCGATAATGTGTAATTATAATTTTATTACAGTAACTCATTTCACTATAGCACTAGGATCAAGCCGGGCAATAATATTGTACTGAATTTCATTATAACCCGCTGGTCAATAATGTGATTGGAATTGATGAAATTTTTACGTATAAATATATTTAAACATCGAATTGCTTTTTATTACCCTCTGGTACTTATAGTATGTATCACTCATTCTCCTCAGGAATAAAGGAGTCTTAAGACTTAGGCGAGCTTGAGCACCAGAATCCTTCGTTACGCCGCGCCAGGGAGTGACATAATACTTTTCTTTATACCCTCGGGGAGTAATCTATACTAATAATCAAGCTGAAGGGTTTGTTTGTTTGAACGCGCTAATCTCTGGAACTATCAGTCGTTTTTGAATAATTATTTTTTCATTTGGTAGCCCAATTCTTGATAAAGCCTATAGGCTACTTAACTTCATGCCAGGACCCTTAGGAGACGAGCAAAAACAAAAAAAAACGAACGAACGCTGAGCGAAAATTTATAGCACGGGCAGGCGATGCGATGCGAGAGAACAAGAAATTTCACGCGGACGAAGTCGCGGACAGAAGCTAGTAAAGTTTATAATTATAATCCCAAAACAATACTAGCAGACTTTCCAAGCTTTTGTTATGTATGGGAGCAGAACATGCGACCCGTAGCACAAAATCAATCATCTCAGCCATTGCGTTAATGAGACTTCAATATTGTAATGCGAACTGAACTTTATGTGTAGGTATTATAGTTATTTTTCCAAAAGATACATATTTGTTTACATGCCTGGAAATTAAATTGCAAACGCAGGATAGAAGTAACCTATTCACTCTCGACTTGAGGGCTCCCAGGTATAACGGGTGAAATTAAATTAGTTAGCGAAACTCCGCAGCGGTACTGGGTATCGATACCTAAACAAGATTAAAAAAACTGGTTTAACTATAATATCAGTAGTTCTTGACCCCCAAAAAAAATATCAAAGCTTTCTATTTTTTTTGTTACATCGTGCTTAGACTTGGGTATCGACGGAGTTTCGCTAACTAATTTAATTTGACCTTGTATAGCTCTAGGGAAACAAACTTGTGTTGATGTTAATGGTGTGAAATCTTCCAGACTACCAGTTCAGTTTGGTGTACCGCAAGGCTCAATACTGGGTCCATTTCTTGTTCTTAGTACTTATACATCACCATTCTATTTAACGGCATCTGTGACGTTGTACTGTTTGCAGATGATACCTCTCTTATTTTTAAAGTAGACAGGAATAAACAAGATTTTCACGACGTAAACAGTGCACTCAATAGTTACGACTTGGTTTACGTCAAATAACCTAGTTCTCAATGCCAAGAAAACGAAATGTGTTAAGTTTGCCTTACCGAATGTAAGAAATCTAGGATCCAACATCGTCTTAGATAAAGAGGTGCTTGAAACGGTGGGCTTGGCCGTTTTTCTGGGAATAACAGAAGATGCCAAACTTCAGTGGGGACCCATATATCAAGCCTAGCAGGAAGGCTCAGTTCGGCTGCCTACGCCGTCAGGAAAGTAAGACAATACACTGACGCTGATAAAGCTCATTTAGTCTATTTTAGGTTTTTTCACAGCGTCATGTCCTAATTACTTTGCATACAATCAAATTTTCTAACTGAACAGGCAGCTGTGCTGCTGGGGAGTTTGTTGCGCCACTTCTTCTTCCCAGCGAAAGCACTAGGAAGTGGCGAAGGGAGGGCGTTTTGGAGGACTGTCTTTTGTAATTTTGACGTTCGAAAAGTGCTGATTCTCAGCCTAGTTTGAATAAATGACTTTTGATTTCAATTGATTGAAACTTTAATGGAGAGTTCCATTTTAAGCTGTACGGTTATGTAATGAACAGTTGCACGCAACGCAACGCGTTTGATGATATAATAGCTGGTATAAAGAATGATTGATTGATTGTGGGATTGCCCGTATATTTTTATTTTCCCACTGTATTTTCCACATGGTCTATAATGTTTTATGTATTTATTTACTAGCTTATGCCCGCGACTTCGTCCGCGTTAAATTTCTTGTTCCCCGAACCACCCCCTCGCATCGCATCACTTCGTTTCCACTTAGCGTTCTTTCTGACTTTTTCTTTCTTTTTGCTCGGCTCCTAAGTGTCATAGCTTGGTGTTAAATCCCTATAGCTATAGCCTTCTTCAAGAATTGGGCTATCAAATGCAAAAGGGCTGGCAGACTGGTAGTTCCAGAGATTATTAGCGCGTTTAAATAAACAAACAACAAAAAATATCTTCAGCAGTATACATATAATTGATTGTGGGATTGCCGCTATATTTAATTTGGGATATCCAACAAAGGACCCATACTATATCCTAACTAACTAATATTATAAATGCTAAAGTAAAGTTTGTTTGTTACTTTTTCACGCCTAAACCACTGAACCGGTCATCCTGAAAATTTGCATATACGTTGTCAGGTGTACAGAAACGTGCTGGTAGTAAGTTCCCCTGGGATAATATCCGACCTCCACGCTGGCCAAAACTAGTTAGGTATAACTGCGAAAGTAAATCCGACTCCCTGTTACTTTTTCACGTCTCAACGGCTAAACAGATTTCGATATTTGGGACATAGGTAAATGACGTGGGTTAAAAACGGCGCAAAAATGGCTGAACGGATTTGGATGACATTTGGCACATATACTTTGTAAGCTGGTAAGGGTACTTTTTATCCCTGTAGTATGCTCCCGTGGTATAATATTCGACCACAACGCGTGCGAATCCGCGGGCAAAAGCTAGTTAAATATAAATAAGGATACTCCTTTTAATATCCGAGAATTTTCTTGGAATTGCAAAACGGAATTTGCACACGAAATAAGTTTAATAACGCCCATGTGTATAAATATCGCAGTTTCCTTTAAGGTAACATTCATTATATTGTGGCATATTGTAGAGCAGACGTTGTTTAGAAAACATGAAGAGTTTGTGGCAAATATTTTTGTTGTTTGGGCTACCAGCTGTGAAAATTGATGCAGAACAAGGTGAGTTTTTTTTGTGTAACATAAATACAAATTACTCAGTGATCTAGGAGAGCAGCGATTCACCCAAAAATTCGTTGTACCTACACCATGTAATTAATAATGCATACTTTGCAAGTCCCTCATGTATTACAAAACCTTTATGTATCTACATAAATTGTTTTTTTTTATAAATTTTTTTTATACATCATATTCAAAAAGAGCTAGTGTATTCTTCGTACACAGGGACTAAAATAGCTCTTTGATCTCTAGGGACTAAAAGTGATTTGAATTTGGAATGTGGATAGTTAGTTAAAGTTCCAATCACCAAAGAGATCAATCACGAACATTGTATGAACAAGTAACAGGCTGTATGACAAAGAAAAATGCGCGCGAGCCAAATAAAAAATTAAGTTTGTGAAAAGATAAAAAACGCGCGAAAAGTATTGTCTTCGTTCGTAATTGTTTACTCAAAATTGTATGTAAGTAAATAATTATATACTATTCTTATTCATAAGTTGCACTTACTTATTTTTTCGTAGAGGGTGATAAAAAATAGTGTCCACATCGGGAGCAACACTATTTTAAGCTCGAGTGACGTACTTTGAATCCCTCGCTACGCTCTGTAGTGCGATTCTGTAAAAATCTCACCGTGATAATTCGGGTGAAGTGAGCTTAAAGTGAGCTGTCATTAGGTTCAATCTCTAGCATCAGATGATTTGACAGCTCACTTCACCTAACTTCTCACGGTGAGAATCTATAACAGAATCGGCCGGCTGGATTCAAAGAAACACTCTCGCTTTCAAAAAAGTTGTTTACTCCCTTGGCAAACAAACAATCTACTATTTTTTTAGTCTATACTTTCCCACTGCTGGGCAAGGCCTCCTTGCATACAGAGATGGCACTTATATGAAGTAGAAGTCCAGGTGGCCTACCATGATCGAATTAAAAACGATTAAAAAACAAGACATTTCAGTTTAGGTTCCTAAACTGCATCGCTTGAGCTGCTCTATGGACGTCATGGTACCAAACAAGTATGAATGAAACCGAAACTTGCGACTCAGTTTGGGACAATCGCTGTCAGCAGAGGGCACGGCCTAAACTGAATCGTTAAACTGACGTCATGGTACGAATTAGAAGAACAGTTCAGTTTAGGTCCTAAAATGGATCGCGTTAAGAGCTTGTGGTAGGCCTCCTGGTCTCATCACGATGTTTTTCCTGTTTTTTGTTTTATAGTTTAGGAGATAGACCGTGCCTCGGAAAGCACGTTAAGCCGTTAGTCTCAGCTGTCATTCGTGGATCTTTGACAGTCGTTACGGGTCGTCAGAAGCCCGAAAGGCTGACAACCAGTCTTACCAAGGGGTATCGTATTACCCAGTACTTGGGTTGTGGAGGTCAGATAGGCAGTCGCAGTCGCTCCATGTAAAATGCTGGTATTTAGCTGCATCCGGGTAGACTGGCAGCCGACTCCAACATAGTTGGGAAAAGGCTAGGCAGATGATGAGCTAGACGGTTTTTAATATTTTTTTGGGATATTCTCTCACTTGATTTCACTTTTTTATTTTTCCCTATTTAAGTAGTCGTATTTTTTAAATTATAAATCCATTAATTATGGCCTACACATACATTTGAAAAACTCGTCTGTCTAACAACGTAAATAACGCAATGAAAGGCATTGCCTTCGATTGTCATTGCAATTGTGTTACAACCCCGTTAGGAATCAAACCCATGACCGCTCAGCAGCCGCGCTTGCCACGTCAGGCACCATTGTATTAACGATGAAATTATTGTTTCAGATACAGCAGACGACAATAGCTTCAAGCCTGCTGAAGCTATGAAGAATGATTATAAACGAACATCAACTGAATCATCAACAACACCAACATCAGAAGCACCGTCATCATCAACTTTGGATCCAGAGGAAGAAGAATTATGATTAACCAACCCGCACTGTATGCGCGTGGTGGATTACATTCCACTTCGTTTCGCAGAGAGAGCAGGCCGGTGATGACCGGCTTGCTTCCTCTGCCTAGCCTTTTCCCAAGCACCTGAATACCAGTATTTGTACACACGGCTACACATCAAGCTATACAAAACCAGTATAAGCTGACTTCTGATCGTACGAAAAACCTATACAATGCGAGGTCAGCTAAAACTGGTAATGTATAGCTTGATGTGTAGCCGTGTGTACATGAAGCGACTGCCTATCCGACCCCCACAACCCAGTGACTGGGTACTACGATAGCCATTGGTAAGACTGGATTGCTTTTGACCACACGTAACGACTGTGAAAGATCCACGAATGACAGCCAGGACCAACGGCAAAGTGCTCCCCGAGGCACGGTAAAGATGGTCACCCATCCACGAATCAACCGCGGCAAGCGTAGCTTAACCTGATCGCAAGCCCCTCGGAAGCAAGCCGGTGTATTCTGTAAAAATCTCACCGTGAGCGCTTAGGTAAAGTGAGCTGTCACTCCTCACTCCATCTGATGCTAGGGATTCACAGTCACAGATATAGATACCGCAAGTATCACGATCTGTATGAAAACCAAGCGTGCCATTTTTTTACTACCTACTATGACGTCACAAGCACTATTTAGCGATGGGAAATCAAATCGATTTAAAGACGCCGCCGCGTGCGGCACCCGTCTCGTCCGACCCCCGGGGCCTAGCGCCAGCACTCACGCTCACCCAGCCAGCAGTACATATGACTGAGCGCGAAAGTGGCGGCTTACGATTTTTGTACGTTACACGTCAATCATATATATTAAACAATAGGATTGCATGAAATCTCAATGTCATTTTCTATCCTATCCTACTAATATTATAAATGCGAAAGTTTGTATGGATGTTTGTTACTCCTTCACGCAAAAACTACTGAACGGATTTCGATGAAACTTCACAGTAATATAGCTTATACATCAGAATAACACATAGGATACTTTTTATGCTGAAATTCTTACGGGATTGACATTTACGCGGGTGAAACCGCGGGGCGCAGCTAGTTGGTTAATATTAATGAAAAAGGAAAAACATAGGGACAGTATAATATATCATTCTTATTTTTGTTAAATATCTTTTAAATTGGTCCAATATTGGAGGAGGAAATAGTCGAGAGCCAAACCTCGAATTATGACTTTTTACTTAAGATTTTTCAAAAGTCTCCGACCGACCGCATTTCCTCATAAGCACTCTGGTAGGATTATTGAAAATTCACCCTAAAGGGAATGCAAGTTTCGTGTGGAATTTCGTCATTGGGAAATTGTAAGTTCGTCATACCAATGGGAAATCCCTTTGGGCACACAATAGAAGAGAGAAAGAATAAACAATCTAGCTTTAAGTACTTACCTCATTGTTATTTTGTTAAGAATACATAATACAGGGTTATCGGAAAAACACCAACAACCTCTTAAGAGGTCACTGTACTCATCATTATGAACAACTTTTACTATGGGACCAAACCTGAAATCGCGAAAAATAAATCAGCTGTTCCCAACATTTATGCATGTTCGTATAACTCATCAAAAGGTAGGGAACAGCTGATTCTTTTTTCGCAATTTCAGATTTGGTCCCATTGTAAATGTTGTTCATAATGCTGAGTAAGTACAATGAGCTCTTAAGAGGTTGTTGGAGTTTTTCCAACAACCCTGTATATCATCGTCATTGTAATTTGATTTGTTGTTTGTTTTGTTATTAGTAAATAATATTAAAACTACAACATGTTTTCTTTGAACCTTTTTCCTCCTAAATCGGGAATATCTCTTGAGATTGCAGTGCACAGCTTTTCCATGCCACGCTTATCCACAATATTGGCTAGGCAGATGATGATGATATAAAATTTCGAAGACATGTGACATCTACCAACTCGCACTGAGCCCCGAGATAGAAAACACTGGATACGACAACACGCAGAACGCAGCCGCGCTCCACTGCGGTCAGGCAGACCGCGCGCGTTAGCATCCGCGCCGCTCCCCGCCCCGCGCTGCCAGTCTAGCCAAGCACTTAGGGTGTTTTTAATATCGTGCGGATTTCGTCACGCGTGCGGTATTGCCCCGCATGCAGAAAATTTCACGCAGCGTGAAACCCGATAGTTGACTGCTGCCCCCGCGTCCCGCGTCCGTATTCCACGCATTATAATAAATACTTTTATGAAAAGGACATTTGCGGGGCTTACGCATGCGGGGCAATCCCGCACGCGTGATGATATCCGCACGATATTAAAAACACCCTTAAAGATCACTTTTTGCGATAAAACCATGTCACCCTATGTAAAATTTATATATTTAACATCTGTAATTTATATAGTCTTCTTAGCGTGTCGATGGCAGATGGCAGTCGGCCCAGAATTTGGCTACGAGTTTACCAGCGCAAAAAAAATCAGCAGTTCCCTACATTTATGTTCGTATAACTCGTCAAAATGTAGGGAACAACTGATTTTTTTGTCGCGATTTCAGGTTTGGTCCCATAATAAAAGTTGTTCATAATGACGAGTACAATGACCTCTTAAGAGGTTGTTGGTGTTTTTCCAATAACCCCGTATATAGTTATTATTACTTATAGTTGTATATTTATATGGTGTACCGTGTACCTAATGAGTAGGTATCCTATCTGGTTAGGTATCCAGCAGGAAGTTCCATAACACGTCAGTGCTTACGCTCAATGATCGTATTATTGAACACAAATAAGGATAAGCAGGTGCTCTCATAACAAAACAAACATTGGAATTCCAAAACAAATTATTGGTAAAATAAATGAAATATATAAGGCTACAGTTTATTATATAAGTTATGTAGTTTCCTGTAATATAATGCATTACTTAGCGTCATCTCGGAGTTAAGACGTGTCAAGTGCTGATGAAAATTTTGTTACTTTTATTGCTGTTTTTTGCGATAGTTGCAAGGAAAATGGATGCAGAACACGGTAAGTTTTTTTGTTTGAATAACTGAAACTTTTAGTCCAGATTTGTTCTCGTTTATTGGCAATAATCTCGCCCCAAAACTATATCTATACTAATAAGCTGAGGAGTTTGCTTGGTTGTTTGAACGCGCCTCAAGAATTGGGCTGTCAAATGCTAAAATAATTTTTCAAACCCGACTGGCAGTTCTTGAGATTAGCGCGTTCAAACAAACAAACAAAACAAAGTCTTCTGCTTTAGTATCCTAACTTTAATATTATAAATGCGAAAGTAAGTTGTTTGTTACCTTTTCACGCCTAAACGACTGAACCGGTCATCCTGAAAATTTGCATATACGTTGTCAGGAGTACAGAAACGGACATAGGGTATTTCATGCCGAAAAAAGTGCTGTTCCCGAGGTAAATAACAATAGAATTGGCGCCATCTATTATCATAACAACGTTATTGTTGTTTTCCTCGGGAACAGCACTTTTTTAACTTTAGTGTTAAACTTGCGAACCTACTGTATTATCTGTACAAAAAAATATTTCAAAAATATGTTTTTTTTTTACAGTAGTACCATCGACAGACGAAACTGACTACAAACCTGTTTCAGTCATCGTCAAGGAATATTCATCAGGGTCGCAGTCGACAGACTCATCGCCATCGACCACCACGTCTACATCGTCATCATCACCTTCGGGAGCAGGGAAAGAAGAGTTATGATAGCAACCCGCACTGGGCTCGCGTGGTGGATTACGGCCCACTTTCTCTGACAGAGAGGAGGCCTGGAGGCCTACCACAAGCTCTTAACGCGATCCATTTTAGGACCTAAACTGAACTGTTCTTCTAATTCGTACCATGACGTCAGTTTAACGATTCAGTTTAGGCCGTGCCATCTGCTGACAGCGATTGTCCCAAAGTGAGTCGCAAGTTTCGGTTTCATTCATACTTGTTTGGTACCATGACGTCCATAGAGCAGCTCAAGCGATGCAGTTTAGGAACCTAAACTGAAATGTCTTGTTTTTTAATCGTTTTTAATTAATCATGGTAGGCCACCTGAGCTGAGTCCCAGCAGTGGGAACGTTATAGGCTGACAAGCTGCACGATGGGATTTCCTATCGACATGAATGTCAATATTGACTAAACTGTCATCGCGTATTTACGAATAAAGGCTCTGCCCGAGCCTTTATTCGACTACAAAATTGAACTTCAATTTGATAAGTAGACTATACACTTCTGCTCATGCCAGTTAGGAGAATTCAAGCGTGATGTTATGTTTTTTACCTCAAACGCAAAACTTAACCTCAAAAAGCATTTATGATGTTATGTTATATGCGAGATATTAAAATATGTAATTATATTTACCGGCCCACCTTTACACAAATAATAGAAGATTGTTTGAATCTAGTTTTAAATAGGAGACCTCATTGTTAAGAATATTTGTTATTAAATAATATTAGAAGCACAACATGTTTTCATTAAACCTTTTTCCTCCTAAATCGGGATTATCCGTGCGTAGTATTCCACGCGCACCTATGATGTAGACCGTCTACGATGACCGCAAAGAATAACAACAATAATTACGTCATCATTATCATCATCAGTCTACAGCAGTCCGCTGCTGGACATAGGCTCCTCCAATTGCACGCCATTTAGCTCAATAGGGATGACGACTAACTTTTTTTTCTTCGTCTATCAGGTAGATTATTAAAAAGTATTGGGAAAGTATTTTTTCTTTTTTCACATAATCAAAACATTACAGAGATATATTGATTTGAAATGTCGCATGACGTCACGTGTTGGTACAATTTTTACCTATAAGTGACGTCACGAGCCCCCACTCCCAAACTTTGACACGCTTTATCTTTGTAATTTTTTTGTTGATTGACACAAGAAAGAATATGTGTCCATTATTTTTTGATAATCTAACTGACGGACTAAATAGAATTTCGTTTACTTTACCCCGTCGTCATCCCTATTCTCGGCAACTCTTATCCAGCTGCTACCAGCCACCGTGCGAAAATCGTCGCTCCACCTAGACTGAGGGCGTCCTACCTTACGTTTTCCGACTCGCGGTCTCCTCTCAAGAACACGTCTACCCCAACGGTCATCGGTTCTACGGCTAGTATAGCCAGGCCATTGCCACTTCAGTTTGCTTATTCTGCGAGCAATAATTACGTAAAGAAGTGTAACTCATGCTCGATTGCACTAAACCAAGAAATGTCAGAGCTTATTTTTTTTTTTTATTGCTTAATGGGCCGCTCTTGACCTCGATCAAGCCTGATGGAAAGCGATGAATGAGGTCTATGATGGAACGAGCGTGCCCAGAAGATGCCTAAGGCACTGGAACTCCCACGCATCGACGAAACACAGCAGTATGCTTGACGCCGGACTCCGATGGGAGCGTGGTCGCAAACCAGGCGGGCGTTAGCGCTACCACCGCAAGGGAAGAATTGGCCAGTCAAATAAGGTGTTGGGGTGTGACTGTCCAGGATGCGCCGAGTGCTCGGTACAGTTGAGTAACTGGCGGAACAACCTGCGCTACACGAGGAGGCTTCTTCATGTATCCCAACTTAACTCTAGTTGTACCCCGCGTCCTAATCAAAACCGATCGTCATGTCATACACGTCGTAGCCTAAGCAGTTAATTTTTTCCTCCTAATTTTAGTAATAAAACATTATGAAATAGTCCTAGACATCATTATTCTGTAGTGAGAGTAATACAATAACAATAAACAAACAGGTTAGGTACTTTGAAAGGCAAGAATCATTTAACTACAATATATGTACAGGCTGATCAGAAATTCATGCTACTCTTTGGAAGCTTTATTGGAACATAATTATTCCCATAACATATTTAGATACTTAGTTTTTTTTTTTTTTTTTTAGAATTCGTTATCGCTTTTAGCGATAAGGCACGCTATGTAAAGTTTCTACATTTATATCTGTAATTTGTGTACATAATAAAGAGTATTATATTCCTATAAAAATCCTCTTATTAAAATTGGTAGGTAGGACATCCGTCATTTCCTTATGATTCCACTTTATCCCTCCCTTTATCCCTTTATACAAACAATATCGCTTTAAAAAATTATCTCTTATCTATAAAATCTTTTATCGTACGCAAACGAATGAATCCTTCGGTACCTAATATAATTACAATCAATATTTTTTACAAAAACACTTAAATATTTAAAAAAAAGTACAAGTTTCTTAAATATCCTGTTGTTGTATTTTTTTTTCTTCGAAATAGACCGTTCCTTTTGTCTTAAATATTTCCATTATTACATAATTTAATGTTTTGTAATTTATATCTTAGTCATAATTTAATGTTTTCTAATTATAGGCCTAAGAAACGCTGGCGTGACGATTTAGACTCATTCCTAACCGACTGGACGGAGAAGGCACAGCACAAGGAAATGTGGAAGAAAATGGAGGAGACCTTTGCCCAGCAGTGGGACAGTACAGGCTAACGGAAAAAAAACAAATGTATATCTCCAATTGTAGGGTAGATCATTGTTTATTTAAATTAGTAACTAACTACGATATTAACATTTGCATGCCAAAATATGGCGAAATCTGTCATCGTTCAAGCATATAATATACCCAGGACTTTATAACGTGTCCTTGTAATTTATGGCCCGATCTTCTCCATAGTGATCTACGTTTTGAAATCGTTTTGCAACTAGCTTCAACTTTCTGACTAACTGCCTGTAAATGTTTTAATTGAAATAAATACTTTTGAGTTTCGAGTTTGATTTACCACCTTTTTTATTGCCGCATTAAAGGAAAAACAAGTATGACTTTTTCTATCAACCTGTATAGAAAACTAAGCAGTCATTTATAATCAAGGAAATTGCCATTTAAATTACATAGCTAAGTTAAACTCGTTGTAGAGCATACGTGTGCAAAAGAAGTTTAAAACATGAAGATATTATTTTTGTTGTTCCTGTTTTTTGTCGCTGCGTTAACGCAGCCGCCGAAAACGAAGAATGGTACTTATTTTCTATCTACTTTAAGAGGGAAGCGCTGGCGCAGCCCGCGAAGTCAAATTTTTCTTAAGTCTTTTACAATTTTCAGGTCAGTGTCAGAATATATGTACCTATGTCGATCACAATATGATTCGCGACCGTGACAAATGTTTTTACATAATTATATATACAACTCTCTAAAAATAATTACTTGTTCAGGTCTGGAAACATATTCTGATCCAAATGAAACCTAATGCCGACCTGCACATGACAAAAAACATGAGAATTTCGCGCGCTCCCCTGACGCTTTCGCCTTTTAATTAATGAATTTTTCTTGTGAAAAAATTGTTAAAATTGTAATATGTTATAGTACATTATCTGGTATATCGAATCCTCAACGGTGGACCACTATTTACGCCACATCCTGTATAATGAAAGTTAGCACTGTACAGGATACATTTGTAACCAGAACTATAACTAAGAATTCACCATTAGATTCTAAACCCCTAGCGCAGAAATATTTCGTTGGTAATAAAAAAAAAAAAAAAAAAAACAAAGTGATCCTATAAGGGTTCTGTTTTTTCCTTTTGAGGTACGGAATACTAAAAATCAGGTGTATAATAGAAAACTGCAATAAAATGTATGGAACAACAATTATTTTTTTTATTACCTACGAAAAATTTCTGCGTAGATCTTAGAATATGCTGATATAAGAGTTATATTGCAATGATTTCACGAGAATGCTCTGCAAAAAACCCCTGCCCCTGTCTGCCCTGCTAAAATATTATTCTTTCTTTCTTTAACGCTATCCTGTGTTTCAGAAACAACAACTGAATATGACTTCCCCGATAAAAACGCTGAAGGCATACCAGCATCAGTAATCATTCGTTCATACAACAAACCAGGAAGTGGATAAAACCAGAGCCGACGTAGCAGTTTATTTATTTATAATGTAAAGGAAGAATTTCGAATCACCATCTAAATTAAAATTAGAAAAAACTTCGATGAAAATGATAAAATACGTGTTGTTTGTTTTATTTATATAAGTGTTTTTTTTACTTATTTATACACCGTGTTCTTCACGTTATCCATAAACTTTGTCAAATGCTTTTATAGCTTTTACAAATTAAATCTAAAAAGGAAGTAGTACTTAAAAAGGCTTCGTTACAAAGATATTTGTAATTTCATTTAATGAAATTTAATTGAGCTATGCAGTGAGAAAGGACCTTAACTTAGTTTTGACAAGTTTCAGCTCGCCAAATCTTATGAATGAAAATTACGGCGTTGTCAATTCGAATAAAGGGGCATGCATATCGGGTGATTTACGTCAAGGTATTTAGTTTGTATGAAAATTAACAAAAACTAAAAAATAAGAATTCATTCATGTGTCCATAATGAAAAATGCTTATTTCCATGGTCTGAACATCAGGTCAAAGTTTATGTATATCGTCCGGAACACGGTGTATATATACAGGGTTATTGGAAAAACACCAACAACCTCTTAAGAGGTAATTGTACTCATCATTATAAACAACTTTTACTATGAGACCAAACCTGAAATCGCGAAAAAAAAAATCAGCTGTTTCCTACATTTTGACGAGTTATACGAACATAAATGTAGGGAACAGCTGATTTTTTTTTTCGCGATTTCAGGTTTGGTCTACTGCATCCGGTTAGACTGGAAGCCGAACACAACATAGTTGGAAAAAGGCTAGGCAGATTGATTTTGAACGGAGCTGTTTTGTAAAACCACTAGCGGTTTTGTAAAACAGCGGATTCTACAATCCATCTGCGACATAATTATAATTATATGCCTTCCACAAATTATCACATAAAATGTGTAAATGAAGTGAAACAGCTCCGTTATGTAAAACAATTGTAAAACGTTTTGTAAAACTTGGTAGTATTTTATCCTGTAGCGACAATGTATGTACACCAATAAAAAAACCGTTACAGTTTGTCAGGTTGCTTTGAATGCTTACTCATGAATCATTTTCAGACCTGAATGATTGACCTGAAGAATGACAGGCCTGATGGTCTAGTGGTTAGTGACCCTGACTGCTATGCCGGAGGTCGTGGGTTCGATTCCCACCCAGGACAAATGTTTGTGTGATGAGCACGATCATTTGTTCTGTGTCTGGTTGTAATTTATCTATAATATGTATGTATTTAGAAATATATAAGTATGTTTATCAGTTGTCTAGTACCCATAACACAAGCTCTGCTTAGCTTGGGACTAGATGGCGTTGTGTGATAGTTGTGGAATATTATTATTATTATTTTATGATTTTACATATCTCGGGACCATGGGGTCCCGGTCCTTTGGAAGGCGTACGAGGGGCCGAAGCCAACTCGCAGAGGCCCCTTAGGAAATTTTAATGAAATGCGGCACCATCCGACGATTATCCCTGTATGCACTATGCAAGTGCACCCAAGGATAACCCCCGGTTGGTGTAGGACTATTGTAGGATATGGAAAAATAAAAAGTTGGACTATGGGTTTGGGTGGCTGAAGTGGACTGGTTACAAGAACTATGGAAGAACTATGACCCCTGCCTGATCAATGTTTTATATATACACGGATAAAATGGCAGGGGGTGACTTGCACACTCAATAATGGGCCCCCGGAAACGGTCGCTAGCACATAGTGACGTAGCGACAAGGGGGCAACATGTCCTGAGGTGCTTATGAGGAGTGGAGAGGTATTCCACGGCTATCAGGACAATCCCGGTTTTGTACGGTCAAGATCCCTACCAGCATCTTACTGGAATACTTCCTTCCTCCGAGCACGTTTGCTCTTGCGAATCTCCACTCAAGCCGGCCAATAAAGGCAAGAATGAGGTGGGAGCTCTGTTCCTCGTCATTTTTCACTCCAGCCGGCCAATAAAGGCAAGCCAGAGGTAAGGAACAAGACTTCTCCCGGGAGATAGTATTATTATTATTATTATTTTAAACTATTTTATAAATACAGCGTAGTTGCCCATTCCAAAGCGTAGGTACCTATGGAGAAGAACGGGCAAGAAACTCCATGGACACTCTTTTAAATCAAAATAATATGTTTACGAAGTCTTGATTACATCATTCATGTTAAAAATTATGCATGTGAGAACGATGCAGAACGTTAAAAGCGTCCATAATGAAAAGTCGAGAAAAAAAGCAATTCAAATATTAAATTAAATTAAAATAAGCCATGGCAGCAAAGAGATGACCAGTCCCCACTGACGGCGCCCGTTTACGAACATGACGCATTTATTAGCACCATTCAGCTCAACCATTTTGAAGGGAGCTAAATGATCCAACACATACGCCACCATCAGAGAAACATTTGAGTGAGCATGACATACTCTCAGCTGCAGAGCACATTCAAGTCAATGAAAGACGTACCCAGTAAATGGTAGCTTTATAGTATGTACATAGTACTCACACATGTGCTATGCAATTATACAATACTAAAATTATACAAAACTAAAACTAAAATACAGATCCCAAGACACAGACTTCCGAAATTAAAGTTATTTCATAATTTTGAGTTAATTTCTTTTTGAAGTCGATTTAATTTTTTTAAATTACTTTTTTTTACTATACTCTTTTGAGCAAAGTAAATAAAATGTAAAAGAATTATAAAATTACCTTATTGCTATAACTGACTGTACAATTTTCAATCAACCTGTATGCAGCAATGCAGCATTTATAATCAAGGAAAACGGATTCTTACATTGCATTACTAAGACAGACTCCTTGTAGTGGGCACGAATACAGTGATAAACATGAAGATATTATTATTTGTATTGTTTCTTGTTTATATGTTTGTCTTTGGGCAAACTCAGCCGCAGGAGCGGCCGCGGTTGCAGCAACCGGGGTCACAATCGCTGAAGCGGAATGGTAATTATAAAATTGGTGATAACACACTTATGTGACACGACGTCTATTCAAACTTATGTTTCAAATTAATATTATTTCAAATGGATGTCCATTCACCAAAGAAGAAGTTTCCGCGCTTTGACCACGCTTTTCTCCCTTCTCAACTCTTCCACTCCTCTTTCTTATCTCATGTCTCACTTCCAATAGGTATCTATGTTCTTCTCACGCTAAGAATCTGCGTTCTTCTACCAATCTTCTCTTACTCTGCCCTTCTCATACTTCTGACTTTGTTTATTAGTCCTTTCATATTCAGTCCCATTCTTCTTTGGAATGCGCTTCCTCTTGATATCAGGACGGCCACCAGTCGGTATGCATTTAAGCGGAAATTGCAGAGTTATTTTCAAAACAAATAGTGTAGACCAGTCTCAACACGTCTCTCCTTTCAATGTGTATTATATATATATATACATATATAAGTATATTTATACATTATAGTAAATAGTAGGTATGTATTTGGGTCCCTTTTTTATTTATATTCATTCGTTTTTAGTTTTTTTTTGTCATTGTTCGTTTCAACAAAAGCACCTCCCATCTAATCTCTTCACCACCCTTGGTTGACTGGTAGAGAATGCCTAAGACATTAAGGCCGCCTTTGTACCGTTTTGTGTCAAATTGAGGGGTTTATATAAGGTGCTATAAAGATATCTGCCACGGCTTCAATGGGAGACAGTATTCTGTATATAGATTACAATATAGTAAAGGTACATTATTGATCTTATGCCATAAATTTTTTCATGCAAAAAAATGTGCGTATAAATTTGAATTGATTTAGTTGCATGAAACCGTCCCATAGTAATTAGCTGTTGCCGCACCGTCATTTAATTTCGCAAAATGTTACCAGCGACACATCGCGCGTAGTTTGTGAACCACGTTATGAAGAAATTAAAGAATGGAAGTAAATGTTTATTTAATTACTTTATTTTCTCAAACTGATTTAACTATTTCGGGGTACAAAATTTCTTCACTACTGTAATCTATACAAAACATGTCTCCAATTGAAGCCGTGGCAGATATTTTTATAGCACCTTATATATAAACGATCATTCAAGTTAAAAATCATAAAGTTGAATAATAGTTATTTATGCAACTGTTGTATAATAGGGGTATTAAAACACGAATGTGGGTTTATCACTTGAGTGTTTTAATACCTAATTATGTACAGTTGCATACAAGACTTTATCTACATCCATGTATGAATCCTCTATAATTGTTCTGAAACAGTTTTTTGCCAAACTAATATCGAACAAAAATGGCGGCCGGCGGGATACGACGTGAATTCGAATAACCTCGGCGCTGTTTTTTTTTTCCAAAAGGAGTTGTATAATAAAAAATTTAGCAAAACATTATAACACTCGTTTGGATGATAATTATTATGGTTAGGTAATGACACTGGTTGTTTTAATGTTGGCAATAAGCTAACTGTTTCTGAAACTTTTATACAGTATTTATAGTATGAAATAGCATGGGTGTAGATCAACGGGTAAATGTCATGCAAAACTTACCTAAAGTAATTCATTAACTACTACTGATTTGCATTATAACCCGCTGGTCTAGAATGTGATTTAATTAAATTTGGAACCTCGATATTTTTTTTTATCCTATTCTGTTCCACTGCTGGGCAGAGGCTTCCCCCAAATCCGACCAGGATAGCTATTCACAACCATACGACAGGCTATCGTATCGAAAATGACACATTTCGATAACCTGATTTGACTTGCCCCCGACAGCAAATAGCTGTTGGAAGAATAGCGGGCGTCTATTTGATTTAAACTGACAAAACTTTCGGGTTTTGGACTTGTGAACAGCGTTTAGAAGACTCCTACGATAACATTGATTGATGTTCGATACGATACGGAAGCGTACCGAGTGTTTGTGAATAGCTATGTAGCTATGCAGGATCTCTTTTCGCGCCCCATTATATTATTAAAAAAAAAACAACTAGTGTTGGATAAAATGTCAATAGCTGACAGAACGGTGTCCGTCCTCTTAATTCAATATTTTTTTTTAGGAACATACAATATTCCTACTCGTAATGGAGGTATCCAGCCTGTATTTATGCCTGCCCCAGCTATAATTGAACAATACAACAAGTCATCAAGAAATTGATAGAAGCAAGTTATCAAACAATAAAAAAAAAGATATATTTATTCTTACTTTCTTTTATTTTTAAAAGTGTTTATTTATTTCGTCCCAGGATTTCGACATCAGATTACAAATGTAATGATTATAACATTATGTGTGGGTGCTAGGAACCCCTATAAAATTATAATGGCATGCGACAATGGCTTTGCCTTGACCATTTTTGTACAGACGCCAGCTAATCTGCACATCAAGCTACTGGAAACTGTCAAATATTCCCAATCAACTTTGAACCTTATACTTTAGCAATAAAGTTGAAAATCTATTAAAGAAATTTGACAGATTGTAGTAGCTTGATGTGCTGGCGTCTGTACCTATGTCTTGGTTTCCATCTAAAATATTTTCTTGTTTTGTAACTCAATAAAAAAAATCGTATAAAAACCATAAAAAATAGTGTTGAATAAAATTTCAACACCTAACAGAACGGTGTCTGTAATCTCGTTTTTTTTTTTTTTTAGGAACTCACATGATTCCTTCTGGTACTGGATCCGCTGCAGGTTTGCCTGCATCAACTATAATTGAGCTATACAAGAGGCCACTACGCAATGGATAGATGCAAGTTTGAGGATGGTACTCGCTGAAAGCGAATTATTCAATAAAAAATAAATCAATTTTCTTTTCTTTCTTTTCTTTAAAAGAATGAACACACTGTATTTATTTATTCTGTCCCAGTATTTCAAGATCACATTAGGGGGCCCGTGGCTACATAATAACAGCCGCATAGGTCGATCGATCAGGTTAAGCTATGCTTGCCGCGATTGGTCTGTGGATGTGTGACCATCTTTACATACAGAGACCCCTCCGTGCCTCGGAAAGCACGTTAAGCCGTTGGTCCCGGCTTTTATTTGTGGATCATTGATTGTCGTTACGGGTCGTCAGAAGTCCGAAAGTCTGTTTTCCCAAATATGTTGAGGTCGGCTTCCAGCCTAATCGGATGCAGCTGAATACCAGTATTTTACATGAAGCGACTCCCTATCTGACCTCCACAACCCAGTTACTGGGTAATACGAAACCCCTTGGTAAGACTGGTTCTCAGACTTTCGGGCTTCTGACGAGCCGTAACGACTGACAGAGAAGTATGGAAGAAAAAGATATGTTGCGCCGACCACGAATAAATTGGGATCATGGCAGGAGAATGATCTTCTTCTTAGCGTGTCGATAGCAAAAATATAGTTTTTTTTTTTCTTAATTTTTTTTTGCCCAAAATTCAGTAACGCTGATAGCGTTCGCTGACGCAGCCATTAGGTCTTCACGTGTGCAGGTGACAGGGCATGCGGTGCAGTGGCGAAGGCTGAATTTATGACAGAGGTAGGCCGCCGCCCGGAGCAAAAAAAAAAACCAAAAGAAAATTTCAATGATGAATTGACTATAGAGTGTTTACGTTCTGAATTTTCGAAGGGAAGCCGGTGGGAATCGAGTTGTATGGTACCTTCGCCACTGATGCGGTGCAAGATGGAAGGTGAGCCATTGTCTGTGGAGAGAGACACTGCATACACACCGGAGGTCAGTGCCTTCCTTTACAAGAATGATGATTTATAAAAAGAGTAAACAGTTGTCCTAATTATAAGAACTTAAAACATTACTGAATGCAAATAAAGTAAGAAATATGAATAATTGGAGGCGTAAATAGGAACAAACAAAAACTTGTTTTGTCGTTAATATACAGGATGTAAAGAGTCGCTTAACCAAAGTCAGTTATTCAAATTAGGCTGAGAATCAGAACTTTTCGAACGTTAAAATTACATAAGACTGTCCCCCAAATTGCCCGCCCTTTACCACTTCCTAGTGCTTTTGCTGGGGAGAAGTAGTGGCGGAACAAACTCCCCAGCAGCACAAGCAAAGAGTCACTTGTTCTTCTCGTTATTGTGATATTATTTTTGTACAGGACCATATCTGGGAACCTCAGATATAGAAAGACCAAGCGTGGCATTTTTTGAATACCTACTACGACATCACAAACACTATTTAGTGACGGGAAAATCAAATCGATTCAAAGAAGCCGCCGCGTGCGACACCCGTCTGGCCTTACCCCCGGAGCCTAGCGCCAGCGCTCACGCTCACCCAGCCAGCAGTACACAGGACTGAGCGCAAAAGTGGCGGCTTACGATTTTTGTACGTAAGCTGGTGCGATTTTTGGCACGCCAAGTAGTTGCTCTTGCGTTATCTAGCGTATCTATATCTGTGCTGGGAACCCTCTAGTTATGGAGATATTGAATTGAAGGTCAAGTTCGAATGTTTTTACCTGACCTGAGTTTATATCGGTCTTTCTTTTTAGAGTAGTCAGTTATGAGACACCAAACTCATCTAGTTTTGACACAAAATTAAATTTTGACGTGTAAGTGTTTTTGATTAAACAAAACATAATTAAATGCACTGGGCCCGCGTGGTGGATTACGGCCTACTCCCTCCCAACGAGAGGAGGGCTGTGTCCCAGCAGTGGGAATATTATACTTAGGCTGATTATGATGATGATGATGATGATGCCAGAATTAAATATCATGATGTATCATTAAGAAAATGAACAAAATATTGCAAACGATTGATTTTCGACCAAGTTAAAGGAGCTATATTTATTGCCCAAAAATCTAGTTTAACCAGCTGTATAACGTATCAGGGAATGAGTTGAATTGCCAGTCAGCCTGTATAAGAAACTGGTCCGCTATTTATAATCAAGATGCATGCAGAGCAGGCCATTGCTACTGAAGCCTACTAGAGGAATACACGCTTAAGTTAAAAACATGAAGATATTATTATTTGTATCGATTTTCGTCGTTGCGTTCGTCTCGACGCAAACGCGACCACAGATTGAACCAGCGAATGTGGCGCCGAATCTCTTGCCGACGAAAAATGGTAATTATTTTTAGTTTATTGATCATTCCTGTTTGGAGAGCAGTGTTGGCCCAGTTGTACCGGCTGGGCGTCCCCGACTTACAAGTTGTAGGTCGTGAGTTCGAACCCAGACAGCCACTTTACTTTGTGCATTTAATTTCATCACCACTGCTCTCAAAACGGTGGAGGAAAACATCGTGAGGAAACCGTTATGTCCTAGAACCAAAAATTCGAATACGTGTGAGATCCACCAACCCGCACTGGGCCCGCGTGGTGGATTATGGCCTAACCCCTCTCACAGAGGGGAGGCCTGTGTCCCAGCAGTGGGAACATTATAGGCTGATTATGCTATGCTTATGATCATCCCATAACTTTAATTGGTCCTTGGCAGCTCTGCAGGGTAATACTTTTCTTTTTTCAGCAACATATACTGTTCCCGTAATAATAGCGCATGAGCCGTTGCTACCTGCGCCAACGATAATTAAGTTATACAAACCAGGAGGCCCAGGTGTGCATGAGGAGACAGAATAGCCAGAGAACTTCGGATAATTATGTTTACACTAAGTCTTGTCGAATTGTCCATATTATTAATATACTTAATAAATGTTAAAGTTCGTAAAGATGTTTGTTACTCAACCACGCAAACTATACGTATACAGGGTCAAATTAAATTAGCTAGAGAAACTTCGCAGACGCGACGGGAATCGATATCTAAACATGATAAAAAAAAATCGGTCAAGTGCGAGTCGGACTCGCGCACCGAGGGTTCCGTAGTCCGTACCTAAGGTATGTACCTAAATAGTTTATCACGGGATTTTTTATTGTAATGTAATTATTCGGATTTTTTTAAAACCGGATAACGGTGACGGTCTGGCATTTTTTTTAAATACTTGGTAAGTATCTTATATCGGCAGCAGTCTTATGGCTCCATGTAAAATACTGGTATTCAGCTGCATCCAGATAGACTGGAAACCGACCCTAACATAGTTGGGAAAAGGCTAGGCAGATGATGACTTGGTATCTTATATGAGCTGGACTCCTTTAATAAAGATTGGTCCTTGGTAACTGGACAGAGAGAGGTAGAAAGAGAGTAACAAAGCCTTTGCCCAGCAGTGGGACATTTTAAAGGCTAATAAAAATATATATACATATCGCCGGTCAACCTTGGAGGTTTTCGTCTGCTTAACCGGACTTGCCTGTGGGTCCCTCAATAAATTAAGGTCTCCAGCCAGCACCCTAATTGCGTAACACACTATCAATCGGAATCTGAATCATTTTGAAGCATATTGCTAATCCACTGCTTCATAAGTTCAAAAAATTTGTCTGCTCAACACGTAAATAACGCAATGAATGGTGTTGACCTGTCAAAATGAAACCGATTCCGATCGATAATATGTTACGCAATTAGCCCACAGGTCTTAAAAAAACGTAAAAACTTAGGGACTACACATTTGGGGAAGCCACTGCGGCATCACTGGGGGAGGGAGCAAGGGACAGGCTGGACTGGATCAATCTGGTATTTTTGCTGAACTGGGCCTATTTGACACAGCCGCGAGGCACACTTTCCTGCTGATTTCTCACAACGCACGTTATACATTTTTATTTGTAGAATAGTATTATTATGTTGTAATGTGTGCCTTTTAGGCCGCTATCCCACTGGCGTTTTACGAGCGTTGGCGCTTCTCCAACGTCTGCGCAGCACCAACGTTGCGCAGACGCGACGTTAACATCGCGAGTTTCAGTGGTAACCCCCACCCGCACCCACACAGGCAGAGCGGGACGGCGGGATTGTACCTGTTGCCAAAAAACGCAAGAAAGTTGCGCGCGCGGCGCTGACGTTGGAGAAGCGCCAACGCTCGTAAAACGCCAGTGGGATAGCGGCCTAGTCTGTGCTAAACATTGCTAAATAAGTGTCTTTTCTTTCTTTATAAGTAATCGAAGTTAGCTTCTAGTAGACAGAAGAACGTTGACACATCGCTTGACTTGAATCTTTTTTTTGTTTCAAGGATCATTCTGGCATCTACCCTTCCCTGGCTCTAGTTCCGGGTACCTACCATCATCAACGATAATTAAGTTATATAATAAACCGCCAAAGGATGGATAGAAGGAGGTTTTATCGTGAAGTGTTGATGAAGTATCAGTGGGAAGAAAATCTTTGTCCGCATTTTGTGATTTCTTACATTTCAACGATCTTTGACATTATGCTGAGATAAGAGCCTTTTGGCACCGCACATGTCTTTTTTTTTCTTGTAATTTTTTTTTATTGTTTTTAATGTTAATTTTGTTAGTTTTAAATGCTCCTCTTTTATTTTATTATTTACTCATTGTATTTCCTATGCGTGTCCCAATTAAATATTTTTCTTTCTTCCTGACAATGATTCAAAGAAACTAATTACCTACTTATATAAAAATTAAAAAAAGTTACGCGGTCGATTTAGTGTTTTAATTTTATATTTTTACTACCCTGCACTGTCTCACTCCATGAGTCCTTCAGTCTTTTCATCTTTTGTGAATTATTGAAATTTATTTTAGAAACAATTATTATTATTATTTATTTATATAAGGTGTTAAAAAATTAAACTTACAAACTTTAAGAGGTGCTTTAGACCATCGAACTGAACAACTTTCACTATGGGACTAACTCTGAAATCACAAAAAAAAAAAAAATGCTGCTGTTTTATACATTTTGGTCAAGTAGGTATTGAACTTTTGTATTAAACAGCAGATTTTTTTTTCGTTTCGATTGGACAGTTTCTACCTGCGCCAACGATAATCCAGTCATACAAACAAGGTGGCCAACTGCCGAGGTGCGAATGAAGCGATAGAAAACACGTAGAAGATCCTGAATATCTGAGGGGCAATTCTTGTAAATTTAAGAACGTTAACAGTCTGATCTCAGTCTCAATCTGTCAAAAATACCTCTGATTTCCCCTCTCTAAATTGTGACAAGTTTTTGAAATTTGTTTGTCGCCGAGATGAAAATCGTTTATTCTTTTGGGTTTCAAAAGTAATTGTATCACTTTCGCTCGCTTAGTAGGTTTTCGAGGATTTTAGATTTTCGAGGTAGCGCCTTAATCTATCTATCTATCTATATAAATAAAACAAAGTTGGGTTAGTTACACCATTTATAACTCAAGAACGGTTGAATCGATTTTTATGATCTTTGATTTGTTGGATTTGTCTCCGCCTCGAATAGCATAATAACTATTAAAACATGGGAAAAATTGACGAAAAAAATAATAATGAAGACGGTAATTCATTTTCTCGTACATTTTGCATTTATTGATTCTGAGGCGTTACGATGTTCGCCGGGTCAGATAGTTATTCTTATAAAAAGCAGAAAAACCAGTTGTAATAGGTAAACTGTCTACATATATATTATATATTAATCCTATCCTATCCTAATCCTAACTAATATTATAAATGCGAAAGTAAGTTTGTTTGTTACCTTTTCACGCCTAAACCACTGAACCGGTCATCTTGAAATTTTGCATATACGTTGTCAGGTGTACAGAAACGGACATAGGGTACCTTTCATCCCGAAAAAAAGTGCTGTTCCCGAGGAAAACAACAATAACGTTATTATGATAATAGATGGCGCCACGTGTCTATTGAACTTTGTCACACAACAGCACTTTGTGGTGGACCAACGACCTTGTGAAGGCCGCAGGATAAATTAGGTATTCATAGAAAATCACTAATATACGAAACGTGTTTTCCAAAAAGAGACTGACATGAATTTTTTAGCGCCACGAAAACAGTAATATTATAGTCATGTTTTAATTATTTCAAGCTTTCTCTAAATTAGATCAGAAATTGACAAAAGAGGGTTTTTTCGTGCACGAAGCTTTAAGAGATGAAAATCGTTTATTCTTTTGGGTTTCAAAAGTAATTGTATCACTTTCGCTCGCTTAGTAGGTTTTCGAGGATTTTAGATTTTCGAGGTAGCGCCTTAATCTATCTATCTATCTATATAAATAAAACAAAGTTGGGTTAGTTACACCATTTATAACTCAAGAACGGTTGAATCGATTTTTATGATCTTTGATTTGTTGGATTTGTCTCCGCCTCGAATAGCAGAATAACTATTAAAACATGGGAAAAATTGACGAAAAAAATAATAATGAAGACGGTAATTCATTTTCTCGTACATTTTGCATTTATTGATTCTGAGGCGTTACGATGTTCGCCGGGTCAGATAGTTATTCTTATAAAAAGCAGAAAAACCAGTTGTAATAGGTAAACTGTCTACATATGTATTATATATTAATCCTATCCTATCCTAATCCTAACTAATATTATAAATGCGAAAGTAAGTTTGTTTGTTACCTTTTCACGCCTAAACCACTGAACCGGTCATCTTGAAATTTTGCATATACGTTGTCAGGTGTACAGAAACGGACATAGGGTACCTTTCATCCCGAAAAAAAGTGCTGTTCCCGAGGAAAACAACAATAACGTTATTATGATAATAGATGGCGCCACGTGTCTATTGAACTTTGTCACACAACAGCACTTTGTGGTGGACCAACGACCTTGTGAAGGCCGCAGGATAAATTAGGTATTCATAGAAAATCACTAATATACGAAACGTGTTTTCCGAAAAGAGACTGACATGAATTTTTTAGCGCCACGAAAACAGTAATATTATAGTCATGTTTTAATTATTTCAAGCTTTCTCTAAATTAGATCAGAAATTGACAAAAGAGGGTTTTTTCGTGCACGAAGCTTTAAGAGGAAAGGCGGGTGTTCTTTTCTCCATAGAAACGCTCTCGCCTGTTTTCTTTCTGGTTAATGACCAACCATAAAGTAATGATTTTTTACAGAATAATAAATATTAACTACTTGTATGTCCCTATATTTTCTTTTGTGATGATACATTATTTTTATAAGCACTAGAACCATAAAAAAATGATCAAAATTACCGCTGTGAACAGAGGCCGAGTGTACAAATATGACAACTACGAGTATTAATGAAAAAGAAAAACATAGGGACACAGTATATCTTTTTTATTCAGTTTATGAAATATCTTTAAATTAGTCCAATATTGGAGGAGGAAATAAACGAGAGCCAAACCTCGGATTATGACTTTTTACTTAGGCTTTCAAAAGTCTCTCCGACCGCATTTCCTCTTAATATTAAACAAAAATATAATAAAGAAACCACGATGTTTTGTCGAGTCGAAAAACCCATGCGAAGCAGGGCCGGGTCGCTAGTGTCACCTACATTATTATAGAATTGTATATGACCAAGCAGCAATTTAAAAGCAAGGAAAACGCAGACATTAATACATTACTACGAAGTCCTTCAAAGTAGAACAGACGTCTTAGTTATAAACAATGAAGATATTTTTGTTTTTCTTGTTTCTGGTGTATGCGTTTGCGGCTGCGCAATACCAAAGGCAGAACCGGCCGACGAAGCCAGGTGAGTAGGTTCAGCGGGGTATAGACAGGACAGCCCGCGAAATTCAATTTTAATTACCTACGTTTTTTTTTTTTTTTCAATTTGCAGGTCAGTGTTAGGTTGTATTTTGATTTAACCTTATGACCGCTCGTGTCGTAAAAATTTCTGCGACAGAGAACATGCATGATTTTTCGTCCTATTAACTGCGTGGTATGTACACCTAAAACCATTATTAAATAGAGATAAAAACTTTTTGACTATTTTTTAATTGATAAAACGATTTCTTCTCCTTATTATTGTAGGTATTATTTTATCTTGATTTTTTCGATTTTTAGTTGCGCGCTAGGGGCACGGCAATTGATATTTAGCCAAGCGCTTAAAAGGTTAAATATGATTTGCGAACCTATGAAATGTGGCTTTACAAAATTATATATTTTATATTAATATATTAATCAGCAATACAACTCCTTACAATGCATTAAATATCGTGATTTCATGAAATAGTAATTGAATAATTGAATAGGGTAATTCATTTTTATGATTCTGTTTTTTTTTTTTTAGCCTATTTTGTGTCCCACTGCTGGGCAAAGGACTACCCTTTTGTTCCAAACCTCCCTGTCTTGTGCGATCTCTGGCCATGTTCTGATTATACAAATAAATATTTGTTACGGCCGCAAATTATATTTATATCAACATGCAACTTGATACTGTCCTGTAAATTAAAAAAAAAACGTAAAAAAACAAAATAATTTCGCGGGCTAGCCTGACGCTTTTGCCTTAACATTAAAATTTTTGTTTTTAACCGTCTTAAAAAAAGGAGGAGGTTCTATGTTTGTCTGTATGTATTTTTTTTTATCTATATTATATCGCTCATTTGGAGCAACATCGATGTAACTGCTACTTCATTATTTTTATTTAAGTCTTTGGTTTCCTAACATAAATACGCTTTCTAAGTGCTTTGTCATATTTAACTATTTTTTTGGGAAAAAATACATGTACATCGATGTTTCCCCAAATGAGCGATATACAGGGTTATTGGAAAAACATAAACAACCTTTTAAGAGGTCATGGTAGGTACTCACCATTATGAACAACTTTTACTATGGGATCAAACCTGAAATCGCAAAAAAATACTTGTACGTCGATGTTTCTCCAAAAATGAGCGATATTAAAATTCCAAAATCCTGACTGACTGATATATCAACGCACAGCCTAAACCGCCTGGTCCTAGAGACATGAAATTTGGAGTGTGTTCTTTGTGAAGAGTAGGTATCCACTAAGAAAGGGTTTATCGAAACTCCACCCCTAAGAGGGTGAATGGGGGGAGGGTGAAATTTCACGCGGACGAAGTCGCGGGCAGAAGCTAGTAATTTATATTCATCGTTATTTTCCGAAAGTCTGACAACCAGTCTTACCAAGGGGTATCGTATTACCCAATAACTGGGTTGTGGAGGTCAGATAGGCAGTCGCTCCATGTAAAGTACTGGTCCTCAGCTGCATCCGGGTAGCTTGATGTGCTGGCGTCTGTACATTTACGGCCAAGAATCTATTGTACTTGCCCGGTTTTGAAGCCTGAATACAACCAATCCAAAAAACAACCTCGTGAATGAGACGCGAGTCCTAAAACAATAGGTCATCACGAATAATTTATGAATTTTTTTAGGCTTTTTTCCACCTTCTTCAAACTCAAACTCAAAGCATTTATTTAAATTAAACCTTTTACAGACACTATTGTAGGGTCTCTTGCCGGAGGGCACGTACCAGCATCGAGGCTTATTTGGTCATACAAAAGGCCAGCGGGTGGATAGATGCAGTGTTACGGAACCTTTCTGATGAAGAACAACGGCATCAAGGAAATATGGAAACATGACCATTATAATGAAAAGGATTACTGAGTTATAATATAATATATTAAGTAGAGAGACTAACGAAACATAAAAAAAAAATATCCGCTTTAACCAATTTTTTTAAAATAATTTTTCTAGAATTGCTATGACATAAAATGTATGTCATAGCAATCCATATAAAATCAAAAGTAAAGTTAATTCTAGAAAAACAATTTAAAAAAAGCATATTATAATTAAGTATACATATTGGAATAGATTAAAATATATTAAGTAGTATGAATTAAAAAACATAAAAAAGCCGTCTTTTTGTAATTTTATCCGGTTTTTTTTTTTCATTTTATAAATATACATATTGGATTACGGTTAGCGTATTCGCATTTTCTTTTTGTTATTTGTATTTTGAGTTTCATGAACTGTCCACTTTATTCTTTCTTTGTAAAAAAATGAATAATTAGTATTAAAATAAAATTTTTTGTAAACATAATTTGTTTTATTTCATTGATTTTGATTTCGTCGAGTCTTCTTATCTATATGTATATCGCTCATTTGCTATGCTTTCCATACGTAAATACGCTTTCTAAGTGCTTTAGCATATTTAACTCATTTTTGGGAAAAAATACATGTACGTCGATGTTTCTCCAAATGAGCGATATACAGGGTTATTGGAAAAACATTAACAACCTCTTAAGAGGTCATGGTACTCATCATTACGAACAACTTTTACTATGGGACCAAACCTGAAATCGCGAAAAAAAATCAGCTGTTCCCTACATTTTGACGAGTTATACGAACATAAATGTAGGGAACAGCTGATTTTTTCCAATAACCCTGTGCTTAAAGTCCTGACTGACTGATATATATCAATGCACAGCCTAAACCGCTAGTCTTAGATAAATGAAATTTGCAGGGTGTGTTCTTTGTGAAGAGTAGGTATCCACTAAGAAAGAGTTTTTCGAAATTCCACCCCTAAGAGGATGAAATTTCACGCGGGCAGAAGCTAGTAGATAGACAATATTAACGTAGGTCTTGCAGTTATTGAGGAAAAATTCCGTGATAATTCTATAAGGAAAACGTAACAAAACATCACGCTCGTATTTACAGAAGGATTAGTCTGAGGTGTACCTAGTATACCCACATTTTTCCAGCTGTTATGGTTTACGACTCGAATGCCATTAACCAAAGTAGCGATCATGTATTGATACATGCATTTACTATATGTATAGGGTGACTGGTAATTAGTGACCGATACTTAAACACGTGATTGTACTCATGATAACAAACAACTTTTACTATGGGACCAAAATTGAAATTGCGAAAAAAAATCTGCTGTTCAGTCGTTTATGTTCGCCTAACTGGTCAAAATGTACTGAACAGCAGATTGTTTTTTCGCGATCAGGTTCAACAAAACGTAAGAAAATTAGTTTTTCGCCAACTTGGCACATGGATGAAAGTAAATCGCGAACATTGAACAGATCACAGGAAGACTTGGAATAGGAAGGCTACACGCTACACGATACAAATCAGAGAAACTTCTTGTTCTCCCGACACACCCCTCCACACCGCATAGCCTTTTTTTTTATTGTTGCGCGGTGGAAATCCTCATGGACTTCCTCCATCGTTGGGGGGACAGAGGGGCAAGCCGGCCTCTTAGCGGCTAAAACCACCGCAGTGTTCCACCTCTACCTATGGCCGGGGGTGCGGGATTCGCATAAGCATTCACCGCTCCCCTGACAGGCCTCGACCTGCTGTTCCTCAGCGGGTTCCACCTCCCCGTGCGGCCATTCCTATAATGGCCGCACCCATTCTCGAGTGGCGCGCGCGGCCTGTCTGGTTGGACGACGGACGCCCGCCCGCGCTATTACTTCTCTTAGCGTTCTTTCTGACATCTTTTCTTTTTGCTGGGCTCCTATGAGTCATAGCGTAATGTTATAAATTACGCTATGACCTTTAGGAATTGGGCTATCAAATGCAAAAACAATTTTTCCAATCCGACCGGGGACCGGGCAGTTCCAGAGATTAGCGAGTTCAACCCAACACGAATGTCAACATAGAGATAAGGCGGTTTTATTATTATAGGTACTACGACGATTTGTGGTCACAAATACAGTGGGCTCTTCCCAATGCGTAAACATACATTACTAAAGAGATAAAAGTCATACAAATGACAGTGGATTCGGCATTATTAAGAAGGATTGCTTTGTGCAACAACGTTTGCACCGGAAATAATAAGAAAAATGAATATTTTATTATTAATCTTTTTGTTGCTTGCTTTTGCTGGTGCAGGATGGAATACAGTCTCGGGTATGTTCTTTTTTTTCAAACCCAAATTAAAGGCTGATTTAGACGGGTTAAGTGACTTGACTCGTCTCGAGTTCTGGAGGCCTACCACAAGCTGTAAACGCGATCCATTTTAGGACCTAAACTGAACTGTTCTTCTAATTCGTACCATGACGTCAGTTTAACGATTCAGTTTAGGCCGTGCCATCTGCTGACAGCGATTGTCCCAAACTGAGTCGCAAGTGTTGGTTTCATTCATACTTGTTTGGTACCATGACGTCCATAGAGCAGCTCAAGCGATGCAGTTTAGGAACCTAAACTGAAATGTCTTGTTTTAGAATCGTTTTAAATTAGATCATGGTAGGCCACCCGGCCTCTGATCACGTGAAGAGTCAACCAACCTCTTGGCGATGTCTAGAAAAACTAAATGGGCACTCAAACTCCATGGCCCTACTGTAAATTGTAGAATGTTTAAAATGAAAGCGATTAAAATGACAACTAATAGTGTATTACACAACTTCTATTTATGTCTATTTTTTTCACAGCACTGTACTTTCGAAGAATGCTCACAAGAAGCAGAATGATACATGCGTATAACAGGCCAGTTTTATCACCCCGAAAAGTATAGTCAACGAAGGATAAAAGACTATTATGAAACTGTAAGTCCATATACAGGGTGTAATTGAATTCATGAGCATCCTTTTAAGGGGTCATTGTAATCATCATTATGAACAACTTTTACTATGGGACCAAACCTGAAATCGCGAAAAAAAAATCAGCTTTTCCCTACATTTATGTTCGCGTAACTCGTCAAAATGTAGGGATCAGCTGATTTTTTTTTCGCGATTTCAGGTTTGGTCCCATAGTAAAAGTTGATCATAATGATGATTACAATGACCCCTTAAAAGGATGCTCATGAATTCAATTACAGCCTGTATAACTCATCAGTCATCATCTGCCTAGCCTTGAACTATGTTGGGGTCGGCTTCCAGTCTAACAGGATGCAGCTGAGTACCAGTATTTTAAATGAAGCGACTGCCTTTCTGACCTCCACAACCCAGTAACAGGGCAACACGATACTCCTTTGCAAAACTGGTTATCGGACTTTCGGCCTCGGACTACCCGTCTACTGCCAAAGATCGAAGAATGACCTGCGGAAGATCGCCCATTGTGTAACCCCTTGTAAAATTTCAACATTTATATTTTCTATACAAACTATACAAATATATAAAATTGGAGTGTCTGTTTGTAATATTATAAAATAACCGCATTTTACTAAATGCATATGCATGTATACACGGTACATATACCAAAATAATATTTTTTACAAATTTTTTCTGTCTGTGTGTTCCGGCTAATCTCTGAAACGGCTGGACCGATTTTGACGGGACTTATGCTGGCAAATAGCTGATATAATAAGGAGTAACTTAGGCTACTTTTATTTTAGAAAAAAAAATACGTGCGGCACTCGGGGACTGCCGCGGTAAAGCTATTGCATAGCATTTTTATCAACTTATGCAATTATAATATTTATGCAATATTTTTTTTTCTTTGATATTAATTCAAGTTACACTTTTTTAGCGTGGTGACCGATAAGAAAACAAAACACGCATACGTCTAGTCGCACGCACACAAACACCGTGCCGAAGTCTGCCGAACTGATACGACGTTAGACGATGCACGGCTTTCAACGCTGCACCGCTGTGTCGGTCGGAGTGGGGGGTGTTAGGTTTATTTTCGTTACGGAATTTCTTCATTCGGTCGCCGCGCTCAAAGCCCAAGATAAAAGCTATGCAATAGCTTAAAAATAGGGTCCCTCGAAAAACATTCCACGCGGACGAAGTCGCGGGTAACGCGCGTTTCGAAAACGCGCGTCGACGGCGCGTTTAAAAAACGTCGTGGGCACAGGCTCTTAATTGATTTCAGTTTGGGGTCAATGACCGTAACCGGTTAAGAATTTCAACCAGTTTCCGACCCAGCCCTAGTACTTACATCTATTTTGTGTCTTCGTGTGAGTCCGACAATGGTCCGACACTACTCGGAAAATCCCGAACAGTAAACGCAAAACGGATTAAAATCGCAACATTCTTTACATACATAATGACATGTAGGTACTTAGTTATAAAATACCTGATCATATTACATAAGAATCTATTCTTAGGTAGGAATAAGGATAAAATGTTAATTACTCTATAGGTAGGTACTATAGTCAGCCTCAAAAAAATATATCCATAGACAAGAATTCATTTGATTGTCTACAATTTGTGTTAGATAATATACTATGAGCGTTATTTATGCGACTCAAAATTAGTAGCCGAAATTACGTTGCATTCGGTCACGTGTAAAATGAGTAACATTGAAAGGACGAACGTTTTGTGGACAAAAAAAAAATTTTTTTTTTTGTGATATTATGAGTGTTACTATACACATAATAAAATACCTAATTACTGGTATTATGTAAAGATCAATTAGAAGGTAGGTAGCATTTGTATAACCACTGTCATTAGTTTGTCATGGATGGTATTTAAAAGTACTTCAATTTATTCCCATTTCATTTACCTAATTTTGCCTGTGTTCCACCAAATATACTGAATGTGCACCAAAATATGTTAATTAAAATATGTCATAACGAGCATCTATTTAACAACTGTTGCAAATTTGTAAAAATAGTAATACACCTAATTTTAAAAACAAGCATTTATTTTTTTAGTTTTACTTCAGATAATGCACTGCAAAATGTATTTGAATCAAACACCAATTAATGTCCAATGTAGCTTTATTAATAAAAAAATGAACACATTATAAAATGTAATGCTTACTAAAAATGTTTTTTTAATACTAATCAGTACGAACCATAATAATTCAAAATGTTAAACAAAGTCTTTACACCTACAATGTTCACATTATCAGTCCACTCAATCTCTGCAGTACTTCTTTAAATTATTGCACCAATAAAGCGCACTTTGCCTTTGTAGGACGCCCACGTTTTCGTTTTTGCCCGATAGCTATGTTTTTGGCTTCTACTGGAGGTGTTATGTATTTCAGCCTGATCGCAAGTGGGTACGTATCAAAATCCCGAAGTTTAAAATCCCGAAGTTCAAAATCCCGAAATTGTCACCGTTTCCGAGAAAAACTATTTTTTGTAAACCTAACCTCAAAACACTTAAAAGTTGCCAATTTTTTTTTAAATAATTAACCTATTCTAACTAGTTCGGTTCCAGGTAGCCTACTAAAATTAATCTTTTTTTTTCTATTAGCGCAAGTCGTTTCTGGCGCCCATATTTTGTGTAAAAGTAATTTTTTTCTATATAATCCTGTCGTTTCTGGCACTCGCCGGCCGCTGCCGCGGCACCGCTCGCTTCGCTCGCTCGGCTCGTGCGTAGGGGTCACAGTTTTAACCTAACCTAACCTAACAATTTTTAAAAAACCGAACCGCCCCGCCTGCCATCGCCACGCCGCCGCGCGCCGTCTCCGTCGCACAACAGAGAGCAATAGGCAGGCATATGCGCGTCGCAAGCGCGCCAAAACCATTTTCAGTAAAATAAATATAAGTCTTAGAAGTAATGTTTTACGAAATGCATTATTTGTTCTTCAATTATAATTATTTCAGTAACATAAAAGTTGTACAAAACCGTTTTAAATGGGTATACGGTGCTAGGATGTATCACAGGATGCATACTAAAAATTTTGTGTAACATTCAGGAATATTTGGTGCACGATCAGTATTTTTCGGGGAAGAATAAAATAGTTATTGTTACAATAGAATATTTGCAGCGCACTACAATAAAAAAGTGTTATATCTTGGTGTTAATTTGGAATTTGTTTGATGTAACATATTTTGTTGGCCGAGTAGTTTAATTATAGTAAAACAATTAAACGGGTTTAAGATCAATATTTTATAAATGCATACATAGATGTACCTTAAGATTTTTGGTGAACACAAAAATATTATCCGTTTGTCATCATCTTTGTCCTTATTCTGCGATGTGTGGCGAGCAGACTCGATTGTGTAATTTGTGTATACAGGGTGTATCGTAAATAGTGGTCCACCGTTAAGGATTCGATATACCAGATAATTTACTACAACATATTACAATTTTAACCATTTTTACCCAAGGGTTCCGAAAATATATTTTTTTTTTGTTTTTTATTTACGAAATTTCAACCTTTTGTTACAAATTTGGTTGTAGTTTCAACAAAAAACATTTTTTTTTTTCATTTTGATTTCTGTTAATTACTGTTGAATACTAGAGCTATCGTGTAAAATTATAGTTTTTTATTTAAATTTAGAGCTTTCGAAGAAAAAGTTAGCTCTTCTCTATTTTATAACCCTAATTTTTAGCATAATCATGCAAATTCATGAGCGATTTTGTAAAAAAAAAAAATGTACATACTACTAAAATTATTGTAAGTAATTGCTAATGTTAATTTTGTACGCCTTAAATATTGGTAAAACATAGTGCATATATTTTAGACAACAATACTATCTGTAACCATACCTATGTTTAGCAAAATAAATTATTGATTGAATATTAAAAAAAAGATTTCATTTTATTGTATGTTTGCGTTTTCACGTAAAAACGGGTGAACGGATTTCAATGAAATTCGACTGCCTACATCATAAAAATATATCGTTGCCTTAGATTGAAAACCTCATATATGCAAAAAAAGGCAACTTTACAGGAGGACGAAATAACTGGGCCTGTGAAACAGTCTTTTATTATCATTGAGACGATATAGGGAAATCTATACTATTGGACTCCCAGTTAACCATGCTCATTAATAAATTAAAATAATGTATTGTGATATTTAACATAACTAATATTCCTGCCCTTGTCCCGTCTTATTGATGAAATATAAGAATCTTTAATAACTTTGAAATCCTAAGTATTTTGTAAATAATTTCTTTTACTAATTGATTATTGGAATTGCACGCCATTATTATCATTAATTTTTATATGTGTGCACCGTGGGCCTAAATTACTATGGCGACTTGGCATGCCCCTTTGATGGCACGGCGAGACTATCGCCGCGATTCTCTCGCTCGTGGAGACAGCCCCTCAGGAGCCGAGCAATAAGAAAATAACGCTAAGCGTAATCGAATTAGTAGCACGAGCAGACGATGCGATGCGACGGGGTAGCTCGGGGGAACATGAAATTCCACGCCGACGAACGCGGGCGAGAGAGGCCTTCTGGCTAAGTAATAGCAGCCGCACGGGTCGGTCGATCAAGTTAAGCTACGCTTGTCACGGCTGGTCCGTAGATGGGTGGCCATCTTTTACATATGAAGAACCCTCCGTGCCTCGGAAAGCATGTTAAGCCGTTAGTCCCGGCTGTCATTTGTGGATCGTTACGGGTCGTCAGAAGCCCATAATTTTTTTTTTAAATGTCGGTTTGTAAAAGGCTAGGCAGATGATGAACGCGGGCAGAAGCTAGTACGTCTTAAAACGAGCAAGACTTGGAATTATTTCGCAGGGTCACGTACATATAAGGAAAATGTTAATAAGATGCACAAACCAGGTACCCAATGTGGCATCATCTACTCCTTATTATGCAAAACTTGACCAAGTAAGTATAAAGCTGTTTGAAATTATGTTTTGTCAGTATAGTTAAGAGGATTTTTGAACACTGCGCACTAAAATGAAGCTACAGTTTGTGCTATTGTTGTTTCTTGTATTCGCCGCAGCGATGGCTGATAAAACGTCGAAAGGTAATTTTAATTTAATTAATTACCTATATTTATTTACTTGGCCGTACTTGGACATATTCAATCTATATACATAAAAGTAGCAGCGCCCCACGGTTTCACCCCCATAACTGTCAATCCCGTAGGAAATGTAGGAATAACGAAATAAAAACTATCCTATGTCCTCTCCCGGGACTCAAAATATCTATAATAATAATTTATATGGTGTGCATAATAAAGAGTATTCTATTCTATTCTATACCAAATTTCATCTAAATCGGTTCAGCGGTTTAAGCGTGAAGACACGCTTTTGCATATAATATTAGTATAGATCCAAAGTCCTGACTGAATGATATATCAACGCACAGCCTAAACCGCTGGTCCTAGATATGAAATTTGGAGGGTGTGTTCTTTGTGAAGACCAGGTATCCACTAAGAAAGGGTTTTTCGAAATTCCACCCCTAGGAGGGTGAAATTTCACGCGGACAGGCAGAAGCTAGTTTAAATATATCATCATTCTCCAGCCCTTATTCCAATTTATTTGGGCTCGGCGCAGCATTTCTTTTCTTTTACACCTTACTTCTCTATTAAGGGCCAAAGCACACACGCTACTTTTAGCATCGGCGATTTAGCCGCTTTTTAGGAGCTAAATGCAGCGACCAAGCATTCCACACCGCACACTTAAAAACGCCAAACGCGGCGATTCAGTCGCTTTTCGGAAGCTCGACACAGCAGCTGAACGCCACACTCCGCACACATTCGGATGCCGGTCGCAGAGATTTGGCATCTGCGCCAGCATCGGAGCAGTCGCTAAAACGCGCGATTCCGATACCGCGTCCGAACGCAGAGTCGCCAAAACGCGATGCAGCATCGATACAGCCGCAAAATCGCCGATCGCCGATGCTAAAAGTAGTGTGTGTGCTTTGGCCCTAAGGCCTATTCAGACATAAGCGATATCGCTATTGTCTTTGCCTTCTGGGCCCTAATTCACTACGACCGCTTAATGATTCCTTACTTCGAAACCACGTTAATTCCTTAGCTAATCACGACATCTGCTATTAACGTATTCTCTATGACACAATCATACTATATAAGAGAGAAGGACACAATGAACGAAACCGCGCGAAAAAACGCGAAGTTGGCGTGGTTTGAACTGTCAAAATACCACGCTTGACAACCGTACGTGGTAAGATTACGCGGGGAATAATAATTACCATACAGAATTAGGTTCCTGGTCAGTCAGTCACTTTGGACAGTTTGGACCAGTATCGCTATCGAGAGCGACAGCGATATAGCGTAGCAGCGATTTCGCGTATATTTAAAAAGTTGTCTTGTGTCGTCTGTGAAGTTTTGCTAGCTTCTTCTATTTAACTAGTTATATTAAAGCAATAATAAAATAATGTCTCTAACTAGCAAAGTTTATAAGAAAACGTTAGCACTTCCAAAAAAAATGAATATATTACTTTAAAATTCAGTTTTTCCTTCCAAAGTAAACCTCTCGATTCACGTGTCAAAATCGTACTGTTGAGAGTTTTTTTTAACCGACTTCAAAAAAGGAGGTTCTGTATTCGACCCGTATGTATGTATGTATGTATGTATGTTTGTTTGTCCGCGATTTTCTCAAAAACTAATGAACCGATTTTGATCATTCTTTCACTAATGTGATCTACATACTTTCAGGAAGGTTTTAGTATATAATACATTATATAATTATTCTTATGTACGATGTTATATGCATAAATGTACTGCATCTCCGGTATTTCTATGCGAATTTTGATGATTCTTCTAGTCGGTGTCTTCAATTCCTCAATGCACTAGTGTTATTTGAATTTGTGTGGAGTAGGTACAACTAAAAAGTGAAAAATAAAAACTTTTTTACAAAAAAAACAACCGACTTCAAAAAAAACTACAAAGTGATAAATAACTTTAATTTCGGAAATCGGTGTCAAAAAACGAAAATGCGGAACCAACGACACCGACTTCCGAAATTAAAGTTATTTATCACTTTGTAGTTTTTTTTGAAGTCGGTTGTTTTTTTTGTAAAAAAGTTTTTTTTCATGGAATAGATGTCTTCTTAAAGCATTTTTTTTTTCAGAACCCAGTAAAGCTAAAGATCCAGACAAGAGGCCAAACACGACGCCATTTCCCTTCCTACCTGGATCAAAGATAGAATATTTATACAAAGTAACTATACCTAAGGCATACAGAATGTATGATGTATGAGATGAAAGCTTCATACAGTACCCTATTAAGGTGAATGCGCAGTGGTAGACCGCGAAATGCAAATTTTCTTACGTTTTTTGCAATTTGCAGGCCAGTGTCAGGTTGTATCTTGATCAAAATTTGATTCGCGACAATAACAGGTACGTATTTACAGAATTATAATCATTAGAATCATTAATACATCTTTCTAAGTTAGATTTGTACCACTAAGCAGTTTTCCATAAGAGATTTGTTGTCGTGGTACAAATCTAACTTAGAAAGATGTATTAATGATTCTAATGATTATAATTCTGTAAATACGTACCTGTTATAGTCGCGAATCAACTTTTAATCAAAATACAACCTGACACTGATCTGAAAATTGCGAAAAACGTAAGTAAATTTGAATTTCGCGGGCTACCCTGGCACTTCCCCCTTAAAAATGAGGCAAAAAGTAAGTCATTACTGTTGTACAAAGCGGGTCGAAAACGTATATGAAAATCCATTGTCAACGTGCTGAGCGGGCAGAAAAAGTGTATGAAAATCCATTTTTATCGTGCTGTTTTTTTTTTATTTAGGGCAATTCCGTATCTAACCTAATTAAATAAGTATAATGCCAAAAGGCAAAAAGTTTTTATCACCGAGTGCAAAATGACACTGGCCACATACTTTTGTCGATTATTCAAACCAATATTAATCTCCCTGTCCCTGATGGTGCGTACAGACCGGCCCAACGAACGCCAAACGATGGATATTTATCGTTTGCCAGTGTTGGCTTCCGCACGCTCGTTGGAGTTCGTTAATACGTCCAAATACATTTAGTGCTCGAACGAACGTTCGTTGGCACTTGATTCCGGTTCTTTTCTCTTTCATTCGCAATTTAATCATGGACGACGACGACATCATTATAATTGCTAGTTTTATATACCAAAACGTACGTTACTCCATTCTTTGTTTTTCTCCATGATCTAAATGGCGGGAAATATCCAATTAATTATCAAATTGGACGTCTACACGCTACGCTCTCGTGCTTCAACTGAGCGTTCGTTCGTTGGCCTTCGGCGACCGTCCAAACAGAGTTCGATCAAATAGCTCGATTTCTTTGATGTTACCGCCACGTTTCGGATCGCCGGCACACGCCAACGAGGGATCGTTGGCATTCGCTAAGCCGTCCAGATTGCAGCAACGAAGGTCAACGAAACCCGTTCGTTGGCGTTCGTTTGGCCGATCTGTACGCACCATTAGAAAAACATTCGAGTTTTTATAACTGTATTTTTTTAAAATATAAACTTCATTTTAAAAAATGGCTTTTATTTTCCTCGTAGGTATAGTACAAAGCGCTATGTATCACTCGGAAGAAAGTGCGATTCCCAATTCGTGTGTATTAAGGTCTTCATCTGAGCCTCAAACTACACCCTCGTTAGTAATCCAGTCACTGTCTCCCCTCGGTAAACAATGTACCAGTGGCGAAGGGTGAATTTATGACAGAGGTAGGCCGGAGCAAAAAAAAAATACCAAAAGAAGATTAAAATGATGAATTGACTATAGAGTGGTTATGTTCTGAATTTTCGAAGGGAAGCCGGCGGGAATCGAGTTGTATGGTACCTTCGCCACTGCAATGTACTATACCTACATTTATTTTGTTTACTTTTTTCCTTGGCCGTACTTGAAATGAAGATATCCAATGTTCAAGCGACACGTGTCGCTCGTGTTTTTGAGTACGCTGCTACGGCTATCGCCGACACGCATCAACGGTTACAGTTGCTTCTGTCGTCGACGCGTGTCGCTCGTGTGTATGCACGCTTATCATTGCCATCTCAGCTGCATGCAACTGCCTTTAATTTGTAGCGGTATCTACAACGCCACATGCGAGCAACGCGTCATACTGACGTCACGCAAAATCCTGCATCTCGCAAGCAGAGTTTACCGCGCAACTAGCATAGATACAAAACGGCCTGACATGAATCATCGGGCAGTTGCACGCCAGACAACACCCGTCTGGTCGGAGGATCCTCCCATTTCTATAGAGTATGAGTGAACTTTACACCCTGTTCCTCATACGTCTATACATTCATGCCTTTTGTGCCCCCACATAAATCATCGAAAGGTGATTTTATTTATTAATGTTTATTATTTTACTCACGTGTTTGGTCAGCAGGGAAATTTGTGCAACACTTACCTAGAAAGAAAGAATAACGATTAATAAGACACAGTTGGTGAAATAAAACTGACAAAATAAAAATTCTTTCACCATTTGCGATGGACATAGGTGTTGATAGGCTATACAGTCATGATGGGAATCGATATCTAAACACAAACAACTGATTTCCTGCACTTCATGTAAAAACACTACCAGCGGTTGTTGACCCCAAAATACATTATCATCAAATATTTTTTTATTTGTTTTATCATGTTTAGTTTAGACTAGCTGCGCCCGCGACTTCGTTCGCGTGCATGACGGAAAACGTTTGAATGTTTTTGCGCGGAAACCTAATTATTTTTCTAAAGCCAGTGAAAGTCTCGTCAAAATCGGTCCAGTCGTTTCAGAGATTAGCCGGAACAAACAGACAGACAGATAGACAGACAAAAATTAAAAAAAAATGTTAATTTGGTATATGTACCGTGTATACACCGTGTTCCGGACGATATATACATAAACTACGACCAGATGTTCAGACCATGGAAATAAGCATTTTTCATTATGGACACATTCAATGAATTCTTATTTTTTATTTTTTGTTAATGTTCATACAAACTAAATACCTTGACGTAAATCACCCGATATGCATGCCTCTTTACCCGAATTGCCAACGATGAAGATTTGGCGGGCTAAACTTGTCAAAACTAAGTTAAGACCCTTTCTTACTGCATAGCTCAATTAAATTTCCTTGAATGAAATTACAAACATATTTGTAACGAAGCCTTTTTAAGTACTACTTCCTTTGTTAGATTTAATTTGTAAAAGCTATAGAAGCTTTTGACTGCTAATCGACTGCGCATATTTTTCGAAAAAATGTGTCTTCTCAACAACGTAAAGAACGCAATGAATGTTGTTGAACTGTCAAAATTAAATCCATTGCTACTGTTAGTGTGTTTTTCAATAGCGCTAGTGACTCTGAAATAAACTTAATTACCATTAAAATAAAGTTGATATTTGTTTAACTTGAAATAATATTAATTTGAAACATAAGCTTGAATAGACTTTATAAGGAAAATTTTAATTATAAATAATATATAAACCAGTTGCGGTCAGAGTGCATAAATACATTTTGTTAATCTTATTAGTTTCAACCTTAGACTATAAAATTATCTAGACTAACTAAGAAGCTGGCAGTATCGTCATCATCACAAGTCACAACGCTATTGTTTTCTCATTGTTTGTCTAATTTCTCTTTAGTTTATTCATGTATTTATTTAAGTATGTTTATTTGTGCTTATACAGGGTGAAATTGAAAACATGCGACAAATCGAAATGGGAGATTGTATTCATCATTATGAACAACTTTTACTATGGGACCAAACCTGAAATCGCGAAAAAAAAATTAGCTGTTCCCTACATTTTGACGAGTTATACGAACATAAATGTAGGGAACAGCTGATTTTTTTTTCAGGATTGGTCCCATATTTAAAAATACTTATTCCCCAATTTTCATGATTGCACCTAGCACTGTTTGTCTCTGCATCATTCAAAGGTTTCGTGCGTGCAGCCGGCATTCATCGATTTATATGACGTTATCACGTCAAAAGTAAATCAAATTGCCATTGTGTAAAATTAGTGTGATCTGTGGGATTATAGTGGGATTCCTAAGCACCAGCGTTTCTCTTAAACCAGGAGCCTAATTGCTTAACACACTATCAATCTCAATCTGAATCATTTCGAAGGATATTGCTAATGCATTGCTCCATATGTTCGAAAAAATTAGCTGCTCAAAAAGTCAAATTCAAAGTCAAAATAAATAATCAATAATATAAGTTTTGTTGCATAATTGATAAATAATATTATTCTATCATATTTTTTATTTTAGTCATCCCCTATTAATTGTTATTAGGGGTAAAAAAATAAAATTATCTGGCAAGATTCCTATCGCTGTCAATGTCACTTGATGTCACACATTTTCACCGCCCCACTTCAATCAATGTTCAGCAAGGTTTGTCTAGATCATTTTATAGTCTATGGTTGTTACCTATAAAAGTCCGTAGCTATATAAGTATAAAGCTGCGCGAAATAACGTATTGTCCAGTGGGTTTTACAACATTGCGCACTACGATGAAGCTACTGTTTATATTTTTACTGTTTTTCGTATTCGCTGCTGCGATGGCAAAAAAACCGAAAGTGGATTTGAAAGGTAATTTTAATTTATATATTTTGATATTTATATTTTTGATATTTCTCGGGACCCTGGCGTCCCGTACCTTTGGAAGCGTACGAGAGGCCGAAGCCAACTCGCAGAGGCCCATTAGACGATTAGATGCGTAGTTCGCTTGTGGCAGTGCAGATGACGCCACAAACTCTAAGACCACAGATATAGATAAACCTAGATAACGCAAGTATCACGATCTGTATGAAAACCAAGTGTGCCATTTTTTGCTATGACATCACAAACACTATAAATAGTGCTTGTTACGTCATAGCAAAAAATGGCATCGATCGAATCGATGGAATTCAAAGACGCTGCCGCGTGCCGCACCCATCTTCCCCACCCCCGGGGCCTAGCGCCAGCGCCCACGCTCACCCAGCCAGCAGTACCACAGGACTGCGCGAAAGTGGCAGCTTACGATTTTTGTACGTAAGCTGGGCACGCGAAGTAGTTGCTCTTGCGTTATCTAGGTGTATGGTGTATCTGATCTATATCTGTGTCAAAGACCAACTGAGGTTTGAGTACTGGAAGGGCCCCAGTGAGGGTTTGTAGACGTCACAAAATTTTCGTTCTATACACTGTATTTTTTTTTTTTCAGATGTTGGAAGTGTTCATGGCACGGTATTACCTGGGTCAAAGATTGTGGAATACTATAATGGAACCAGAAATAAGAATAAACACAGGGGGTAGCGCCGTAGAATTTTTCGTTGTAGATATAAATTCAATTAGTGTTCGTTCTTTTTGTGTTACATGATTTGCTTCAATTAAAAAAACACTGTAACTATTGTTGTTTATTTTTTGGTTTCAACGGGTTAGTTGCATATAGGTAGTGCCATCCACGAAAACGCACCCCACTCTTCTTACTAATCGCTAGTTAATTCCGCTAGTGTTATAGTTGTTTCATCATTATCATCATTTCAGCCGAAAGACGTCCACTGCTGGACATAGGCCTCCCCCAAGCACCTCCACTTCGACCGGTTCTGTGCTTCTCGCATCCTACGGGTTCCTGCGGCCTTCACAAGGTCGTCGGTCCACCATGTGGGAGGCCTTCCAACGCTACGTCTATCCGCGGTCGCCACTCGAGAACCTTTCGGCCCCATCGGCCATCTGTTCTGCGAGCAATGTGCCCTGCCCACTACCACTTATGTTTGGCAATTCTTAGGGCTATGTCAGTTATAGTTGTTTGATACACACTAATCACCCACTAATAAGTAATCACTGTGTATCGACAAAACTAAAACACAAGCGGAATGTTGCAAACTTGTACTGTAAGCGATTAGGAAGAAGAGCGGGGCGCGTCTTCGTGGATGGCGTTTTCTGTAACACACTATCAGTCAGCAATGGCTGTCATTTTTGACAGTTCAACAACATTCATTGCGTTATTTACGTTGTTGAGCTGACGCATTTTTCGTACATACGAAGCAATGGATTAGCAATATCTTTCAAAATGTTTCAGATTGAGATTGATAGTGTGTTATACAATTAGGGTGAAGGGGCCTGACAGGCATTTCAGTTTTCACTATTTGATTTTGATAATTTCCTTATGCATTGCGTTACACACTGCGTCCAAACCGAATCCAAATTCATGACCGGAGTTCGATCCGAATTGGAGGTGTTCCGAATTCAGACAGACACGGGTTTAGTGCACAATCGCTCAAACTAGTGTTACGACTACCTTCGGAGCGCATTTATGGTAAACACTCTCAGGAATCCAATTAAGTAACTCCATTGCGGAACATACTAATTCCATATTATAGCATTCATAATCCATACTATATAATATTATAAATGCGAACATGTGTCTTTCTGTCTGTGACCTTTTCACGCTTAAACCGCTGAACCGATTTAGATAAAATTTGGTATAGAGATAGTTTCAGCCCAGAGAAAGCAAATAGGATAGTTTTTATCCCGATATTCCCACGGGATCGAAACTAATGCGGGTGAAACCGCGGGGCGCTGCTAGTATCAGATAATTTACATTCCATCGCCACAGATATCTACTTTAGTGAAATGTATTCTAAGTTGATTTTTAGGCGACCATTTGTAACAAAAAGGTCCTAACAGTTTTTGGTTGCAATGGAATTTGAACTTTGTTAAGTATAACATTCAGTTTGATTCTTCATTCGCCCCCGTAACAATCCTTACCATTGAAAATCCATCTAGTAATATGAATCACAAAGGAATACAAAAATAAACAAAATGAATAATGTAAACATTCTCGCCGCGTAGACATGTTTTGCGACATATTTTATCCTTATAGGAAAAACCAGTTACAATGTTATAGTACTACAGAGCAAATATGTGATAGATAGGACAAAGGAAGAATTGCTGTTTTTTGGTCCGTGGTTTTTTTCTGAAGTTGGGCAGGACACCTGGCAAGGCGCAGTGATGACAGATGGAGTAAAGCTGCGACAAAGTGGCGTCCAAGGACTGGAAGCCGACATGTATTCGTTACTGTTTTTATCTGACACAAATTAATTTTATTTATTAATTTAAGTATGCATACACACGTCACGTTGCAGTATAAAACTGATTCACATCCGTCACCTCACACATCAGGTCCAGTTGAAAACCAGCGTCAGGCACTTGTCTGGCATTTTTGCTGAACTGGCGGCCTACCATGATCTAATTAAAAACGATTCAAAAACAAGACATTTCAGTTTAGGTTCCTAAACTGCACCGCTTGAGCTGCTCTATGGACGTCATGGTACCAAACAAGTATGAATGAAACCAAAACTTGCGACTCAGTTTGGGACAATCGCTGTCAGCAGATGGCACGGCCTAAACTGACGTCATGGTACGAATTAGAAGAACAGTTCAGTTTAGTTCCTAAAATGGATCGCGTTGAGAGCTTGTGGTAGGCCTCCTGGGCCTTTTTGACGCAGCCGTGAAGCACACTTTCCTGCTAATTACTTACATCGGAATTTACACTTTTTATTTAATCTTTATTTTTTGTTTTTATCTGATGTATGTATCTGGTGTGTTGTGTGTCTTTTAGTCTGTGCTAAATAAATGAGATAGGATAATTAGTCATGCGAGCGACGATTTATGCGTTTTTAGTGCACATTGTCAGGAGTCCAATAAAGCGACTCCTTTGCCCGACGTATGCCATATGATGTCCCCCCCCCCCCCGTAACAAAAAACCACCATCAATATTCATTGAGTAATTTACATGAATCACAAAAGGAATACAAAAATAAACAAATGGATAATGGAAACGTCCTGGGCTGCGTGGAGACGCCACATAATTATGGGGAAAACTGGTTACAATTCTATCCATACTAATACTATAAATGCGAAAGTGAGTCTGTCTGTCTGTTACCTCTTCACGCTTAAACCGATTTAGATGAAATTTGGTATAGAGAAATTTTGAGTCCCGGGAAAGGACATAGGATAGTCTTTATCCCGATATTCCCACGGGATCGATACTTATGCGGGTGAAACCGCGCTGCTAGTAATACTATAAAATTGTAACCGATTTTTCCATTCTAGAATTCAAATAACGTTTGTAATACATGGTAGAAAGGAAGAAATACTGTTTGCTGGTCATTTGTGTTTTTTCAATTCCATCACTAAGACCACTGAACTTGGAATGCTGTCACACTAAAATGGAATGGCTGGAGACATCATTCGCATGTCAGACGACCAATGGGCCAAACTCACGACCCAATGGGTCCCTCTAACGGCAGGCCTAGGTGGAGATGAGCTGGACTCCTTCAACAACTACTCGTCCTTAGCAGATTTAAATAGGAGAGAAATGGAAAGAGAGTTGGCAGGCCTTTGCCCTGCAGTGGGACATGAAAGACATGTGAAATCTACCAACCCGCACTGGGCCCGCGTGGTGGATCACAGTCCATTCCCTCTTGAAGAGACAAGGCCTGTGTCCCAGCAGTGAGAACATTATAATATTTATAAGAGTTGAATTTCAATGGAAGCAGAGTTCTTCTCTTCTAGTTTCATTTTTTTATATCCTGGCAATTAAACAAACTAGATAGGGGGTTCATTTATTACGTAAGACAATTTTAACCAATTTAGGACCCCCCTCCCCCTAAATAAGACGGGATTGACCCCCCCCCCCCTCTGAATCTTACGTAAGATTAGTATCTACAAAAATTGCAAAGGTATTGCAGCAATTTTTTTTAAACTTACTATTTTGTCTTACTTACGTACGAATAGACCCCCTCTCACCCGCATGTAAGAAAAAATAATACCAGTTTGGACCCCCTCCCCTCGAATCGTCTTACGTAATAAATGAACAGCCCCTAGGGTCTAATATTTATACTGTGCACGAAAATACTCGAGCGATACCGCAGTAAAAGCGAGTAGCATTAAATACATAAAATAATTTTCGTATATAAGTAGTAGGTAAATGGTAAGTACTACAGGTAAATAACGATTATTTTATTTTAATGGCATAGTATTCATACATCTTGACATAATCCAAGAGGGCGCTTGCAGAGTGCTCGTTTACACAGTTAAACAAAACATACGGGTCGAATTGAGAACCTCTTCCTTTTATTAAGTCGGTTAAAAATGCAGATTTTTAATCTAAAGTGTATATTTGCATTATTTTTGTGTTTCGCGATGGCTATGGCTGCGGTGATCAGGAAGAATAATTGTAAGTATTTTTGATCAATAAAATCTACAGAAAATAATAGTTTCGCCATACTGCACAAAATTATCTCTAATTGATTAAAATTACTTACAAAAAAGGTAATTTTTTAAAATTAGATCATTTTTTCGGTTTAAGAGTTCAGTCATCAGTTTTGTTATAAAACTATAAATGACTATGTGCTGCCCGCGACTTCGTCCGCGTGAAATCCTATCCTAATTTATAATATTATAAATGCGAAAGTAAGTTTGTTTGTTACCTTTTCACGCCTAAACCACTGAACCGATCGTCCTGACGTCAGGCGTACAGAAACGGACATAGACATGGATAATACACGTGGCGCCATCTATTATCATAATACCGTTATTGTTGTTTTCCTCGGGAACAACACTTTTTTTCGGGATAAAAGGTACCGTATGTCCGTTTCTGTACACCTGACAACGTATATGCAAAATTTCAGGATGATCGGTTCAGTGGTTTAGGCGTGAAAAGGTAACAAACAAACAAACTTACTTTCGCCTTTATAATATTAGTTAGGATTTAGATTCTTTACAAAAAACACAAACGAACGAACGTACACACGGCGACCATCAATCTATACATTTCCAGTTTTAGCTGATGTCGCATTGTATAAGTTTTTCGTACAATCAAAGTCAGCCTACACTGTTTATGTATAACTTGATGTGTAGCCGTGCGTACGTACGCATTTTCTTTCTTATAAAAAAAAACTGATTGAATGCGGTAACACCTAGTATAGGAGATCCTTATATTGCTAGGATAGGCAATTCAAGTCTCTTTTCTTTATAATTTTGACGTCTAAAACTAGACAGTTTTCTACTCAAATAAATGAATTGGCTTTAACTTAAAAGGCATGTTTTTTTCTAGCACACAGAAACACTGGAAGTTCGGGGCATGGGGTCCTGCCTGCAGTCAAATTAATAAAGTTATATTCAAAAGACACAAGTAGCCGCGCTTTGGGATAATCTACACTATACGCCCTTGACACCGGTCCTCATTAAACGGGTTGTAGAGGTCAGACGCTCCACGTAAACTACTGGTATTCAGCTGCATCCGATTGGACTAGAAGCCAACCCCAATACAATTGAAAGAAGATAACTGATTATATTCCTACACTGTTCGTCCGCGTGGAATTTGACAAAAAAGTTATTGTTCGTGGGACCCAATTTTTTTTTTTTTAAATAAGAGTAGCCTAAGTTACTCCTTATTACATCAGCTATCTGCCAGCGAAAGTCACGTCAAAATCGGTCCTACCGTTTCAGAGATTAGCCGGAATAAACAGACAGACAGAAAAAAATTGTAACAAAAAAATATGTACCGTGTATACATCCATATGCATTTAGTAAAAATCGGTTATTTTAATAATACAAACAGACACTCCAATTTTATTTATATTTTAATTAATATTACAAACAGACACCCAAATTTTATGTATTTATATATATGTACAGATAGATAATGATGTAATCAAGACTTTGTAAACAAAGACTCCATGGAGTTTCTTGCCCGTTCTTCTCCATAGGTACCTACGCTTTGGAATGGGCAACTAGCTTCATCTTTCTGACTGACCGACCCCATGACAATTCAAAAGTGCCTGTAATTGGTTTAATTGAAATAAATGGTTTGAGTTTGCATAAAAATGAAATGCTGTTAGTAAGCGCATCACATCTTCGTGTCGACTAAGAGTCATCGCGCTAATCTCGCGTAAAAACAGTACTAATAATAAAGCTGTTAAACTGAACAGCATCATAGCAGAGAATCATTGCATCCTCATAAACTTTCGCGTTTATAATATTAGTAGGAAAGGATGATGTTTACCTGTTTATATTTGTACACCGTTGAGGCAAATCATGACTGTGATTTAATTAAATGTAACATCTGCATGCCTTATGTATTGAAAAAATAAATTATGTTTACCTTTACAATTATTTATAGTTTTCCTATACTAGTACGGCTTTTTTTATTGTTGAATGAGCCCACTCTTGACCTAGATCACGCCTGACGGAAAGCGATGGATGAGGTCTATGATGGAACGAGCGTGCCCAGAAGATGCCTAAGGCACTGGAACTCCCACACATCGACGAAACGCAGCAGGCTGCTTGACTCCGATCGGAGGGTGTCGCAAACCAGGCGGGCATTAGTCCTACCACCGCAAGGGAAGAATTGGCCAGTCAAATAAGGTGTTGGGTGTGACTGTCCAGGATGCGCCGAGCGCTCGGTACAGTTGAGAAACTGGGGGAACAAACTGCGCTACACGAGGAGGCTTCTTCATGCATCCCAAAAAAAGGCTTATAATCCGCGCTGTAGAAAAAACGTGTCTGTCGACAAGCTTCCCGACATAGCTTGCAGAGTGAGCAAACTGAAGTGGCAGTGGGCTGGCCATGTCTGTCGAAGGACCGATGGCCGGTGGAGCAGACGAGTCCTGCGGGGCAATTGCGTAACACATTATCAATCGGAATCGGTTTCATTTTGACAGTTCAACAACATTCATTGCGTTATTTACGTGTTGAGCAGACAAATTTTTCGAACTTATGAAGCAATGGATTAGCAATTTGCTTCAAAATGATTCTGATTCCGATTGATAGTGTGTTACGCAATTAGGGTGCTGGAGTGGAGACCGCGTATCGGCAAGCGTAGTGTGAGACGCCCCCCAGCTAGATGGACGGACGACCTAAAGGTGTCTGGGGTAGACTGGATGCGGAAGGCGGAGGACAGGCTGTTGTGGCGCAGTCTGGGAGAGGCCTATGTCCAGCAGTGGACTGCGATAGGCTAAGTTGATTGATTGATTGAACCTACTTTACATGAAATGTTTTAGGTGGGATTATTTATGACGAGGTGTCATTTCTGATCTCTCATTAGATGACTGTGGTTAGTTCAGCTGGGCGTCTGCTCCCCCTAGACCACACCCCTACGCCAATGACCGTGCCTTTGGCGTAGGGGTGCCTACACACGGCGAATAAACCGTAGTTTTTCACGGCAAGAAAAACGTGTGTGTACAGAGGGCCTTATGGTATGACTAGCTGCGCCCCGCGGTTTCACCCGCATAAGACTCGATCGAAAAAGTAGCCTATGTGCCAATCCAGGGTGTCAACTACCTCCATACCAAATTTTATCAAAATTGGTCCAGCCGTTTGTGCGTGAAGAAGTAGCAAACATACAAACACACTCACAAACTTTCGCCTTTATAATATTTGTATGATACAGTGCAATGGGCAGACTCCTTAAGAGGAATTGCGGTTCGTCTATTCTCCATAGAAACGCTCACGTCTGTTTCCTTTGTGGTTAATGACCATAAAGCAATGATTTTTTACAGAATAATAAATATTAAGTAATTGTATGTCACTATGTTTTCCTTTTTGATGATACATTATTTTTATAAGCACTAGAATCCCCAAAAAATGCCGATTTAAACCGCTGTCAACAGAGGCTTAGTGTACGACAACTATTAATGAAAAAAGAAAAACATAGGGGCACAGTATTACACCCTTCTTATTCAGTTTATGAAATATCTTTTAAATTGGTCCAATATTGGAGGAGGAAATAAGCGAGAGCCAAACCTCGAATTACGACTTTTTACTTAGACTTTTTCAAGTCTCTCCGACCGCATTTCCTCTTAACGCGCGTACATATGTACGTAAACTATATCACACGTTCTATAAATAAAATGTAGTGCGTATTCTTCTTCCTTCTCCATTAACAGAACTTGAGAGTCCATAGTCCACACTCATACCTAATGACGTATGAGAAAACCCGTAAATAAGGAAAAAGGTTGGTATTCAATTATTCATGGATTCTCATAACTAATATTTACTAAACAAAATATAATCAGAAGAGCCACAGTACAGTTACAGGTAGTGCCATCCACGAAGACGTGCCCTACTCTTCAACCTAATCGTTAGTGGTTATCGCTAGTTAATTCCGCTAGTGTTTGAGTGTTTGAAGTGAAAACTTTAAAAGGCGCGTTGGGCATTTTTCGAGATAGGAAAAAACTATTGAACTGGCGCCACTCCGCTTCGGATGTGTTCGGCTGTCCTCGGGATGTACTCGGTTTTAGTATATATCCGATATGTCAGTGAGTGATGGCAAAGTATTCTGTTTGTGTTTTAATAATAATAATGTTAGTGTGGATTCGCTACTTAATACTAAATAATCAACCTATAATGTTCTCACTGCTGGGGCACCTCTCACTGGAGGGAGTGGGCCGTAATCTACCATGCGGGTCCAGTGCGGGTTGACAGATATCACATGTCTTCGAATCTTTGGTTATAGGACATGCTGGTTTCCTCACGAAGTTTCCCGTCAGCATTTTGAGAGCAGCGGGGATAAAATAATGATTGTCAGGGTTCGAAAGTCGCAGCTCTTACTACTTTGCCACTGCTGCTCTGCAGGAGAACAATACTTCGAAGAATTTTGGGGAGGGCTTTTCCAAGCATGATGCCCTAGCAGTGGGAACATTATAGACTGATTATGTTACGTTATACAAAGTGTTAAAAAATTAACCTTACAAACTTTAAGAGGTGCTTTAGACCATCGAACTGAACAACTTTCACTATGGGACCAACTCTGAAATCATGAAAAAAAAATCTGCTGTTTCATACATTTTGGTCAAGTAGGTATTGAACTTTTGTATGAAACAGCTGATTTTTTTTTCGTGATTTCAGAGTTGGTCCTACAGTGAAAGTTGTTCAGTTCGATGGTCTAAACCTAAAGCACCTCTTAAAGTTTGTAAGGTAAAATTTTTAATACATTAAATATATTATCCTTTTCCAGAACCACCTCGAACCAGCCCTTGTGTCAGACTTGGACTTCTTTAGATATTTTTGCACTGCGTTAAATATCGTGTGACATGCAATATGTATTAAAAGTCTAGACTGAACAAATCTTTGACACATCACAGTACGACTTGGTGCAATAAGTACTACAATAGATCAACATGAAGCTGTTTTTCATATTAATGTTGTGTTTTTTCATCGCATCGGCAGCCGCTGGTAAAAATTCACTACGTAAAAAAATGGAGGGTAAGTTTATTTTTGTTTTCTTTTCTGTTAGTATTGAGATGACTCATCAAAGTTATCACCCTCTCTTGGTTTGGCTAGAAGTTTATAGCTTTGTGAGCATTGGTGGCCTAGTGGTCACGGCCGAATCCAGTCAGGCGCTTTACTTTGTGTAAATTATATCATCAACACTGCTCTCAAAACGGTGAAGGAAAACATCGTGAGGAAACCGTCATGTCCTAGAACCAAAAGTTTGAAGACATTTGACATCCACCAACCCGCATTGGGCCTGTGTGGTGGATTACGGCCCACTCCCTCTCACAGAGAGGAGGCCTGTGTCCCAGCAGTGGGGATATTATAGGCTCAGTATGTTGTATAATGTCGCTTCGAATTCATTGATAATTTCCGCGCGTAAAGAAACCCGGTGCCTTAAAGTTGAATTTTTATATTACTTGTTGATTAATCTTTTTTTTTTTTTTGAAAATATAAAACATTCTGTGTCAGAAGTTCCACTCTGTTCTTTTAAACCCTGTTTTTGTCCAGAAGGCAAAAAAGGTCAGCCGGTATAGGGTATTTTAATTAATTATCAAAACTCACCAGGCGCTGCCCAAGAGTACAGGGGGGGACATCATGGGCGCCGGCAGGATCATGTTAACATTATCAGGGTGAAAAGAGCGAGCGAAGTGAGCTCCACTACTCCAACACCATCGTTCTTGAGATTCGGATAGGTTGAGTTTGGTTTTGTCTATTCATACAGAAATAGGAGTTATTTTGTTGATTTTTTAAAGCGAAGATATTTATCGCGCACTGAATTTTTAACTCTCGGTATTGAGCCGAACGTTGAGAATCCAACAGAGCGTACTGCTGGATTTTCAACTCCGACGCGAAGTAGTACGTTGAAAATCCAGTGCACGACGAAAAATCATCCGTGCTACGAGGGTTTATGTAGAAAAGCGAAAGGGTTAAAATAAAATATCATAGAATGCAAGAGCAAGCGGAGCGAGCTCGAAAATTTTTTCACCCTGTATCGGTTAGGTAGGGTTTTCCTTTAATCATTCAAACAGAAATAGGAGAATTTACTTTGTTGAATTATGCGGAAACGCTTCAGGTTGTTTTAAACCACTTAAGTATTATACAAATCTGGGGGGTATTTTTCCCATCGTTCTGACTCGTTAGTCTAAAATTTTTCTGGAAGCTGGAAAAGATCGCTTTAGCTATTATTTTAGAAGAATAACAGGGTCGGTTATTCAGTTCCGATTTAAGTTTATACTTAGTTCTTATGTGGTGTACAATAAATTGAATATTTATAAATAAACTAGCTTCAGCCCGCGACTTCGTCCGCGTGATATTTCTTGTTCCCCCGACTCACCTCGACGCATCGTATCACCTGCCCGCGCTATCATTTCGTTTTCACTTAGCGTTCTGATTTTTTTTTCTTTTTACTCGACTCCTAAGGATCATAGCGTGATGTTAAGCCTATAGCCTTCCTAAAGAGTTGGGCTATCCCACCGGAAGTTCTAGAGATTAGCGCATTCAATCAAACACTTCAGTTTTATTATTAGTATACTAGTTTCTGCCCGCGACTTCGTCCGCGCTAAATTTCACCCTTCCCCCATTCACCCTCTTAGGGGTTGGAAGTTCAAAAAACCCTTTCATAGTGGATACCTACTCTTCACAAAGAACACACCCTCCAAATTTCATGACTCTACGACCAGCGGTTTAGGCTGTGCGTTGATATATCAGTCAGTCAGGACTTTGAATTTTATATACAATAGATAGAAAAGTGTTGGCATGTTTCCTTTTACCGACTTTAACATAAATCTTAACTATTTAATTTTATTTTTTCAGGTGTAAAAATCAACGTTCACAAGAACATACTTCCAAGAAGTGGAATGATCGCCAGTTACAAACAATCAAATACAGATAATAATAAACATGGGTAGACAATGAAGAACATAACATCACGCCTGCATACTCCGAAGAGGGAAGCAGAGGTGTTTAACCACATTTCGGCAGTTATGTTTAAGCAGGGACTTGAAAACGAAATGAATTTCGTCCCGTTACCACTAATGTTATCTAACACAAAATTTGTAACGATACTAAAATCTAAAAATATCAATAACGTTACAAAAAAAATAGAATATAAATAATTATAGAATATCATTTTCGTAGAACAATATTATAAGTAATTTTATAGGTATCGGTAACATTAAGCTTATCCGCTTGTAATACCGTTACAGATTTTTTGTAACATTATTCTTCATACCTTTTCGTCTTTTTCGTCATCTTATAAGCCATGAAGTTGGCAACGCTGAGTATCGAAATGAATAACGTTATTATATTGTTATACTAATAACGATATTTTGATAATATTGTTAGTGAACAGTTTAAGATTTCGTTCCGTTTGTCAGTATCGTTATAGTCAAGGAATTAATTTTGTTACGATCCTGGTGGAACGGTAAAAATTATCGTAACGTTATTTTGAGTGACGTTTCAAGTCCCTGTGTTTAAGTCCTATGTAATAAGGGGAGATCCTATTGCTATCAACTGTACATAAATGCTCCGGAGCTACCACAGAGAATATTCTTAATGGAAAAATCCAAAAATACATCGCCCAACCTAAAAATGTAAAATCTGTTTTATTTAATTGACTAAACATTCAGGTCTTATCATATGGTGTAACTAGCAGCGCCCCGCGGTTTCACCCGCATAAGTCTCGATCCCTTGGGAATATCGGGATAAAAAGTATCCTATGTCTTTTCCCGGGACTCGAAACTATCTCTATACCAAATTTCATCTAAATCGGTTTAGCGGTTTAAGCGTGAAGCGGTAACAAACAGACAGACACACTTTCGCATTTATAATATTAGTATGTATAGCAGACCGTTTAGAGTCAGACAGTCCTTTTCTTAGACACTGGATCGCACTCCACGTGTCTATTCCTTAAATAACGGTAACGTCTTTCGACAGTAAATTGCAGGCTCTATGTACCATCTGTCTTATGAAACCATTGCTTTAGTGCCGCCACGTTCTTACGTCCGTCGCAATATAGCGTCACCATAACGGTAACGTCTTTCGACGGTAAATTGCAGGCTCTATGTACCATCTGTCTTATGAAACCATTGCTTTAGTGCCGCCACGTTCTTACGTCCATCGTAATATAGCGTCACCATAACGGTAACGTCTTTCGACAGTAAATTGCGGACGCTATGTAGCATCTGTCTTATGAAACCATTGCTTTAGGGCCGCCACGTTTTTACGTCCGTCGCAATATAGCGTCACCATAACGGTAACGTCTTTCGACGGTAAATTGCGGACGCTATGTAGCATCTGTCTTATGAAACCATTGCTTTAGGGCCGCCACGTTCTTACGTCCGTCGCAATATAGCGTCACCATAACGGTAACGTCTTTCGACGGTAAATTGCGGACGCTATGTAGCATCTGTCTTATGAAACCATTGCTTTAGGGCCGCCACGTTCTTACGTCCGTCGCAATATAGCGTCACCATAACGGTAACGTCTTTCGACGGTAAATTGCGGACGCTATATAGCATCTGTCTTATGAAACCATTGCTTTAGTGCCGCCACGTTCTTCCGTCCGTCACAATATAGCGTCACCACTTTGCGAAACATCTAAACTCTAAAAACATAATTCCCACTTACTTGTCACTGTTCGGTGCTGCCAGCAGTTCTGTCGCCCTGGTGATGAACACCTGGACCAAGGAGCCGAGGTTGCCGGTCTGAGGGTTGTTCTGCAGGAACTTCTGGAGTAGGGACTCCGTACTGCCATCGAACATTAGCTGCTCATCACTGGAATTTGAGAAGAAGGGCTATTTAGTAGTTGTATTCTTGTGTCTCCTTGTTCTAGTGGTTGATCGATGGATAAGCTACACTTGCCGCGGTTGGTCCGTGGATGGGTGACCATCTTCACATAACGAGACCCCTCCGTGCCTCGGATAGCATGTTAAGCTGTTGGTCGTGGCTGTCATTCGTGGATCTTTAGAAAGTCGTCACGGGTCGTCAGAAGACCGAAAGTGTGACAACCAGTCTTACCAAGGGGTATTGTATTACCTAGTAATTAAAATAATATAATACTTTACAAAGTAAGCAAATGTCATTGTTTATATAAAATTAATTAATGTCAATGTGTATACACCGTGTTCCGGACGATATACATAAACTTCGACCTGATGTTCAGACCATGGAAATAAGCATTTTTCATTATGGACACATTAATGAATTCTTATTTTTTAGTTTTTGTTAATTTTCATACAAACTAAATACCTTGACGTAAATCACCCGATATGCATGCCTCTTTATTCGAATTGACAACGACATAATTTTCATTCATAAGATTTGGCGGGCTGAAACTTGTCAAAACTAAGTTAAGATCCTTTCTCACTGCATAGCTCAATTAAATTTCATTAAATGAAATTACAAATATCTTTGTAACGAAGCCTTTTTAAGTACTATTTCCTTTTTAGATTTAATTTGTAAAAGCTATAAAAGCGTTTGACAAAGTTTATGGATAACGTGAAGAACACGGTGTATAGAAAAATAAAAAATATTAAAAATGCAAAAATTGGAAGCAGCTCAATCCCAAGCTTTTTTGTCCTCAATATAATCTTTAACAGTATAAAAGGCTTTCTGGCACAACTTACGTTTAATGAATAATTTGAATTTATTAAGGCTTAGATCTTGAACTTGGCTTGAGAACTTGGCTAAGAGCGATCTTTTAAAGACAACCTCCTTTTTTTTTAAGTCGGTAAAAAGGGGAAGGGCAGACTAATACTGTAGGTAGTCTGTGGTGTACCATTTACACAATACAATAAATACATACATAAAGTATGCTTTACTTTGTGTATTTATTTTCATCATCACTGCTCTCAAAAGGTTGAAGGAAAATATTATGAGGAAACCGACAAGTCCTAGAAACCGGAACCAAAAAAAAAATCAAACACATGTAACATCCACCAAGCTACACCGGGCCCGGGTGGTGTATTATGGCCCAGTCGTTCTCACAGAGAGGAGGCCTGTATCCCAGCAGTGGGAACATTATAGGTTGATTATGTTACACCTAGGGTTACAATATCGAAATTTGAAAAATTCTAAGAATAGCCGGCCATTTCTTTTTACAGTACTCATTGAACTCTTCATATTTTCTTTTTACTTCCGGACATGTCCAGCCCTAGGCACACCTCTACCTTCCTCTTCGGGGAGGAAACACAAAATTTAGGAAATTCCTTATCTACAACAATTAAATTTTATCAGATTGTCCATCAATCATATTAATCGCAACAAACGTTTAAGTAATAGGTAACAATAAAAGATAAAAAAACATTATATGAGGTACATGTTTTGTTAAGTGAGCTTTTAATTAAATACTTTGATAAATATCTACAGTGATACCGCGTAGTGTGACCGCGGCCACAGTGGAAACATGTTTCTAGATAAACTGTACCATTTATGTACAATCAACAAAAGAGATAAGTATGCAGGATCGTCGGATATAGTTCAAGTTTAAATCAAATCAAATCATTTATTTTTTGCCAACATGGGTAGGGACTAGGGGTATAGATGTTATACATGTTTTGATAATGTTCTCCATGCTCTGCCGTCACTTGGGCATGCAAAATTCACAATCAAAATACCATGGTGAATAACAATAAACATTACGAAATTATTAAACTGGAAAATCATTTGAACCATTTTATTTTTAATTTTTCAATGTTTAGTAAGAAACCGATGGATGTTGTCGACTGAAATTTAATTTGATAAATGAGCTGTTTGTTTTCTATTACTAAAATTAAAAACAAAAAAAAAATTGCTTATACATCAGAATAACACATGGGATACTTTTTATCCAGAAATTCCCGCGGGATCGACACTTATGCGGTTGAAACCGCGGGGCGCTGCTAGTGTATTATATTCAGTGAGATAGTATAGACTAGCTTTTGCCCGCGGCGGCGTCCGCGTGGATGTCGGGAAATATACTTCGGGAACACACGACCGGGATTAAAAGTACCCTAAGTGTTAATACAGGTTATAAACTATCTGTGTGCCAAATTTCATCCAAATCCGTTCAGCCGTGTTAGCGCTAATCCGGAATATACATCCAGACAAATTGGCAAACATTCTAAAAACTATATTTTCGGCATCAGACTCGTTCCCATACCTCATAACAATTACTTCTTTTTTAATGTTTTTTTTATTTAAATTGTACCCACAAAATATTATTAATTTATGACACTGATAACATTACTATAGTAAAAGTGCGCAGAGCTGCACACCCCCACCCAATTTCAACTTAAACAAATATCAACTTTATTTCAATTGAAATTAAGTTGATTTCAGAGTGACTAGCACTATTGAAAAAGTTATAAAAATGTTTGAAGTTACCTATAGCATAAACTGAACTTTATTGTGTAGGTATTAAAGTTATTTTTCCATTAATTCATATTTGTTTACATTTTTGGCAAATAAATCACGAACGTAGATTAAATAATAAAACATTATTTTCTATTTTAATTAGGAAATTAATTTCCTTTTCAAGATACTTACGCACTAGCCGGTGGATTGATATTGAAGGCAAGCAGCTGATTCCAGAACGGGTCATTGGGACAGATGACTTCGGAGGAACAGAACCGCATCAGCAGCTCATTAGAAGACAACTCCGAGTATCTGCTCACTGCTACACCCATATTGATCTGGAAAATACATGGATAACGCATTATTATCTTCTGTATAGTAAAAATGAAAATATGGTGTTTGTTGGTAAGCGCATCAGTGGAGAACCACTGGACCGATGAAGCTATATTTATAGTCTGAACAAGATTTTTATGAAAAGAAAAATTGGGAAAAACTAAAAGTCCTTTTTCTATGGCATTATTGTACAAACTATAGAGGTATGAGGAACAGGGTGTAAAGTTCACTCATATTCTATAGAAAAGGGAGGATCCTCCGACCAGACGGGTGTTGTGTCTGGCGGGCAACTGCCCAATGATTCATGACGGGCCGTTGTATCTATGCTAGTTGCGCGGTAAACTCTGCTTGCGAGATGCAGGATTTTACGTGACGTCAGTATGACGCGTTGTTCGCATGTGTCGTAGATACCGCTACAAAACTATTGATTGGACATGACAATGTCTGTCAGGTCTGCTAGTTGAGTATACCACTTGTAACATTGAGGTATTTTTTTTTTTTTGCAAACATTGATAATAGACCTCCTGACCGTATTTCAGCCATGGCGACCAATCTCAACGGAGACTAGCCTTCGGGGCAGGAGATAATAATATTATAGTGCACAGGTGCACTCTCTCTTCTCTCACTCTCATAGCCCGATGGGACGGCAAGCAATCCTACACAACCACGAGCTTAACGAATTTTTCCAGGCATGGGGGTATCACACCGCCAACTTCCAAACTCAGTTCTGTTACTAAAAACTTCCTAATGAAAAAACCCAAAAACACTATACCCAACCTGGGAATCGCACACAAAACTCCATGGTCAGAAGACGCGCTTGCAAGTTTCGGAGTTTTTTTTTTTTGCAAGTTGTGTATATATAGATACGTTGGGGTAAGATCGTTGCTGGGGTAAGAGCGTAGGAATTAAATTCTTTGCCTGCAAAATTAAATTTTGCTCTGATCTTCATCGTAGCAGAATAAAAACAATGATGGAGAACACCAATGTTTATTACTGCATTAAAAATATTGCCACATTAGGTAGGAATTTGATTCATACGGTCTTATACCAGTGTCGATCTTACCCCAACATACTTTAGTTCATGGCAATACATAAAACAGATGAAGTTAAGTTAAATTATATCACCAGATTTTGGAAAATTTAATTGAGTTTATCATTATTAGAAAGGTAATTGCAGAACACATTATCAGTAGCAATGGCTTTTATTTTAACAGTTAAAAAGAAATAAATAAAAAACATTAATTGCGTTATTTACGTTGTTGAGCAGACACATTTTTCTAACATATGAAGCAATGGATTAGCAATATCCTTCAAAATGATTCAGATTATGAGTGATGTGTTACGCAATAAGGGTGATTGATTTTTGCCCAAATAATGAAACTTAACTGGTGAAGCCAGAAATTTATGCATTTAATAGTCATAATACCTTTTGATATGCACACTAAAGTTGTAATAAACAGTTTATCTAACACACAAATCAAGTTCTTCACTCACCCACTTGACATCAATTCAGTCAAGAGCAGATTCATTTGTTAACCTACATTTTAGCAGTATGACAACGAAAAAAAGGCAAAGAAAGATCTAATTTATCGTCATGACTGCACCATGATCGTCTGTAGACATCGATTAACGAAAGCCGTATATTGTAATTGCAATAAATAAAATGTTGAAAAACATTTTGAAGTTAAGAAGTAATGTGTTGGACTTACAGACTGCATGACGTTATTTAATTACTTATGAATGTATGTTAACTCGTTCACGCTAAATTAGTGATTTATCGTATCACAGCAACCAAGAAAATATAAATTCGATATCATTACAACAGATTTATACCAATGGCCAGATACCACGAATTTCATGAAAAAAATGTTTAATTCAAAGTATATTTGCAATCTAAGCCTATAATATGAAAATACAAACATGTTAGTAAACAATAAAACCGTATCACAACACAATAAATAGAGTAATAAACAAAATTTGTTGTAATCAAAAACTGTTTTTTGAACATGAAAATACATACACAAATATCGTTATTACTTCATATCCATTCTAATTTTGCAAAACTTAATGACTACTTTATTCTTACCTGTTATTTTCACAGGTTGTAGATACAATACAACATTCAACAGCGATTTAATTTTTATTTTAAACCACAATTTGTTTTCAGCAGCCACGAAATCATTGCCGACTTGTCAAATATTTGACGAATTGACGTTTGTGTTGTATGACGGCGACGACTGACGATGACAATTTGAAAATTGGATGCGTTCAAATGTTAATTAATCCGGTTTTTTTTGGGATCTTTTCACCTCAATAAACCGTCTATCTACAGGGGCACCTTACACGGTCAATGCAGGTGCGGACGGACTGTGGTCCATGTCCACCCCGTCCTTTTACATCAAATGCCAAACAAAAAAAATATGTCGAGTAAGTAAAAGGTAGTTTGTAGTTGGCGGCATAGGGGTTTATGATCAACGAAGGCTGCTAAAATTTTAGAGCTCGCTTCGCTCGCTCTTGAAACCTTTATTCTCAGGCTTCTCGGCGTAAGTCGACGAAGTAACTCCTATTTATTATAACGAATAGTCGAAAGAAAACCTTACATATCCGGGGTGGGGTACTAAAATTTTCGAGCTCGTTCTTGCATCATACATTTTCTTACTATAATAAAATGATGGGTTGACAAAACAATTTTTTTTTTTTGTTAACCCTTACGGTCTCACTGCTGAGCAAAGGCCTTCCCCAAATCATACTACACGGAACTCTTCTCCCGCGTAAAAAAGAGAAGATAAATTCTTATTTCTGTTTTCGATCTTTCGATCCTCGAATTATTGATCCTCTATCCGTCTAATGCTCTAATAGCTTTCTGTTGTCGACTTATTATATCCTATTTCTGTATCACTAGTCAAAAGAAAACCTTTTCGAGCGTTCTACATAATTATGTCGACGTTCATTTTTCATCATTTAGTTTTATCGCTCCGGGTGGGTCAGGCTTGATCCACCACTGTGACAGTGGCTCAAGTGGCTACCCATTACGGTTTTACAGTTATAATAAAGATACAGCCCTGTGATATGCCCAATGGGCACATCACAGGGCATGCACACATGCAAAAAATATTTTCTTGGAAGTAAAAAAATCGCGTTGCCATAACAACCAGCAACTGATGGATTTAATTTCATTCGTTCTTTCATATTGTTGCCATACCAAGTACAGTTTTTTTAATGAGTGGCCTACATAATAAATCATTAGTATCTTAAACAAACCGGGCCTATTCATTTCATCCATCTCACAAGTAGTAAATTCCAACTTGGTCTATCTGCACTAAGGACCTATTTGAATATACGAACACCGATTTTATACCTATAGTTTTTCTGTTCTCCAAAGGTTCATATGAAGTAAAATTTTAATCAACTGAACGCTAACCGATGAATAATTACTTGCATAAACGCTCCCGGTGCATTTTATTGATTGATTGTTGATATATAGCTTAGTTATGAATCTAGGGTACGCACTAAGTCTGTCTGGACGCCACCGCGGCAACACAGGCGCACTGCACCGGCCCTAGTTCACTAGAGGTACTCCCTCGGCTTATCGTTCATTTGCTTTGCTTACTTCACAGTGTCTCCAACAACGCCGTAATTACGGTAAACCTACCGTAATTTGAACATATCTACCACCTACCGTAGACATGTTCAATTCTACCGTAATTTCGTCTTTATGAGTGGCGCCTTAAAAATGATATACCCAATCAAAAACTAAAGAAGGCTCGCGATCAGTCGGACCATTCTATAATTTAGCACATTTTATGCTAGGAATGCTGTCATTGCCCCACTCTAACGCCGATTGCGAGCGCATTTTCAGCCACATTACTGACTTGAAAACGAAAAAAAGGAACCAATTGTCTATAAAAACTATTGCTGGGAATTTATTTACGCAGCAACTCATTAAGTGAACAGGAAAAAACTGCGTAGATTTCCATCATATTTCCATCCTACTGATAAAATGATTAAAAGTATTAATGTTTCTATGTGTACAAAAAGGCTGAAACGCCTGAAATTTAATGTTTGATTGTGAAATAAAGTTACCGTAACCGTATTTTTCATTTTTAATCTCCCGTAATTTTTCGTCAAATACCGTATTTTTAGACTAGCAACACCGTAATTTTGACAATACATCATTTTCATTCATTCACCGACCATGTTTTTGTATAGCTTACCGGCTCGTTGAATTTGGTTATCTCGAATTCGAATTAAAATACTATAGAAATACTAGTTTTATTAGATATGGAGCCCAATCAATATAAGGTGGAAGTGCTCCATTATATTAATCCCCATTTGATATGGGCGTTGGTTCGAAAAGATGGGGATGTAAATAGTTTTTACTTTGAACAAATTGGAATTTACGGGATTCTTCCGCAAAATGTTACTTTCGGGGAAGACTGCGTGGTTAAATCTGAGCCTTGTCAACAATGGATGCCGGCAGCATCCGTTGCAATGCGGAGATGTTTCCTGGAAGCAGACTATGTGATGTTTTCGCCTACCTACATCGACGAAAAGTAAGTTGTTTGTTTAGATATCCGCAATTCAGCATTTTTTTGCAGTTTTTATTTTTCATTTTCTTTGTCTGCACCAGCGGAGGCGTTGCTGAAATGGCGATAAAATTTTAAACGGTTTTCGGTAGGTACGTTTTTCCCGTCAGGGTCGTTATAGGGCTCCAATTTTGCTTTCTTCACCTATGCTGTCGCCGCGCCAGTGGAATTACGTTTATTTGGTACCTACCTAGGTGTAGTTAGGCCCTTTCTATGTGGGCACTATAAGTTTTAGGTCAGTGTTGTCTGAATATACAATTTTTAAGTAAGATCAGACCAAATAGTCTATTATACATAAGGAATTTATTGCTAAAACACTAGTCACACAGAAACAAGTCATCACAATAGACATCATTTACATATAGAATACAAGTCTAAATAAACAAATAAAGAAAATTTTTTTACTTTTTGTATTGTTCTTTTTTACACTATATTTATTTATTTAATTCTGGCACTCTAATGACTTATTCACTAATACATTTTTGGGGTACTGGAACAATTAAACTTAAAATCTAAAATTAAAAATAATAAATCTACACTTTCACGCTAAAACGGATCGGAGAAGTACGTAGGATACTTCTCATCCTGGATTGCAGACAAAGTCTTTGGCAACAGCTAGTCATTAATTCAACTAAAAACAACAAGGTCAATTAACTAAACAATGATATAATACAAATAAATTAGTAATGAGTCAAATATTTTTAAACAGCTTAGCAAGTAAATGACTTGGAACTTCAAAACCACCTTGGCTTCGACCAGTAAATGCTCGACAATCCTTGGCTCTCAGATTGATCTAAATTATTTGGTCTCGGAAAGAACTGGCGAGGTTTGTGATGTGTATAGGAAATAGTATGCAATTTCTAATGTTCTGGTTTTTATTTATTTATTCATCAACAAATTTACATTTGTGTCAAACAGTGGTTTTAACAATAACGATAAATGTAACACAGAATTAAGTAATCATCGTAGTCAGAAAAGAGAAAAAAAAAATACATTCCACATTGGTCACAACATTATTAGTCATTATTAATTACAATAATTTTACTTAATATTTGTTCAAAATTTAATATAAATTCAATTCAAAGAAATGTATGTCAATAAAATTAATTAAGATGCAATGTCATAATAGAATGTTAAATAGGCATATCATTTAAATTAAAGTCATTAAAATTTAATCACATATTAGTTCAAACTACTCTGAGAAACTCTTCTATGCTGTAATAACATTTTTTAGTTTTAGAATATCCAGATCATTCACTTGCTGAACATTCAGGATGTTCATGCTTGGCCTTTACCATATCATCATGTAATTGTACTATTAAACAATTCCTTATCACCATTAAAACATGCTTTTTTTGGGTACTCTTATCACTTGTTATATTATCCTGCTACTATGAATCAGTGTCGATTTTTTTTGTTGCTTTGCAAACAATATTCTCCTTGTGTTACCATAGAAACAATTATTTAAATCTTTATTGTACAGACTCCAGCACATCAAGCTACTACAATCTGTCAAATTTTGTTAATAGATTTTCAACTTTATCGCTAAAGCATACAAGAAAACAATGTTATAACAATACGAGCCCTGTGCCTGTGTGGCCAAGTGGTAACGGCCGCGACTTACAAGATGTAGGTCGTAGGTTCGAATCCAGACAGGCGCTTGACTTTGTGTAAATTATTTCATCACCACTGCTCTCAAAACGGTGAAGGAAAACATCGTGAGGAAACCGGCATGTCCTAGAACCAAGAATTCGAAGACATGTGACATCTGCCAGCCCGCACTGGGCCCGCGTGGGGGATTACGGCCTACTCCCTCTCACTGAGAGGAGGCCTGTGTCCCAGCAGTAGGAACATTATAGGCTGATTATGTTATGTAGGCATAATGCTGGTGATCTTTTATTCCCTACTAAATTTAAATTCCTTTGTTACAGATCTTCAATTTTTGACGACAGCACCCACAAATATGGAAATTTAATAGTAGTGAAAAAGAATGGTGAAAAATTAAATGTCCTTCGAGAAATTGTCAATTCAGAATTTGCATATGAGGATGAGTGTCTTTTCCATCAGGAGTTGAGCAGCAATAACCTTAATACACAATTAAACTACATTACAACACATCAAATTATGAGTAAAATTGAGGAGGCCTACAAAACTCGAGACATACCGAAGAAAACATGGCTGACCATTTTGAGAAAGCAAGCTTCAGTCCATCACGAGCAAAAGCATTTAGAATCTTCCATAATGTCTCGGAGACTAGAAGCTTGTGACCGTGGCAATGTAGATACGTTACTCCAGAACAAAGTGAATGCTTTGAAGCTCTGCAAAGATGTTGATGAAGTCTCCGTGGGAAGAGCATGCGGTACGAGGAACTCTTCAAAGTCAAACCAGTCCAGCGTAGTTAGTGGGGCCATCAGAAAGTTGCAATGGTTAGAATCTCAGAGCATTGACAATCAACCAAAGGAAGCCCACAAGCTAGATTCTGGAATCCTACCAAAATCAGCCAGCATGCATGCAGCCGATGATGAGACAAATCACATTCACTCTGATATGAAAAACAGTAATGATGATGAACAAAATAATAATGCCGTGTCTCCAAAAAGCAAGGATCATAATAAACTAAACTATAATGCCAATATTGGAAAAGGTAATTTTCTTTTTTAATTACACTAAACAACATCAACAGACAGACAAATATACCTGTCTGTCTGATCTGTCTATTTGTCTGTTCTGGTTAATCTCTGAAACGGCTGAACCGATTTTGACGGGACGTTAATTGCACTTTGCACACTTTTTATTTTTGAAAAGAATTTGGGTTCTGAGCAAAAAAGTAAACCCATGAAATCCAATTTATTTTCCTACATGCAAGCGAACTAAGTCGCGGGCACAGCTAGTTGTAAATAAATAAGTTAAAATACTTTACTTTTTATATCAATTTCATATGAAGAATATCATAATTTAATTTTCCTCAAGTTTCTGCACTGCTTAATTATATTATCTGATAATTTTAGTTATGAAATCACGCAAGACTGCAGAGACGCACACAGTTGCGTTTGGTCCAGCGGGACTTACAGCCAGCAAGTTCACCATCAAACCACAGATAACCAGAGAAGAAAAAGAAGAACCTGTTATACAAGAAAAAAAACCGGAACCTGAACCAGAATACCAAGCAAAGAAAAATGAAGATGTGTACGCAAACACAGATTCCGAGGTAAACTTAAAAATATCTAACTTAGACTTACTGAAGCGGATAAAAGCTAATAATACTATACAAAATAATTCTGTGACTAATAAGCATAGAAATAAGGATGAAGCACTAAGTGCTATAAAACATAGAATAAAATATATTGAGGAAAAGCATTCAATGATAAATGATAGTCTTTCTTCTTTGCTTTCTGACAAAGATAGCTCTAAGTGTGACTTAGACTCGGACGTTGAAAGTATAACAGGATTGGAAGAAAAACTAGGTTTACGTATAAATAATATTAAAAAAGATGATGACCCGGAAATGAAAACCGATACTTTAGATGTAAAGAGATGTAATGTAAACCCATTCAAGAATGTAGATGGTACCATATCCATATTTGTGGACAAGCTAGTTAGCCCCGTACTAATGGTACATTGCAAGAAAGACAACCGGATAGAACCAGTTAGCAATATGAGAGACATTCCCTTTGGGGATGATATTCATGTAGTACTAAGAAATATGGGTGTAGAGAAGCCGATGAGGCCTCAAACCGTGTCCTGGCCTACTATTCTCCGGGGCCATAGCTTTTTTCTCATAGGTCCAAAGTGCAGTGGTAATACTTTGGGATACTTGCCAGCAGTATGCCGTTTGGTGTATGATTTTAAAAATACACCAGACAAGTTTGGTCTTAGCTGTATCATAGTTTGTGCAACGTCTCATGCCGTAACATCAGTGCAAGCTCAATGTAAAATGTTCTTACATAGCGCGAAAATTTTCGCCTGCTACGCTGGTTTCAGTGATATGGACATCACAATGGCGCTTCTGAACGGTTGTGATCTTCTCATTTGCACTCCTTCCATGCTAGTCCGTCTGATTCAGGGAAATTTAGGTCTTGACTTCCGTAACCTAAACACTTTTGTAATTGATGACTGTGAACATATTTCAACGACTTATGACGCTGAACTTAAGTTTTGCCTTCTGAACGTGATGGATATAGTCAAAAATCGCGCTCATAAAGAATGGAAAGTCCAGTATATCATAGTGTCGAGGGTATGGTGTGACTTCATGTGCTCTCTAGCTAGGAAAGCACCTGATTCCGTCGTCTGTATCAGTGCTTTCCAAGAATGTGTCCTATACTCCAAGGCTGCAACTTCAGTCGAATTTGTTGTCCAAGAAAACAAGTTAACGTCTGTTATAAACTTTTTGCAAGGTATTGATAAGTCCAAAAAGACTGTGATAGTGTGCAAGGCTAATGAGGAAGTGAAACTCATAGAAAAAGCCTTGACTAAATTGGGACATGTCGTGTTCTCCTGCGATAACACAATGACGGTGCAAGACTTGTACAATTTAGATAAAACCCTTAAAGATTATGAAGAGCCCGTGCTAGGGCCAATTTTGGTGTGCTGCGACGGGAATTTAACCCATTTGAACGTTACGGATGCACAATATTTAGTTCATTATTCCTTGCCGCATCTTTTCTCGATGTTCTGCAAACGATTTGCAGTGCTCATCGATAACTATGCGTCTATTTTCAAGAGTAATGAAACTAACATCAAAATTAAGATTTTATTTGACGATAACAACATTCAACAACTACCAAAAATCCTTAATTTCATTAAAAGGTGCACTACGGATGTGCCTCCGTTCTTAGACGAAATTTGCTCAAACGTTAAAACTGAAAAAGATTTGATGAAAGCTCAGAACTTAGTGCCGATATGTACAAGACTTTTGACTCTTGGTAAATGCCCGGACTATTGGAATTGTGGTGAAAGACACACCATATTCAAAGAATTCGACTCTCCCAAGCCTTGGCTGCCGAAAGAAGGTATAATCACCTTCCGTATATTGCACTATCATTCAGCAGTAAATTATTCTGCTAGGATATCCTCGTGTTCCATTAAAAGCAATATTACAAAATACCCACAAACTTACAGCTTGCTTTCTATTAAAATGGGAATGTACTATAGTAAAGAAGCTAATAGGAAGCTTCATGGTGAACCCAAGGTAGGTGACGTGTGTGCGGTTACTCAAAAGCAGAATCTATTCGTTCGCTGCCAAGTGACAAAGAAACTAAAGGTTGAGAAAGGTAAACCTATTTACTTTGTGATCAAACTTATAGACGAAGAGACATACGAGACGGCACAAGATATATGCCTGTACTATTTACCGGACGATTTAAAGAATATTGAGACTCATGTCGTTACTGTGTTTTTGGCTAATCTTATGCCCCATGACAAAGATGTGACTTTCTCAAAGTTAGCTTTAGACCAGTTAAAACATATCACTGATGAAAACGACGAGCTTTACATGAGAGGTCAAATAACAATGGTTGTTGGTAATACTATATTCGTGGACACATTAGAGGCTTGTCAGGATTTGTCTTCGTTAGAAGAAGTCGTTGTAAAAAGCGATTTCCGAAAAGAACTGCTAGATCGTCATGCAATACCTCATCCTGATCATATTGATAATTTAAGAAAAGTCTGTGATTATAAACGTGACATTCCCAAAGAAATAGTAGAACCTATTGAAACTTCAATTGCTAACCCTGCCAAGGCATTACCTAAAGGAAGATGGGCACATCTAGAAAGCGGTGGATTTTCGTCAGTATTCTTTATGTACGCTGAAAATCCATCGCAATTCTTTGTGCGGCCCATCAAATTCGAAAAATGTATGACCATGTTGATCCAAGATATAATTAAATACGTGAACGAGAACCCTAAACCGATAGAGAGCGTAAACGTAGGAGACATTGTCTTAGCGGAGTTTCCTGACGACAATACATGTGAAAGAGCTAGAATTGATAGTAGCGTTAACAATGATAAGGTTAAATGTTTCTTTGTAGACCAAGGAGAATGGAGAGACGTCTCCATTAAGAAAATATACCCAATAACAGAAAAATTCATAACTCAATTACCATTCCAAGCTATTGAATGTAGACTAGTAGGTATACAACCTCTCGGGGATAATTGGACAGATTTCAGCACTAATTTCTTCGTAGATTCATGTTTCGACTCCGTTGATAAACATAAACAGTTATTTACAAAATATTTCACTAAAGAAAAAGCAGAATTTACTGAAGGACACAAGTATGGCGTAGTTTTAATTGATACGTATTCAGCTGAAGATGTTATTATCAATCAGATGATGGTAGATAGGAATTTGGCAGAAGAAAACGATGAGATTAAGTTTTTAGATGATTTAGGATTTGAAAGAAAATCTGAAGAATCTTCCGATTCAGATATTGATGACGAGCCTATTGAGACAGTTAACAAGATAGATAGATCATTTCTGGTTGATGACAAGAATAAAGAGAAACAATATATCCCAAGTAATAAGCCAAACAATTACCGTAGCGATTCAGATAACAGTTTTGATGAAGCTGACTTCGAGTTAATCGGTGATGAATCTGGCAAAGTATTTTCCATACCTATAGCTCAGGTAGTTTCAATTACAGAACTTCCAGATGCAGAATGGAATGAACAAGTTTTAGCGTCACCGATTGAAAGTTCTGAGTCTCCAAAAATAAATCCTAAATCTAATGTAAGTACTGATATTGATCAAGTTAGCAGACCACAAGTACAGTGGCGTCAAAATAAAAATAACGTCACGATCAAAATTAAATTGATAGCTGAAGATTATGATCTTATAATCAAAGAAAGGTATATGAAGTTTTCTGCAGAAGTCAACAATATCAATTACGGATTTGATTTTGAATTATATGGTGTTGTAGACCTAAAGAAATGTTTTCACTACAACAAAGGACAGTACATACTAGTGAAATTATGGAAAATGATGGCCACAAATTGGTTAACGTTGACAAGGCATAACGAATTAATGAAATGGATAGTCTACGATATAGACAGCATCGATGTTTCTTCAGACGAAGAATCGGAAATTTTTGATCATAGAAAGAATTTTATTAAAAATTACGCTGACAGCGATAGTGATGATAATTTGCAAGATGACATTAGTTCTTTCTATTAATTTTTATTATAAAAAAAAGCGTTCCATAATTTATATTTTTAAACTTTTTTTTATATTTAACATAACATCATACGGTTAGACTGGAAGCCGACCCCAACATAATATATTTGGGAAGAGGCTATGCAAATGTACAGACGTCAGCACATCAAGCTACCCGAAACTGTCAAATATTCCCAATCAACTTTGAACCTTATGCTGTAGCGATAAAATTGAAAATCTATTAAAGAAATTTGACAGATTGTAGTAGCTTGAAGGGCTGGCGTCTGTACCATAACATCACGCCTGTAGACAAGACCCCAGAAGGTTTTAGGCAGAGGTGCTCTTATAATAACCAGAATTCGCCAAAAATTAAATAAAAGTATTTACCCCGCCCGCGTGGTGGATTACGGCCCACTCCCTCTCACCGAGAGGAGGCCTGTTTCCCAGCCCCCAGCAGTGGGAACATAATAGGCGGATTGTTATGTTAAAAGTATTTAAGAGTATGACTTAAAAAGTAATGTTTTAGTAAGTGTAAAGAAATTGTGATAATGCAATAAAATTGCATGATTGAAGAGTTATTTTGTTTAAATTTTTTATAACTATAGAACTGTTAGAGCTATTATCTATACAGGGTGAAATTTTTATCACCGTTTTCCTCTTAAGGGATGACCCCTTAAGAGGAAAACGGTGATAAAAATTTCATCCTGTATATAAGGAGAAACTGACTGACTGATATATCAAACGCACATATGATATTTTGTAAAAGGCTTCCTTTTATAATGTAGAAAACCCTAAAAAAAAGGGTTTTTTGGAAATTCAACCTTTAACGTGGTGACAAGGGGAATAGGGTTTAAGTGATGTTAAAGTTTGTATGCAAGAATCTCAACGTGCGGCCCGATTAACTTGAAACTTGGTATAAATACTTTTGACAGAAAAGAAAGATAAGTTTTTTGGGGTGGTTTCCAAAATTGACCCCTACATGGAAAAAAGATCTTATTAAGTTTTATTTAGGTTAGGATTTTACTGTGTGGCGTGACTAACTCAACAATTGGTATAAATAATCTTTAAGCCAAATAATAGAAACGTCCCAAACAACTTTTCAAAAATTCCACCCATCATCATCAGCCTATAGCAGTCCACTGCTGGACATAGGCCTCTCCTGTTGCACGATATTCAACTCAACTTTCGCCAACTCCATCCAGCTGCTACCAGCCATCCTGCGAAGATCGTCGCTCCACCTAGCCTGAGGGCGTCCTACCTTACGTTTACCGATTCGCGGTCTCCTCTCAAGAACACGTCTACCCCAACGGTCATCGGTTCTACGGCTAATATGGCCGGCCCATTGCCACTTCATCAAATTCCACCCAGTGGGGCTGAATACCGGACCTAAGGTCCAGTGCGTCCTGCCCGTCATGTCATACGGTGCTGAAACGTGGACACTGACGGTCGGGTTGGTCCACAGATTCAAGGTCGCTCAGCGCGCTATGGAGCGAGCTAAGCTCGGAGTCTCTTTGATGGTTAAAATCAGGAATGAAATTATCCGGAAAAGAACCGGAGTTACCGACATGCTCGCAGAGTAAGCAAACTGAAGTGGCAGTGGGCTGGCCATGTCTGTCAAAAGACCGATGGCCTGTGGAGCAGACGAGTCCTGGAGTGGAGGCCGCGTATCGGCAAGCGTAGTGTGGGACGCCCCCCAGCTAGATGGACGGACGGCCTAAAGAAGGCGGCTGGGGACCTGGTGTAGGACCGGATGTGGAAGGCGGCGGACAGGGTGTTGTGGCGTAGTCTGGGAGAAGCTTATGTCCAGCAGTGAACTGCGATAGGCTGAAAAGAGGGGATACCTACAGTTTATGAGAAAAATCTTATTTCTTTGCTCTGAAAACTTGAAATATGGCTCAAATACTTATCTAAAATCTTATTTCTTTGATCTGAAAACTTGAAATATGGCCAAATACTTATCTAAATAATGGTTTTAATGTAATTTTCTGGGGTTGAAGGGGTCCACTGGTGTGGGTATTATCAGGCCAGGCGCACTCTACATTTTTGGTATGAAGCTACAAGTATACGGCGGGCTCGACTTGCCGGGCAAATTCAGTGGGGCTGCCGCGCGCCGGTAAATAAAATCTATACAAATAAATAAAATTGGAGTGTCTGTCTGTAATATTAAAATAACCGTGTTTACTAAATGCATATGGATGTAAAAACGTACATATAAAAAAATAACATTTTTTACATTTTTTGTCTGTCTGTTTGTTCCGGCTAATCTCTGAAACGGCTGGACCGATTTTGATGGGACTTTCACTGGCAGATAGCTGAGGTAATAAGGAGTAACTTAGGCTACTTTTATTTTAGAAAAAGAATTAGGGTTCCGCGCAAAAAAAATTAAAACCTTTTCCGTCATGCACGCGAACGAAGTCGCGGACACGGCTAGTTTTAAATAAAATAGTTTTCTGATCTACATACTACTAAGTAAGTACCGAGCCTGTTTATTTGAAAAGTCAATCTATATATATAAAAGAAAGTCGTGTTAGTTACACCACTTATAACTCAAGAACGGCAGAACAGATTTGGGTGAAAATTGGTAGGGAGGTAGCTTAGAGCCAGGAGACGGACATAAGATACTAAAAAAAATCAGAAAAAAAAAAAAAGAATCAGACTTGGAATAACAAAACGCAAATGACAGGGCTAGGAGTAGGCTCGGGGTAGGGCAGGAGTAGGGTAGGAGTAGGGGTAGAGTAGGAGTAGGGGTAGGGTAGGAGTAGGGTAGGGGTACGGTAGGAGTAGGGTAGGGGTAGGGGTACGGTAGGAGTAGGGTAGGGGTACGGTAGGAGTAGGGTAGGGGTACGGTAGGAGTAGGGTAGGGGTACGGTAGGAGTAGGTTAGGAGTAGGGTAGGGGGTATTAGTAGGACACCACGCGAACGAAGTCGCGCCGGGCAGCTAGTTGTTCATAAAAGTAGAATAATAGGCACATAAGTGGTATTTACATACTCAGATGAATTATTCTTTAAAAGAAGACGAAGAAGGTCCTAACGTTGTCTGAAGGTATAAGAGTTACGTGAGAAAGAGAGGAAACTTTTAAGTGAATATAACTGTAGGTAATTAGCGCTGTGTTACCTGAATTGCACTTTATGGTGTCGTAGCAAGAGTCGCTATTCCTTTTAACGATTTTTCGGAGTGAATCTCCTGTACTTGTACTATTATGTATTCTGTGACATTACATGAAAATAAAAGAGAAACTGTAGATAAACTACTCATAAATACAATAAAACTATAAAAAGTTATGTACTTACCGTATTCTATTTTTCTTTCCGGACAGCCCTAGTAAGCCCTTGAAACTAATGCGGGTGAAACCGCGGGGCGCAGCTAGTATTATATAGTCGTAAGATAGGATACAATATAGTCTTCTACTGCCCCCCGGAAAGTCTCACAATCCCAAGAGGGGGCGTTATCGCCCACGTTGAATGAATGAATGATATATTTATTTGCAAGAATAATAGGTAACATAAGTTCGTAACATTTATAATGAGTTTCACTATATTCGGCTTTTCAGCCGTACAAATATTTAGATTTTACATTCTGGATAGCATGCATTTAGTAACAATAATATAAAATACTAATAATAATTTCATAATTTAAATTTTGATTACATGCAATTAATAAAATGCGTTAAGAACTTATGATCTAATATTTTGTAACAATGTAATTTAAAAGAGTGTCCATGGACTTTCTTGCCCGGTCTTCTCCATAGGTACCTCTACCTACCACGCTTTGGAATGCGCGACTAGTTTCATATTCTGACTGAGCGACTCCTTGAATTCAAAAGTGCCTGTAAATGTTTTAATTAAAAAAAATGGTTTGAGTTTGTTGGAATTTGTAGGAGAAAATACGAATTTCACAGGAAAGAGGTCGCCGTCGAAATGCTAGTCTATATTCCCAGCATTGGGAACATTATAGGCTGATTATACTTCAACAATAATTGTTTTCACTGTTATCAACCTGTCTTTGATAAATCGAAGTGTGATTGCAGTAAAGTTCCTTTTTGAAACTAGTCTATTTTTTATCGTTCATAGTTTTTTTTTAAGTTAAGATTTTTTCAATAGTTTATTACGGTTCTCATAATAATCTATATCTATACTAATATTATAAAGAGGTAAAATTTGTTTGTAAGTTTGTATGTAGGGGGTAATCTCCGGAACTACCAGTCGGATTTCAAAAATTCTTTTTGCGTTTGATAGCCCAATTTTTGAGGAAGGCTATAGGCTATTTAACATCACGCTAGCACCCTTAGGAGCCGAGCAAAATGAAAAAAAAGTCAGAACGAAAGCAAAACGAAATAGTAGTGCGGTCAGGCGATGCGATGCGACGGATGGGTTGGGGGAAACAGAAATTTCACGCGGACGAAGTCGCGGGCTGAAGCTAGTTCCTAATATGGTCCTCCAGACGGTATTTCGCCCATGGCGGCCAATCTTGACAGAGACTAGCCTTCGGCGCGGCAAGAGTGTGCGCAGACACAGGTGCACTCTGTATTCCCTCACTCTCATAGTCCGATGGGAGGGCAATCAGACACGACTGGAGTGAGATCAGAGGGGCAATTCTCGTAATTTTAAGAACGTTTACAGTCTGATCTCAGTCTCAATCTGTCAAAAATACCTCTAATTTCCCTACATTTTGACATTATTGTTTGTCGCCGAGATGAGACTGTGACTAGACTTTAAATGTTTTAAATTACGAGAATTGGCCATCTAGTGCAGGACCAACGGCTTATCTTGCTTTCCGAGGCACGAGGGTATACAACACACTGCCAACTTCCAAACTCCCGGCTGTTACTAAGAAATTCCTAATAATATAAATGCGAAAGGCATGCCCCAGGTCATCGGCCACTTTCTCTGGAACGGGCACATATACGCGGCGCGCTTTGGTTCTGTATTTTAGTTTTTTGCCAAGTACTTCCGAAATTAAAGTTATTTTTCACTTGGTAGTGTTTTTTTTGTTAAAAAGTTTTTATTTCTCGCTTTTTAGTGGGTCTGTTTATAATTTATCTAAGTTACAATAGCCTAATGTCAACTTGCTCATCGCCTTTTACAAAATATTGCTTATCCCGATGCAGAGACGTTTATTGTTGAGGAGTTTTCCTGGTATTCCACCATCAGATCCATTTCACCATTCGCATTGTGACGAGCATAAATTGCTTGGCAACCGTATTAAAGTAATTGAATCGCAACCCGTGAAATACTTATTATTGAGTAGTTCCGGTGGCCTTCTGTGGTCTTCATCATCAGTTCCACTTCACCAAATGGTGCTTTCCGATAGCAAATGCACGAGTTAGGTACTATAAAAAATACCCAAATCGCTATAGGTGTGGCTATAATATTTGAAGAGTTCCTTCGATTTCTCCAGGATCCCATCATCAGATCCTGACCTGATGACAATGGGACCACCTGGAACTGAGAACCTCCTTTTTTTGAAGTCGGTTAAAAAGAGGTACATTGCCTATTATTGTAGGAGTGGTCTATGAAGCAATAGATACTTGGTATATTTTTTTCAAGTACTGTAAACGACATAAACTGTGTTAGTAAGATAATTTAAATAATTACATTATTCGCTTAAGTACCGGCCTTAGGCCACGACTGATAACCTTTATTACGGTATTATTTAGGGAAAGCTCGATCCTGGAAAGAAAGAATAGAATAGAATACTCTTTATTATGTACACCATATAAATTACAGATATAAATATAGAAATTTTACAATGGGTGACACAATGGGCGGTCTTATCGCTAAAAGCGATCTTTTAAAGACAACCTTTGGATGGATTAAAAAGAGGAAGGACAGACAAGTACTGTAGGTAGTCTGTGGTGTACCATTTACACAATACACTAAAAAAGGAAAGTGCACTAAATATTGAATCTCGCATGTTTTATCCAAAGGAAATTATTTTAAAACCAGCGACCCACCCCTGTTTTGCACTGGTGGCCTACCATGATCTAATTAAAAACGATTAAAAAACAAGACGTTTCAGTTTAGCTTCCTAAACTACATCTCTTGAGCTGCTCTATGGACGTCATGGTACCAAACAAGTACAAAATTAAATGAATGAAACCAAAACTTGCGACTCATTTTGGGACAATCGCTGTCAGCAGATGGCACGGCCTAAACTGAATCGTTAAACTGACGTCATGGTACAAATTAGAAGAACAGTTCAGTTTAGGTCCTAAAATGGATCGCGTTAAGAGCTTGTGGCCTCCTGGTCCAATGGTTCTTCGTAAAAAACCTTAAGGAATAAATTCTCTAAATGATAGCGAAAACCGCGTCAAAATCTATTGAGGAGTTTAGAAAAAAAAATCAAAAGTCATTTATTCAAATTAGGTTGAGAATCATCACTTTTCGAACATCAAAGAAGTCGAAAGAAATCCATCCACTAACAACATTTCAACGAAGTTTTAACCACTAATATAACAAAAATAGTAATCGTAATCATAATTTAATATTTCTTGTATTAGTTAGGGAAACGTCAAAGATGTGAAGACCATCAACATAGACCTCTTCCATCGCTTTCCATCAGGCGTGATGGAGGTCAAGAGCAGGCCCATTCATTTTCTTATCCTTCAGGGGCTCGTGGTTAAGTAATAACAGCCGCACGGGTCGATCGATCAGGTTAAGCTACGCTTGCCGCAGTCGGTCCGTGAATGGGTGACCATCTTTACTTATCGAGGTCCTCCGTGCCCCGGAAAGCACGTTAAACCATCGGTCCCGGCTGTCATTCGTGGACCTTTGACAGTCGTTACGGGACTTCAGATGCCCGAGAGTATAACAACCGGTCTTACCAAGGGGTATCGTATTACCCGGTAACTGGGGTGTGAAAGTTAGGTAGGCAGTCGCTCCATGTAAAATACTGGGATACTGCACCCGGTTTGACTGGAAGCCGACCACAATATAGTTTGGAAAAGGCTATGCAGATGATGACTAGGAAATCGTAGGTGTAACGAAAATGTCATAAATATACGGGTTTCACGTGGATGTTACTGTTACCTACTATAATATGTTATGTCTCTGTCTGCATCACCTTATAGAGCTATGAGTAACAGGGTAAAAGTTCACTCATTCACTATAGGAAAGGGAGGATCCTCAGACCGGGCGTTCAGGGCGTTGCGCCTGGTGGGGTACTGCTCGACGACGGTTATTCCGTTTATTCACTCTTAAGGTGGATACGCGGAAACACATGTCCGAGAATCCATCCTAAGCCTATAAATTACGTTACTAAACCTGGGGCGTATTCACCCCAGGGTGGATAAACAGAATAACCCATTTTTTTCTCGTGAGGAAAAGGGAGTTGTGTCAGACTCCTACCGACTTAAAACCCCCGTTTGAACTTTATCTCACCTAATGTTACGCGATTATAATTATAAGTTTTTCTTTATTTGGCATGTATTTAATCGAACCTTTATTAATTGAATACACGCTAATATAATAAATGAGCCTCTTTGTGATTCTTAAAAAACAAAAATCAAAATCTTTATATTAACCAGTTCTGATCAACAGTGGGTTAAAAAAAATAGGTCGTTTACAGACGAACCTACAGAAAATAAAAGCGATCTGTAATTAAATAGAATTCAGTAAACTCAAAACCTATTCTGGTCCACGGGAAATACGTACCTATTGCATTATAAATGTTTAAAATATATTTTGGTACATGAAAACCTCAACAATGCGCTGTATGTTAAAAAAAAAACCTTATTGTGTTCTCTTTCGTCATATGGGTATCATTTGATTATAATTGTTACGCGTTGCTAACCCCGTAATAAATTTAATAGACGCTCATTTATTAAAAAAGTGTCCTTGAGGTTCAATTAAATATTTCCCATTTTTGTTTTTTTTCCCTTTTATTGTTCTTTGTTAAGTTCTAAGTTTTCGTCAAAATTCAAAATATAATAAAATAAATACGCAAAATCTATTTTTTTTAGTTTTCGTGTACTTAAACATGTTAACTTGACCATTTGACCGTGGCTTGTAAACCAAATTATTTTTATTTTTTTAATTGAAATTTCTCATGTGTCGTAGTTCGTTGGACTATGTATTAAAAATTCTAAATTATGTAACAATAAATGGGTTTATTTTTAATTTTATTTTGTTTTCATTTGTATACTAACTCTCATTAATACTAATTTAAAATGGATTCCCTAAATAGCATGCGAAATTAAATTATCTCATTTAGATCATCACATGATATTTAATTTTACTTGTTTAATATGTACAGACGCCAGCACATCAAGCTACTACAATCTGTCAAATTTCTTTAATAGAATTTCAACTTTATCGCTAAAGCATTAGGTTCAAATTTGATTGGGAAAATTTGACAGTTTCGGGTAGCTTGATGTGCTGGCGTCTGTGTACTAGTATAACTGTACAATTAATTGTTGTATTAATAACTAGCGGCCCGCCCCAGCTTCGCACTAATTATTCCCGATGGCCACCACTGGGGGACATCGAAACAACTGTTAAAAATTACTCTCGTTGTCCACCACTGGGGGAAAAAATTATTGTAACCTAACCTCAAAACACTTTAAAGTTGCTTCTGCATCATCTCCGGCGCTGCGGGAAGTGCAATCGTCCGCCCATAAGTAACAAAGGATACGCACACATGCTCACCTTCGCAGCTTCGGCGACCAGCCTCAGCCACTACGCGTCGCACGGGTGCCTATGCTTTGTAGGCGTGAAGGGAGAGTAACCCCCGCCCGATGTAGTGGAGGTTGCTCTCCCTTCAGACCTCCGGTTTTTATATACACTCTAGAGGTAGCAGCCAAAAGACTATGTGAAGTCAGCGGTGCCTCGATTCGGGGGGTCTACTCCCTAAGTCCGTCAACGAAGTGAACGGCCCGTCCGACAGTATCCCGATACGTCGGACTGAACCCTACTCCCTAACGATTTCGGATTCATCAGTTTCAAACGGAATCATAGACAATATTCGTGAACGAAGGACGCATGGCGCTAGAGTTGCGTTATTTTACCGGTCGATTACCGGTTTACTTATTTTGTAGTTTTTTAGCTTATTAAACAAAAATTAATACTTTTGTCGTTAGAAATTGACAACATATTTTAAAATATACTTTTTATTATGTCTTAAATATAGAATTGAATTATTTTTGCCATTTTTGTCCGGAAACCGGCATCATCCTGTTGATACCTTTGCCTGTTTACTTTTTGAAGGAAATTTTCAAATGAAATGTCAAAGTATAGCACGGGTTTTTCTATGGGTATAGTAGGTACGATGTTGATGCTATGCATTTAAAGAAGTGACTTTAAAAAAGTTCATATACTTTGTCAGCCGGGAAGTTTTCTGTATTCTAATTAGCTTTCCATTCCATGGTTAATTGTGTAAAATGTCCCCAACCGCTGCAGCAACTCACTGGCAAATTGAGGCCCTTCTCGATTTTATGGGTGAGAACAAAGAATTGGCTCGCGGATTATTGAGGGGTGCCGACGGGAGAGTTCGCTCAAAATGGCTGTGGGAAAACCTGTGCAACTCCCTTAACTCAATGGGAAGTTGCACTGAGTTGGGAAGTTGCACTGAGTCCGTCGAGCAGTGGCAAAGAGTGAGGATCCAAAAGTAAACAAAGACCACAGTAAATGGGTGGGGACGGATTGGTAATACAGCTCAATAAGTTGCAGAAACTTTAATATGTCCTTACTTTCATTCTTGGATCAACACCACGTCGGCGTATGTGTTGAAGCAAAAGAGGTATTAAATCCGCACATACGTCTTCGAATAACTCCCGAGTGAGCCTATAGTTCCCTATAAACTCAACGTCGGGAATACTCGCCAACCTAAAGTTTTGGCGTAAATAATATCGACGTTGCCTCCGCTCTTCCTGTAAAGCTTCTTCAATCATTAAAAAAGCAGCCATAGTTTGAAATTATTTTATTTTAGTAACTTTCGTCGATAGCACGAGAACTATTTTGATGTCGTATCAACTGACGTAATATCCGTCAAAACCAGTGTCATGTTCAACTGTTCGGACGGGCAAAAACACATCGGGAGTAGGGACAACAGTCAAATCGCGTTGTCATTCATTCGTCGCTCGGGCCCCGAACGATTCATCCGTTCGTAGGTCATAGGGAGTAGGAAACGCCCGTAACGAAGCCCGAAGCGACGAACTTCGTGCTTAGGGAGTAGACCCCCGGTTTTGGAACAGATTCGCCCTATTCAAACCATGAAGTGTCCTCGCGTGTGTGTGTGAACCTCGCAAATTACCCTCCCAACCAAAAAATTGTGTCTGTCCATGCGGCAAACACTATACAAAGTGTTAAAAAATTAACCTTACAAACTTTAAGAGGTGCTTTAGACCATCGAATTGAACAACTTTCACTATGGGACCAACTCTGAAATCACGAAAAAAAAATCTGCTGTTTCATACATTTTGGTCAAGTAGATATTGAACTTTTGTATGAAACAGCTGATCTTTTTTTCGTGATTTCAGTGTTGATCCCATAGTGAAAGTTGTTCACTTCGATGGTCTAAAGCACCTCTTAAAGTTTGTAAGGTTAATTTTTTAACCTCGTTCGATCGTTATTTCACTTCAACTGCTAGTTTCAAATATTATTTTATTTCGTTATGCTATTGACTTATTTTAATTAATGAGAAAAGAACTACATACACTCACACATTGTAACCCAGATCCGGAAAACAATCAAGAGATCTTGACGAAAAGATATTTACTCAAGTAAGTACTCCTTTTAATAAACATTTATCAATCATTCTTTTAGGTTAAAAAATTGCACCTGCTTCTTTTGACTATTTTTGAACTTTATACTTTAGCAATAAAGTTGAAAATTTATTAAAGAAATTTGACAGATTGTAGTAGGTTGATGTGCTGGCGTCTGTACATTTGAAATGCCTTAGCAATTATCTTATCAATGATTTAGGTGTAGTTTGCAGTCCAATAGGGATACCCAAGTCACTAATCTGAGTCTTTCTTAGAAGTAATTCATTGCATAAAGAATAATGAAAACTAACAATGTTTTTATTTTTGGTGAAATTCAAATACCTACACTTAGCTATACTTAATTTCAATTTATTTATTTCACAATAGGCAGATAATCTATTTAAATCATGTAGTAGAAGATAGCAATCATCGATCGTTACAATTTTCCTATAAACTTTGAGGTCATCAGCGTACAATAGAAAATCACTATAAAGAAAGAAGTCTCCGAAGTCATTGACGTAAATTAAAAACAACAAAGGGCCAAGAATTGATCCCTGAGGGACAACGTTGGTAGCAAGGAAGGTTTTCAGAATGGTACCCATTGCTCACTACAGTTTGATTACGGTTATAGATATAAGACTGAAACCAGCGCAGCGCAGCAAGTTGCCTCTAATGCCGTTGAATGCAATCTTAAGTAATATTCTGTGATCAACTCTATTGAATGCTTTTTTGAAGTCTGTATAGACGGCGTCTGTTTGTGCTCTTACATCCATATTATTAAACAAGAGATTCGTAAATATCATTCAAGTTATAGATAGTGCAATCCACGAAGACGCGCCCCACTCTTCTTCCTAATCCCTTACAGTACAAGTGTGCAACATTCCGATAGTGTTTTAGTTTTTCAATACACACTATTTTACTTATAAACTTAGTGGGTAATTAGCGTGTATCGAAAAAAACAAAACAATAGCGGAATTAACTGGCGATACTACGATTAGGAAGAAGAGTGGGGCGCGTCTTCGTGGATTGCACCATCTGTAGTAGCAGTCGATTTATTTTTGACAAAGCCGTGTTGCTCAGGAATTAATTGTTGTTGAATAAAAGGAAAAATTTTTAGATGGAAAAGTTTTTCAAATAGCTTAGCTAAAGCAAAAAGTACAGAAATAGGTCTATAATTCTCGACATTTTGTCTGGAGCCACTTTTGTAGACAAGAACTAAATTTGCATTTTTCCAGACATAAGGAAATATTCCATCCTGAATGCATTTATTGAATATTAATGTTACAGGTTTACAAATAGTATCTGCAGACCATTTTAGAAAGCAAGATGGTATTCCATCAGGTCCTTGGCCTTTAGTAATGTCCAACAGCTGTAACTGTTTGCGAACTAGAGGGAGGCTGAAATATAAGCTATGGAGAGAGGTGTGGCTAGCGTCAGATTGATCGTGTGTCGGGCACCAACCAGGACTAAGACAAGTTGGTTCATAGACGGACTGAAATTTTTTTAAAAAAAGGTTACATATTTTGTAAGGGTCACTAGATATATCATTTTTATAAAACATACAAGCTGGGACACCCGACTTGCCACGACGGTTAGCTATGTAAGTTCAAACATGTTTAACGTTAAGGGGAATGCTGTCCTCGACACTCTTCATGTAAATGAGCTAGCATTTGTTACATTCTACTTTAAAGCGAGCTCTATCAGAAGAAAATACTTCTTAGTCTGATAAGTTTTTTTATCTTTTTCCACTTACTCCAGGCTCTCTTTTTAACCGACTTCAAAAAAGGAGGTTCTGTATTCGACCCGTATGTATGTATGTATGTATGTATATTTGTTTGTCCGCGATTTTCTCAAAAACTAATGAACCGATTTTGATAATTCTTTCACTAATGTGATCTACATACTTTCAGAAAGGTTTTAGTATATAATACATTATATAATTATTCTTATGTACGATGTTATATGCATAAATGTACTGAATCTCCGGCATTTCTATGCGAATTTTGATGATTCTTCTAGTCGGTGTCTTCAATTCCTCAATGCACTAGTGTTATTTGAATTTGTGTGGAGTAGGTACAACTAAAAAGTGAAAAATAAAAACTTTTTTACAAAAAAAACAACCGACTTCAAAAAAAACTACAAAGTGATAAATAACTTTAATTTCGGAAGTCGGTGTCAAACAAAAAACGAAAATGCGGAACCAACGACACCGACTTCCGAAATTAAAGTTATTTATCACTTTGTAGTTTTTTTTTAAGTCGGTTGTTATAATTGAAAATACGATTGAGAGCTTTAGAAAACCAAATAGGGAAATTTAGGTTTTTAGGCTTTGCTAGAGGTACACGGTTTTTTACTATGCCGTATAATTAGTTATATAAGATTTTTACGCTTTTTTCAGCAGACTGACCATACAAAACCGAGCCCCAGTCAATTGAATCAATATCTTGGTTAATAATCTGATAGTCGTCCTTACGGAAATTAAATCTTGTGGTATGTTGTGGTGGTATAAAATTAATATTAAAAGGAAGCAAGGTAAAAAATGGTGGATGGTGGTGATTGTGGAATTTTCGCGCAGGGCACCGGTATTAAACTTCGCAATTATATTCTTAGGCTTCTCGTTTGTAGCAGCAGGAGGAACACGGTGTACTGTAGTGATTTCTCCCCGAGATATGGCAAAATTGCTCTCGAGTATAGTGTAAAGATTCTCGTCTCGCCTCTCAGGAATGTTAGATATTTCTAAGTTACATTGCCTGGCTTGTTGCTCGAGGTTATCTATTTTTGCTTCAAGGGCTTTAATTCCACTTTGATTCACAGACCTCTCTTCAAGAGTAATCAGACGTTTTGAATAGTCGTCATATTGGTTCGATATGTATTGAGTCGATGTGCTTATCTCATTGACCTCTTTATTAAGTTTTGCGAGACCTTTCTTCTGACTTAAAGGAGGATCCAAAATACGGCTTTAACTCGAGTATGTTTAACTCGAAAGAATAAATTTCCGTCGATCTGGTCATAATGCTAGGTGGTCCAGGTATCTGGTATAACTCTGGATAACTGGGCTGCCAGGCAGTACTTATCTTATTATATCTATCTTATTATACGAATCAATTTCCATCGATTTGGTCGTATGACCAAATTAGCAAGCAGTATTGCTAGGCACAGTTATCGGTGTCAACACATAGTGTTACTGCGGTGCACCTCAGTTGATATTGCAGATAGCACAGACTCATCCTATGGCCCACGGTGGATGCTACCAGAACTCACGGTGTCTGTTTTCTTATTTCAAACGGCCAAGTGTTGACTGATTGTGACCGTTTTTAGATTTTAAAGAAGTATTCAAAATACAGCTTTAACTCGAGTATGTTTGATTAAACATTTCTAGTTTATAAATGCTTCACATCAATTTCCATCGATCTGGTCATATTCTAGGTAGTCCAGTTATCGGTGTCAACACATAGATGCCTATATCACACCTCCGCTGCGAAACAACAACTGCGAAACCGCTGCGTGAGTTTCGCTGTGCAACAGTACTTCACTTACGCGAAACTATAATAGCGAAACAGAGCGAAACCTAAAACTAGAACAGTTGAGAAATAAGACTCGAAAGAAAATGTCGTCGCTTTCGGAGTCAGAGTCTGCTTGTATAAGTTTTTCAGTAAATTCCAAATCCATTGTTCCTATTTCGCTCATAAAAATTGTCGATTGCTACAGACGCGTCCGAGATACACGCGGAACCGCTCCAAAATGGCGGACAACGGGCGGAGATGTAGACGGCGCCTAAGCAAATGAGCGAAATCATGTTAGAAAGAGACAACATCATAGTCTGTTTTGTACGTTAGAGCAGGGAATTTCGCTATTGTTTCGCCGCCCAACAACTCACAACTCATAGCGAAACTATGGCGGTTTCGCCCTTTGAGTTTCGCAGCGGAGGTGTGCTACAGGCAAGATAGTGTAAGGCTGGGTTCACACGGAATTGTCCTGCACGTTTTTTTCGTATTCGTTTTTTTAACGTACAATCATCCGGGTCTTCACACGGTAAATTATCATTCGTGTAAAAGACGAATAGCCGCAGTCTTCACACAGTTGTCACAGCGAGTAGACGTCACTGATGGATCCACGCGTGGTTGTACTTTTATATTGGTATCGTAGGCGCCAACGGTCTCGCCGCCGACAAAACAGAAGGTTTTGGGTACATCCTATTAATCAAGAATCTGTGCGAACGATCACATTTGAAAAATTATTCGAAAATCTTAGAAACGATGAAAAAAAGTTTTTTAATTACTTTCGAATGTCTGTTGAAAGTTTTGAAAAGTTATTAACTCGACTGGAAAATTCAAGCCTACCAAAATCAAATACGAATATGCGGAAATGCATTAGTACTAAAATGAAATTAGCCATCTGTTTAAGGTAAGTACACAAATAAAAATACACAGGTTGTGATTATTTAACTTTTATTAATGTTAATTATTATAATTAAAAAAATATAAAAAATTTACCAATTTTACTATGGTATATTCGTGTTTCGTATTAAAAGACATTGTAATCAATATCCGTGTAGTTAGAATAGCAGGATTCGACAGAAGACGGACCTTGAAGAGAAGCTGCTGTAGTTAATTCTACAGAGGCTGGACTTTGAAGAGAAGTCGTTGTAGTCATGTTTGTACTAATAGAATTTGTAGCTTCTTGTATATTACTATTTTGGTATTGTTGTGTAAAATATCCTCTGTGAACTGATGACAGATTGAAAGACGACGATTCACGAATTTGGCGACTGTTTTTAATTTTTTTCATTAACTGTAACACACCCATTTGGAATTCAAGGACTTCATCATCGTCATACTTATCTAATGATGGTAATATCCCATTAAAAAATGAAAGATGCCGATTCATTGTTTTAGGTTCGTTATTCGAATAAGAATCCATAAATTTCATCATCTTCGCATCTACAGGATTAATCATATTCTTTGGAGATCTTTTAGGTACACGATTAGGTATTGGGCTCTTTGCCGCCATTGTGTCATGTGTCTCTATAGAGTTTGTTTCCAATGTTTCATTTCCCCCCTCAGAATTTTTTTTCTGGTTTTCGGATTCTGTGTTATTATTGGATTCCGTGTTGTTATTTTCGGTAGTAGCATTATTTACTGTCTTTTTAGGTTCTATTACTTTCTGCAGAAAAGATAACTGTTTACTATATACATAAGGCTTTGCTGTTTTGGCGCCACTTCCTGAGCTTTTCTGATCTTTTATCTTTTTATACGATCGATTATAATTATCTCTTATATGAGTCCACCGTTGAATAATCATTTTAGCTGTAAAAGACAAACAAAAACGGTAAACAAAAAAGTAATACGGTACAGACAATAGCACGTCCCTCTTTACACTTCCATTATAAACTGATCTTGTCAAACCAGTCTGTGTAATGATGCCGCGTGTCAGTTTATATTGGATCTGTATAGAGGGACGTGCTGTTGACTGTACATTTACATTTTTTTTCAGGTATTTAGCATCGGGGTGCTCCATGAAAGATTTACACTATTCATACAAAGTTGGAGTATCGACTATAAGTGGTATCATCTGGGATGTTTGCTGGACTCTATGGCATGTCCTTCAGGGAGAATATCTTCAAATGCCTTCTACAGAAAGTGAATGGATAAAAATAGTGGAAGGTTTTGAAAGAAAGACTAATTTCCCTCATTGTTTAGGTGCAATTGACGGAAAACACATAAAAATCTTAAAGCCTCCTCATAGTGGATCCATGTACTTCAATTATAAAGATTATTTTTCAATTGTGCTACTTGCGGTGGTTGATTCGGAATACAGATTTATATATGTAGACATAGGATCATACGGAAAAGATTGTGACTCATCCATTTTGAAAAATTCCGTCTTGTGGAAAAAACTTAATGATGGTTCGTTGAATATACCCAAACCAAAGCCATTATTAGAAGGTGGAGAAAGTACACCTTACGTATTTATTGGTGATGAGGGATTTGCTCTACATAATAATTTACTACGCCCTTTTGGAGGAACACATTTAGATTTACGTAAAAAAATCTTCAATTACCGCCTGAGCAGAGCAAGGAGGTACGTGGAGTGTGCTTTTGGTATCTTAGCGGGAAAATGGAGAATTCTACATAAGGCTATTGATGTTTCACCAAGTTTATTGACAGAAATCATAAAAGCATGCATTGTATTACACAATTATGTTCGTGAAAATGATGGACACAATTTTGAAGATGTGGCAAATCCTTCATTATTTGAAAATATTCAAAGTACGGCAGTTCGAAATGTTCAAGCAAACAGCGTAAGGTCCATTTTTAGTCACTATTTTTTATCAAACGAAGGAGCAGTCCCATGGCAAAACGAATACATTTAGAACTAAGCAGAGCAAGTTAAAATATGTTGTAACTCAATTTTTATTATTAGTAATAAAATATACATACCTAAGGCTTGTCTTGTTTTTTCTTCCTTTGTCTCAAAATTAGGATCAATTATTACCATGATTCCCTTCCAAGTCGCTTGAGTTGCGACGCGATTTTTATAAAGTTCCAAAGTTTTATCCCATAAAACGGGACATTGTTCCACTAAAGAAATTAATAGTTCGTTGTCTATAGAAGATTCCTCAACCATTTTGAATATCAAACCAAATCTAACATAAAATACGTGCCACCCGTCCAAAAGACGCTCAGGTACTAAACGCTTCTTCGGTTGCTATTCGATAAAAAACGTGTGAACATCGTGCCGTGTGAACGAGACAGAGCTATATTATGTGCCACTGCGAACCGAATACGTCAAAGTTCATTCGATTTGCTTGACAAGTCCGTTGAGTATGCGTTTAAACGTATAAGCGGTACACGTTTTTTTGCAGTACAATCGACGTGTGAATGGATATATGTACGTTGTATGGTCACTATTTATACGTTAAGACGTATACTGCAAAAAAACGTGCAGGACAATGCCGTGTGAACGAAGCCTTAGTGCGGTGCGCCACGGTTGATATTGTTGGTGCTCCGGCAATGGAAAGTTTGCGCTAGAATGACATGATAGCGCAACATGAGATCATCAGTCAGCATGACTGAGAATCATGATAGTTTGTATACATACTCAATGCACAGCGACTTGTTCTACTGTAAACGAAACCGTTTTTAATATGTCCGTGTTCAAATATCGGTCTAGCAGTGATGACAGCATAGACCGAACGACTTCGTCCATATTCCGAGGGGTCACTGTCATCCATGAACACTATTTCTCTCCATTTTCCGCTAACCGCATCAACTTGATTCGGGTACATATTATTTCCAGTTGAATTCGCAGAAATTGATAGTTTATTCGAGTAGTCGTGACAGTAAAGACCGTCTAACTTTACCTATTTTAAAGTCGATTGCGAACATCGTGTACTTTACGCATTATTCGTACTTCAGCTTTTCATGGTAATTTTGTATTAAGATATAAATTTCCTCAGCTTCATGACTGAGCCTCAAATAATCAATTTCCATCGATCTGGTCATAATGCTAGGCAGTCCAGTTATCTGTTATATAACTCTGGACTCTGGACAATCACTTTCTTTTAAAGAATCTATTTCCATCGATCTGGTCATAATGCTAGGTAGTCCAGTTATCTGTTATATAACTCTGGATAACTGGACTGCCTGTTAGTACTTATACAAATATTTCACTCTCTTTCAAGGAATCAATTTCCATCGATCTGGTCATACTGCTAGGCACAGTTATCTGTGTCAACACATAGTTTTAGTGCGGTGCACCTCAGTTGATATTGCAGATAGCACAGACTCATCCTATGGCCCACGGTGGATGCTACCAGAACTCACGGTGTCTGTTTTCTTATTTCAAACGGCCAAGTGTTGACTGATTGTGACCGTTTTAGATTTCAAAGAAGTATTCAAAATACGGCTTTAACTCTGTGTGCCTGTAATATTTGAAGAGTTGCTTCGACTTCTCCAGGATCCCATCATCAGATCCTGTCCTGATGACAATGGGACCACCTGGAAAATATACCCTTTCAAACAAAAAATAATTTTTGAAATCGGTCCAGCCGTCTTCGAGTAATCGGGGAACATACATAAAAAAAAAGATTCCGACGAACTGAGAACCTCCTCCTTTTTTTGAAGTCGGTTAAAATATAATCGCTTCTTCAAATACGGTTTTAACTTGACTGTGTTTGATTCAACATTTCCAGTTTTTAGATATTTCAATTTTTACAAATAATGAATTTCCATTCTGCAGGGCAATTGCGTAACACACTATCAGTAGCAATGGGTTTCATTTTGACAGTTTAACAACATTCATTGCGTTATTTACGTTGCTAAGCAAACACATTTTTCGAACATTTGAAGCAATGGATTAGCAATAAGCTTCAAAATGATTCAAATTGACAGTAATAGTGTGTTACGCAATTAGGGTGCTGGTCATAATGCTAGGCACAGTTATCAGTGTCAGTGTTGACTAGTGTTGGTGCGGTACACAACAGTTGATATTGCTGGTGATCCGGTAGCAGAGGTTTTTTTGTAGATTACTTTATTACGCATCATTCTCAATGCGTCGGTAGGTTAACGTCATCAACGTCAGTTTTTCTGATTGTTTACTTTACATTCGCTTTTGTAAATGTATTTCCACATTTTTGGTTATTTCTCAGCTTCGTGACTGAGCCTCATGATAGCTTGAGACTTACTACACAGTGGCTTGTTATTTGATGAACACATTTTTAATATTGCCATGTTCAAGCTTAGGTCTACCAGTGCTGATAGCAAAGACCAGCACTGAATAGCTTATTTTCTTCTTCTCTCTAAAATTCACTTTCCATCGATCTGGTCATAATGCCGGGCAGTCCAGGTATCGGTCAACGAAACAGAAAACTGGATTTCTGATTTGCTTGACTTGCTGGTGTCCACTCTGCACAGTCTACACTAACCGTATCAACCCAGATTCAGGTTAATATTTCGATTTTAACTTCAAAGAAATTGATCGTTATTGTGACTTTTATTCGAGCAATCGTGACAGCAAAGACTGCTCAACTTTATCAATGTTTATAATTAGAAGAAAAAGAAAGAAATGAGTTACATTTATCTGGACTAAATGTGACGTTTAAGTCAAAGTCAAATCATTTATTTCAAATAGGCACATAAAAGGCACTTTTGGACGTCGGAATTTACAAGAAAATAGAATTGATTCTAATTGCCTCCTCCAAAAGTTTCGCTGGTAATAGAGGGTGAGGAAGCAGAGACTCCACGAAAGAAAAATACAAAACCCAAAAAAGATGTTAGATTTCTTTTGAGTTTTAGTTAGTTTTTCAGGTGTTGATGCTCCGCTTGCTTCATAATGGAACTCAAATTTTTGTTTCCATAACTTAAAATTCTCACTAACGTTGCCCGCCTTTACAAGCGGCGATGGTGGCGTCACATTTTCCATTTTGCACTACGCTGTTTTCCTCCACTGAGTTTTTATATTTATTATCACTGAGTTATTATTTCGCCCCTAAGACGACCCACTGACCGACCTCCTAATTATTCGAACTCGGCCGCAGCGCCATGTAAAAGCTTTATGTAAAATAAAACAGTAATATTTGTAACCCTTTTTTATTAGCCATCTTTTTAACCTGTCCCACTCACCATAGTGCTGTCCTTCACTAGTAGTGATGTACTACTTCTTACAGGAAGCCTCCGCACTCAGTAAATATATATATATATATAAAAATATAAATACCTTATGAAATAGTCCATGGATAGCTTACCATCGTCTTCTGCCATGAGTTTAGTTTGTAGACCGTTTTATTTTGCTTCAAGTCCAGGTATTATTTTCGACGCCGATAGACTCTCTCTCAGTTTTCCGAACTCACAGGTATTGCCGAGCTTAATGATCTTTTGAAAAAACTCTCATGTCTAGTGTTATTTTGAGTAATTGTAAAGAATTCGTTCCTTTGGATGGTCAGCCTTTTCCTTGGGCGAAATATTTTTCGTATTTCTCGATAACTTCTGATAAAGTTTCTTCTCCGCTACAGTTAAATGAATTGTAGATGCCTTGTTCACCGATGTAATGTAGGATACTTATCTTTTTTTTTACCTTGGCTTCATCCAATCCAGTTGCTAAAAGGTATGTCTCCACTCTCCAGCCTCTGCTTATATGACTTGAAATTTTCGGATAGGTTGCCTTCGAATTCCATAGCGCGGAAAGGTGGGCTGAACGCATTTGACATCATGTTAATTCATGTTTGTCACCATAGTAAATAAAATATAATATGTTTCAGCGATATATGTTTATTTCTTGGTTTTGTTTATTTGTTGGTTTTTTTTTACATGGTTCCGTTGCTCACCTTTCTTTTTACACATCAATCTCTTGTCTGTCGTAGACAATATTGGATATATTCCATAAACAATGACTGAGGATCATGGTAGCTTGTCATTCTCTTTGACGCTCTTTATACTTTTAGCGCGGCAGCTTTTTCTACGATGAATTAAAGCCGATTTTATACATTTCCATTTCCTTATTTCGGTTCAGCAGTGGACTTAATTGTGTTCAGTGGTACTTTCATATTACCGCATCAATCTAGATTCGGGTTAATATTTCGATTTTAACTTCAAAGAAATCGATAGTTATTTTGACATTTATTCGAGCAATCGTGACAGCAAAGACTGCTCAACTTTATCAATGTTTATAATTAGAAGAAAAAGAAAGAAAGAAATTACATTTATCTGGACTAAATGTGACGTTTAAGTCAAAGTCAAATCATTTATTTCAAATAGGCACATAAAAGGCACTTTTGAACGTCAGAATTTACAAGAAAATATAATTGATTCTAATTGCCTCCTCCAAAAGGTAGTTTCGTATGTGTGGAGTACTCCCAACTCCACAAATAATATAAGTATGTGGGTAAGGCCGATAAATTGGCCTCATGTAACATAAAAGTATAAGTTACCGGGTAACTTAAAAGTAACATAATTTTTTCTAAGGGCATATCTACAATATAAGAAAACATTAGTTTTTAGAAAATTTAATTTGTTCTATTTTTTTAAACTAACATAAATAAAACTCAGTTTTATTTTTAAAGATTTATTTTATCTATTATTCAAAATAAAAACAAACAATCATTCTATCTATTATTCAAAATTAAAAAAAAAAAACAAACAATCACATATCTTCAAAGTGAAGTCAAAATTATCGCATAGCAGATATTCGTTTTTTTTGTCATGTGTAACCAATTCTATAGGTTTTACAATCGACACAGAAGGAACAGTGTCTCGATCTATTTTCTTCGTGACAACGAATTTCAGTGAAGGGTTTTTTACTGTCTTCAGGAAGTTAACCGTGTATGTATGCTCTGTAATATTTATTTCTTCTACACGTCCGATATAGTATTTCCAATGGTTACGAATATAATATCTTACTAATACATTTTGGTTTATTTCAATATCTTTTATATTTGTTTCATTTTTGTATTCTAAGTCATCAGTCTTTTCATTTTTGTTAGCTTTTACAGTAATTAAATCCGGTTTAGCTTCTTTAGTACTCAAATCTAAGTATTTTAAGCTACAGTCAGCCAACTTAAAATTTTTAAGACCACTGCTTTTATTATTTCCAGAAGTACTCGCTACCGGGTTTTTGTATGGATCAACATTCTTTGTACTTATTGTAACATCGTCTACTGATTTTTTGGCAGCAAAAAGATCAAAATTCGGATCCAATTTACGAAATTGTTGTCCTTGAAATTCTTTTAAGTCAAAATATCTTTTATTACATGGTAAATTTCGAATTTCTGATAATATTGTGACTCCTTTTTGCGCAGCCGACTTTCTCTCTTGTTTTGCTTCTAAAACGCTTCTTTCATTTTTTTCTTTTTGTAAGGCAAAATCTTTATTCAAGTTTTCTCCATTTTCTACATCATCTAAATATTCTTCTTCTAAATATTCTTCTTCATAATTAGGCTCAGAAAAATGTGTGGCATTACTGTCGTCGTTATATTCTATTTCAAAACTCTCGGCGCTGGTGGTTGATGATGAACTGTTTCTCCTTTTTATTATTTTCCCTTTATTCATTTTCTTTGTTAATTTTTTCCATGTTCTGCTTTTCGGTAGGTTTTCGTTGCTAATTTCAAATCTGTGTGTTTTTATAGAATGACAATCACATCTACCACTCATATTTTTGCAAAAGCAACTTAAATCTCGAAAGCTTACCGAATTTTTTTCTTTTAAGATTACTTGATGTATTTTTAGTGTGTTAGGCAGCGGGTGTAGATTTTTAACTATTTCTTCTTGAAGTGGTTTTATGTCTTCGGGAGGAATATAAAATACTTTTATGACTGAATCTGTTTTGGAAAGGACTTCAAAGGCGGTTTTGGCATCGGGGATATCTTCTCCATGTGCCACTTTCGAGTCCAAAGTTCGCTTCACTGCACCGCCAATACCGTCCGCAGCACCTTTTCCGTGAGCTGCTTCAAATATAGACCAAGTAGCATGGTTGAAGCCAAAACTTTGAATGTGGCTAAAAAAATAAAAATTCTTTTTGTTGCGGTATTGGGATGTCGGGCCGTCAGAAAAAAAATGTATTGTATCTACTTGAGGATATGTTTCTTTCAAATATTGTAGTATTGGTTTTAGATGTGCCCATATGGCCTCAGGACTATGTATATTTGCTGGAGATATTGAACAAAATGATAAAGGTTTGTGTTCATTTCTTATGTAAAGCACGCCAGTGTGCAGAGTGATTTGAACCTTAGATGAACCGAAGTGCATGGCTTGAATTTCGGCATGCATCTTGCAAACATAATTTTCGGAAAAATCTATGTGTATGACGGTTTCGTTTTCTTTCAAGTTAGCTATGCAAAATTTATAATTTTTGTACTGATGTGAAATATTATACGAGTGCGTCAGAAATTTTTTCATGTCTGAATTAGTTACATTGATTAAGTCTTGTATAGATCCTTCTTTTTCTGTCTTTACCATTTTGTTTGATGTCTTTTTGTTTCCCTCTTCACCATACTCATGTTTCTTTGCCATCCACACAGGCCATAAAATTTTATCCTTTAGATTAAAATCAGTTTCATTAGCAATAATGATATTGTCTTTACAAGATTCACAGAAACCATACATGCAAGTCTTAGAAGATAGGTCACAAACCAATTTCGACATAATATGATTGAGGTCATCGCTTTCAAGGATTCCTAACTGCTTAAGTTTCCTTACCATAAATGACATATTAGAGTGTTTTACACAAGCACATGTGTCACGGCCTGCGATTTTAGGTGTGAGTATATTAAATGGTCTATATTTTTTAAATGTGCTTAATGAAACCTTTCCACCTTCAGAAATATATTTTTGATGCAGTTTTTTTATAGTATCCAATAGATATCTTCTCTGTAATTTTAGTTTATTTTTAGTTTTACACTCTTTTTTTCCTGCCGTTGCACGACTATTATCATCTCTGTTATAAAATGTATTAATTTCGTTTAATATTTTGTTTTTCCTTATTTTTCTGTCTCTATTGTTTCTGATGTTAGTTTTGAGCCCCAGTGTATGTGTAAGTTTATTTTTTAATTTGTATTTATTAACTATTTCGCTAGTTACAATTTTTTTCAAAGTTTTCTTTTCCGTTCCAACAGAATTTTTGTATTCTTCCTTTAGTGATTTTGACAAAACATTGTGTTCCAAAAGCTTCCTTTTCACTACCTGTTTTTGCGAGTCGTCAATATTCATTAAATTTTCGTTTATGAAGCTTTCGGCTTGCTTCATAGGTGTTTCTGAATCGTCATTACCAATCCCTTCACTTCTTTCATTACTCGTCTTCTCAGAGTCTTGTTTTTTAAGTCTTGTAGTGATTTGGTCATATTTGTTATTAATTTCCTCTAAAGCTATATTTAATTCGACAATTTTTTTTGACTTCCGGTAATGTTTTTTTCTTAATGCTTCGTATCTCTTGCGCAATGTAATTATTTCTCTTTTTAGTCCTTGATTTTCCGTACGAAGCTTTTTGGCGTATTTTTTTTCTTCTTCAACATATTTACGGTCATTGCTCAGTTCAGTTCTTACTTTATCATGATGAGCTTGTTTTAGATTTTTTCTTTCATCTCGCCATTTTTGCCTTTTCTCTTCTTTATCCTGTTCTGTATATTTACTAGTTTTTTTTTCTATAATAACGTAAAGCGCATTCCGCAGTTTTCTTTTTCATTTGTGCATATTTCTCTGGGTTTTCTCTTTGCAGTTTTTCGCGGTATCTTTTTTGTTTTTGGGCTGGAGTGAGAGGCATCTGTCACAAAAAAAATGTGACTTCATTAGTAATTCTTATTACATTATTCATGATATTAAATACAAAGCATTCTTTTTAATAAAGATTAAATGAAGTTATAATTTTATTATTTTATTAACGCTTTGTTCTTCAGTTCCAAATGTGCACTAAGCTTTACATCACTTTTATGTTACGTAACTTAAAAATAAACAACAATGGTAACACAAGTAACATAAAAGTATCATAAAAGTAACTTAAAACCTAACCTCTTTTCCTAAGATGCTCGAATCTAGGGCACTATGATGAATAATTAACCATGTTTATAGCTTAGAACTCTTATTTAAACATGAAATTTACTAAATAATCATTCGATTTAAAGAAAAGGATACAAACTTACCTTAAAATCAGTTAAAACTTTTTTTGTACTGGAAAAAAACTCGATGTGGGCGAAACTAACTGAAATAACATCTCACCAATGGCCGACAAGTACGTGACATACCATAGACAAGTTAGATTCTGGAGTTGCCAATAATAAAAAGTATTCTTACTGCTCAATTCTTACTATTGTTACGAGCTTGGGGTTCGTGACAATAAAAACTGCCGATTTAATAACCAAAAATAAACACTTTAATTAAATAACACCAATTAAACACAAACACACTACTTATAAAAGACAATCGCACTACTGATCACTCTTAAGTCGCACTTGAAGATCGCTTCGAATGTTATCGCTTGTATCGCAGAACCAATACTGACCCGGTCGCTTTTTTTTTTTTTTTTTTTTTTTTTTTTTTTTTTTTTTTTTTTTTTTTTTTTTTTGTTATGACCACTCGCAGATGCAACTCGCTAAGGTTGCCTTACTGCTTAACCGGACTTTCCTGTGGTGGCCGAAAATTACTTTAAGGCCCCCAGCCAGGGCTTACAAACTAAGGATATTTAAATGAGCTCCACTAAGGGCACCCCCTGTGGGGTTCGGGCCTCGGCTTAGTGAGTCATTGGGGGGAGGGCAGCAATGGTCAGGCTGGGTCTGGTTATTATTTGGGGAATTTAAAGCTACTTGCTCAGCGTCGCGGGCTGGCTTGTCGAGCAAGGGTCGGGCGGTTGTCGAGCAAGGGTCGGGCGGTGACCCGGTCGCGGCCCATACCGGCCTTATATAGGGCCTCAGATAGTTCCAGAACCTTCTACTGTAGAAACATCTAGAATGTTCGAGTACATACCGGTCCCGACTGACCCGATGTCGATAGTTCTAGAATGTTCTAGTATCGAAAGTTCTGGAAGCATCTCGACCTACTAGTTCTGCTACTCGATACTAGATGGCGCTAGTGGTAGCTAATGTCGCCATCAATCGTGGCGCGCAACACTGCCCCCTCCTAAGACATGCTCGTCCCGAGCATTATCGGCCCCATAATAACGCGCCAATCGATCCACATGGACGATCTTAGGAGTACCTCTTGCACCTTTCTGTATCCGGTAGGTTACGTCATTGATCTTTGTCACAATCCGGTACGGTCCATCCCATTTAGCTTGAAGCTTAGGAGATTTCCCTTTGCTGCGGACTGGATTGTGCAACCACACTAGTGAACCTTCGTCAAACCCTTTATTGTTCATTTTGCGGTCATAACGGGTTTTCATCTTTTCAGACATTTGCTGGCCCGATTGTCTGACGTGTTCATAAATGTCATTCATTTTGTTCCGCAAGTCATTCGCATAATCGGTTATACTGCGTGGGGCATCAGGTGGTATTCCGGTGATCAGGTCTGCAGGCAGCCGTAATTCCCTTCCAAAGTTTGCGAAAGCTGGCGTCACCGATGTACTTTCGTGAACAGCACTTCTATATGACAACAAAAATGGTTGTATGTGCTTGTCCCAATCTCGTTGCCGATTTTCCACAACTTTCGCCAGGTATCTCTCCAATGTCTGATTAAATCGTTCCACCATTCCATCCGATTGTGGGTGGTAAGAAGTTGTTCTAGTTTTATGAGTACCCATTACTCGGCAAGTTTCCTGGAATATTTGGGACTCAAAATTCCTTCCTTGATCGCTGTGAATCTCCAAGGGTACTCCAAAACGGCAGAAGACTTCATGAACCAGTTTATCGGCAACTGTTGAAGCTTCCTGGTTTGGAATGGCGAAGACTTCCGGCCACTTAGTGAAGTAATCCATTACAACCATGAAATACTTGTTACCACTTTCACTTACCGGAAACGGCCCCGCAACGTCAAGGGCTATCCTCTCCCATGGTGCACCAACATTGTACAATTTCAATGCACCTCTACTACGAGTCTGAGGTCCCTTTACAGCTGCACAACTTGTACATTTGCGACACCAGTCCTCGACATCATCCCGACAGTGGACCCAGTAAAACCGTTCTCGTATCTTCAGTAGAGTCCGTTTTACTCCCAGATGACCTCCTGAACAACCATTATGGTACAGCTGTAGAACATCCGGTACTTGAGCTTTAGGGACAACCATTTGCAAATGACTGCTGTCCCCCCGAGCATTTTCCCATTTACGGCACAGGACTCCATCCTGAATCACCAAGCTGTCCCATTGGGCCCAATAGCTTTTTGTGGTCGAACTCATCGCTGAGACGTCGCTCCATCTGGGCTTAGGTGCACTGGCCTTCATCCACTCTAGAATCGGCTTGATGTCCGAATCTTCCTGTTGTGCACGTTGTAGGCGATCCTTCCACTCGTTGCTGAGGTCTATCTTGAGCATCCTCACAGGTACCACTTCCTTACCCTGGTGCCTAGAATAATGCTTGCAGTCTTCAGGACAAGGTCTTCTTGACGATGCATCTGCGTTGCCACGAGATTTCCCGTCATGGGTTTGTGTGATCGAAATCCTCGGGGCTCTTTGAACGTCAGCCAGCACTCGCCCCACAGTCCTGGCTATTACTCGTTTTCCCTGCTGCTGCTGGGCGGTGCTGTTAGCCGCACTACCCTTTGGATACCAGCCATCTTCTCTTTCTGCAGTTCGCTTAGGGCAACTGGGTCTAAGGTGGCCCCTTTCCCCACAGCCGTAGCACCTAGGGCTGTATCCTTTATAGCGGTCGCGAACTGTAGCCGCTGCAACCTCCCTGACGCGATGGGAACGATAATCCTGACGCACAGCTTCCACCTCCAGTGCATGGGCCAAGGCGTCCTTAAGCGTCCCGTGGTGACCGAGCCTCACAGCAGCTCTAACTTCAAGGTCGCGGATGCCATCGATGAATACCTGCACCAGGTTCCCATCAATAAGCGCAGGTACAGACTGGTATGCTTTACGAACCAGCTTCTCCACTTCAAGAGCCCACTGCTGCAGGTTTTCATTACTGCGTTGCACGCGATCCTTTAGCTGCGCACGAAACACGTGTTCCAGGTGAGCGTCGCCATACCGAGCCTCTAATGCCTCAAGGAGCTGCTCGTAAGTCACTTCCTTACCGAGAGCTTCCAGGACGGTTAAGGCCTGGTCGCGCAGGCCTAGGGTGAGGGCAGTCATAGCCTGACTTTCATTCCACCCGTTCGCCTTCATGACAGCCTCAAACTGGATTTTGTAGGCCGACCAGGAAGAAGTTCCGTCGAAGGGTGGCACTTTGAACCCACGTAGCGTAGGTGTTGTAGCTACGGGAGCTGCGATTCCATCCTCAAGTTTAAGGCAATTCAGCGTTTTCTTCACGTCAGCCATCACGTTGTCAACCCGATTATTCACTTGGTCGATTCGGGTTTCAGCTTCCAACAGGCGGTTGTCATGTTGGGCAACCTTATCCTTCACCTCCTTCATGTCTTTCCCGAAGGTAGCGTGAAGGTCCTTCATAAGGAGCATCTGTTCTTCCTGGCGGCGGGCCTGTTCCTCCTTATCACGCTGGAGCTGTTCTTCCAGCCGACGAGCCTGTTCCTCCTGACGTCGAGCCTGTTCCTCCTGTCGGCGGGCCTGCTCCTGCAGCATCATCATCAGAGCACCAAAGTCTGGTGCTACTGATGCTGGAGCTGCTGCGGACGGACCGGCCTCCGTGGTCGGTAGCTGGCCATCCGACATCTGTGGCGCAGCTCCACCAAAACGTCTCTGGTCCGTCTCCTGTTGGCGTTGACTCCGGGTACGGATACCCTCCGTGTCGTCTTTGGGTAAAATCGGCATGATTTTAATCCTTGCTTCTGACACCAATTGTTACGAGCTTGGGGTTCGTGACAATAAAAACTGCCGATTTAATAACCAAAAATAAACACTTTAATTAAATAACACCAATTAAACACAAACACACTACTTATAAAAGACAATCGCACTACTGATCACTCTTAAGTCGCACTTGAAGATCGCTTCGAATGTTATCGCTTGTATCGCAGAACCAATACTGACCCGGTCGCGGCCCATACCGGCCTTATATAGGGCCTCAGATAGTTCCAGAACCTTCTACTGTAGAAACATCTAGAATGTTCGAGTACATACCGGTCCCGACTGACCCGATGTCGATAGTTCTAGAATGTTCTAGTATCGAAAGTTCTGGAAGCATCTCGACCTACTAGTTCTGCTACTCGATACTAGATGGCGCTAGTGGTAGCTAATGTCGCCATCAATCGTGGCGCGCAACACTATGATTGTAAAAATTGTGGTAACTTAAATCCGTAACATAAAAGCTTAAAAAAAGTTAAATTAAAAATTTAAAAAACCCCCGACTCAAACAAAAACCTCTAAAAAATAAAAAATAATATATATTGGCCCTTTAAGTTTAATATAAGTTGCAGGAAATATTTTGATCCAAGCGTCCTCACGTCGGGGGACGGCTAATGAAAATTGGAAGTTAACAGCAGCTATGTTTTCTACAATAGCATGCATTCATTATTCCTGGGTTTAAGCCTCATCTGTTTGGCGTTTTCATTAGCCGTCCCCCGACGTGAGGACGCTTGGATCAAAATATTTCCTGCAACTTATATTAAACTTAAAGGGCCAATATATATTATTTTTTAGTTTTTAGAGGTTTTTGTTTGAGTCGGGGGTTTTTTAAATTTTTAATTTAACTTTTATTTCTTCCTTTTTAAACTTTATAATATTATATTACTAGTAAACATGCTTACGATCGACACGTGACTTGCCGAAATTTGCGAAGCTGTACGTAATTTTACCACAGTGAAGCTAGTTAGGTACTCGTGGTCGTTGGCGTTCATTTCATATTAACATATTCCTCTGTTTTCTCCCTGGATAATGATACTTGTCCAAATGCTTAATTATATTTTTTTTAAACGGTTTTATTGAAAAAATAAAGGTAATAATAATGTAGTAAATAATGTATTAAAAGCTAAATAATTCGTTAGGCCCTAGGTACCAGTCATCACTCTACTTTCCTCATCAATCTAGCTAGGGCATTGATTAGACTAAAAAAATAATTTTCAAGTTTTTAGTTTTCATTTCCTTAGTTAATATTCCTCATTCCCTTTCAATATAGTGTACATTATTCTACTTGTCAAACCCTTTCATTTGATACCCATATTAAAGGAGTTGTGAAAAAAAAAACGTAATTCGCCATTTTGTGGTGGCGGCCATATTGGATTTAAAATTTGTAATATTGTACAGTATTCTACTAGTCAAGCCCTTTCATTTGATACCCATATTGAGGAATTTGTGAAAAAAAAAATGTAATTCGCCATTTTCTGGTGGCGGCCATCTTGGATTTGAAATTTATCATAGTGTATAGTATTCTACTAGTCAAGCCCTTTCATTTGATACCCATATTGAGGGAGTTGTGAAAAATTATGTAATCCGCCATTTTGTGGCAGCGGCCATCTTGGACCGATTTTCATCAAACATAGCTAAGAACACTCCCGACTAATTCACCTTTCAAACAAAAAAAACAAAATCAAAATCGGTTCATCCGTTTGGGAGCTACGATGCCACAGACAGACACACACACACACACACACAGACACGTCAAACTTATAACACCCCGTCGTTTTTGCGTCGGGGGTTAAATACTGGGACGTGATGTTAAAATTCGAAAATAATTAATATTTTAAAAGCAAAATTTTCGTAAAATAATTAAACATTGCCTAACATAGGTGATTCTTTAGAAAACAAATTATTATCGCCGGTGGAATAAACTGAAATTTATTAAATTCATTCCAACTATGATGGGGGATCATTTGGGACACATTAATTTGTTCTAGAGCAATTTGTAGTATCGTAGTAAAAACTACAAAATTAAATACAAATAAGTAGTTTTACAGACGTTTGTGTATTTATAACACTAGTAAAAATGAAACTATTGCCAGGAAAACAATAAAATATGATAGTATAATTATATTTTTCTAAAATAAAATGCCGGACTCCGAGTCATTCATCAAAATGGTTATTTTTTGGCGGCCTTACCCATGTATTGGAAATAAAACACAGTTTGTATTTGGGTACATCAAAACGCTCAGTGATCACCACAGAGTACATTATATTATATAGGTATAGAGTTGCTACTCGTTTCCCTAGCACAGCGACATCTCGTGGGAAGTGGCCGGACTACTATTCTATTATACCTACCTATAGATTGTATATTAAACCACCCTGCACATTGCTTTAATAATAAATTCTTCTTAATTATCACAAGATCATAATAGTTCTGCAACTAGTATCATTTATCTCGTTGCAGAATTATTGCGATCTTGTAATAATCGTGCCCAAATAATAAAACGCATTTTGATTAATACTCAATATATTTATTGCTTCCACATGTGAACTTAGGTGGTAAGTTTTATGATCATTGTGGACCCTGTCGGGCACAGCAAAAGTAGGAGGAAGAGGGCTTTTATTTGACTACTTTGTTTGATTACTTTCTCTTTCTTTTATTAACATACATATACGCTAAACATTGCAGTACATCTTCACTGTCGTAGCGGGTATTAGTACCAGCCAGTATTTTATTAACGTCCCGGCACCAGTTATACAAGAAGAATTTGCACGATGTGTTGTAAAATTTTTCTGGAATTTCTTTTTTGTGATTTTCACATACTAAAAAATTTAAATCTAGCCTGACTTGCAAAACAATTTTTATATAATTTCCAATATTACCGATTTGCGGTTTTTTTTTAATAATAAAATGAAATACATCTTGTATGTTGGAAACACAATTAACTAAATCAACGACAGGGTATGTTAAGTAGTTCTTCTTCACATTATATTCTCTTAATTTTATGTAATTATTTTCTTCACGAGAATACAAATTTGTAAGACAAGTTTTACAATTTTTAAAAACTTTTGTGCGACACTGTCGTAATAAGTAACCAGTTACGTACTCTAAGGCAGCCATTATTCGCGGGTCCCTCTTTTTAATATTTAAATCCACAATCATTTCGTCACTGTAAATATCTTCGTATAAAACTTCAGAAGGAACATTCTCTTTTTTATTATGTTCTGAAAAGAACAAATCCTTTAATGACTTAAATATAAAGCCTGAATCATCCTCGCAATTAGATCCCGGCGAATATGTACTGCTTAAATTATTTACAACCAGTGATACGAAGGCGGACTCAAAACCAGCACATGTTGGAGAATTATTTCGATAGCCATGACTTCTTACACTACCGAAAAAATTTTCCAAAGGATCCTGGTTAAAATGGCGGCACCAAATTGATTTTATATTATAAACATTGAATAAAGTGTCTTTTAGCCTTTCCATATTTTCAATTGTACGTATCCAATTACTTATAGACGGAACTACACCAACATTACCATTTTTTGATATAAATTTCATTGATTTTAGGATAATCTTTGATTTTCTCCAAACTTCTTGGTGTTCCGATTTCGGCGTTAGTGCTAGAAGCAACGGTTTGCCGCTTCTCTTGGAGGAGTTACTGAAGCTGCCATTCAAGGAGTCGAATAAATTATCAAAAAATAATAGGATATCAGCTGTTTCTTTGCATTCATTTGGCAGTAATCCTTGATCTGAAATTAAGAATTAGAGGCATGAATGAATTTAAAATTTTATTCTTTTGTTTCTGTAATGACTATTTTACAGCACAGTGAATGTTCTCATTGTAAGAAAGTTTATGTCATTCAGAAACAACTTTAAGGGTCATTCAATGTAGATGGTTTGCATTAAAAGCGGGGTAAAGAAACTCGACATTAGGGGAATAGAAACGGGACAGAAATCGTAGACTCGACGTAGGGGTAATAGAAGCGAGACAAGGTTCTCGAAAACAATGCACAGAGCCGACGTTATTTATTTAGCGATGGCAAGCTTAACACGATAAAATAATGTTATGCGATCGAGGTCATTCACCAAAATTGCTATCCTTAAATAATCTACAGAGCGATCAGTATTTATTTTACTTTGAAAGCGAAGCGACGAGGGAATGCGTTCTTGAAACCTGTCAGTTTCATACAAACGAATACCTACGTGCTTTGAGAATTTGATCTTTATGCGCTAGGTTAGTACCTGTTAGTACCAGAAGCTTATAAATAAGCTTCTTCTCTAGTGTGAGTGTGTGCTTCTTGGTACTAGAATTGTCACACTGAATGGTGTCAGGAACTCATTCTCTCGGCGGCCGGACTGTAGATGAGTAAAGATACGGCGATACCATCGCGTACAGCATGCGTCCAGAGTGGCGTGCACGCGTTTCTGTGATATGCAATAAACGCATTAAACATATGCAATGAACGCATATTTGCACGACATTGCGTACGCATGTTGAATGCGTTGCTATGGCCGTAACTTGAAGACAAGCGCAAGGCCGCACCGCAACACATTTCAATAAAAAAAAACCGCAGTGCGGCCGCGTGTAGTGCGCGATGGTTCATACAAAATATACGAAAGTCAAAGCAAAGACGAAAGTCAAAGTAACGCCAAACAATCCCGAAGGGTTTCATTTTCGCGTTGCGATGCGGCCTGCCCAAATGTACGCCAGTACGTGTTTGTAAACAGTCGAAATACATTGAGCGCCCTGACCCTATTTTTTTTTTACGTTTTTTTTTGCTTTTATTTTATCCTTTTTCACAACCAGGTACACGTGCCAAGGCATATAACATCCAAAAGCCTGCTATTTAGACTGAGTCGAGAGGTACGTGTGCACAAAATATAACATATTCAAAAACACATACAAAATCAATAAAACTTCCGACTAAAATAAAACGACACAGGACACACTAATATACTAATTTGTAGTTAGACCACTTCGAATACTAACAACCACAGATTAATAATATGTAGCAAGCAAGTAGAACGAATTTAGCAAAAAGTTTTTTTTTTTTTTTTTTTAGTTAAGTAGGTAGCTGTTGTTTTTTTTATTAGGCGACGACTATGGAATTAGAACCTCTAGGGTCTCCCACGTATTAGGTACCTGTCGCATCGGCGATTGCACATCATAGTGACGCCCCTCTGATAAGAGAAAGCGATTGAGATGAAGAAGAAAACTATACTCAGTTTAAAATAATAATTTCAAGATCAATATAACATAACTTCACGCCTGTATACCCCAAAGAGTTAGTCAGAGGTGTACCTATAGTATACCCACATTTCGTCCCATGTAATAGAGGGCGAGCCTATTATCATAAACCGACCACAAATTAATTATTGTTGAAAAATTGGTACGGGCAGAACTAATTCGGATAAATGATGCTTAGGAACCTTGGTTCTTCCTGGAAAAAAGGTTACAGAAAATATTATATCCTTTTTCTTGAAAAAGGATAAATATTTTCTGTAACTAGAGTGTAGGTTATAATATTGTTTATTAGGTACCTACGGTAACACAGTTTTTTCTTTGTAATATTTGACTGCAATTTTAACCTTTAAAACCAATCATGTATTACCTACATTCAGTTCGCGCCAAATAACTTTGCCGCTCTGAAGCTAGGCTTTCCGAACGCCACGCATGCGCGCTGCTGTTTTATTCCCATAATTAAACTACTGCGCAGTGATTTGTTGCCTACTTCAGAGCGGCAAAGTTATTTGACACGAACTGTACATAAAATGTATTATAGTTATTAAGGATTTCATTGTCTAAAGCTATTTATTATAATGACGGAAATAGAGCTAAAAAGTCTGGGAATAAGCATGCACCATGTTATTGTAATACTAATAATAAGTTACTGAAAAAATATTTGTAGGTATTAAAAACCTTCAAAGAGGCGAGAGTGCGAGTCGTGAACTTTTTGAAAAAACTTTTGGAAAACTTTGCGACTTCTATTCCTGTAGTTGTTATACAAATCGCGCACGACTTTGCACAGGTAGAGAAGAGATAGAGGTACAGTACGCCGCAAGTCAGTAAAACCTGCGACCAGTATAACCTGCGAGGTAATTGCGTAACACACTATCAGTAGCAATGGATTTCATTTTGACAGTTCAAAAACATTAATTGCGTTATTTACACACGTTTTTCGGACATATGAAGCAATGGATTAGCAATATGCTTCAAAATGATTCAGATTGAGATTGTTAGTGTGTTACGCAATATTAGGTTGCAGTAGAGCTATTCTGTAAAAATCTCACCGTGATAACATGGGTGAAGTGAGCTTAAAGTGAGCTGTCATTAGCGTCAATCCCTAGCATCAGATTGAATGACAGCTCACTTCACCCAACTTCTCACGGTGAGATTCTAACAGAATCGACCGGCAGGTCTCTTTCTATTAAAACTCCGTACTACGCTAGGTCGGCTCAAGGGCAAAGTTGTAGAGCTTACCAATGGACGTGCAGCCTACTGTACCAAAGAATTGTACATAACGCGACAAGTCGCAACAGTGTGGTGTGCCTAAAATTGTGATTGAAAATCATTGAATGACTGTTTTTGTATGATATAGGAAGACGACATAAAATTGTGATAATTTTGGCTATGAGACTGACAGTAACATGAACGGCCTGGCCTATAGTATAAACGGCTGGGTCACAGGGCTCCTCTCTGTGAGGAAGTGGGCCGTAATCCACCACGCGGGCCCGTTTATCCAGCCTAATGTAGACACGCGGAACCGCATGTCCGAAAATCCACCCTAAGCCTATAAATTCCGTTTATCCAATTAGCCCTAGGGTGGATAAACGGACTAACGCCGCGGGCCCAGTGCGAGTTGGTTGAAGGATTGTTTTAAGCTATAAGTTCTATACAGTTTTGTTATTTCTATGTAAGTAGATGATAAGATTGTTTTTTCTATTTTATGATTATACGTAAAAGTGCATATAATGTACGTATACATTACCTACTTAGTATAATACCTGTATAATATCTCTGACAAAATATAAGTATGATGAACCAAAAAAAATTGGTTTCAACTAGATGAAGCCCTTTGTTTATAAACATAGAATTAAAATAGAATTTGTTCACTTGTTAAGAATTATGTTTCACTTAAGTTTTTTTTATAGGTTAAGGTTAGTTTAGGTTTTTTATTGGGTAAAAAAACCAAAAAATCAGCCTGTATTTGAAATTAAAACAATACTTAGATATATACTTGTTTGAACTGTTGTTTTAAGGATAAGAAAAGACAATCTGTTAAGATTGTATAATTTATATTAAAAGAAGGATAATTTCAAAGAAATGTTTTTTTTTTTTTGTAAGTAAGTATAGCCATTAATTATTGTTAATAAAATTGACACACTACAGTCCGGCCGTCGAGGGAATCAAGAAGCTTATAGGTACAAATGGAGACAACACTCTAAATACCTAAGTGAAACCGACTGTGGTCAGACGCTCTCTTTCTAAATACATACATATGACAAAGAAAACACATATCACTGTCTCGTTCTTATGTGTGTATTTAGAAAGAGAGTGTCCGACCACAGTCGTCTTCACTTAAGTATTCAGAGTATTGCCTCCACTTTTATCAATAAGCTTCTTGGAGGGAATGCGTTCTTCACACCTGTCAGTGCGACAATTCTAGTAGCTAATAAAGATCAAATTCGCAAAACACGCATTCGTTTGTATGAAACTGACAGGTGTTAAGAACGCATCCTCTCCATGTCTTTTGGCCATTTCAGACAACTGTCAAAGAATTTACAGGGTGTAATTTTAATCACCGTTTTCCTTTTAAGGGGTCATAGTACTCATCATTATGAACAACTTTTACAATGGGACAAAACCTGAAATCGTAAAAAAAAATCAGCTGTTCCCTACATTTTGACGAGTTATGCGAACATAAATGTAGGGAAAAGCTGTTTTTTTTTACGATTTCAGGTTTGGTCCCATAGTAAAAGTTGATCATAATGATGAGTACCTACAATGACCCCTTTTTTTTTTTTTTTTTGTGGATGGGAAATCATCTAATGACTCCTCCCGCTCTGGGTGGAGCGGAAGGGAGTATCAGACTCTTACTGACTAAAACCCACCCGTGTTCCTTCCTTAGCCCTTTATGTTCCGGGGCAGCGGTAACCCTTTCGGACAATCCCGCTACCCCGGCAGGCTTCGGCCCTGGCAGGCCCCTTCCTTTATGCTGACATCTCTTTGAGGCGCGCGTGGAACACATACGCGCCGTCCGGCACGGGCCTGGTCCTGATCGGACGGAGAGCTACCTACAATGACCCCTTAAGAGGAAAACGGTGATTAAAATTACACCCTGTATAAATACGGACGATTTAAGTTATAATTCAAGTTGTTAAACAATAATTTGATTTCCCTGAATGAATTATGTAAAGTCAACGATTAGTGTTGAACCAGTACATAGGATGATAGGAACTACATTTGTAACTATACTCTTTCTAAGCTTTCCTCGTGTATCAACTACTTGTGAAAAGTAGACGTTGTATTACTATTGCCAAATATTAAAAACACTTATTTTCTATATAACTGATTTGTTTCATTTGTATCCTCAAAACATATTTTATAACACAGTCTGACCTAAACCCGCTCTTAAGACTGGGTTCAAACCTGCGACCTGCAACTGGGTAAGTCGCGGCTGTTACCACTGGGCCACCACTGCTCACAAACCAACATAATCAGCCTATGATGTTCCCACTGCTGTAGCACAGACCTCCCCTCTTCTTGAGGAAGTGGGTGATCCACCACGCGGGCCCAGTGCGGGTTGGTAGATGTCACATGTCTTCGAATTTTTGGTTCTAGGACATGCCGGTTTCCTCACGACAAAAACAACAAAAATTCAAATGTAACATATTTATTGAATAACATTGATTACAGTGCCTTACAAGATACAAATAATAACAACATCAATTAAATAATACTTCAATAATAATCTTTAACATCACATTTTACATAAACATAAAAGAAAAATGCAATATTTCAGCGATAATTTTCTGTTTAGAACAGAATTTAGTATTTTCTTAAACATTGGAATAAATAGTTTAATTTATATAATATTTTAATACAGCGTGGGGTTATAATTGTTAAGATTAACATTTACACACATCGAATAATTTACAAATACACATTTTTATTTTATTGACGGATTTTACAGGCAGCCCAGCTGATGATGTTATGTGGTCACCGCTACATGTGGACATTTGCAATACCAGAGGCATCCCAGAGACATAACCGAAATGCCCCATGTATAGAATTTAAGGTTTCGTGTGCCTGTGAGACCGGCACCCATTCCTAAAGCTACGGTCTCCTATTTGGAGGTTCGTTTGTGTTCTTTTTCTGCGTCAAGTTTACCGCAAATATACGTATTTTCCTTCTTTCTAATTATATGATATTTAGACTGAAAATTTGGTAAACTTTTTTACAAAAGTGTGTTCTTTAAATTATACATTTCAAGCTCCATTTTCGTTCTCGGCACAGCTTATATCTAAGTATATGTTCAGTAGGTATTATGAATTAACTAATAATTAAATATACAATTCGTGGTAACATTTTTCAACATATTTTTTTTCCAATTACATACACACATTAAAATAGCTTTATATTCGTGAAGTTTTAGTACAAAGAAACCTTATTGTCGGTGTCAAAATATTTTAGGAAAATGCAGCTTGGCAAAATGGTAGAAAAATCCATACTTTCCTTTTCAAAAACATCATAATTTAAAAAATATTTTTCGGACGAAACCTGATCACCTTATTTTAACCTTTTCGCCGCCAACGTACACAAAACGCAATGCCTCGCCGAGCGCCAAGCTATAAATGTATAACTAAATATATAGTAAACAGTAGTGATGGGGATATCGTCATATCGATGAATAAGATTTGTACGCGTAAAGTTAAGATTTAAAGTTGATTTTACGAATATAAATAAAAACTGATTAAATATTTCCAGATTTGTTTTGTTTCACAGTATCCTTAATAAGAAAAAACAGTATAAATTATGAGTATCAAAGAAACTAATACATAACTCAATTAGAACTATAAGGAATGGGGTACATCTCTATTTGTTTCATAATCTCATTCTTTAACTTCATAATATCAAGTTATTGGCACTGAGGGCACGTTGAATTCGATTCTGATCAGGGATGGGGTCTATGGTCTTTCTTTCTTCTATTTTTGTTTATTCCTGTGTTTTTTTAATAACTTCAGTTAACGTTTTTTACCGTAGGTATCTAAGTGGCAGAATTTTTAATTGTTTTTAAAGTGTTTTTTGAAATGGAAAGTAACTATATATTTAAATTCTATCACGCTTGTAGCCGTGTACTTATCAAAGCATTGTTTTTTAAGTGTTGTTTCTGTTCTTTTCTTAACTCATGTATTGTATTTACCATAATAGTGTATGGAGTACAAAAACAGTACCTAAATCTACTGTGATTACAGTGCATCTGGAGATACTGGGCTCACCAAACATTTTACATACTTATTGAATTCCTACTCTTTGATGAATAAACATTATTATTATCATCCAGTTAGACATACCTCAGAATTATCTTCTGGTTCAATGTTCTCCACAAAATACTCCGAGTCCGATTCCACACCTTGCAAAATTTTAAGAAGTTCGTCCGAATCAAGTTCTTCACTCATTTTTCTATTTGTTATCAAGTGAAAGAAAGAAAGATGCGTGCGCGCGAATCCGATTTTGTGTTTGTGCTGCACTATGCCAAAGTGACCTTGACAGCCGCACGCCTATGACGTCACTGACCAACTTCTATAGTAGTTCGTGGCACTCGGTGGCGCACAGGGGCATAGACGACCAATTGTTTTGTAGAGATGGGAAAATAACTATCGACAAGAATTGGTAACAACTTTATAATTACGTATCGGCATCTACCTGAAGGTCGAAATTCATCTACTATCCTTTGTAATGAAGTAGATAACTAAGTTCATATTTTATTGACCTCAAATTGTTTTCGATATTCGTAACTTTCTGTATTTATAAATATTTCAAAGGTGAAATCAACCTTTCACGGCACATCACTGGCCAACATGATATGAAGTGATTGGCGTTCTGAGGAAAGTAACAAAATTCGGATTTTCTGTTTTTGCCGATTTTAGGACAAACTAGGGCTTATTTTGTGTAGAAAAATAAAAAACAGGGTAGTAGACAGTGCTATCTTAAATAATAAAATGGAACAAAGCTTTTAATCACAGTAAATTTATTTTAATAAGATAGTTAAAATTAACAACTTCTATAGAAGTTGTGGCGCTGGTGGCACGAAAATCCCGAACTTCTATAGAAGTGCTTGGCGGTGAAAAGGTTAATAGTTATTAGTCTATTTTGGACATGAATACTAAGATATTTTTAGTAATTTTAATACAATTGACAGCTTATAAGATACTAGCAACGCCCCGCGGTTTCACCCGCATAAGTTTCGATCCCGTGGGAATATCCGGATAAAAACTACCCTATGTCCTTTCCCGGGACTTTAACTATCTCTGTACCAAATTTCATCTAAATCGGTTCAGCGGTTTAAGCGTAAAGAGGTAACAGACAGACACACTTTCGCATTTATAATATTCGTATGGATTGCCAGGACAAAAAAAAAAACCATTAAATTTCTACCAGTTTGCCACGCTACAATTTTTTATCGACACGCTACTAGCAACTAAAAATACAACAATCAAATTAAGGTCTTACATTTTTACAAATGACCCTTTGCGCGTTAGTTAAACTGAACTCTATTATTTACACGTTAAACCTGGTTTCCGAACCATCTGCTAGCATTAGGGTGACCGTTCTCGAGTTTGTCCACACGAGTCTTGCTAAACGGGCTGGGTTGAGGCGGGCTACGTCCGCCATTGGGGCTGTACTGTAGCATTTCACGCAACGAGTTTGAGCTGCGCCCAGGCCGAACATACCTGTGAAAAAAGAAGATTAAATTAGTACGTATTGTGTCTAAACTCATCATCTTCCTAGCCTTTTCCCAACAAGTTAGGGTTGGCTTCCAGTCTAACCGGATGCAGCTGAATAACATTTTACATGGAGCTATTGCCTATCTGACCTCCACAACCCATTTACTGGGTAACACGATACCCCTTGGTAAGACTGGTTGTCAGACTTTCGGGCTTCTGACTACCCGTAAAGACTGTCAAAGATCCACGAATGACAGCCGGGAACGGCTTAACGTGCTTTCCGAGGCACGGAGGGCTCTTGGTATGTGAAGATGGTCACCCATCCACGGCCCAACCGCGGCAAGCGTAGCTTAACCAGATCGATCGATCCGTGCGGCTGTTATTACTTAGCCACAAGCCCCTCCACAAGTATTTTATCAAACAATACACCCACAGACAAGTATTTTGTCAAAACTAATATTATAAAAAAGATGCCACCCGTGCTTCGGAAAGCGTTAAGCCGTCGATCCCGGCTGTCATTCGTGGATTTTTGATATTCGTCACTGACTACCCTCAAAAGCCATGTTGAGACCGCTCCTCTCAACATCTTGGCGCACTGGCGACAGTGACCTCGGGCTACGGGGACAGCGGAGTCAGCTAACCGACCGCACCAGTGAGCTGTTGCACGCCTTCTCTTCTCTCACGAAAGTCTTCTGTCTCCCTGTAGGGGTGATAACTTACCAGCCGTGCTCTGCCAGAAGGACAGCCTGTTGTCTGCCGTGGCGTAGGACACGAGGTAGCGTCCGTCAGGGCTGAAGGCGCACGCGGTGACGGGCCCGCTGTGCGCCGCCAGCGACTGGCAGCGACCTGCGCGCAGCTCGTACATGGCCAGCTGGCCTGTGTGACTGCCCACTGAGGAGCACATTAATAATGTTTAAGTACAATGTTACCTTGTCAAAATAGAAACAACAGAGGATGGACATTGTACAGTCCTTTTACAGTACCTCTGAGTTTGAATCACTGACTAATTCAGTCTTTAGCCTAGATAAAATAAGGTTGCTTTTGGTTCGCTGCAGAAAACGTGATTTAATTTTGTGCAACATTGACTTTAATCGATTCTGCTGACGCAAAAGCATATCGTATGAGGTTATGAAGGGCAAAAAAAAACAAATTTAGGCAAACTAGGTAAGAAATTACCTATTTAAGACATTTTGTTAAGACTTTAAGATATCTGTGACTATGCTCCTCACTTACTAAGAGAGAATATCGTAATCGAGAGAAGTCGTCATAAAGCTATCTTTCCGATCCCTTTCCGAGTTTATACGTGTGCTATGACCTTCAAACAGACATAAAAAGGTACACTAAAAAGCATTTTCCCATCTTATAACGATTGAAAACGTCCATCGGGGGTTGGATTCGCGAAAAATTTGCAAGCAACAGCTGAACAAAAACGTAAGTATATCATACCTGCAATCCTCCGAGTAGCAGGACAGTGCGACACCTGGTTGTATCGGCAGATGGCCGGAAACACCTCGTTCAGACCTTTACTTTTCAGGTGCGACTGATCAACGCAGTGCAGGATGATGTCCATCACCTGGAAATTTATACGATGTCTGTTATCTACATAAGTATATCAATAATTATTATTATTATTATTAGCCTGTGATGTCCCACTGCAGGGCAAAGGCCTCCCTACTCTCTTTCCACTTCTCTCTGTTCAAAGCTGCTAAGGACCAGTTCTTGTTGGAGGAGTCCAGCTCATCCCGCCATCTCCGTCTGGGCCTGCCACGATGTCGTTTGCCATTAAGAGGGACCCATTGGGTCGTCTGACATGCGGCAGATGTGTCCAGCCCATATATATCAATACTACAATTAAATAAAATTGAAGTCATCATCTGCCTAGCCTTTTCCCAACTATATTGGGGTCGGCTTCCAGTCTAACCAGATGCAGCTGTATACCAGTATTTTACATGGAGCGACTGCCTATCTGACCTCCACAATCCAGTTACTGGGTAACACGATACCCCTTGGTAAGATTGGTTGGCTTCTTTCTGACGACCCGTAACGACTGTTAAAAAATCCAAGAATGATAGCCAGGACCAACGGGTTAACGTGCTTTCCGAGACACGGAGGGGTCTTAGTATGTAAAGATGGTCATCCATCCACGGACCAACCGCGGCAAGCGTAGATGATTAACCTTATGGATTGAACCGTGCGGATGTTATTACTTAGCTACAAGCCGCTCATATTATAATCCATACTAATATTATAAATGCGAAAGTGTGTCTGTCTGTTATCTCTTCACGCTTAAACCGCTGAACCGTTTTAGATGAAATTTGGTTTAGAGATTGTTTGAGTCCCGGGAACGGACATAGGATAGTTTTTACCCCGATACTCCCACGGGAAACTTATGCGGGTGACACTGCGGGGCGCTGCTAGTAAATATATAATATAAATAAATAAAATTGGAGTGTCTGTTTGTAATGTGAAAATAACAGCTTTTTACTAAATGCACATTAAAATACTTTCGATTCGTTTTCATGAATTTAAAGTAGGTATTTAAAAAAAAAAAGTAAAAGTTCTTTTGAACTTTTAATTTAATAGATACTTAGAACAAAAAACAACTTTTTTTATCTGTCTGTCTGTTTGTTTGTTCCAGGTAATCTCCGAAACGGCTAGACCGATTTTGATATGGAGACACTTTGAATACGTACGCTACATTTTTAACCGACATACCACGGGCGAAGCCGCCGGCGGAAGCTAGTACAAAGTATAATTCAAATAACATAAAATCTGAAACGAGTGTATGAGACTGTATGCAAGACTTTGTAATCATATTATTTTGATTTAAAAGAGTGTCCATGGAGTTTCTTGCCCGTTCTTCTCCATAGGTACCTACGCTTTGGAATGGGCAACTAGCTTCATCTTTCTGACTGACCGACCCCTTAACAATTCAAAAGTGCCTGTAATTGGTTTAATTGGAATAAATGCTTTGAGTTTGAGTTTATGATACAGTAAGAACACCACAAAACGTACCTCAACCAGCAGCTCCGCGACTTCATTGTGCATCCTGTCGATGAGCAGCTCGATGCCGCGCAGCACCTCGGCGCGTCCCTTCTGCAGCGCCAGGTAGGCGGGCGACGGCTGGCCGGACTGCGCGGCCGCGGCGCAGCGGGCTACTTCACGCGCCATTGTGGTTATAAACGCTGCGGGTCTGAACAAAAACATATTAATAACTAAGTCATCATCCGCCTAGCCTTTTCCCAACTATGTTGGGGTCGGCTTCCAGTCTAACCGGTTGCAGCTAAATACCAGTATTTTACATGGAGCGACTGCCTATCTGACCCCCACAACCCAGTTAGTGGGTAATACGATACCCCTTGGTAAGACTGGTTGTCAGACTTTCTGGCTTCTGACTACCCGTAACGACTGTCAAAGATCCACGAATGGCAGCCGGGACCAACGGCTTAACGTGCTTTCCGAGGCACGGAGGGGTCTCGGTATGCAAAGATAATCACCCATCCACAGACCAACCGCGGCAAGCGTAGCTTAACCTGATCGATCGACCTGTGCGGCTGTTATTATTTAGCCACGGACCCCTCCGATATTAATAACTAAGTATAAACAAAAATATAATTTCATGGGACTTCCACATAACTGGCAAAAAGTGGTTGTACTATACACAAGGTGTATTTAAAAATAATATTTCTTTCGTCAAGGTAACTACAGGCCGACCGCTTAACTGAGACGTTGCCTGAGGTAGCTGCGCGGTGCGGGAGGGGTGATCGTTGTCACAAGTTGACGAATCACTGAACTCTCGCATCACGTCACCGGGATTGCAGCTATTTTGGCAACGCCGCGTTTACCGGTTATCCTTGAAGGGATCAGGGGAAGAACAACTTTTATCACAATTTTTATTTGTTTCAACTGGCAATGCAGTCTGAATGGTTATACCTGTCGCTATGTTCTGTCAAAAACAACACGGCAATAACATCCATAGTCTCCGAGCTTTCATGCTTTTAAAATATCGATACAGGGAAAGAACATACAATGTCCGGACCGTTCAGCCCTCCCCCCTATACCACATACATACCTATTACAGTTAAAGTACCTTGGGTATAAATTACACTATTTTATTACGATCTTATATTTTAATTATTAATATCTCAGTTTGTTCATTAGGTGACAAAAGTGGTTCTTCCCCTGATCCCTTTACTTATTAACACTGTTAACAATTTTATATCGGTTACAGGTATGTTACTGTTACACTTTTAAAAGTGTTTTGGGTTAACACATTGACAAACAGATTTATAAGGGTTACATATTTGATTCTGTTATCAATTCAATATGTAACACTTATAATTCTGTAACCTTTATGAAGGTGTTTTTAAGTCTCTGGTTACCTGGCAGTAGCTATGAGGGTGAGCGCGTGTCGGGCAGTGCGGCAGGAGTCTGCTTGCGGAGTGAGAGGGAGGCCGTACGTCATTGAGGGCACGAGCTTGTCGGCGTCGCAGCACATCTCTAGCAGACCTGAACAGAAAAGATGGTGGGATTAAAACTTTCATTATTTTGTAAAATTAAAAAAATATTTTTGTATTTAATTTTTTTTTATAAATTAAATTAAATTATTTAAAAAATTTAAAATTGTCATATTTCTTCAAAATAAGTCAAAAACGCTTTGTCGAAGCGGGCGATTTCTGTGATACAAATATCTTTATTAAGTGATTTGTATAGACAACAGCAAAAAATATGTTTTTTGTATTTCACTTACCCAACAAAACATGACTAACATCCAAATATGGCTCCCATACAGTGAACCCTCTGCCCAACAGGTCCACAGCTGCCCGGCGCAGCGGCGTGTGCGCGGGCAAGCGCGGACACGCGGGGCTTAGAAGTAGATGGGTGAGCGCCAGAGCTGTCAGTCTGGCTAGGTTGTTGGAGGAGCTCAGAGTGAAGCCTGGAACAGAACGAGGTTTTTATTAAGTAAGTTTTTAATGATGACATTTTTTACATTTAGTAAAAGTATCAAAATTCATCATCTTTTATCATCAAAAATTATAAGTGAACTAGCTTCTTCCCGCGACTTCGTCCGCGTGAAATTTCACCCCCCCCCCATTCACCCCCTCAGGGGGTGAATTTTGAAAAATCCTTTCTTAGTGCACCCCTAGACCTCATAAGGAACGTACGTGCCAAATTTGGAATCTCTAGACCCAGTAGTTTCGGCTGTACGTTGATATGTCAGTCAGTCAGTTCTCCTTTTATATATATAGATGAACAATTGAATTCAGTTAAAGAACAGTTCAGCTAAATTGGCTAGATCAATAACGTAATTTTTTTGTCTGTGTAATAGTACAAACACAAACAAAGTGTTAAAAAATTAACAGAATAAACTTTAAGAGGTGCTTTGGCCCATCAAACTGAACAACTTTCACTATCGGACTAACTCTGAAATCACGAAAAAAAAAATCTGCTGTTTCATACATTTTGGTCAAGTAGGTACTGAACGTTTGTATTAAACAGCTGATTTTTTTTTCGTGATTTCAGAGTTGGTCCCATAGTAAAAGTTGATCATAATGATGAGTACAATGACCTCTTAAGAGGTTGTTGATGTTTTTCAAATAACCCTGTATAATAGCAGCAATTTGATTCATTTGAAATAATTTTCAAATAGATATTTTCAGAGCCCGTGATTGTTTATCTACTAAGTATTGCCTTATTAATTTTTGACTGCCCCATTGGTCTTGTGGTCGCAAGCGTGACTACTGAGCCTGGGGTCCTGGGTTCGATTCCCGGGTCGGGCAAAGTGTTATTGAGTGTTTGGAAGTTGGCGGTGTGATACCCCCGTGCCTCGCGCGCACGTGGCGCCGTTGGTGCTGCGCCTGATAGAGAGAGGCGAGTGTCGGAGTGCCGTCCCGCTGGACTATGAGAGTGAGGGAAGAGGGAGTGCACCTGTGTCTGAGTGCCCTCCTGCCGGACTATGAGAGTGAGGGAAGAGGGAGTGCACCTGTGTCTGAGTGCCCTCCTGCCGGACTATGAGAGTGAGGGAAGAGGGAGTGCACCTGTGTCTGAGTGCCCTCCTGCCGGACTATGAGAGTGAGGGAAGAGGGAGTGCACCTGTGTCGGAGTGCCGTCCCGCCGGACTATGAGAGTGAGGGAAGAGGGAGTGCACCTGTGTCGGAGTGCCGTCCCGCCGGACTATGAGAGTGAGGGAAGAGGGAGTGCACCTGTGTCTGAGTGCCCTCCTGCCGGACTATGAGAGTGAGGGAAGAGGGAGTGCACCTGTGTCGGAGTGCCCTCCTGCCGGACTATGAGAGTGAGGGAAGAGGGAGTGCACCTGTGTCGGAGTGCCGTCCTGCCGGACTATGAGAGTGAGGGAAGAGGGAGTGCACCTGTGTCGGAGTGCCGTCCCGCCGGACTATGAGTGAGGGAAGAGGGAGTGCACCTGTGTCTGAGTGCCCTCCTGCCGGACTATGAGAGTGAGGGAAGAGGGAGTGCACCTGTGTCGGAGTGCCGTCCCGCCGGACTATGAGAGTGAGGGAAGAGGGAGTGCACCTGTGTCGGAGTGCCGTCCCGCCGGACTATGAGAGTGAGGGAAGAGGGAGTGCACCTGTGTCGGAGTGCCGTCCCGCCGGACTATGAGTGAGGGAAGAGGGAGTGCACCTGTGTCTGAGTGCCGTCCCGCCGGACTATGAGAGTGAGGGAAGAGAGAGTGCACCTGTGTCTGAGTGCCCTCCTGCCGGACTATGACAGTGAGGGAAGAGGGAGTGCACCTGTGTCGGAGTGCCGTCCCACCGGACTATGAGAGTGAGGGAAGAGGGAGTGCACCTGTGTCTGAGTGCCGTCCCGCCGGACTATGAGAGTGAGGGAAGAGGGAGTGCACCTGTGTCCGAGTGCCCTCCTGCCGGACTATGACAGTGAGGGAAGAGGGAGTGCACCTGTGTCGGAGTGCCGTCCCGCCGGACTATGAGAGTGAGGAAAGAGGGAGTGCACCTGTGTCTGCGCGCACACGCCTGCACTATAACATCTCCCGCGCCGAAGGCTAGTCGCCGTGTTGAGATTGGCCGCCGTGGCCGAAATACGGTCTGAAGGACTTTACCATTTCACGCCTAAACCACTGAACGGATTTCGATAAAATATCGGATTTTGATAAAGGGAAGGAGATAAATGGCATCATGGGGAAGGACATAGGTTACTTTTTGTCCCGACAGCGTGTTTTCATGGGATAATTTGCTTCAACCACGCGGTCGACGGCGCGAGCAGAAGCTAGTAGAACATACTCGTAATTTTATTGATTTGATTTGATTGAACTTACCTTCAACCACGGAACTCTTTCTACTATCGCCGTCCTTTCTCCTCTTATTGCCAGCGGCACCTAAAACAAGCAAGCGAAATAATGCAAATGATATATAAATAGACAAGCGAGCTTTTAATAATATACATTTGTTTGTAAGAAGCATTTTTGAATAATAATAACGAACATTTGTTTGTAAGAAGCTTTTCAAATACAACAGTAATATACATTTGGTTATCTCTGGGCTCGTGGCTAAGTTATAACACCCGCTCGGGCTTCAACGCTTGCCGAGGTCGGTCCGTGGATGGGTGACCATGATCTATTACATAACGAGACCCCTCCCTCCGTGTCTGGGAAATCACGTTAAACTGTTGGTTTCCCTGCTACCCGGTTACCCGGCTCTCATTCGTAGACTTTTGGCAGTCGATAAGAGTATTCAGAAGCCCAAAAGTCTGACAACCAGTCTTACCAAAGGGTATCGTATGACCCAGTAACTGGGTTGTGGAGGTCAGATAGGTAGTCGCTCCATGTAAAATACCTACTGGTATTCAGCTGCATCCGGTTAGACTGGAAGCCGACCCCAAAATACTTTGGAAAAGGCTAGGCAGATGATGATGCTGGAGGTCTTTATCTCGGCCTTGCATTGTTAAGAGGCCGGCGGAGCATGCATAGTTTATACAAACGCAATTCCAAAATAATTTGTAAATCAAACATATTCTTAAGGTAGTGTGTATTTATTCCGATTGGATTACAGAATATCTAGGTTCCCAAATATACAAAGTGTTAAAAAAATAACCTTAAAAACTTTAAGAGGTGCTTTAGACCATCGAACTGAACAACTTTCACTATGGGACCAACTCTGAAATCACGAAAAAGAAATCAGCTGGTTCATACAAAAGTTCAATACCTACTTGACCAAAATGTATGAAACTGTTAAGAATATGTTTGATTTACAAATTATTTTGGTATTACGTTTGTATGAACTACACATTAGCATGCGTAGTTCGCCGACCCCTTAAAGCATATAGATACAGTATAACAGTAAACAACCAATTTTTATTAAAACACGTACCTTCGCTAGTGATATCCTGCCCGAACTCAGCCCCGATGACTCCCAGCAGTACAACCGCGGTGGTCTGCTTGCGCTTGAGTTCGGCTAATGACGACGGCTTGCGGATAATCTCTTCTTCCTCTTCTTCAAATTCTTCTTCTTGCTGTAAGAATGGAAGAAGGGGGATTATAAATTATTTGATTGTTGAAAGGTTGTGTTGCCAGAAAAAAAACACGTTGCATTTTTTAGTAAGTATTTTAAAATATCAGTTTTTTATGTACTCAAACTGCGTTTGTAGCATCTACAAAGCCACATGCGAATAACGCGTCATACTGACGTCACGCAAATCCTGCATCTCGCAAGCAGAGTTTACCGCGCAACTAGCATATATACAACGACCTGATCACCTGACATAAACTTCAAACTGTTGGTTTCCCTGCTACCCGGTTACCCGGCTCTCATTCGTAGACCTTTGACAGTCGTTACGGGTAGTCCGAAACCCAAAAAGTCTAACAACCAGTCTTAACAAGGGGTATTGTATTAATTACCACGGAGTTGTGTTCCGTGTGTATTACCCAGTAACTGGGTTGTGGAGATGAGATAGGCAGGTAGGTAGGATAGGTTAGAGTGGAAGCCAACCCCAACATAGTTGGGAAAAGGCTAGGCAGATGATGATGATGACATGGAAATGCTCGAGAAAATACTCTAGTACCTTTATAGGCTGATTATTTATTATGTTTTTAATTATACGTACGACTTGTTGCACTTTCTCAGCGGGTTCTTTGTGCGCGGCGTGCGGGTTGATACTCTCCGTGTGAGTGTACAGAGGCAGGAACTGTGCCCAGTTGTCCACCAGAGTCTTACGTCCTTTTGGTCCGAGCCTGTTGAGAGGAATATTGTCAATTAGATTAATATCAATTGGAATTGACTAGAAATATGTTTGAAACAATACGCAGCAAACGACATAAAATGAAATGCACAACTTTTAATGCCTTTGTAGCGGTATCTACAATGCCACATGCGAACAACGCGTCATACTGACGTCACGCAAATCCTAAATAATAATCGTATCTCTACGTTGACGTCGTGGTGGGGCTTGCGCGCTCCGAACTCTGGGCCTGTGCCGGAAGAGTTTACTTTCCGGAATGGGTCTAAGGTGAGGAGCCAGACCAAGAGAGATACAGAAACCCGCAGGGCAGCATGTGGCGAGCTGTTGGGCAGTAGCGACCCCACGGACCCTATCTCCCGGGAGAAGTCTTGTTCCTTACCTCTGGCTTGCCTTTATTGGCCGGCTGGAGTGAAAAATGACGAGGAACAGAGCTCCCACCTCATTCTTGCCTTTATTGGCCGGCTTGAGTGGAGATTCGCAAGAGCAAACGTGCTCGGAGGAAGGAAGTATTCCAGTAAGATGCTGGTAGGGATCTTGACCGTACTTCCGGGATTGTCCTGATAGCCGTGGAATACCTCTCCACTCCTCATAAGCACCTCAGGACATGTTGCCCCCTTTTCGCTACGTCACTATGTGCTAGCGACCGTTTCCGGGGGCCCATTATTGAGTGTGCAAGTCACCCCCTGCCATTTTATACGTGTATATATAAAACATTGATCAGGCAGGGGTCATAGTTCTTCCATAGTTCTTGGTAACCAGTCCACTTCAGCCACCCAAACCCATAGTCCAACTTTTTATTTTTCCATATCCTACAATAGTCCTACACCAACCGGGGGTTATCCTTGGGTGCACTTGCATAGTGCATACAGGGATAATCGTCGGATGGTGCCGCATTTCATTAAAATTTCCTAAGGGGCCTCTGCGAGTTGGCTTCGGCCCCTCGTACGCCTTCCAAAGGACCGGGACCCCATGATCTCGAGATATGTAAAATCATAAAAAAATAATAATAATATGTTTATTCCAAAATTATAAGGTATGATAATTAGTACAGTTTTGCTTAAATAAAATTATATTGCTAAGACTTACGTGCCTGAACTAGGTAATCCTGTGTTTCAGGCGAGATGAGCTAAAATAGTCTTTTAAAATTAATAAATAATCAAAAGTTGACAATAGACAAATAATTATATAATAACTCTTAGTTTCTAAAGATAATTATTTAACTTAAGTGAAGTTTGTATACCTACATTTACTTTAACACAGTTAGTAAATTTTCTGTTTCTTCATATGACATACTTTGGAGAGCATCCTTGAGTATTTTCTTACAATGTGTATAGTTCACAGAATAAATGCTTGTTTTCGAATTTAGTCTATTGTATAGGAGAGGTCCGAGGTACAGGTAAAATTTGGATATAAAAGCATGTTTTGTTGAAATTTGGGGACAGACTATATCTTTACGTCTTTTATTAATATATCTAGTGCTGTAGGGTAGAGCTTTGTGTTGTTTTAATACAATTCCCATAATAAATAGCTGTCGAACTGTTAATACTTCACAAGATTTGTACAGGAGGATAGTAGGAAAAAGGAAAGGGCGGAAAGTAGACACTTTGAGAATTGCCCTCTGAGCTCTCTCGATGGTTAGTAACATTGTTTTACCCGCTCCACCCCATGTGGTAATACAGTACGTTAAAATCGATTGACATAGAGCAAAGTAAACTTGTCTAACTATTTTTGGGTCAGCAATACAGCGTAACTTTTTAAAAACAAATATCAACTTGCGAATTCTACTATTTAAAGCTTCTATATGTTGTTTAAACGAAAGTGTTTCATCTATTATAACACCAAGGTATTTTGTTGTATTTGCCATTTTAATTTTAGGACAAACACATTGGTTATTTGTGGGGATTGTGCAGCAATGAGCATATAATGTCGAGATAGTGCCAGTTGATGTTTGCTTGCGCATCGAAAACTTAATATAATTTGTCTTGTCTGCATTCCTGCATCTCGCAAGCAGAGTTTACAGCGCAACTAGCATAGATACAACGGCCCGACACGAATCATCGGACAGTTGCTCGCCAGACACAACACCCATCTGGTCGGAGGATCCTCCCTTTTCTATAGAGTATGAGTGAACTTTACACCCTGTTCCTCATACCTGAAGGTTTGAACTTGATTTTCTACAAAAAAAGCCAAAACCAATTAAAGATTTTCATTAGGTATGATGAGCGTTCAGGGTACACGCTATGTGATCTAGTGGACACTTCTGGTAATGCCACGTTTGAGATGACACTATAATTTAGATTGCTATCGAGCATGCTAAGATGACATACTTACGGTTCCTTCGCAATAATTTAAAATCTTAAAGTCTATTCAAACTTACGGATCAAATTAATATTATTTCAAGTTAAACAAACATCAACTTTACTTTAATGGTAATTAAGTTGCCGAGTGACTAGCACTATTGAAAAAGTTGTAGAAAATGTTTGAAGTTGTAGTGTAAACTGAACTTTAGGGTGTAGAATTTAAAGTTATTTTTCCATAAACTTATATTTGTTTACATTTTTGGCAAAGAAATCGCGAATGCAGATTAAATTGCAGGTGCGTTCCCATCTCATTCCAGAGGCAAAGCTGAATTTTCTCGTGTGCCACTAATCACACTGGCACTCATAACCTTCTTTGATGTTATTTCATTTAACTAACCTGCCAAGTTCAGCGAGCAGCAACGCTTGCGCAGCCTCGCGCACTTCCAAACAGTGATGTTGCCAGCGACGAGCCAGCATCTCTACTTGAGGGCGCTTAAAACTCTTGGCTCCTGAAAAATAAGAAGGAAATATAATGACTGAAATATGGATGGAAATATTATGGTGTAATTGGCTCGTTGGTCTAATGGCCATAAGTGGTCACAGGTCACAGGTAGGTCAGTGTTTTTACAATAAAAATTGTCCTTTAATTATTAGTTTTATTTAATTATTAGTCATTTATTTTGCTCGGACGCTCCCTCTTTGTTCAGATGTACCAGAGCCTGTCATTTGTAACTTTGACGTTTAAAAAACCGGCCAAGTGCGAGTCGGACTCGCAAACGAAGGGTTCCGTACCACCGTACAATATTTAACACTACATCATTGATATATAAAAATCAATGCACTAAATATTTATAAAGATCACGTTTGTTGTATGGGAGCCCCCCTTAATTTATTTTAATTTAATTATTTATTTTTAAAGTGAATTCTGTAAATATTTCAAGCGTCTACCTGTTACCACGGCAAAAAAATCACGTCTGTTGTATGGAAGCCCCCTTAAATATTTATTTTATTCTGTTTTTAGTATTTGTTGTTATAGCGGCAGAAATACAATATCTGTGAAAATTTCAACTGTCTAGCTAACACGGTTCATGAGATACAGCCTGGTGACAGACAGACAGACAGACGGACAGTGGAGTCTTAGTAACAGGGTTCCGTTTTTACCCTTTGGGTACGGAACCCTGTTACTAAGACTCCATTGCTAATTTTAGCTTCAACAAACTATTCTAATCTAAACTAATACAATAAAGAAAAGATTTGTTTTTTTGTATGTTTGTTTCTTACGCTTTCACGCTAAAACGGTTCCACGGAATGGGATGAAATTTAGCGCATGGGTAGACCATGAGCGGGATTAGGACATAGAATACCTTTTATCCCGATATTTTCACAGGAACGAGACTTAAGAGGGTGAAACCGCGGGGCGCAGCATGTTAAGAATAAAATGTTTGTGTGTGTGTGTAATTTGCCTGTACCAACCTGCAGCAACCACCTTATCAGGCAACAGAACACAATGCAGCGTCGCCAACAGTGACCAACCCTGCTTGATATGAGCCTGCTGAGCCGCCAGCTGTTCCTCTCTCTCCTCGTCTGCTGCCCAGGATGAAGAGCTCCTGGTAGACGGTCTGGGAAGAATAGGAAATGACGTCCCGGAAGGGTAGGTTATTGTTCTCTTACGTAAATACATGAAGAAGTTTATACTTCGGTAACTTGTACAGTCAATGGTAGGACTAGTAACACTTGAACTACAAAAATGGTCCTTAATGCTATACAATAGCGGCAACGTTAATGTCGAATTTTTGCAAGGGAAAGGCGGTCGACTGTACGCCCGACGAAAGAATCATCATCATTATTTTAGTCAAAAGACGTCCACAGGTCTCCCTCAAACATCGCCACAGCGATCGGTTTTGTGCATCTCGCATCGAGCGGATTCCTGCGGCCTTCACAAGGTCGTCGGTCCACCTTGTGGGAGGCCTTCCAACGCTACGTCTTCCGGTACGCGGTCGCCACTCCAGAACCTTTCGGCCCCATCGGACATCCGTTCTGCCAGTTATGTACCCGGCCTACTGCCACTTAAGTTTGGCAAGTCTTCGGGCCATGTCGGTTCCCTTGGTACGGGTCCCTTCGACGAAAAATAAAACTGAATTTTTTTCATAACATTTTAGATATTTTTGTGATGATTGGTTATCGAAGAATACTAATGGATTCAACGTCCAGAGTGGAGTAGATTTTTCACCTATCACATCATCATACAATTACACATGTGCTATCACTATGGTATCATCATCACCTGTGCAGGCGCCTGATGACCTCCTGCTCGGGCACGAAGCTCGCGTTGCTCATTGACATGAGGGTGTTGGCGAGGGCTACGATGGAGAGTAGGTGGTTGGTTGTTAAAGTTGTGCTGAGCTCCCAGTGGAGTTTTGATGAGAAGAGTCTGGAAGCAAAGTAAATTAGGTAATTAGGTTTGAAATAATGTTGCTGTTGTATATGTTTAGTATACCTACCGAATATCGTTGGCTTATAGAGCAGAAAATCATTGCTATAACGCAGTAAGCTAGCGTGCATGCCAACTGCTTATTTCAGCTTATATAAACAGCATAATGATAGGAAATATATGAATAACAGTTGAGATATTTTCAAGCTTTTGAAAAATATCTAAATATTTTTATTGCAACTTATATATTAAATTGGAAAAGTCTTTTCTCGGATCCACTTTCATTAAAGCAGACTGTTATTTCAAGGCTTCGTAAATAGGGCCGAAGCCTGCCGGGGTAGCGGGATCGTCCGAAAGGGTTACCGCTGCCCCGGAACATAAAGGGCTTAGGAAGAAACACGGGTGGGTTTTAGTCAGTAAGTCTGACACTCCCTTCCGCTCCACCCAGAGCGGGAGGAGTCATTAGATGATTTCCCATCCAAAAAAAAGGCTCCGTAAATCCTTTTTTTTTTAAATTAGATTGACGGTAGCCGTTCCTTATAAATTACTCATGGTATGTTTCGTATTTGACGACAAATACAAGACAGTTGCTCATACCACTTCTCTATCCATATCTTAAAAGTCTAATGACAATCCCTTACCTGGTCAACTTCTCCTGTCTCAACAGTTCCGGTGGCAGATCCGAGGTGATCAGCAATGGGTCATCAGGGACCGAGGCACAGGCGGCCGACCAGCTTCCCAGCCAGGTGGGCAGCTGTACTGCCATATGACCGTGACGGGAGACAACGCCGAAGCAGATTGGCACCTGTCGGAGAGAAAGGCGATGAATATGTACCTTGTCAAGCAAAGAAAATTATTAAAAGACCTCGTTTATGACCCGCTCCGGAGCAGTGGTGGCCCAGTGGTAACGGACTTACGAGTTGTAAGTCGTAGGTTAGTGTAGTAAAGTCCTCCAAGTCGTATTTCGGCCACGGCGGCCAATCTCAACGGAGACTAGCCTTCGGCGCGGGAGATATTATAATGTATAAGTCTGCGCGCAGACACAGGTGCACTCCCTCTTCTAGCTAGTTAACTTGTATAAATCGATAGCTGCCATCAATGCAAACAGAAAACATTATTAGATCAAACCCCGTAAAGAGACACGTCTCCGAGATATTAACTTTCAAAGTCGATCGCGTGGCATCCATATTTTTGAAGTGAAAACTTCTTTAGCGACGTTGTACACTTTTTTTGTAATGGATAAAAAATGTTAAACTCGCGTCAGGACACGTGACCTGATCGAAAATTCGTAAGACGGATGGAGAGTAGACAGCCGGCGCGGCGTAGGAGTATCCCCCTGTCTTTCTACGGCGCGGCGAAAATGTATAACCGACACCGCTTCGGATGTGTTCGGCTGTCCTCGAGATGTACTCGGTTTTAATGTATATCCGATATGTCAGTGAATGATGGCAAAGTATTCTGTTTGTGTTTTGTTTTCACTTCTGTCGGCACTCCCGGAGTGCCACTGTTTTTTTTTCATAAGTATATCTTGTTGCATAGATATTTGATTATTTTAAAAATCAAGATGGCGGACAGGCAGGTATGCCACGGATCTTCAAAGCCCTTTTATTACTTAAATTACAACATCAACTCCTGGTGGCCTACCATGATCTAATTAAAAACGATTAAAAAACAAGACATTTAAGTTTAGGTTCCTAAACTGCATCGCTTGAGCTGCTCTATGGACATCATGGTACCAAACAAGTATGAATAAAACCAAAACTTGCGACTCAGTTTGGGACAATCGCTGTCAGCAGATGGCACGGCCTAAACTGAATCGTTAAAGTGACGTCATGGTACGAATTAGAAGAACAGTTCAGTTTAGGTCCTAAAATGGATCGCGTTAAGAGCTCGTGGTAGGCCTCCTGTACCGTTGGATGCGGGTGCATACAACTGATGTTGGTGACGTATCGAACCACAAAGATTTGCGTACGTTACATTGCGTGCTACCAAAACTAAATAAATAAAACAAATCACCTTCTAGAAACTGGTCCAAACTTACCATAGGCCTCAAAAGTCCCAGCTTCGACTCACAGACCCTATCAAGGTCTGGATCCAGTCCCCAGGCGTGGAGCAGTGATATCAGGATCTGTGCTATCTCCATGGTGTGAGGGGGCTCTGCCAGCGACATGTCGCGAGGTCTCGGGCGCTTGCCTTGGGTCGCTTCATCTGTAACAATAGGAGAAGATGGTAAGTGGAATTTTTGGTGATATGTCTATTTTATTTCTTGGTACCTTTAATCATGGAAGATGTCTGGCGAGAATATTTTATTATTTATAACTAAACAAGGAATGGAGAAGTTAACAACAGCAATAAATATAAAAAATGCATAATAGTGTGGACTGCCAGCTGACCAGCAATGATGTAGGTGTGGTTTGTGTGTGTGTTTTCTCCTGTAGGTGTGGTGTGTGTGTGTTTTGACATGCAGGTGTGGGTGTGTGTGTTTTGTGATGTAGGTGTGATGTTAGTGTGTTTTGTGATGTAGGTGTGGCATGTGTGTGTTTTGTAATGTAGGTGTGGTGGGTGTGTGTTTCGTCATGTAGGTGTGATGGGTGTGTGTTTTGTCATGTAGGTGTGATGTTAGTGTGTTTTGTAATGTAGATGTGATGTTAGTGTGTTTTGTGATGTAGGTGTGGTGTGTGTGTTTGGCTCTTTCACTCATATTTGTGTGACAGTCACTTTCTAAAATTCTATATTATACCATATTTATTACACGGTTCCGTACATAATTCGATTTCTTTAGAAATAAGCACCACCACCTATATAGGATTTTTTCTGTTCTTTTCTTCTTGTGTAATATATGTGCACAGACACCAGCACATCAAGCTATCCGAAAGCGTCAAATTTTTGCCCAATCAACCATGCACCTAATGCCTTAGCGATAAAGTTGAAAATCTATTAAAGAAATTTGACAGATTATAGTAGCTTGATGTGCGGCGTCCGTACATAAATGATTAAATAATTGCAATAGGTGATCCTTTTTAACGTCGAAATTAATTGCCTAGTATGTGTCAAGCTTGATGTGTACGTACATAGATAATTATATCTACAGTCTAAGCTATTTTTAATTGGATATAGATAATGTTATAATCACTGAAGAATGTAGGCAAGTTAACTTTATAGTATTTTAATTGAGCTATCCGTCACCGACCTTGCTACGAGTAGCATTCGAGAAATGAGGAACATGTATTGTTCAATGCATTTTTGGTTTGAATATGAAATGAAACACTGACAACGCAAAACCTCTTGCCAGTTGATTTAATATCCTGCACCCCTTATCGGAGGGGTAATTGCGTAACACACTATCAGTAGCAATAGCTTTCATTTTGACAGTTCAACAACATTCATTGCGTTATTTACGTTGTCGACAGACAGAATTTTTCGAACTTATGAAGCGATGGATTAGCAATATATTCTTCAAAATTATTCAGATTCTGAATGAGATGATAGTGTGTTACGCAATTAGGCTGACGGTTCGTAGATTTTTGACAGTCTTTAAGGATATAGGTAGTCAGAAGCCTGAACGTCTGAAAACCAGTCTTACCAAGGGGTGTCGTGTTATCTAGTGATTGAGTTGAAAATTATGGCCAGAGATCGCACAAAAGACAGGGAGGTTTGGAAGAAAAAAGGGGCCTCCCCCTTTGCCCAGCAGTGGGACACAAAAAAGAACTGCCTATAATACTGGGACACAGGCCTCTCTGTGAGAGGAAGTGGGCCATGATCCACCACGCGGGCCCAGTTAGATCTTTCTCCATAATGTAAGACAATAGTTCAAGTTTCTCTTCACAGATGGCGCCACCGTCTTATTCCGCACTATACTCGATATTTCCGCAATAACCTGACATCGTGAGTACGTTAGTATGTCACAACCGCACGGCAGGTAGTAGGTTCGGTTCAGAGCAACGCGCCGTGATTCCTACGTCGATGTCGCAAGCAGTATTAATGCCTCCGGTGTCGCGTGCAATGTGTCTTACTGTGATGTTTTATTATTGCGAATGTTTGAGGAATTTGTTTTTCTATAGTAATAGGTTTGGCCCGCGGCTTCGCCAGCGTGGAGGTCGAAAAACAAAACCCAATCAAATAAAAACCTTCTCCATCAAAAAATGTGGTTCAAAATTAACCCAACCAACTTTAAGAGGTGCTTTAGACCATCGAATTGAACAGCTTTCACTATGGGACCAACTCTGAAATCACGAAAAAAATCAGCTATTTCATATATTTTAGTTGGTTTTGAGCTTTTGTATGAAACAGCTGATTTTTTTTTCGTGATTTCAGAGTTGGTCCCATAGTGAAAGTTGTTCAGTACAAAACGTACAATGCACGTTTAAGTTAAAATCGACTCCCTATTCAAACTTACACCAAAAACCAACGAGTTAAATTTAGCAGTAAATCTATGATTGATTTACTGCGCCATTTTCCTTTTAAGATTGGACCGCTGGCAAAGTTGCTCAACTTCGTAGATTGGTCGGACTGCAAAGTAGCTCTACTTCACTATTAATAACTATAATTAAAATGTTGTAAAGTCCAAATAGTTTCTGGTTATTTCACGATCGTGATTTAATGATAACCAACTTCCGCTTCCTTGATCCATTTGAAGTTGAAACGCAAATATGTTTTTACTAAGTTGCGTTTTCAACTACCTGGGTCTACTGGTCGCAAGCGTTAGGGGGTGTCCATTAATAACGTGAGGTGATTTTGACGATTTTTGGACCCCCTCTCCCATGTTATTGAGATATCGTGAGATTTGGCTCGACCCCTCTACCCTCCTTCTAAGCTCACGTGATATTGTTCAAAATGCGTATTTTAAGTGTAAATACGTTAATCTATGCTTCATTGCGTTGGATACATTAAAAAAAAAAAATTGTGTAATTATTTCTATTTAAGACTAAGTAGCTAAGACTCAGCTCAACACAGTTTTCTCGCAATTTTACACTGTTTCTTGCGGAATAAAAATTACGTGATACTTTCCAGGACCCCCCATCTCTCCCACGTGAGATTGGGTGAGAATCGGTTTGACCCCCTCCCCCCCCTTTACTTTGTGTAAATTATTTCATCACCACTACTCTCAAAACGGTGAAGGAAAACATCGTGAGGAAACCGGCATGTCCTAGAACCAAAAATTCGAAGACATGTGACATCTGCCAATCCGCACTGGGCCCGCGTGGTGGATTACGGCCCACTCCCTCTCACTGAGAGGAGGCCTGTGTCCCAGCAGTGGGAACATTATAGGCTGATGATGATGATGATGATGGCAACAGGCTCGCACCCTACTACATGGGACTTTAACATAACTGGCGAAATGTGGGTGTAAGTACCGTAAAATGGGGTTACATTGATCAATTTTGATCAATTTTAAAATTCGAGGTTGAATATTTCTGTACTAAGAAGGCTGAAAAATTTACAAAAATAAATGTAACATCGGTTTTATGGGTTATATATGTTTACATTAAAAGTAATATTTTTGGACACTCCTTTATGAGAAAAAAAAAATTATAATCATCGTGATCAACTTCATACTGCATCGGGGATACTTTGATCGCACTAGTTTTTGGTACGTATTTTGATAGTAACCCCAAAAAACAAATTAACTTGTTTTTATTAATTTTAATGTAAACAAAAATATTACTTTTAATGTAAACATTTATATAACCCATAAAACCGATGTTACATTTATTTTTGTAAATTTTTCAGCCTTCTTAGTACAGAAATATTCAACCTCGAATTTTAAAATTGATCAAAATTGATCAATGTAACCCCATTTTACCGTACTATATAAGGTGTTAAAAAATTAACCTTACAAACTTTAAGAGGTGCTTTAGACCATCTAACTGAACAACTTTCACTATGGGACCAACTCTAAAATCACGAAAAAAAATCCGTGCAGCTTTCCACGGCTGAACGCATCTCATACAAAATCGTTGTTTTCTATGGACTGAAGCTGAACAGAGCTGAATAAGTCTGCTCAACAACGTAAATAGCGGAATGAATGTTGTTGAACTGTCAAAATGAAACACGTTGCTACTGATAGTGTGTTACGTAATTACCCCGCGGTTACGGGTTTCACCAGGTAGATATTTCTACCAAATTCCGACTCTAACATCCACTCCTGCCAGCCCCAACGAGACAAAGCGTAACAATACACGAATTCAGACCAATAACTCGGTTATGTAAGGACGGATAGTTATGCTATCCTTGGCCCGCTCCACGCCGCGCCGGTCTGGTACAGCCGGTACGGAGGTCGCGTTACGCATACATACATACATTTGCTGGCGTCACGGTCTGACGGGGGAGGAATTCCAAATATGCATGATTTTGATTGTGTATAGGTATATAGATGGAATATGCTTTATTGGATGAGAGTTGCCGAAAATCGAGTTGAATGGCGTGCAATAGGAGAGGCCTATGTCCAGCAGTGGACTGCTATAGGCTGATGATGATGATGATGCTTTATTGTACAGCAAAATTTAACAAAGCACAATTAAGTGCAAACGCCAGCACATCAAGCTACCCGAAACTGACAAATTTTCCCAATCAACTTTGAACCTTATACTTCAACGATAAAGTTTAAAATGTAATTTGATTTCTTTAGAAATAAGCACCACCACCTATATAGGATTTTTTCTGTTCTTTTCTTCTTGTGTCTTTGTGTAATATATGTGTACAGACACCAGCACATCAAGCTACCCGAAACTGACAAATTTTCCCAATCAACTTTGAACCTTATGCTTTAGCGATAAAGTTGAAAATCTATTAAAGAAATTTGACAAATTGTAGTAGCTTGATGTGCTGGCGTCTGTACATAATTCATTATCATCATTCTCCTGCCCTTAGTTAGCCTATATTGGTCCCACTTCTGGGCAAAGACCTCCCGTTTTCCTTCCAAGCCTCCCTGTCTTGTGAGGTCACTGGCCATGCTGGCCCTGCAAACGTTATCAGATCGTCACACTTCGCCGTGGTTTACCTCGGCGATGTCCTCCCTCAGGCGTCCAGTGAGTGACGATCTTTGCCCATCCATGTTATATCGGCAATAGAAAATACATACTGTAATTTTAACTGTCTACCTAATACGGTTCATGAGATAAAGCCCGCTGACAGACAGACGGACTGACGGACGGACAGCGGAGGCGGAGGCTTAGTAAAAGAGTTCCGTTGGCACAGTTTTGAATATGGAACCCTAAGAAAAAGGACACGCAGTTTGCTAGGTTTATGAAATGTACATAATATACAAGTTTTTGGTCCAAAATAAATTATTTCTTTATTTTGTTTCAAAATTGCGCTTTGTATAAGAATTTTATTATCGACAGCACGACGTGAATCACACATAGATATCTCTTTCTACAGGGTTATTGGAAAAACATCAACAACCTCTTAAGAGGTCATTGTACTCATCATTATGAACAACTTTTACTACGGGACCAAACCAGAAATCGCGCAAAATAAATCAGCTGTTCCCTACATTTTTACGAGTTAAAATACGAACATAAACGTAGAGAACAGCTGATTTTTTTTCGCGATTTCAGGTTTGGTCCCATAGTAAAAGTTGTTCATAATGATGAGTGCAATGACCTCTTAAGAAGTTGTTAATGTTTTTCCAATAACCCTGTATATCTGAATCTGTACTAAATTGAACTGTTCAAAATCCGAGAGGTATTATATTGTAACTGCCTATAGAACACACACACACACAGTTACAATAGATAGCAATAATTTATGTACACTGAAGGCTAAGCATTACCTGGGCTGGGCTAGACAGGTAAAAAAAAGATTGCAGAAGGCTTACTTGTAACAATTTGGAGTCTATTTCGGCGAGTCCTACGTAAGTACGTATAAAAATGCAATTGTAGAAACAATGCGGACATACAAACATACATACGGGTCGAATACAGAACCTCCTTTTTTGAAGTCGATTAAAAAATGAACAAAAATGAAGAGTCAAAAGAGGTCAACAGCGGCCCGTTCAGCAAAAAAAAAAAATTAGGTAACGTAAAAGTTAACTGAAAAGTTAAAAACAGCTGTTTAATACAAATGTTAAATACTTTTTTTTTTTTTTTTTTGTTGCGCGGTGGAAATCCTCATGGACTTCCTCCGTCGTGGGTGGGACAGAGGGGCATGCCGGACTCTTACCGGCTAAAACCACCGCGGTGTTCCACCTCTACCTATGGCCGGGGGTGCGTTGACCAAAATGTATGAAACAGTTGTTTTTTTTTCGTGATTTCAGAGTTGGTCCCATAGTGAAAGTTGTTCAGTTCGATGGTCTAAAGCATCTCTTAAAGTTTCTAAGGTTAATTTTTTAACACTTTGTATATAGGTACATATCTTCTGCAGGTTCCAGTTTTTAATCTCAAATGGACCTTCTCCATCAAACTGCTCAGTATCTAGACACAATCTAGCCCTGTCTAAGTGATCTGACGGCGGTCTGCCTACATAATTATTTTGTCACGGTGTATATTTTACAAAATAAAGGATATTGAGGCTCGTGGAATAACTAGGTTCGTTTCATGGTCGATGGAAGGTAGGTAGCGGGTATAAACCTAGTCCACAGTCGAGGTTATAACTGGAGTGTGGGCTCTATATCAAGAGAAAATTAGCTTGAACCATATGGGCTGTAGGCTATAAGAACCACTGTTTGGGTGCCATTGAATGCAAGGCGATATTTTATTTATTTTTATTTTATTTTATTTATTTGGTCTACCAACAATTGTTTACACTAATCTACAAGCAAAATTAGAACATGCGTTTATACTCTACACAGTGCAACAATTACTTATAGGTAAACACCACATGAACGAAAAGAAAACCATAGTAAGTTATTACATTAGTTGTAAGCTACATATTGTACAAGTAAACTCAGTAAAACAAATAACTCAATATTAGTAACATAATATGCTAAGAATTAAAAGCATAATTTCTTTAAAAAGTTGCGTATGCACAGACTTTTACAACAACAACAACATTTCAGAAATTTACATTTTTGCTTATTGAGAGAATCTCGCGGTAGACCAAGACGAAGATGGAGGGACTAATTTGACTCCTACCAAAAGGACTGGCCCGCAATAAGGTCAGAAGTACGTGGAAAAAGGAGAAAGAGAGGTATTTGACCAGCAGAGGGAATTGTCCCACAACGCCGAGTGGGAATTGTCCCACTGCGCCCCGTGGGAATTGTCCCAGTGGTTTCTATCGCGCTTATACCGCTTTTCTAGAAAACCGTAAGCTGGTAGAATACACCTTTTTATTTTTATTGTGACACAATCTATATCTCTCATTCCATGATTCACGCACTGCATTATAAAGCTTCTAAAATTCCCACATAACCCAATACGTCATAAAGAAACTATATTGAAATGATAACAGAATGCGTGGGCGCACCTTGACATTTAGCGTAACAGGTTTATACGCTTACGGTTACGCGCATGCGTGCTCTCACGTCATCAACAGCTGACGCGAACCACATATTTTTACAAAGTAATTTGTGTCTGTGTGAATGACGTGGTATTTCAAGGGCTTGCTTTTTAAAAAGCCAGGTTGTGAGTCCGAAACCTGACAAGTATGAGTCATCATCAGATGAACCTTGTTGGGGTCGGCTTCCAGTCTAACCAGATGCAGCTGAATACCAGTATTTCACATCGAGCGACTGCTTGGTAACACGATACCCCTTGGTAAGTACCTTATGCGACTGGAAATTTAAATTCCTTGAATATAACTGTCATGTCATTTAGGCAAACATCATAAGAATCCTGGATATTCTGGAATTGACACCACGCAGTGCGCAAGCGTGGAGATCAATGCGCTAGTACCCTAAGGTGCCGAGCAAAATAAAAGAAAGTCAGAAAGAACGCTAAGCGAAGACGGGCGATACGATGCGACGGGGTGAGTCGAGGGAACAAGAAATTTAGAAGCTAGTTACATATATCAGACTAAAGACGACACTAGTGATCAGAAGTCGGTCAAGCTAGTCTTATATTTCCATACCTGTACCTATGAAACCTGTAAAACTTTTAAGTCTAGTATTACACGCAAGTAGTCATGCCAGTGATATGCCTTCACTTGACCAGTAAGCAGTCAAGGGATATAGCAAGTTGTCACTTGATCTGAGGGCGGGGAATAGGGAGGAAGGATGCTCGATAGTAGCCGATATCGATATTTTTTTTTTAAGTATTCTGTTATGAAATGTCAAAAGTAGTACAAGAGTTTAGCAGTAGATGATGATAGGCTAGAAGAGAAGGAGTTAGTATCCTAGTGGTTTAAAAAGGATGTAATACAGAGACACGCGTTAAATAATTACAGTTGAAGCAGTATCTGTGCAAGGAAAGTGAACAACATTCAGCCTGATTAAACGCTTTTAGGGTACAAAATAGCATTTGGTATGATTGTAGACTGTATTACATCAAACTAAGGCCGGTATCTGACAGGCAGAATATGATTCATCGATTGTCAAATACAATAGAAGACAAAAGTAGCAATGCAGCTAAAGTCCCGATAAATATCTTTTATATAAACACTAACACTATAAAAAAAACAGTGGCACTTCGGGAGTGCCGACAGAAGTGAAGACAAAACACTAACAGACTTTGCCATCACTCACTGACATCGGAAATACATTAAAACCGAGTACATCACGAGGACAGCCGAACACATCCGAAGCGGTGTCGCTTACAGTAAAAGTGCCGCGAAATCAATGGTTTTTTCCCATCTTAAATAAATAAAACGCGAAGGTTATCAAAAACATCGATACATTTCCCATCCCTAAGAACCAGTGCGGGGCCTTGCACATTAAGAAAGTAGTCGCCACCTACACTGTACCCACACAAATCATATCAGGTGACATTGTGCACCATTATAGCTTTATTAAATTACTTATCCCTTAAAAAGAGTAACTACATTCCTAAAGGAAATCTTTAATTGCCTTTAATCATACCTGCAGTCACAGTTACCTGTAATAATCTTATATCTCTTATTATTCTCAAAATCAAAAGTCATTTATTTAAATTAGGCTGAGATTCAGCACTTTTAGAACGTCAAAATTACATAAGACAGTCCCCCAAAACGCCTGCATTTCAACACTTCCCAGTGCTATAGCTGGGAAGAAGTGGCGCAACAAACTCCTCATATTACCCTGTCGTATAACTAAGGATTGGGATTTTTTGGGATGCATGAAGAAGCCTCCTAGTGTAGCGCAGTTTGTTCCGCCAGTTACTCAACTGAACCGAGCGCTCGGCGCATCCTAGACAATCGCACCCAACACCTTATTTGACTGGTCAATTCTTCCCTTGCGGTGGTAGGGCTAACGCCCGCCTGGTTTGCGACCACCCTCCCACCGGGGTCCGGCGTCAAGCAGCCTGCTGTGTTTCGTCGATGCGAGGGAGTCCCAGTGCCTTAAGCATCTTCTGGGCACGCTCGTTCCATCATCATTCAGCAATAAAAAAAAGGAAATCTTTTTTAGATTCCAAATATTTCGGTGCTCTAACACTGTTCTAGGATTTGCACACACGTAAGGTTCCACATGTAAGACGGAATAACCCTCAAAACTCCGTAGCTTTAACATTAAGGTAAGTGATTACGTGGTCAAGGCATAAACAGTCTGACATTATGACCAAACATAGAATACTTGACTTTAATGTGTAGGTAGGAGTTTAATATACAGTACAATGTCACTGATTCGTAGGTATATGATCTTTAAACGACCACAACTTTCTCAAAACCAGGGTTATGCACTTTTGGCAATGAGACAGGGGACCCTCCAGGGCCCTAGTTCCTCCTTACTTCGAAACCACGAATCACGACATCTGCTATTAACGTACGGCGAACCGCTAAGGCTCCCGGGTGAATTTTTCACTCCTAGTGACGAAGGAACGATCGACGTCACAGATTATATTCTCTATGACAGAATGAACGAAACCGCGCAAAAAAACGCGATGTTGGCGTAGTTTGAACTGTCAAAATACCATGCTTGACAGCCGTACGTGGTTTGCACGTGGTAAGATTACGCGGGGGATAATTATTACCATACAGATTTGGGGCCCTGATGGTACGTGGTTACCGCCACCTGCAGACATCTGCAAGACCACTCCTGTATTGCAGACATCAATGTTTTGATTTAAGAGAGTGTCTATGGAGTTTCTTGCCCGTTCTTCTCCATAGGAACCTACTACGCTTTGGAATGGGCAACTATATTCATCTTTCTAACAGACTAGACTCCTTCATAATTCGAAAGATTGGTTTATTTGAAACAAATGCTTTGTGTTTGTTTTTGGAGAGCAGGGTTTGCACACTGGTAACGGCCGCGACTTACGAGTTGTAGGTCGTGGGTGCTAACCCAAGCAGGCACTTTACTTTGTGTAAATTATTTCATCACCACTGCTCTAAAAACGGTGAAGGAAAACATCGTGAGGAAACCGGCATTTCATAGGACCAAAAAATTCGAAGACGTGACATCTACCAACCCGCACTGGGCCCGCGTGGCAGATTACGGGCCACTCTCTCTCACCGAGAGGAGGCCTGTGTCCCAGCAGTGAGAACGTTATAAACTGATTATGCTTTGAGTTGAGATGCATTGTCATCCCAGAGATGAAGCTGAACTTTCTAATCATCCTCTCATCTACCAAGCTATTCCCTAACTATGTTGATATCGACTTCAAATCATCTACTTTTACAATATTTGTAAATATGTGAGCACCATGTATCTATCACATAATTGATTTACCTGTCATTGCTTTATTTTTAATTCTTTTTACCTTTTGTAGGTAGACTAATTTTATTCTAGGTGCATCGTCTTCACATATAATTATATAATGAATGTATACAAAACCTTGTAAAACATTTTAAACGAGTAACGGTGGAGTTTCTTGCCCATTCTCCTCCATACGAAAACTACCTTTTGGAAGGGGCGACTAGAATCAATTTTGTTTTATTGTAATTTTTGACGTTCAAAAGTGCCTTTAGTGTGCCTATTTGAAATAAATGACTTTGACTTTGCTTCCAGTCCAACCGCATGCAGCTGAATACCAGTAATATACATGGAGCGACGGCAGAAATAAGTATGGCTAGTGTTGTGCAGTTAACCATTACCAACCTTCTTTACTGAGTAATCTTTTTATCACGACACGAGATACGATTCACATCCTTTAACATCCATGAACATGGAATATTCTTAATAATTTCTCAAGTAATTGTAGAACAAGAGAGAGATTGTTGAGTAATCAATTGTCTTAAGAACAATTAAACCAATTGAATAATTAAATAACCTATTTTTAATTTTCAACGCTCTACCGCTAGTGTTGTAGCGATGTATCGATAACCAAAGGTTATCGAGCATCTGTCGTAATCGATTCGCGTCGAGATAATCGCGACCGTAATTGCATGGGAACTAGACATGCAAGGCTCTTTTCGTAGATACCAGATTTTGAAAGGAATAATAATTGGAGGGATCTGTATTATTAAATTGTAAAGTATGACTGGCTATTGTCAGCAAATGAATTGTTTGGTCACTGATTCGATTAATCGATTTGGCATCGATTTCCATGTAACCTAAAATCACACCACGCCAGATTCATAGACGCCTCCGCTTTGGAGAGTAAATGTGGTGCTGTTCCACAAACGATGCGACACTTAATATCATGTCCTGCGTGTCCTGTCAGCTGCATGTTACAGGAACTGATGGGACGCTAGTGATGGCGCCAAACACGTAACCGAATTCTAGGCCGAGTCTATTTAAATTGCCATCGAGATGCTAGGAAGAAGACCACACAACGCCTATATTCTTCTGTGTGTCCATTGTACAACACCTTCTTATTTCGCAAGCTATATAGTTATAGATATGTTACTACAAAAATATTATGTGTTAGGTATATTTGGCTCTATTAGTGGTTGTAATGGCAATCATATCTCTTGGGTTTAGTAGATTTTTATATTTTGTTTATCCTTTTGATAGATTGTTATTTTGTAAATGTGAGGACTTTGTAAGCCTTGTAGCAATTGTTGTACTGTTATATAGGTATATAACTGTATAGTTACTTGGTACTACCTACACTCACCTTTCACAACTTATTTATTTATTTATTTTTATTTTTTACTTATATGATTATCGTCACAATAATTATGATGTGAAGTGAAGATGATCTGTTATTAATAATCATTCTGACCCAAAGATCATACAAGCTATGTGAACATCTATTAATTGCTTACTTTATCAAACGCGTGAGAGTCCCGCGTTCTAATTCACATAGATACGAGGCAATTTGTGAAAATTAAAATAATATTAACACAAGAGCAATTTATGTAGGTTTGCAGCAATCTGGGAATATATGTGACAATGGAGAACCTTGGATTGTGGTCTGATTTTGGTATGTCGTCCGTTTAGATGAGATTATGCAAAAACATACGGTAATATGTCTGACTGATGAATTCAGAGCAGTCACTGATTTTTTTTTAATTTATTTAGTTTTACCAACGTTTGTATTTACTGCAGAAATTACAGGAAGTAACAGAAATTTTACTAAATTGGATTTGAACTAAATCTCTCTCTCTCTCCCTTTGCCTAGCCCATAGAAACGTAAAAACTTATATCTATCGCCTAGCCTTATCTCATTTCATTTGGGGTCGGCACTAAATTCAATTTTAACTAAATGTAACAAACAAGGTAAATAAAAATAAGTAATTATCAATAAATAACTTTATCTAATTAACCAAACACACTTGAATTTATATGTAGCAATGCCACCAGTCTCTTGGGTACAGACGCCAGCACATCAAGCTACCCGAAACTGTCAAATTTTCCCAATCAACATTGAACCTTATGCTTTACAGATAAAGTTGAAAATCAATTAAAGAAATTTGACAGATTGTAGTAGCTTGATGTGCTGGCGACTGTACATTACCAGTCGACAGCAATGCGGAAGAATTTTTTTTCGCCATATTTTAGTTTGTTACTTACTAGTTTAATTAGTTAAGTTAGGATACTATATTTTAATTTTAATGCTTTGATGTTAATTTAGGGCTGATATTTCCATACCCAGATAATTTTGAATTTTTGCCAGTTCACCATACAAAATCTGTCAGACGTCAATTTTATTCCACGAATAAAAATCATCTGTCGATTGATTGATTCCTTAGTATAAGAAATTTATCCAGTGTATATATTATTATTATCTTTAATTTAAATAAACATAATCAAAAATGTTCTCAACCTGTCACAGACAGACATTCCAATTTATATTTGTAAATTAAAGTTAGTGATTGGTTAGTTTTAAGTAACGACTCTAAGTTCCGGCATCTAAATTAACTTATTTTTTACTAGCAGCGCCCCGCGGTTTCACCCGCATAAGTGTCGGTCCCGTGAGAATATCGGGATAAAAAGTATCCTATGTGTTAATCTGATGTATAAGCTATGTTACTGTGAAGTTTCATCAAAATCCGTTCAGTAGTTTTTGCGTGAAAGAGTAACAAACATCCATCCATCCTCACAAACTTTCGCGATTATACGAGTAATATTAGCAGGATTGAAGTCCAGTTTGAATTTTTGGCATTTCAGTAGTATACGGCACTTTAAATTAAATCAATAATAGTAAATATAAATATATCATATCAATAATACCAACCCGCATTGGGCCCGTGTGGTGGATTATTGCCCACGGGCCCACTCCCTCTCACAGAGAGGAGGCCTGTGTCCCAACAGTGGGAACATTATAGGCCGATTATGTATATCAATAATATAGTATAAAATATCAATAGTAATAAATCATATTTTTTTATTTTTACAGAATAGTAGTGCAACTGCTGTAGTATTAAATAACCACCCACAAAAAAAAACTCAAACTTAAACAAAAAAAATTTAATTTTCTTCATCTTCTTAGCGTATCGATGGCAAAAAGTTCAAACATCTTTGGCCCAAGATTCAGCTGCGCGAACTCCGCTCACTGACGCAGTTACAAGTTGATAATGTAATAAAGTAGTATTAATAAATATCATTTAACCGGAACGAGTCGAACAAAAATGTTGTTTGAACTGAATCGGTTCAATAGTTACAGAGAATGCAGCATAAAAACGTCAAGTAAAAAAGTCATCAGACATTCCTCTGCCGACAAATCAGTACCAGGGAACTCCTTGCGTAAATTTAGTAGCAAAGACATTGCCTTGCCATCACATAATATTCCTCATAGCAGGGATCAGGTCAGGGGCCATAACCCTATCGGTAAATCAGTACCAGGGGTTCTACCCCCATTGATGCCGATAATCGGCAAGAGACCAACATAATACCTTTACGATGTAAAAATAATGAAGGAAAACATCGTGCCAAAACCGGCATGTCGTAAAAAAAAACATTTTAAGACAAATGACAACCCGCACTGGGCCAGCGAGGTGGATTACGGCCCACTCTCTCTCACAGAGGAGGCGTTTGTCCCAGCAGTGGGAACATTATAGGCTGAATATACACGGTTGCAGGATATTGGCCAAGAATTCAGCACATGATTTTAGACGTCCTAGCGAAGAGTCGATTTTTCGGCAGTTATAAAAAAAAAAACAGGTCAAATAAGAGTCGGACTCGCGCACCGAGGGTTCCATACTTTGTAGGTACTTTATGGTTTTCAGAATGTTTCCTTTACTTGTGCTACATGACATTGCTTCTTGCCAAATTTCATGATTCTAGGTCAACGGGAATTACCCTATAGGTTTTCATTCAGTCAAAATATGCGGCATAAACTGAACATGAACGCCCGTATCTTTTGATTGCTTTGACTTAGAAGTTTGATTTTTTCACTGCTTCAAGGGATTGCAGCCCTGAGTATTTGATATTAATTTTAACTTGATTACTCCACGCGTTCCTGAGAAAAAGGGTTTTGACAGACGCGACAAACAGACGGACAACGAAGTTATCTTATAAGGGTTCTGTTTTTCTTTTGAGGTAGGGAACCCTAAAAATGGGCTGTTTCACAGAAAAGTCCTATGCGGTCAAAATGTATGGAACAGCATGTAATCGATTAAAATTTTCTGACTTCATGGTTACATTTCACTTCTATGTTTGAGAATTTTAACGAGCATCAAAGTTGTCTTAGGTCACAATTCTTTCCATTAGATTAGATTGCCTGCCAAGTTTTGTAACATTTACTCCAAGTCCAAAAACGAAAAACACAGCTCTTTTTGTAAAAGAGAACTGTACTATGTCTCAACTGTTACCATATTAGAGACTAAGTACTTAATAAGTATGTACTAAGTTACGATACTATCTCAAGTCTCCTAAAATGGTAATTTAAAATAATGGTCTGTATGTGACCGAAATATCTACATTTTTTAGTTGTTTTTTTTTTGTGATATTTTGTTGCCTTGGTATCTGGCAGGTGGGAGGGTCTTCGATGCACACTCCGTTATCATAGATTCAGTACATGATACTCGACCCCCAGCGTTGAAAATATTCGTAGGTTTTTAAAGAAAATTATGCTGTTCCATACATTTCGACATCGAAGCCGCATCAAAGCAAGCAACCATCGAAACCGTGGAGTTTCTTGCCGGTTCTTCTCCATAGGAAACGACCAATTGGAACCGTGCACCCAGCTTCTGACGTTTCATAAGTGCCCATGTCGGTTTATGTGAAATAAAATATTTTGATTTGATTTGATTTGTAGGTATTGCACTTTTGTAGGAAACAGCAATTGTTTTTTGCCAGAATCTTGTACTAAATGAATCAGGGGCTTGTGGCTAAGTAATAACAGCCGCACGGGTCGATCGATCGGTCCGTGGATGGGTGACCATCTTTCCCCGAGACCCCTTCGTGCCTCGGAAAGCCGTTGGTCCCGGCTGTCATTCGTGGATCTTTGGCAGTCGTTACGGGTCGTCACTAGCCCGAAAGTCTGACAACCAGTCTTAGCAAGGCGTATCGTATTATCCAGTAACTGGGTTATGGAGGTCAGATAGGCAGTCGCTCCATATAAAATACTGGTATTCAGCTGCATCCGGTTAGACTGGAAGCCGACCCCAACATAGTTGGGAAAAGGCAGGCAGATGATGACTCTTGTACTAAATGAATACGTTGCGCGTCGATATTCCTGCCATCCTGTATAATTAGCGCACATGTTATCATTGTTAAGATTTGTGTAATGATAGGTAGGTATTTAAATAATTGTGACAGTCAGGAATATAATTTAAACCTAGAACATTAATATAAATTGTGGGATCCAACGAAAATAAATTCTTCTAAATATAGAAGGCAAGAATTTCGTCACATAACTAGAACGACGGACGCTAGACATAAAGTTGTTAAAAAAAGCTGCGCTCGCGCACCGTAGTGTTGCGTCACTCGAACTTGCACTTGAGACGCAAGCGCAGGGTTGGTAACTATTATGTTTTTGTAGAAATAAAATATCGATAAATACACACATCAAAAGTGTCTAGGGATCAACATATATTTTTGCAATAACTTTTCTCCTGATTGATATTAATTAAAATTTTCTTTAAGGATTCATCAAATAAAGTGTTTTCGTTTGTCACAGTAACGATAAACCAAGTCACCTTTGCATTAATAAAGAAATTTGCCATTTTCCTAATAAAGGGATTTTTGACATTTGAACCACTAACACAAAAGTTCGAAAAAAAGACTGAAATAACAGTTTTCTTTAAAATTTTATTGGGTAACTTAAACAATTAATAATCCGTGTTTCTACCGCGAACACTAACAACACAAGAACATCGGTTTGGCATACTCAAAATGAGTTCATCCAAATCACGCTGTGGAATGGCAGCCCATGTTCGTTGCAACAACAAAAAAAGGTCTTCTTGCGACTGGATACCCTCCATATTCGGCAGAGCTCTTCTCTGTAGCATATCCCATGCATGCTCAATCGGGTTCAAGTCTGGCGACTGAGCAGGCCAGGGCAGGACATTGATGTTAGCTGCGGCGAGAGTCTGTCTTACAACTCTTGCGGTGTGCGGTCGTGCATTATCATGCATTAACTGAAATAAGGGACCGATTTGCACTTGTAGAGGAACGATGACGTCTGATACAATCGTCTCAGCATAAATTTGAGCGTTGAGGTTGCCTCTGATCCAAATCAACTCAGTTCTTCCGCCGATCCAAATACCCGCCCATACCATGATGGTTCCACCACTATAAGGATGGACTTCCTGGCAGGATTTTAATCGCTGTTGGCGTCCAGGGGTTCTCCAGTGTCGTATACGTCTTGTATCCGGTCTCATACCAAAACGAGACTCATCAGAAAAGCACACGAAACGCCATTGTTCTTCTGCCCAATTTCTGTGTTCAAGAGCCCATTGATATCGAATCCTACGATTGTGCATTGCTATAGGTGGTACCCGTAGCGGTCTTCGGGAATGAAGGTTCACTTCATGCAAGCGGTTTCTGACTGTTTGGTCGCTAATTAAGTTCCCTGAAGAGTGATGAAGCCTCACGGCTAACATCATGGCGGTTATTGTTGGAGCTCTTCGAGTTAAGATTTGAATGTATCGGTCTTGTCTCCGTGTGGTGCAGCGATACCGTCCTCCATGGCGCTCAGCCACGGTACCAGTGCTTCGGTAACGTGTCCAAAGTCGACTGATAACACTCTGACTTGTATTCAGAGCTAAAGCCACAGTACGTTGCCGGGAACCAGCTTCTATCATTCCCACGGCTCTGAGCATTTCTTCCCTGCTTAAATGACGTCGCCGCTCCATAATAACGTTGGTTTTAATCAGTAGTAGGAAAACAGTAGCACTAATAATGTCTTCAATGCGTTGTATGTTTTTATAGGGAAAATATTGACAGCTGATTTTCATCTTTTACTCGAATTTGATTCACAGTTCCTGATTCAAATTATGAAATGCACCAAAAAGGATCCATATAAATTTATAAAATCATAAATTTATTACAAAGCCACATCTCAATCTCAAGAAATCCGCATAAAAATGCTTGATCCCTGGACACTTTTGATGTGTGTATTTCAGTTTAACAATAAACTTTTTAGACTGTCGATAAAAAAAAAATCTGCAGATTAGTTCGTTTATAAAGACTTCATTTCTGAAATGATTTCATAACTCAAGCGTTCACCAATGATAAAAATAAAATTATTAATGTTGCAAGACTTCCGGGAGCCCTGTGTCCCTTTGTGTATTAAAGCAATCCAAAAATCGTGTTATTCCGGTCTGATAAAACCCTAAGCAACTAGTCTTGGGGACCGTAAAACTCAATATGGTGGACATACCAAAAGACGTGGAATATCGGTCAAAAACGTGACGCGGCCATTTTGTTAGGACAGGCCTGGGATAGCTGACAATAGATGTGTTGTAATCACCGACCTATGGATCGTGCGTCAACACCTTAGCTGTTGACCTGTTGTTAGGAAACTTGTCTTATATGTATGTGCCTTTTGTAAAACAGCTATTAAAGTTTGGTCTGGTTTTTAGTTGCAAAAAATTAAGAGCAGCAGTGGTCAAGTGTCGAAGGTTGTAACTATTTAGATGCACACTTTCTTTGTTCAATCACCACAGTCCTAAAAACAGCAAAGGAAAAAAAACGATCGTGAGGAAACTGGTAAGACCTAGAACAAAAAGATCGAAGGCATGACTGTGACGTCCAGCACACACGTCCAGTGGATTACAGCTCACTGTCCTCTTACTGGGAGGAAGACGGAGTGGGAACATTACTAGCTGATTATGTATTTTATTACTTTACTAGCTGACCCGGCGAACTCGGTACCGCCATCTATCGAAGTCAGACAATCCGTTCTCAAATTGTCATCAAAAAAGCCGTTCCATACAAAATGTATGAGAAAGAGAATTATAATTTTTTTTTTCGTGACTTTTTCCCATGTTTTAATAGTTATTCTGCTATTCGGGGCGGAGACAAATCCAACAAAGCAAAGATCATAAAAATCAGTCCCTTGAGTTATAAATGGTGTAACTACACCGACTTTGTTTTATATATACCTACAAATAATAAACAAATAAATAAAATTGGAGTGTCTGTTTGTAATATTAAAATAACGGCTTTTTACTAAATGCATATGGGTGGTGTAAACACTGTACATATACCAAAATAACATTTTTTACAATTTTTGTCTTTCTGTCTGTCTGTTTGTTCCGGTTAATCTCTGAAACGGCTGGACCTATTTTGACGTTACTTTCACTGGCAGATAGCTGATGTAATAAGTAGTAACTTAGGCTACTTTTATTTTAGAAAAAAAAATAGGATCCCACGAAAAAAAATCCACGCGAACGAAGTCGCGGGTAACAGCTAGTATATAATATTGATAGATAGATAGATTCATATCTGTGAGTGGCAGCCCTACCAAGCAGACTTCTGCCGCGTCATGGCGCAACGATCTACATTACCCACTTAACTCTGATAGCCTTTTTATATCAGCATTGTCTTTCGGCGCGTACGCATAACATTTTATATGGGAATGGGTATTAACTTTTTTGACTTTTTTCTTTAGCAAGATTTTTATAGAGATTTAGGTACGCCTACTATAATGTAGTTGCAAGATCTAAAATTGGATAAGACTGATTTGGTAACGACGTTCAAACTGATTCTTTCACTGTTTTCTTCAATGTCGCAAGTACAAAAAGAGATATAGCAAAAGGCGCAACGTTTAATTTGTCCGACCAGAAATTCTTGCATCAATCATCAGAAAATGTAGCATGTCTAGCAATTCGATTTGAAATTGAGACAGTGAGAGAATTGAGCTGCCCTCAAAACGGTGAAGGAAAACATCGTGAAGAAACTGGCATGTCCTAGAACCAAAAATTTGAAGACATGTGATTGAAGATATGGGTTATCTACCAACACGTACTGGGCCAGCTTGGTGGATTACCGCCCACTTCCTCTCACCTAGAGGAGGCCTGTGTCCCAGCAGTGGGAACATTATAGGCTGATTATATGAGCTGGCTCCCCTTTAATGGCTTAGTAGCTTACAAGGGACTTAAACATAAGTGGGGAAATGTGGGTGTACAGACGCCAGCACATCAAGCTACTACAATCTGTCAAATTTCTTTAATAGATTTTCAACTTTATCGCTAAAGTATAAGGTTCAAAGTTGATTGAGAAAATTTGACAATTTCGGGTAGCTTGATGTGCTGGCGTCTGTACATAGATACACCTCTGCTTAACCTTTCGATCAATACAGGGGTGATGATCTGTTATGTAGTAAGAATTGAGGGACTCTTTAAGATAAAGAGAGTCTCTCTTTTTGGAGAAGCCTTTTTCGTTTTCTACTATTGTATAGAAGCAAGTTCTAACTGAACAGACAGCTGTGCTGCTGGGGAGTTTGTTGCGCCACTTCTTCTCTCCAGCGAAAGCACTAGGAAGTGGTGAAGGACGGGCGTTTTGGGGGACTGTCTTATGTAATTTTGACGTTCGAAAAGTGCTGATTGTCAGCCTAATTTCAATAAATGACTTTTGATTTGATTTGGGAGACCCAGTGAAACCTCATGGATGAAAATTACATTTATATCGTAGCCCCAAAAGCAAGCAATGAATACAATTTACCGAAGGATTTTTGAAGTATTGTCAGTCCAAATAGTAATAAGATCATTCAATATGCCATTAGTTATAAGGTTGACAAGCATAGTAGTTAAAATGTCAAATATTGATGATATTCGGAGATAATTGAGTTACGGCGGCATTTGGACGAGTAATTTCGTTTTAAAGTTTGATCTGATTAGAATTGGTTCGTTAGGAATTTTGAAGGATATACGAATAGTGCTTTGATTTTATTTCTGACAAATAAATAATTGAGAGTAGTTGATGATCCAGCTTATGACGCTTGCAATCGAAGAGACATATCGCACCTCCGTTAAAATAGAGTTCCAACTCGAAAAAAAAAATCGATTTATTTTGAGTTAACTATACAGAAATATATAAGGGTGACTGGTAATTAGTGACCGATACCTAAACACGTGATTGTACTCATGATAACAAACAACTTTTACTATGGGACCAAACCTGCAATCGCGAAAAAAAAAATCCGCTGTTCAGTACATTTTGATCAGTTAGGCGAACATAAACGACTAAACAGCAGATTTTTTTAAATAAAAATATGCCGCCTAATAAACTGGGTTAAAAGTAGGAGGATTATGATGGTAATGACCTACAGAGGGGAGAATAGCTTTGAATCGAGTATATAGTGACGGGTTGCCTAACTACTAGTTTTTAATACGAAGAAAAATTTCAAAGCTACGGGCGTCTAGAATAATACTGGGTGGCTGGGACATCGAACGCGCTAACTTAAACCATGAATTCAGCATAATATATCATAGCGTATTTTTTTTCGGATATGAAAAAAAAGTATGAAAGAAAAGTGCAATACACACGTGGTCAAAATGCATGGAATAGCAAAATTTCGACACGGGAGATCAGAATCAAGTACTGAATCCTTGGTAACAGGATGCGCGTCGATCAACCTGCCACCATGTTTTCTGAATCCCATCAAGTTAAAGATTTCGTTACGACTTTCTTTCCATCGTATATACCCCAGGGTTCATACAGCCTTCTTGATAAAACCTAGACAATAAGGAACCTTTCACCATAAGTATTTATTAATTCGATGACGTATGTAACACCAACAATATGCTCCTGCGCACCGGATCTTAAATCAATCATTGTACGCCCTACTTCCTTATAAATCAATACTTGGAACTAGCCTTAGTATCACCAACTTTAGCATACACCTGAAAAACTGCTGACATCACTCTTGTTGCTACTGAAATACGATTGAATTTTGAATGATAAATGTGATATGGAAGAGTATGAAAAAAATTGTTACAGATCTGATATGACCAATATAATTTTGCATCCGAAAAATGTTTTCATCACTCTTATTACCCAAGTAATAAAGGTGATATTTAATTTTTTTGAGTGATGTTAAAAGATTGTTTTGTAGAAGGCAGTGTCCCCTTGCGAGGTCGAAGCTTATATCATTGGGTCCGGCTGCTGACCATGATGAGGAATGTGGGGTGAAAGGCGGCATGATGAGAGGGTTTGAGGGGGGGAGGTGTAAATGTACTAATGATAATTGTCTGCCGGAAGTTTGAGGTAGGCAGGATTGATTTTAGCGGTGATAACAAAAATCATGAATAGATATATCTAATCTCTTCACCACCCTTGGTTGACTGGTAGAGAATGCCTAAGGCATTAAGTCCGCCTTTGTACCTTTTTGTGCGAAAAGTTTTAATAAATAATAAATAAATAAATAAATATATTTTTGGTAGAATAATAATTGGTATTGGTAGATAGCCAGCCATTAAAATTGAATGAATGGTCATGTGTACGACGCAATGTTTATCATCATCTGCCCAGTCTTTTCCCAACTATGTTGGGGTCGGCTTCTAGTCTAACCGGATGCAACTGAATACCAGTAATTTACATGGAGCGACTGTCTATATGACCTCCACAACCCAGTTACTGGTTAATACGATACCCCTTGGTAATATAGTCATACCGAAGCCCGAAAGTCAGCAGACTTTCGGGCTTCTGACTACCCGTAACGACTGTCAAAGATCCACGAATGACAACCGGGACCAACGGCTTAACGTGCTTTCCGAGGCATGGAGGGGTCTCGGTATGTAAAGATGGTCACCCATGCACAGACCAACCGCGGCAAGCGTAGCTTAACCTGATCGAACGACCTGTGCAGCTGTTCTTATTTAGCCACGGGCCCTTCGACGCGATGTTGGTATGGCTTGCAAAGTTTGGAGTTGGACTTGAAGTTTTTACAGATAGACTAATAAAAAAGGTAAGAAAAATGAGAGACTATCTAAAAGGATCCTAAAATGGGTAAATTTCTATTCGCGACAGAGAACCTTAAAATGGGGGTCATTAAGAGACAGTTCGCCTATAATCAGAACAGTAGACTGAAATAAGATGAATTAGGGATGATTTTACCAACGCCAGATCTATACGAGGAATAATTTTTGGGCATTTATTCCATACCTACAAAAACTGTCAGTCGTCAATTTTATTTCACGGATAGAAGATAATAAATGACGTTGGTAAAATCCGTTTTTTATTGACAGCCCAATATTGAGATATTTATAAAAATCGCTACCGCCATACACTATATTCTCACCACTAAACTAGTCTGAGTGAACGGCTTTATATTACCCAGGGCGTGACGCATGCGCTGTTTAACTATATTTACGAGTACTTGGTTATAAATCTAAATATAAGGCATCCAAACATTCTAGATTATCCAGGCCAATCCTAGTTTCCTACTAGATTCTATATCTTTTCTTTCATCTCGTAACAAGACAAAGGTAATAAGGTCAATGGGGGCTATTGCAACTAAAAAAAAAATAAGTTTAATCTTTAAACCGAAAGAGACCCGCCATTATCAAAGTTCCGCATAGAGAATTCCAAAAGCTAGTCCCATTAATTCAGTACACTATCTGATCTAGTATCATTTATCAATATCGACAGTATTTATGAATATTGATTTCATAGTAGCTGTTCTAAAGTATAGTGCAGGGTTATTAGATCTATAAACTACGGTCATGTAAACCCGCTATCGCTACCGCTCATGAACGGTGTCCTCACCCGTAGTGGAGCAGAGTGAACGGCAGAGGGCGTGACTATTAAACAAATACAGAATGCAGAAGATAAACTTCACACGGTGTTTGAAAACGTAATAAGAAACTCATGCAAAAGGAGGAGGAAAGGAGGCGAAATTAGAATTGCATAAATACTTTGGTATTATGTAAAGATGGTCACCATTTCAAGGACCGACCGCAGCAAGCTTAGCTTAACCTAAAGGTTGAAATCGTCAGAGTTGCGGGAACACCTGGACCCTCGTCTACGTACGACCACGCCAATCGTGGTGAATGGCAAAAAAAGAATAGAATAGAATACTCTTTATTATGTACACCATATAAAAAATTACATACATAAATATAGAAACTTTACAACGGGTGACACAATGGGCGGGCAAAAAGAGGCGTGAAGTGATGATAATGACGATGATGTGAAAGACTGAGACAAAAGTAACGATCGATTTATGTTTGGCTATGACTTGACTTTATGACCGTAGTCCAAGCAGAGTTTGGGAAAGATCATATTGAAAACAGGCCCTCATCCCGAGACCTAAAGAGATTTCATAAAATAAAAGCTTTATCAATTTCTAGCAGCGCCCCGCAATTTCACCCGCCCAAGTGTCGATCCCATGGGAATATCGGGATAAAAACTATCCTATGTCCTTTCCCGGGACTCAAACTATCTCTATACAAAATTTCATCTAAATCGATTCAGCGGTTTAAGCGTGAAGAGGTAACAGACAGACACACTTTCGCATTTATAATATTAGTATGGATTTTATGAAATCCCTATGAAAAACGCGCAGACGAAGTCGCCGTCATCTGCGTGTTTTTGTTTTAAACAAATATAAACGTAGCCTATATCCATATCCAGGTCCTATTGTCCTATCTACCTAGAAATTGGAGAGTGGTTTTGGCGTGACAGACAGATAGGCAGAATTACTAGATATGAATTCTAGAAGAGAAGAAAATAGTGGGACTTTTCTACGTATTTTGTTTTGTGTCGCTCATGACCCACTCTCAGACTGGTAGACAATAGATGCTAGAGTTCATATTGTAATTCGTTAACTGGCTTTACGATCGGAGAAGTGAAACAAAGAACAATATATATCAGTTTTTGTTAAGACTACTTAATTGGGATGTTAATGATATGGGCAATGAGCTTGGAGATATCTTTTTAGAAATCTAGACTCTTTAGTAGTGAAAAAAAAACTACTAAAGAGTCTAGCGGCTAAGAGGATAGCGGGGGATTGTCCGAAAGGGCGTTTGTGCACTACAGGGAATTTTACTGTCCGGCAGTCCGATTTTTTACGGTCCCATGTTGGCACGCCATAATAAAAAAATAAAATCGGACTGCCGGACGGTAAAATTCCTTGTAGTGTACAATCGCCCATAGGGTTACCGCTGCCCCGGAACATAAAGGGCTAAGGAAGGAACACGGGTGGGTTTTAGTCAGTAAGAGTCTGATACTCCCTTCCGCTCCACCCAGAGCGGGAGGAGTCATTAGATGATTTCCCACCCATAAAAAAAAAATTGTAAAAAAAAAGAAGATTTTGTTTGCGTTTTCTTGGTATACATATTTTAGCACTGTACGAGGATATACCTAATTATATAGGCAGGCACATATGGGGTATACAGGGGTTGGAAGTTACTTATATCCAGCACAAGTTGAGAAACTTGTATAGACGCCAGCACATCAAGCTACCCGAAACTGTCAAATTTTCCCAATCAACTTTGAACCTTAAATGCTTTAGCGATAAAGTTGAAAATCTATTAAATAAATTTGACATATTGTAGTAGCTTGATGTGCTGACGTCTGTACACTGACATTTTATGCACCATACCTTGATTAACGCAGACTGCAGTCAATGACCCAACAAAAAAAAATTATCAATTTAAAAAAAATCTTGTTTAGATATCGATACCAGTAGACAGGAATCTGGAATACCTCTTAGTCTCCACCATGGTTTTCCACCATAGATATACTGTTTTTTACATTTCTATGTTTTCCACTTTTCACACGAAAATAGAGAACAAACCTGTCTATTTAAAACAGCTTGTCAAATAGACCATCATCTAATCTAATGTCGTAACAAATAGACGACACTTATCTAGCTAGATCAATCTATCTTATTAATTTCAGAGTAATTATATCTTTTGTATGTCAGCGCTATTGTTTTTTTTAATTAATTATATGCTGTCGCAATGGTCGTGTGCTCGTGTGTCTAGGTTATTGTGAGGTAGGTTCGATGTCTGTGTTGTGCAAAGTCACCTAATGTAATACTTGTATCCTTAATAATCCGACTGTACCACATCAAGCCTCTTATACATTAAGGTGCAACCAGACACTGTATGAGGTGCCATGTTAAATTAGCTAGCGAAACTTAGCAAACGTGACGGGATGGGGGATGGGCTCGTGGCAATGTATCAACCGGGCACGGGTCGATCGATCAGGTTAAGCTACGCTTGCCGCGGTCGGTCTGTGTATGGGTAACCATCTTTACATACCGAAACCCCTCCGTGCCTCGGAAAGCACGTTAACCCGTCGGTCCTGGCTGTCATTCGTAGATCTTTGACAGTCGTTACGGGTAGTCAGGAAGCCCTAAAGTCTGATAACCAGTCTTACCAAGGGGTATCGTATTATCTAGTAACTGGGTTGTAGAAGTCAGACAGGCAGTCGCTTCATGTAAAATACTGGTATTCAGCTGCATCCGGTTAGACTGGAAGCCGACCCCAACATAGTTGGGAAAAGGCTAGGCGGATGATGATGAGCTGGGACCTATGTCATAAAAACGACATACGATTCAAGTATCCTATTTCTATGTAAGTCTGTGAGCCTGGTACATTCTGCCAGTTTAAATACATAATCAGAAAATTAAAAAATATATAATATATGTCTTGAGGAGTAGAGACAAACCTAGTAAATATTGAATTATGGCAAAACGGGACATAGCTGCAACATTTTTGATTGATTTAAGTAAAAACTTGATTAAACTTTTTGTTGGACAAACTAGGTCTACACAAGAAGCATTTTATTATAGAATCAATGTAGCAAGATGGTTGGGATCCCGACAGACATTGCCCTGTCCAAGCCATAATTGAAACAAAAATCTCATACACTACGAAGATAAAAGGACGTTCAGTTTTACCCGAATTTGAACCTATTACGAAAAACTTTTCGAATTTTTCTTTCAAGAAAAACCTAATTAGGATTCTTACGAACATTTTTCAACTGATGCGCTTAATAACGAACAGCATTTAACTTTTAGGATTCCGTCAGTACGTCAAAAGGAAATACGAAACCCTTATAAGATCACTTCGGTGTCCGTCTGTCAAGGCCCTTTTTCTCAGGAACGCGTGGAGTTATCAAGTTGAAATTAATATCAAATACTCAGCGCTGAAAACCCTCGAAGCAGTAAAAAAAATCAAACTTCTAAGTCAACGCAATGAAAAGATACGGCTGTTTATTTACGTTCCGTTTATGCCGCATATTTTGACGCTCGCCAGGGAATCAAAGCCTATAGAGTACTTCCCGTTGACCTAGAATCATGAAATTTGGGCTAGAAGCAATGTCATGTAGCACAAGTAAAGGATAAATCCGAAAACCTTTTTCTATTTTCATGACAAAAAAAAAAAACGAGGCGAATTACTACATCGGCAACAAACAATCTGTTAAATACCGAATCTCCTTTTTTGAAGTCGTTTAAAAACAGGTAGCTTCATCAATATTTGTTTAAAACTCAGTGAGTACTAACATCTAAACTTAGGTAGTCTTGTATTTATCTGTATCTAAGTTCACGAGTAACTCACGCTCACTTGAATACAGGGTGTTTGTTTTAATATTAAGTTTGAATGAGGCTACCACTGAACTGATTTTTACAGCGCGGTGTTGTAAAAAGGAATGGTTTTCCTACTCTCATCTGGATGAAAATGGCAGGCTATTAGGTAAGCAAACTGATAATAATGCAAAAAAACATCCATTACAGGGTAGCAACGAAGCGAAGACATATGGTACAAACAAAAAAGAACCTCCAGAAGTGACAAAAATTAAATACGTTCGATGCATCCGGAGCAAACCATACCTACTAACTTTGTAGACTTATTAATTGTGAGACCATGGCATGAGCACCTCGACTAGTGCCAATACCTCTCATATTGGCACAAGACGCGGTGACACAAAAGTGCGCAATTTTAAACAGATCCACCATTTTGAACACGACAGATTGAACAGGTTTGCTTGAAACACGAAAGGAGAAGTTTGCAATACAACACAGCCTGTATAACAAAACTAGAACTAACAGCTCAACAAAAGGTTATGTAAACTAACCGGTTTAAGGTTTAAGTATAAAGTTACGTATATTTGAGACTTGGTAAACGTATTCTATTTCGTTGGAGTTTTTAAGAACTGTATCGAATTAGCTTAGGCATACTGATATTTAGGGGTCCAGGGGCCGAGAGTGGACTAAACGTTCGCCACTGATGCAAGTGAACTGGGTACGTCATCAAGTCTTGCAAGCGAAAATAGCTATGAGCGGTGGTACTTTCCTCAAAAGACTATTTCAGACATCAATCTACTTACATGACCTGACCAAGATTATGTCTGGACTTTAAAAGAGACTGTGACCTCTGAGTTTGTATCGGCCTTTCTTCTCAGAGTAGTCAGATAGGGAATATAACGTGTTAAAGTGATTCCGATATCCTATAACAAAGTCATTTAATTTCAAACTTGAATGTGCATCTTGGGAAATCAGCTCCAGATTTCTGACAAGCTAATAAATCCTCCCGAATGAATTTTGATCACTGTGGCCAATCTCAACGTAGATTAGCCAGGTACACAGGAGATATTTAGTTCGGAGTTTCGGACAGCGAATCGCTCAAAAGGGTGCATAGTGCGTGAGCATGGACTTAAGCGATTCTTTCAGAAACTTAGGGTGCTTAGGGAGTGAACACGCTAAAAGTCATGACGTCTAGGAAGTGATCTGAAGCGGGGAGAGGGCACAAAGCTCCCTCCACGCACCGTTTTTGAGATATTAGCGAAGAACATAGTGCTACCCAATCCACTGGAGTGCATAGAGCCTATGCACTTTATGTGCATATATTAAAATCAAGAATAGTGTTTTTCTGGGTGTACTAATTTGCCCTGTGCACATAAGAATAAACTCAAGATTTGTGAACGGGCAATGGAGTGCAGCATAATAGGTGTCAAGCTTACAGATCAAGTTAGAAACACCACGAAGTGGGAGTGGGCCGGACACATCTCACGAATGCACCCAGAGAGATGGGCAAAGATCGTCACTTACTGAACGCCTGAGAGAGGATATCGCCGTCGAGGTAGACTACGCCGAAGGTGGTGTGACGTACTGATAACGTTTGCAGGGCCAACATGGTTAGCTCACCGTCCGATCAGGACCAGGCCCGTGACGGACGGCGCGTATGTGTTCCACGCGCGCCTCAAAGAGATGTCAGCATAAAGGAAGGGGCCCGCTAGGACCGAAGCCTGCCGGGGTAGCGGGATCGTCCGAAAGGGTTACCGCTGCCCCGGAACATAAAGGGCTAAGGAAGGAACACGGGTGGGTTTTAGTCAGTAAGAGTCTGACACTCCCTTCCGCTCCACCCAGAGCGGGAGGAGTCATTAGACGATTTCCCATCAAAAAAAAAAAATACAGGGAGGTTTGGAAGGAAAAAGCTAGCCCAGCAGTGGGACACAACAAAGGTACGAATACAGGAAGAATTCCTAATTTGCGGGATTTGTACCTTGCATTATACTCTGGAATCTGGATTAACGTTAACTAGTGAACTTAGTCAAGGTCATAATACGATTCTTGATGGTAGAATTGTCTTAACAACATCAAGGTCAATACTCTAGGTTGTTACAATTAACAATTTATTTAATTAATTTAAATTAATAAATAGTTTCATTCAATATAACAAGCTTAGATTTATGATAGTAGAGATACAACATGACATTTTGAAATCAATTAATACCTTTGGATTGTACTTTCAATTGAATGCATGTAACAATTTAAAGTGAACTAAATTGGACATGTTTCTTTTTGAGTTCTAGTTACAAGTTCAATTTATCTTTTTATTTTTGCTTTCTTTTTAGTTGAAATAGGCAAACCGTTTATGAATATCAAAATATATAAAAAAAGAAACTGACTAAATGACATATCAACGCATAGCCCAAACCGCTGGGTCTAGAGATTCCAAATTTGGCACGTAGGTTCCTTATGAGGTCTAGCGGTGCACTAAGAAAGGATTTTTCTAAATTCACCCCCTAAGGGGGTGAACGGGGGGAGGGTGAAATTTCACGCGGACGAAGTCGCGGGAAGAAGCTAGTCTGCTATACAAGAGCGAGTTAATAGTAATAGTCATTTTACTTCCAAACTTCTGTATACGTTACAACATTGAGGTCTTGACCCCTAAACTAGGACATTCTGTATGTCAGGGGTCGAGGTTTCTCTAGTTACATCGATCAGCATGAGAAAGCTTAGACTATTATACGATTTACACTTAATTTTTTACAATATTTCGAAGAAAAATAAAAAATAAGTACTTAATGAAATAGTTACAGGCAACTGCGAATGTCATATGAAAAAAAAAACAACCATTGGGCAACCATCCAGATTTGCACCGAGCAGACACAAAGACCCCGGAATCCCGGATGTACTAAACATCGTCAATTCAGAAGGCTTTTTTAGCACCCCATCAAAACCCATCCCAAAACGTCATCATCCATTAAGATTGGAAATCTAAAATGACTACACCAATGTGATTAAACCATTCATTCTATCCATAGTTTTGGATTGCTCTATCCTAACTAATATAAATGCGAAAGTAAGTTTGTTTATTTGTTACCTTTTCACGCCTAATCCACTGAACCGATCATCATGAAATTTTGCATTACGTTGTCAAGTGTATAGAAAAGGACATAGGGTACGTTTTATTAAGAAAAAACATACTGTTCCCGAGAAAAAGAACCATAACTTCCGACGGACGCTAGATGGCGCTACGTGTCATTCGAATCATGATTGAAATATGACCCGACTTTCTGAGCAGTATTCTAACAAAAATTACTAGGCTTGCATGAATTCACGATAGTATTTCAATCATTAACATAATGTTTTTGAGAGGATTTGGATGAAATTTGGCACACAAGAATAAAAAAAAATCTGCTGTTTCATACAAAAGTTCAATACCTACCTACTTGTATGAAACAGCAGATTTTTTTTTTCGTGATTTCGGAGTTGGTCCCATAGTGAAAGTTGTTCAGTTCGATGGTCTAAAGCACCTCTTAAAGTTTGTAAGGTTAATTTTTTAAAACTTTGTATAAGGACTTAGTTTCTTCCCAAATCTTAAGGTTGAAATAAGATAATCTCAACATTGCGACAGACAGACACAGTTATTACTGAGCGTCGACCGTGGTATCGGTGCGTATTTCGCAAGTAATGACACTTTGATTATAACATGCATGCAGGCAAGGACTTGTCATTGTCTATGTTCTTATTTTAGAGGCTGTTTGATCGTAGTACAACAGTTGTTTGACCGCTAATTAAATTGAAACTTGCAGTAATGTTATAGCGGTATGAGGAACAGGGTGTAAAGTTCACTCATACTCTATAGAAAAGGGAGGATCCTCCGACCAGACGGGTATTGTGTCTGGCGGGCAACTGCCCGATGATTCATGTCGGGTCGTTGTATCTATGCTAGTTACGCGGTAAACTCTGCTTGCGAGATGCAGGATTTCGTGACGTCAGTATGACGCGTTTTTCGCATGTGGCGTTGTAGATACCGCTACAATGTCAGCTAGTTCCACCCACTTGGAGGCAAATAATGTTTTTTCATGCACATGAGGTGATCAGCTCGGGGTTGTCTATTGTAGTCGTGTAGTGGCAGCAGTGATGACCAAGAGGTAACGGCCCCGACGTACGAGATGCATGGGTTCGAACCCAGACAGGCGCTTTATTTTGAGCAAATAATTTCATCGCCGCTGCTCTCAAAATGGTGAAGGCAGAAAGCAGAAAGCGATAAGGCCGCCCATTGTATGTTTTATGTTAGTAATCGTTTTTTTTGTTATGTTTTTTCTGGTGTACAATAAAGTATATATAAATAAATAAATAAGGAAAACATCGTGAGGAAACCGGCATGTCCTAGAACCAAAAAATTGAAGACATGTGACATCTACAATCCGCACTGGGCCCGCGTGGTAGGTTACAGCCCACTCCCTCTCGAAGAGAGGAGGTCTCTGTCCCGGCAGTGGGAATATTATAGGCTGACTACGCTATTGTAGTCACCAACCCGCACTGGGCCCGCGTGGTGGATTACGGCCCACTCTCGCTCACCGAGAGGAGGCCTGTGTCCCAGCAGTGGGAACATTATAGGCTGATTATACTATTGAAGTATTGCCATTTGTAAAGAGCCGATTTCATGTAGTTTTAACCCCGTGTCTCGTCGGTCCTGCGCCTGATCTCTCCCCGGTCGTGTCGGATTACCGTCTTATCGGACTATGAGAGTAAAGGAACAGAGAGTGCACCTGTATTTGCGCACACACTTGTACACTATAATATCTCCTTTGCACCAAGTTGAGATCGGCCGCCGCGACCGAACTTCCCCGGACTAACTGTTTCACGAGGAGTAAAATAATCAAAATATAGAATTTAATATAACTTTTCTAATACAATTTTCCGTATTCAAACTAATTCACTTTTCTTGTTCAAAATAAACAAACTATGACTTCTCAAGCACTCTGCGAGATATTAAGATAAGATAAGATAAGATAAGATAATTTTTATTTGTCCAAAACATGAGTATACACACACACAGCATGCAAGATGTTACGTCAAATTATAATTATAAACAGTCATGTTTTGCCTGATCGGCGTACAAATATAAAATGTTGGACGCTACATAGCATCAGTTGATTTTAAATTCGTCCATTACACACAGCGAATAATATAGAGACCATACTTAACTAAATGGTACAACAAAATACAATCAAATAATGTTAAATATTAAACGAGTGAATTATGGCTAAACGCGATATAAGAACATGCACTTTAATATACCACTGAAAACTACGCTGTACTACCATATAATTTTAAGGCCCAATTCCCTTTGACAAACGACCTGTCTGTTTTTGCAAGGTAAAATAGACTTTATGTTTGAGGTTTTAAGGTGTGAATTGGAGTGTAAGTATAACAATGAAGTGGTATTCAGTGGGTCAGTAGCAAACTATTGCGAGAGTACTAAGATACTTGATATATAAAGCTTGTACGTCCGACTTGTAGGGTGACTACAAAATAAGGCAAAGATTGGATATCTAAAAACCCTATAGGATCAGTCACAATTTGTTAGAGTACCTAACCCCGTCTTTTAAAATCTAAGCAATAGAGAATACTGAGATTCATCAAGAATATATGATACTCTACCATAACAAACAGATAAAGAGTGATAACGTTGCTTTAGTTGGACATTGAAGAATGTTCTGATACCTTTTTAACAACGAGACAAATTAGTCTATCGTACACGAGGCCCTTTGCATCGTTCTCTATTTTAAGGTCCAGAAATGCTGCGAAGTAATTTAATACCTAAGCACTGTTTATGTTTAGGCTATAAAGTAGCAAGTTTTTACGGCAAAAGACAACTCTAAAACTTCCTAAATATCATGAAATTCATCCTAACCCAGGCGTTGCCTTCGCTCTGAAAAGTAGCACATGTTATATAGGTCGTAAGAGCGAACAAAAACAGGATAAATCTCACAAACTCTCATTCCCATAGACACATTACACCAAGAATCACGAACAGCCATGCCCAAGTTTCGCACGCCACACTATTACGACTATAAAAGATAAAAGTTGACATTTTTACACGATTCCACATAATAACGCATAAACACAATGAATTATATTCTCTTTATTCACGGTTAAGTGCAAGAAGGCCGGCTAACAATTAGAATTTGTTATCTGTGGTCATCTTGTCTATGAGTATTCGACCTCTTTATTGGGCGCGTTCTTATTTTTGAATTCTTTTTTCGGTTGCGAAATTGAATGGATGGAATTCGTGTAGTGTTGAGTTAAGATTTGCACTGATACGTTGATATAAGATTATTAATAGATTGTAGATTGTTTTCCATTTTGGTCTACTGTCTATTGCAAGAGATACAGGGTGCCCAGTGGGTGTCCAAGACTTGCATAATGTAATAGTAATAGTCCATTCATTTGTCAGAATATTGTAGCAGAGTTGTTACATAGTTTTAAAAGTTCATAGTATGTGTGTGCGGACATAAACAGGCTTTTATCAACAATGTTAAATTCGATATTTCAACATACTTGTTGAGTCTGTGTAAATTGCTTGTTAGATATATATATATTTTTTAAACAAAGTTGCAAACAATTCTCCAAAAATTACATTCTAGGTCTTTTTACACGATTTCCGATTCCAGCTAATTACCTACACAAAATAAAAATCTGATTGATTCAGAGGGGCAATTCTCAGAACGTAATTTTAAGAACGTTTACATTCTGATTTCAGTCTCAATTTATGTCAAAATTACCTCTATTTTTGACATTGATTATCGCTGAGATGAGTCTGCGACTAGATATTGAACGTTTTCAATTACGGGATTTGGCCATCTGCTCAACAGATATCTCATTCATCATTTCAGTAATTACAGACAACTGTCAGTCGTGGAAAAATACTAAACAAAATTGCATTTGACATTTAGGTACAGTCGAACGCACGTCATGGTGGGTAACACTTTGACCTTGACCTGGCCTAGCTTAATACGGAGTTTCAATTGAAGGTCAGCATGTGCGGCTGTTAATACTTAACCACAGACCCTTCTCCCCTGTGACCAATAACATGACTACCTACCATAAAAGTCACACCAGCAAAAAAAAAAAACAAATTCGCGACGTACAAATGCCACATTTTCTTAATGACTAGATATGCACCTGTTAGGTATTCACCTGAACAACAGTCCATATTTATACAGACAGTTCCGGGTGTGCAACCTTATCAATAAAATGTAGCAACATCGGAGAGGCCTATGAATCACAGGCCTTACCCAACTCCGTGCCAAGCCCGGTTCTCTGGCTTCCTTGTACTGGTTTATCCCAATAGACATTGTAAGGGTTGCAGGCGATGAGACCGTACACACACACACACACACACACAGTACATTTATTTATTTATTAAAACTTTATGCACAAGTAAAAACTGTACAAAGGCGGACTTAATGCCTTGGGCATTTTCTACCAATCTACCTTAGGGTGATGCAGAGACAATTCACAGCAGGTGCATTAACAGAAAAAAAAATAAGAAAATATTTATAAAAGATATAAGAATAAATACATATACAGGGTTATTGGAAAAACATTAACAACCTCTTAAGAGGTCATTGCACTCATCATTATGAACAACTTTTACTATGGGACCAAACCTGAAATCGCGAAAAAAAAATCAGCTGTTCCCTACATGTTCGTATAACTCGTCAAAATGTAGGGAACAGCTGATTTTTTTCGCGATTTCACGTTTGGTCCCGTAGTAAAAGTTGTTCATAATTATGAGTAGTAGTATTCCAATAACCACAGGGTTATTGGAATACTACTTTAAAAAGAAAAGTTATGAGGCATAAACAAGAAACCCTACAACAACTTAATTCTGAGAAGAATCTGTCAACTTCTTGTGTACTTATGTGTTGTGTGTGTGTACATCTCTTTTTATCTACTCTTCTATCGCAGGTATGCTGGAAGAGATTTCTTTAGAAATAAGCATCACCTTTATATGTATTTTTCTGTTCATTTCTTCTTGTCTGTTTGTACATAAATGGTTAAGGGGACTACAGGACCTAAACGCAAAAAAACGCAAGTTTTATAATTCCCAAAAGTATAATGATCGACTACAGTAATATAATATGATATTCTCAGCAAGTTTTCAGCAAGTTATATGATATTCTTCAGGATATATGCTAGGTAGATAGTGTGTTGAAAACATAATACAACTAATTTGATACGATAGAAAAAAATCATGAAGATACCTCTAAAAACTTTCTTTTTACAATAAAAACCATACTAATATACATACAATCATTCTGATTTTTTGTCAGATTATTCTACAAGCAACATACTAAAGCACTAGTATTTTAATTTTTTTCTCTAAACAATAGATTTTTTTGTAAATAGATAATTGCATCATATTTCGCAATAAATTACCAGCGTTGTGTCATCGCGCTTCTCTTTCTTTTCTAAGCAGTCCGACAGTGACCGCTCTGTAGGTCATATAGTCCCTTAAATAAAGCATTATTTGCTCTAAATAACCAAACTTGAATTCGTATCAAACAGCACTCTGCTGACCCTCTCAAACTATACTTAAACACAAGTAGTTCCACAACGTCAGTGACAGGTAGCTGGCCCTCGCACCGAAATAATGACACATTTCCTCTGACTTTACAACTAGGAGCTACAAGCCATCCTGTGGGCCATAATCCAGATGAAATATAGAAGGTTTAAATGTTCACTGCTGAGAAAAAGACAAGTTTCTTGCTTCTGCATAGCTATTCACAACCACTCGATACGCTTCCGTACCGTATCGAATATCAATCAATGTTTTCGTAGAAGTCCTCTAAGCGCTTTTCACACCGGGGTAGCGGGATCGTCCGAAAGGGTTACCGCGGCCTCGGAACATAAAGGGCTGGGTTTTAGTCAGTAAGAGTCTGACACTCCCTTCCGCTCCACCCAGAGCGGGAGGAGTCATTAGATGATTTCCCATACAAAAAAAAAAAAAAAAGCGCTGTTCACAAGTCCAAAACCCGCAAATTTTGTCAGTTAAAATCAAATAGACGCCCGCTATTCTTCCGACAGCTGTTTGCTGTCGGAGCAAGTCAAATCAGGTTATCGAAATGTGTCATTTTCGATACGATATCCTGTCATATGGTTATGAATAGCTATGCTGTGCGGTTAGTGGAAGTGCTCAGGTGCTGTTCGTCCAAGTGTGGTTCAAATCAGTGCTCTGAGTGGAAAATACCTCGTTTCTAAGGGTTCAATTTTCACTTCATTTGTCAAAATCAGTGCGTTTTGGTGTGATTTTGACAGGTCGAAGCGAAAGCCTAAGAGCTTTTACATCTTCTTGCAACCGTCTATCAATGGCTGGCTCACTTATTTAACAACGCAAATGACAGCGTTTGAAACGAATGCCACAAATTTCGTCAAATATTGACAGAACACTTTTAGGTTCTAAAAATCTGTTTGTAAATCGACAGCCTGGAATCATTCGCACTGATTGTTATATGCGGAAAGAGGTGGTTTTGGAACCACCCCAAGTTCATCAACTGTGATACAACAGCGTTTCATAGTCCGCAAGCAACTTGCTTCTTTCTCTCGTATGGCCACGAGCAGTAGCTTTAGAAATAGCTCCTGAGATGATTAATTAAGCCGTCAGCAAAGTTGGTATTACAAGTCCAGGGTACACCAGACATCGTCATTCGTGAAGGATTTTTAAATTGCATTCATAGTTTGATATGCATCTTTGGGATGGCAGAAAGCACTGAACCTTTGGCAAATCTGTTACCATTCGTGACAACAACCCACACATTAACGTATACTATGTTTACTTCATGTGATTTGTATTAGTCATGGTATTTCTTGTTTCGGTTTACAAGTCAAATAGTAGCTTAATGATATTATCATTTGAGTTGATATCTTAAATTATGATAGGTTTTATTGCATCATCATATCTAGAAATATTGTGACCTGTAAAAACAGCCGCACAGATCGATCGATCAGGTTAAGCCACGCTTGCCGCGGTTGGCCTATGGATGGGTGACCATCTTTACATACCGAGACCTCTCCGTGCCTCAGAAAGCACGTTAAGCCGTTGGTCCCGGCTGTCATTCGTGGATCTTTGACAGTCGTTACGGGTAGTCAGAAGCCCGAAAATCTGACAACCAGTTTTACCAAGGGGTATCGTATTACCCAGTAATTGGGTTATGGAGGTCAGATAGACAGTAGCTCCATGTAAAATACTGGTATTCAGCTGCATCCGGTTAGACTGGAAGCCGACCCCAACATAGTTGGGAAAAGGCTAGGTAGATGATGACATAGAAATATTGTTAGGAAGTTTGATAGTGGCATCGGTGACTGAAAAGTTGTTTGGGAATCGGTTGTCTATGATGCGGATGAACGAGGAAAATGTAATAAATGTGGATGGCTACAAGAGTAGGAGATGACCAAAGATACGATGGATGGACTGTGTGAAGATGGTATGGTTGGAAATGGAGTGTCTACTGAGATGAAGACTAATACTACTAGAGAGGAGGGAAAAAGACATGCTGCGCGGACCGTCAAATAAATTGGGATAAGGACAAGATTGTAGCGGTATCTACAACGCCATTTGCGAACAACGCGTCATACGGACGTCACGCAAAATCCTGCATCTCGCAAGCAGAGTTTACCGTGCAACTAGCATAGATACAACTGCCCTACATGAATCATCGGGCAGTTGCCCGCCAGACACAACACCCGTCTGGTCGGAGGATCCTCCCTTTTCATAGAGTATAAGTGGACTTTACGCCCTGTTCCTCATACCTTTAATCTATCCTCTCATAAATCTATATATATAAAATTCAAAGTCCTGACTGTCCGATATATTAACGCACAGCCTAAACCGCTGGTCCTAGAGACATGAAATTTGGAGGGTGTGTTCTTTGTGAAGACTAGGTATCCACTAAGAAAGAAACGGCTGAACGTTTTTGGATGAAATTTGTCACATAGATAGACCATGATCTGGATTAGGACATGGGATACTTTTTACCCCGATATTTCCACGGGATCGAGACTTATGCGGGTGAAACCGCGGGGCGCAGCTAGTTTGTTTATGTGTGTGGCTTATAAACTGTTAATCATTTGATTTAATTTAATTAGTAATTGTATGAATTACACAACTTATGTTTATTAAAATTATATGCTTATTAAAATTCAAAATTGCATATACTTCATTGAAAACTAGATTAACAGTTACTAATTAAAGTCAAAATGGACGTATTTAAATTCTATAAGTATATAAAGTATTAAAAGAATCTTTAGAAAGTTAGTGTTCATTGCAAAATAAAAAAAAAAATTAATGTTCAATTTAGATTATACAGATAGGTAAGGCACCCATTTTATTTGGATTCCGTAGTTAACTAAAGAAACTCTTATTGAATTGGCATTCGTAAAATGCATTTCAGATATAGATACATCTAGATAACGTAGGAGCAACTAATACGCGTGCCAAAAATCGCACCAGCTTACGTACAAAAATCGTAAGCCGCCACTTTCGCGCTCAGTCCTGTGTACTGCTGGCTGGGTGAGCGTGAGCGCTGGCGCTAGGCTCCGGGAGTGGGGCGAGACGGGTGCTACACGCGGCGACGTCTTTGAATAGATTTGATTTTCCCATCACTAAATAGAGCTAATGACGTCATAGTAGGTAGTAAAAAAATGGCACGCTTGGTTTTCATACATATCGTAATACTTGCGTTATCTAGGTCTATCTATATCTGTGATTTCAGCCCTGTGATCTTTGTAGGGTCCGTACCAAAAGACCAAATTAAGGGGGATACGTTAAGGCAGCCAGCGAAATTCCGAATCCTGCCGGGGTAGCGGGATCGTCCGAAAGGGTTACCGCTGCCCCGGAACATAAAGGGCTAAGGAAGGAACACGGGTGGGTTCTAGTCAGTAAGAGTCTGACACTCCCTTCCGCTCCACCCAGAGCGGGAGGAGTCATTAGACGAATTCCCATCAAAAAAAAAAAAAACCCGCGTAATTCAAATTTTGCGTACGTATTTTATAATTGACAGGTCAGATATAGGTTATATGTTGATTATACTATGATTCGCGACCGTAGCAAATACTTATGGGTTAACAGAATTATAATCATTAGATTCAGCAATATAACACACCTTTTATTTTGGAAATAAAAGGTAATAATCAACAGAAAATGTGTACGGAACTCTATTCCGAATGCTTGATCAGATTCACAAACTTTTTTACTTTATCAGATTAGGCGTATATTAATTATAACATGATACTCACTTAAATCATTAAGAGATCTAGATTTAGGCTCACATTCGAAAGGCAAGATTGTAGGAGAAAGTTATTTTTGCTAGTAACAATTACTTTGCAGGTTATTGTTAATATTTATCACACTAATATTATAAAGGTGAAAGTTTGTGACTTCTTCACGCACAAAAGGCTGGACCGATTTTGATAATTTTTTTATAGAGGTAGCCGACACCCTGTATTAACACATAGGCTACTTTTTAGCTAGTTTACATTAATACAAATAAATAAAGCAAAAACGTTTAAACAAAACGAACAAACACTTAATCAAATTATATAATTTCAAGACGATAAAGTAATCACCTTAATAATTTCATCATCTGCCTAGCCTTTTCCCAACTATATTGGGGTCGGCTTCCAGTCTAACCGGATGCAGCTGAATACCAGTATTTTACATGGAGCGACTGCCTATCTGACCTCCACAACCCAGTTACTGGGTAATACGATACCCCTTGGTAAGACTGGTTGTCAGACTTTCGGGCTTCTGACTACCCGTAACGACTGTCAAAGATCCACGAATGACAGCCGGGACCAACGGCTTAACGTGCTTTCCGAGGCACGGAGGGGTCTCAGTATGTAAAGATGGTCACCCATCCACAGACCAACCGCGGCAAGCGTAGCTTAACCTGATCGATCGACCTGTGCGGCTGTTATTATTTAGCCACGGACCCCCGCCACACCTCCTCACCTTAATAATTTGTAGAACACAAAAAAAAAGTAGTTCGTATACGTAGTTGCCTTGGCCGACTTCTGTATAAAAGTCACGTGGTTCTAGTGGATGGGTGGAGCGCAAACGAAATGCAATGATGAGTCATATATTTTCTTTCTCGAACATGGCTTGCACTATAATTTTTGTGAGACGGCATACATTTTAAAGTAACTGCATTGTTGTGGTTTCTACATTATGTAATAACGCATGATCAGCCTATAATGCTCCCACTGCTGGGACAAATATTCCGAGTTACGGACATAGCTTGCAGAGTAAGCAAGCTGAAGTGGCAGTGGGCTGGCTATGTTTGTCGAAGGAAAGATGGCCGGTGGAGCAGACGAGTTCTGGAGTGGAGACCGCGTATTGGCAAGCGTAGTGTGGGATGCTCCCCAGATGGATGGACCAACGATCTTTTAAGAAAGTGGCTGGGACAGACTGGATGCGGAAGGCGGAGGACAGGGTCTTGTGGCCCAGGATGGGAAAGGCCTATGGCCAGCAGAGGACTGCTATAGACTGAGTTGATTGATTGCTAGGACACAGGCCTCCTCTCTGTGAGAGTTTAGTTTAGAATTACCTCGCCTTATTAGACGGGACGATAATGGAGTCGAATGTGCGTTACATGTCTCGCGGTGTTATTGAATCTGTTGCAATTTTCCATTTCCTCTGAGAATGTAGTTCTATAAATTGACGTGGCTAGAAGTTGAGCAAGTTATTCAAATCTCACCTGTTTTTCGTTAGACCTTTAGTTTATAGTGATAATAATCTTAGTAAAATCAATCCGTCTAGCCTTTTCCCAACTACGTTAGGGTCGACTTCCAGTCTAACTGGATGCAGCTGAATAACATTATTTTGCATGGAGCGACTGCCTATCTGACCTACACAACCCAGTTACTGAGTAATACGATACCCCTTGGTAAGACTGGTTGTCAGACTTCCGAGCTTCTGAGGACCCGTAACGACCGTCAAATATCCACGAATGACAGCCGGGACCAACCGCTTAACGTGCTTTCCGAGGCACGGAGGGGTCTCGGGAAGTTAAGATGGTCACCCATCCACAGACCAAGCGCGGCAAGCGTAGCTTAACTTGATAGATCGACCTGTGCGGCTGCTATAATTTAGCCACGGGTCCCTCTCGCGGGAATATAACATAACATAATCAGCCTATAATGTTCCCACTGCTGGGACACAGGACTCAAGTTAGGCGCCGCGTGGTTGGCCACGCGGGCCCAATGCGGTTTGGTAGATGTCACATGTCTTCGAATGTTTGGTTCTAGGACATGCCGGTTTCCTCACGATGTTTTCCTTCACCGTTTTGAGAGCAGTGGTGATGAGATTATTTACACAAAGTAAACCGCCTGTCTGCAATCGAACCTATGACCTTACAACTCGTAAGTCGCGGCCGTCACCTCTGGGTCACCGCTGCTCTCTGCATGGGCATATTATGGATGAGGAACTCTACCCTTTTCCTAGACATCACTAAAACTCCAAAAACACTTACCCCTCTTACTAATAAAAAATAATGCATTATTTCCGAAGGTGTTTTTATAAACATGATATTAATCCCTATCCAAATAAATACGTTATTCATTACAAGTATTTAATTTTCAACAAAATTGCCCTCGAAATCACTTGATTTAAGTGAATATCTTAGGAGATATCATAGTTTTAAAATAACTCTGCAAGGCGGCCGGTCATGAGGGTATAAATACTTTTAAAGTAATGGAATATATTTTAGTAAGTTTTTTCCTTAAATTAACGCGGGTGAAACTGCGGGGCACAGCTAGTTATATTATAATTATACTATTGCTCTAACGACCAAATAATTTACAAGGACCCCGCCAAAAAGGACCAGAGTACACTGCCCCGCATAGATATTAGATACATTGGTATAAATAAAGCCTGAAACATATACATTAAAACAACCGGTTTCGGCCCAGTATTACAGGATATTAGCCAAGCGAGAGAGAGGAACACGATTATAAGCTAGTTCCGTGAACTTTACCTTAAATGTATACCTAGATATGTACTTATGTTCTCATCAGACGTTTGGGTAATTTTGTGTTTCGTTGGGAATCATAGACAAAGGTAATATGGTGTGATTTCTGTTTTTTTTAATCTTAATGATACAATCAAAGTCGGGTGTATAACAAGCCACCTAACTCATTTAAGGAACTTCCTATCCCCGTGGTCAAGAAAAAGCTGACAAGTTGGTTATTGGATAATTGCTTTTATGACATTGGCGAATATACGGAATACTAGCAGCGCCCCGCGGTTTCACCCGCATAAGTTTCGATTCCGTGGGAATATCGGTATAAAAACTAGCCTATGTCCTTTCAAACTATCTCTAGGTATACCAAATTTCATTTAAAAATCGGTTCAGCGGTTTAAGCGTGAAGAGATAACAGACAGACAGACACACTTTCGCATTTATAATATTATAAATATGGATTGTAAAAATCCAAGATGATTAGATGACATGTACTTAATAATTTTGACATTGATTTTAAAGTAAGAATTACCTAATTATAATAATATTAATTCCTATTGGACTTATTGTAAATCACAAATCTTTTAAATTAATTGTTTTTTTAATAATTATATAAGAATGACATTTGAATATTTGTACACCATACAGAACTTAATGTTGATAATACACTTTTTTTTTAACAATAATTGATTACTGCTGTTTTCAATTTTAATAATAGGCTTTTGTTATTTGGGTTGAACACTAGTAACTTTCTCAAAAGCCTTATTCTTTGGCCACTTTGAATAAATGGTGTTTTAAACATGGTCCTTTATAATTACTATAATTTTAGCTTTGGTTTAGTTTGACTGACTGTTACAGAGCAAGTCAAACATTTCGGTTACTACATAACAAACTAATCTAAATGGAGAAAATGTGTTAATTGAAGCTCATGGCAATGAACTAAAAACATGCAATTAGGTGTAACTTTACATCAAATGAAACAGAGCCGCTAAGATAATGTAATGACGTTTGACTGTTATTCTTTTTTGTCTATAGTTTAAGTGTGTTCCTATTATTTTTCTTTCTTCCTTTTACTTTCATCGCTATATACTTTTTTTTTTTTTTTTTACAAAGAATGAGTTTTTCTAGAGTTTATCAAAAGTTTTTGAGTAATTGGCATTGCTCTGTAATTTTGGAGGTAAAAGTGCTAGAACAAAGAATGCAAAATTGTTTAATATTGCGTAATACATTTCAATAATTTCCAAGACAAGAAATATTCTTAAATTAGTAATTACGTATAGTTGAAAGATTTATAATTTACGAGGGCAATCTATTGACATTAAAATTAATATGAGAATTTGTTAATTAACTTCAATACCTATCAAATCTAAAGGTTCAGCTGTCATTTGAAAGTTCAGCAAAGTTCAATAACTAATATAGAGCTTATATTGGTTCCCGCAAACGACATTTTAAATACCTACATACCAATAATAGAATTATTCCAAAGGCCGAATATAACATAATAAAATATCAGTACCTCATAAAAAAGGTATTACCATTATTAAAATTCCAATTTGAGCGTTGACATTATTCAAATTAAATCGAATGCACCTTCGTCGTTCCAATTTTAAAAAAAGTTGCCGGCTATTTCCTCGACATACGAATCTATCAGTCAAAAATGTTTCGCGCTTCCTATTCACCCTTCCCGCCCTTGAATACAGACCACTTACTTTTTTTACGTATAGAGCTCAAGCAACGTGCAATGGTATAAAAACTCGCGGCGACCAATCGAGAGCAGTCAGTAGCCTTCGAGCAGTCTAACACAGAAGTGCACGATGAGAGTTCTGGTGGGTTGAAACAAGAGTGTCCTTACTTACAACTCTTTAGTGCTTTTAACTATTCATAATATTCCAAATTTAAAATTAGTGTTTGCGTGTCAGTGTTGTGATTAGTGATGTGATTCGACATGTCGATATAGGGATCACTTGTGATATAATCGATGTTTTAATCGGTATTCTTTCACAGATTGTCGCCGCCGTCCTCGCCTGCGCCGCAGCCGCGCCCTCCGGTCTGCTGGGAGCCCATTACGGAGCACCCTACGGTCATGGCCTCGTCGGTCATGCCGGACTCGCGGTAGCCCACGCGGCTCCGTACGCCGTGGCTCACGCCGCGCCGTTGGCCGTGGCCCACGCCCCGGTCGCCGTTGCCCACGCCGCCCCCGCCCTCCCCACCATCTCCCCCGGAGACATCCAGGGTGCCGCCATCGACGCCCATGTTGAAGCTTCCGACCATGTCCGCGCCGCCTCTGACGCCGCCCGCGAATACCACGACCAGGCCTCCGAGCTCCACGGACAGGCCGTCAACGCCGCTGTAGACCACTCTTGGCAAGCGGTCGACGCTGTGCAGACCGCTCAGGCTCAGTTGGACGGTGCCGCCGCTGGCGTCGCCCCCGTGCTCGCTAAGCAGCTGGTTGGTCATGGTCACGCTCCCGTGGTCGCCGCCGGCCCCGCCGTCTATGGTGCCCATGGTATCGCCGCTCACGGTGTCGCCCCCGCGCTCGCGTACTCCGCGCCCGCCTACGCTTCCAGCCAGACCGTCGTTAGCCAGTCCCTCTCCCAGTCCCACCCCGCCCCCGTGGTGCACGCGCCCCTGGCCGTAGCCCACGCCGCCCCCTACGGTGTTGCCCACGCCGCCCCCTACGGTGTTGCCCACGCCGCGCCCGTCGCTTACGCTCATGGACTCCACGGACACGCATGGTAAACTGTGATAAAAGTTTAGATACCAAAAAATAATACTCAACGTTTTGGATTTTGTAAATAAATTATATAAATAAAAAATACAGGCTAACAGAGGCGAGGATGTGTGAATAAATGAAATAGTAATTTTATACAATATGTTGTTTCCTTTGATTCATATCTCGACACATTACATACATACATACATATTTATTACTTCCAATAAGCTCAAAAGCATTGACACCTAGCAAATCACGAATGATTTGTAACAATAACATCGATCAAATCGAATCGGTAGTTACTTCGATTATATAAAACAAATACATGATAATCGATACCTATTATTCGATTCAAAATGTCAAGTTCAATTTTTAAGCCGTCGACCTTAGCACACTAACATTCAATGACTAAATATATAAATATTTTTATTAGCAAATAATATCGATATTATTGATATAATTTCATAACCCAACCCTACACACAAAGACATTTTGATTACTCATTGGCTTTATAATCTAATACCTTTGCATTAAAAACGTAAAAGGCAAAGGCAAGACTTCCTGACAGCCAGTAATGTCAATAATAACTTTTTAATAACACAAAATGGTTTTTATAGTCGCCACGCCTCATTCTAAATGCGTGATTAGCTTTTTTTATAAATTACATGTAAAGGTGTTCAAGGTTATATTCTTATTTTAAACTTCCGCTTCTGTATCAGTTACCGTGTTAAATTAATTATTTACGTTCTAGCATATATTTGTTAGTTTTTATAAGATACGACGTTGATTTGCAAAGAGGTATTTTGTGGAAAAAATATCACGAGTAAGGACAAAGGATATGAACAGGGTCAATCATTTAAATAATATGGTAGCAAGGTCGTGATTAGACACATTCATAATGAAGTATCTAGAATTGACTTGAACGCTAGACAGCATTATAGATTTTGAGCAAAAAATCTGCGACTAAAACAAAGTGGAACAAATAGACTTGAGAGCGATGGTGGCCCAGAGGCATCGTCCCCGACTTACGAGATGTAGGTCGTGGGTTGGAATCCAAGCAGGCGCTTTACTTTGTATAAGTAAATAATTTCATCACAGCTGCTCTTAAAACGGTGACGGAAAACATCGTGAGGAAACCGGCATGTCCTAGAACCAAAAATTCGAGGACATGTGACATCCACCAACCCGCATTGGGCCCGCGTTGTAGATTACAGCCCACTCCCTCTCAAAGAGAGTAGGCCCGTGTCCCAGGACTGGGATCATTTATAGGCTGATTGTGCAAATAAACTTGACAGAGGGCATAGGTGTAGTTTTTCAAGGTCCATCTGAGGGCATTTGTAAACTAAAAACTACAAGAAATTATAGGTTTGAACAAACTTTGCTTTTTATTTATTAGTCATCATAATTTGTCTCTAAGATTTTCCCAACTATGTTAGGGTCGGCTTCCAGTCTAACCGAATCCAGTATTTTTCGACTGCCTATCTGACCTCTACATTCCAGTTACTGGGTAACGCGAAACCTGTTGGTAAGACTCGTCTTTTCATTAATTAGTACAGCTCATAAAATCTCTTAGTTATTCTCTAAATAAAATCAAGAGACGATAAATACACCAGTAAAACCACAGACGGTGAAAAAAAATTAACAACAAATATCATATTATCTACGTCACAAAGAAAAATAGTTGTAAAGCTGACATTTCTCTAACGATTCCCTAATTATTGAGGGGCTCGTGGCTAAATAATAACAGCCGCACGGGTCGGTGGAAGGTTAAGCTACGCTTGGCTCGGTCAGTTAGTGGATGGGTGACCATCGATTACATATCGAGACTCCCCCGTGCCTCGGAAACAGTTGGTCCCGGTTGTCATTTGTAAACATTTGATAGTCGTTACGGGTAGTTAGAAGCCCGAAAGTCAGACATCCAGTCTGGTATCGTATTACCCAGTAACTGGGTTGTGGAGGTCAGATAGGCAGTCGCTCCATGTAAAACACTGGCATTTAGCTGCATCGAGTTAGACTGGAAGCCGACCCCAACATAGTTGGAAAAAGGCACGGTAGATGATGACGTTGCTCTAAGCATTCCCTCCCCTTTTAAATTGCTTTAAGATTGCATACACCTAAAACATTTCACATTATTGTAATAATAACAGCTAAACAGTTCTAGCAATAAATGGAGTGTTCAAATACAAAATGGCCCCTTCCCACAACAATTAGATACGTTATGAAATCGGTCCAAGTGTGGCAACTAAATAGATATAAATTAAACTAAATGGCAAATGCTGCAGTGTAAGGACGTGTGCAGAGTGAACACACAATGTCTTAAGGTTGAACCTATGGGTAGCGGGATTGTCCGGGTAGCGGGATTGTCCGGGTAGCGGGATTGTCCGAAAGGGTTACCGCTGCCCCGGAACATAAAGGGCTAAGGAAGGAACACGGGTGGGTTTTAGTCAGTAAGAGTCTGACACTCCCTTCCGCTCCACTCAGAGCGGGAGGAGTCATTACCCGACTGTAAAGAAGGGTTATTATGTGCGTGTGGTGAGTATCTAAGTCAGGTCTTTGACAACGCTAGACATCCATACTTAATAATATTATAAATGCGAAAGTGTGTCTGTCTGTTACCTCTTCACGTTTAAACCGCTGAACCGATTTAGATGAAATTTGGTATTGAGCTAGTTTGAGTCCCGGGAAAGGTCATAGAATAGTTTTTATCCCGATATTTCCACGGGAAACTTATGCGGAGCGCTGCTAGTTCGTCATATGTTAAAAAACTTATTGGTTTTTACGCACGAAACAACAATGGACATTGCCTGCATAATACAAAGGCGTTAATTTCTTGTCTGCCTATATCTCTTTTTTGACTATACGTAAAGTTGTATTGTCTTGGGGATACTCTAGCTTATTGCTTACCTTACCACTGATTTTTTTTCCGAGGGAATTGCTGTCACGTTTAGCGTAAAAAAAACCTGTCACACTCTTCCAGCTACAATATAACTAATTTACTATCTCCAAGATTGTTGAAAAGTATATAGTTTGAGAGAAACCACAAACTATGTACAGACGCCAGCACATCAAGCTACTACAATCTGTCAAATTTCTTTAATAGATTTTCAACTTTATCGCTAAAGCAGAAGGTTCAAAGTTGATTGGGAAAATTTTACAGTTTCGGGTAGCTTGATGTGCTGGCGTCTGTACTTTTATTGAAATATAAGAACCATCTCGATCATGTCAGCTTTCAAACAAAAAAACCGCATCATAATCGGTCCATTCGCTAAGGAGCTACGATGCCACAGACCCACAGACACGTCAAACTTATAACACCCCTATTTTTGCGTCGGGGGTTAATTACAAGAGTTTTCCAACAAAAAACTCAGTCAATATAAATACACTCAAGACTCAGAAATATATATTGTCGATAAGTCTTACAGCATAAATATATTTTACGAGTTTAACTCGTAAAATAGTCTAGGGTTAGGTTCAAACCAATAACACAATCTAGTCACGTCCTTACCTACATTCTAGCCAAGTCTGCCTCACTATATCCTAGATATTACGGCCGCCATATTGGATTGTTACGCCAACAATCAAACTGGAATACTATTTACTTTACCTTTGAAAATATATTTAGTTTTTGCTCCTATGAGATCATTTTGGAACACCGGTCTGTTATTGTATATTATAGGTCATCACCTGCCTAGCCTTTTTTTCCCAACTATGTTGGAGTCGGCTTCCAGTCTAACAGGATGCAGTCTCAATACCATTATTTTACATGGAGCCCCGTGGCTAAAAAATAACAGCCGCACAGGTCGACCGATCAGGTTAAAGCTACGCTTGCCGCGGTTGGTCTGTGGATGGGTGACCATCTTTACATACCGAGGCCCCTCCGTGCCTCGGAAAGCACGTTAAGCGGTGGTCCCGGCTGTCATTCATGGATCTTAGACAGTCGTTACGGGTAGTCAGAAGCCCGAAAGTCTGACAACCAGTCTTACCAAGGGGTATCGTATTACCCAGTAACTGGGTTGTGGCGGTCAGATAGGCAGTCGCTCCATGTAAAATACTGGTGTTCAGCTGCATCCAGTTAGACTGGACCGACCCCAACATAGTTGGGAAAAGGCTAGGCAGATGATAACTCCACAACCCAGTTACTGGGTTACTCTTTGGTAGGATTGATTATCAGACTTCCAGGCTTCTGAGTACCAAAGATCTACGAATGACAGTCAGGGCCAACGGCTTAGCGTGTTTTCCGAGGCACTAGTCTGTTATCATAGGTAGTTTATTATTATTACTTTGGTCGTACACTCCAATTTGGTGGACGGATTAATTGGTGAAGGTCGCCGGACGCTTGCCTTCGAGATATAGCTATATGAACACAATCCAGCATTGCACATGTAAGCGGGCACGCCCTTTACGCCTGGAGGCTTTTATTTAGGCATTAAGTTTTGTTTTTATTTCAACTTGAGTATAGTTTTCAATGGGCTTATGCCCGGTTTCTGAGGTTTTTAAACGGACTTTATCCTTTCGATAGAGATTATTGGTTCGATATCATGTTTCTGAACACGTCATTAAGGAAGAATTTAGCTTAAAAGTCGAGTGAATTATTATCGAGGGTTTATCTGAGAACCTCAAAAACCGAGCATAAGGATGGAATTCGCTTAAATAGATAATTATGTCGCATAAATAGTTATTGAAAGCTTAAACTCCATTTAAGAATTCCTCAGAAACCGGGCATTAGTCCATGTTCAACCCCACAATTTTGTTTTTGGTGGTATATTGACGTGTGCTAGTTGACATAATAGCAAATAATTTAAGTTAATGCTTTGTGTTTCGTAATGTTAATTACTTTGCATACTGTTATATAGTATAGAGGTATGAGGAACAGGGTGTAAAGCTCACTCATACTCTATAGAAAAGGGAGGATCCTCTGGAGGGAGGAGGAGGAGACGGGTGTCGTGTCTGGCGGGCAACTGCCCGATGATTCATGCCGGGCCGTTGTATATATGCTAGTTGCGCGGTAAACTCTGCTTGCGAGATGCAGGATTTGCGTGACGTCAGTATGACGCGTTGTTCGCACAATAGAATCACGTTCTTCTAACAGCTGTGCTGCTAGGGAGTTTGTTACGCCAATTCTTCTCAGCTAAAGCGCTAGGAAGTGGTGAAGGGTGGGCGTTTTGGAGGACTGTCTTATGTTATTTTGAAGGTCAAAAAGTGCTGATTCACAGCCTAGTTTGAATAAAGAACTATTGATTCGAGTTTGTTTTATGCGAAATGTACGTTGAGGGGCAGGAGCGTAGTGCAGTGTGCTAATAAACCCTTAATAAAATCTCCTTGGTCACTTCCACAGGAAATATAAAAGAACCGTTAATTTCTCTGCACAAGGAGGTACATAATTCATGACGAATAGGCCAGAAAAGGGAGCACAAAAGGAGATATGACAGTCCATGGGGGACATCTTTCTATGATTTTGCCTAGCAGTGGGACCGGAGAGGTTGACCAAAAAAAAAGAACTTAATGCCTAGGTTTCACAATAGTGAACTTTTTGAGAGCCCGGTGAAGGAAGAAGGTTTAAAAAAACCTACAGTATTGGTCACCAGGAGGAGCAATTCTCGTAATTTTAAGAACGTCCACACTACAGTCTTAATCTGTCAAAAATACCTCTAATTTAACTACATTTTTATTGACATTGATTGTCGCTGAGAAGAGATTGCGACTAGATTTTGAACGTTTTTAATTACGGGAATTTACCTTCTAGGCCCTTATAAAGTAATAGAAGAAAGTAGGAACAGATATTAAGTATTCTATGTAAGTATAGTCATTCAATTAAGTGCAGTAGCCTGCAATACCTTGCTTTTACTGCCGCTAAGTGTGTAGGTATGCCTGCAGGTTTGTAAGTAGGTTAATAATGTTTAAAGATACACACAGCATCCTAATGACGGCCGGACCAGTTTCTTTGTAATCTGACGCAGAGAAAGTGTAATGAAATCGTTACAATTGAAGTATCGCAACACTCCTGTTTCGAGGGCTGGCAAAAACGGCGAAAATTTCACGAAAACGGCTACTCCAGGGAAGTATCACCACTATTCCGTTGTTTAAATGGTATATCTCGCATGTCAACTTAAGAGGTTGTCGTCTGTTTAACCGGACTTGCCTGTGGGCCTCAATAAATGAAGGCCAGGCAGGGCTTATAAAACTTAAATACTAAGGGACCCTCCACGAGCGAGAGAATCGCGGCGATAGTCTCGATACCTTGGGTAACCTGGAAGTCTTTAAACGGATTCCGGACCCAGGTTGGCCGAAGCAAGGAAAACCTGTTCAGGTGGAGATTCATAGACGACTCCGCCTTAGAGTGTAAATGTGGTGCTGCTCCACAAACGATGGGACACTTAATATCGTGACCTGTCAGCTGGACGTTACAGGAATTGATGGACGCTGGTGATGGCGCCAAACAAGTAGCCGAATTCTGGGTCGAGTCCATTTAGATTGCTATCGATAAGATGAAGAAATCTCCAAGTAGCATAGCAATGTTCCGGGTTGCAGGACCAAAAATGGTTGACAGAAAAAATACACATAAATCCTATGTTTCTGACAAGCCAAAAACAAAGTTCGTATAAACATGCCTGATTTTGGCAGCAGTATACAAATTATTTACGACTTGAACACACCTTTGATATTTGTTATTTTTTACTCCCAGAAATGTGACTAGACTTGATTTCACTAGACTCTTTATTTACACAATAAGGAAGTAATAAAAAGCAATTGACATGCTTAAACTAGTGCCTGAAGAGTTCAGTACACAAGATACTAAAAGTCATCAATAGTTCATAAATATCCACTGCTTAAAAATAATGATCAATAGACAACTATGAAAATAGCCGTAAAAGCATTTAGTTTTTTTTTTGGTTCCGTTTATTTATTTACTAAAGGTTTACTAAGACAGGAGTTTCACAGGAGATACTATACTAGTCCATGAGATAACATAATCAGCCTATAATGATCCCAATGCTGGGACATAGGCCTTCTCTCAGTGAGAGGGAGTGGGCCGTAATCCACCACGCGGGCCCAGTGCGGGTTGGCAGATGTCACATGTCTTCGAATGTTTGGTTCTAGGACATGCCGGTTTCCTCACAATTTTTTCTTTCACCGCTTTGAGAGCAGTGGTGATGAAATAATTTACACAAAGTAAAGCGCCTGTCTGGATTCGAACCTACGGCCTACATCTATCATCATCTACGTCCATGCGATAAATAGGCACTTAATTTAACCATTTACGCAAAAACTAAAATGTTTATAAAAACATAAAAAAAACACAAATGTTTTTATGCCGAATGGTGAAATATGGCTGACCTTTAATGTACTATAACACCTATTATAACATAACATAATCAGCCTATAATGTTCCCACTGCTGGGACACAGGCCTCCTCTCAGCCTACACACCTACCAACACCTATTGGGAACACCTAATTTATGTATTACCCATATTTCAAAAACAAAATGTCTACTATATTCTATTCGATAAGCGCCTAATCTACTTGCACCGCAATGATACTTCAAATTCAAGCTGATTTTGAACGCCTTAACAAATACTTTTTGCAAAGAGTATAGAGGCACGTTGCATTGCTAAAATTGCAAGGCGAACTGCATCACCGTCTTACGTAGCACCATCAACCTAAAATAGTCCCACTGCTGGGACACAGGCCTCCTCTCTTCCAAAGGTAGTGGTCTGTAATCTATCACGCGGGCCCAGTGCGGGTTGGTAGACATAGATGTCACATGTCCTCGAATTTTCGGTTCTAGGATACGCCGGTTTCATCACGATGTTTTCCTTCACCGTTTTGTGAGCAGTGGTGATGAAATGACACAAAGTAAAGCTCCTGTCTGGGTTCGAAACCACGAACTCGTAAGTCGGGGTCGTTACCACTTGGCGTTTAAACACAATATTACATAATACCAACTCATAACAAAACAAGACACTGACAGAGACATAAAAAACAAATAACAACATCGAACATACCATGCGTCACGATCATCAATCACAAACGTCACAAGACTCATGCGCATCACAATACACACACATCTAAACATAACATCTTATTACGTCACAAGATCATCGTCCGTAGAGGTCGGCGCCCGCGCATCTTCACAGTTCAAGATCAACGGAAAGTGAGAACGGTTTCGTTTTGACGTAAAAAACGTCATGATTTTAAAGTAGCTGTTTTCTGCAACGTCGTTTGCTTTTCAGAAATCCACGGCTCTCAAGGGATTATAACACAGGGTTAGTTTTCAAAGACCAGCCAAATTTAAGGGTGTGACACAGGCCATTAAACTGAACGACTTTCTCCACATGAGACCAACATCGTAATAACATAAAATGAACGAAATCGGTCGCGAAAAAAAATCTGCCGTTTCCTACATTTTGACGAGTTATGTGAACATAAATGTAGGGAACAGCTGATGTTTTTTCGCGACCGATTTCGTTAATTTTCTGTATATCGTCAGAAAAGGCGATAACAAGCAACATTTATATAACACTAGCTGACCCGGCGAACTTCGTACCGCCTCAGAATTTTATTAAATAATTATAATGTGACAAAGTTCAATAGACACGTGGCGCGATCTATTATCATAACAACGTTATTGTTGTTTTCTTTGGGAACAGCACTTTTTTTCGGGATGAAAGGTACCCTACGTCCGTTTCTGGACAAATGAAAACGTATTTATGCAAAATTTCAGGATGATTGGTTCAGTTCACGTGATAAGGTAACAAACAGACAAACAAACTAACTTTCGCATTAACAATATTAGTTAGGATAGGATGTGATAACATTTATTGCATAATTGTGGTTTCCATACGGTATATTAGGTAACTATTACCATGACTAGTGAATTAAATAAGGTTGGCTAAAATTCTTGAAGAAGGCTATAGGCTATTTAACATCGCCGAGCAAAAAGAAAAAAGTCAGAAAGAACGCTAAGACGCTTTTTTATGACCTTGAACTTACGATGGGTCGCCCTGCACGGCGATGACCTTGAAGTAATCTTTATATTTTTTGCTCTGGCTCATCATCAAAGTTATCACCCTCTCTTGGTTTGGCTAGAAGTTTATACCTTTGCGACCGCGATTCTTCAGATTTATTTAAGTAACAGTGTGTTTCTTGATATTATAAAGTAACTAGCGTCTGCCCGCGAGTTCGTCCGCGTGAAATTTCTTGTTCCCCCGACCTACCCCGTTGCATCGCATCGCCTGCCCACGCTTTCAATTCCTATACGCTTAGGATGACCCTGTGTTATTTAACGTTTTCATGTAACAAATATCATATTGCCTAAGTCTTCAATTCAACTTTTCCAGCAAAGTTCCTATTACTAGGCACCACAACATTCCGGCATGTTTGACCATACCCGCGAGGCAAATACATCAACGCAGTAACGCCTCCTTCGCCAAGGTTGACCTTGACGGCCCCGTCCTCTTTGCCCACCTGTCAGGGCGCATTCGAACGAAATGTCCGGTCCACTGGTCAGTTGTAACCTAAAGGTCATCGCCCACTCATTCTAAGTTAAAGGTCATCATTTTAATTAACGTCTATATGCAAACTTGCGAAAGTAACTCTGTTTGTCTGACTTACCATTCTTTTTAAATTCACTTTCTTTCTATTATATACGAGTCTGTGCGTGCGACTAATACGTATGGAACGTCGTATCTAACGGAGTTCCCCGACCGTGCACGTCGTGTTTCTGTGGCAATTGACGATTTTTTTTCTGTCTTTCAAAGACAGGGGTGTATAGTATCTACAATCTTATTTCACCAGTAAAAAGCCCCATGTAATACGGGGCGGGCCTAATATTATTAACCTGGTACAATTCCTGGCTCCGGGCTACCACTGCGAAATTTCTTATACCGATATTGCCCAGGACCTAAACAACATTCGCCAAATACTTTAATAATATTTCAATAGAGGTATGAGGAACAGGGTGTAAACTACACTCATCTTTCCTATTCACCCCGCCCGCCCTTGAATACAGACCACTTACTTTTTTTACGTATAGAGCTCAAGCAACGTGCAATGGTATAAAAACTCGCGGCGACCAATCGAGAGCAGTCAGTAGCCTCCGAGCAGTCTAACACAGAAGTGCACGATGAGAGTTCTGGTGGGTTGAAACAAGAGTGTCCTTACTTACAACTCTTTAGTGCTTTTACAGTCCGTCAAATCTAAGAAGTACCGTTTGACGTTTCATATTTTTCAAACCGAAAGAAAGAAAAGAAAGAAAAATGTGTTTATTGGCATTACAGCAAAATAAATACACCTTAAAACTATAAAAACAAAGATTATAATGCCAAAAGGGCCTCAGCTCAGCATAAACAACTTTGTTCATACGTACATTATTCAGTTTCGATAACCTTTTTCATAAAACCATGAATTTAGAAAGATTTCATTATTGTATCTAAAAATGTACAATTCTTAATATCTAAATGTAATTGAAAACTTTCAAACAAAGCAAAATAACACATATTTACACAGTAAATAATTTCTAATAGTTATATTCTTGACCTCATTACAAAGTTACGTAGTTAGGTCACTGCACGTAGTGTTGCGACTCTTCGGATACACTTGTATGCAAAAAAATCGTTTACATATACGAAAAATCGAATGTATTATTTACAAATTACACTTGACAACCAAACAAATATTTTTTCATGTGAATGGGATTTATCTCACATATTACGATTACATAACTAAATAGTTATGTAATCGTAAAATATGAGATAAAACCCATTCACCAAAAATACGTATTTATAAATCAAATATATTTGCTTCTTTAAAAAGTTGTCGAAAGCGATTTGTCGATTTTTGATTTTCGCGCCCAAATAAGTCGGGGTTTCTCGCGCTAACGCTGTCGAAATAGTAAATGGAGTCAGGGATAGTGTTTTTTACATTTATTTTTGTGTATGATAGTATGGGTTTGCATATTACAGAGAAATAAACAAATTTTTAACAAGCACATCCATTGATTTTACAATTACAATTTTTTCTTCTAAGTCTTATTTCTACGTCTAAAACTAATAAAAATAAGGTATGTAGAACCCATTCACAAAAATGTTGTTGCCTGATGTTATAAATTAACGACGTTACTGCGCGACCGCATAATGCACTGAATACACAGTACTAGTAGTGAATAAAAAAATATCCTAAACATTTCTTTTATTTAATTATAACAATTGATTTCTTAAAATTCGGATATTATAGTAATCGATCTCTTAAAGTTCGGATATTATAGTAATCGATTTTTTCATCCCATCCCTATCATTCAATTGTCAGAACTGTCAAACGGTACTTCTTAGATTTGACGGACTGTAACTATTCATAATATTCCAAATTTAAAATTAGTGTTTGCGTGTCAGTGTTGTGATTAGTGATGTGATTCGACATGTCGCTTGTGATATAATCGATGTTTTAATCGGTATTCTTTCACAGATTGTCGCCGCCGTCCTCGCCTGCGCCGCAGCCGCGCCCTCCGGTCTGCTGGGAGCCCATTACGGAGCACCCTACGGTCATGGCCTCGTCGGTCATGCCGGACTCGCGGTAGCCCACGCGGCTCCGTACGCCGTGGCTCACGCCGCGCCGTTGGCCGTGGCCCACGCCCCGGTCGCCGTTGCCCACGCCGCCCCCGCCCTCCCCACCATCTCCCCCGGAGACATCCAGGGTGCCGCCATCGACGCCCATGTTGAAGCTTCCGACCATGTCCGCGCCGCCTCTGACGCCGCTCGCCTATACCACGACCAGGCCTCCGAGCTCCACGGACAGGCCGTCAACGCCGCTGTAGACCACTCTTGGCAAGCGGTCGACGCTGTGCAGACCGCTCAGGCTCAGTTGGACGGTGCCGCCGCTGGCGTCGCCCCCGTGCTCGCTAAGCAGCTGGTTGGTCATGGTCACGCTCCCGTGGTCGCCGCCGGCCCCGCCGTCTATGGTGCCCATGGTATCGCCGCTCACGGTGTCGCCCCCGCGCTCGCGTACTCCGCGCCCGCCTACGCTTCCAGCCAGACCGTCGTTAGCCAGTCCCTCTCCCAGTCCCACCCCGCCCCCGTGGTGCACGCGCCCCTGGCCGTAGCCCACGCCGCCCCCTACGGTGTTGCCCACGCCGCGCCCGTCGCTTACGCTCATGGACTCCACGGACACGCATGGTAAACCGAGATAAAAAATTTAGGTACCAAAAATTATACTCAACGTTTTTTATTTTGTAAATAAATTATTCAATAAAAAAATACAGGCTAGCAGAGGCGAGGATGTGTGAATAAATGAAATAGTAATTTTATACATTATTTTGTTTCTTTTGATTCATATCACGTCTAGAGGTGTGTGCCGGTGTCATCAGCAATTGGATCCAGAAGTACCTCTGACAAGGCTTTTTTTTTATGGATGGGATATCATCTAATGACTCCTCCCGCTCTGGGTGGAGCGGAAGGGAGTGTCAGACTCTTACTGACTAAAACCCACCCGTGTTCCTTCCTTAGCCCATTATGTTCCGGGGCAGCGGTAACCCTTTCGGACAATCCCGCTACCCGGCAGGACCTCTGACAAGGCTCCAACAGTAATCTGCGAGCATAGCAGGCTCCTGTCTTCCTTAGCGTCGTTATTCGATTGCAGCTACATTTGATAGCATTTTGGATAGCTGAAACCATATTTTCGGGGAAAAATTCCCCGAATATATTTCTTTCTTTCTTTCTTAAATGTGAATGAAGGAAATGCAATTTTAATGACATATTGCATCCCATTTTAGTGCAGTGGTGGCCCTGTGGTGTCGGCCCAACTTATGAGTAGGTAATAGGTCGTGGGCTCACACCCAAGCAGGGGCTTTACTTCACCACTGCTTTCATAACGGAGAAGGAAAACATCTTGAAGAAACCGGCATGTCCTAGAACACTTGTGACATCGACTAACCCGCACTGGGCCCACGTGGTGGATTACAGCATTTACAGCCCACTCCCTCTCACAGAGAAGTGGGAACATTATAGATTTATAGGCTGATTACTGCATCCCATTTTATGGTAGCAGTGCAACATCAGTTTTATTCTTTCGCGAAAGTCAGCGGAATTGTTGTTACCAAGAAAAAAAATTGTCACGTCAATAAAAGCGTTCGGAAAAGACTGCCGGGTTGTCAGACTTTCGGGCTTCTTCGTTAAGACTGTCAAAGGTCTACTAATGACAGCCGGGACCAACGTCGTAACGTGCTTTCCGAGACACGGAGGGGTCTCGATATGTTCTGGAAATGGCCTCTGTTTTCTTCAGGGGTTAAAGATACTAAAATTCGCACAAAATTCGTCACCCGCGCATCGTGAGTTCAAGGTCGTCAGAAAGCGAAAGTCAGTGATAAACAGGTTTTATTGAACGTCTTCGCGTTCTGTATTAAATGTGTCTTCCGCTTTACAAGTGAGATGTGAACTGAGACATTGTAATATTATTGTAATTGTTTCTTTGATCTTTTGAAGAAGTTTGGAGGTTGAAGGGCAAGCTTTTTTAAGTACTAGAATGATGGAATTTTAGCGGGAGCTTGGATTTTACCTGTACTTTTTACAACCGAATGAAGGTGAAGATAAACATCATTTGAAACCCTGGACTATGAAATGAAAATGTCCCACTCCAGGGCAAAGGTTTTTAATTCTCATTGCTATTGGAGATTTCGATTATTTATGTGAAGATATGGTTAGAAAGGGGGGTGACTACCAAGATGACGACTAGTAGAGAAGTATGGAAGAAGGAGACTCGTGTTGCGTCGACCTCAAGTAAATTGGGATAAGGACAGGAGAATGATGATCTTAAGATATTTCGGTGCAATAATTCGAGATGTCCCAATTTTATACAATTTGAAAACCTATCTGCGAGAAATGATTTTCTAAATATTTTAGGACCAGGCCTAAAGTTTACTAGTCACTCAATCTGCCTAGCCTTTTACTATGTTGGGGTCAGTATCTAGTCTAACCGGATGCAGCTGAATACCAGTGTTCTACATAGAGCGACTGCCTATCTGACCTCCACAACCCAGTTGCTGGGTAACACGATATCCCTTAGCAGGACTGGTTGTCAGACTTTCGGGCTTCTGACGACCCATAACGACTGTCAAAAATGTACGAATTCTGGAACCAACGGCTTAACGTGTTTTCCGAGACACACGGGTCTCGGTACGTAATGGATGGTCAGGTTAAGCTACGCTTGCCACGGTTGGTATGTGGATGGGTGACCATCTTTACATACCGAGACCTCTCCGTGCCTCGGAAAGCACGTTAGGCCGTTGGTCCCAGCTGTCATTCGTGGATCTTTGACAGTCGTAACGACGTAGTCAAAAGCCCGAAAGTCTGACAACCAGTCTTTCCAAAGGGTATCGTATTACCCAGTAACTCACTAGGTCACCTCTGACCTCTGACCTAGACTAGAGTCAAGAGCAAACCCATTTCAAATAAAAATTAAAAAAAACTGGTTTGTGGAGGTCAGATAGGCAGTCGCTCCATGTAAAATACTGGTATTCAGCTACAACCGATTAGACTGGAAGCCGACCCCAACATGGGAAAAGGCTAGGCAGATGATGATGGTGTTACGGAGTAGGAAATCCTCCTTTTTCGGAAACGTAACCACATGAGTAAATAATAATGTGACGTAACTTCCGAAATTACGGATTTTGTGCTTAGAAAGCGAACTCCCTGGTACAAATCCAGACTCCGAGCCACTACGAAGAATGTTCTTATACCCACGAACTACAGTCAACACTCGCGAGATACTTTATTAATATTGCAATAGACGTATGAGGAACAGGGTGTAAACTTCATTCATCTTTCCTATTCACCCCGCCCGCCCTTGAATACAGGCCACTTACTTTTTTTACGTATAGAGCTCAAGCAACGTGCAATGGTATAAAAACTCGCGGCGACCAATCGAGAGCAGTCAGTAGCCTTCGAGCAGTCTAACACAGAAGTGCACGATGAGAGTTCTGGTGGGTTGAAACAAGAGTGTCCTTACTTACAACTCTTTAGTGCTTTTAACTATTCATAATATTCCAAATTTAAAATTAGTGTTTGCGTGTCAGTGTTGTGATTAGTGATGTGATTCGACATGTCGATATAGGGATCGCTTGTGATATAATCGATGTTTTAATCGGTATTCTTTCACAGATTGTCGCCGCTGTCCTCGCCTGCGCCGCAGCCGCGCCCTCCGGTCTGCTGGGAGCCCATTACGGAGCACCCTACGGTCATGGCCTCATCGGTCATGCCGGACTCGCGGTAGCCCACGCGGCTCCGTACGCCGTGGCTCACGCCGCGCCGTTGGCCGTGGCCCACGCCGCCCCCGCCCTCCCCACCATCTCCCCCGGAGACATCCAGGGTGCCGCCATCGACGCCCATGTTGAAGCTTCCGACCATGTCCGCGCCGCCTCTGACGCCGCTCGCCTATACCACGACCAGGCCTCCGAGCTCCACGGACAGGCCGTCAACGCCGCTGTAGACCACTCTTGGCAAGCGGTCGACGCTGTGCAGACCGCTCAGGCTCAGTTGGACGGTGCCGCCGCTGGCGTCGCCCCCGTGCTCGCTAAGCAGCTGGTTGGTCATGGTCACGCTCCCGTGGTCGCCGCCGCCCCCGCCGTCTATGGTGCCCATGGTATCGCCGCTCACGGTGTCGCCCCCGCGCTCGCGTACTCCGCGCCCGCCTACGCTTCCAGCCAGACCGTCGTTAGCCAGTCCCTCTCCCAGTCCCACCCCGCCCCCGTGGTGCACGCGCCCCTGGCCGTAGCCCACGCCGCCCCCTACGGTGTTGCCCACGCCGCGCCCGTCGCTTACGCTCATGGACTCCACGGACAGGCATGGTAAACCGAGATAAAAAATTTAGGTACCAAAAATTATACTCAACGTTTTTTATTTTGTAAATAAATTATTAAATAAAAAAATACAGGCTAGCAGAGGCGAGGATGTGTGAATAAATGAAATAGTAATTTTATACATTTAGTTGTTTTCTTTGGCCATCGCACTGCATACTGGCGTGAAAAAGCGGGATGTGAGACCCCCAAAATTGTTTATCAATCAAGACACTGAACTGGACGGCGTGCGCGGCCAGTACATCTCATATCTTCGCTTTGCCGATGACAACGACATAATGGCAGAATCGTTTGGACAGTAAAACCAGATGCTGCACAGCCTATTAATGAAATCAAGCCTCTGGGCTCGACACGAATTAAGACAAAACTTTATAAACGTCATTTACAAATTCCAAGTCTAGCTGACTCCAATCCACATCGAAGCTTCGCTATTTAAATTATTGTGCTCATATAAATACGTAAAAAAAGCGCTTTTATATAGACTTTTGTAGTGTTTAGTTTACTGGTATATCTGCATTGCAGGTTATATGACATACATTGACAAAGACGTCGATGACGCCGAAAAAATAATGTAGTAGATATTTTTATTATTTCTCAATTACTTTTAAGGGGACTACATGACCTAAAGCGCGGTCACTGTCGGACTGCATAGAAAAGAAAGAGAAGCGCGATGACATAATGCTTCTAATTTATTGCAAAATATGAAACAAACATCTATTTACAAAAAATCTATTGTTTGGACTAAAAAATGTTGCTTGTAGAATAATTTGACAAAAAATTATAATGATGGTATGTATATTAGTACGGTTTTTATTGTAAAAAGAAAGTTCTTAGAGGTATCTTCATGATTTTTGTCTATTGTTTTCCACACACTATCTACCTAGCATATATCCTGAAGAATATCATAATTATATTTTTCTGATTTTGTTTACTGTAATCGATCATATACATACTTTTATTGTTTCTAAAACTTGCGTTTTATGCGTTTTGGTCCTGTAAGCCCCTTAATGATGATCTGGTAGTTTAAGTATGTACTTTATGCGGCTTTCTCAAATCTGTATATTATTATTATTTGTCAAGTCGTTGAGCTCGAAAAATGCTTGTACTGACTGGACAGGTCCATTCAAATCTGTGTGGTTTTGCCTCAAAGGTCCATTTTAGACACTAATCTACATGATCCTCACATAATCTCACCAAAATTATGTATGGAATTTAATAAAGGCTGACCCTGAGTTTGTTTCACTAATTCATCTCGGGGGCAGTCACATAGGAAATGTCGAATCAATTTACAATTTTTAATAAGACGTTTAAAAGTGATTCCGATATCCTATTTACAGAATAAACCAGAACACTTTCGGGTTGTCAGACTTTCGGGCTTCTTACCAAATACTAAAAAAACTTCGTAACGACAGTCAAAGGTCTAAGGATGACAGCCTTTTTTTTTTTGTTTCCGGGATGGAAAATCCTCATGGATGTCCGCCACCCTGGGGCGGGCGGTGGGGTCTGTCAGACTCTTACTGACTAAAAACCACCCCGGTGCCATCTCAAACCTACGCCGGGGGTCGCGGGAACGTACGATCCTGCCTGCTGGGGGCAGGAGGGGGGGGGGGGGGGGTGCGGTGTTTTACTCCCCCCGCGACGTCGAAGAGGGGTGCGCGTGGAACACTACGCGTCGCCACCTCGGGTTCTAGTGTATGGGGGGCGACGCACGTCCCCGAGTCCGTCGCCCCTGGACCCATTTAGGGGGGCTGGAAGAGGGCTTTGTCCCCCGACGCCCGGTGCGCCTGCTGCGGGCCGGGTGAGTGGACGAATGACAGCCTAGACCAACGGCGTGACGTGCTTTCCGAGGCATGGAGGGGTCCCGACATGTGCTTGGCATCGCCTCTGTTTTCATCAGGGGTTAAAGATACTAAAGTTTGCGCATCGTGAGTTGTGTTTTTGTACTTTCGAAGAAGTCTGGAGGTTGAACGGCAAACTTTTTTAAGTACTAGAATGTTGGAATATTGACGGGACTTTGAATTTTACTTGTACTATTAACTACGAAACTGAGGTGAAGAAAAACATCATCAGGAATCCTGGACTAAGAAATGAAAATGTCCCACTCCAGGGCAAAGGTTTTTAAGTCTCACTGCTATTGGAGATTTCGGTTCGAAAATTCGAGGTGTCCTAACGATTGGCACGTTACCAAAACTATGTTGGGGTTTCCGGTTTGCTTCCAGTTTAACCGGATGCAGCTGAGTACCAGTGTTCTACATACATATTGCGACTGCCTATCTGACCTCCACAAAAGATCTATGAATGACAGCGCGAACTAACGGCTTAATGCGCTTTCCGAGGCAAGGAGGGGTCTTAAGACGAACCGACCTCGGCAAGAGTAGCTGGACCTTCGATCGATCCGTGTGGCTGTTGTTATTTAGCCACGAGCACCTCCAAAACTTCCTAGTCAGTAGTCACTATGACTATCCACCGCGTAATCCTTTAAAAAAATGCCTCCGCAAGGAACCACGCATTTTCAAATTATTCAATACATTGCGGAAGGCAATTTTACCAAATAAGTTTTGTGAGCAATATTAATTAAAGGTTGTATTACAAATTATTTACGACTTAAATACAACTTTGATATTTGTTTTTTTTTTCTCGCAGAAATGAGACTAGACAATTTGCATAATTAAGAAAACATGCTTAGGCTATAGCCCTTAATAAGGGGTGAGCCTATTGTCATTAAAAAGGTACAAAACCAGACTTCCTAATACCTATTAATAATAAGAAGACTAATAGAGAAGTATGGAAGAAGAAGACGTTGAACCGACCCCAAATGAATTGGTATAAAGGCAGTAGAATAATGATAATACCTAATCTGCGTTCGCGATTTATTTGCCAAAAATGTAAAAAATATGAATTAATGGAAAAATAACTTTAATTCCTGCAAAATAAAGTTCAGTTTACGCTACAACTTCAAACATTTTTATAAATTTTTCAATATTGCTAGTCACTCTGAAATCAACATATCTAACTGACGTTGAAATAAAGTTGATATTTGTTCAACTTGAAATAGGATGGGGGATGTGGGAAGACTATAGCCCCTGCCTGACCAATTTTTTATATAAATTACGCATATAAAATGGCAGGCGGTGACTTGCACACTCAATTATGGGCTCCCGAAAACAAACGCTAGCACATAATGTCGCAGCGACAAGGGGGCAACATGTCCTGAGGTGCTTATGAGGAGTGGAGAGATATTCCACGAGGGATTCGCTATCAGGACAATCCCGGAAGTACGGTCAAGATCCCTACAAGCATCATACTGGAATATTTTCATCCTCAAAGCACGTTTGCTCTTGCGAATCTCCACTCAAGCCGGCCAATAAAGACAAGCCAGAGGTAAGGAACACGAGTTCTCCCTGAAATTACGATCCGTAGGGTCGCTACTGCCCAACAGTTTGCCACATGCTACGCGAGAAACTTTAATAATATTGCAATAGACGTATGAGGAACAGGGTGTAAACTTCATTCATCTTTCCTATTCACCCCGCCCGCCCTTGAATACAGACCACTTACTTTTTTTACGTATAGAGCTCAAGCAACGTGCAATGGTATAAAAACTCGCGGCGACCAATCGAGAGCAGTCAGTAGCCTTCGAGCAGTCTAACACAGAAGTGCACGATGAGAGTTCTGGTGGGTTGAAACAAGAGTGTCCTTACTTACAACTCTTTAGTGCTTTTAACTATTCATAATATTCCAAATTTAAAATTAGTGTTTGCGTGTCAGTGTTGTGATTAGTGATGTGATTCGACATGTCGATATAGGGATCGCTTGTGATATAATCGATGTTTTAATCGGTATTCTTTCACAGATTGTCGCCGCCGTCCTCGCCTGCGCCGCAGCCGCGCCCTCCGGTCTGCTGGGAGCCCATTACGGAGCACCCTACGGTCATGGCCTCGTCGGTCATGCCGGACTCGCGGTAGCCCACGCGGCTCCGTACGCCGTGGCTCACGCCGCGCCGTTGGCCGTGGCCCACGCCCCGGTCGCCGTTGCCCACGCCGCCCCCGCCCTCCCCACCATCTCCCCCGGAGACATCCAGGGTGCCGCCATCGACGCCCATGTTGAAGCTTCCGACCATGTCCGCGCCGCCTCTGACGCCGCTCGCCTATACCACGACCAGGCCTCCGAGCTCCACGGACAGGCCGTCAACGCCGCTGTAGACCACTCTTGGCAAGCGGTCGAGGCTGTGCAGACCGCTCAGGCTCAGTTGGACGGTGCCGCCGCTGGCGTCGCCCCCGTGCTCGCTAAGCAGCTGGTTGGTCATGGTCACGCTCCCGTGGTCGCCGCCGCCCCCGCCGTCTATGGTGCCCATGGTATCGCCGCTCACGGTGTCGCCCCCGCGCTCGCGTACTCCGCGCCCGCCTACGCTTCCAGCCAGACCGTCGTTAGCCAGTCCCTCTCCCAGTCCCACCCCGCCCCCGTGGTGCACGCGCCCCTGGCCGTAGCCCACGCCGCCCCCTACGGTGTTGCCCACGCCGCGCCCGTCGCTTACGCTCATGGACTCCACGGACACGCATGGTAAACCGAGATAAAAAATTTAGGTACCAAAAATTATACTCAACGTTTTTTATTTTGTAAATAAATTATTCAATAAAAAATACAGGCTAGCAGAGGCGAGGATGTGTGAATAAATGAAATAGTAATTTTATACATTATTTTGTTTCTTTTGATTCATATCACGTCTAGAGGTGTGTGCCGGTGTCATCAGCAATTGGATCCAGAAGTACCTCTGACAAGACTTTTTTTTTATGGATGGGATATCATCTAATGACTCCTCCCGCTCTGGGTGGAGCGGAAGGGAGTGTCAGACTCTTACTGACTAAAACCCACCCGTGTTCCTTCCTTAGCCCATTATGTTCCGGGGCAGCGGTAACCCTTTCGGACAATCCCGCTACCCGGCAGGACCTCTGACAAGGCTCCAACAGTAATCTGCGAGCATAGCAGGCTCCTGCCTTCCTTAGCGTCGTTATTCGATTGCAGCTACATTTGATAGCATTTAGCATTTTGGATAGCTGAAACCATATTTTCGGGGAAAAATTCCCAAATGTGAATGAAGGAAATGCAATTTTAATGACATATTGCATCCCATTTTAGTGCAGTGGTGGCCCTGTGGTGTCGGCCCAACTTATGAGTAGGTAATAGGTCGTGGGCTCACACCCAAGCAGGGGCTTTACTTCACCACTGCTTTCATAACGGAGAAGGAAAACATCTTGAAGAAACCGGCATGTCCTAGAACACTTGTGACATCGACTAACCCGCACTGGGCCCACGTGGTGGATTACAGCATTTACAGCCCACTCCCTCTCATAGAGAAGTGGGAACATTATAGATTTATAGGCTGATTACTGCATCCCATTTTATGGTAGCAGTGCAACATCAGTTTTATTCTTTCGCGAAAGTCAGCGGAATTGTTGTTACCAAGAAAAAAAATTGTCACGTCAATAAAAGCGTTCGGAAAAGACTGCCGGGTTGTCAGACTTTCGGGCTTCTTCGTTAAGACTGTCAAAGGTCTACTAATGACAGCCGGGACCAACGTCGTAACGTGCTTTCCGAGACACGGAGGGGTCTCGATATGTTCTGGAAATGGCCTCTGTTTTCTTCAGGGGTTAAAGATACTAAAATTCGCACAAAATTCGTCACCCGCGCATCGTGAGTTCAAGGTCGTCAGAAAGCGAAAGTCAGTGATAAACAGGTTTTATTGAACGTCTTCGCGTTCTGTATTAAATGTGTCTTCCGCTTTACAAGTGAGATGTGAACTGAGACATTGTAATTGTTTCTTTGATCTTTTGAAGAAGTTTGGAGGTTGAAGGGCAAGCTTTTTTAAGTACTAGAATGATGGAATTTTAGCGGGAGCTTGGATTTTACCTGTACTTTTTACAACCGAATGAAGGTGAAGATAAACATCATTTGAAACCCTGGACTATGAAATGAAAATGTCCCACTCCAGGGCAAAGGTTTTTAATTCTCATTGCTATTGGAGATTTCGATTATTTATGTGAAGATATGGTTAGAAAGGGGGGTGACTACCAAGATGACGACTAGTAGAGAAGTATGGAAGAAGGAGACTCGTGTTACGTCGACCTCAAGTAAATTGGGATAAGGACAGGAGAATGATGATCTTAAGAGATTTCGGTGCAATAAATCGAGGTGTCCCAATTTTATACAATTTGAAAACCTATCTACGAGAAATGATTATCTAAATATTTTAGGACCAGGCCTAAAGTTAACTAGTCACTCAATCTGCCTAGCCTTTTAATATGTTGGGGTCAGTATCTAGTCTAACCGGATGCAGCTGAATACCAGTGTTCTACATAGAGCGACTGCCTATCTGACCTCCACAACCCAGTTGCTGAGCAACACGATATCCTTAGCAAGACTGGTTGTCAGACTTTCGGGCTTCTGACGACCCATAAAGACTGTCAAAAATGTACGAATGAACCAACGGCTTAACGTGTTTTCCGAGACACAGAGGGGTCTCGGTACGTAATGGATGGTCACCCATCCTCGAAGCAACCGTTCGATCGATCCGTGTGGCTGTTATTATTTAGCCACGAGCCCCTCCAAAATTTCCTAGTCACTACGACTATCGAACGCATAATCCTTAAAAAAATGCCTCCGCAACAAACCACGCATTTTAAAAATATTCAATATACTGCGGAAGGCAAACTTATCAAGTAATACTGATTTCATGCAATGTTAGAGGTTGTATTACAAATTATTTACGACTTAAATACACCTTTGATATTTGTTTGATACCAGAAATGAGACTAGACAATTTGCATATTAAGAAAAACATGCTTAGGCTATATTGCTTGAAGGGTTCAGTACTAATGAGAGCAATCTGCTGAGAAAAAAAAGTGGCACTCCGGGAGTGCCGACAGAAGTGAAAGTTTGAACAATTACGTGTGTATTTTTTTGAATCGTCATAATATAAACAAAACACAAACAGAATACTTTGCCATCACTCACTGACATATCGATACATTAAAACCGAGTACATCCCGAGGACAGCCGAACACATCCCAAGCGGTGTCGGTTACGGTAACAGTGGCGCGAATTCTATTGCTTTTTCTCCATCTCAAAAAATGCCCAACGCGCCTAAAGAAGTTTTCACTTCAATAATTTTGAAGATCCCTAGACAACTGTAAAAGTTTTAGCGGTAAACTATACTCAACGTAACATATCCTGTATTTCTTTCTATCAAAGACAGTAGAGTACCTACAATTTCATTTCACCAATAGCAAGCCCTAAATAATAATAAGCGAGTTTTTTTAAATTAACGACAAACGGGATCCGAAGAAGAAGATAATAATTAAAAATTAAATACTGTGGAATGAAGATGACGCCAACTCCCTACTCCCGATTAGTTAACTTTGTCTGCCGCGCAAAGACACATCGGGAGGAAGGACAACTATCAAGTCCTGCACCCTAATAGCGTAACACACTATCAATTGGAATCTGAATCATTTTGAAGCAAATTGCTAATCCATTGCTTCACAAGTTCGAAAAATTTGTCTGCTCAACACGCAAATAACGCAATGAATGTTGTTGAACTGTCAAAATTAAACCGATTCCGATTGACAATGTGTTACGCTATTGCCCCGCTCTTGTAATTCAATCTTAGTACGGACCCAAGAATAATCTTATGTGCGATGGTGTTACGGAGTAGGAGGGGTCCGTGGCTAAATAATAACAGCCGCACAGGTCAATCGATCAGGTTAAGCTATGCTTGCCACGGTTGGTATGTGGATAGGTGACCATCTTTACATACCGAGACCCCTCCATGCCTCGGAAAGCACTCAGCTGTCATTTTCAAACAACTCTAACATACTACAAGCTCATACATGATACATCACACACACACACACACACACACACGACGCATATACATAAAACATACACACGACACATACACAAGACACATACAGTCATACACTTCCACCACAAACCTCACCTAATTCACACGAGAGAGAGGCTATACATTTTTATTTACTTTTTATTTTTAATTTTTTTCTATCGTTTGTTTCTTTGTTTTTATAACTTTGTTTTCTTTTTGTACTCATTTGATAGCTACTTACCTAATGTAACTCCGTACTAGTTTTGTATAAATTGGGAGATGTATTAACAGAGAGAGCCCTGGCACCCATAACACAAGTTTAATCTTAACTTGGGTGCCAGTGGAGCAATCAGTGATTTATGCAATTTTAAAAGAATAGTGACATAGAATTAGCTTAGTGCCATAGGGAAATTGTAAAATTGGAAATAAAGTTATTTATTATTTATTCGTGGATCTTTGACAGTCGTAAGCGTAACGACGTAGTCAAAAGCCCGACAGTCTGACAACCAGACTTTCCAAAGGTTATCGTATTACCCAGTAACGGTCACCTCTGACCTAGACTAGAGTCAAGAGAAAACCCATTTCAAATAAAAATAAACTGGTTTGTGGAGGTCAGATAGGCAGCCGCTCCATGTAAGAGACTGTTATTCAGCTGCATCCGATTAGACTGGAAGCCGACCCCAACATGGGAAAAGGCTAGGCAGATAATGATGGTGTCAAGGAGTAGAAAATGCTCCTTTTTCGGAAACGTAACCACATGAGTAAATAATCATGTGACGTAACTTCCGAAATTACGGATTTTGTGCTTAGAAAGCGAACTCCTGGTACAAATCCAGACTCCGAGCCACTACGAAGAATGTTCTTATACCCACGAACTACAGTCAACACTCGCGAGATACTTTATTAATATTGCAATAGACGTATGAGGAACAGGGTGTAAACTTCATTCATCTTTCCTATTCACCCCGCCCGCCCTTGAATACAAACCACTTACTTTTTTTACGTATAGAGCTCAAGCAACGTGCAATGGTATAAAAACTCGCGGCGACCAATCGAGAGCAGTCAGTAGCCTTCGAGCAGTCTAACACAGAAGTGCACGATGAGAGTTCTGGTGGGTTGAAACAAGAGTGTCCTTACTTACAACTCTTTAGTGCTTTTAACTATTCATAATATTCCAAATTTAAAATTAGTGTTTGCGTGTCAGTGTTGTGATTAGTGATGTGATTCGACATGTCGATATAGGGATCACTTGTGATATAATCGATGTTTTAATCGGTATTCTTTCACAGATTGTCGCCGCCGTCCTCGCCTGCGCCGCAGCCGCGCCCTCCGGTCTGCTGGGAGCCCATTACGGAGCACCCTACGGTCATGGCCTCGTCGGTCATGCCGGACTCGCGGTAGCCCACGCGGCTCCGTACGCCGTGGCTCACGCCGCGCCGTTGGCCGTGGCCCACGCCCCGGTCGCCGTTGCCCACGCCGCCCCCGCCCTCCCCACCATCTCCCCCGGAGACATCCAGGGTGCCGCCATTGACGCCCATGTTGAAGCTTCCGACCATGTCCGCGCCGCCTCTGACGCCGCCCGCGAATACCACGACCAGGCCTCCGAGCTCCACGGACAGGCCGTCAACGCCGCTGTAGACCACTCTTGGCAAGCGGTCGACGCTGTGCAGACCGCTCAGGCTCAGTTGGACGGTGCCGCCGCTGGCGTCGCCCCCGTGCTCGCTAAGCAGCTGGTTGGTCATGGTCACGCTCCCGTGGTCGCCGCCGGCCCCGCCGTCTATGGTGCCCATGGTATCGCCGCTCACGGTGTCGCCCCCGCGCTCGCGTACTCCGCGCCCGCCTACGCTTCCAGCCAGACCGTCGTTAGCCAGTCCCTCTCCCAGTCCCACCCCGCCCCCGTGGTGCACGCGCCCCTGGCGGTAGCCCACGCCGCCCCCTACGGTATTGCCCACGCCGCCCCCTACGGTGTTGCCCACGCCGCGCCCGTCGCTTACGCTCATGGACTCCACGGACAGGCATGGTAAACCATGATAAAAATTTAGATAGCAAAAAATAATACTCAACGTTTTGATTTTGTAAATAAATTATTTAAAAAATACAGACTAGCAGGCGAGGATGTAAATAAATGAAATAGTATTTTATACATTTAGTTGTTTTCTTTGGCCATCGCACTGCATACTGGCGTGAAAAAGCGGGATGTGAGACCCCCAAAATTGTTTATCAATCAAGACACTGAACTGGACTGCGTGCGCGGCCAGTACATCTCATATCTTCGCTTTGCCGATGACAACGACATAATGGCAGAATCGTTTGGACAGTAAAATCAGATGCTGCACAGCCTATGAATGAAATCAAGCCTCTGGGCTCGACACGAATTAAGACAAAACTTAGGTCATTTACAAATTCCAAGTCTAGCTGACTCCAATCCACATCGAAGCTTCGCTATTTAAATTATTGTGCTCATATAAATACGTAAAAAAACCGCTTTTATATAGACTTTTGTAGTGTTTAGTTTACTGGTATATCTGCATTGCAGGTTATATGACATACATTGACAAAGACGTCGATGACGCCGAAAAAAAAATGTAGTAGATATTTTTATTATTTCTCAATTACTTTTAAGGGGACTACATGACCTAAAGCGCGGTCACTGTCGGACTGCATAGAAAAGAAAGAGAAGCGCGATGACATAATGCTTCTAATTTATTGCAAAATATGAAACAAACATCTATTTACAAAAAATCTATTGTTTGGACTAAAAAATGTTGCTTGTAGAATAATCTGACAAAAAATTATAATGATGGTATGTATATTAGTACGGTTTTTATTGTAAAAAGAAAGTTCTTAGAGGTATCTTCATGATTTTTGTCTATTGTTTTCCACACACTATCTACCTAGCATATATCCTGAAGAATATCATAATTATATTTTTCTGATTTTGTTTACTGTAATCGATCATATACATACTTTTATTGTTTCTAAAACTTGCGTTTTATGCGTTTTGGTCCTGTAAGCCCCTTAATGATGATCTGGTAGTTTAAGTATGTACTTTATGCGGCTTTCTCAAATCTGTATATTATTATTGTTTGTCAAGTCGTTGAGCTCGAAAAATGCTTGTACTGACTGGACAGGTCCATTCAAATTTGTGTGGTTTTGCCTCAAAGGTCCATTTTAGACACTAATCTACATGATCCTCACATAATCTCACCAAAATTATGTATGGAATTTAATAAAGGCTGACCCCTGAGTTTGTTTCACTAATTCATCTCGGGGGCAGTCACATAGGAAATGTCGAATCAATTTACAATTTTTAATAAGACGTTTAAAAGTGATTCCGATATCCTATTTACAGAATAAACCAGAACACTTTCGGGTTGTCAGACTTTCGGGCTTCTTACCAAATACTAAAAAAAACTTCGTAACGACAGTCAAAGGTCTAAGGATGACAGCCTTTTTTTTTTTTGTTTCCGGGATGGAAAATCCTCATGGATGTCCGCCACCCTGGGGCGGGCGGTGAGGTCTGTCAGACTCTTACTGACTAAAAACCACCCCGGTGTTCCATCTCAAACCTACGCCGGGGGTCGCGGGAACGTACGATCCTGCCTGCTGGGGGCAGGAGGGGGGGGGGGGGTGAGGTGTTTTACTCCCCCCGCGACGTCTACGAGGGGTGCGCGTGGAACACTACGCGCCGCCACCTCGGGTTCTAGTGTATGGGGGGCGACGCACGTCCCCGAGTCCGTCGCCCCTGTACCCATTTAGGGGGGCTAGAAGAGGGCGTTGTCCCCCGACGCCCGGTGCGCCTGCTGCGGGCCGGGTGAGCGGACGAATGACAGCCTAGACCAACGGCGTGACGTGCTTTCCGAGGCATGGAGGGGTCCCGACATGTGCTTGACATCGCCTCTGTTTTCATCAGGGGTTAAAGATACTAAAGTTTGCGCATCGTGAGTTCAAGGTCATCAGAAAGTGAGCGTCAGTGATGAACAGGTTTTATTGAACGTCTTCGCGTTCTGCATTAAATGTGTCTTCTGCTTTAAAAGTGAGATGTAAACTGGGACAATGTAATATTATTTTAATTGTGTTTTTGTACTTTCGAAGAAGTCTGGAGGTTGAACGGCAAACTTTTTTAAGTACTAGAATGTTGGAATATTGACGGGACTTTGAATTTTACTTGTACTATTAACTACGAAACTGAGGTGAAGAAAAACATCATCAGGAATCCTGGACTAAGAAATGAAAATGTCCCACTCCAGGGCAAAGGTTTTTAAGTCTCACTGCTATTGGAGATTTCGGTTCGAAAATTCGAGGTGTCCTAACGATTGGCACGTTACCAAAACTATGTTGGGGTTTCCGGTTTGCTTCCAGTTTAACCGGATGCAGCTGAGTACCAGTGTTCTACATACATATTGCGACTGCCCATCTGACCTCCACAAAAGATCTATGAATGACAGCGCGAACTAACGGCTTAATGCGCTTTCCGAGGCAAGGAGGGGTCTTAAGACGAACCGACCTCGGCAAGAGTAGCTGGACCTTCGATCGATCCGTGTGGCTGTTGTTATTTAGCCACGAGCACCTCCAAAACTTCCTAGTCACTACGACTATCCACCGCGTAATCCTTTAAAAAAATGCCTCCGCAAGGAACCACGCATTTTCAAATTATTCAATACATTGCGGAAGGCAATTTTACCAAATAAGTTTTGTGAGCAATATTAATTAAAGGTTGTATTACAAATTATTTACGACTTAAATACAACTGTGATATTTGTTTTTTTTTTCTCGCAGAAATGAGACTAGACAATTTGCATAATTAAGAAAACATGCTTAGGCTATAGCGCTTAATAAGGGGTGAGCCTATTGTCATTAAAAAGGTACAAAACCAGACTTCCTAATACCTATTAATAATAAGAAGACTAATAGAGAAGTATGGAAGAAGAAGACGTTGAACCGACCCCAAATGAATTGGTATAAGGGCAGTAGAATAATGATAATACCTAATCTGCGTTCGCGATTTATTTGCCAAAAATGTAAAAAAATGTGAATTAATGGAAAAATAACTTTAATTCCTGCAAAATAAAGTTCAGTTTACGCTACAACTTCAAACATTTTTATAAATTTTTCAATAGTGCTAGTCACTCTGAAATCAACATATCTAATTGACGTTGAAATAAAGTTGATATTTGTTTAACTTGAAATAGGGTGGGGGATGTGGGAAGACTATAGCCCCTGCCTGACCAATTTTTTATATAAATTACGCAGATAAAATGGCAGGCGGTGACTTGCACACTCAATTATGGGCTCCCGAAAACTTTCACTAGCACATAATGTCGTAGCGACAAGGGGGCAACATGTCCTGAGGTGCTTATAAGGAGTGGAGAGATATTCCACGAGGTATTCGCTATCAGGACAATCCCGGAAGTACGGTCAAGATCCCTACAAGCATCATACTGGAATACTTCCATCCTCCGAGCACGTTTGCTCTTGCGAATCTCCACTCAAGCCGGCCAATAAATACAAGCCAGAGGCGAGGAACAAGGGTTCTCCCTTGAATTACGATCCGTAGGGTCGCTACTGCCCAACAGTTTGCCACATGCTACCCGAGAAACTTTAATAATATTGCAATAGACGTATGAGGAACAGGGTGTAAACTTCATTCATCTTTCCTATTCACCCCGCCCGCCCTTGAATACAGACCACTTACTTTTTTACGTATAGAGCTCAAGCAACGTGAAATGGTATAAAAACTCGCGGCGACCAATCGAGAGCAGTCAGTAGCCTTCGAGCAGTCTAACACAGAAGTGCACGATGAGAGTTCTGGTGGGTTGAAACAAGAGTGTCCTTACTTACAACTCTTTAGTGCTTTTAACTATTCATAATATTCCAAATTTAAAATTAGTGTTTGCGTGTCAGTGTTGTGATTAGTGATGTGATTCGACATGTCGATATAGGGATCGCTTGTGATATAATCGATGTTTTAATCGGTATTCTTTCACAGATTGTCGCCGCCGTCCTCGCCTGCGCCGCAGCCGCGCCCTCCGGTCTGCTGGGAGCCCATTACGGAGCACCCTACGGTCATGGCCTCGTTGGTCATGCCGGACTCGCGGTAGCCCACGCGGCTCCGTACGCCGTGGCTCACGCCGCGCCGTTGGCCGTGGCCCACGCCCCGGTCGCCGTTGCCCACGCCGCCCCCGCCCTCCCCACCATCTCCCCCGGAGACATCCAGGGTGCCGCCATCGACGCCCATGTTGAAGCTTCCGACCATGTCCGCGCCGCCTCTGACGCCGCTCGCCTATACCACGACCAGGCCTCCGAGCTCCACGGACAGGCCGTCAACGCCGCTGTAGACCACTCTTGGCAAGCGGTCGACGCTGTGCAGACCGCTCAGGCTCAGTTGGACGGTGCCGCCGCTGGCGTCGCCCCCGTGCTCGCTAAGCAGCTGGTTGGTCATGGTCACGCTCCCGTAGTCGCCGCCGCCCCCGCCGTCTATGGTGCCCATGGTATCGCCGCTCACGGTGTCGCCCCCGCGCTCGCGTACTCCGCGCCCGCCTACGCTTCCAGCCAGACCGTCGTTAGCCAGTCCCTCTCCCAGTCCCACCCCGCCCCCGTGGTGCACGCGCCCCTGGCCGTAGCCCACGCCGCCTCCTACGGTGTTGCCCACGCCGCCCCCTACGGTGTTGCCCACGCCGCGCCCGTCGCTTACGCTCATGGACTCCACGGACAGGCATGGTAAACCATGATAAAAATTTAGATAGCAAAAAATAATACTCAACGTTTTGATTTTGTAAATAAATTATTTAAAAAATACAGGCTAGCAGGCGAGGATGTAAATAAATGAAATAGTAATTTTATACATTTTGTTGTTTCCTTTGGCCATCGCATTGGCGTGAAAAACCGGGATGTGAGACCCCCAAAATGGTTTATCATTCAAGGCACTGGACTGGACAATCAACGCGCACGGCCAGTACATCTCATATGTTCGCTTTGTCGATGACAACGACATAATGGCAGAATCGTCTGGACAGTAAAACCAGATGCTGCACAGCTTATTAATGAAATCAAGCCTCTGGGCTCTAGCTGACTCCAATCCACATCGAAGGTTCGCTATTCGAAGTTGTGAAGAAGTACGTCTATCTGGAAGTCATCATCACTACTTCGAGAAAGAAACTGGCAGAAGGATCCAGTTGGGTTGGGCAGCGTGGACAACTTCGTCAGGTTATCTCTTGGCCCGCAGTGTTCGAAGACTAAGGCTTCTTCCAGTGCGTCCTGCCCACTATTTAAATTATCGTCGAAATAAACCAATAAGCATTTATTTAGTCACATCTAGTGTTTAGTTTACGTAATGCAGATCAAAGCAGATATACTATCTGCTTTAATGTTAATATAGTACATACTTTGACTTAGACACAGATGACGCCGAGACACATACAATATCTCTGTCGAACTGCATATCAAGACACCTCCGTGCAACGGAGATGTCTCGATATGAGTCCGCGTATCACTGGTCAGTTTCCCTCAGTCGTCAGTTTATTTAATTCGCCAGTTTCGTTGATTAGCCAGTTTCACTGATTCGTCAGTTTTCCCGATTAGACAGTTGTGTTTACTCGACAGTTTCCAGTGTTTGCCAGTTTTCGTCGATTCGTCAGTTTTATACAATTCGTCAGCCAAAGTACAGTCGGTAGAAAACTGCACACACGACTGCTAATTTAGACATAACAAGCAGTGCCCCGCGGTTTCACCCGCATCAGTGTCGATCCCGTGGGAATATCGGGATAAAAAGTATCCTATGTGTTATTCAAGCTATATTACTGTAAAGATTCATCCAAATCCGTTTGGTAGTTTTTGCGTGAAAGAGTAACAAACATCCATCCATCCTCACAAACTTTCGCCTTTATAATATTAGTGTGATAGTAGGATTAAGATCTATTTGATAACTTTTAGCCATATTTATGGAATATTATACAAACTCATTGTTTATTCAACATTTAAAAACCTTTTCCCTTGAGTGTACCAAACTGACGAATCGACGAAAACTGGCAAACACTGGAAACTGTCGAGTAAACACAACTGTCTAATCGGGAAAACTGACGAATCAACGAAACTGGCGAATTAAATAAACTGACGACTGAGGGAAACTGACCAGTGATACGCGGACTCCTCGATATATCGCTCATTTGGAGAAACATCGACATAACTGCTACTTTTTTTTTTTAAGCGTTTGCTTTGCTAAGGTAAATACGCTTTCTAAGTGCTTTATCATATTTAACTCATTTTTGGGAAAAAATACATTTACGTCGATGTTTCTCCAAATGAGCGATATGCTTGAAATGGTCACTGTTTTAGTCAGGGGTTAAAAATACTAAAGTTCGCTCAAAGTTCGTTGCCCGCACATCGTAAGTTCAAGGTCTACAGAAAGCGAACGTCAGTGATGAACAGGTTTTACTGAACGTCTTCGCGTTCTAAGTATATTAAATGTGCCTTCCGCTTTACAAGTGAAATGTAAACTGGAACATTACATAATTATAATTTTATTTTGATTGTTTTTTTTTGATGTTTCGAAGAAGTCTGGAGGCTTTTTAGCCGACAAAAAAGGTGGAGGTTCTCAAGTTGACAAGTATATTTGTTTTAGGCACTAGGATGTAGGTTTAAAAAAGAGAGGTTTTGAAAAATCATTTTGTATTTTCTATGTATCTATTTTGCCACCAACTAATGACGAACTTATCATCCTCTGCCTGCCTTTTTCTAACTATGTTGGGTTCGCTTTTCATTCTAACCGGATGCAGCTGAATACCAGTATTTTACATGGAGCGACTGCCTATCTGACCTCCACAACCCAGTTACGTGGTAAGACTACTTGTCAGACTCTGGCTTCTGTTTACCCGTGACGAATGTCGAAGATCTATGACTGACAGCCGGGACCAACGGCTACCTAATCATGGGACTATGACATTCAAATTTTTCAGTAGGGCAAAGGTTTTTAATTCTGCAAAGACACGTGATTGATCAGTATTTGCTCGCTCTCACATTATTTCATTCCCAAATTTAAAACACAACAGTGCGCCAAAACTAAGATCACGGACGTTCACAAAACCGCTAAGCTTATGTGGGACTGGTCCGGACATGTCTGCCGCATGTCAGATGACAAATGGGCTAAGACAACCACCGATTGTGTCTCACTAAACGCATGACGCCATCGCGGCAGGCCGAGACAAAGATGGCGGGACAAGCAAAAGACAGAATGATGTGGAAAAGGGAGTGGAAGGCCCTTGAGAATACCTTCGAGACGCAAATCGGAACTCGAAGTATTTTAGGGGCAGGTGGCCTACCATGATCTAATTAAAACGATTCAAAAACAAGACATTTCAGTTTAGGTTCCTAAACTGCATCGCTTGAGCTGCTCTATGGACGTCATGGTACCAAACAAGTATGAGTGAAGCCAAAACTTGCGACTCAGTTTGGAACAATCGCTGTCAGCAGATGGCACGGCCTAAAATGAATCGTTAAACTGACGTCATGGTACGAATTAGAAGAACAGATCAGTTTAGGTCCTAAAATGGATCGCGTTAAGAGCTTGTGGTAGGCCTCCAGGACTAACACGTGATGATGACTATGATTATCACACGCATAATCCTCAAAAGCCAATGTGTTATTAGGTTTTTCATCTGGAGTTTCTCAGCAGCAATCCGGAGCCTAGATTTGTGTCCAGTTGATTCCAGTTGTTGGCAATTCGCTCGCCCGCCCTTTATTCCATGGGATTTAAACATAACTGGCGAAATTTAGGTGTACTCTAGGTGAAACCCGCTTACCAAACACGGTAGGTCGACTTTTGGTGGGAAAGAAAAGAAAGAAAGAAAAAGTATTTATTGCGACTCGTATAGGAAGATCACAAACTAAACTAAACACAGTAAAAAATAAAAATTCAAGTTATATAAAAAAAAGAGTAATAAAAACAAAAATGAAACAGAACGTCCTATACGAGGCCAAAAGGCTCCTATCTCAGCATGATGCTGCAACATTTAAAAAATGTGTGTGTGGGGACTCTGTCCGCCCACCAAGTGACCCCAGGGAAGACGGTGGCACTGTGGTCACGTGCTGCCGTGCATAGCGAGGCTCAGGGGAGGCCCCTTTACAGTCTCCGCAGGGATGTGCCTTACAGGCGTTGCACGGGGAGGTTCCGGAATTGGTATTTTAAGAGGAACCGGGACCGCCCCTATCTGCTGATGGTGATCACCGGGGTGGTTTTAGTGAGGTAAAAATCCCCCACTCCCCGACCTCCCTCGCCGGAGGTCGGGTGCCTTTTTTTCTTTAAGGTTTCCCCCCGACAACTAAAAAATAAAGGTGTACTCTTAGTACACCTCTGCCCAACCATGCAGACAAACAAGGCGTGATATGATTTTATGTGTTATGTGAGCAATCCTCAAAAAAAAAAATGCCTACGCAGCAATAACCACGCAATTCAAAAATATTCATTATATTGCGGAAGGCGATCTCACTAAGAAGTATATATTAAAGGTTGTGTTACAAATGATTTACGACTTGAATACACCTTTGATATTTGTTTTTTTTCCTCCCAGAAATGAGACTAGACAATTTACATAATTAGGTAAACATGCTTAGGCTAAATTGCCTGAAGGGTTCAGTACACAGAACCACTAAAGCGCCGTTGTACAGACGCAGGACATCAAGCTACCCGAAACTGTCAAATTTTCTCAATCAACTTTGAACCTTATGCTTTAGCGATAAAGAAAGAAAGAAAGAAAAGAAAGAAAAAGTATTTATTGCGACTCGTACAGGAGGATCACAAACTAAACTAAACAAAGTAAAAAATAAAAAATCAAGTTATACAATAAAAAAAAGTAACAAAAAGAAAATGAAACAGAAAATCCTATACGAGGCCAAAAGGCTCCTATCTCAGCATGATGCTGCGACATTTAAAAAATAAATGTCACAGCGCTTAGGGCCTGCCGCTGTGATGTCACGGGACAAAGAAAATCTATGAAAGAAAGACAGATTGTAGTAGCTTGATGTGCTGGCGTCTGTACATAGCACGGTTTATTTACGGTACGGCGGCGGCATATAAAGCGCGCCGTAGAAGAATCGTGTCTATCTGTCAGCAAGCCTCCATGGTGATTCATAGAACACTGATGACCGTGCCTACACATGGCTTATAAATGGCCGTAAAAAAATTGTCTCCCAACAAGCTTCCATATTGATCCATGCAACACTGACGCCCGTGTCTACTGACGGTAAATAAACCGTAGTTTTTCACGGGAAGAAAAACCTGTATGTACAGACGCCAGCACATCAAGCTACTACAATCTGTCAAATATCTTTAATAGATTTTCAACTTGTATCGCTAAAGCACGAGGTTCAAAGTTGATTGGGAAAATTTGACAGTTTCGGGTAGCTTGAAGTGCTGGCGTCTGTACAAATGGCCTATTATGATCATGTGTAAATTAGAGTCCGACGGAAAAAGTTTTTATTTTGCGGCCGAAAGCGAAAAGAAGTGAAACCGTAAAATATTTCTTTTTTACGGTTATTACAAAACTTACGGTTTTATAAAAATATCCAGAAATGTAGGCTAGCAATCTTTCTGCCGTCTCCGACTCCCTTGAGATCCGGACTGAGCCCGGAAGACCCTGCACCTGATATTAAGTAGCTTTAATACTACCTGGTGGTTGTCACGTAGGTAGTTGAGATATCTAGTCAAGACCAAACCCGACCAAAAGATCACTTGTCCAGGACGCTATGTTATTTACTCTTTATAGCACTTTTTTCAATTTATTACAATCGTAAAACAAGTTGGTCAAGTGGCCACCGTTGTTACATAGAGGTTCCGTACACCATCACGTTAATATGTTACAGTTTTTTGAAGATGTTCGGATATTTGTCAAAAAACGGCTGAACGGACTTTGACGATTATTGGCACAGATAGACGTTATCCATACTTATTATTCAGGCGAAGAAAGAAGGAAAGAATAAAAATTTTATTAGGACACGCGCAGATACACGTAAAAACAAGAAAAAAGAACGTTCAAACCTAACAAAATAACGAGAACCAAAAAAAAAAAGACCTGTGCGAGGCCAAAAAGGCTTCTATCTCAGTATTTAATGCTGCGCTATTTAAATTAATAAGTGTTCCTGGAATACGATAGAAACTACGGGCAAAACCTAGTAAAGCCAATAATATCTCATTCTCTTGGACAAACGTACCTACATCTATCCTACAAGATTTTAACCCCTCAAGCGTCCAATGTACATCAAGTGTACATAAAAGACAGTGCTCGAATCGTCAACGGTACACCAAGTGTACACAACTATTGTCATTGTGAAAACAATGACTTCACTGCGTCCATTCAACTACTCCGACACAAATGGGGTGTGTCGACAGGTAGGCGGACAAACGTGTGAGAGGTTTATCTATGCCTAAGTACTACTGCAATACTTACCAGGCAAGTGACCTCCACCTGCAAGTCGTTGCAATTGCGATCGTAACTCGGAGAGATAAAGTTCAAAAATCTCTGATAGGCACATGAGATTTCTAGGCTTTACCTCAGAGTCATCAACATCCTTCAACCGGCTACTTGGCGGCAGAGATAGGTTTGGTAGTATAACTCTCTCCAGAAAACTCTCATTAGCACTACGTTTTGCTACTATGGACTTACCCCCTTACTAATAAACGTATTATATCAGACTAGCTGTGCCCCGCAGTTTCACCCGCGATAAAAGTATAGTCCTTTTTTATCGATTTCCTTTACAAATCTCCACCCCCCTTTTTACACCCTTAAGGGATAATTTCGGGGATAAAAACTATTCTATATCCTTCCCCACAACAAAACTATCTCCATACCAAATTTCATGTAAATCGGTTCAGCGGTTATTGATTCCCTATACAAACTTCCACCCCCCTTTTCACCCCCTTAAGGGATGATTTTTGGGATAAAAACTATCCTATGTCCTTCCCCGGGATGCAATCTATCTCTCTGCCAAATTTCATCTATATCCGTTCAGTGGTTTAGGCGTGAAAAGGTAACATACAGACAGATAAGACACGAGTTACTTTCGAATTTATAATATTAGTATGGATATCCGATTTCTCTCTTTCAGTCGTCAGTAATTTGACTTTCGAAAGAAGAAGACAAAGCGTTGTGTAACTATACAGACGCTATACAACGTTTATTAGTAAGGGAGTTAGAGTCTATCTTATATAGTTGATCTAAACATGCACATTGCAATCAAACTAGCCTAAAAATTTAAATACAGAAATTGCAAAAGCGTACAGATATTATTCCTAGAGCTCAACTAATTATACTAATGAGATACAATTACTTTGTCTATTGTTACCGACCTTAACAAGGCTTCCTAACAGACGAGGATAATAAACGAAAGACATTTTTTTTTTAATTTACCACGTTTGAAATTCTACACGAAAGACGAGGCGGTATGGTCGAAAGACTATTGCCCGCCGTCTGGGCGAATAAAAAAAAAAAATTAACAGACGAGGGGGTTAAGATACATTTCAAAATTGGAACAGAATGTGTATTAGTTTATCTGCCAGAAGTGGCTCGAGCTTATCCGAAACTGGTAAAATGGGCCAAGATAAGAACGCTTGGAAACATGCTGATCCTGCTCCATAAGACAATCTAGAACCTAGACAAAAACAAACTGGTTGCTAATTTAAATTGTAAAATTGACCTTTTTATTTTTGAGGCTGTTCTTTAACTTCATGACTTTTACATTACAAAAATAATACACGTGGTCAAAAGCAGGCCAATTCCGTATTAAAAACTAAAATAAAAAACATGAAAAGTTCAGCTGAAAACGTGTCTAAAGTTGAATCATAATCAGCCTTTAATGTACCCACTGTCGGGACACGGGCCTCCTCTCTGTAAGAGGGAGTGGGCCATAATCCACCACGCGGGCCCAGTGCGGGTTAGCGGATAAAGTTGAATGTAATGTTATTCTGTTTCGCTCCGTTAAAAATAGTTACTTTGTAAAAAGGACCAGTTTAATCTCTTTACCCAAGGAACCCTACAATCTTGCACCGTTGACATTTACCAACTCGGACCAGATAAAGCAAGTAATGAGTTGCGCACAAAGAATTTACATAAAGAAAACAAAGCTATATGTTTGTTTGTCTGTGTGAATAAATATGATTGTTTATGGTAAGATATTAATGACGATAAGGCTGGTGTGATGTGAAATGACATTTTGGTCATGGAGATAAATTATGACCTGAACTTTCATAAATTCCATTTTTTTTTTATAAAAAATCGCTAGTAGAAACTGACTGGCAATTGTGGCTTACAATATGAGATCCTTTGGTAATAAAATAAAAACAATTGAAAAAGAAAGAAAAAGCCGGTCAAGAGCGAGTCGGAATCGCGCACCGAGGGTTCCGTACCATCATAATATGTTTTTTTACGTTTTCATCGGCGAGGCCTATATTCGTCAGAAAATTTTAACACTGCGGTGTAGAATATTGCAGTTTTAGGTCAGTGCCATCTCTTGACCGATAGTGGAACTAATGTAATTTTTGTTGATGATTTCTGAAAAAGTGTGCTATTTAGAGACATCGTTTTATTTTTCCTGTAATCTTTACATAAAGGTCTATCACATAGAATAATTTCAGATTTTTATCTATGCAAACTTCGGAGATAAGGGGAGGAACGGTATTTTTTTTAAATATTTTTCATCAAGAGTTAAAAACTAAAAAAAAAAGAAAACTTGTTTGAGAATGTGCAAACAGCGCTCTTTCATATGATACCCCACACACCTTAGTAACCCCACTTAGAATTTTTAAGATACCCTTTCTGCAAAATAGTTGGGCAAACGTCATCTAAAACTATTCCAACAAGTCGATAACATTACTTAGTTCTTTAGCTATCCAGCTATAACAGACAGACGGACGGACAGACAGACAAACTGAGTCGAACCACAAGGGTTCCTTTTAACCATTTTGGTACGGAACCCTAAAAATGGAAAGACGGAAGAGATTACTCTGCCCTAGGACACAACAGGCTCGTACTACGTGAGATGTGGGTATTCCCAAAAAATCTACCTACAGCACACCAAAAAGTACCTATTTAACCGTATTAATAACCTCCCAAGAGGCAAAAGCCAAGACATTCGTCACCGCATGATCAGATTCCATTAAAAAAACAAAATCAACAACTGTTTGCTACACTTTTTTCAAAAAAAGAACACCTAGCTTGAGGCAATGGCAGTGCAGAACCGGTTGCTTGCATGAAGCTATAATTAGAGCAAAGAAATACTTAGTAATGCCTGGTTTAAATTTAAAATAGGTCTTAATTAAATCCGCCTACAAGATTCTTTGGAATCTGTGTTTGTTTAATTTAAAAGTGCTTTCAATGTAATAGAGAAACAGTAGACTTTATCATAAACCATAAGTGAAAAAGGAGCCAACATCACCCCTGCTCTCAAAACGGTGAAGGAAAACATCGTGAGGAAACCGGCATGTCCTAGAACCAAAAATACGAAGACATATGACATCCACCAGCTCGCACTGGGCCCGTGATCATTACAGCCCATTCCCTCTCGAAGAAAGGAGGCCTGTGTCCCAGCGGTGGGAACATTATAGGCTCATTATAAGCCGGCAGCGAGCAACGTGTCTCTCAGAAAACAACATTAAGATGAGAGAAAAAATCATCATCATCATCTGCCTAGCCTTTTCCCAACTATGTAAGGGTCGGCTTCCAGTCTAACCGGGTGCAGCTGAATGCTAGTATTTTACATGGAGCGACTGCCTATCTGACCTTCACAACACAGTTACTGGGTAATACGATACCCCTTGGTAAGACTGGTTGTCAGACTTACTGACGACGAGTAACGACTGCAAAAGATCCACGGACCGGCCGGGACCAACGGCTTAACGTGCTTTCCGAGGCACGACGGGGTCTCGATATGTAAAGATGGTAAACCTATCCACGGATTAACCGCGGAAAGCGTAGCTTAACCTGATCGATCAACCCACGCGTCTTTTATTACTTGGCCACAATACTCTCTGGAGATATATAAGAGGAGTGACAAAATATGAACCGAAAATACATTAAAAGTTTTTTGTTTAGCATCAAAAAAGTATGTTAGGTAATTCTTTCTCATAAAAAGCTGCCAAATCAATATTTAAATTCAATCAAAACCCAATAACACAACACGTTCATAGTTTAAAGTTAATAACGCTATGTAATGACGCAACGAGTACACGAAAATTATTAACTCAAAATTCAAGATGGCGCCCGCTTGTCAATCGAAGCTTCCTGCATTCTTTGCGCCCTCGCCCGACCGCCCGGATCGGGGTACCGTCGAGAGAAAACTGGTTGGAGAAACCCTTTTTAAATAATATACATAACATCACGCTTGCAATCCCCAAAAAGCTTTAGGCAGAGATGTGCCTATAGTAGGGTACACCCATATTTCGCCAGTTAGATTTAAGTCCCATGTAATAGGGGGCGAGTTTGTTGCGATCAACTGGACACAATGAAAACTCCGGGATTGGAGATTACTACTGAACAATTACTGCTGAAAAAAAAAAACAACATACAGTCAAATTGACAACATCCTCCTTTTTGAAGTCGGTTAAAAAAGCATTAACACTTTGTCCGACCTGGGACGAGGTGGCCTACCATGATCTAACTAATTAAAAACGATTCAAAAACAAGACATTTCAGTTTAGGTTCCTAAACTGCGTCGCTTGAGCTGCTCTATGGACGTCATGGTACCAAACAAGTATGAATGAAACCAAAACTTGCGACTCAGTTTGGGACAATCGCTGTCGGCAGACGGCACGGCCTAAACTGAATCGATAAACTGACGTCATGGTATGAATTAGAAGAACAATTCAGTTTAGGTCCTAAAATGGATCGCGTTAAGAGCTTGTGGTAGGCCTCCTGTACTTCTTGCTCAGCAGTAGCGCTTGCTACCACTAGAACGAGACAGTCGGCGAGGCAGACCCTTTTAAATGTCGTAACATTTTGGTGAAAGGGGGTCTGAATCTGAATTGAGTGAATGTATGTTTAATTTCAGAATAGGTGTGTGCGGAATTTATGGATTTCTATTGCAAACAAAGTATTTATAAAGAAAAAGTTTGTCATTAGTAGCTTTCTTGAACGGTCGAAAGCATAGACTGAAAAATCAAAGTCCTGACTGACTGATATATCAACGCACAGCCTAAACCGCTTGTCCTAGAGACATGAAATTTGGAAGGTGTGTTCTTTGTGAAGAGTAGGTATCCATTAAGAAAGTGTTTTTCGAAATTCCACCCCTAAGAGGGTGAAGGGGGGAGGGTGAAATTTCACACGGACGAAGTCGCGGGCAGAAGCTAGTAACAAATATACTTGCTTGGTCAAAGAGGAACTAGGCAATAGTGATTCGGCTAAATTCGATATAGACTGTGTCTAATAGCAAATCAAAATATGATTAACTAACAGAACATTGACAAAAGCTGCGATTGGTAACATCACGACTCAATTAAAGATTACATAGAGATTGAGTTAGGTATCCTTCAAAGCGAGTAATAATAAATGATTCGTGGCTAAATGATAGTCCTTTGAATGTTAAGCTACGCTTGCCGCGGTCGGTTCGTGGATCGGTGATCATCCATTACATATCGAGTACCCTGCGTGCCGGCTGTCATTTGTAGATCTTTGAAGCCCAAAAGTCTGACAATCAGTCTTACCAAAGGGTTATCATGTTACTCAGTAACTGGATTGTGGAGGTCAGATAGGCATTCGCTCCATCTAAAATACTGGTATTCAGCTGCATTCGGTTAGTCTGGAAGCCGACACCAATACGTTGGGAAAAGTAATTTTATTTTTATATAAAGAATGTCTACTGAAAGATTCTGATAATTATTATTTGCATCTCATGCAAAATCAATCATCAGAGGCAGCAACCTCACCCACATAGATAATATGACGACTAGTTGCAAGGATAATAAGTAAAACAAGTTCAACAAAGATGGTGCTCTAAGGACACCAACACTGCCCTTTAGAAAAAACGTGACTAGAAATACATGACTTAACATCAACAACAATTTGCCACTAGTTCAAAACAACGCAAATCGCTCCGATATCTCCAAAATTATCACACTAATATTATAAAGGCGAAAGTTTGTGAGCGAGTGTGTGTGTGTGTTTATATGTTTGTTACTTCTTCACGCTCAAACGGCTGGACCAATTTTGATAAAATTTTGTATGGAGGTAGCTGACACCCTGGATTAACATATAGGCTACTTTTCATTCCGATATTCCCACGGGATCGAAACTTATGCGGGTGAAACCGCGGACCGCAGCTAGTATATTAAAATTAAAATACACACATCAAAAGTGTCTAGGGATCAACATATATTTTTGCAATAACTTTTCTCCTGATTGATATTAATTAAAATTTTCTTTAAGGATTCATCAAATAAAGTGTTTTCGTTTGTCACAGTAACGATAAACCAAGTCACCTTTGCATTAATAAAGAAATTTGCCATTTTCCTAATAAAGGGATTTTTGACATTTGAACCACTAACACAAAAGTTCGAAAAAAAGACTGAAATAACAGTTTTCTTTAAAATTTTATTGGGTAACTTAAACAATTAATAATCCGTGTTTCTACCGCGAACACTAACAACACAAGAACATCGGTTTGGCATACTCAAAATGAGTTCATCCAAATCACGCTGTGGAATGGCAGCCCATGTTTGTTGCAACAACAAAAAAAGGTCTTCTTGCGACTGGATACCCTCCATATTCGGCAGAGCTCTTCTCTGTAGCATATCCCATGCATGCTCAATCGGGTTCAAGTCTGGCGACTGAGCAGGCCAGGGCAGGACATTGATGTTAGCTGCGGCGAGAGTCTGTCTTACAACTCTTGCGGTGTGCGGTCGTGCATTATCATGCATTAACTGAAATAAGGGACCGATTTGCACTTGTAGAGGAACGATGACGTCTGATACAATCGTCTCAGCATAAATTTGAGCGTTGAGGTTGCCTCTGATCCAAATCAACTCAGTTCTTCCGCCGATCCAAATACCCGCCCATACCATGATGGTTCCACCACTATAAGGATGGACTTCCTGGCAGGATTTTAATCGCTGTTGGCGTCCAGGGGTTCTCCAGTGTCGTATACGTCTTGTATCCGGTCTCATACCAAAACGAGACTCATCAGAAAAGCACACGAAACGCCATTGTTCTTCTGCCCAATTTCTGTGTTCAAGAGCCCATTGATATCGAATCCTACGATTGTGCATTGCTATAGGTGGTACCCGTAGCGGTCTTCGGGAATGAAGGTTCACTTCATGCAAGCGGTTTCTGACTGTTTGGTCGCTAATTAAGTTCCCTGAAGAGTGATGAAGCCTCACGGCTAACATCATGGCGGTTATTGTTGGAGCTCTTCGAGTTAAGATTTGAATGTATCGGTCTTGTCTCCGTGTGGTGCAGCGATACCCTCCTCCATGGCGCTCAGCCACGGTACCAGTGCTTCGGTAACGTGTCCAAAGTCGACTGATAACACTGACTTGTATTCAGAGCTAAAGCCACAGTACGTTGCCGGGAACCAGCTTCTATCATTCCCACGGCTCTGAGCATTTCTTCCCTGCTTAAATGACGTCGCCGCTCCATAATAACGTTGGTTTTAATCAGTAGTAGGGAAACAGTAGCACTAATAATGTCTTCAATGCGTTGTATGTTTTTATAGGGAAAATATTGACAGCTGATTTTCATCTTTTACTCGAATTTGATTCACAGTTCCTGATTCAAATTATGAAATGCACCAAAAAGGATCCATATAAATTTATAAAATCATAAATTTATTACAAAGCCACATCTCAATCTCAAGAAATCCGCATAAAAATGCTTGATCCCTAGACACTTTTGATGTGTGTAATAACTACAGAACCCACGCAGTTTCTTACAAAAATATACTTTATACGATATATTTTTTATTTTATTTTGCCAAGTATCCCGTGTGCTCTATATTGTGGTCGTATATATAGCATCGGATGGTTGCAGTGGTCATCAGTAGCTATCAGCAGTTCCCAGGGTCAAGATGAGAGTACTGGTCAGTGTTTTTACTTTTAAATACTTTTTTTTTTTTACTAAATAAGAATTTTTGAAGTGAAAACTTCTTTAGGCGCGTTGGGCATTTTTTGATATGGGAAAAAACCACTGAATTCGCGCCACTGTTACCGTAACCGACACCGCTTCGGATGTGTTCGGCTGTCCTCGGGATGTACTCGGTTTTAATGTATATCCGATATGTCAGTGAGTGATGGCAAAGTATTCTGTTTGTGTTTTGTGTTCACTTCTGTCGGCACTCCCGGAGTGCCACTGTTTTTGGTTTTGAGTGATGTGATTTTATTGAGGATTTTAGTGATTTTTTATTTCAATATTTGTGAATTTTTTTTTATTTCTTTGAAAATTATTATAGTTCATTCTGATTATTTACAATAAGTTTTTCTAGATCTGTCTGGTCAATATTTTTGTGTCGATATTTCGACTTTAAATTAATGATGATACCTATGGCTAGAAAGGGCGTGACTACCGAGATGACGACTAATAGAGAAGTATGGAAGAAAAAGACATGTTGCGCAAACCGCAAATAAATTCGCATAAGGGCAGGAATTGATGATGATGATTTCGACTTTAAATTATTTACTTATGCGTATTGGCGTCATAGATGTAAAGATTGTGTCTCATTATTCGGCAAGGCTTGATTAGTTTATATTAGTTTAGATATTTAAAACATAGGGGCTTGTGGCTAAGTAATAACAGCCGCACGGGTCGATCGACCAGGTTAAGCTACGCTTGCCGCGGTTGGTCCTTGGATGGGTGACCATCTTCACATACCATGACGTCATCTGCGTTGCCTTTTCCCAACTATGTTGGGGTCGGCTTTCAGTCTAACCGGATGCAGCTGAATACCAGTATTTTACATGGAGCGACTGCCTACCTGGCCTCCACAACCCAGTTACTGGGTAATTACGATACCTCTTGGTAAGACTGGTTGTCAGACTTTCGGGCTTCTGACTACCCGTAACGACTGTCAAAGATCCACGAATGACAGCCGGGACCTACGGCTTAACATGCTTTCCGAAGCACGGAGGGGTCTCAGTATGTAAAGATGGTCACCCATCCACAGACCAACCGCGGCAAGCGTAGCTTACGTACGCATCCTCGCACATCACTGGTGGAAACGCAGCCTTAACAACAAAGCTAGGTTTTCGCAGCAACAAACGACAAAATAAAAATCTACGGAACCCTCATTCCACATGCACATAAATTACTCATAAATAGTTTTTGTGCATGTGTTTTTCTTATTAATTGTTTTAAATGCAAGTGTCCCAGCTGCTCTATAAAGATACTAGTCGTATAAATAGCAATGGATGGTTGCATTGGTCATCAGTAGCCATCAGCAGTTCCCAGGGTCAAGATGAGAGTTCTGGTCAGTTCAGTTTAGTTTTAATATTGATTTTGAAGTGAATAGTGAATTATTTTAGCAATGTTTTGTGATCAGGAAGAAAGTGCTTCAGCTTTGGTTTTAAAACTGATTTTGTTGTTAGTTTTTTCAACTTCACAAAGGTTGTATTGGTGCTTTTAAGTTTTCACAAAATTTAAGATTTTATTTTCAATATTTAGTTTTTTTTTTTTCTTTAGTTTGACAGCAAAGTACTAGATTGTTTAAAATAATGACGAATCTCCTTTACAAGGTCGCTTTTAGATATAAGACCGCCAATTATCACGTCACCCCTTTTTTTTTTTTTTTTTTTTTTTTTTTTTTTTTGATCTGACCACTCGCAGATGCAACTCGCTAAGGTTGCCTTACTGCTTAACCGGACTATCCTGTGGTGGCCGAAAATTACTTTAAGGCCCCCAGCCAGGGCTTACAAACTAAGGATATTTAAATGAGCTCCACTAAGGGCACCCCCTGTGGGGTTCGGGCCTCGGCTTAGTGAGTCATTGGGGGGAGGGCAGCAATGATCAGGCTGGGTCTGGTTATTAATTGGGGAATTTAAAGCTACTTGCTCAGCGTCGCGGGCTGGCTTGTCGAGCAAGGGTCGGGCGGTGATATTACAGGGACGTCGCGGAGGGCCTCTGCGGCGGGGCCGGTTTCGCGGTTTGTATCTGTTCTTTCGTCTGACAGTGGTGGTTTCCCTACAGCTTTCTTGGAGAAGGGTGATAGGGTCGTCGGGTGTGAGGAGGGTATGCCTGGGACGGCGAATCTTAGAGATTTTTGAGGGGACGTACTGGGCGGCTGAAGAAACTAGGGGGTTGGGGTGTTTTTCAGCCCTTTCGAAGAAGCTCTTTGTGAGGCGTTTCATGATTTGTTGGATAGTTGGGATCTTGAGATCAACATGCAGTTGGTTATTCCTAATGTACCACGGGGCGCCCGTGGCTTTTCGGAGAAATCGGTTTTGGAGGGTCTGCATCTTATGGAGGCGGTGGGGTTTGACGTGCGCGAACACAGGGCACGCGTAGGTCATGATTGGCCGAATGCACGCGGTGTAGATACGCAATTTGCACTTAAGTGACAATTTGCTGCGCGCGTTCAGCATGGAGTGAAGCCTGCCAAGAGCGAAAGCGGCACGCGAGCGTACCGTTTTAATGTGCTCTCCGAAGGACAGGCGGTGGTCTAGGATGACCCCCAAGTATTTGGCTTGCTTCTCCCAGGGGATCGGCTTGTCAAACATGGTGATCGGATTTGGAGTAGGAGGGAGGCGGTGGTTGGGTCTGGAGAACATTACCGCCTGGCTCTTGTCGGGGTTGACTTCGATTCTCCATCTCCGGAACCAATCGCCTAAGGCTCTTGCGGAGTTTTGGAGATTGCGGGCAATACGGGTGGGACTCCTGCCAGAGTAGAAGATGGCCGTGTCGTCAGCAAAAAGGGCTAGCTGGGCTGCGTCACTCTTTGGGATGTCGCTAGTGTAAAGCGTGAAGGCTAGTGGGGATATTACCGAGCCCTGTGGGACGCCGGCGCGGATCGGGTGAGGGCTGGAGAGGGCACCCTCGATGCGGTATTGAAAGGTGCGGTTCGACAGAAAGTCTCGGAGGATGAGCACGAGACGATCTGGCACCCCGAGCTGGTATAGCTTGTATATCAGCCCGTTGTGCCAGACCCTGTCAAACGCCTTTGCAATATCGAAGAACAAGGCACCGGTCAGCATGCCTCGCTGAAAGCGGGCGCTGATGTGCTCGACTATGCGATGCACTTGTTGGACGCAAGAGTGTTGGGGTCTAAATCCAAACTGTTCTTTCGGGATTAGGCTCTTTGCTTCGGCGTAGTCTTTGAGACGCTTATAAATAAGCCTCTCATAGATTTTGCCTAGGACATTGAGGAGACTGATGGGGCGGTAGCTGCTTGGGGCAGACTTGGGCTTGCCCGGTTTCGGAATGCCGATGACAGTGGCTTTTTTCCACGACTGTGGGAACATGTTATTAGACATGGCGCTATTGAAGATAGCTGTCATTAGAACTATGAGGGCTGGGGATAGGAGTTTGAATACCTTATTGGTAATTCCGTCTGAGCCAGGGGCTTTTCGTTGTTTGAGTCCCTTGATAATTCCCTCCACCTCGTCTGGAGTGACAGGGGGCAGGGGATCACTTGGGTCCTCAACGGGAGGGAGGGAGGTTCGGCGTTCGACTTCAGCGTCCACCTTAGCGAGGTGAGCTGGGTCTACTGGCTGGGAGCTGGGGGAGCATTGAGCCTCTAGGCTGTCGGCCAAGCATTCAGCCTTGTCCTTGTCGTCAAAAGCGACGCTCTTGTCGGGGCGAATGAGCGGGGGCATGGTGGCTTCCTCAGAGGAGCGTAGTTTCCTCTGTAGGTTCCAGAAGGCCTGATGGGTCGGTTCCAAATCATCGAGCATCTTGTCCCAACGATCGTCACGCAGCTTTTTGACGCATCTGCTTACTTTGCGTTGTAAGCGACGCATAAAAACTTTGTTACTGTCGCAGGGAAAGGTTCTGTAAGCACGAGTGGCCGCGTTCTTCTCGGTCACCAGTTCACGCACGTCGTCCGGAAGCTTCCAGCGAAGGTGATCCTCCGCCGGAACCTCCCTTGAGCATTCACTCAGGACGGACTGTACGTGTCCGGTGAACGAGCTGATCGCGGCCTCTGTGTCGGCTACAGTCTCGATGTTATCGGGGATTTGGTTTAGGTGAGGGGACTCGGTGGATTTCAGCAATTCGCTTACTTTCCCCCAGTCCGTTATCACCTTTGTAGGGGGGGGTTGGGTGGGGTCAGAAGGACCATGTCTCGGGACGAACTCCATTAACACAGGTCTATGGTCCGAATTCAGCTCGTCTATTGCTTCTATGGAATGCAATCGCAAGTTTACATTCTTTAGAAGCGTGACGTCTAGCACATCCGGTCTGTGGTTGGGGTTATTTGGAAAATGGGTGGGGTGCATCGGAGCGATGATATCGAAGTTAAGGGGGCTGCAGAGGTTGTACAGTACATTGCCTCTGGTGTTGGACAGGCGGCTGTTCCACGCGGGATGTTTCGCGTTAAGATCCCCCGCCAGGAGGACGGAGTCACCTAAGTTGAGGAGGGTTGAGAGGTCTTTACCTATGGAGGCATTAATTGATGCGGAGTCGGAGTTAGCGTTGGGAGGCGGTAGGTACGCCGAGACTATTGTTAGGGGTTGGTGTCCTGTCAGGCCCAGCCGACAGACAGAGGCTTCAATGTTGGAGAGGGAAGGTGGGTCTAGGGGGATGCAGTACAGACTGGATCTGTAGTAAATGAGAGTACCTCCTTTGTGGCAGCGAGTCCTGTCATTGCGAACTGACCGGTAGTTGGCAATTTTTGGGTCTCGCTGGTGGGGTTTGAGGAAGGTCTCTTGGATTAGGAGGATGTCTAGGCGATGGTCGCGGAGGAATGTGGCGATCTCATCGCGTTGGCCATTTAGGCCTTCGGCATTAAAGGTCCCTATTCTTAGGGATTTCGGTTTTAGCCTACACGGGGGGAGGAGCTCTGTGACGAGTTGTGGGGGAGTTTCTTGAGGGCTTGCGTGACGTCAGGGTACGCATTATATATTTGAGCTAGGGCGATGAAGTCGCCGTTGCAGGCTATGATGTCTCTCGACATCTGGTAGCCACGCGGAGAGTGGAACACTGCGAAAGTGCTCGTGATGACCGTGAAGGGGTCAAGGGGGTCGAGCGCCGGGGCGCTTGCCGCAGGAGGAGGAGGTGTAGCCGTGAAGGTGAACGGTGCACGTTGCACCTTGGCTGGGAAACGGGGCGGCTGCGCTGGGTGGTGGGGCGCTGAGGGCGCAGTGAAGGGGGTAAGGCGGGGCGCTGTAGGCGCGGTCGCTTTTATGATTGGTCTGGGGGGGATGGGGCAGGAGACCAATTTTCCCATCAGGGGTGGGATGGTTTGTGGGGGAGTAAGAGCCGGGAAGTGGGCTCGGTGGTTTTGCCCGGTCCATGGGTTGGGGCGCTGGGGGCTGAGAGGAGAGGGGAGGTTCTCCATGAAGGAGGGTCCCTCTCTCTGTTGCCTCTGTTTGGCCCTTAGGGCCAGTTTGGGGGCGGAGGATTTAGGGGCTTTTGGGCACCCGCGGTAGTTTGCGGGGTGTCCAGCCTCACCGCATAGCACGCAGCTGGGAGGCTCCGTGCAGAGTGTGCGGTCCTTGGGTCTGGGGCACTCGGTGGTGCCGTGGTCACCCAGACACTTAACGCATCTAGGTTTGCCGAAGCAATTGCGTTGTGCGTGTCCGTAGAGTTGGCATCTATGGCATTGAGCCATGATGCCGCTTTTGTGTGGCCTCTCTATGCGAATCCCCGAGAGGCTGCATATTTTGGTTATTTGGTGGATGGGGTGGTGACCCTCGACCGGGTCGCAGACCACCAGCACCATGTTGAAGGGGGCTGAGTTTGTAGAGCCTCCCCTTTTTCTGTGCATCCGGTGCACTTCGGCAACCGGTATGCTTTGCGACTCGAGGTCGCTGAGTATCTCCTGGGTGGAGATCTCGACCGGGATGTTTTTGATAACAACCCGGGTGGGGATGGCCTCTTTCAGGGAGTGGGTGTGGTACCTCACCCCTGTGTTTTGGAGGAGCTTTGATAGCTCTCTGTAGTCGCCCGAAGACGCTACAGTGACTTTAATGCCCTGCTCTACAGCACGGGCATTAGTGAAATTGATGTGGCGCTCATTGCACGCCCTGGACACCTCTGTCCACTTTCCCTTATCATGGATGAAAAGGGGGGGGGGGGCGGGCAGTTTTGGGGGCGGCCTGCGTGGTAGTGGCCATGGGGCTGTGAGGGCGGCTCTGGGAGGAGCTGGGTGTTAAAGCTGGGGTGGCAGCCTTTGGGGTGGGAGCGGGAGCAACCGGGGTGGCTGCGGTCAAGGGGCTGGTGGGGCGGGAGACCTGGGTGGTCGCTGCTTTTTTGGCCTTGATGGCCGACATTGAGGGGGATTTCCCCTTCTTCCTCTTCCCCTTTCCAACGACTTGGTAGTCGTCTTCGGAGGACGAGTGGGGGGGGGATCCCGCCTTGTAAACTTTCTATATTTATATCTGTTATATTTATTTATGGTGTACAGTCAACAAAAGAGATAAGTATGCAGGATCGTCAGATATAGTTAAAGTTTAGTAAGAATCCGATGGATTTTGTCGACTGAAATTTAATTTGATAAATGAGATGATTGTTTTCTCATCATCTGCCTAGCCTTTTCCCAACAATGTTGGGGTCGGCTTCCAGTCTAACCGGATGCAGCTGAATACCAGTATTTTACATGGAGCGACTGCCTATCTGACCTCCACAACCCAGTTACTGGGTAATACGATACCCCTTGGTAAGACTGGTTGTCAGACTTTCGGGCTTCTGACTACCCGTAACGACTGTCAAAGATCCACGAATGACAGCCGGGACCAACGGCTTAACGTGCTTTCCGAGGCACGGAGGGGTCTCAGTATGTAAAGATGGTCACCCATCCACAGACCAACCGCGGCAAGCGTAGCTTAACCTGATTGATCGACCTGTGCGGCTGTTATTATTTAGCCATGGACCCCCCATGATTGTTTTCTATTAATAAAATTAAATTTTATTCGAGAACACAAAATAAAATAAATAAATAAATAAACATCCATCGGTTTCTTACTAAACTTCAACTATATCCGACGATCCTGCATACTTCTCTCTTTTTTTACTGTACATAATATTCTATTCTATTTATGATAGACTGAGATACATTGTTCTTTTAAAACAGATCCATGGCGGCACACTGTATTTCTAAGTTTAGGACAAAGGGTTGGACGAAAAAGCATATGCTACTCATCCAGTAATACTAATCAGTTTTAGGTCCGTGTGTTTGTCGCCGAGATGACAACGCGACTAGATTTTGAACGTTTTAAATTACGAGAATTGGCGTTCAGGCTTAATCCCCAAAAACGTGTACCATACACCTGTGTCTATCTCAAACTCAAAGCATTTATTTGAATTAAACCATTTACAGGCACTTTTGAATTGTCAAGGGGTCGGTCAGTCAAAAAAAAATGAAGCTAGTTGCCCATTCCGAAAGCGTAGATACCTATGGAGAAGAACGGGCAAGAAACTCCATGGACACTCTTTTAAATTATATTTTTACAAAAATATTAGTTACATTTTAACAAGAATTTATAATAATATGTGAGAACGATGTGGAAAAAAAAGACGTATGCGTTAAAAGCGTCCCGAGTACAGCAAATAGTACATAAAAAAAAACAACAATCCAAAAATAAAATAAATAAAAATAAGCCGAGGCAGCTAAGTGATGGCCAGCCCTAACTGACGGCGCCCGTTCACGAACATGACGCATAGATCAGCACCATTCAGCTCAACCTGTTATCCCCTCGAGAAATACATACATGCGTAATGTTATATGAACTTTGGTAGGTATTTAGTTTTCCTACGACACAAAAACTGCTACTTACATCATACTTAGTTGTTATAAGATCGTCATTGCAACCTACTCGGCATTCATAACATACGAATCAATACATATTTATTTGTTACAAGTTTAAATATGCAATAGATAATAAGTTCAGCTTCGATAGTAAGCGATGGAATCATAAATTATGTAAAAACTAGCAGCGCCCCGCGGTTTCACCCGCATAAAGGCCTGTGCACACCAGTGGCGAAGGGTGAATTTATGACAGAGGTAGGCCGGAGCAAAAAAAAATTCCAAAAGAAAATTTCAATGATGAATTGACTATAGAGTGGTTATGTTCTAAATTTTCGAAGGGAAGCCGGTGGGAATCGAGTTGTATGGTACCTTCGCCACTGGTGCACACCACGTTTTTTAAACGCGCCATTGACGCGCGTTTGTAGCGATACAGACAGACGCGATACTCAGGCGAGTCACACGCGAGTCAGACGCAGCCTGTAGACCTTCTGTAGGATAAAAGCGCGCCGTCGATGCACGTTTCTAAAACGCGCGTCAACGGCGCGTTTAAAAAACGTGGTGTGCACAGGCCCTTAGGTAACGGAGAGTAACGGTGGAGTTTCTTGTCCATTCTTCTTCATACGAAAACTTAACTACCTTTTAGAAGGGGCGACTAGAATCAATCCTATTTTATTGTAATTTTTGACGTTCAAAAGAGCCTTTTATGTGCCTATTTAAAATAAATGCTTTGACTTTGACTAAGTTTCGATCCCGTGGGAAAATCGGGATAAAAACTATCCTATGTCCTTTCCCGGGACTCAAACTATCTCTATACCAAATTTCATCTAAATCGGTTCAGCGGTTTAAGCGTGAAGAGGTAACAGACAGACACACTTTCGCATTTATAATATTAATATGGATACAGTAGCAAGAACATTGATCTAAGACTAGCTACACTAGCGACCCGACTCTGCTCGCACGGGTGCAATCTACTGTATACCACATCTCAAACGATTGAGATTTTCTGTGCTATATTATCTAAGTTAAATATTCATGTATCATACACCTAAACCCTTCATCGTATAATAGCATATTGAGCCTATAATGTTCCCACTGCTGGGACACAGGCCTCCTCTCAGTGAGAGGGCGTGGGAAATAAAACATCGCGCGGGCCCAGTGCGGGTTGGTAGATGTTATGGCCGAGCTATTCCTGTTGGATCCCCTGACCCCTGATGCCCAGTGCGGGTACAGGCTGATTGTTTTTACCGGTTCTCCAAATTTTTACAGGCTGTTCTACCCATGAATATGAACAACTTTCACTATATGGAACCAACTCTGAAATCACGACAAAAAAAATCAGCTTGTTTCATACATTTTGGTCAAGTTGGTATTGAACTTTTGTATTAAACAGCCGGTTTCCTCACGATGTTTTCCTTTACCATTGTAAGAGCAGTGATGATGAAATTATTTACACATATATGTCCATTCACTGACTTACATCCTTTCCTTCTAATGCATGAGTGAGGAATGAGAAGTGGCCGTACGATACTATTAGTACTTTCACAATATAAGAGGCGCAAACGCAAGCAACAGCCAGTCTTTACGTAACATAATCAGCCTATAATGTTCCCACTGCTGGGACACAGGCCTCCTCTCAGTGAGAGGGAGTGGGCCGTAATCCACCACGCGGGCCCAGTGCGGGTTGATAGATGTCACATGTCTTTGAATTTTTGGTTCTAGGACATGCCGGTTTCCTCACGATGTTTTCCTTCACCGTTTTGAGAGCAGTGGTGATGAAATAATTTACACAAAGTAAAGCGCCTGTCTGGGTTCGAACCTACGACCTATATCTCGTAAGTCGCGGTCGTTACCACTGGGCCAACACTGCTCTCAGTCTTTAAAGTAGCATAAATTGTAAACAAATCTAAGAAACGCCAGGAGCCAAAAAAAACATTAAATAAGATACCTAATACGTAACTAGATTACCTTTAGAACATTAGGATAATTTGCAAATTGCGACAAAGAACTTTACAACTGATTCAATTAATTTTTTTAAAGGTTAATTTCTTGATACCCAGGAAATCTATCTTCCTTGTAAATTCACAGTTTAAGGATATGTTTTATAATCGATTTTAATACATTATCCTTCATATGAACTGCCTTTGGCCTTGTCTTAACCGTTATTGTAAGACTTTTAGACCAGGAGGCCTACCACAAGCTCTTAACGCGATCCATTTTAGGACCTAAACTGAACTGTTCTTCTAATTCGTACCATGACGTCAGTTTAACGATTCAGTTTAGGCCGTGCAATCTGCTGACAGCGATTGTCCCAAACTGAGTCGCAAGTTTTGGTTTCATTCATTTAATTGTGTACTTGTTTGGTACCATGAAGTCCATAGAGCAGCTCAAGCGATGCAGTTTAGGAACTTAAACTGAAATGTCTTGTTTTTGAATCGTTTTTAATTAGATCATGGTAGGCCACCAGCTCGCGTAGCATGACCAATTCCATCTCTATTCTATCAAGAATAAACAGTATTTCTATTAAAATTCGACATCTCTTCTGCCCGAGCATTGGGCGATCCGTACACTCACGTTTCTATGAAGACAAAGACATTTATTCTTTCAATAACAACCAGGAGAAAACGTTAATATCAATATAGATTCTTGTCTAAGTTCAATGTGATGTAGACTATTTTATACTTGGTGAGAAGAAATGTTTGAAAGTAAAGAGAAATTGGTCATCATGCTTGACTTTGTAGACTTTTGTCGACTAAAGAATATAAACATTTACCCCCTTACTAATAAATGTTGTATAGCGTCTGTACAATTAGACAACGCTTTGTCTTCTTCTTTCGAAAGTCAAATTACTGACGACTCATCATCATCATCTGCCTAGCCTTTTCCCACCTATGTTGGGGTCGGCTTCCAGCCTAACTGGATGTAGCTGAATACCAGTATTTTCCATGGAGCGACTGCCTATCTGACCTCCACAACCCAGTTACTGGGATAATACGATACATACCCCTTGGTAAGACTGGTAGTCAGATTTTCGGGCTTCTGACCACCCGTAACGACTGTCAAAAATCCACGAATGACAGCCGGAACCAACGGCTTAACGTACTTTCCGAGGCACGGAGGGGGTATTGGTATGTAAGGATGGTCACCCATCCACAGACAAACCGCGGCAAGCGTAGCTTAACCTGATCGATCGACCCGTGCGGCTGATATTACTTAGCCACAAGCGCCTCTGTTAAACTGACATACCCTACGAGGGAGGGCATTTAACCCCACTGTTAACTTTGCTCTCTGGCCAATCTTTTCACCAAGATAAAGCTGTTCTTTTTGGACTCTTGCCAAATCTACGTGCAACCAGAGATAACGTCACACCATACTCAAACACTATCTCTCTCTTCCAGATTGTATCCGCCTTCCTCGCCGTCGCGGCCGCGGCCCCGTCTGGCCTCTACGCCCCAGCCTTGGTCCCCGTTGTAAAAGCTGTAGCAGTACCCGCTGCCATCCCGACCATCTCCCCCGGAGACATCCAGGCAGCTGCGATCGACGCCCAAGTACAGGCCCAGGACCAACTACAAGCAGCTGCTGACAAAGCCAGAGAACTAGCCGAGCTAGCAACTGAGAATGCCAATGAGAAAGTGATCACTGATGCTACAGGCGCTAACGAACAGAACTTGGACGCTTTCTGGTCGGCTGAAGACAAGAAATGGCAAGCTGTTGATGCGCTGAAGACTGCTGAAGCTCAAATCGATGGCGCTGTTGCCAACAACGCTAATTTAATCGCTAAGTCCGCCATCAGTGGAGTCATTCCTTACGTGGCGGCTGTTGGTCCTATTGCACCCATCGTAGCGCCAATTCCACCAGTAGTCTACTCTCCTTATGTTGCACCTTCGAGCTACTCTACCCAGACCTTGATCACTGGTCAGGAAATCAAAACCGAAATCAAAGCAGAGAACCAAGACGCTGCAGTGAAAGCAGCTGAACCGGCCCCGGCAGCTGAACCTGCCCAGGCAGCAGAACCAGTACAGGTAGCGGAGCCAGCACTTATCGAGAAGTCAGCGGAAAAACCCGAAGGCGCGGAATCTCCCGCTTTGAAAGCCGCTGTGAATTTGAACGAGAAGCCAGCGTTGATCGCTCAGCCTCTGTTCGCAGCCGGACAAGTTGGTCTCCCTAACGTGTACAGATACGACGTAGCTGTTCCTGCTGTGGGACATCTGATTGGTCAGCCGATATTGAAGTATGCTACTGCAGTTCAACAGGTGCAAGGAGTGCTGACTCCTACGTTTGTCAAGGCGTGGTAAAGAGGAGTGAGGGCGGATTAATTAAAATGATAATTGGATGACACGTTTCCTTGTTTTATTTGGTGCTATCATTGATTCAACCTACACCCTTTGATCACTCATCAGTATGATATTTTTCATTAGCATTCATGCCCATTTTGAAAAGTAGACTGATACAAAGATCTTTTGGCGTCTGAATAACATTGACAGGGGGTAACCATTTTTCCGAGCGCATACAACCCAAATTGACTCTTCAAAGTGAGAGTGAACACGCTTCTTCTGGATAAGCTCGCTCCATCGTCGACTTTGTCTCTGTCACTTTTCACCTAGACTATTCAAAAGCAAGTTCATTTCAAATTTTAAAAAAAGGGGGGCGTTGTTGGTGTACATTTGTAAATCCCCGTGGCCCCGACTTGCCGAGTCTCAGGTCGTGGGTTCGAACCCAGACAGACGATTTACTTTGTGTAAATAACTTATATACAACTCGTAAGTCGCGGCCTTTACCACTGGGTCACCATTGCTCTCAAACGTCATAATTAACGGTAACATGATCAGACGGAAAATGTAACTACATTAAAAAAGTTAAAAATACTACGTAAGGTTCTAATCGTAAGCTGTCTGTCCCTACAACTTACGATTAGAACCTGCGATGCAAAGGAAACTACTTCTTATGCCCAGTTTCTGAGGTTTTTAAACGGAGTTTCTCCTTTGGATAGGATTATTGGTTCGATATCGTGTTTCTGAACACGTCATTAAGGAAGAATTTAGCTTAAAAGTCGAGTGAATTATTTATTATCGAGGGTTTATCTGAGAACCTCAAAAACCGAGCATAAGGAAGCAATTCGCTTAAATAGATAATTATGTCGAATGAATAGCTATTGGAAGTTTAAACTCCGTTTAAGAATTTCCTCAGAAACCGGGCATTATAGTAGGACAAAACAAGGAGTTCGTGATAATACCACACACCACACAAACAGGCCTGCCATATAATATGTGCATATTTTTTTACAAATAAAATTTAATTATAGTAACAGTACGCTCAGACATTTTAGGTGTATTTTTAAATTATGTATTTTTACATTAATGCTAATTATAGTTTCATTTCGCAAGGACGCATCAAAGTAAACTTTCTCCTAATAGTCTGATTGATTCAAAATCTTTGAAATTTTATTTTCCATCAAAATAATGTTTCTTATTTTAGTTTATTAACATAAACAAATGACGCAATATATGCATTCAAGAAAACACTAGTGCATCATCGTTAATTTAATACACATAATACCGCCAAGAAAAAAAAACTGGACATTATCAGAAATGTCACGCATTCAAACATTGCCAGCAACACAATATTATACAGCATGATACAGTTCCCATTGTAATACCCGTTGACCTTTACCGGTATGCGGTACAAAGTAATGATCCTTTATTATACAGGATGTGCTATATTTTATCTTTTCTTGTTTTTAATATCAGGCTGTTTTTTAATTAAAAGATAAGATTATAAAGCATTTACTGTTGGTCGTCCGGCGGCGAGACGGGCGGACGATATTTTTACTATCGCAGGTATCTGGATGTGGCCGGCACAGGAGCTTGGGGATTGGCAGAAGCAAAGAGAGGCCAGAAGTGGATGAAGTCGAGCTGTGGATGATGATGAAACTATTTACTTGGACCTCTTTCATATAAATGTTGGAGTGATGGCCCTCTGTATAACTCCAACAAGGTGGACCGACGACCTTGTGAAGGCCGCAGGAACTCGTAGGATGCGAGAAGCACAAAACCGGTCGAAGTGGAGGTGCTTGGGGGAGGCCTATGTCCAGCAGTGGACGTCTTTCGGCTGAAATGATGATGATGATGATATGGGGGGTTAATTTTTTTTTTGCATTTTGCCTCCCTTATCAGCTCCTGACGGATATACGTCGAATTACAAGTAACCCTGTATATCGAGACCCCTCCGTGCCTCGAAAAGTACGTTAAAAAACCGTTTGTCCGAGCTGTCATTTGTAGATATTTGACAGTCGTTACGGGTAGCCAGAAGCAACTAATCTTACCAAGAATCGAAGATATCGTATTACCCCAACACAACTCCACAATTGGGTTGTGGAGGTCAGATAGGCAGTCGTTCCAAAGCTACGCAGATTAGATGAACGTTCTGAGAGCAAATAACGGTTACCCCATCCACCGAATGACTGCTAGTACCACCGCTTAATCTTGCATATCAATCGATCCATGCTGTTATCACTTATCACGTTTATAATAAATGTCCAGTGCAACATATGTTACCCAATAAGCTTTATAATAATACTAGAGTAGAACCTAACAGAAACGACAAACAAAACAAATATGGTGGTCATTAATCATTAGTAACAGATATCTTAATGCAATGCGATGTGTTAACGCAAGAAAAGCTTTATATGGCTTGGAAATATTAATACTTATAATAATAGTTTACTAGGGCGTACTAAAATAGCCTCTAAGTTCTTGGCCAGACTGCCAGCGCGGGCGCGGGCGGGCGCGGCGCGGCGTACTCAAATATAAGAACTTCATTTGAGTGTCCATAGTCCAAATAAATAAAATTGTAGTGTCTGTTTGTAATATTAAAATATCCGCTTTTTACTAAATGTATATGGATGTATACACGGTACATATACCAAAATAACATTTTTTACAATTTTTGTCTGTTGTTTGTTCCGGCTAATTTCTGAAACGGCTGGACCGATTTTGACTGGACTTTCACTGGCAGATAGCTGATGCAATAACGAGTAACTTAGGCTACTTTTATTTTAGCCAAAAGAATTAGGGTTCCGCGCAAAAAAATTAAAACGTTTTCCGTCACGCACGCGAACGAAGTCGCGGGCAGCAGCTAGTCACATTACAATATTATAAAGGCGAAAGTTTGTGAGTGTGTTTGTATGTTTGTTACTACTTCACGCATAAACGGCTGAACGGATTTGGATGAAATTTGGCACACAGATAGTTTTTAACCAGGATTAACACAAAGGATACTTTTTATTCCGATATTCCCACGGGATCGAAACATATGCGGGTGAAACCGACTATGACCTCTGAGTTTGCTTCAGTCTTTCTTCTCAAAGTAGTCAATTGGAGAACAGCGAATTCATCTAGTAATTCACAACCGCGGAAAGGAAGGGCAGGTCACGTCTAGTTCATAATAATATAGACACCTATTTTCCCCAGTTCCTGATACCTACACAAAGCTCATATTACCACAGATTACTAACGCAGCTAATTGCTTAGCGTTATCTAGGTAAGCCAGTGGTTGGCCACCTTTTCCTTGAGCCCAGCCTACATCGTTTGTCAATAAATTATTATTATTATGGATAATCTACGTATCTATTACGAGAAATTCTTGAATTAAGCCCTGATACAGTGTGATGTTTTTAACCGGCTTCAAAAAAGGTTCTGTATTCGACCCGTGTGTATGTATGTATGTTTGTATGTCCGCGATTTTCTCAAAAACTAATGAACCAATTTTGATCATTCTTTCACTAATGTGATCTACATGCCTTTAGGAAGGTTTTAGTATATAATATATTATGTAATTATTCTTATGTACGATGTTATATGCATAAATGTACTGTATCTCCGGCATTTGTATGCGAATTTTGATGATTCTTCTAGTCGGTGTCTTCAATTATTCAATGCACTGGTGTTATTTGAATTTGTGTGGAGTAGGTACCACTAAAAAGTGAAAAATAAAAACTTTTTTACAAAAACAAACAACCGACTTCAAAAAAAATAATCTACAAAGTGATTAATAACTTTAATTTCGGAAGTCGGTGTCAAAAAACGAAAATGCGGAACCAACGATACCGACTTCCGAAATTAAAGTTATTTAAGTACTTATCACTGTAGATTTTTTTTTGAAGTCGGATGTTTTTTTTGTAAAAAAGTTTTTATTAGTCAGTGGAATACGTGGTACATTTTAAAGAGTGACGCTATTAAAAGCAATTACATTGTTGTGCAGACGCCAGCACATCAAACTACCCAAAACTGTCAAATTTTCCCAATCAACTTTGAACCATATGCTTTAGCGATAAAGTTGAAAATCTATTAAAGAAATTTGACAGATTGTAGTAGCTTGATGTGCTGCCATCTGTACAGTCCCGTGGTTGGCGTGTGCTAGTTGACATATGGAAAATAATTTAATATAATGTTTCGTGTTTAACGTAATATTAAACTTGCATATTATCTATACAAATAAATAAAATTGTAGTGTCTGTTTGTAATATTAAAAAATAACCGCTTTTTACTAAATGCATAGGGATGTATACACGGTACGGTACATATACCAAAATAACATTTTCAATGCTCTAAAAGTTCGTCTTTATGTTGTGCGTAGGCGACATAAAATCGCTTTTTATGTTCTAGTGCATAAAGTATTTTTTTTTCTAAGACAAAGATAATCAGGCCCAACAGCCACACACGCACAATAAAACGTCGCAGATTAAAGTCGTTATTTTATTTCATTTGCTTTAATTTATATCACTTCCGTGTTTTCTATCGTTAATTTAATGAAACCAGATAAAATAGTTGTCATTTATTATTTAAAAAAGCAAAGAAACATTTTTATGACTTGGCAGTATGAAGTAGGGACCCAAGTCGAATGACACAATCATGTTGAAAATTAAAAAAAAACTTAATAAGTTTTGTGGCGGAAATTAGCTATTCTCTTCGTCAATTTTGCAATATTTTTGAACAGTGAAATTACTGTTATATACTTTATGCCCGTTTCATTTTCTCACAATCGAAGTGAAAAGCAGAGTGTATAACTTTCTTTCATGCACTAGTTGTACAATCTACTATTTTTACAATTGGCAAAAATACGGTCTAGAGGACTTTATTTAGGTATGCAGAGCAAAAATATGACACTTCAACAACTTACTAAGCCAAGGCCAAATACTTACGAGTCTTTTAAACAATTACAAAAATGTGTTAGCGAACTGTGAAAGACGTTTCAAAGCACTAATTAAAATAAATATGCAGTAACTACAATAATTAGTTTTTTTATTTGAACAAAGTCATTGGCATTCGTTTTTTTGGCAAGATATGGTGCAACATTAATTCGTTGCCTTGTCAATTAGTTGAACGCCTTCATGTGACAAATGAGTGCATGTTTTATTGGCATTCTAATATGACTTATTTTTTCTAGACAGTCGAAGGGTCATCGGGTCATCTAGGAGTTTTCAAGATCATTTACGTGTAAAAGTATTTGTCCAAACCTAATTCCACGGGCGTAGCTAGGGGGGGCATGGGTGGGCAATGCACACTCTAGTACCTTCTTTGCCCACCCTAGAAAAATCGACAGTATAAATAAATCCATTTTCGATAAATCCATTTTAAAGTTTCGTCCCGATTCACCCCTGCATCCCTATTCACTCCGTTTTACGGTATCTAATCCGTGGGTAAACTTATACGTTACTACAACAACTAACATTGACACCTCTTTAAGCATTGCTGACCACAAAACTTCCAAACACGGTAACATGATAAACCACGCCCCAGTTAAACTGGTACGTTCCATTGTGATCTAGTCGCATAGTTCCACAATCGACTCCGGCGCAACAGCAATTTATTTTCGAGTTAGCTATCAATAAATCGGAGCTTTCAACTCTTGACTATTCTTGAGTGGATACTACAGGTAGATTCATTTAGAAGTCTTGTTTCGTTTAGATTTAAGTCTGTAGTTATTTTATTGCCTATAAACAAATGAATTAAGGACGATAACATTCATTGTTACAAGCGCAAGCGCGTGCGCTTTTGGACATTTTGATCGCCAAGCCCAATGAGAACGCTAAAGCCGGGATCTAATAAACGACTACTTAGCTCGTGCTTTGACTTATACAGGGTCAAATTTAATTAACTAGCGAAACTCCGTAGACGTTATGGGTATCGATATTTAAACACAATAAAATAAAAATAATAAAGTTTTGATAATTATTTTTGTTTGGGGTCAACGACCGCTGGTAATGTAGTTCAAATTCAAATTCATTTATTATAACTTACGTATAGTTAGTTACTTGAAATATCAGTTTAAAAAATTCTGTTTTTTGCGTAACAAAAGAAAACAGATTTTTGTCAACTCATACTTTAAGTAACAAAACTACCTCGTTGACCCCTAAAAAAAAGCATCAAATAATTTGATTATTTTAGTTTATCGTGTTTAGTTATTGATACACATCACGTCTGCAGAGTTTCGCTAGCTAATTTTATTTGACCCTGTATATACAATGTGGAGACAACATTTGAAAACGATGGCAATACTATAATGCATAAGAGAATTTTGGAAATATCAAATAAATCCTAACATTGAAATTAGAAAAGTATATTTTTTTTCAAACCAACTAAATATTATGTAGTAGTGATGGTCCGAGTATGGATTGTGCCAATCTTTCACTAGCTATAGTGACTAAACTATTGGATATATTTGGTTGAATTTTCGTATGCAGACTGGGAACGTCATTAGACATCTCAGTTTAATTTATTATCGTATTATCGTCTCCACCTTGTATTGTCACTTTATTGATTTTTTTGAAGTGAAAACTTCTTTAGGCGCGTTGGGCATTTTTTGAGATGCGAAAAATCCATTGAACTCGCGACACTGTTACCGACACCGCGCTACATCCGGATGTCCTTGAGATGTACTCGGTTTTAATGTTTTGATGATATGAGAAGAAAGGGGGTGACTATGACGAATAATAGAGAAATATGGAAGAAAACGGCATGTTGCGCCGACCCCAAATAAATTGGGATAAGAGCAAGAGAATCAATGATTCTAAATAGAGATAAAAACACACTAAATGAAAGAGTTAATTTTTTTATTTATTTTTAGACATTTATTTTTTAAATGTCGCAGCATTATGCTGAGATAGGAGCCTTTTGGCCTCGTATCGTATAGGATTTTCTGTTTAATTTTTTTTTTTTGTATAACTTGATTTTTTATTTTTTACTGTGTTTAATCTAGTTTGTGATCTTCCTGTACGAGTCGCAATAAATACTTTTTCTTTCTTTCTTCTTTTCTCTCAGTTTAAGCCAGGCTTTAATCGCCAGACTTAAACGCACAAAACGACTCACGCGCGGTGTTCACGCACGATTGAGTTCACCTGCTCACAGCTGACAGCTACATCTTTAAAATATCACGTTAATATTTATCATTAACACGGCGAGTGAGACTGTGTCACGAGCAAATGAACCTGTGGACTGCAAGGGAGAGAGTTGACTGACTGTTTCGAATCTATGAGTAACTGGTTCAAGTGTCATCCATATTAAACTTCGTTAGCCTTTTATTACTTACAATACAGATAAGGTCCGGCGTTTCTAAATTTGCCAAAGATGTAAACAACAATGGCCGATCGAAATTGAATAAAATCCATATACAAGAACATTTATTTTAAGTAATGTTTGCTTTCGTCGGAGATTTTATTATTAGTATAGACACAGTATACTTAATAGCACAGTCAACAAAAGAGATAAGTATGCAGGATTGTCGGATATCGTGAAACCGGTGGATGTTGTCAAAGTCAAAGTCAAATCATTTATTTCAATTAGGCACAATAAAGGCACTTTTGAACGTCAAAAATTATAGTAAAAACAATTGATTCTAGTCGCCCATTCCAAAAGGTAGTTTTCGTATGGAGAAGAATGGGCAAGAAACTCCACCGTTACTCTTTTAAAATGTTTTACAAGTTCTGTATAGGTACATTAATTATATAATTATATGTGAAGACGATGCATCTAGAATAAAAATTAGTCTGCCAACAAAAGGTAAAAATAATTAAAAATAAAGCAATGACAGGTAAATCAATTATGTGATAGATACATGGTGCTCACATATTTACAACTATTGTTAAAGTAGATTATTTTTATATAATTTTAACAAGTGTGTGAGTTACTGTAGCCACAAAAAGTAAAACTAATGTCATAAAAATATATATAAATTAAATTAGCGACCAGTTTGATTTTGTCTAGACTCTAGATTGTCCTATGGAGCAGGACCAGCATGTTTCCAAGCATTCTTATCTTGGATGTAATCTTCTAATTTGTAATATCCTTGTTTACAAAGTGTACTTTTAATATGAGTTTTAAATTTTCATTCATTTAATTGCAATATGTCACAAGGTATTTTGTTGTAGCATTTAACACAGTACCCCATAAAAGATGTCTGTACTTTAGATAATCTGAAAAAAGGTTGATCTAATTTATCTTTATTTCTAGTATTAAAATTATGTCTATCACTTATTTTATTAAAAAGATGTTGATTTTTTATTTGATAAAAGAGCTGTTTGTTTTCTATTAATTAAATTAAATTTTATTCGATAACATCCATCGGTTTCTTACTAAACTTCAACTATATCCAACGATCCTGCATAATTATCTCTTTTGTTGACTGTACTACGTAGTACCTATAGATAGATGGACAAGGTTCGAACGAAGTCGCGGGCAGAAGCTAGTTAATTATAACTGCGGTCAAATGAGAGTATGTCAAGAGCAAAGAATCAATTTCGTTGACGCAGGTCGTCAGGTACAGCCTACGGATAGTTATGGCTATAACTGCTAATTATATCATTCGTAATGGAACTTGGAACTTTAGGTTTAAATATAGACTTTTACATTCCAGCACCCTAATTGCGTAACACACTATCAATCGGAATCTGAATCATTTTGAAGCAAATTGCTAATCCATTGCTACACAAGTTCGAAAATTTTGTCTGCTCGACACGTAAATAATTAACGCAATGAATGTTGTTGAACTGTCAAAATGATACCCATTCCGATTGATAATGTGTCACGCAATTGCCCCGCTGGCTTTTATTGGAAAACTATAATAATATTAATAGCATGAAAATAATGTGACTGAACAAAATGGTGAAGGATGGAAAATGGTGATTTTGATGAACTGATTTTAATCGCGGCAATTGTGTGATTCGTGTCAACGATGGAAAAACAGATTATAATTTTTTTATTTTTACAATAATAATTTAGAAATCCTCATTTTTGCCTTTTTTTGCTATTTGCAAAACCAGTCAATTAATTTAATTAATTTAAAAATTAATTATTACAAAATATAGAGAGAATTAAAGCAAAAAGCCAGTCTGGAAGATTAAATTTGGTAAAAATATTAATTGGATAATTTTTTATAGGTAGTTAAAAATGTACTTGATCCCTAGACACTTTTGATGTGTGTATTTTAAGCAAGGCAAAAAGGTGTTCCTATTTTCCTACAACTAATATCTGGTTAAAATAGTTCTCAAGTGCGTCAGTACAAAATATTTGCATACGGTAGGTATGTGAATAGATAATCAAGTACGACCAGCCAATAGGTCAAATTCAAATCCAAAGCATTTATTTCAATTAAACCATGTACAGGCACTTTTGAATTGTCAAAATTAAATAGTCGGTCAGTTAGTCAGAAAGTTGAAGCTAGTTGCCCATTCCAAAACGTAGATCTCTATGGAGAAGAACGGGCAAGAAACTCCATGGACACTCTTTTATTGTGTGGGTGGTTGATTGATAGATTGCACAAAGCACACCGCAGAATATTGTTGTCTATGGAAAATATTTCATTTATTATACTAACATCATAAATAGTTGAATAGTTATTTTTTTTTTTTTTTTTTAAACGCGCTAACCTCAGAAACTACCAGTCGGATTTGAGAAAGAACAATATGTCGACACATATGTCCATACAGCTCATATTTCATACATTAATAAAATAACAATATTTTAACAAAGAAACCGTCATATAGGTAGTGGCCATTTACTGCACTTCCCGTCTGCAGCTTTTGTTATAATTATATTCCATAATCTATTTTATTTAACTTCACAGTTTTTAATATAGAGCAATTTACAAGTAGTCATGTCCAGAGGGGCAATTCTCGTAATTTTAAGAAGTTCACAGTCTCGTCTGTCTCAATCTGTCAAAAATACCTCTAATTTCCCTACATTTTCGACAAGTTTTGACATTTATTGTCGCTGAGATGAGATTTTGAACGTTCTTAATTACGGAATTTGGCCTTCAGATGTATGAACGTAAACGAAGCAAGAGTATGCAAGGATCGGAGCAGGTGGCGATCTGTAGTTTCTGCATAACCCCATTGGAAAGCGTGTGTTTACCATATTTATTTGTCTTATTTAGTAAGAATTTAAAAAAATATATTTTTAGTCATACATTTTTTTTTTGTTTTTTTTTTTTTCTCTTTGCACCTTATTAAGATTACCACAAAAATGTTGAAATATTTGAATTGTAACTTTTTAATGGTGAGAAATAAACTACATTTTTTTTGCTGAATAAGTTGTATACAGAAATCGTTAAAATAATGTTGCTTTTAGTGTTTAATTTTTTTTTAAGTATATTTTTTTCTCCGTTGCTTACACCAGCTAGTTCTTTTTGTAGATGTCACATGTCTTAAAATGTTTGGTTCTAGGACATGCCGGTTTCCTCACGATGTTTTCCTTCACCGTTTTGAGAGCAGTGGTGATGAAATAATTTACACAAAGTAAAGCGCCTGTCTGGATTCGAACCTACGACCTACAACTCGTAAGTTGCGGCCGTTATCACTTGGCCACCACTGCTCTTCAACAGCATATTCAAATACCTAACAATTTGCATACAAAACAAACGCATCCGGACATTTCGCAGAACGTCTAATTTCACAACACACCCGCAGCATTAGCCAAGAACGAAAGTGCTACACTTAAGTTCACTTGTTCAATCATTCGTTGTTATTCCCAACACGATTTGAACGAAATCGGGTGACTGGGACAGTTCGTTATGTAACTGTATGTGATTTGAATTTGTTTATGGTAATAATGGAAAATTGGGCAGTGAGTAATTGTAAGCGGAACTCCTTCGAGGGGGAAACTGGCTAGCAAGGACACTGTGACGTTTCTGATTATATTAAACTCAAACTCAAAGCATTTATTTCAATTAAACCAATTACAGGCACTTTTGAATTTTCAAGGGGTCCGGTCGGTCAGTCAGAAAGATGAAGCTAGTTGCCCATTCCAAAGCGTAGGAACCTATGGAGAAGAACGGGCAAGAAACTCCATGGACACTCTTTTAAATCAAAATAATATGTTTACAAAGTCTTGATTACATCATTCATGTTAAAAATTATGCATGTGAGAACGATGCAGAACGTTAAAAGCGTCCATAATGAAAATCGAGAAAAAAAAACAATTCAAATATTAAATTAAATTAAAATAAGCCATGGCAGCAAAGAGATGACCAGTCCCCACTGACGGCGCCCGTTCACGAACATGACTCATGTATTAGCACCATTCAGCTCAACCATTTTGAAGGGAGCTAAATGATCCAACACTTAGCTGTATTAGTTTTTATTAGTGGCGCCTCTGTCATTTGGGATGCATGAAAAAGCCTCCTCGTGGAGCCACCGCCAGTTAGGTACTCAACTGAACCGAGCACTCGGCGCATCCTGGACAGTCACACCCAACACCTTATCTGACTGCCAATTCTTCCATTACGGTGGTAGGGCTAACGCCCGCCGGGTTTGCGACCACGTTCCCAGCGGAGTCCGGCCAGCTTCGAGCAGCCTGCGGGCCCATTCAGCAATAAGTAAAAAAAGTGCTACTACTTTGTTAAAGCTGGAACATATTTTTGGCCCAAAAAGATCCCTCAGTGAATGCATGAATGAATGAATTGCACCGATCGCCTAAAAACTCGCCTTTTCAACCATCGTGTCCTGCTGCCAACAATGACCTTCGGTACCGAGACAGGATCGCTCATGCCTAATTTTTATTTTTCTATATTTATATCCCTAATTTTACATGGTGTAAATACATAAAAAAGCGTAAGTCCTCAAACTATATATCCTAATAATAAGACGGTGACCACTGTAAGAAGGCCAATTCCTGTAATTAAAAACGTTCAAAATCTAGTCGCATTCTCTTCTCAGCGACACTGTCAAAAATTTTGGTAAATTTGAGGTATAAGTAATTAGATTACGAACGTTTCTTAAAAATACGGGAATCGCCCCTTGCACGCGTAGCATGACCACCATAGAAACGGGTTCTGTCGACGGAAGAATAGACAAAATGACAAATAGAATAGACAACATTTTTACACCCAATATGAAAATCACTCATTAAAAATGTGCTTTACAAATAAATTCCATCAATTTCTAACTATCAAAACACATAGGCGCCAAAACAAAATGGCGCCTATGTCAATCAAGTTTTTGCTAACTTAATGTCAAAGACACGATTCATAAAGAATAAATTAACTGCATTTTTTGCTGACAAGTCTATTGTAAACACATTAAAGAGTTTAATGTCAATGGTATGCCGGATGTAGCTCTGTAATGATCTTCAAGGGCATTTTCAGCTGACATAGCCAAAAGGAATTAATTGAAGTACCTATGTAAGGATTTCAACACGAGGGGATTCTGTCGAACTCGAACTAAAGTTGTGGAATATTATTATTATATAGTCGGTCAGTTAGTCAGACACTAGAAGCTAGTTGCCCATTAATTCGTAGATCTTTATGGAGAAGAACCGGCAAGAAATTCCAAGAAGCACACTCTTTTAAATCAAGATATTACAAAATCCTGGGTACATTATTCTTGTTGCTTCTATATGTGAGAACAATGTAAAAAAAAACAAACGAAGAATCAATTCTCAATATAAGATTAAGGCCTTGGCAGTTAAGAGATGACCAGTCCTGTTGTTCCTGCCTCCTCCGTTGGCGTAAAGTCCTTTTGTCCAATTTAAGAAGCGAATCGAAACCTCGCAATCAATTCAGCCAGCCAGTCCACTGCTGTACGTAGGTCTCTCCCAGGCTCTGCGCCTCAACACCCTGCCCTCCGCCTTCCGCATCCAGCGTGTCCCAGCCAACTTCTTAAGGTCGTCTGTCCATCTAGCTGGAGCACCCACACTACGCTTACCAATCCAAGACTCTGCTATAAACACGATCAGCCTACTGCCACTTCAGTTTGCTTACTCTGCGAAATCTCTAAAAAACCGTAAACTATTTCACAGTCGTTCGAGATAAAGTTATACTGTTCGCTAATATTCCGACATGGTTGTCCTCCATTACTTTTGTTTGCTCAGCAAAAGGAATGCGTGCAGAGGTATGGTGGCATATACGGTTTATCATTCGCCAGTCTGATACAGAAATAAGGTCACTAGACGTCCTCATGGAAGCAGACAGATTGATAATACAACTTTCTTTTTAATTCCAACCCAGTTAAAGGTGAACCTGATAATATTATGGAATGTCTCAATAAATACACTGATACAAAAAGAAATTATAGTGACGACCGGAATGCACGACTATATTTGGATGCAAGTCTGGCCAGAAAAAAAGGTCATGTAAAATTTAATCCATACTAATATTATAAATGCGAAAGTGTGTCTGTCTGTTACCTCTTCACGTTTACCACTGAACCGATTTAGATGAAATTTGGTATAGAGATAGTTTGAGTCCCGGGAAAGGACTTAGGATAGTTTTTATCCCTATATTCCACGGGATCGAAACTTACGCGGGTGAAACTTTGGGGCGCTGCTAGTAATGTATATGATCGCAGGGCGATGGCGGTTGCTAAAGGAGGTGCAAGGTCGAGATGAAATAAAAGGGCAAAATTGTGGAGACCTCGAAACTCAAGCACGACTCTGTGAGGACAATGTAAATTAGTGCCTGAAATGGTCTTTTCCGCACAGATTTAAGTGAACCAGTCCAGTCAAAGCAAAGCAAGCATTTGTCTGCAGTCGTGGAGTTTGGGGTCTGGAGATTGATCACTGGGTCGGGCAAAAAAAATTTCGGTAGCCCGGAGACAGAAAGAGTGGTCCTTTTAAATGGCAACAGGTCATCACATCACGCCGGCCCTATCCGATGCAGCAGGCAGAGGTGTATAATACAACCACATTTCGCTACTTGTTGAAAGTCCCATATAATACGGAACGAATCTATTGCCATTATACATAATCAGTAAGAGGATGCGCGCCATAGTCTACCACGCAGGCCCAATGCGGGTCGGTGGATGCCACATGCCTCCGAATTTATGGTTCTAGGACATGGCCGGTTTTAACACGATAAATATGATAAATGATTTTATATCTGTAAGTAGGTTTGCACAAACACTTTTACACGTCAATCATATTTTTTTAAACTAGATGAGGTCGGCGTTTCCTATCTGACTACTCTGAGAAGAAAGGCCGAAACAAACTCAGAGATCACAGTCTCTCTCTAGATGATTTCCTTCACCGTTTAGAGAACCATTGCCATTAAACTGGACACAAATTTTGAGACCAGGCTGTCACTGAGAATTTCCATGAAATTTCAAAAGCATGAATATTTTCGCGTTACCCTAAATATATCCGGCAGTGTATATACATCGCGCCCACGATTCGGAAGGTCGCCGAGAACGAAAGCTGATGAAATAGCCGCCACGGATTGCGGGAAGTGGGCGCGTTGAGAGGGGTAGGGGGGGTTAAAGGGGGGAGGTATTGACACCTTTGTACTGGTATTGGGGCAAGTTCTAAAGTTTGGAAACTCATGTAAATAGTAATAGAACTAAAAGCTGGACAAACTCAGGACAAGCTCTTGCACTATTCTTGCTCTTGCTTAAAATAAATATTTAAGGGGGCCGAAGCCTGCCGGGGTAGCGGGATTGTCCGAAAGGGTTACCGCTGCTGAGAATCAGATAAAGTGGATAAGGCAGATTAAAACAGAAGCAGGGCTAAAAACAAGAGTAGGGGATCAGACCGGAATAAATCGATGCAGAAATACGAAACGCTTTGAAAGCGATTGCATTGCCAATTGTCTAGGCCCTCTGAGCTCCCGAGTCTGAAATCAGCAACACGTAGTAAGCAAGAAGTGAAGATTTCTTTTTCACCTAACCAAAGAGGGTCTAAATTGGAAGTCACCTGTGTTATTAATTTTAACGCTAGCGCCATCAAAATAGGCCAAGATAAACTGGTGGCCTACCATGATCTAATTAAAAACGATTCAAAAACAAGACATTTCAGTTTAGGTTCCTAAACTGCATCGCTTGAGCTGCTCTATGGACGTCATGGTACCAAACAAGTATGAATGAAACCAAAACTTGCGACTCAGTTTGGGACAATCGCTGACAGCAGATGGCACGGCCTAAACTGAATCGTTAAACTGACGTCATGGTACGAATTAGAAGAACAGTTCGTTTAGGTCCTAAAATGGCTCGCGTTAAGAGCTTGTGGTAGGCCTCCTGGCCACAAAAGGACTTATAACAATTAAAACTGCAACGTAACTCTTGTCCTTAAAACTAATTGAGTAGGTTTCCTTAGTCACACCGACACGAACGGACGGCATTGATCGGTATGTGAATATTATGACTAGATAATTACTTCTGAATATTTGCGGTTAGGTTTACCTATGATTACTAATAGTCGAGCTTTTGCCTTTCTAAAATTATATCACTATGTTAATTGGGTATCCTTGGAAAAAATGTTCCATAAAATGTGTATTTTAATATGACCTAAAACAAACAATTTGAAAGGATTTAAGACTAAAGACTCATAAATAGAAAAAAAGCTCTGCAATGCACCCCTAAATTGCATTCAGATTCATAGAATCTTAGTCAGTTTAGATAGACCATTTGACAAAATATGAAGAAAAATGAAAATATGACTCTTCATATTTTCATTTTTCTTCATATTTTGTGATCATTAACACCCGCCATTCCACTCTTCAATTAGAGAATTGAAGAGTGGAATGGCGGGTGTTAATGACACAGTGATCTTTATTTTCTTTAAAATAAGGTTCCTTTCAGGTTGCTGCCACTGACAAGTATGTCAATGTCACAGTGATCTTTATTGTTGTTACAATAAGGTTGCTTTTAGAAGTAAAATAGCTGTGAAAAGCCTGTAGGTATGATTTATCAGTGAGAGACAACGGTATCATCATCAACATCTGCCTAGCCTTTTCCCAATTATGTTGGGGTCGGCTTCCAGTCTAACCGGATGCAGCTGAGTACCAGTATTTTACATGGAGTGACTGCCTATCTGACCTCCACAACCCAGTTATTGGGTAATACGATACCCCTTGGCCCTTGGTAAGACTCGTTGTCAGACTTTCGGACTTCTGACTACCCGTAACGAGTGTCAAAGATCCAGGAATGACAGCCGGGACCGACGACGGCTTAACGTGCTTTCCGAGGCACGGAGGGGTCTCGGTATGTAAAGATGGCCACCCATCCACAGACCAACTGCAGCAAGTGTAGCTTAAACTGATCGATTGACCTGTGCGGCTGTTATGATTTAGCCACGGGCCCCTCGACGAGAGACGGTATACAACACCGAAATTTTTGGAAAAGTCGAAAAATCGCATTTCGCCACGCGCGCTGCGAAGTACGGTGTGAGTGGCATCCGGGCGTATTCCTCTCGCCTTAAATGTCAGTACATACTGTGACAGTATTTTTTCTCATTTGATATATCAAAAAGCTTCCTGCTCCACCCAGGTGATCAACTGTTGTTATAGATTTACAATGGTGTAGAGGTGGCGGTCTGTTGATATTGAACTTCAAAGAAAAGTTGATAAATCTATACAAATAAATACAATTGAAGTATCTATTTGTAATGTCTAAATAACAGCTTTTTACTAAATGCATATGAAAGATTTACGGTACAGACCCCAGCACATCAAGTTTCTTTAATAGATTTTCAGCTTTTTCGCTAAAGCAAAGTTGATCGGGAAAATTTGACAGTTTCTGGTAACTTGATGTGCTGGCGTCTGTACATATACCAAAAAAAAACTGTCTATCTGTCTGTCTGTTTATTCCGGCTAAAACCGGAAGGCTTTACTTGTGCAACATGACATTGCTTCTTGCCAAATTTCATGATTCTAGGCAGGGATTGAAAACGGTTCCAAAATACCGGTAAAATACCGGCATTTAGGGGTTCCAGTACCTATACTGGAACAGGAACCAGAACCTAAATTGGAACCTTTAAGAACCTTTATTTTACCGATTCCTAAGCAAAGCTAGTCCAAACTTGTTTAAGTTTGTAAAAATCACCAAGTCATCGTAAGCTTAACCTCTAATACTACGAACGGAAAGGCGAACTAAAAAAAAAAAAGGCATGGTATGCTAAGCACGCTCCGAACACATGCCCTCTTTCGTATGGAACCTTTAAATCGGGTGACAAGGATCCGGTAATCATCCGATTAAAAGGTTCTAGGAAACTGTAGTTAAAACCGGTACATCGCAACCCAAACCGGAACCGATACCGGAACTGGAACCGTACCGAAAAGAGGAACCTTTATAAGAACCTAAATGAAGAAACAGAACCGAAATTGGTACCGGTTTTACAATCCCTGATTCTAGGTCAAGGGGAACCCTATAAATTTTGATTCCTTTGAGAGTGTCGAAATATACGTGTTTTGCGGCATAAACGGCCGTATCTTTTTTTTACGTTAACAAAGAAGTTTGATTTTTTTCACAGCTTCAAGCGACTGTAGACCTTAAGTATATAGTTTTCATTTCAACTCGATACCTCCACGCGTTCCCGAGATAATGGGTCTTGACAGACAGACAGACGGACAACAAAGTGATACTATAAGGGTTCCGTTTTTTCCTTTTGAGGTAAGGAACCCTAAAACACGAAAGAGTAACATAAAACGGCGGCATTATGACTAAGTGTGAAGATATTTGCATCATGATGACATTGTAGGTATTACGCCCATTTTTGTACTCTACGTACGGAATACTAATCGTTTGGAATGTCCAAATATAGGGCAATATGACGATAAGTCTGACAAATGTTAATGCCAAGATACATATTATTAAGTAGGTATTTTAGCGACATTTAAAGTGACTGCAGAGAATTGATAAAAAAAACAATCTGCCTAGCCTTTTCCCAACTATGTTGGGGACGGCTTCCAGCTGAATACCAGTATATTACAAGGAGCGACTGCCTATCTGACCTCCACAACCCCGTTTCTGGATAACACGATACCTCTTAGTCAAACTGGTTGTCAGACTTTGGTTTCTGTGTACCTACCCGTAACGACTGTCAATGATCTACGAATCAGATTGTCACAAGGAAAATAAATTGTTCTGAAAACGAAAAAAAACTTTTTTACAAAAAAAACAACCGACTTCCTAAAAAAAACACTACAAAGTGAAAAATAACTTTAATTTCGGAAGTCGGTGTCGTTGGTTCCACATTTTCGTTTTTTTGACACCGACTTCCGAAATTAAAGTTATTTTTCACTTTGTAGTGTTTTTTTTAGGAAGTCGGTTGTTTTTTTTGTAAAAAAGTTTTTATTTTTCGCTTTTTAGTTGTACCTACCCCATAATACAAATTCATATAACACTACTTGCTATGTGAATATTAGTGACAGGAAGATAAACATCATTAATTTAAACTAAGTGGAAAACAAACGTATTGTTGAAGCTAATTCCAAAACTACCCAAGCAAAGTTCATACAATTTATATGGGACCACCTCTGAAGCATACCTTATTCATTAATTAGACTAGATGCTGATAATCCTGGCTGCAGCATCAGGCCAAACTTATGTCAACATTGCATTGAACTTAAAATTTAGTCCTGTTTAAAATGAGCCCAAACACGACTACGGTGCTGTAATTTCAAGGTTTGTACTTTTTCTGATGCTCCTGGCTTCAGCATCAGGCCTCGGTGTTCCTCATTAACAGTACGTTTATCCACACATCGAGCCCTTTTCAATGAGCCTAAACACGATATATCTGCTGTTAGTTGTCGAGGAGTTAGGTACTCTGCAGACTATCCTGACTGCAGCATCAGGTCATGACTTGATGATCATGAGACCAAATGTGGCAAATGCCCTATCAAACATCAAAACAATTTACTAAAACAGTCCTTGCCTGTTCGAGTAACTTCTTACTGTTAAGGAGTTGTACCTTCCATCATCAGCCCAGCTACCTGAGATGGTGACAACCATACGCAAATACACAAGATACTTCATAAAATATGCGAAAAACAATAAGTGAGCCTATAAAATTTGAGGGTTGCCCTCGATTTCTCTAAGATCCCATCATCAGATCCTAACTTGGTGACAATGGGACCACCTCAGAACTATCTACTTTCGAACAAAAAAAGAATTTTGAAAATCCGTCGACAACTGGCGGAGTATTCGATGAACAAACATACAAAAAAAAAAAAAAAAAAAAAAAAAAAAAAAACATACAAACAGCCGAACATAGTACCTCCTCCTTTTTGTGAAGTCGGTAAATAGAGGCCACATGGTAAGCTAAAGTTTGAGAGCTAAGTAATAACAGCCGCACAGGTCGATCTACCAAGTTAAGCTTCGTTTCCCGCGGTCAGTCCATGGATGGGTGACCATCTTTCCAATACCGAGACCCCTCCGTGGCTTGGAAAGCACACTAAACCGTTGGTCCCGGCTGTTATTCGTGGATCTTTGACAGACGTGATGGGTCGCCAGATGCCCGAAACTCTGATACGTGTAAGCAGTCATACCAAAGGGTTTCGTGTTACCCAGTAACTGGGTTGTGGTGGTCAGACAGGCAATCGGTCCATATAACATACTGGTATTCAGTTGCATCCAGTTAGACTGAAAGCCGACCCCAACATAGTTGTGAAAAGGCAGGCAGAAGACGGCATTTAAGCCACAGCACATTGCAGTTTCGATATGAATTCCAAGATTTGGAGTCATGTTACAATTACCAAGTATAAGCAGGGTGTAGAAAGACCTACCACATAACCGCTATCAACGCATTCTATATATCAAACTAAATAACATTGAGCAAAAATGATTGCTGGAAAACTTGGATTTTAGTGTGAAATAAAATTGATTAAAGTTATAACATTTACAACATGATTTCGTGAAAACAAGTAAGTATAAACAGTTATAAATTTGACCTTCAATATCTCCATAGCCAGAAGGTTCCAAGAAACAGTACCAAAACATAAAAACATATCACACTGATGACCGCGACGGAAAGGACAAAAGACTCTCGGCTTCGTTAAGCGTATTTTTACACAACCTTTATTTTGAAAAGCCCTTCTAAAGATTATGAAGCCTACATTGATCAATTTATAAAAAAACACCTACATGTATAAATAAATTCATTCCGTTCATGACGTAAATTGCATCAACCACCAGTCGATAATATGATAACTTGTTTCTCCCAAAGAATTACGGAGTATATGGTTCCACGAATTTCAAAAATAGACTCACAGTCAATGAGCAACAGAAAGTCAATGATCAGGTGCCAAATTGGAATGTCAAAAAAAAAGTACTTAACCAAAGACGTTTTTACTTCTAGTTTTGTCCAAGTCTTTTTAAAACATCCTCTATTTCATAATCCATACTATAATATTATAAATACGAAAGTGTGTCTGTCTGTCTTACCTCTTCACGCTTAAACCGCTGAACCGATTTAGACGAAATTTGGTATAGAGATAGTTTCGAGTCCCGGGAAAGGACATAGGATACTTTTTATCCCGATATTCGTACGGGATCGAGACTTATGCAGCTAGTAATGTTATATACCTAACTCTCCTATTGAAAAGTACTTAGGATATTAATAATTCAAAGGTAAAGTACACATAGATACATTTCTACCTACCCCTTCCAGAGTACATACCGTCATAATCACCAGACACTTGGCCAACCTGATGGCAATCCCGATACGTAGTAATTCTCACAACTCAAAACATTCATTACAATTAAACCAATTACAGGCACTTTTGAATTATCAAGGAGTCGGTGAGTCAGAAAGATGAAGCTCGTTATCCATCTCGTGCACAACTCGCTAATCACATTATTTAAAAATGAAAGCCTTTATCATAAAAAAAAAACAAATGTTATCTGTGGTCCAGTCGTTGGCGCGCACTCCTATCATCTGTCAATGCATAAGGACGGGACTACACGGTGACCGATATGCGCATCGTATAGTCCCGGCATAGTACATACAGGACAACACAAAGTTCGAATGGAGAAAAATTGGCAGGAAACTCCATGGACACGCTTTAAAAACAAAATATTTTTCCATGTCAGAGAAAGTCATCTACCTAGTGCTTTTGTAGGTCCTCTTCGCGTAACCAGCTTTACAAAAAGAAGCCCTGAATGGCTTCGAAAGCGTCCCTTTCTATAGTGGGAAAGAACTAACATTTCCAAAAATATGTTTTATGTTATTGTTAAAACTATTTTAGGGCTGTGTGGAATAGTTACACAACATCCATGATTGACTGAAGATTCCTCTAAGAATTAGGTAGGTAATTAATAGCTTGAATATATCAAGCTATTAATATATAGGTACGAATTAATCATATTTCCATTCATAGATTTTCGCTTCAATAAATAATAGTGAAGTTAACAAGAATGCTCAAGTCTATGCATCAAAAATATCACTACCACTACAGCAAGTAAACTTCCTTTGCAAAACACCATAAGGGAAAAATCGGTGATTACTTCCTATCCAATATCCTCTTGATTAAAACCATAATCGCCTTTATCGGAACCCAAGACTAAAGATTACAACAGCATTATCTACACCAATAATTACCAGAAATTGCATCATGAACATTGAAAACAGGGCGGACCCTAGCAACAGCTAAAATAATTCGCGCCAATTCGGTTAGTCGGCCATTTTCTTCCTACTACGTTCCAAAAATTCAAAATCTATCGTCATCAAAAAGTCAAACGTCATCAACTTTTTTTTTGAAATTTCCTTTTTGAGACCTTGTCCGTATCACTGGTCCGCCTAGTCTAATCCTTCATAGTAATATAACAGGTACTTCGCTACACTTTCAATAACACTATACGGCGGTTGTACTCGTATAAAAGACCAGCGTAACACCACCAAAGCATTCAGTAGCTATCCTGCAGTCAAACAAGAAGTGCAAGATGAGATTTCTGGTAATATTTTATTTTTTAATTCTGAAAATAGTGATACCAGAACGTTTTACAAATCGCATCAGTGATAATCTTAAAAATTAATAATTTTGATTTTTGCTTTTTTTTTAATCACTAAATTCCAATTTCAAGCAACAAAAAAAAAACGATCCTTAAAAATAATTTTCTAAAGTGTAAAATTGGCGTCAAAATCTTACTTCAAACTTTTCCGTTTCTATGTGTCAAATTTTCCCGCCAAGTTTTATTTTTAACTGACCAAGGAAGTGCATCAAACAGCCTACAAATACGTTCTGTTACAACTATTTATTTAATCATTTAACTAATTAAGCCTTGTCACATTAATAAGAAAACGCTTAGAATGTTAATTTTTCCTATTTATCTTTTTATTAACGTAACTATGCTTACACTAGCAATAGACCTTCCATTTATGGTATTTAAAAGCTCAAGTCTGCATAACTGTAATACCTTTGCCATCCATATTGGTATAATTAAGAATAACTAGCAATTTCAATTAGTATGACAAGGTTGAATATCGAATATATTAAAATCATACACCTGTTTCTTGTAATGTCACCTGTCTTATGAAGACAAATAATTACTTACTTAATTTTTAATTCCTTTTAAAGGGCGTTTTATTTTATCAACTTTTCCATTTGTGACCACAATCTCATTCAATACATTTCCTCTCTGAGTCCGAATTGACACACTTCCTATATCTTCCAAATTCATTCGATACTTCGTTCCTCAATTTGATAGTATTTTGTTATAATCTATCCAACTCATTATGTCCTAAATTCTTTAACAAATATCTCACTTCCACCTACTCAAACAAGAAGTCAAAATCAACAATTCAACAGGCAGATACTTAAATGTTTGTATAGCAAACCTTAACCCCCGCATTGACAAGCTATTCAAAATAATATCCCAACATTAAAATTATATTGCAAAACAATAATCATTCGGTCACATTATCATAATAGTTGTCTATGACTAAGCGTTGTTTATCTGTGGCGCGACAATACGCGTATAAAATGTCAATCATCTGGTTTATGGTACTGAGCACTGGTCTAATTTATCGAGCGATTAAATTACAGATATGGATTTATGTCAATATGTGTGTATCGTATTAAAAATTAACGCTGTTTTGTCAAAAGTCTATCAAGTTAAAATGGAAATTGTTTCAAGTTAATTCACTAAATTGAAAATCTTTGACACCAAAAGGGTAAGATAGTGGCTCTTTTGACTCATTCTAGACTAAACCAAGTCTAACCATGACGTTTGTTTATGAAAATATACATTACCAAAGCAACGTTAAACAAAAAGTGTCAAAATTACAGTGATCCCAATTTCCGACACTGTCAATGTCATTATTCCCGCCAATTCCAAAACACAAGCTTACCACGTGATAATATAATAATAATATGATTAATTTAAACAAACATTACCCCACGATATTCAAGAGATATAATCGATTAAATTAAATCTTCGCATCAATACATCGAGTTTTCACAATAAACTTGATTGATGTGAGAAAAGTATAAAACGACGTTTGTTAGACGTATTCTTGCGTGATTATAAACAATTGAACTTTTATTGTAATTGTTGCACGTGATCGTATTATTATTGTAACAAAAAAATCGAACTTGATTTTTTTTAGAAATCTGTTTCTTAGGAAGTAATTCCATTGGTTTTCTTTCTGAGAATTTTTTCAAAAGTGAAAATATGAAAACATAATACAAGATAATTAATTAAAGTATACACCAGGCGATTTCGCCAAAATCTTCGAAGGCTATTCACACTGTGACAAATATTGTCATTTCCTGTTTTTCGCCAAGTGTCATTGAAATACCATGGCTAGACAAAAATAGATATCCTGTACTTGATACATGTCCAAGAATGTATCTTCCTAAAAAACAATAATTTCCGTGTCTTGATTAGTGACCGGTAAATGAATTAGGCTCTATCGCATAGGGCTTAACTTTAGCTGCTTCATATACAGACGCCCGCACATCAAGCTACCCGAAACTGTCAAATTTTCCCAATCAACTTTGAACCTTATGCTTTAGCGATAAAGTTGAAAATCTTTTAAAGATATATGATAATATGACAGATTGTAGTAGCTTGATGTGCTGGCGTCTTTACTATGACTCTTCTGTCTACCGCTTCGGCGAATAGTTGCGGCGGCCAGTTGTTATATTTACTTATTTGAAAATATTTAACCATCGATCGCCTCGCCCAACTTCCGTGTTCTTCATAGCAAACAGTCATAAAAACCTTCAGTTAATGCAAAAACTGATCTCATTCCATCACAACCCAATCAAATTATTCAATAACCAATCAGAGCGCGTAATAACAAAAAAATGTCAATCACATTCCGTTCCACGCAATGTCATTATCAAGGACAGGCACAGATGAAAAAAATCGTACCATAAACGACATGTCATTATTTTTATGAGGTGGTTACCTACGTTCCGTTTTTGTTTGTTGATTAATATGGCCGTAATTAATGCGTGGTGGGCATGCGAAATTGCTATTTTTCAGTGTCAGTTTTGGTTTAATGATTAAAATAAAGCAGCGAATGAACTTGAAAAACTGACATTAATTGGTTTAGTATATCGTTTTGATAAATGAAAAGATCCAAGCATTTTCTCGGACGTCCTTCTTCCAAAGGCAATCATCTGCCTGCCCTTAGCCCAATTTATTTGTGGTAGGTGCAAAATGTCTACATGTCTTCTTCTTACATAAATCTCTATTAGCATCTATACTCTTTCTAGCCATCTCAACATTCACACAATCCATTTGCAGCTTCTCTCTCTTCCCTTACTCTGATAGCCATCCTCATTCATACTCAAAACTTTTCTCAAACAAGTCCAGTCTCTCTCCAATATCTGACATCTGTTTGCATACTTACTGCAACCACGCCACTTTTCACACGTCCAATTTAGGACAGCACTACGGTACACGCATAATATGTCATAACGCACACGCGTCGTGTCAAGGTCCCTTATTGTTATTCAGAATGCAGGCACATCACTATTGTTGTGTTATAATATTGAATCAAACGTTCCGTTATATTTGGAATGTAAAAGTCGTTAGGAAATTAATTTGGTAAGAGTTGATTTAAGATCAGTAAATATTTGAATACTTAATTAAGAGCTCAACTGTCACTAATGAGACGACTTACTTTTTCTATTGTTACCGAATTTAATAAACTTGCCTAAAAGACGAGGGGTTAACTTTACTTTAAAACGTTAAAATTGGCCCCATAAAGACATGAATCAAAGACTTAAAACAAAAAAAATTAATGAACTTTAAAAAAAAACTGTGTTTGAATGTATTTCTTTCTTTCTTTTTCTCATTGACGACATCACTTAATCAGATCCTAGCGACCCGCCTCTGCTTCGCACGTTGTGGCGACATGTCAAAACAACGACATCTCAGTGCTATATCTAAATTAAATACAAATAAACCTCCCGGAATATCAACGCGGTCACACGAAAAGCGACTTTGTTTTATCAGACTTACAAGTTTCAAAAAACTTAGCCAAATCGATTCATCAGTTTCGTTACACATACAAAAAACATGTCATCTCTTTTGTCTTCCAAATTCAAATCTGACAGATACATTTTGTCACGTAAAGAAAATTTTAGGCCAATGTCAGAAACCATACAGCCTAAACTGTCAGTTGTTGTCCAACATGGCGGCTTGTGAAATATTTTGACTAAACAATTTAAGGCGTTGTCCTGTTCTAGAAATGTTAGCAGATAAAGTTTATTACGATATTGTAATTGTAAATTGAGTTCAGGTGAGGTTAGTTTATAAATTAGGGATTGGTTTAACCCGTTTTCTAGTACCCACCTTAAATTATTCAATGGTTGAGGAAATCAGAAACGTTTTAAAGATCTTTGTCTCTCTATAAATGTGATATAGATTATTAAGTATGCAAATAAGAATTTATGTGCAACAAAATCCATACTAATACTATAACTGCGAAAGTGTGTCTGTCTGTCTGTCTGTTACCTCTTCACGCTTAAACCGCTGAACCGATTTAGATGAAATTTGGTATAGAGATAGTTTGAGTCCCGGGAAAGGACATAGGATAGTTTTTATCCCGATATTCCCACGGGATCGATACTTATGCGGGTGAAAACGCGTAAGTCATATTCCTAACTATTTATTTTTTAGACTGACTGACTTGAGTGCCTCGTTGGTCTAGTGGTCACAAGCTCTTCAGCTGAGCATGAGTTCCTGGGTTCAAATCCCAGGTCGGGCAAAGTGTTATTGGGTTTTTCCATCAGGAGCATCCCGGAGTTTAGATTTGTGCCTGGTTGATGGCAATAGACTCACCCCCTATTACATAGGACTTAAACATAACTGGCGAAATGCGGGTGTTCTATAGGTACACCTCTGCTTAACCCTTCTGGGATAACAGGCGTGATGATATAATATTAAAAGAAAGAAGGAATATTAGAGAAACCAGTCTTAGCAGGCACTCAACACGTAAAACTGTTTAAAAATCACATCACATCGTAAGAAACATCAACTTTAAACGCAAACTAGAACAAACCGATACTCAGAAACTGAATAAAGAATACTTTACACAATACAAAAGTACTGTTGCATGATTCTTGCTAACCGATTAGCAAAAATTAACATCAACTCTTCATTTCACAACGTAAACATTGTGCGAAAAACACATGCAGACTGGCAACAAAAAAGTTGCCCAATAAAATTCATCATCTGCCTAGCCTTTTCCCAATTATGTTGGGGTCGGCTTCCAGTCTAACCAGATGCAGCTGAGTACCAGTATTTTACATGGAGCGACTGTCTATCTGACCTCCACAACCCAGTCACTGGGTAATACGATACCCCTTGGTAAGACTGGTTGTCAGACTTTCGACAGTTGCCCAATAAAATACAGGGTTTATTTTCAAAGACCAGCCAAATTTAAGCGCGAAAAATTGATCAACTGTCCCATAGAAAACTCCAATACCTACTCAACCTAAACGAATGGGACGGCTGAATTTTTATTCGCGGTTACGATGTTGATCCCATGGAGAAAGTTGTTCAGTTTGTTGGTCTGTACCACACTCTTAAATTTGGCTGGTCTTTGAAGACTAACCCTGTATTTACGTATGACTAGCGACCCGCCCCTGCTTCGATAAAACATACTTACTTGACAAAACATGTAGATTTCTTTAGTTAGTATTAGTTTATAATGTTTTCTCTAAATGATGGTGAAAACCGCATCAAAATCCGTTGCGTACTTTAGAAGAACAACGCGGACACATAGACTGACACGAAAAGCGCCTACAATTTATGTGTGTAGATGATTTATACTGACATTAAAAAGAGGCCTGTTACATCTAAATGACAGGTTTCAAATTGAAATTGACAGTTGGGCTTTTAATTATTTATTGATGTTTTAGTTTGAGTAATGGGCTGATCAATTAATGACAAAGTGTGGAGTTGATAAATGATATCTAATTTTGTGATCTTAATCTCAGATGATACTTAATTGGTTTATTTATAATTAAAATCGTTGTTATTTTTATCGTTATATAAGTCTGAAATCACCAAACAGTCTTGAGTAAGCTTGGTGATCAAAACTTGTGCCTTCTCTGTATGCACCTTTGTCATGCAGAGGAACATTAATAGGTATTATAAAAAGATATTATAAAATCATTGTTATGGTTGTTTAGATCAGCCACAAAAAGCTGCGGAACAGTTGCCCGCATGTAGCCACTTGGCTAATTCAATGCTAATAGAATTTTGTCATATCAATTTTTTCGGCTAATTTCATTACTCGCTGCCAGCAATCAAGTTTTTAATTACCATTATGGTAATGAATAGAAATAACTTATACTGGTATTTAGTGTTGCCCAAATTCAGTCTTGGTCTTGCAGTCTTGGTCTTGTTCTTGCGTTTTTGCAAGACCAAGACCAAGAACAAGACCGCGTATTTTTAGCAAGACCAAGACCAAGACTGACCGTGCAAGACTTGAGCAAGAACAAGACATAGCCTGCAAGACTCTTGCGTCTTGCAGCTAGGACTTAGCGCTATTTCACTGAGTAGTTAGGTGTAACAGTTCGGTGTATAGGTAGGTACGCTTAGGAATTCTATGAGACGCAAAGTATTGTTCTTTAAAATACAGTCAAGTTATTGTAATTAATTTGTTTTTTTACATGTTTTAGCAAATGTAAGCTTATAAATCATAAATGTTTATTAAGAAACAGTTACTTCCATGGAAAACGACATATAGGTCAGTTGATTTTTCGAATTTCTTATCAAATCTTCAGTTATTTATTAATCTGCTTGATCTTTACTATGGCTATGTTAATTCAAGCTCACAATGTTCCAATTCTAATACGTTTTTCTAAGATTTAAAGTAAACTTTAATAAATAGTAATAGACTAATAGGTAATTGCAAGACTTGCAAGACTCTTGCTGCAAGACCAAGACCAAGACCAAGACTGGGAGCGCAAGACCAAGACCAAGACCAAGACCAGGTGTATTGGCGCAAGACCAAGACCAAGACTGGCTAAGTCTCGTCTTGTTCTTGCATTTGGGCAACACTACTGGTATTATTCAGCTTAGCAAAAAAGCAGGAAACACGCAACGCCGTAGGAAAACGCTTCTGCATTAAACTGGCTCAATCATCCATTTAGCCACAGCCCTTTACACACTGGCCCATCATGGCCCATATGATATGCACGACCAAACCCGTTATTATAACGTTAATAACTAGTTACTGTAACGGATAACTATAATAACGGAAGCACGCATTGAGTTATTATAACGTTAATTATTTCCTATTCCGCATAGTTATTTCAAGGCATTAACGCAATGTTTCTTAGTTATAAAACCTAGCGAGAACTAATGCTAATCGTTTCACGGTTTGTTTAGCGAATAATTATTCTTTTCAACGTTATTTACATATCTTGGTTATGATCTGCTAATAGTTTTCACTAACTAGCGTTTTTGAGTAACTGTTTGATTAATGATTTCATTGCTACGGTTTTTGCGGGTTAAGTGTAAATTGATGATTTATTCAATAATCAGCCTATAATGGTCTGCTGAGGCACAGGTCTCCTCTTTCTGTGAGATCCCTGGACCATAATTCACCACGCGGGCCCATTGCGGGTCGGACTACTTTAAAATTACCAACAGACCGGGAGTTTACAATTTAAATACACCAGCAATCGAATCATAGATAAATGATGTTTGATCACGACAACTTTCTATAAAGAAAATTAAAATTGACCGACCTGAAACATCCGTGATAGTCTAAGCCTTCCTTCATAACACAAAGAATCTAATTTATTTAATTATCCAACAAACACCGTCCTGTCAAAATCAAATCAAAATCAAAAGTTATTCATTCAAACTAGGATGAGAATCAGCACTTATCGAACGTCAAAATTACAAAAGACAGTCCCCCAAAACGCCCGCCCTTCACCACTTCCTAGCAGTGGCGAAGGCACCATACAACTCGATTCCCACCGGCTTCCCTTCGAAAATTCAGAACATAACCACTATATAATCAATTCATCATTGAAATTTTCTTTTGGCATTTTTTTTTTCGCTCCGGCCTACCTCTGTCATAAATTCACCCTTCGCCACTGCTTCCTAGTGCTTTCGCTGGGGAGAAGAAGTGGCGGAACAAACTCCCCAGCAGCACAGCTGTCTGTTCAGTTAGAAAATAATCCTTAGTATTTCAAATTGAACCTGACAACGAATCCACCCACTCTTCATCATACCTCACCTCAGCTGAAGACTTAAAAAGTCTTTGTAAAACAACCCATATTCTTCCACAGATCGCCTTTGTTGCCCTCGTCGGCTATGCCTCCGCCAGCGTCATCAGCCCCCTAGTCTACGGGGTCAACGCTGGTGATGCCCAGGCTGCCGCTATTGACGCGACAGTCGCCGCCCAAGACAACGCCCGTGCCTGGGGCGAAAGCCAGGCTCGCGCCGCCGAAGCCGCCGTCCAATACAACACTGAGGCAGTCCGTCAAGTTGCTGAAACCAACCGAGACATCCACGAGAACGCGTACTGGGGAGGCCTTGCCGCTAACCAGAATGCCGTCGCTGCTGCTCAGTCCCAAGCTGCTGCTGTGAGCGGAGTCGTCGCCGCTCGCGCTGGTCTCGCCGCTCCCTACGGCATTGCTGGCATTGCCGCCGCTCCCTACGGCATCGCCGCTCCCTACGGCATCGCCGCCCCCTTAGGCATTGCTGGCCATGGCCTCGCCTACCGCGGCTGGTAAATCGATAACCGAATCCAATAACGGTTATTTTAAAAATAACAGTTCTTGAAAAATAACTGTTACTTTTTTTGTAACTGTTCTTGGTAGGCCCTTTGTCGGTTGTATCTGGCAACACTGGTGATGTGTTTTTTATATTGACAGTGTTGCCAGGTAGTGGTTGGCCAGGGGTTGTAACACCACCGCTCAACTGGAAAGAAACATGCTCAAACGAACTAAGGTCTCATATTGTAACTCTCTTTGTAAATAAAAGTAAATGAAACATGCCATCACTGCCAAAGTGTAAATAAACACGTTTTTACAAAAAAAATGCTATGCTATTTGATTTAAACCTCCTTTTCATTTAACCTTATGACTCATACACAAACACTACCCTTAGAAATACACACCAAGTAAGGTAGGCAAGAAAAGCTGCTGAACGCATTCAAAATTTCAAAAACACTATCATTACCTTCATATTCCATAAGTAGACAGACCATCACAGATATACATCCTCATCATCAGACATCATATGATAGACTTGATCATCACACTACAACATTCAAAAGTTCTAAACCACAAAATATTTCAGAATAGACTTTTTATTATGTACAGACGCCAGCACTTCAAACTACTACAATCTGTCAAATGTCTTTAATAGATTTTCAACCTTATCGCTCAAATATAAGGTTCAAAGTTGATTGGAATAATTTGACAGTTTCGGGCAGCTTGATGTGCTGGTGTCTGTACATCGTATAAATTTCAGGTAGAAATTTTACAAAGGGTGACACCATGGGCGGTCTTATCTCTAAGAGCGAACCTTTTTCAGATTCCATTAGTAGACAGACCATCGCAGATATACATCATTTGATAGACTTGATTATCATAATAACAGCATGCAAAATTACATCTTCCCAGCGAAAGCACTAGGAAGCGGTAAACGGTTGTTTTCGGATACTGTCTTTTGTAATTTTGACGTTCGAAAAGTGTTGATTCTCAGCATAATTTGAATAAATAACATTTGATTTTGATTTCATCAAAGAAACCGGACCACTAAAACAGAAATTTACTTTTTCTAAAATAATCTCGCTTTAAACTAGCTAACGAAATCGAAAGAAGTTTCTTTAACACCTTTATCTAACTGTAAAAAATTATACCAAATCAGGTAAAACAGATAATCGCTCTAAATTGTATTTAACTATACCAAGCCGGTAGAAATATGAAATTAAATCCGTAATCTCAAACCGGTTGAGTAATAGATACGAATCTACTGCGATTTAAACTAATTATGATACAATAATATAATCTGTCAGGCATAATGGACTTTTGACATAAATCGATTAAAACTAAAGTATGTATAAACCTTAGAATAGTATTTAATTATAAAATCGGCCTGTAACAATCATAGGAAATTCAGGGGGTGCATTAAAATATTTATTTATAATTATACAGTGTGGCGATTAGGTTATCACATTAATTGAAACCACGTATTCTACATCATGTATTTTAAATATACACAATTAAAATTTATCTTTTTTTTTTTGTTGGATGCGAGAAGCACAGAACCGGTCGAAGTGGAGGTGCTTGGGGGAGGCCTATGTCCAGCAGTGGACGTCTTTCGGCTGAAATGATGATGATGAAAATTTTTCATAACATTTAACATTCTAGCCGCGGTACCTAATATGAAAACAATAAAAAATAATCGCCGAAATGTCTATACGCGCATAACTTCCGAACGACTGCACCAAATTGGATAATTATTTTTTTTGTTGTGTTCGGTATTGTCAGGACAAGGTTTGTATGAAAGAAAATTTCGGAAATTCGTTTTTTTTTTTCTAAATTTATATTTCTTGTAAAATTGTTTATTTTATTTTTTTAACAGACTAATAACCGCTGTACTGTTTAATGTGATAACCTAATCGCCACTCTGTATACTTTATTGTACACCAACCAACCAGTCTTACCAAGTGGTATCGTGTTACCCAGTAACTGGGTTGTGGAGGTCAGATAGGCAGTCGCTCCATGTAATATACTGGTATTCAGCTGAATCCGGTTAGACTGGAAGCCGATCCCAAGTTAGTTGAAAAAAGGCTAGACAGATGATGAAGACTTTATTGAATACCAGAAAAAACATAACAACAAATACAATTAACACTACAAAACAATGGGCGGCCTTATTGTTAAAATAGCCTTTGGGGTGCATTGAAACAGGGTGCATTAATTTTGCCTTTCTGGGTGCATTGAAAAAATCTCTAAGGCATACAAATAGCCATTTGGGAACCACCAAAATACTATCTGTACATAACAAAAAAAAAACAGGAATAGATAGAAAAACCTTATTCCTGGCACATTTTGAATATACTAATAATAAACCTGAAGAGTTTATTTGTTTGTTTGTTGAACGCGCTAATCTCTGAAACTACCATTCCGATTTCAAAAATTATTTTTGCATTTGATAGAATAGAATAGAATAGAATACTCTTTATTATGTACACCATATAAATTACAGACATAAATATAGAAATTTTACAATGGGTGACACAATGGGCGGTCTTATCGCTAAAAGCGATCTTTTAAAGACAACCTTTGGATGGATTAAAAAGAGGAAGGACAGACAAGTACTGTAGGTAGTCTGTGGTGTACCATTTACACAATACCATAAATACATACATAAAGTATATTATACTAATCTAAATAAATATATACATATATATATATATATATACAATATAATAGTAAACATGAACAAAGAAAAATATAATGATGAAGTTTAAGGAGAGAGAAAGTGCTTTTTTATCATAATTTTAAAAGTCCAATCCTTAAGGAAGGCTATAGGCTATACAACATAACACTAGGTCCCTTAGTACCGAGCAAAAAGACAGAAAGAACGCTAAGCGATAACGAAGTACTAGCGCAGGCAGGCGATGTTATGCGACGGGGAGGAGCGAGGGAACACGAAACTTTGACGCGGACAAAGTCTCGGGCAGAACCTAGTTTCCTATAACATGTCGTGGCTAAATATTAATAGCCGCATAGGTCGATCGATCAGGTTAAGCTACGCTTGCCGCGGTTGGTCTGTGGATAGGTGACCATCTTTACATACTGAGACCCCTCCGTGCCTCGGAAAGCACGTTAAGCTGTTTATCCCGGCTGTCATTCGTGGATCTTTGACAGTCGTTACGGGTAGTCAGAAGCCCGAAAGTCTGACAACCAGTCTTACCAAGTGGTATCGTATTACCCAGTAACCGGGTTGTGGAGGTCAGATAGGCAGTCGCTCCATGTAAAATACTGGTATTCAGCTGCATCCGGCTAGACTGGAAGCCGACCCCAACATAGCTGGGAAAAGGCTAGGCGGGTTTGTGTATACTGGACCCATAAAAACCTTGAAGACTACAATCCTTCTTAATAAAACAAAAAAATAAAAATATCGACCACTCCAGATCTCCATAAAACCCCACTTCCTGAACTTAAATATCGTTCAAAATACCACGAAGAACAAAGAAGGCATTCTCGCGTATTCGCCAAGCCCTGTTAAGAAATGGCAGGTCATTATGACCTTTAAGGGAATGATAATAAGAGCCAATTATGTTTGTATGTGTGCGGTAAACAAGTTACTTGATATCTAGACTGCCTTGGTGAGGGCGTAGGCTTTTGTTGGTCGAGACTTACGGGTGGGTAGGTTGGTGGACTTGTTGGGTTATTTAACAAGATTTTTATGAAAGACTAGCTGCTGCCCGCGACTTCGTCCGCGTGAAATCCTATCCTAACTTCCTAACTAATATTATAAATGCGAAAGTAAGTTTGTTTGTTTGTTTGTTACCTTTTCACGCCGAAACCACTGAACCGATCGTGCTGAAATTTTTGCATATACGTTGCCAGGTGTACAGAAACGGACATAGGGTATCTTTCATCCCGAAAAAAAGTGCTGTTCCCGAGAGAAACAACAATACACGTGGCGCCATCTATTATGATAATAACGTTATGAAAGGTACCCTATGTCCGTTTCTGTACACCTGACAACGTATATGCAAAATTTCAGGATGATCGGATCAGTGGTTTAGGCGTGAATAGGTAACAAACAAACTTACTTTCGCATTTATAATATTAGTTAGAATATAGTTACTTAATGTTTATCTACACCCATGCTATAAATCCTCTATAAAAGTTTCTGAAACTGTTAGCTTTTTGCCAACATTAAAACAACCAGTGTCATAGTAACCATAATAATTATCATCCAAACAAGTGTTATAATGTTGTACTAAATTTCATTATGCAACTCCTTTGCTTTTTCGATCCCTTCCTTACTCATAAAACAACCACATTCTCACTACTCAATTCGTGGTATCTTTATGAATTAAAAAAAAAAGAACATTGTCATGCACGCGCGTTTAACTACCGCAGCGCCGTAATTAAAAAACAAACTTCAACATAGAGTTCTTACAACACTGTACACACGGCTACACATCAAGCTATACATTTCCAGTTTTAGCTGACCTCACATTGTATAGATTTTTCGTACAATCAGAGGTCAGCTTATACTGGTTAAGTATAGCTTGATGTGTAGCCGTGCGTACAACACCCTATGGTTTCAGAACCTTTTATAGAAGATTCATATCATGGGTGTAGATAAAGTCTTGTATGCAACTGGACATAACACTCTTGTGATACTATTACCACACGAGGCAACACTCGGATTCGCCTGGTGTGATAAACCCACATTCGTGTTTTAATACCCCTTATTATACAACGGCTGCATAAGTAACTAAAAGTGGTTTTGATATTGCAAAAATAAACTTTGGATAATCATTTGTTTTTTTTTTAATTAGCCCATCCATAAAACTATGATCCCATTACTGCCTTTTGATGGTTTAAATCATAAGAGAAAATAAAATCACGGACATTATTAAAATAATTAAAAATATTACGACAAAACCTGGGACTAAATGGTTGAAATCACCATACGAGGCGCAAGGGCGCAACGCAATCGTTTTCACTCCGAGAGAAAGCTTTTTCGTTCACTTTAGTGTGAGACAAATTCAGACCAGGCAAATGAGCTCTCGGACATACAACTGGTGAGGTTATTAAAGTTTAGAAAAATCTAGTAGTCTAAGGCAGCGGCCTTATAAAATATATATCATAATTAACGCAAGACCTCATGAGTTAAAAGTATAATACACTTTTTTTTTTTTAAAGCTAACTATTATTATTAAGAAAATTGTGTTGATCATAGATAGCATTACTTTATGCATTTAAAATCGAGTCTTATTGCCTTAAAATAAGATTTATTTTTCTTTGGCTCAATCGGCGGTCAGTATAGCAAAATACACAATTTTTGAAAAAAATACTTACCTATTATCAAAAGTTACTGAAATCGATTCAGTAATCAATTATGAACAAACTACTTTCAGGACTTGCGTTTATTCTGTTACACCTTGTTGATAGACAAAAACAATGTTGAAAGTCTTTGGAGCTGAGCCATATCCATATACTTATTGGACGGACGAAAGAGGATGAAAACCAGACCCAATAAGCTTGCTTAGCTCGTCGTTCTCCACAACCGTATGACTCAAAGTACATTTGGACGAAATAATTTATGAATGTAGATCACCTTGGGGACCGTGCAGAATTAATAAAACAAGATCTCATTACGCATATATAATTAACATGTTAAATATACTAGCGACCCGCCCTCACTTCGCACGGGAACGAGCCACTGAAGCGACAAGTCAAAACAACTAGATTTCTTTGCTATATCTAAGTTAAATATTCAATGTATTATACACATACGGAGCAGTGGTGGCCTAGCAGCATTGACTCCATGAGTTCGAACCCATTCAGGCACTTTACTTTGTCGTGAGGAACCCGGCATGTCCTAACATTCGAAGACATGTGACATCTACCAACCCGCACTGGGCCCGCGTGGTGGATTACGGGCCACTCCCTCTCGTAGAGGAGGCGTGTGTGCCAGCAATGGGAGCATTAGGGTCGGTTCACATCTGACGGAAGATGCGTCGAGCGTAACTTCGATTGCCTCTATTTATTCGCTCGATGCACTAACGCATCATCGGTTAAGTGTGAAAGGTTGAATGTTTTATCACATAATTGTCTGTTCTGGCGTTACGCGACCGATAATACGCGACGCATCTTCCGTCAGATGTGAACCGACCCTTATAGGCTGATTATGCTATACTTATACATAAATAGCCGACAACAACACTTTCGGAATAAATTCTCTAAATAGTGGTAAAAACCGCATTAAAATCCATGAACAAGGGGTCACACAGACACGAAAAACTACTTCATTTTATCATTTATTTATACTTAAATATTTGCACAAGCTGCATGCATTCGCACTTCCTCTATAAATATTTAAATAAGCAGCAGTGACAGTATAAGTAGGCTGAACGGGAACTTTGCTTTACTTTATGTGACATACGCAGGCTGTATGGTTTTAAGACCTTTGCCTGATTAAATATTATGTCATCCAACATTTTGACAAGCGCGACTGACTTAATTTTGGCGGCAAAATATAATTTTGGTAAACATTTTAATTTTATATTTTTATTGATAAATGGACCTGCTCTTGACCTCAATCACGCCTGATGGAAAGCGATCGATGAGGTATATGATGGAACGAGCGTGCCCAGAATATGTCCGTTCACTCTTGCTTTGAAGGGGTTAAATGTGGGAGGGAACACAGATGATAAACACCATACTAATATAGATACAATCATTCTGATTTTTTGTCAGGTTATTCTTCAAGCAACATACTAAAGCACTAGTGTTTTAATTGTTTAGTCCAAACAATAGATTTTTTGTAAATAGATAATTGCTTCATATTTTGCAAAAAATTACCAGCGTTGTGTCATCGCGCTTCTCTTTCTTTTCTATGCAGTCCGACAGTGACCGCGCTTTAGGTCATTTAAATAAACCCCAAGTATTATGCTTCAGGATTTTGTTCCTTACGTATGTTCAGCAAAAAACAAAATGATTTGTCACAACATGACTCCAACAGTATTACTTACCTAAATGCTCCACAAGAATGGACCTAACATAATCATGTAGCAATAACTCATAGATACTAGATCCATTACATGGATATCTGACCATTGTTAACTAAATCAAAATTGTCTTGCTAAACTGGCAATTCCGAATATGAATTTTGAGGTGAATGTGTGAAACAAGCGAGGTTTATTAACGCCTAGATAACGTCATTATTTCACTTGCTAACAGAAATTGCATGAACTGTTTTACTGCATACGCATATTTGAAGAGATTCTGCCTGTATTCGTGCAAATACACATATAGAGGTATGAGGAACAGGGTGTAAAGTTCACTCATATTCTATAGAAAAGGGAGGATCCTCCGACCAGTCGGATGTTGTGTCGGGCGGGCAACTGCCCGATGATTCATGTCGGGCCGTTGTATCTATGCTAGTTGCGCGGTAAACTCTGCTTGCGAGATGCAGGATTTCGTGACGTCAGTATGAGACGTTGTTCGCGCGTTATAGATACGCTACACACATTTGTGTTCATTTTTTTAATTTTCCTGATGAATTGTGTCATCAAAAAATCGCATAAAAAGCTCCAGCCTCGTTGTTACATGTAAACAAACACATTTTTTTTTTTTACAATCACACAAAACCCCTCAGACATTACCCAAAAGGTCTACTTGCACCGCAACACACATTAACGTGGGCTAACCGGTGTACACAATACAAGGCTGTGAACCACGCCTAGACCAGTCTAGACTAGTTATTGTTATATACCTAAGTTGCCTGGGCAACCGGTACGTAGGCTTGAAGTAAATAGCTTTGACTTGGGCTTGTTGGGTTTGACATTGTGAAGAATGTGGTGGCGTTTAGTTAGAAAAAAGGTTTTATAGCCAAAACTTTGGGCATAGTAAGTAATCTCGGAAATGAAATTCGGGATCAAAAGTGTAAACAAAGAAATGTCATTATCAAAATGACTTACCTATTCAATCACGACAAATTTCAAAAACCGAATGCCTCCGAATGACCAAAACAAAATGGCGACCAGCAGGTGCGCCCACTTAAGGGGACTACATGACCTAAAGCGCGGTCACTGTCGGACTGCATATAAAAGAAAGAGAAGCGCGATGACACAACGCTGGTAATTTATTGCAAAATATGAAGCAATTATCTATTTACAAAAACTCTATTGTTTGGACTAAAAAATTAAAACACTAGTGCTTTAGTATGTTGCTTTTTGTGTTGCTTGTCTGGCAAAAAATCAGAATAATTGTATGTATATTAGTATTTTTTTATTGTAAAAAGAAAGGTTTTAGAGGTATCTTCATGATTTTTTTCTATCGTATCAAATTAGTTGTATTATGTTTTCAACACACTATCTACCTAGCATATATCCTGAAGTATATCATATACTTTTATTGTGTTTAATTACGTGTGTATTTTTTGATTCGTCATATAAACAAAACACAAACAGAATACTTTGCCATCACTCACTGACATATCAGAAATACATTAAAACCGAGTACATCCCGAGGACAGCCGAACACATCCGAAGCGGTGTCGGTTACGGTAACAGTGGCGCGAATTCAACGGTTTTTATCCATCACAAAAAAATGCCCAACGCGCCTAAAGAAGTTTTCACTACAAAAAAACCATTAATCATTGGTGTCAAATATGAATCAGACTGTATGGTTATTTTGTTCTTATCTCCTAGTTTATGGTAAATGCCCACTGATTTATGCGTCAATAATTTAAAGGGGCGAGATAAAGCTGACCAATTTATTTGTTCAATTAGATAAGTTAAATTACAGCTGGAATTTAAGGCACAAGTATGCTGGTATTGTTAAGTCTTGATTGTTATGCCGACAGTGCTAATCAAAGGCGTAGTTAACAGCGCGTTCGTGCGCAAATGTCTGTTGATTTTAGGCTCTAGACAGACGGACCGCATTTCAACTGCAATCCAACCGCAAATTGCAGTTCGGATGCAGTTTGAATGAGTTGAGTTCTATTGCAGTCGTGTCAACTGCATCCGAACTGCAATTTGCGGTTGGATTGCAGTCCGTCTGTCTAGAGCCTTGTACAGAATGATTTTTTTACCGGTTCCAAATTTTTACAGGATGTTCTACCCATGAATATGAACAACTTTCACTATGGGACCAACTCTGAAATTACAAAAAAAAAATCTGCTGTTGAATACAAAAGTTCAATACCTACTTGACCAAAATGTATGAAACACCTGATTTTTTTCCGTGATTTCAGAGTTGGTCCCATAGTGAAAGTTGTTCATATTCATGGGTAGAACAACCTGTAAAAATTTTGTTTCGGACGCCATTATTGTATATCATCATATTACTCACACATCGCATCTTACGTTATGAGATAAACATTACCCACCTTCTCGTGCAGTTGGGTAAGGAAATAGTTCTGAAGTTATACTTACATAATACTTAAAATTCCTATAAATAACAGAGGAAAAGTCTAATGAGCCTCAAATAATTTGATACGGATACACGATAAAATTTTAATTGATGCAGTCACCTGTCAATTATAGACCAACTCAAACTTTTTACGTAGGAAACTGCAATAATTAAAAGAGTCGCCAATTTCTTCGTTTATGTAAACTCGAAGAAAAGCATTATTTTACCGTAAACTACTGAAATAAATACATCTCTGAGATTTTCAGTCATGTATAAAAAAGTGTTAAACCCTGTTAGAAAGTGATAAGCCCTAAGGTTTATAATTGATTGCATTCTTTGTTCTTCGTAGATAACTCTACCGAAAATGTCACAAGACAAAAGTTTCCACAAAATGTTCGTTTTTCGAATCATATGCGTACGTACGCGTCAATTTTCCGTAAAAAAATTCAAAAAGTGATAAACCCTAAGGTTTATAATTGCTTGCATTCTTTGTTATTCGTAGATAACTCTACCGAAAATGTCACAAGACAAAAGTTTCCAAAAAATGTTCGTTATTTTCCGTAAACAATTCAAAAAGTGATAAACCCTAAGGTTTATAATTGCTTGCATTCTTTGTAATTCGTAGATAAATCTACTGAAAATTTCACAAGACAGTTAAAAGTTTCCAAAAAAAATGTTCGTTTTTCGAATCATATGCGTACGTACGCGTCAATTTTCCGTAAAAAATTCAAAAAGTGATAAACCCTGAGGTTTGTAATTGCTTGCATTCTTTGTTATTCGTAGATAACTCTACCGAAAATGTCACAAGACAAGTTTCCAAAAAATTTTCGTTTTTCGAGTCATATGCGTACGTACGCGTCAATTTTCCGTAAACAATTCAAAAAGTGATAAACCCTAAGGTTTATAATTGCTTGCATTCTTTGTTATTCGTAGATAACTCTACCGAAAATGTCACAAGACAAAAGTTTCCAAAAAATGTTCGTTTTTCGAGTCATATGCGTACGTACGCGTCAATTTTCCGTAAACAATTCAAAAAGTGATAAACCCTAAGGTTTATAATTGCTTGCATTCTTTGTTATTCGTAAATAACTCAACCGAAAATGTCACAAGACAGTTAAAAGTAAAAAAAAAATGTTCGTTTTTTGAGTCATGCGTACCTACCCGTCAATTTTACGTAAAAAATTTAATCGTCGAAGCGTTCATCTTAAACACGGCACCTCCTATAAAACAGCTGTACCTCTGCACCTACAAAAGCACCTACCTTTAGCGTCGATATGTCCCTTGAGCTGATCTGCCTTCGCTTGCAGCTTAGTCTGCATATTCTCCGCACCCTCCTTCATTTTAGCCAGTATACCTGCAGAGAAATTGTGTCAGTTAGTTTTTTTTTTGTCTATACAGGGTTGGCAAGGACATCGACGTACAGACGTCAGCACACCAAGCTACCACAATCTGTCAAATTTATTTAATAGAATTGCAACTTTATCGCTAAACCATAAGGTTCAAAGTCGATTGGGAAAATTTGACAGTTTCGGGTAGATTGATGTGCGTCTGTACCTGATAATAAATAAAAATTCGATGAATTCAAAGCGGGCGGGCGAAACAAGACACTGAATAAAGCGCGGGGTTTCCCCGAGCACAGTTAGTTCGTGCCTCGTTTGCAACGAAATAGACGAGACAACACGCGCGTTTACATTACATTTTTAAAGCGCGAAATTTGAAAAGTATCGTTGAATCGGCCGTAAAAATATCGCCGATGCCGATATGTCGGCAAACTTCGAGTATCGCCGATATATCGGCATCGGTATCGGTAGCATCCCTAATTCTAATTCTACAAATACCCACCATGTTTATCTTTTTCTTTTAATATCCTTTCCATATCTCCGGCTTTATCTTTAACGCGTCCAAAGAAGTCTATCCGTTAAATGTGAGCATGGGCAATACAATATAACACATTATTAAAATATCATTACCTTTTAATTCATGACGAACATTTTTAGTATTAGAAACCTTATTATCATTAGTACAGAGTTCAAATTTTTATTAGATATACTTTTATGGATAACTACTTACTTCAAATTTTTTCTCAGTGAATAAGTAATTAAATTTGATATTTTTGAGTTGTAAGTTTGGAATTTGCCATTCTCAAAAGAACCTAATAGGGATGACGACTAACTTTTTTTTCTTCGTCTATCAGGTAGATTATTAAAAAGTATTGGGCACGTATTTTTTCTTTTTTCACATAATCAAAACATTACAGAGATTATATTCATTTGAAATGTCGCATGACGTCACGTTTTGGTACAATTTTTACGTAAACGTGACGTCACGAGCCCCCACTCCCAAACTTTGACACGCTTTATCTTTGTAATTTTTTGGTTGATTGACACAAGAACAAATATGTGTCCATTATTTTTTAATAATCTAACTGACGGACTAAATAGAATTTCGTTTACTTTACTCCGTCGTCATCCCTATTGTTAAGCACATAAAGTAGATATTTCATTAAACAAATAATCACCTGATATTCTTTTGGTGGCGTCCGGACTTGCCGACTGCGTCAGAGCTGCTACCTTCATGTACTCGCTCGTTATTAATCCGGCGGCCTGTGACAAAAAAATAATAATTCATTAAGACAACTAAAGTCTGTTCAAACGTATGTTTCAAATTAATATCATTTCAAATTAAACAAATATCAACTTTATTTTAATGGTTATTAGGTTGATTTCAAAGTGACTGGCACCATTGAAAAAGTTATAAAAATGTTTGAAGTTGTAGCGTAAACTGAACTTTATTGTAACCGCGGCAAGCGTAGCTTAACCTGATCAATCGATCTGTGCGGCTGTTATTACTTAGCCACGCCCACTTCATCCAACATAATATAATATTTTTACTTCTGCCATCAACTCGAAGAGAAGAAGATGATACATGAAAGTATATTCACCTCCAAACTAGCAGGACTCATGGCTGAATACTCCTCACTGAGCAGTTCCACTATCAGACCCTCGATATCGAAGAATAGGATGTGGCTCTCGGGATCTGGGAAACCAAAACAAACAGTTAAAGAAATAAAATGGTATGCACTAACCACTACTCTCTTAACCTCGAAGTCAAAATACAAAATGCTAGTACACCGGGTTGTTGAGGTCAAATAGGCAGCCGCTCCATGTAAAATACTGGTATTCAACTGGATCCGGTTAGATTGGAAACCGACCCCAACATAGTTGGGAAACGAAAAAGGCTAAGCAGATGATGACTACACTTCATTGCAGGTACTGTAGTGCTACTTAAAGCTGCAGTGCTAATAATACCCTGGAATGTTGCAGCGTTTCTAAGCAGTACTGCCGTAGGCTTAAAAAGATAAACAGGATGACAGGGATATCGAAACGCAACCTCTTACTGCACTCAGTACATGATAAACTAAATTAGCTCTTTTATACATTTTGCTTTTTAGATCTTTGATGCGTAGTTCGCATGTGGCGTTGTAGATGTCGCCACATGTACAGTACAGTGACGTGTTCCCTCACCAGCAGGGTTACTCCTGAAGCCCTGCACAGTGAGCTGCGCCCGGCGCGCGCGCGCGGGCTCGGCGAGGGGCCCCGCGGTGCCGGCGGGGCCGCTGTGCTGCAGCACGGCGAGGCCGCGTTGTGTGGCGGCCCGCATCGCGGTCAGGTTGCGGTGGCGGAGGCCTCTGCGAGAATGAGATTATTGTCAAGCGGTTGAAGGAAACTGAACGATACACAATATAAGTTTTATTGTTGTTACGTCTGTGAGCGTTTAGTGTTCCGCAGAGTTATAGACCTGTAAAGGAAGAAAATTTTCAAAATTCTAGCTGGTTTCAAGTTTTATTTATTGAAGTGAAAACTTCTTTAGGCGCGTTGAGGATTTTTTGAGATGGGAAAAAAACATTGAATTCGCGCCACAGTTACCGTAACCGACACCGCTTTGGATGTGTTCGGATGTCCGACAATATACAAAAATAATGACTGGGAAACGACTTTCATTTTCGGTTTGTAAATTCGCTGAACTCAAACTCAAATTCAAAGCATTTATTTCAATTAAACCAATTACAGGCACTTTTGAATTGTCAATGGGTTGATCAGTCAAAAAGATGAAGATAGTTGCCCATCCCAAAGCGTAGGTACCTATGGAGAAGAACGGGCAAGAAACTCCATGGACACTCTTTTAAATCAAAATAATATGGTTACAAAGTCTTGGTTACATCATTCATGTTAACAATTATGCATGTGAGAACGATGCAGAACGTTAAAAGCGTCCATAATGAAAAGACGAGAATAAAAAAAAGCAATTCAAATATTAAATTAAAATAAGCCATGGCAGCAAAGAGATGACCAGTCCCTACTGACGGCGCCCGTTCACGAAATGACGCATGTGTTAGCACCATTCAGCTCAACCATTTTGAAGGGAGCTAAATGATCCAACACACTGTTATTTAAGGTTCGATTAAATACATGCCATCATAACATCACGCTGGTAATCAGCGAAGGGTTAGGTAGAGTTCGTCAGTTATGTTTAAGTCCCATGCAATAGGGGGCAAAAGAAATCTTTTACTTATAATTTAGTAGGTAATTATTTTTTTAGTATTGTCACACCTCGGACACTCCATACAACGCTCGCAATATAATTACCTATTACTACTACATCACCAAATGACGTTTGTACACGTGCAAATGTGTGTGCAGGGTTGGCTGTCGTGCGTAGCGTAAAAAATGGCGCGGAAAGCGATTTGCGTCGGGCGAACCGAACGACGACGGCGCTACCCGAACGTGTGCATTATTATGAAGAAATAAAAACTAATTTTTTTTCGTTTAAGGGCGTTTTTCAAATTTGTTGACCATTGCCAAAACATAATGTCCACTGACTTATCAATTAACTTATTAAATAATTATTAGTCAAAATATCATGTTTAAAATGGCAATCGATAGCACATTTCAAGAAAAGTAAATTAAAACAGAAAAATAATTTAAAATATACACTCAATTTAAAAAAATAATAATATGTACTTAATGCTACCCCAATTTCACGATGTCCCATGCATACTTTCCTAACTTTGAAGCAAATATTCACATCATACTCATATTAAAATCACTAGGCTCGTGGTAAAACAATATGACATTATGTTTTTTATGTCTTTTAACTGGTTGTTATATCAAAATAATAAAATTATATAATAAAAGTGTTACTAACTGGAACTACAGTGCTCTATACAAACTCATTTTTTGGCTCAACTACTTGTTCAATTACAAAACAATTGGTATTTTCAAAAAGCTCATTTAATAAGCTATCCAAAAATTAAAAATAAAATACAAAATTATAAAAAAAAAAATGGCGTTCCGGTTAGTAACGGTCAACAAATTTGAAAAACGCCCTTAAATGACTTATCTCTAAATAATCGGTTAAAAATGCAAAATCTTACAAACAGTTTATGTAAATACAAATTCGGAAAAACATCACAATATCCAACCATCGTGATTAAAACTCAAATACTTAAAACTTTTAAATCGCAAAATTGTGTGTTCGTGTCAGCAGTACAGCGCTGCGGTTCGCGAGCGCCCTTGCTAAACAGTCGGCGACGAATACCTTGAAGTGCGGGGTGAGGTGCGGTATCTGATATGAGCGCGGGGAAGGGAGTGTCCCTTCTGTACGTAGTACTAATAAGTATTCTGTGGTATTATAGCGGCCAGTATAGATATATGAGGAACAGGGTGTAAAGTTCACTCATCCTACATAGAACAGGGAGGATCCTCCGACCAGACGGGTATTGTGCCTGGCGGGCAACTGCCCAATGATTCATGTCGGGCCGTTGTATATATGCTAGTTGCGCGGTAAACTCTGCTTGCGAGATGCAGGATTTTGCGTGACGTCAGTATCACGCGTAGTTCGCATGTGGCGTTGTAGATACCGCTGCAAATACCGATATAAATAATTGTAAATAACTAAAGTCCACCTCACCTAAAGAAGTGCACAGCTGGATTGGCCAGGCCATCACTGGATCCAGTCGACAGCGACCCTCCAAGTTCATCAGCTATAGCCTCGTCACACGCCGCCAACACTTCTTCAGCTATCATACCTGGTGGGCAAAACACGGACTGATAACTAAGGCATTGAAGTGTTTAATTTTTATTTTTCCATGGAATTTAAAGAATAGTGAAACTCAGCTACAAATCAAAAGGGCAGGGCAGGTCAAGGTAGCGGTGATAGTTGCACGGCATAAGGTTCAAAGTCGCTAGACACTTCACTTGCCTCCCGAGTTTTTGACGAATATACGCCTGCTTCAAATGGGCAAGGGGATAGTATTATGTACTATTATTTCATTCTTATAAATTACAAAATAAAAAGATAAAAAAAATACATTTAAAAATTATTTGACATTTATGTACTACTAGCAGCGCCCCGCGGTTTCACCCGCATAAATGTCAATCCAGTGGGAATATCGGGATAAAAGTAGCCAAATGTTAATCCAGGGTGTCAGATACCTCCATACAAAATTTTATCAAAATTGGTCCTGCCGTTTGAGCGTGAAGAAGTAACAAACATATAAACACACACACTCACAAAATTTCGTGATTATTATTACTGACCATGTAACACTCTATCCACATGCCCCGTCTCCATCTGCCACACGAACACTGTGCCATCGGAACAGCCGACTACCATGAAGTCGTCAGCTGGTCTCCATTTGATGGCCAGCACGGGGAACAGGTGCCGGGAGGCCAGGGTCACGCATTTACGTTCTGTTAGACCTAGTAAGAGAAATAAGAAAATATTCTGAATTTCTAAAGACTTAAAAGTGACCAGCTATAATAAGTTTTATTTTGGAGCAGCAAACTATGAAACGATGACAAAAGTGACTTAAGTCAGAGAAGCAATTCTCGTAATTTTAAGAATGTTCACAGTCTGACCAGTAAGATCAGACTGTGAACGTTCTTCAAACACAATACAATCAATTTCAAAAACTTGTCAAAAATGTAGGGAAATTAGAGGTATTTTTGACAGATTGAGCTAACATAATGTATATTATGTGTATTTTTTTAGTTCGTAAATTGCTCTGTACAACGCCTTGGGATTCAATTCCGTAATGTTTTGCATGTAATTAAAAAAAAAAACTTATAATATGAAATCTTTTTATCACTTTTAAATGGTACCATTATTTTTCCCAGAAGTACCATTAATTGAGGTTTTACAGAAACATAAGACTAAAATATATAGTAAAAGTGCGTAGTGCTATACACCCCCACCTTATTTCAAGTTAAACAAATATCAACTTTATTTCAATGACAATTAAGTTGACTACAGAGTGACTAGCACTATTGAAAAAGTTATAAAAATGTTCGAAGTGAACTTTATTGTGTAGGAATTAAAGTTATTTTTCCATTAATTCCTGTTTGTTTAGATTTTTGGGAAAACAAAACGCGAACGCAGATTAGATATTTCAACTTACTGAGTAAAGTCACGCTGTGATCCGAAGCGACGGAGCAGATGCATTTTTGAATGCGAGGCTGCAAGAAAACTTTATTTATTTATTTAAACTTTTCGCACAAAAAGGTACAACTTTATGTTTAACAATTTCTTCCAATCAAGCCTATAATGTTCCCACTGCTGGGACACAGGCCTCCTCTCGGTGAGAGGGAGTGGGCCGGAATCCACCACGCGGGCCCAGTGCGGGTTGGCAGAAAATAAATAAAATTGGAGTGTCTATTTGTAATATTAAAATAACCGCTTTTTACTAAATACATATGGATGTATATGTATACACGGTACATAACATTTTTTACAATGTTTGTCTTTCTGTCTGTCTGTTTGTTCCAGCTAATCTCTGAAACATAACACATAACATAATCAGCCTATAATGTAGCCACTGCTGGGACACAGGCCTCATCTCAGTGAGAGGGAGTGGGCCGTAATCCACCACGCGGGCCCAGTGCGGGTTGGCAGACGTCACATGTTTTCGAATTTTTGGTTCTAGGACATGCCGGTTTCCTCACGATGTTTTCCTTCACCGTTTTGAGAGCACCAGCGCTGCGACATTTTTTTTTTAAATGTCGCAGCATCATGCTGAGATAGGAGCCTTTTGGCCTCGTATAGGATTTTCTGTTTCATTTTTATTTTTTTTGTCACTTTATTTTTTTTTAATTGTACAACTTGATTTTTTATTTTTTACTGTGTTTAGTTTAGTTTGTGATCTTCCTGAAAGAGTCGCAATAAATACTTTTTCTTTCTTTCTTTCTTTTCTATCAGTGGTAGTTAATAAATACTAATATTTATACTCACACTACAATTATGTGGCGGTACAATCAACTGTGTGATTTCTCCGGCGTGCACGCAGAATCTATGCAGCAGCGCACCGCTGAACAGATCCCAGAGACAAACCGCGAAGTCTATGCCGCCCGACACTAGGTGGGATTTGTCGTATCTGTTGGGGAAATAATCATAACATTAGCCTATATTCTGAGTAGGTTGGTAGAGGTGCATAATACAGCTATTTCTGCCATGCTAAACCCGTGCCATTAAGGTGCCACTAGTCGATATTTTTTCCATACAATTTTCGGGAGTGTATTACTGCACTGTTTGATATTGTGCATCCAAAGTTAAACATGATATCGTTTTGACTAACTATTATTTTTTTCTGTACGGAAACAGAATAGTAAAAAAAACGCCATTAAAATTTTTTTGAGCCAACAAAGTTTCGTTTTTCTTGCTATTTTTAACATAACTTTGGGTGTAAATACCGTAAAACGGGGTGAATAGGGATGCAGGGGTGAATCGGGACGAAACTTTAAAATGGATTTTAACATTGAAATAATTGTTTTTTTTTTGCCAAAAAGGACTCTAATGTGTTTATTATATTATAATTAACGATTAAGTGTCCTTGTTGGCAATAAACTTTATTACATCAACGTTAAAATCCATTTTAAAGTTTCGTCCCGATTCACCCCTGCATCCCTGGTTACCCCGTTTTATCGGTAAGTAATAAAAGAACTGTAAAAATCTTCAAAACCAAGTCCGTGCCGATAAATTTCAGTTATCGAAGAGTTCAATAAACTTTATTTATAATTGATTTATGCAGTGGTTTTTTCATAAACTCGATTTTCCAAAGCACTTTTCGTTTTTTTTTACGCATCTTTCATTTCGTAACGGTGTTTATGTGCGTGAGAACTAGACGTTGTGCGTGTAGACTAGCGTCTAACTGCTCATCACTGATACTAGCTCTGTCAGACACGATGCCAGGTGAGACAGCGTGATTTTGGCCATAACCACCAGTGAGTTCGTGCTCGTTTACTCTTAAAGCAACGAATTGAAAATGGCGACACTAATCGTCCTCCTCCGCTAATAAGCTCCTTTGTTTAGCCGCCATTTTTTATTGGTTTCTTTGATGGCAAGTGTTAACTGGGCTCTAATCCGAGATTCCGGGCTCCCTCGCTACGCATCCTCGCACATCTCTGGTGGAAACGCAGCCTTAATCTAGAAAAACTTTTAAGAAATGATAAGTTGTCATACCTTTGGTGTACATGGTGTGGGTAAAGTAAACAGTTGACACGACCGTTATGTCCTAGGAGTAACTGATGTGGAGGCCAATCTGTAACAAAAAAAAAAACAATTATAGAAAACTAGCTGCGCATAAGTGTCGATCCCGTGTGAATATCGGGATAAAAAATAGCATATATGTTAATCCAAGGTGTCAGCTACCTCCATACAAAATTTTATCAAAATTGGTCCAGCCGTTTGAGCGTGAAGAAATAACAAACATATAAACACACACACACACACTCACAAACTTTCGCCTTTATAATATTAGTGTGATCAATAAACATGTAATTTACAAGTATAAGTGACAAAAAAGCCGTTAATCGATTCCTCACAAAATACTTTTTTTCGCTATCTGAATTGGAATCTCTTAAAAATATTTTACAGAAATTAGTTCCTTATATACAAAATATTTTGATCAATAATTAATGGCACAAGTTTTGACATCGTACCATTCCTGAGAAAATCGTACCTATGTGACAGACGAACACTTAAATAATATAAAGGCGTTTCGATTTCCAGATTAAAGTAAAGACCATAAGAAAGAAAGAAAGAAAAACTATTCATTGCGACTCGTATAGGAAGATCACAAACTAAACTAAACACAGTAAAAAAAATAAAAATCCAAGTTATCTAAAAAAAAAAGTAATAAAATGAAAAATGAAACAGAAAGTCCTATACGAGGCCAAAAGACTCCTATCTCAGCACGATGGTGCAACATTTAAAAAATAAATGTCACAGCGCTGGTATTCTGAACAAAATACAATTACGTTACATGATAATTACCGTCAAGTTGCTGATGGTTGCCGTGCAACAGTTGTAGTTGCACGGTGTGCGTTGCATTTACTATGACGATGGAGCCGTCTTCTCTGCCGACCACCAAACGGTTAGCAGCTAGTAGATATATCGATGCTGTAAGTTTTATTTCTGGAAAAAATACAATTGAGATTATGAACTGTTAGGAAATCCAACTAGAGCAATAGTAAAAAAAAAAAAAAAACAGGAAATAGGTGAAAAAAAAGGTTTACATGCTAAACTAAAACACATTTTTTAAGTAATTTAGTGTACGCAAAATCTGAAAACTGTTTAAAATTGTGAGTCCACCAAATTATACACACAATAAAAAACACACAATATTTAAAATCGGTAAGTCAGTTACACATTTAATGAATTAAGTGGGTAGTTTTTTTGTTAGAGATACTGGGCTTTTTGGCTACTACAAAAGTACCAATGATAAACTTTGTTCCAGAGTATATAAGGTCCCATTGAAATAGATGGACAAACTTTTAGAAATCATTCAGACCACCAAAATAAGGACGATGGTAAAAAAATATATAAGAAAAACGCATTAGATACTTACAAGAAATATAATCAGCTAACGAAAATACACTAATGTGTCGGCAATTTATTATTTTAGGTCAAAATAAAATCACTTTAATCAGTGTTTTTTTTTTTGCTTCGATATCTTTGGTTAGACGTACTGAGCGCTGTGTTAAAATTTGTCCATCTATTTTAATGGGACCCTGTATATCTGTAAATCTTGTTATCTCTGAATCTCATACAGTCAACCTTCCGTCATTGGTAAGTCTTAAGATCATCACTCAATATAACAGCGCCGCTTCGACATAGCAAATAACTTGTCATTCAAGTTAGGATTTTAAATCAAATGCATTAAAGTAAATTTTACTATGTACAGTCACGAGCATAAGTATGTATACACTTGGCTTTATTCAAAGGCGATTTTCTCCTTTATTTTTGAATGAAATTTTATGTTATTACGAACATAGTATTTTCGAACCCGGTTTATGTAAAGTGTCGTATTTCAACGCTGCATTCGTCACGAGCACTAATATGTCAACACTTGGCAACTTTCAATTGTGATTGTTTCGTGAAATAACGAATGCAGCGTTGAAATAACGAATGCAGCGTTGAGCCGTTCAGTATTCTTTGTATGAAACTCCCTACTGCAACGCACACTGATCGGAATCGTAACGTAATCGCCTCGCCTCGGAACAAGTTCACGAACCGCGGTGCGGTGCGTGGTCGACTTGCAGTTCCCGCGCTTACGGTTCTCCGTACCCTAGCTTACGTCTCTTCGTCCACGCCCCTCCCGCGGTCTGCGTTTGATTGAACTAGTGCCGCCTAGCCGTCAACCAGCGGCCGGCGAGCCGTAAGCGCGGCGTCGCCTAGCCGTAGCCGAGTCGACGTATCGGAGCTTCTGATCCGCTTTGGTTACGTGCTTACGTTAGGTTGACGCCTGTTTGACGGCGAGGCGAAAGGCGATACGGTTCCGATCTCTTTCCGAGTTGATACGTGTGCTACGACCTTATAGCTGCAAAAACCGCTATGACACAAATAAGTGTTCAATATCAAATTGTTATTATGGATATGGGCGTGGTAGACTGTACAATTGATATGAATTGACCGTATAATTAACCGATGAACTTCGGTCCAGAAAACATTTTTTTTTTTTTTTTTTTTTGTTAGCCTATAATGTCCCACTGCTGGGCATAGGCCTCCCCCAAATCCTACCAGAAACTCTTTTCAATGAAATAATAAAAAAAAAAACATTTGTTAATCTTGTTACATCTAGGCATCTGTGTGTGTGGCCTGATGGTCTAGTGGTTAGTGACCCTGACTGCTATGCCGGAGGCCGTGGGTTCGATTCCCACCCAGGACAAATGTTTGTGTGATGAGCACGATCATTTGTTCTGTGTCTGGTTGTAATTTATCTATAATATGTATGTATTTAGAAATATATAAGTATGTTTATCAGTTGTCTAGTACCCATAACACAAGCTCTGCTTAGCTTGGGACTAGATGGCGTTGTGTGATAGTTATGGAATATTATTATTATTTGAATTTATATATCTCGGGACCATGGGGTCCCGGTCCTTTGGAAGGCGTACGAGGGGCCGAAGCCAACTCGCAGAGGCCCCTTAGGAAATTTTAAGGAAATGCGGCACCGTCCGACGATTATCCCTGTATGCACTATGCAAGTGCACCCAAGGATAACCCCCGGTTGGTGTAGGACTATTGTAGGATAGGAAAAATAAAAAGTTGGACTATGGGTTTGGGTGGCTGAAGTGGACTGGTTACCAAGAACTATGGAAGAACTATGACCCCTGCCTGATCAATGTTTTATATATACACGGATAAAATGGCAGGGGGTGACTTGCACACTCAATAATGGGCCCCCGGAAACGGTCGCTAGCACATAGTGACGTAGCGACAAGGGGGCAACATGTCCTGAGGTGCTTATGAGGAGTGGAGAGGTATTCCACGGCTATCAGGACAATCCCGGAAGTACGGTCAAGATCCCTACCAGCATCTTACTGGAATACTTCCTTCCTCCGAGCACGTTTGCTCTTGCGAATCTCCACTCAAGCCGGCCAATAAAGGCAAGAATGAGGTGGGAGCTCATTATTATTATTATTATTATATAATAAAATTGTAGAAAAGTGGTGTCTGTACAATGGAAATATATTGTAATTGGCTTTATGTCTCATATAATATTGTTATACTTCTGTTACAGCTGTTGGTTCTCCTATAAATAAATAAATAAATAAATAAATAAATATAAAAAAAAAGTAGCAGGGGTTGTTATTATATCGATGCCGAACCCGAAATTGTAATTTTTTTTTTTTTGTCTGTTTGTCTGTGTGTTTGTGCACGCTAATATCAGAAACGGCTTATTCGATTTAGATGCGGGTTTCACTAATATATTGTAGTAAGCTTCACTTAACATTTAGTGTTTATTTCATGTCAATCGGTTCATAAATAAAAAAGTTATGTCAATTTAAAGAATCACGGCGAACATTTGTTAAGGTAATACAGAGAAGCATTACTGTAAAGTAAATTTTTAGCTACCCAAACGACGGTATATGTAATTCAAAATATGCAGCCCGAAAAGTCACTATTTCACGCGGACGAAGTCGCGGGCACAGCTAGTCTTGAATAAAGCCATATCCAAGGTCTGCTCGAAGATTTCTTTAAAAACAAGCATTACCTTTATACTTACTACTTTGCACTCTCTTCATTCTTCTTATTTTTCCTAAATGATAAAATAAAAAAATAATTTAAGACTGCGCCGATCATACGCCAGTGGCGCCCTCATCGTGTTTTTTTTTGGTTATTTCTTTTATTTTAGAATGAAAATGCGGAAAATAAGCACGGATAAAAGTGACCACTATTATCCGTTTTAGTCATTATAATAAAACTAAACAATGTAAAACTACCATTTGTAATAATATTAACGTATAATCTTGTGGAGCACAACTTAACGTGCTTATTTTCTGCATTTTCATTTTAAAATAAAAGAAATAACCATAAAAACGATGAGGGCGCCACTGTGCGGTCGGCGCCATCTTAAAAAATACGGTTAAAACCGGTAAACATGGTAAGCAAAAGTTGCAGAACATTGATTCAGCATCATGTTTTTGCATGAGGGCAACATTTGATTCTCAACTTTTGTTTTCCCTGTCAAGCAAATATCGACATGGCCTCTATTAAAATAAAGTCGAAAATAAATAACCATAACCGCGCACTTCTGGCCGCGTTGAAACTTGAGTTTAATTATTTTCAACTTTATTTTAATAAGCGCAAGATTGATATTTCTTTGCGCCTCGCTAGATATGCGCCCTTACGGGTGACTTCGGCCGCCTGCGTTAACGCAGGCGGCCGAAGTCACCCAATGCAACAATGCAGTTGAAGAAATACTCTGTTACGTTAACGTAACAGAGTATTTCTTCAACTGCATTGTACGTTTGGTTGACGCGGCGTATGGCAAGACGCTGTTCGCGGCCGAAGACGTTTATGGAGAAACTCCTCCATTAAAAATCCAAATATGGCTGCCATCAATTCAGATAGAATTCAAAGGCGAGCCTATAAATCATAATAATAGATATGACTCCGCAACTAACCTTGTTCCTCCGGGTGGTTCAACTGGTCCAGTATACCAACGGGACTGGGGTTCATATCCTCCCACGCTATATCCAGACTCGTCACCACAATAGGAGCGTGTGCTGAGGACAAAAATCACACTAATATTATAAAAGCAAAAGTTTGTGAGTGTGTTTGTATGTTTATTACTCCTTCACGCAAAAACTACTGAACGGATTTGGATGAGATTTGGCACATAGATTGTTTATAACCAGGATTAACACATAGGTTAATTTTTATCCCGATAATCCCACGGGATCGACCCATATGCGGGTGAAACCGCGGGACGCTGCTAGTATTTAATAAGATTCGATAAAAGAAAGCTTTTGTTTTGCAGTATATTGTCTTTATTACTGTAGTATAGATGATCGGAAATTAATAGTCGCTTAACAAATCCAAATTGAGCGTGACCATTCAGCAGCTTACTCTAAAGTATGGCTACAATACTTGGATTACCACAATGCGTTCGCGATTTATTTGCCAAAAATGTAAACAAATATGAATTAATGGAAAAATAACTTTAATACCTACACCATAAAGTTCAGTTTACGTTACAACTTCAAACATTTTTATAACTTTTTCAATAGTGCTAGTCACTGAAATCAACTTAATTGTCATTTTAATAAAGTTGATATTTGTTTAACTTGAAACAGGGTGGGGGAGTGCAGCACTGCGCACTTTTACTATACTACTTTTTTTGCTGACTGTACTCAGTACTGTTAAATACAAAGTGTTAAAAAATTAACCTATCAAAAGAGGTGCTTTTGACCATCGAACTGAACAACTTTCACTATACGACCAACTCTGAAATCACGAAAAAAAATCAGCTGTAAATACCTACTTGACCAAAATGTATGAAACAGCTGATTTTTTTTTTCGTGATTTCAGAGTTGGTCCCATAGTGAAAGTTGTTCAGTTCGATGGTCAAAAGCACCTCTTAAAGTTTGTAAGGTTAATTTATTAACACATTATATAAAGGTGAAGAGCGTCCGTTTTGAGGGACTGTCGCATGTAATTATGACGTTTAAAAAGTGCAAATTCTCCGCCTAGTTTACATAAATCACTTTTGATTTTGATTTTGAATAGGTGAAATAATGAAATCCAACTTATTAATAGTCCTCCTTATCGCCTCTGGTCGTCCTTCAAACTTTCTGATTAATGGGGCTATTCAAGTATTACGTAAGCAGATTTTTTGCAATTACTAACCCCCTCCTCCCCCTCGTCAGCAAAAGTAAGCAAAGCGCTTACCCCCTCCCCCCTCCCGTGCTTACGTAAACATTGGTACATGCATTTTTCAATGTGTTCTGGTCTCTTTATTGATTCATGAGCAGCAGCTATATGCGTTTCGTTTTCAAGCATAGACAAGTAGGGTTGCCATATGTGTTCAAACCAAAATCGACAAAATTTTGTGGAAAATCCGAAAAAGTAAAAAAATATATACTGGTGACGTAATCACCATCCAGACCCCCCCATCCCCCATGTCATCAAAAATAAGCAAAGCAAAGACCCCCCCGCCCCCTGTAGTGCTTACGTAAGCTGTTCAACCCCGTCTTGAACCTGGACAAGCTGTGGACCCTCGTGTCTGAGCAGTCAAGGCTCAAGTACGCCACAGCCACCGATGGCAAAGTGCCCGTCATCAACATTGTCAAGGCTGGTTACTACAAGTTGCTAGGCAAAGGCAAGCTCCCCAAGCAGCCCGTCATAATTAAGGCCAAATTCTTCTCCAAAACAGCCGAGAGGAAGACCAATGCTGTGGGTGGTGCCTGCATTTTGTCTGACTTGAATGGCCCCTTTAGCTTTTGGAATAACCTTTGTTCAGCACTCGACGTCCATATGCGAAAACTGACCCTAGAAACTGCCTTTTAGCTCCTATAGGACACCTAAGATCTTCATGTTTTTATGAACCACTCACTTGGCGTGTGGTTCGGCGTCGGGTTTGCGGCGTCGTCAACATTCCAGACGGAGACTACGCCGGCTGAGTCGCCGCGTAGCATCAAGCGGCGTTGTTTGCCGCCTACCGAGGTTATTACGAAACGCATGGCCGGCGGGCAAGACAGGAGCTGCGGAGAAAAAATAGATACATTACTTATAGTTTAAAAAGTAGAAAATTTGGAAAATAAAAAACTGAACGACTCGTAATGCTCATTCGATCGTACAAAAACCATAGACATAGATATTATATTATTAGTTAGTTTTTTTTTTAATTGATTGTAATTAAACTGCTTATTAAACTAAATGTCGATCCCGTGGGAATATCGGGATAAAAAGTAGCCTATATGTTAATCCAGGGTGTCAGCTACCTCCATACAAAATTGGGTCAGCCGTTTGAGCGTGAAGAAGTAACAAACATATAAACACACTCACAAACTTTCGCCTTTATAATATTAATGTGACTACTTTGAATAAAAGAGGCATTTTCAATAGGGTCCCTCCAAGGGCCTGCAAGGAATTTGAAAAAATAGGTATTTGAAGAAACTATTGTCGTCGCCTTACCTCAAGTCTGCCCCCGTAGTGTGTAATAGGGACAGCTGCAGCTCAGACCGAAATTATCACAAAAATTTAGACGAGATCGACGTTTCGTATTCCCCTTTTTTCTCCTCGAAAACTGAGCCGATTCAATTATTTTTTACATTAACATTTTAAGAAAGAGTATGCTTAGGTTCCTATCATTTTTTTTATGTTAAAAACTGTTCTGATTTGTCTGGCAATCCTCTAATCATGGCGGTAATAAAAATAGGGCATTTTTTGTAATTTTTAGGGGGTCATATTTTCTTTACTAATTTGTTGCTGAAAAAAAGAAAATGACAGGGACGTGTTTACAGCAGACCTTAATTTTATGAAAAAAAAATTAGCTCTAGAGGCATTATTCAGGAAGAAAAAGGGGAATAAATTTGTATGGAGAATCGCACGCCCTCTTCCCTCTTAATTGAAATATATGCTTTGAGTTTGGTTTCATTTTAAACGCACCTTGAGCAGTCAGCTTTACAGCCTCGGCCTCGCCATCAATCCCACTAACAAATCTTACCATGACCCGAGCTAGAACTAGAAATATTTAGAAGTCAACTGTACCTTATTATCAGGATGCGACAGTATCCCAAACAGTACAGGACTGTCATGGTCCACTGTTGGACCATGGAAGCCTTTGTGATCCGGTACTGAGCTACAATATAACAAATATTTTGTTTAGTACATAAGTCTTACTGATAATTAAAATAAAGTTTCGTATAAAAGGGACTTTTGCAGGAAGGGAATCATAACTGCACATTTACAATTTGTCAAATATGGTATTAGGTACCATGTGAAAGGTTCACGGTGAATTCTCACAAAAATATTAGACAATCAACCCCGCTACCACCTTGCCGACTGGCAAATATTTTTACCAAGACGAGCTATAAGACTGGCAATATTCTTAATAAGACAAAATCAGGGTGTTTGAGTAGTAAAAATTTGCACTCCATTTGAAGTAAGATTAGACATTTAAATAAACCTTTTTTAGAGTCCGTTCAATCGATTTTGAATTCTATTGCGTTGATGGCATGACAAATGGCAGCTGCAGTGAACAGTTGGTATTGTAACCACTTTTTTGCTTTTAATGCCATCCTTATACCTACGGTATAGAAGTCAAAATCGGTTCAATGGACTGTAAAAAAGGGTTATTTAAATGTCTAATCTTATTTCAAATGGAGTATAGATTTTATTTTATTTCAAAAGTTGAAATCATTTAAGTTTCTGTATGTCCATACTAGCCGAAATCATGTCACATTGGACCTAATACCATACAGGACAGAAAGGAGTAACATTTCCAAAAAATAACACATACAATCGAATTTAAACACAATACAATTGTACAGACGCCAGCACATCAAGCTACCCAAAACTGTAAAATTTTCCCAATCAATTTTGAACCTTATGCTTTAGCAATAAAGTTGGAAATCTATTAAAGAAATTTGACAGATTGTAGTAGCTTGATGTGCTGGCGTCTGTACATTAAAAAGAAACTTTAAATTGTTTTTTTTTATCTTTACCAACTCAGTTTTGTAGTTTTCTGTTATAGCTGTTGGTACTCCTATAAATAAATAAATAAACAATGATTGGCGTTCATCTTTATTTATAATTACGCCACACACCTTTTGAAGGTAGGCAGAAACTACATAACTGTCCCCTGATTCCCGTAATTAAAAACGTTCAAAATCTAGTCGCAATCTCATCTTAGCGACCATCAATGTCAAAAACTTATCAAGCATGTAGTTTGACAGATTGAGACTGAGATCAGACTGTGAACATTCTCAGAATTACGAGAATTGGCCCTCTGAAAGCATTCTCATTTAAATCGCTCGTCAAATGTCATATAAACTCAAATGATTGGTCATTAGTATTTTAGTTCACCAATCATAAAAGCAAACATGATATTTGTCAGCAGATTTAGGGCAAGATTCACTGAACGCACTTTGACTTTACTTAGCTAAGTAAAGTAAGCGTCGAATACGAATTGTGAACATGAAGCTTATTCGTATAGCATTAATGTTGATGTTCGCATGGAACGCTTGCTCACATTCGCTTATGCTTATACCATGGGTTTTCAACGTGGGCGATAACGCCCCCTTATGGGTGTTTGAGAGTTTCAGGGGGCGGTAGAAGACCCAGAGAAAATGATATGTGCTATCTTACGACTAAAAATGAACCTTACAAACTTTAAGAGGTGCTTTAGACCATCGAACTGAACAACTTTTAACTATGGGACCAACTCTGAAATCACGAAAAAAAAATCAGCTGTTTCATACATTTTGGTCAAGTAGGTATTGAACTTTTGTATGAAACAGCTATTTTTTTTTTCGTGATTACGAGCGGCCATTGTTGTTTACATCTTTGGCAAATCTGCCGTGGTCGGACTTTACGTATGTTACGTTAACCGTTTGAAAAACCGGCCCTTAGTAAAAGAAAATCAAAGTGCGGTCTGTGAATCTTGCCCTTACTGGTGGCCTACCACAAGCTCTTAACGCGATCCATTTTAGGACCTAAACTGAACTGTTCTTCAAATTCGTACCATGACGTCAGTTTAACGATTCAGTTTAGGCCGTGCCATCTGCTGACAGCGATTGTCCCAAACTGAGTCGCAAGTTTTGGTTTCATTCATACTTGTTTGGTACCATGACGTCCATAGAGCAGCCCAAGCGATACAGTTTAGGAACCTAAACTGAAATGTCTTGTTTTTGAATCGTTTTTAATTAGATCATGGTAGGCCACCAGATCTAAGTTTCAGAAAACCAGGGTTATTCTAAGAGCCAACCATAATAAACGTATTTTCTTTCTTTCTTTCTTTCTTATACTTCTTTGCTTCATACATCATTTCATTCAAGCCGACTGCGAGTACTACGCACCTAATTTATATTATATTACTTTTTTTTATAAATACATTTATATTAACACAGAACGATGGATATAATTTATGATAGTGCAACTGCAAATTAAAATAATACGTTCTAGTTTAGACTAATAAAATCAACAACCATTTTGGATTTAAATAAAATATTTTAAAAACAATATATAACAGGGCTTACGGACAGACTAAGTTATTGTCATACTGGAGGCGATAACAATTTGCTATACTTAATTATTTTTTGTTTTCAAAACAAAATTAAAACACGGGTTGTGTATTGCAGGCATTCGTCAAACGTTCGTATCCTATATCAAATGAAATCATTTATTGGTTTGCTATAGTAGGATAGTAGGGTCAGCGCAGCAACAAAAGTCGATTAACACTTCAGTTTTTTTAATCTTAGTTATTGAGCAAAATATTTGTTCAAAATTGCAGCAGGAGATTTTTTTTTTAGAATATAAAGTCTGCTATTATGTGAAAAGCTAAAAAGCAGTTCATTGAAAAAAATTGTTGTCAATTTAATAACATGTAAAAATGAGTGTTAATCGACTTTTGTTGCTGACTGTACATTAAAATAGCGAAGTACTAGCAGCGCCCCGTGGTTTCACCCGCATAAGTTTCGATCCCGTGGGAATATCGGGATAAAAACTATCCTATGTCCTTTCCCAGGACTCTAAACTATCTCTATACCAAATTTCATCTAAATCGGTTCAGCGGTTTAACCGTGAAGAGATAACAGACAGACAGACAGACACACTTTCGCATTTATAATATTAGTATGGATAAGTTCATCATTCAGATTTCATATTTTTCATTGATATCGCTATCTTCGCACTCAGCATGAATCCTCACTTTGCTAAGTAAGTTTTGACCAAAATCAAAATAGTTTTATTTCACATAAACCTACATGGGCACTTATGAAACGTCAGAAGCTAGGTGCACGGTTCCAATTGGTTGTTTCCTATGGAGAAGAACCGGCAAGAAACTCCATGGTTACTCTTTTAAAAATAATTGGCTTTTACAATGTTTTCAAATGACAGTAGGTATGGGAGGACAGCGTAGGCCTGTCAACAAGTACCAGGTACTTGATAAAATAAAAAATGGTCTACAGATCTAAAGTCTACAAGGCTTACAAAATCCTCACATTGACAAAATAAGAATGTATCAAGAGGATAAATAAAATATAAAAATCTACTAAAACCAAGAGATATGATTGCCATGACCATGTCTTGTACGCAGCTGACGCAGCTTCGACACGAACGTTTGACGAATGCTTACACTGAACTAACACCAGCGCATTCGGTCCGATATTTCTTAAAAAATTGTACAACTGCTATCGCCACAAAAAAAAAAACTAACCACTATCTAAAAAAACAAACTGAACAAGCCTTCAAAAAAGTGCTAGCAAAAAAATAACTCTATCTACATACAAAATACATATAAACAGACAAACATTGTGCTGACCTACTGATAGCCCGGCCTCGTAGTTTGCTATAAAAGAAATATTTATATCTTCAAATATTATCGTATGGTATAGCGTTAGGGGTAGCTTAAGGATAAAGCTAGCCTGTGCCTTTTCGGCAGTTAAGATTCTTTTGTTTTTATGTGGACGGAATTTATGGGTTATTCATAAACAATGTATTTATTAAACTTCATAATCAGCCAATAATGTTCCCACTGCTGGCACACAGGCCTCCTCTCTTCGAGAGGGAGTGGGCTGTAATCTACAACGCGGGCCCAGTGCGGGTTGGTAGATGTCACATGTCTTTGAATTTTTGGTTCTAGGACATGCCGGTTTCCTCACGATTTTGAGAGCAGTGGTGATGAAATAATTTACACAAAGTAAAGTGCCTGTCTGGGTTCGAACCTACGACCGTAAGTAAGTCGTAAGTCGCGGCCGTTACCACTAGGCCACCACTGCTCTTAATTATTAAACTTAGTTGATGAAAAATAATCATGATTTTCAATACTCAATTTCTTAACAAATTAAAATATGGCGTCGAGAAATTCCTCCGCATCATTGTCGACTGGTAATGTAAGAGACTGGCGAAATTGCCACGTTCTACAGCAATGCTTGACCTCTGACCTAGGTGAAAGCCTGCTCTTGGGACTCAGGAAGTGTCAACAAGTCGTTTAGTGATTTCACTAAGCAGACTGTGGCGACATCTACACCGCCACATGCGAACTACGCATCACACTGACGTCACGCAAAATCCTGCATCGCGAAAGCAAAGTTTACCGCGCAACTAGCATATATACAACGTCCCGACATCAATCGAGGGGCAGTAGCCCACGAGACACGACACCCCTCTGGTCGGAGGATCCTGCCTTTTCCATGGAGGATGAATGAGCTTTACACCCTGTTCCTCATGCTTCTATAACCCCAAAACGGCTATTTCTTTGCAGCTTATTCTTGCTTTATTCAGTACAATGCCATCTTTTTCTACGAAAATACTGGTCAAAGGAAATTGTTTTTGTTTACAGATAACAGATCGTTAGGTCCCCCACTAAATACATTTAGCGCTAAACATATCGAGCCTTTTCAGGAAGAACATCGTAAGCGCCAAAAATCCCAAAAAACTGTTTTAATATCAATCGCCAGATCAACTGATTTTGCATTTTGCATCACCTTCTCCTGTAAAATATGCAAAATGGCGGTTACGATCTTCTTCCTGAAAAGGCTCGATATTAAGAACATCTCATTGTCTTTGTCAACTCCAAATGATTTTCAGAAATAGAACGATGTTTCTAATACATTTAGTGGTAAATGTATTTAGTGATTTGTAGTGCTAGTGGGCCCAAATTCATTAAAATGCCTAAAATATTCATAACTATATATTATTATACTGAAATAATACATTATTTTGAAAATGTTTTTGGGATTAAAATCATTTTCTTTGACGAGTTTTTCTTTAAAACATCCTTCTATAAATCATACATTGTTTATGTAAAACCCTTTAATATCCAAATAAACATCTATAAGATAGGCATATAGTGCTCCAATGAGAATCTAATGATGATAACACTGTAACCAATGACATGCCAATCGAAACTAAACGCTTATTGTAAGACAAATAAGGTCTAGAATTGAACACACGCTTAAACGAGCTAGTTTTATATCTAATTTAGAACTCAAATATTAATAAAATAGTTACCGGAATAGATTTTCTTGACATGAAATTGTATTATGACAGTCACTAGGGCTAATAGCACAATCAGCCTATAATGTTCCCACTGTCATCATCTGCCTAGCCTTTTCCCAACTATGTCGGGGTCGGCTTCTAGTCTAACCGAACGCAGCTGAATACCAGTATTTTAAATGGAGCGACTGCCTATCTGACCTCCACAACCCAGTTACTGGGTAATACGATACCCCTTGGTAAGACTGGTTGTCAGACTTTCCGGCTTGTGACTACCCGTAACGACTGTCAAAGATCCACGAATGACTATGAGGATATTCCATAAAAACTTTCTCAGTACCAGACTGAATTATAAACCACGACCCGGTTTATGGTAATAGGTTCGCCTCCAATTACTCTACATGGGACTTAAGATATATCCACATGTCTGAGCTCCAAAATTAGATACATTAACATTTCATTCAGCGTTTGGTTCAATATAGACCTCCATTTTAATTTTTTATAGTATTAAATTTTGATTTATTCATTTAGTTGCTATCAATACTTAAGATGTTTGCAATCTCAAATGATAGTAAGGTTTATTTTACAGAATTATCTAAAATTAAACTCTATGACGAGTTCTAACTATAGTCGAAGATTAAACCATCGAACGAGTTATTGTATTATGAACTTTGTTCCGAGCAAGGTAAAGTTCTTAATAAAAAAATTACAACTCAAACCAAGTTTTATAGTCAGTTTTTTGTAATTGAAACTTTATTTATTAGCTTTGTCGGAATAAAGTTCGAAATTCAAATAAAACTCGATCGTTTAAACCTGCAGGGTGATTGCGTAACACACTAACGGCAGGACCGCTTTCAATTTGACAGTTCAACAACATTCATTGCGTTATTTACGTTGTTGAGCAGACAAATTTTTCAAACATATGAAGCAATAGATTTGCAATATCCTTCAAAATAATTCAGATTGAATTTGATAGTGTCTTACGCTATTAGTGTGCTGGGTCTAAAGAAATACCTAGTTTTGTAATAAGGCCGCTATTGAATATTTATTTTCGTTTGAGATTGCAAACACTAGCTTAGTTAACGTTCGTATTAGTGTAAAACAATCCTAGTAGCTTCCTAGCCCATTCTGTCACAATATAATTCAGTCATTATGAAGTTTTAAATTCAAACTAGCTTCTGCCCGCGATTTCGTCCGCGTGAAATCTTATCCTAACTAATATTATAAATGCGAAAGTAAGTTTGTTTGTTACCTTTTCACGCCGAAACCACTGAACCGATCGTCCTGAAATTTTGCATATACTTTGTCAGGTGTACAGAAACGGACATAGGGTACCTTTCATCCCGAAAAAAGTGCTGTTCCCGAGGAAAACAACAATACACGTGGCTCCATCTATTATCATAATAACGTTATTGTTGTTTTCCTCGGGAACAGCACTTTTTCCTGGATGAAAGGTACCCTATGTTCGTTTCTGTACTCCTGACAACGTATATGCAAATTTTCAGGATGACCGGTTCAGTGGTTTAGGCGTGAAAAGATAACAAACAAACTTACGTTCGCATTCATAATATTAGTTAGAATAAAATAAACGGTTTCGTCAAGAAAACAGTTAAGTTTTGTCAAAAAGTAAGAAATGTAGTCAAAGAGTCAGTTAGACATTTACCACTTTATTTATAAACGTTATTTAAAGGTAAGTAATCATTAGCGACTGTTTAAATATACATTTTTGGCGTTTAAACATCTCTTAACTTTAATCAACGTTTATAAATAAACCCCTTTGTATAAGGTCGGCAAATAAGTCAAGTTTAAAAAAAATTATATCTGTAATCGGTAATACGTCAACTTATAGATAGTCAAGGAGTCTCTAAATAATAAGTCACAACAACTAATCAGTTAGCCTAAATAATAATTCCTAATAATCTGTAAGAAAATTTGTCAAAGAGCTATCATCTAACATAGGCAAGGAGTCAGTCACCTATTGAATCATAGTCGAGGAGTCGCTAACTAATTTAATAGGAAGTTAGCCACGTAGTCACGGAGTCAATCAATCGTTATAAAAAAACTTAGTCAAAGAGCCATCTCTAAATAAATTAGTCATCACATCTTAAGTTAATATTAGCCACATTTATAACGTGAAGTTTATGGCTAATTGACTAATAACTTACTTGGCAGGCAGTCTATATAGATATCCTTTGCCTTCGGTAGAACATACTAGTACTCTGTCCGGTGCGAGGAAGTCGCCCGACATCCAACGCTCACCAGATGGCGCTTGTATCGAGCAGAGGACTGAGAAGTCACCTGTAAAAAGTTATTTTATGTTATGATTATATTCGTACAACTGTCATAATCGATCTAGTGGAGGTAGATAGATAGATAGATAAACCGTTTATTCAGTGCAACAAAAGACACAATACAGGAATTAATAAAAATTAGTGACCAAACGGGAGCCCATCAATATTAGGGGCCATTCAAGTATTACGTAAACACTACAGGGGGGCGGGGGGGGGGGGGTCTTTGCTTATTTTTGATGACATGGAGGATGGGGGGGTCTGGATGGTGATTACGTCACCAATATTTATTTTATTACTTTTTCGGATTTTCTACAAAATTTAGTCGATTTTGGTTTGAACACATAATATGGCAACCCTACTTGTCTATGCTTGAAAACGAAACGCATATAACTGCTGCTCATGAATCAATAAAGACCCCAGAACACATTGAAAAATGCATGTACCAATGTTTACGTAAGCATTGGTAAGCGCTTTGCTTACTTTTACTGACGAGGAGGGGGGGGTTAATAATTGCAAAACAAAACTGCTTACGTAATACTTGAATGGCCTCTAACAAAAATAAATCTTCACAAGAATTATATTCTGGTATAATTAAAATTATTGGTTTTCTTCATGGTCAGAGTGTCCGTGAATATTAAAATCATTATCTACTTTTGGGCTACGCTGTGGTTGGGTAAAAAAAATTATAAAAAATGAGTAGAAGAATTTACAATAGTTACAGTAGAACAAAAAACATGTTATCTCATTTCAACATCACTATAAAAACGGTGTACAAAAAAAACATAGAGGAAACCAGCATGTCCTAGAACCAAAAAAATTAAAGACATGTGACGTCCACCAACCAGCACAGATCCCCCGTGGTAGATTTTGAATATGGCCCACTATATCACACAGAGATGAGGCCTGAGTCCCAGCTGTGGGAAACTAATAGGTTAATTGATGTATGTCATCATCATCTGCCTAGCCTTTTCCCAACTATGTTGGGGTCGGCTTCCAGTCTGACCGGATGCAGCTGAATACCAGTATTTTACATGGAGCGACTGCTTATCTGACCTCCACAACCCAGTTACTGGGTAACACGATACCCCTTGGTAAGACTAGTTGTCAGACTCGAGCTACTGACGACCAGTAACGACTGTCAAAGATCCACGAATGTCAGCCAAGACCAACGGCTTAACATGCTTTCCGAGGCACGGAGGAGTCTTGGTACGTAAAGACGGTCACCCATCCACGGACCAACCGCGGCAAGTGTAGCTTAACCTGATCAAAATCGAACCGTGCGGCTGTTATTACTTAGCCACAAGCCCCTCCAAGTCTCTTAATAATAATTGATGGTATATATACAAGATTATTTACCCGACTTACCAGCATCATAGATCTGACAGTACTTCGCGCACACGATCAGCACAGTTCGCTGGTTGTATGCACAGCAGTTCAGGGAGAGCGCGTTCAGACAACGGATCTGTTTCGATTCGTTCTCATAGATCGGTTCCGACTGCTTGTTCTCGTGGCCTAGGAGGGACCAGACCTGCAGAAAAAAAAGAAAAAAAATATACTTACTCTTTTTTTTTACCAACTTCAAAGAAGGAGGTTCTGTATTCGAACCGTATGTACAGTCAACAAAAGAGATGAGTATGCAGGATCGTCGGATATAGTTGAAGTTAATTTCCGTGCACCCTCGAGAATTCCTCGCAGTTCGATTACACCACTCTGCCCTCCGCAGAGAAGAACGGTTCTAGGCGCCAATTCCCCCTATGCGAGATTATGCAAGGTTGTAAATAGCTGCAGTGATCAAATTGATTTGCACTTTGAGAGTCTGGGCAGATTGAAAGCCAATTTTTTTAAGCATCTTGCTAAATAGCTTTACTTTTCATTGTCACGTTTGAGAGAGAATATATATTTAAGTATAATAAGTTCCTTGCGATGTTACCTATATTAATTACTTATACCTTTAGATTAGTTTTTTTTTTGTTTTTTAACTAGATTAATATTATAAAATTATTGTACAACTTCTTTATGCATGCGGAGTTTACCTATAAGTGATTGTTGCACTGTGGCATTCACATTTCTGCATGTTATTTTCTAGCATACAACCTGTGCAAACAATTGTTGGTGAACCAATAAAATAAATAAATAAATATGCTCAGTTGCTCACCTTCACTGTCCCAGTAATAGATATAGCCAATACAACGTCATCTTTTCTTGAAGAAGGACGGAGGACCTGGAAAAACATTTTAGCAATAAATACTATGTGCACACCATGGCATGGTATACAGGGTTACAGGAATAGTCGACCTAGATCCGTTAAGGACGTGTAGTTTGCATCGTTTTTGACTGATTCGACTATGAAACACCCTACCCCAAACTTCGAAAAATTTCTTTTTTTTCCTTTAAAGAAAAAAAAAACTTTCTAAAAATGTATTAATTTTTTTAACTTTCAATCGCCTACTAGTTACTGAGGTCATAAGGCATCTTATCTTACGTGTAAAAAACAAATAATAATATGAATTAGACTCACAAATTTCAAAGTATGTAATTAAATATCCAAAAAATAGGCAGATTTTATAAAAAAAATTATAAGTCGAATATCTCGAAAACGGTTAAGTTTGGGGCAGAGTGTTTCGTAGTCGAATCAGTCAAAAACGATGCAAACTACACGTCCTTAACGGATCTAGGTTGACTTTTCCTGTAACCCTGTAGATAGTGCCATCAACGAAGACGCGACCCACTCTTCTTACTAATCGCTTACAGTACAGACGCCAGCACATCAACCTACACCTAACTGTCAAATTTTGTCAATCAACATTGAACCTTATGCTTTAGCGATAAAGTTGAAAATCTATTACAGAAATCTGACAGATTGTAGTAGGTTGATGTGCTGGCGTCTGTACAAGTGTGCAACATTCCGCTAGTGTTTTAGTTTTTTGATACACACTAATAAGTAATTACTGAAAAATCCATTAACACTGCCCGACCTAGGAATCGAAAGGAGGACCTCATGCTCAGCAGGTGCGCTTGTGTCCACTAGACCAACAAGGCGATTATTTCTTATGTTTTTTTGTAAAATTTTGATAGGTAGGGTCTAAGGGGCCATTCAAGTATCAGGTAAGCATTACAGAGGGGTGGAGGGGTCTTTGCTTTGCTTACTTTTGATGACATGGGGGATGGGGGGGTCTGGATGGTGATTACGCCACGTCAGCACTTCAGCAGTATTTATTTTTTTACTATTTCAAATTTTCTACAAACTTCCTCAATTTTGGTTTGAACACATATGGGAACCCTGTCTATGCTTGAAAACGAAACGCATATAACTGCTGCTCATGAATCAATAAAGACCCCAGAACACATTGAAAAATGCATGCATGTACCAATGCTTACGTATGCATGGGGGGGGAGGGGTAAAAGCTTTACTTACTTTTGCTGACGAGGGAGAGGGGAGGAGGAGTTAAGAATTGCAAAAAAATCTGCCCACGTAATACTAATTGTATTCTATCATACTTACATGTAATGCTGAAATCCAGTCTGGATTCATCTTAGAGCTGAGAGAAAATAATATCTCCAGCGAGAACGGGTCCATGATCAGAATCTCTGCATAGTAACCGTTGCAGAATAGACGGAGATCTTCACTGTTGCACATGTGGTATGCCTGAAAGTAATAATGACATTCATTAGGGTTATTTTCTTGAAGGAGTAGGGCTAGAGACTGTTTTAGTTTAAATTTAGCCTATGCTGGCCATCCTTAGGGGCCCTCTCCACAAGCGAAAGAATCGCGGCGATAGCCTCGCCGCGATTCTCTCGCTTCAATCGATAATCAGCTGTTCCGTACATTTATGTTCGTATAACTCGTCAAAATGTAGGGAACAGCTGATTTTTTTTTCGCGATTTCAGGTTTGGTCCCATAGTAAAAGTTGTTCATAATGATGAGTACAATGACCTTTTAAGCGGTTGTTGATGTTTTTCCAATAACCCTGTATATACAGAGTGTTAAAAAATTAACCTTAAATATTTAAAAAAATCTGCTGTTTCATACATTTTGGTCAAATAGGTATTGAACTTTTGTATGAAACAGCTGATTCTTTTTTCGTGATTTCAGAGTTGGGCCCATAGTGAAAGTTGTTCAGTTCGATGGTCTAAAGCACCTCTTAAAGTTTGTTAGGTTAATTTTTTAACACCTTATATGTATACATATATATATATGATAGTGGTTAAATAACTTGCCACATTCAAATCAAATCAAATCATTTATTTCAATTAAACCATGTACAGGCACTTTTGAATTGTCAAAATTAAATAGTCAGTTAGTTAGTCAGAAAGTTGAAGCTAGTTGCCCATTCCAAAACGTAGATCTCTATGGAGAAGAACGGGCAAGAAACTCCATGGACACTCTTTTAAATCAAGATATTACAAAATCCTGTGTACATTATTCTTGATGCTTCTATATGTGAGAACAATGTAAAAAAAAAACACAAGTGAAGAAACAATTCAAAATATAAGATTAAAAATAAGCCTTGGCAGTTAAGAGATGACCAGTTTCAACCGACGGCGCCCGTTCACGAACATGAAGCGTGGATCAGCACCGCCCAGCTCAACCATTTTGTAGGGAACCGAACGATCCAACACACGCGCCACCATCAGTGAGACATTTAAGTGAGCATTGCGACTCTGATCACTGAGTCATAAAAACGAAAGATACCTATCATAAAACCTCAGAACCTAGTAATAAACTCAACAAAATACTACTTACCTGTATATTAGTATGAACTTGTGACAGTTTGACACTCTCCCTGCATTTGCCATCAACCAGGTCCCAAGTACACATCTCTCCGGCTTCTGACGACGACACTATGAAGTTATTGTCCTGAAATCAAACCCAAACTCAAAGCATTTATTTCAATTAAACCATTTACAGGCACTTTTGAATTGTCAAGAAGTTGGTCAGTCAGAAAATATGAAGCTAGTTGCCCATTCCAAAGTGCAGGTACCTATGGAGAAGAACGGGCAAGAAACTCCATGGACACTCTTTTGAATTATATTTTTACAAAAATATTAGTTACATCGTTTATGTTGAATTTATAATTATATGTGAGAACGATGTAAAAAAAAAAAGACGAAATGAGAAATAAAATATGGATATTATAATAATAAAAGATTTTAATAACCGAATATAATTTAATACCAGTATGTTTTTAACAGGATTTTAATGAATATTGGGATATTTGGAAAGGGCCTATTTTAGTGTCTACTGTGACACTTACATAGATAGGCTCCAACTGACCCTTAGGCGTCCATTAGGCCATATGTAAAAGATTTGAAAAAAAAAAATGTGTGATATTATTATCAATCAGTGCAGATGTTTATAACCATCCAGCTAAGCAAAAGGGAGCTTATCCGTAGCTTATCAAACAGTCTATAATAGGGATGACGACGGGGTAAAGTAAACGAAATTGTATAGTCCGTCAGTTAGATTATCAAAAAATAATGGACACATATTTTTTCTTGTGTCAATCAACCATAAAATTACAAAGATAAAGCGTGTCAAAGTTTGGGAGTGGGGGCTCGTGACGTCACGTTTAGGTAAAAATTGTACCAAAACGTGACGTCATGCGACATTTCAAATCAATATACTTAATTATCTCTGTAATGTTTTGATTATGTGAAATAAGAAAAAATACGTGCCCAATACTTTTTATTAATCTACCTGATTGACAAAGAAAAAAAAGTTAGTTGTCATCCCTATTATATAATTTCTATAAAAAATTCCAATCCTGCTTCATACATTTGACAAAATAATTTAATAAACAGTCCCAAAAATCCACCTGAATAATTGAAGCCCTGGACAAACACGTCACTGGTGCGGTATGTCCAACAAGCAAACATCTCGGTGTCATCTTCAAATTATCCGGATCCACCTGCCATATGCAGATCTGACCATCATAGCAGCCGGTGACGAGCGTCTTCTGGTCCCGGGACAGGTAGACGGAGGACACGCAGTGGGTTGGGGCGTGCTTGCCCCATAGCACTACGGGTACTATGAGGTTTGTGCCGGGCATGGCTGTGAAGAATAGATGTTTATTTTAGCAATATTTAATCTATACCAATGAGTAAAATTGAAGTGTCTTTTTGTAATGTCAAAATAACAGCTTTTTATTAAATGCGTAAGAAAGTATGTAGTAGCGTATGGTACTTATAACAAACAAAAATGTCTGTCTGTTTGTTTTTAATCTCCAAAACGGCTGGACCGACTATGAATGTAATTTGGTATGGGGCTCTGGGGAAGGATAAAAGCTTCTTTTTATCTACATACCACACGGGCGAAGCCATGGGTGGAAGCTAGTAAATAAATAAAAAATAAAAATCTTTAATGTAAAAACATATTTTCACAATTTATGTTTTATAATTAACTAGCGTCCCACGGTTCCACCCGCATAAGTATAGATCCCGTGGAAATATCGGGATAAAAACTATCCTATGTCCTTTCCCGGGACTCGAAACTATCTCTATACCAAATTTCATCTAAATTGGTTCAGCAGTTTAAGCGTGAAGAGGTAACAGACAGTCAGACACACTTTCGCATTTATAATATTAGTATGGATTTTTTAACCCAGACAATCAAACATAGTTGAAACTTTACTGTTGTCAGACATTGTATGTAGGGTAGGAATGTTAGTAAGTCTTTCTATAATGTGATTAGGTCATAAAAAAGAGTTTTGATTTGCATCTGAATTTAATTATACTCCATATGAAATAAGATTAGAAATTTAAATAAACCTTTTTTACAGTCCGTTCAACCGATTTTGACTTCTATACCGTAGGCATAAGGATGGTATTAAAAGCGAAAAAGTAGTCACAATACCAACTGTTTACTGCAGCTGCCATATGTCATGCAAATAACGCAATAGAATTCATAATGGATTTTAACTAAACGGCGGCCGTTCAACCAACGGCCTGAATGATATTCACTATTATAGTTTAGGTTGGAATTGTAACCAATCAGGTGAGAGTTGAATTGGTTGCAGTAACTAAGCCAGGGCTCCCCGACCAAATGGGTTGAGTTGGGTTATAACTCTGATCAACCTCGTGCAAGCAGAGAGCAAAGTGAGGCGAGCACTACTTCCAAAGGCTAGGCGGTTAACTAAACGGCTAATTTAACCAGTTGGCTGCGACATAACCATTTTAACTTTTTCCTCACTGTTGAACAAAGCTCCTATTCCCAAATAAATGAAAAGAAAATTAACACTTGGCAAAATTCTATGTCCCTCTCACCAAGAGGAGGTCTGTGTCCCAGCAGTGGGAATGTTATAGGCTGATTATGCTTGAATGCTAAATTACATGTAATAGGAACTGCTGAGATAGGAGCCTTTTGGCATTGTATAGGACTTTCTGTTTCAATTTTCTTTTTATTACTTTTTTTTTATATAACTTGGATTTTTTTATTTTGACTGTCAGTTTTATTATAAAACTGACAGGCAAAATAAAAAAATCCAAGTAAAACTTTTATATTATACAATTTTATTATGTTACAAAAAGGAATATATTACTGACGCATTACATAGTTGAATGTACCTAATCTAATGCAATACCAATTACAGAATAAACCTTGTGATACCTGCCCCTCTCTAATGCTTATTATCAGGCAAAGGCATAGACTGAAAGAACTTGAAATGTCAAGTAAGTAACACATAGTGGAGAAATCTAGGAAAATTATGTCCAGCAGATGTATCAGTAGAAAAAATAATAACACTTACATAAACAGAATTATCTAGTAAGAAGTGAGTATTGATAAGAGATTTTAGTAATCTCGATGTTTAAAAGCAATTTACAATCGGAGACAGCACTCAAGAAGATAAATAATAAACAATTATTTCTCCATTCAATTTGACATCTCTATGAGATTCCTATTAATCACAATCATGTGACAAACCATATTTTACATCGATACGTTAGGTAACAGCATAAACAGCACACAAATGTACCGCGAAGATGTTTTGTTAGCATAATAATATGATAAGACATAGCTTTCGAGGATCATCTGCCTCTAACCCAAGGACAAATCAATTTATTACCTGCCTAGTACTCTTAGCAACCGATAAAAAGGTTTTAACAACTTCTGCACTGCTAAACGTCCATGGAGGCTACCAAAACTTGCACTGAACTGCACTTATTCAATTTTAATTTAATAAAAACACGATTACTGCGACAAAAATCAATCGTCCCAGCTGTCACTCTTTTGACAGCTAGCTGATTTCACTTGACGTTGACGTTGAAAGTTATTATCGTAATGTTGGCAAAGTTGACATCTTACATTGTCCTGTTACACGAAATGAAAATAACCGTCTACAATATTTGCTTTTTTTATTCAGTTTCTGGGTCCTGCGTAGCTGACAATCCGAGGAAAGAATAGATTAAAACCATTGAACAGTATGTGGTAAGCATTATTTAACGCGCGCCTTTATTCCATTTTTTAACCGACTTCAAAAAAAGAGGTTCTGTATTCGACCCGTATCACCCGCATGTACGTGTGTAATCTATGTTTGTTCATTATTGTATAAGTATATATTGTTTCAGTTTCTGTACAATACCTCTCCACATTAATTGCTTGTAGCCCTCAATTCATATCTCTGCTTTTAGCTCAATTAATCCTGAGTTTCTCGAGCGCCTTGTAAATTAATGGCCTCAATCTACATGACTAGGAAAACCGACAAAGGAGATCTGCACGTTGTGATTGCCACGCACAGACTAAGAAGTACCCTTATCTGCACGCAGTACATACAAAAGAGGCTTGAAATGATATTTGAAACTCGAACAATATTTTACCCACAATGACAGTTTTCGTTACTGGGTGCAATGCTGATATTTTATTTACAATTTAAATACTTATAACAAAATAGCCAGAAACAATGACGGATAAATCAAGATCTACTCGCACGCGCTCGAAGCAGAATCTCAAAGAAGACAAAGTTGTAGATTTAGCCGCTAAAATCGACGAAACTGATGAGATGAAACTCAAAATGCTGGCTGCATTAGACAAACCTGAGTCTGGTGATAGTTTGTACCCACCTGAACTGAATGCTCATTTGATTGAACAACTTAAAGTAGGTGAAATTACGTTTAACTTTTTTATTGATAGAGTTTCCTAACAAGCTCTTATGCATTTACTTATAAGATTCTCCCGATGCAACAAATAGTTCTTAGGAAGATTAGACTAAAGCCTTGGCTTCCGATCTGGTGAGATCGAGGCCAAGAGTAAGCCCACCAAACAATAAAAAAGGGCAGCAAAGCCGTTATCCAAATTGCTCATCATAATCCACATTGCTCCATTTTTTGAGCTTTATAACAAGGCCAAATAATTTAGTTGGATTGTGTAATCATATACCTACTTGGATGTAACTTATGTACACACGGTGACGGTTTTTGACACATCAAGCTATATTTTTCCAATTTTAGCTAACCTCGCATTTTATAGGTTTTTCGTACATACAATGAAAAGTCAGCTTAAACTGAAAATGTAAAGCTTGATGTGTCGCCGTGCGTGCAATGCGTGCCACGAAAGATAAGACACACCACGTGGTTTGACTTGAGCAGTACACGATTTTAGGTCTCTTTAGCGGTATGAGGTCTGAACGCGGGACGGGACCGGACGTCATAGGGGCGGCGGAAAGAGCGCCGGAGCTTTCGTGGCGCTAACTATAACATACATTTTTTTTTTTTCATTATACCAATTCCAGGTAATGACGTGTGACAATAATGAACTACGCAAATGCGTTTACTTAAAAGACCAAAATGCGAAAGAGCTAAGCAAAACTATAGCCGATCTAAACCAACGAATACGTGACATAATTTCCGGTACTGGACCTGCCATATCCTCAAAATCCGCCGGTATCATCAGCGCAAAGATAACTGACCTCTGCAAACAAAACCGTCACTTGGTCGCTGAAATAGAATGCTATAAGACAAAGAATGCAGCTTTAGAACGAAAAGTAATGCAACTCGAAATCCTGAACAAAGAACATGAAAACCTAGACATATGCTTGTGTAAAGACGAACCTATAGACGCAAGCCCTGATGAGCTAAAAGAGCTCAACAATAAACTGTCCTCAGTAAACAAAAAGCTTTACGACAGTAAGAACAGGAACTTGGAGCTCAAAAACGAAATACTGATGGCTACGAAAATTCTTCAGATGGAGTTAGGGGATAAGTTTACAAGTATCAAAGAGTTGCAGAATGATGTACTTGGCTGGAAAGGCAGGGCGCAACAGATTGTGGTGCTGCAGGCTAAAGTTAGTGACCTTGAGAATAAATTGAATGGAAAATCAAAGGCGGATGGCCAGTTCCCTGATCTCAAGAAGAAGGATCCAAGTCAGGTATGGTAAACGTAACAATATCACGCTTCTGATCTCCGAAGGGAGAGCAGTGGTGGCCAAGTGGTAATGGCCGCGACTTACGAATTGTAGGTCGTATAGGTTCGAATCCAGACAGGCACTTTACTTTGTGTAAATTATTTCATCACCACTGCTCTCAAAACGGTGAAGGAAAACATCGTGAGGAAACCGGCATGTCCTAGAACCAAAAATTCGAAGACATGTGACATCTGCCAAACCGCACTGGGCCCGCATGTTGGATTACGGCCCACTCCCTCTCACTGAGAGGAGGCCTGTGTCCCAGCAGTGGGAACATTATAGGCTGATTGTGATCTCCGAAGGATTAGGCAATAAGCAGAGGAGTATCTATAGACTACAGGTGATATGTGGGTGTTCTACGGAAGGACACCCTCATTTCGCCGGTTATGTTTAAGTCCCATGTAATAGGGGGGCGAGCCTATTGCCGTCAACCTGACACGAATCTCCGGGAGACTACGGCTGCTACTAGGAAATTCATGATGTAAAACCTAACAACAGTCACTTTGCTGGACCTGGGCATCGAACCCAAGAACTCGTGCTCAGCAATAGCACATGCAAACACTAGAACTAGGCCAACGAAGCGGTCTAACATGTATGTAAGGTCCATTTATTTGGAACATTTATTTTAAGTAGGTACTTAATGTTTGTTTTCGTCTAATAACTAGACGAAAACAAACATTACTTAAAATAAATATTCTTGTAAGTATATCGATTTTATTCAATTTCGACCGACCATTGTTGTTTACATCTTTAGCAAATTAGGGTTCATTGTTTGTCACATTGAGTATCAACTTAAATTATCCGTGTATTCTTATCTGTTGTGTGTGTGTGTTTTTTTTTTTGTAAGTACGTGTTGTGTTGAGTTTGTTTGTTGGTCTTTGTCTCTGTGTGTGTGTGTATGTGTGTTTTTTGTTTTTTCGTCAAAGAAAATTGACGTACTGTCAACTGTGTAACCAAAAAAAAACTATAAGTGAGTAATTCCCCTGACTATACATGGACGTAAGTTTTTGGGTTTTACATCAAGATTTTGCCCTCATGAAAACACTTATACTGCTTTTCTTATTTCTGCTGTTTTGTTATTAAATACCTTTTGTGTCCCTGTGCAGGGCCAAAGCCCAATATTCCTCCTTCCACTTATCTTATGCTGTTTGGAGCCACTACTCTAAGTAAAGAGTCGAGTTCATCCTATCACCCAATTTTGGACCGGCTGGCACTGTCGTTCGTCGGAAATAGGTAACATATAATATATAACATAAACATAGCACTTTTCTAAAACTTGTGCTGTTCTCACAGCTTCTTCGTGATATAGAACAAAAAAGAAAGAAGGAAGCGGAGCAGGCTATGAAGGAAATGGAAGGTCTGAAAGAAGAAAATCATGATTTAAAGAGAAAACTGGAAGGTTCCAGATGCAGGATTAGAAATTTGGAATGCGACGCGACTGTTGTTAGACAGAAGATGCAAACTTTCGTTGAGAAGAGCAGCCATGATGATTTGCTGGTTAATGAACAGAGGGTGAGAAAAATTTTGTTAAAATTCTGGCCTATTTCACAACTTACCCGCGGGGTAACTGCGTAACACACTATCAGTAGCAATGGCTTTCATTTTGAGAATTCAACTACATTCATTGCGTTATTTACGTTGTAGAGCAAATTATTTTTTCGAACAGATGAAGCAATGGATTCGCAATGGATTTCCTTCAAAATGAATCAGATTGTGATTTGTTACGCAGTAAGGGTGCCGTTTGTGTTCTTAGTATTGACAAATTAACAATCGTTATTTTTTAGTTTGTTCCAAACCAAATATTGCCGATTTGTTTGCTGTAGGTTTGGTGAATAACTTATTTTTTCATTAATTTACTTGCAGAATCAAATCAAAACTTCAGAACTTTACTATCAGGAAATCCTTAAAGAGAACACGGCTAAAATGAATAAGATGAACGTCGAAATCGGTGAATACCAAAAGCTAACAAAAAATACTGCTGCCAAAATAGACGCCCTTAGAAAACAGGCCACCGAAAAGGCAGCCAAAATTGAAGAACTAAGAGCCCAGCTATTAAGGTATGAGGAATGTTCTCTTCAAAGCATATTTTTCACTCCAATGAAGACAGCTACAGACAACGAAATAAAAAAGCTATCCGAATTAGTTGTGATCTTAAATTCGAGGTTAGATGCCGAAAGACGCAAATGGGATGAGCTAGAAACCTGCAACAGGAAAATTAAAGAAAAAAAAAGGCGCTTGGAGCGAAAAATCTCCAATTTAGAAGATGAAATAAGATCGCTGAGAGATTCCAGAAAAGGTTCGAGAATGTCAAAGACTTCAATCGCAAAAGACCATAATTTTGACTTCAATAACGGATCTACGATAGCTGTTAAAAAGTCTTCTACTGAAGGGAGCGGTAATAAGCCTAGTGATTCGGGAAGTTCCGATTCCCAACCTGGTGAAGAACTTGCTTTTGATGATTTAAAATACAGACTAGAGTTGACTGAAGAGAAAATAAAAATCCTAGAGGATAAACTAAAGATGATGGAAGAAGAAAAACAGTACGATTACAATCATTTGACTGAGATGATACAAACGTCAAAACAATTGTTCAATGAAGCGCTGGCGGTGCTTCAAAGAGAGAAATGCCTATGTTCGTAGTTATTTTTTTACGATACTTATTAATTTTCTTTTGTTCTAATTACATAGTTTTGGGATATCTGCATTTTTAATATTAATATTAACGCGCCAAAGAAATCTTTAGCAACTTCTTGGGCAATACAGGGTGAAATTTTAATCACCGTTTTCTTCTCAAGGGGTCACTGTACTCATTATTATAAACAACTTTTACTATGGGAACAAACATGATATCGGGAAAAAAAATCAGCTGTTCCCTATATTTATGTTCGCATAACTCGTCAAAATGTAGGGAGCAGCTGATTTTTTTTTTAGGCGATTTCATGCTTAGTCTCATAGTAAAAATTGCTCATAATGGTGAGTACAGACGCCAGCACATCAACCTACACCTATCTGTCAAATTTTCCCAATCAACATCGAACCTTATACTTTAGCGATAAAGTTGAAAATCTATTACAGAAATCTGACAGATTGTAGTAGGTTGATGTGCTGGCGTCTGTACAATGACACTTTAAAAGGAAAATGGTGATGGAGCAGCTGATTTTTTTTTTAGGCGATTTCATGCTTAGTCTCATAGTAAAAATTGCTCATAATGGTGAGTACAATGACACTTTAAAAGGAAAATGGTGATTAAAGTTTCAACCTGTATAATTAATTAGAAACTATTTACCTAACAGAAACCATTAAAACAACTTGTTTTAATCTTTTAACCGCTTACGTCGGATTAATCCGACAAATATTTTCGTGTCCAGTCGTATATATACGACCAAAAAACAACTCGTTTAGTCTGTATTATTATTACATCATCACAGCAGCGTTTCATCGGTATTTATTTTTCGTTTCTTTGTTTCGGGCGCTGGGGGCACGGCAACTCATATAAAGTCGGGCGGTTAAAAGGCTAATCATGCCAACCCTGACAGAAGAAACAGTAAATTATTAATTATTTATTTTATTTATAGGTAGTTGATTGCATATTTTTAAATTACTATGCGGCAACATTTTTACTGGTTTTTATATGGTAGAAATATTTTGTAACGTTGGCTACCCCAACCGCCGCCATTTGTCATTTTTTTGGCATGCGCGTACGGAGATGCTACGAAAATCGTGCTCTTGAGTGTTTTCTTACAATACCGAGTTTTAAACTTTGTTTGTGAATCGTGAAAACCCGTGTTGCTCTGTGAAATATCAGTGCTTTATTATATTTATTGTGTTTTTGTGTTAAAAACATTCATCATGAATAAAACTTGCGCAAGGTGTGAGAAAACAGTTTATCCGACTGAGGAATTGAAATGTTTGGACAAGGTAATTTTCACTTGTATTCCTTTTAAAACCTATAACGAACCGGTTAACTTTTTTATTGCATATTTTTACGAGAATTGCGATAGAAATGCCGATTTGAAAGCTGTTCATTGAATGTAATTTTCGGTGTTCTAAATTCAACGGACTAACTTTTTTCGTAACTATTGTCGTGTGCCGGGCACATCAATTTCATACAGCCGGACGCGTGACTCATTAAATTATATAAATTGCTGCTGATATCATTGTGAGCTCTTATAATACCGCATCTGTACTTGCATCGACCTTTTTACCTAATTAGAGTCGTCTTAACGTCTTAAGCAATACGCGACCTTGTGTCACATTATTATATCGATTGTATTCAAATGATATCTCTTGGAAGAATGGAGTTAATTCCTTAGCCAATTAGTTGAATGAGATGAGAGATAAAATTGGCGACCATAATTTATTACCGCGAATTGTTTACATACTCTATTTAAATTTTATCATTTGATATCACTAGCCTAATATTTTATCTTTAAAGATAAGAACCGAAATTATGTACTTTAGTCTCTTAGATTAGATTACAAATCTTTTGAATGTCATGAAAAGTGATTTTTACAGGGTACAAAAGCTTTTGACAAACTTATAAGTAACTTTCAGCATCCTAAATCTACAAAATCAATCATAATGAACATTACAAGAAGTGTTGACAGGAAAAGTTTGGCAATTTAACATTGTTTTCATATTTTCATCTGCAAACACAGACAATGAATGTCTGTTGTTTATGTTGCAACATTCATTAGGGGTGCATAACAACCTGTTTGGAACACCTGTACTGTTTCGAATATGTATATTTTCATTGAGAGAGAAAAATTAATACATGTCTATGTAATGTTCATTTCATGGTCTGGTAATCTATGTCCAAACCAAGGTTGCCCAACTATTTTTCAAATGTATACATTTACTAGCTGCGCCCTGCGGTTACACCCGCATAAGTTTTGATCCTTTGGGAATATCGGGATAAAAAGTAGCCTATATGTTAATCCAGGATGTCAGCTACCTACATACAAAATTTTATCAAAATTGGTCCAGCCGTTTAAGTGTAAAGAAGTAAAAAACATATAAACACACACACTCACAAACTTTTGCATTTATAATATTAGTGTGATACAAATAAATAAAATTGATGTGTCTGTTTGTAATGTTAAAATAACAGCTTATTACTAAATGAATAAGAAAGTATTTATGGTACTTATAAAAAAAAAAATTAAACTGTCTGTCTGTTTGTCCTGGCTACTCTCCGAAACGGCTGGACCTATTTTGACGGGACTTTCACCAACAGATAGCCGATGTTATAAGGAGTAACTTAACACACACACATTTTCCTTAAGTTTGCCGTATGTCATTATTTCCCAGAATTCAATCCTTATTAGCGACGACACTATCAAAATGGTGTAATATTACAAGTGTTTTTTTTTTCAAAATCAACAAATTCGATTCCTGGCTAGAGATTGATTTTTCAAAAATCCAATGATGCAATTTTAGTTTTCATCAAAATCGAGCCCGAGACTCCTTTGAGTACTTTTCGCTATTCCTTATAGGTTCGGATTTGGCCATCCACACCCACTTCAAAAATTCACCCTGTATTTTAAATAAAACTTATCTGAGGGTTGAAAAATCAGCCCTTAGTCAAAAGAGTTCATCGTAATTCACAGCTTCTAAAACTCCATTCCATCCAATTCCATCTTCAACATTAGGTACCACAGAAATGAGTAGGCAGATTTAAAATTACCAGTCCATTAAACATGCACTTTTATGGATTCCACCATTTCAGATTCCACAAACATAAATGGATATTTTACGAGCTCAGAATGAAAGAATGTGCTAATTTCAATATCTGGTTTGAAAATTGAATATTTGTAACATGACCCAGATGAGGTCTTTTTAGCCTCTCAAACATTCCTTTGCCAGAAAATGACTGTTTGTGATAAATTAGAATAGAATATTCTTTATTATGTAAACTATAAATATTACTTTTATAAGGCGTGACACGATGGGCGGTCTTATCGCTAAAAGCGATCTGATAAATTATTTATTTTCAACTAGCAGCGATCCGCGGTTTCACCCGCATAAGTCTCGATCCCGTGGGAATATTCAGGATAAAAAGTATTCTATTAGTATGTCCTTTCCCGGGACTCAAAACTATCTCTATACCTAAATCGGTTCAGCAGTTTAAGCGTGAAGAGGTAACAGACAGACACACTTTCTCATTTGTAATATTAGTATAGATTCATAAAGCACACGAGCAGTACGCAATATTCGTGTACACATTGTAATCGCAGATTTAAAAATAGCAGTACAAAGTATATGCAAGCAGTTTCCTATGGCTGCATTCTGGCCTTGTATAGAATGGAAAGACACTCCGGCTACAGCAACCCAGACTAATTTTCTTTCCTCTTGTGAGCTCTCAATACTAAATTTGGTCTTGAAAACCCAGTAACACCATGTACAGAAGATGATCGGCATCATTGTTTGTGTAGGAAATTAAATCAGCATCATTTTGAAAGGGCGACTTGCATTTTCGGCGCTTCTTGTTTAGACTTAAGACTATTCGTTTCTAAGCATGTTCGTATTATAGCTACAAAGGTCAGGCTATAGCAAAAAGTAATAAAACCGGCCAAATGCGAGTCGGACTCGCACACGAAGGGTTCCGTACCACCATACAATATTTAACACTTCATATATAAAAAAAAACACGGTTGTTGTATGGGAGCCCCCTTTAAATATTCTGTGAATATTTCAAGCCTCTCCGTTATTAATATCGAGCAAATAACGGCAAAAAAATCACGTTCGTTGTATGGGAGCCCCCCCTTAAAATATTTATTTTATTGTTTTTAGTATAAATTGTTGTTATAGCGGCAACAGAAATATATAATTTGTGAAAATTTCAACTGTCTAGCTAGCGAGGTTCTTGAGATACAGCCTGGTGACAGACGGACGGACAGACAGCGAAGTCTTAGTAATAGGGTCCCGTTTTTACCCTTTGGGTACGGAACTTTAAAAACTATCTAGCTTTTTTTGAATGTCAACCTTTAGCAAAGTAGTCACAAGCAAAAAAAAGGAGGATTCGATTCATGGTGTCTTCCTTATGGAAAATGTTACCATGTAAGACCCTGTACAGACGCCAGCACCATCAAGCTACTACAATCTGTCAAATTTCTTTAATAGATTTTCAACTTTATCGCTAAAGTATAAGGTTAAAAGTTGATTGGAAAAATTTGACGGTTTCGGCAAAGCGGGCGGGCGAAACAAGACACTGAATAAAGCGCGGGGTTTCCCCGAGCATATTTAGTTCGTGCCTCGTTTGCAATGCAACGAAATAGACGAGACAAGAGACAACACGCGCGTTTACATTAAATTTTTGAAGCGCCAAATTTGAAAAATATCGTTGAATCGGCCAAAAAAAATATCGCCGATGCCGATATATCGGCAAACTTCGAGTATCGCCGATATATCGGCATCGGTATCGGTATCGGATGCATCCCTAGTTTCTACATACTACTTAATTTGCTTTATTTACATTTCATACATTAACTTGTTAAAATATTTTGCTCTTTTCCATGTGCTAACAATTACAGTGTTTTTGTCAATATTGAATTGTGATTCACATTTAACAAACAAGTGGTTTTGTGGAAGTACCATATACATCATCATTATCATAATCAGCCTCGAGGAGGGGCTTGTGGCTAAGTAATAACAGCCGCACGGGCCGATCAATCAAGTTAAGCTACGCTTGCCGCGGATGGTCCGCGGATAGGTGACCCATCTTTACATACCAAGACCTCTCCGTGCCTCGAAAAGCACGTTAAGCCGTTCGTCCCGGCTGTCATTCGTGGATCTTAGACAGTCGTTACGGGTCGTCAGAAGCCCGAAAGTCTGACAACCAGTCTTACCAAGGGGGGTGGGGTTGTGGAGGTCAGATAGGCAGTCGCTCCATGTAAAATACTGGTATTCAGCTGCATCCGGTTAGACTGGAAGCCGACCGCAACATACTTGGGAAAAGGCTAGGCAGATATAATATCATAATCAGACTATAAATGTTCCCACTGCTCGGACACAGCCCTCCTCTCTTCGAGAAGGAGTGGGCTATACCATGCGGGCCCAGTGCGGGTTGGTAGATGTCACTCGAAAATATGTCTTCGAACTTTTGGTTCTAGGACATGACGGTTTCCTCACGATGTTTTCCACCGTTTTGAGAGCAGTGGTGATGAAATTATACACACAAAGTAAAGCGCCTGCCTGGGTACGAACCCACAACCTACAACTCGCGAGTCGGGGCCGTTGCCACTAGGCCACCACTGCTCGCCATAGTATACACTAGCACAGTACCATATTTAGTAATTAATGAAAGTTAATTACAAAATGTATGGCCTTACTATTTAAACAGGGAGCAACCTTTTCCATAGTGAAATACAGGGTGGCGCAAAAGTAATGTCATAATTTGAATTGGCTGCCATTTTGTTAGAAATTAAAAAATTGGGTTCTGTTTTCATGAAAAGTTTATTTGAAAGTGATGACATTAATTGGTAAAAATGATATCGCTCAAATGGCCACCTCTCGGGTTGATGCACAATTATGCTCGTTTTACGGCATTTTGAATTCTTGCTAGCAAGAAGTGGCCAATTTGGAGCTGGAGATGTTTTCCAGCTCCAAATTGGCCACTTCTTGCTAGAACTGTAGTGGACCCAGTTTGCACGAGGCGCTCGGCCAAACGCCGACGCTTGTTCGAGCATATTATTATGGAACACGACGACGAAATTCACGCTGCGTTAAAACAACAGATTGAAAATAATTCTACGTTCTTGAGGTGTATATCTTGCTCCATGGCTTGTTGACAACTAATTCTCTATAATGTCTACAACATAAATGTAAAAGCACATTTGGCGCCATCTGCAAAAATTAAGGCACATTCACATTATGACATTACTTTTGCGCCACCAGTATAAGTAAGTGGTTTTTTCATAACTTTTTCATATTATAACAGGCCATTCTGTATACCTTAATTGCAGTTTATTATGAGTTATCCTTATTAAAATTAATTAGTCATGAGGTGAAGTCATGATACCGACATTTTTAGGTACCATTATTATCTTATATATGTATATTATGGTATGCATGAGGTAAATGGGATAAACTGAAATTATGTGTGCAAAGGTTTAGAATATATTAATTTTTGTCAAGTTATCACTTGTAGAAGGATAATTCCTCATAATTCGCACATAACTAAGAATAGTAATTGCCATGCAGTAATGTAATCTTTTTAAGATTATACTCTAACTAGCTTTTGCCCGCGACTTCGTTCGCGTGGAATAGTGACTTCCGGCAGATTTTTCGATCCCAACGCCATCTATCGAGCATAGTGACAACTCGGATTATTTATCTATACTCCGTTCGGGCATTTTAGTTTTACTAAAAGTTTTATTATATTGATATTATTTTTTTCATACCTTTTTACTATTTATTTACTTTTTTCCGATGAATTAAAACAATAACATGAACCGAACTCGTGTAACGATCGACACCATTGCGCGATCACCAACTCGACATATATAGTACTAATAGAATTATCTATACTCCGTTAGAGCATTTTCTTTGTACTAAAAGTTGTATTATATTATATTTTCATACCTTTTTACTATTTATTTACATTTTTCCGATGAATTTTCAGTACTGAATTGATGCCGACTCTTGACCAATAGATGGCGCTGTATGTCCGGAATAAATTTTATTTTTTATTTTATTTTTTGTAATAAAAACTATCCTATGTCCTTTCTCAAGTTCCAAACTATGTCTGTACCAAATTTCACACAAATCGGTTCAGTAGTTTAGGCGTGAAGCAAAGACAGACAGACAGACAGAAAGACAGACAGACAGAGTTACTTTCGCATTTATAATATTAGTTTGGATGTAATAATCTCCTGGTAGGTGTGGAAAAAATCTTTAAATCACTGCTTATCCCTTTTTCAAAACCTATTTTATTATCTGTAATTTTATCCTTTTGAAAATCATTAGGTAATTGTAATAATGAATGATACAGGAAAAAGTTCAGGGAACTAATTATGGTACTGAACTACTGATTAACAAGCTTACAGAATATTGTGAAAAAATATCAACCATTGCGATATTTTTGTATCATGTAATTTTGTAATGGGCTTGTGATATTTCTGTGACAAAATTAGAACAGCAGCAATTATAAAAAGAAAAACTACATTGATGCTGTATTTTTATCAGATTGTCTGATTTTGCACTAAATAGTAATTGGGTTAGACTGATAAAGAAAAAAAAAAAGTCTTGTTAAAGAAATCGGCTACCTGACACGAAAAATACCGTTATTTTTAATAAAAATATTGCATCTCTTATCAATAAAATATATATATATATATATATATATATATATTTATATATATATATATATATTTATATTTAAAATACACCTAAAAACATAATTTTCATGTCAAAATAACAATTCATCCAAATTGAGAAACCGCAAAAAGATATGATTCCGGCCAGGATCGAACTGGCGGCCTTCTGCGTGTAAAGCAGATGTGATAACCACTACACCACGGAACCAGTTGAATACTGCCTCCAAATTCGCGACTACATGATACACCCGCTTTCGTTTTTATACATTGAATAGTTTGTTACGTCACACTATACAAAATCGTATGTACGTCTGTCGTAGTGATTGGTATTCAGACACGCAACATGTAATCATGCCTGTTTTGTTCGTGTCTTACAGTGTTGTGTTGTAATATTCAAATGCGTTGTTGATAAGAAAGTCTGGTACCTATGATAATTATCTATATGTCTACTATATACCACGCGTAGACAATTTTTGTCGGTTTTTTTTTTTTATTTATTGGATCGGATCGCCAACAGAGGCTACACAGTTACATGCATGTCATGTTGACATGAGCAGGGACAAATACCAGTGTGCGCTTCCAATTATAGGCGACCACATAATTCACTTAACATCTAGGTAGGTACAATAAGTTTGATAAGGAAGAGCACATTAAAATAAATCACAATACAATACGAAAATTATAGAAAGAAAACAAAATTAAAAGCTAAAGCAAAACAGTACCTACGTACAAAATAAAATAATACAAACTAAGTAATTTCAAACAAATTCAAATAAAATAAACTAATAATTAAAGAATAACCACAGATCAACAGAAATAAAAAATATGATTACTTGGATAATAGGACTTTTAGGTCTTTTTTAAACTTTGATAGTTTGCATGTAATATCCAATTCGTTATGCTTCGATACTTCGTTATACTGCCTCAGAGCCTTGGCAAAACGGCGAAGTGTCCGAGGTTTGTTTTGGATCCCGGCACATAAAAAAGGTTATAGTTGCATTTCCGCGGCAAGCGAGATGAATTATAAAAAAAAAAAACTGCAATTATCTTTATAGTTTACCAGCCCGCGACTTCGTCCGCGTGAAATTTCTTGTTCCCCTGATCTACACCGTCGCATCGCATCGTCTGTCCGCGCTGTTACTTTTTTTCTCGCTTATCGATCTTTCTGACTTTTTTTTTCGCTCGGCTTCTAAGTGCCATAGCGTGATGTTCAATAGCCTATAGCCTTCCTCAAGAATTAGTCTATCAAATGCAAACAGATTTCTTCAAACCCAACTGGTACTTGGTAGTTTTAGAAATTAGCGCGTTCGAACAAACAAACTCTTCAGCTTTCATCATATGCCTAGCCTTTTCCCAACTATGTTGGGGTCGGCTTCCAGTCTAACCGGATGCAGCTGAATACTAGTATTTTACATGGAGCGATTGCCTATCTGACCTCCACAACCCAGTTATTGAGTAATACGATACCCCTTGGTAAGACTGGTTGTCAGACTTTCGGGCTTCTGACTACCCGTAACAACTGTCAAAGATCCACGAATGACAGCCGGGACCAACGGCTTAACGTACTTTCCGAGGCACGGAGGGGTCTTGGTATGTAAAGATGGTCACCCATCCACGGACCAACCGCGGCAAGCGTAGCTTAACCTGATCGATCGACCCGTGCGGCAGTTATTACCAGACTAAAAACTAAACTTTTCAGCTTTATTACTAGTATATACAGAATAAACTCAAACTCAAAACTCAAAGCATTTATTTCAATTAAACCATTTACAGGCACTTTTGAATTGTCAAGAAGTCGGTCAGTCAGAAAATATGAAGCTAGTTGCCCATTCCAAAGCGTAGGTACCTATGGAGAAGAACGGGCAAGAAACTCCATGGACACTCTTTTAAATTATAGTTTTACAAAAATATTAGTTACATCATTTATTTTGAATTTATAATTATGTGAGAACGATGTAAAAAAAGAAACTTACTACGCGTTAAAAGCGTCCAGAGTACAGCAAATAGTAACAAAACAACAATTCAAAATAAAATAATTCAAATAGATATAGATATCTACTATCTATCTATCTACATAGATAGATAGTAGATAATTATCTATGACAACAACCCAAGAAAAAATCACGTACCTACGTACGTGTTGTTTTCGTGGGTTGTTCAATAGTATCGGCGTGGTTTCCCCATTCACACCAGTGCCAAAACGCGCAATCAATGTTCTATTCATTGGTCAGAATAATTGTAGCAAAATTGCGTTAGAACTTTTTATTGAAGAATCCATGTACAGTCAACAAAAGAGATAAGTATGCAGGATCATCGGATACAGTTGAAGTTTAGTGAGAAAACTGAGAAACCGATGGATGTTCTGAAATAAAATTTGATTTTATTAATAGAAAACAAACAGCTCATTTATCAAATTAAATTTCAGTCGACAACATACATCGGTTTCTTACTAAACTTCAGCTATATCCGACGATCTTGCATACTTGTATCTTTTGTGTACTGTAAGTACCTAGTTTTTTGCGAGTGTTACTTTGTAAGCTTGAGTTTGATTAGTCCTATTTCAAAATATAAAGATATTTGCCCAGACAAGGCCTTAAAAAGCCAGAAATATGTGGCGAAAGCCTGCACTGTTTACTCACCACGGAAAAATTAGATTCGCCTGTTCTTTGCCAGTCACAAAAACTGTAAACATACTAATACCTACATACTCGTAGATATGCGGCGCGGTGAATGCTTATGCGAATCCCGCACCCCCGGCCATAGGTAGAGGTGGAACACCGCGGTGGTTTTAGCCGGTAAGAGTCCGGCATGCCCCTCTGTCACCCCCACGACGGAGGAAGTCCATTAGGAGTTCCACCGCGCACCAAAAAAAAATGGATGTCGACTCACAAACTGTAACCACGAATTCAGTACATGTTTCTAGATCCTAGCGCATAAACTTATTGTCGGTTATAAAAAAAAAATATTTGCTGTTTTACTATGAAAAGTTAAATATAGTACGCGGTTAAAATATCTGGAACAGCAATTTTTTTTTTTAATAACATCAGAATCATGTATTGAGTCCATGGTAACGGATTGTGCGTCGTTGTCCCAGCCGCCCTGTATATGTATTTATTTATTTAAAAGACAATATTGGTCCACAGTAGGTAAGAGTAGTACTTTAATCCTAAACCAGTCCTAAAGTAAATATATACTTATTTAAAATCTCTTCTATCAAGTCAAACATCTAAATGAAATACTTCTAAGTAACAACAACTTTGGCCACGTTCCCCAAGACCACGTTCCTTACTTGTCAAACAAAACGTTGTAATATCCGATTTCCGATACCTTTTTAAGGCGAGTAATATGCTCAGCTCACAACATAATAAGGTATCAATGAATAATAATGATACGGTATTAGGTAACCAGCTATTAAATCGTTTATCGCAACATTGCAAACAAATAAAGCGTGAAAGTGTACCTCTACAGAGTTACAGACCATAGACAACATTATGACGTAGAAAATGGCGGTAATTAGCCGCCTTTTTTGACAGTTACGACTTTGACATAGCTGTTTCGTAAGCGAAAGTTGCTTTCGTGGTTTAATATATTTAAAAGTAGCTCGATTTCGGATTAAGGAATCTCACGTCAAATAAACCGTATCTAAAAAGGCAGAGTTATTAAAAATACAGATTTCCTTTTCAAATTGTGTCATCTGGCAATTCTAGCTAGGCCCTCAATTGGCGCCCAAGAGGGACTTCGTAATCACTAGACCAACGAAGCACTCTGTAAGTCCGTAACACAAGAATGAATTATGAAATTAGTTATTTTATAGCTTTCATTTTGATACAGCTGCTGTTAAAAATGTCGTAACTTCAAAAACATTAGGATTGGTTCCGCCATTTTGATTCATTAGTGCCAATGTGAAGAAATTCTTAATATATTGTGTTGTTGGTCAACATCGTGTGTTATTTGCCAATTAAGAAACAATGTACGGTTTTCATTATGTTTTTTATTACTTTGAACACTGATTACATGTTTTACGTCTATAATCGAATAGAGGTAACCACAACTTAGATTTTTTGCGGACAGTCTCGGCCTTATTAAAAAAAAGGGTTATTTTTAGACCCTGATTTAAACCATGAAGCCATTTTTTAATTTCAAACTTTATTTCAACAGCGTTAATGTTTCAAATAAATACATAATAATCAGCCTATAAAAATAATAATATAAATAAATAAAAAAATATATATGTAATGTTTCCACTGCTGGGACACAGGCCTCCTCTCAGTGAGAGGGAGTGGGCCGTAATCCACCTCGCGGGCCCAGTGCGGGTTGGCAGATGTCACATGTCGTGGAATTTTTGGTTCTAGGACATGCCGGTTTCCTCACGATGTTTTCTTTCACCGTTTTGAGAGCAGTGGTGATGAAATAATTTACACAAAGTAAAGCGCCTGTCTGTATTCGAACCTACGACCTACAACTCGTAAGTCGCGGCCTTTACCACTGGGCCACCACTGCTCCAAATGTTTCAAATACAAAAACTTATTTTAAACCCGTATGCAAAATGAGCGAGCAGAGAGAGAAGGCCTCCCCCTTATTTTTCCACCTTTCCTTGTGCTGTGCCTGTAACTAGTCTTTACGACCTGTTTTAGGTGTTAACGAAAACAGTAAAACAATCAAATTTTTACCCAAACCACACATTCACAGTCACTCATTTCAATATCACGCATAAAATTGAAATTCTACAATAAATAGAGCAGAAAAACCGAGATTCATGAAATAACTAGATCACGTTCGCAGCTTTCGTAAAAAATTGTTTACCAGCGCTGTGGACATAGCAACTAGCAAGGTCGATTGATAAGAATATTATGTAAATAAAGATAACATACAATAGGGGTCTATTCCCGGCGTTAAGTTGCATAATTGATGATAATTTTCGTTCAAGTATGTAGTAGAGCATCTGTTGGAAGAGTTTGTTTGGCGATGGCTTCTTTATAAGAGAAAAAAAAACCGGCCAATTGCCAGACGGACTCGCATACGATACGAAGGCTTCCGTATCAAAAGGCAAAAAGCTCTGAAAAAATAACAAGTTTCTTGTATAAAAAAAGAGATGTTTTATATTTTTTCTTGTGAAAAAAAAAATCTGTGCCATAGGCTTATCCCATTCACCTTTTATACTCTGTTTTTGCCCAGACGGTAAAAAGTCAGGCAGTATAATTATTTCATTTTTATTATTTGTTGTTATAGTGGCCACTTGTAATAGAAATATACCTACACTCTGTGAAAATTTCAACTGTTTACCTGTTATGGTTCATGGGATACAGCCCGCTGACAGACAGATGGACGGACGGACAGCGGAGGCTTAATAACAGGGTCCCGTCGGCACCCTTTGGGTACGGAATCCTAAAAATTAAAGAACAACAATAAACTTCTTCTGCAAAACTAGTGCTGCATTACGATTTTCAAGGTACAGACGCCAGCACATCAAGCTACTACAATCTGTCAAATTTCTGTAATAGATTTTCAACTTTATCGTTAAAGCATAAGGTTTAAAGTTGATTGGGAAAATTTGACAGTTTCGGGTAGCTTGATGTGCTGGCGTCTGTACCTGATAATAAAACCAGTACAAGTTGGTCTTTTGTTCTATTAAATACTCCGTGTTACGCTAGACCATAACCCTATTTGAATAACACAATTTAAATCACAATCTGAATCATTTTGAAGGATATTGCGAATCCATAGCATCATGTGTTCGAAAAAAAATTATGCTCATCAACGCAAATAACGCAATAAATGTTGTTGAACTGTCAAAAATGTATGAGAATCAGCACTTTTCGAACGTAAAAATTACATAAGACAGTCCTCCAAAACGCCTGTCCTTCACCGCTTCCCAGTGCTTTCGCAGCACAGCTTTCTGTTCAGTTAGAAAAACTTGCTTCTAGACAATAGTAGGTGTGCAAAGTAATTAACATTACGAGACACAGGTGGCCTGCCATGATCTAATTAAAAACGATTCAAAAACAAGACATTTCAGTTTAGGTTTCTAAATTGCATCGCTTAAGCTGCTCTATGGACTTCATGGTACCAAACAAGTGTGAATGAAACCAAAACTTGTGACTCAGTTTGGGACAGTCGCTGTCAGCAGATGGCACGGCCTAAACTGAATCGTTAAACTGACGTCATGGTACGAATTAGAAGAACAGTTCAGTTTAAGGCCTAAAATGGATAGCGTTAAGAGCTTGTGGTAGGCCTCCAGAACATTAAATTAAACTATTTGTCTTATGCAGCTTTTGTGGTTTACCATGAAAGGGTTGTCCTCCTCCGCACATATTCCGCTCATTCACCAAATCAACGCGTTCGAGACGATTCCTCGAATTTGAGTCACATTCGTAACAATATAAAATGGAGCTATCCCTACAGATCCCGATGTGATTTTATCCCTATCCAAATTCTCTCTCTTATTGAACATATGCCTCTCCCAAACTTTGATAATGAACAGTTGCAATACGGAGGGGAGTGGTGTCTATTAATCTTTATCTAAGGATGACCGGGTCTATTCTTGACTATTTTATCTTTCAAAATTTCATCGTGTTTTCGTTCGTTTCGTCTATTAACCTTTTGATCGCTTGTGTCGCATATTTCCGTGCCCCTACCGCTCGTGTCGTATTTATGCGACATACTAGATGCATGATTTTTCGTTCTATTTTTGTCCTATTAACTGAGTGGTACAACTAAAACCATTATTAAATAGAGAAAAACTATTTTTGACTATTTTTTAATCAATACAACGATTTCTCCTCCTTATTTATTGTAGGTATTATTTTATCGATTCGTAGCCGCGCGCTAGGGGCACGGCAATTGATTTAGCCAAGCGCTTAAAAGGTTAAAGCATAGATGACGTGCACTGTTTCAAAATTGGTATAGGAAGGTATTAATACGTTATTTGCACCTCAAACTCCTTAACTACCAGCATTTTTTAATCATTCGCTCAACGCTATTTAATAAAGGGCACTGATGCACGGAACTATTCTTTCCACAAAGGTTAGTATGTTCTCAACCCTCTTTTAATCCCTCACAGTTTCAGAAACTGTGAGGGATTAAAAGAGAGGGTCGAGTTCTTTAAAGTTTCCACAAAGGTTAGTATGTTCTCAACCCTCTTTTAATCCCTCACAGTTTCAGAAACTGTGAGGGATTAAAAGAGAGGGTCGAGTTCTTTAATATCTCAGATTGGCTCCGAAATGAATGTTATCAATAAATAAAACTAAAAAAAAATCTTTGTACCTATTTTTCTGTTCTGTTTTTTCTTGCCTGTTTATATATGTGTGTAGTGTGTACATAATTGGTAAAATAAATAAATAAATAAGATATTCAACCAATGGATTTGTTATGAAACATGATTACTGCATTGGGTAATTAATTTGGATCCCTACAGATCCCGATGTGATTTTATCCCTATCCAAATTCTCTCTCTTATTGAACATATGCCTCTCCCAAACTTTGATAATGAACAGTTGCAATACGGAGGGGAGTGGTGTCTATTAATCTTTATCTAAGGATGACGGGGTCTATTCTTGACTATTTTATCTTTCAAAATTTCATCGTGTTTTCGTTCGTTTCGTCTATTAACCTTTTGATCGCTTGTGTCGCATATTTCCGTGCCCCTACCGCTCGTGTCGTATTTATGCGACATACTAGATGCATGATTTTTCGTTCTATTTTTGTCCTATTAACTGAGTGGTACAACTAAAACCATTATTAAATAGAGAAAAACTATTTTTGACTATTTTTTAATCAATACAACGATTTCTCCTCCTTATTTATTGTAGGTATTATTTTATCGATTCGTAGCCGCGCGCTAGGGGCACGGCAATTGATTTAGCCAAGCGCTTAAAAGGTTAAAGCATAGATGACGTGCACTGTTTCAAAATTGGTATAGGAAGGTATTAATACGTTATTTGCACCTCAAACTCCTTAACTACCAGCATTTTTTAATCATTCGCTCAACGCTATTTAATAAAGGGCACTGATGCACGGAACTATTCTTTCCACAAAGGTTAGTATGTTCTCAACCCTCTTTTAATCCCTCACAGTTTCAGAAACTGTGAGGGATTAAAAGAGAGGGTCGAGTTCTTTAATATCTCAGATTGGCTCCGAAATGAATGTTATCAATAAATAAAACTAAAAAAAAATCTTTAAAAAATCTTTGTACCTATTTTTCTGTTCTGTTTTTTCTTGCCTGTTTATATATGTGTGTAGTGTGTACATAATTGGTAAAATAAATAAATAAATAAGATATTCAACCAATGGATTTGTTATGAAACATGATTACTGCATTGGGTAATTAATTTGGACCATGAGGAATATTTATACTAAAGCAATGAATATCTTATTACTAGTTCGTTAGAGGACACGTTCTTTAGACATCATAATCAAGTCCCTCTTGTTTGAGGCCATATTCTCCCATCATCGAACCATATTACTAACATACTACGGATTCTTTGTAGTCCAGCGGGGTAATTGCGTAACGCACTATCAGTAGCAATGTCTTTCATTTTGACAGTTCAACAACATTCATTGCGCTATTTACGTTACGTGAGAAGACAAATTTTTCGAACATATGAAGCAATGGATCAACAATATCCTTCAAAATGATTCAGATTGAGATAGATAGTGTATTATGCAATTAGGGGGCTGAATAACTCTTAGTTTGTTTGAGGAGTACTCAGCACAGAGAGCCACATTCTCCCATCATCCACCAACCATATCAGATACCAGCTAAATCCGCTGATTTATACCCGGCTTAGTAACGTTGTATGTCAACATTTGTGAGCGTTGAAGCGACAAGAGTCATTGTGCCCATGTTTAGAACCGTGACGGAATGACGGCAGTACGGTGACGACTCGTGTCCGTTTTGTAGGACATGGAGGAAGTGTTAAATGATAAATGATTTTATTTCTGTAAGTAGGTTTGTACAAACACTTTTACACGTCAATCATATTTTTTTAAAACTAGATGATGTCGGCGTTTCCTATCTGACTACTCTGAGAAGAAAGGCCGAAACAAACTCAGAGGTCACAGTCTCTTTTAAAGTCCAGACAAAATCTTGGTCAGATCATGTGAAGACCATGTAGATTGGTGTCTGAAATGGTCTTTTGAGGAAAGAACCACACAGATTGAGCGGACCTGTCCAGTCAGTGCACGCATTTGTTAATACGGTAGTGAAAAATTGGTGTTAATTATGATGAATCAATTTAAAAAAAAACTGATTTTCTCTGCTGCATAATGCATCTGCCTGAAAAGACAATGAATGCAGTCGAAGTAACAACATTTATTTGTTTTTTAATCTTCAATAGTTTTTTTTTTTTATATTTACCATGTTCAACATAATATTTCATATCCTCGTTGTAGGTTTAGGTGTTTAGCAACGCGGTAAGGGTCACTCCTCACTGAAAGAGCAGCGGCGCGCAGCGGCCGTAAGAGCAAGTGACTTTCCTTTTTGACTAGTCGCTAGAAGGCTCGTGCAGCTTTGCCTTCAAATGACTATGGATAATGGCCGCTGCCGGCCGCTGCTCTTTCAGTGGGAATTTACCCTAACTGTGATTCTTATTGTCTACGGTCGAAACCTCTAAACTACACATTTTCTTTCTCTGTTAGCCTATTTTCATTTGTATTCTTCGATTTAGCTTTTCCATAATAAATAGGTAATATTTCTGTATCAAAAATGGCGCAATATTCCATCTGTCTTCTTTATTTTATTTTTGTTTCTTAATTTGTTACCTTTACCTTTATTTCTTGATGTGGGACTTATCCTCAATTATACCTAAACAACTCATGGTGTCCCCATGTCATCGGGCGCGCCTACAAACACTATTATTGATTTAATAATTCAATTCAGACCACTATGTCTTGCGGTCACTGCGCAGCTCTTTGTAATAGGTAATTGTATCTACACTACCACACGACGTTTTTAAGAATTAGTGGAAGTAGCATTTCTTGGAATTTCAAATCTGTCAAAGAGAAGTTTTGGGGTTTTGTGAAAACGATTGATAAAAGATCGTAAGTCTATTGGACCCTAAGAAATAGCTAATCTTCTATCTACATAATTTTGCTCTATTGGGGTTACGTAGTAACTATTCAGTAATCTGTGATTGGGGTCTCAATCGAAGAACTCTTCGATCGAATACAGCCTAAAGTTGTGAACAAAGAAAAAAGTTAAGCATAGTTCCCTTCAAAAATAATTATACTTAGCCATCAGATCTTTGGGTGTATATCATTATAATAATTATAATGATATACACCCAAAGATCTGATGCAAAATCACTTTTCAATATTCACACTAGCAGCGCCCCGCGGTTTCAGCCGCATAAGTGTCGATCCCATGGGAATATCGGAATAAAAACTATACTTAGTCCTTTCCCGGGACTCGAAACTATCTCTATACCAAATTTCATCTAAATCGGTTCAGCGGTTTAAGCGTGAAGAGGTTACAGACAGACACACTTTCGCATTATATTAGTATGGATTGTGAGAGATGTCAGTAACAGTCTCCAAATCTGGGGACTTATACTGCCCTCTTATCCCATATCACTTGGGGTCGGCGCAACACGTTTTCTTCATCCATTCTCCCCTGTCAACCGTCACGCTATCATTCACTCCCTTCTCTTTCATATCATTCCTCACACAATCCATCCATCTTTTCTTTGACCTTTTTCTCCCTCTCCATCCATCAAAAACTTTTTTACAAAAAAAACAACCGACTTCAAAAAAAACTACAGTGATAAATAACTTTAATTTCGGAAGTCGGTGTCGTTGGTTCCGCATTTTCGTTTTTTGACACCGACTTCCGAAATTAAAGTTATTTAACACTTTGTAGTTTTTTTTGAAGTCGGTTGTTTTTTTTTGTAAAAAAGTTTTTATTTTTCACTTTTTAGTTGTACCTACTCCACACAAATTCAAATAACACTAGTGCATTGAGGAATTGAAGACACCGACTAGAAGAATCATCAAAATTCGCATAGAAATGCCGGAGATGTAGTACATTTATGCATATAACATTGTACATAAGAATAATTATATAATGTATTATATACTAAAACCTTCCTGAAAGTATGTAGATCACATTAGTGAAAGAATTATCAAAATCGGTTCATTAGTTTTTGAGAAAATCGCGGACAAACAAACATACATACATACATACATACGGGTCGAATACAGAACCTCCTTTTTTGAAGTCGGTTAAAAACAAACACGATGACCAAAGAAAAAATTTCATAATACTCCCATTACATTTACGCTTTAACGTCAAAAGGAAGACATGGCCTTATTCGCAGCTAAACAACTCCTTATAAGTCGAGAACAACAGTCATAAACCCAGCTACACACAGATGGTCGTCACAATATAGAAAGTAGCAAGTAAAGCATAACTGCGACCCGTTCGTGGCGCCTAGGGTTAAGCGCCGGTTGCACAATGTTAATCTTTTGTTTCGCTAACGCAGTTCAACACCCGTTTTACTTAAGGAAAAGATTCGCGTAGTCAGCAAGGTTGGTAGCCCCCTCTCAGAAAGAGAAGACCTTGGAGATTGTGACACATTCACGCAGCATCAGGAACATAGGCTGAGCTAAGTTGGGCTGAACGCTGAAGTATTGCCCCTGCCAAGTCTTATTCCGCAGAATCACTACTAAACGACCTTCATTGAACTTCTTATAAAACACTACAATTAACGGTAGTTTATCGGCAAAATCACCACGCCTGGCAGTGAGCAGTACACGGAAAAACGGAAAATAATACTGTGCATCCCCCGACTATCTGAAATTAGTTTTCTTTGTGACTTAAATGTTCTGTCTAGTTTTATCTCACAGCTAGTAAAGCGTTACAGATGGTCGTCATAATATAGAAAGTAGCAAGAAAAGCATAACTGCGACCCGCTCGTGGCGCCTGAGGTTAAGCGCCGGTTGCACAATAGTAATCTTTTGTTAACTGTCGTTAGTTTGACATTCAATTATGGGTTTATTGTTGCAGTTCTAACCGTTACGCGCGAAATACGATAATTACTTATGAAGTGTGGGGACTGCGTTTTCATACAATTCTGAGAGGGTGACTTGCGCAGTCGTGTTAAGGGTTTTATTTATAAAAGATAATTAAAGTTAAGTAAAGTAACGTTTAAACGTCAAAATGTACGGTTAAACAGTCGCTAATCACTGCTTAACTTAGAACAACGTTTATGAATAAAGGGGTATATGTTTCTATTTCTGTAAGTAGGTTTGTACAAACACTTACATGTCAAAAATAAATTGTTTTAAACCTGGCTACTGTTGCCTGCTATTTTTCAATTTAACCAATCGTCTATTAGGTAAGTTTGGTAAAAATAGAAAAATTAATTGTCTCATTTGTGACAGTTAAGCTCATAACATGCGTTATGCGTCCAAAATTTCGAATGATAGCTGAAAAACAGCTTTCTTTTCATGTAACAAATTAAATTGAAATCGGTATCCGGATGCTAAAATGTAGCTGTACGACTCCCAGATGTTGGTTTCGTCTGAGTTGTATCCACGTTGAATTGAAAATAAAAGAAACGTGAATCAGCTGTTAAACTTGCAAGTTTAAACGTACACAATGTACAAAGTTAACTGCCATTAAAGTTTCTTTGTTAGAACAAGATGTATGTATGAACGAAAAAGCCATTTTGAGCAGTTTTTTTGTGATGTCAGAAGTCAAATTAAGAATCACCTTATTTAAAGGACGTCTAAGATTTATTGACTAAAATAGGAATAGGGATTCGTGTAGAATGTAATCCTCCTGTCGGTCGTTATTCTTCATTCACCGGGAGAAACAAGTGACAGATGTCCCCCAACAAAGAACAAGAAAGAAAATATGTTTATTTGCTATAAAATATGACGCAGACTAAAACACAAAAAAGAACAAGATTGGGAAAAATATGCGTCATATCTACGCAAAACGGATGCCCGCTCAGCATAATGTTGTGACCCTATGCGAGACAGAGCCACAACGCTGGTTTTCAGCGCCAACCGCCTTTGACTTTCAGGAGGCCTACCACAAGCTCTTAACGCGATCCATTTTAGGACCTAAACTGAACTGTTCTTCTAATTCGTACCATGACGTCAGTTTAACGATTCAGTTTAGGCCGTGCCATTCTGCTGACAGCGATTGTCCCAAACTGAGTAGCAAGTTTTGGTTTCATTCATACTTGTTTGGTACCATGACGTCCACAGAGCAGCTCAAGCGATGCAGTTTAGGAACCTAAACTGAAATGTCTTGTTTTTGAATGGTTTTTAATTAGATCATGGTAGGCCACCTGATCCGATTAACTGATGTAAGTACCATTTCTTTCGTCAAAAGTTTGTCGGTGCGATCCCACTATCTCTTGATCACACATTTCCGAAGTTAAAGTTGACAAATGTACTTATTTTTAACCGACTTCAAAAAAGGAGGTTCTGTATTCAACCCGTATGTATGTATATATGTTTGTATGTCCGCGATTTTCTCAAAAACTAATGAACCAATTTTGATAATTCTTTCACTAATGTGATCTACATACTTTCATGAAGGTTTTAGTATGTAATACATTATGTAATTATTCTTATGTACGATGTTATATATCCATATAAATGTACTGCATCTCCGGCATTTCTATGCGAATTTTGATGATTCTTCTAGTCGGTGTCTTCAATTCTTCAATGCACTAGTGTTATTTGAATTTGTGTGGAGTAGGTACAACTAAAAAGTTTAAAATAAAAACTTTTTTACAAAAAAACAACCGACTACAAAAAAAAAATAAAAAGTACAAAGTGATAAATAACTATAATTTCGGAAGTCGGTGTTAAAAAACGAAAATGCGGAACCAACGACACCGACTTCCGAAATTAAAGTTATTTATCACATTGTAGTTTTTTTTTTGTAAAAAAGTTTTTTTGACCACACTATCATATAACACCCAACATTTTATCATCCAAGTAATAACCAGCCGTTCACCTTAACCTAAGTTTACCTTAACCTTATACGGTGCGCCCGACAGTTACAGTTAGTCACTTTTATCTCGGAATCTAAGTAAACTGTTCAATTGAACGCTACTTGGATGGAAATTGGGTCAAATAATGTTGTTACTTATAGCTGTATGATGTAGGAAATTATTGATGTCATCGTGTCAGACTTTACTTCTCTTGTAGAGACGAGAGTAGTTCTTAGTATAATCAGCCTATAATGTTCCCACTGCTGGGACACAGGTCCCCCTCTCGGCGAAATGGAGTGGTCCACCACGCGGGCTCAGTGCGGGTTGGTAGATGTCGAAATTTTGGTTTCAGGACGTGCCAGATTCCTCACGATGTTTTCATATGTTCACTGTTTTGAGAGATTTGATGAAATTATTTACACAAAGTAAAGCGCCTGTCTGGGTTCGTTAAGTCGCAGCCGTTACCACTGGGCCACCACTCGATCTTTGCATAACTCGGTGTTTTATGACACTCTAAATTGGTATCTCTATAACTTCATAACAAGAGCAACAAGCTTCACCAAAGCATCGCTGTCCCTCAACTTTGACGTCATCAATTCGTGAGTACGTAGCATGCAGGCCCAAAGAGCTCCCATCCTGCGCAATTTGTACGTCTAACCGAGGTAAATGGGTCAATTTACTGTACTTGACCGTCGGGCAGCTAACTAGACATTACAGATGCTATTGTTGTCTAAATAGCCTGTTTATTACTGTATTATGGTCTTTGTGAACGAAGAAATGTTGCATGGTTATAAAGTTCCCATGGAGTCTGCGTTCGACCGTCACTTGAGGAGAAGGAAATCATTTTTGCTCTGTCTTGTTTACATGAAGTAGGTACTTTTCAAGATAGTTTCTTAGATCTGCCTCGTTCGTCTAGTGTTCGCAAGCGCTGCTATAACTGAACATGAGATCCTGGGTTCGATTCCCGGGTCGGGCTAAGGGTTTTTCTATCTGGGAAGGGAATTTCTCAGTAGCAACCCGGACCCTAGATTTATGCCCGGTTGCTGGCAATAGGTTCGCCCCCTATTTATTTATCCATTTATTTCAGGCATCAAGGCCCATTATAAACACATACAATACAATATTAATATAACTTAAAAATACTATCCTAATAACTAATATTATAAATGCGAAAGTAACTCTGTCTGTCTGTCTGTCTGTCTTTTCTTCACGCCTAAACTACTGAACCGATTTGTGTGAAATTTGGTACAGGGTAAGTGTGAACCCCAACAAAGGACATAGGCTACTTTTTATTCGACTTCGACTTCGTCTGCGTCCGCGATAACCGACATATACGCGGACGAAGTCGCGGGCAAAAGCTAGTAAATACATAAAACATTATAATTACACTAAAAACTAACGCACACGAAGTGTCTGCGTCGTGTTTCGCTGACTGGTGTCATGTAGCCGGACACGAAACCGGCGGTACACGACACCCTTCGGCCAGAACTCTTCCTTGAGGAACTTCTCGAGATGATGGCTCGGAACACGCACCACGAACGATTTGAAGTTAGTGTTGTGACGCGATTCCAACTTCTCGATCCTCAAAGTCCAGTTGGTCACACGGCATGTACTCTACGATCTCCTCAACCTTCGTGGAGTGGTGCAGTCTGGACACGTACAGCTGCGTCGTCGGGATTGCTGGACGCAGCAGCATGTTGAGTCCTGCCTGCGCGGTGCCGCACTGTTTACGACAAGGAGGCTTCTTCTCCACCTTGATGACACCATCCTTGTCGCACGTGGGACATGAGACTAAGACATAACTGGCGAAATATGGGTGTAGTATAAGCATACTTCTGTCTAACCCATAAAGGAATATATAGGCGTGATGTTTATGTATAGAACGTAATTAAAAAAGTTTACACGGCAGACGGAGGTGTCTCTGTAAGTGCCATAATTAAAACGTAACATGATCATCTGCCTAGCCTTTTCCCAACGATGTTGGGGTCGGCTTCGGGTAATACGAAACCTGGTAAGACTGGTTGTCAGACTTTCGGGCTTCTGACGACCCGTATTTAACGACTGTCAATGATCCACGAATGACAGCCAGGACCAACGAATTTTATGTGCTTTCCGAGGCACGGAGTAGTCTTGGTATGTAAAGATGGTCACACATCACCAACCGCGGTAAGCGTAGCTTGACCTGATCGATCGACCTGTGCGGCTGTTGTTATTTTGCCACGATGTATAGAACGTAATTTAAAAGGTCCACACGGCAGACGGAGGTTACTCTGTAAGTGTCATAATTAAAAGGTAACATGATCTCAAGAGGAAATGGAGAGTTAGTCCTACATCTAGGGCGAGTTAACTGGGGCAAAGAAATCTGTGCACTCCTATTATTGTATTTAACACGAGCATTGCTTCATAAGGTGCATGTAAAAGCCAAATGAGAAAAGGCTATTGCGTACTTTATAGCTTTTTAGTAACGCAAGCTTAGTTTCATAATATGTACTTTCTGAGGAGTTTATCTTGGACATCGGTGAAGGAAAACGGTTTAATTTTGACAGTTCAACAACATTCATTTTATTTACGTGTTGAGCAGATACATTTTTCGAACTTATGACTTATGGAGCAATGGATTAGCAATTTGCTTCATAATTATTCAGATTCCGATCGATAGTATGTTACGCAATTAGGGTGCTGGTTGTATGAGAGCTCACTTCAAGCTCGCCTGACCTTAGTTTCCACGGTGAGATTTTAGCAGAATGGGACGGCACAAGTTTATCAGCATCTAGTTACTCATGCATGAATACTCCACCCTGATGGTCATGAGTCATAGCATGACAGAATGTATGAGGTAACCCCCATCTCGTATGGCCTCGAATGGCATCTGAAATGTCACGATAAACAACGCTGGCGCTATATGAACATATTCACTACCCATATATGGTCACTGGCACTAAACATGTGCTAAAAACAGTAAAATAGACTAACCACCTGGTTCCACATGTGGAAGTGTTGAAACTCTTGACTTTAACAAATGGGGTGTGAGGTAACGTAATTTTAGACAGGCCTCATGTCTGATAGCTTCCCCATAATAGAAAATCATAGGGGGTCATAGGAAACTATAAAATTTAAAGTCCTGACTGACTGATATATCAACGCACAGCCTAAACCAATGATCCTAGAGATATGAAATTTGCAGGGTGTTCTTTGTGAAGAGTAGGTATCCACTTAGAAAGGGTTTTTCGAAATTCCACCCCTAAGAGGATGAATGGAGGAGGGTGAAATTTCACGCGGACGAAGTCGCAGGCAGAAGCTAGTATGAAACTAAGGATTCTCCATTAGACGTGTGCGCCGCGCCGATCCGCCGCCGCCGCCGACATTTTTTCGACGCCGCCGCCGCCGACCGCGCCGGTCGGCGCGGTCGGCGTGAAATTAGCGCGAGTTCTAAATGTTTTAGAACTTACAGATTTAGGAATCCCTACAACATCATCACTCACACTATTCTATACTGAATATCTGACTTTCGAACATAGACATGTCAAGTACCTACCGACCGTTACACCATTCATATTCCATATATCCATACCATAAATTACAAAAAAAAAATCATCGATATGAAGTTGGTGTAACTTAAGCTTTAAGCGAAGACATCCCGGACGTCAGCCTGTAAGAGATTAGGATGGCTCTGAAGCAGCTCAAAAACAACAAGGCGCCGGGTGATGACGGAATTACGGCCAAGCTCCTGAAGGCCGGCGGAAAACCCGTTCTTAAGGCCTTCAGAAGCTGTTTGGTTCCGTCATACTCGAGGGTAAAACACCACAGACATGGAACAGAGGTGTGGTGATACTTTTCTTTACCACCAACCTCTTACCAACTCACTTCTGAGCCAAGTCTACAAGCTGTTTTCAAGAGTCATCATGAACCGTCTCGCGCGCAGGTTTGCCGACTTCCAGCCTCCCGAACAAGCCGGATTCCGTAAAGGCTTTAGCACCGTAGACCACATACATACGCTGCGACAGGTTATACAGAAGACCGAAGATTATAACCAGCTTCTCTGCTTAGTGTTTGTGGACTACGAGAAAGCCTTTGATTTGATCGAGACATGGGCTGTACTGCAGTCTCTTCAACGGTGCCAGATCGACTATCGGTACATCGAGGTGCTGAAGTGTCTGTACGAAAACGCCAGTATGTCAGACTGTCAGTCCGACTCCAGGACCAGATCTCGAAACCTATCCTTCTGCAGCGAAGTGTGAGACAGGGAGACGTTATCTCTCCGAAACTGTTCACCGCTGCACTGGAGGATGTCTTCAAGGTTCTGGACTGGAAAGGGGCTGGCATTAACATCAATGGCGAGTACATATCTCACCTTCGGTTTGCCGACGATATCATAGTCATGGCTGACACTATGGAGGACCTCAGTACAATGCTCGATGACCTCAGTAGAGCCTCCGAAAGAGTGGGTCTGAAAATGAACATGGACAAAACGAAGGTCATGTCAAATGCCCATGTAACACCCACTCTCATGAAGATCGGAGATGCTACATTCGATGTCGTGGACGAGTATATTTACCTAGGACAAATTGTCCAGTTAGGTAGGTCCAACTTCGAGAAAGAGGTCAACCGTCGAATCCGACTCGGCTGGGCAGCGTTCGGGAAGCTACGCAATATCTTCTCGTCCTACATACCGCAGTGTCTCAAGACGAAAGTCTTTGACCAGTGCGTGTTGCCAGTGATGACATATGGCAATTAAACGTGGTCGCTCACAATGGGCCTTAATAGAAGGCTAAAAGTCACCCAAAGAGTAATGGAGAGGGCTATGCTTGGAGATTACCTGCGTGATCGGATCAGAAATGAGGAAATCCGCAGGAAGACCAAGGTAACCGACATAGCCCGAAGACTTGCCAAACTTAAGTGGCAGTGGGCAGGGCACATTGCTCGCACAACAGATGGCCGATGGGGCTGAAAGGTTCTGGAGTGGCAACCGCGTACCGGAAGACGTAGCGTTGGAAGGCCTTCCACAAGGTGGACCGACGACCTTGTGAAGGCCGCAAGAACTCGTTGGATACGAGAAGCACAAAAACGGTCGAAGTGGAGGTGCTTGGGGGAGGCCTATGTCCAGCAGTGGACGTCTTTCGGCTGAAATGATGATGATGGACAAGAAGACATTGGAAAAGAATGCCTCAAATATTTAGTATCCTGTGATGCCACTGATTTAAATGATGGGAACATTATTAAATACTGACAAGGTAGACGAGCAGCATTTCCGATGCTATAGAAATTGTGAAGGTCATTTTATCTGTGCCTGCTACAAGCACGCCTAGCGAGCGGGTGTTTTCTGTTGCCGGTTTGACGGTGACGGCTAAAAGGTCCCGTTTAAGTCCGACACAGGTCGACAAAATTATTTTTGTTCACGACAATTACAGCCGTTGCAAGGCAGCCGTTAATTAAAAATAGTTTTATTTAGCTGTTTTTGTTGATTGTTGATTTATGTTTGTGATTTTTTTAAATTATATTAGATTTTTTTAATAAAAACTATTTTACAAGCTAGACAGTTTTAATAAAATTCTCCGCGCCGATTTCACGCCGTTTTCACGCCGCCGCCGCCGATTTTTGACCGGCGCCCGCCGCCGGAGATTTTAGAATCGGCGCACACGTCTATTCTCCATTAACAAATAGGAATCGATTTAGTTATCGCAATATGTTATTGGCACTTACTCGTAAAGGACAATGGTTATCTAAATGAAATAACACTTTCGCCATATCGGAGCGTATCAGCTAAAGGATTACTATTAAAACAAATTGTAATGGCATTTTTTTCACATTTAGACGAATATAACTGGTGAAATGAGCTCTACCAATATGCCTGCTCCTTCGGGAAATAGAGGCACAAATTATGTCATGTAAGATTTGACTAAGGCTGGCTGGACAAATCTTCAAAATAGCTCGCATTTAACTAGGTCAATAGGGCACTTTATGTGACGGCTAAACACCCTTATTTCAGAATTTGTGACGCTAGAGAATCTTAGATAATCGGGATGGACCCAGTGGTCCGCGTGGTGGATTACGACCCATTCGATCTCACAGAAAGGAGGCCTGTATCCCAGCAGTGGGAACTTTATAGGCTGACTATGAAGGCAATTTATTATACCGATCACATGCCAAAAATACCATGGACAGAAACCCATCAATAGCCGGATACCCCACATAGCAACAACACAAAAGAATTTAGAACCACCGGCTTAAAATTCAGCTCACATAAGATAAACTTCGACACGTTACATAACGAAGCCAAAATTAAATATAATCTTGTTGAACGGAAACGGTAATGTTTACATTACGAGTTATTTGCGAGGGCTGACTCACATTATATGAAGCGGTCCATTTATTTTCAGGGCTATTATTAATTTAACTGCCTGCTTTAGAATTGGTTTCATTTGGGCACGAGCTTGCTAGCTGTGCGGTTTCCGGGACGAAAAAGACTGACGTCGACATTTCTATTTTAACCCAATCTCTTCTCCATATATGAGTTCCTCGCGATAGCAAACAAACCGGGGTGGTTTCCTCACTCACACTAAAGTACCAAAAATCGCGTCGATATTCTATTTCATTGGTCTGAATAATTGTAGCAAAAATGCGTAGAGAACTTTTTTACGGAAGATTTCATAATGTTTAATGAGAGCATTGCTTCATCATGTGCCTAGCCTTTTCCCAAATATGTCGGGGTCTTCTTCCATTCTATCGGATTCAGCTGAATACCAGTATTTCACATGGAGCAACTACCTATTTTGACCTGCACAACTTGGGTTGTGGAGGTCAAAATAGGCAGTAAGACTGGTAGTCAGACATTTGGGCTTCTGATTACCCGTAACGACTGTCAAAGATCTACGAATGACAGCCGGGAACAACGGCTTAACATGCTTTCCGAGGCACGGAGAGGTGTTTGGAAATAGTTTTTTATTTCTCATACTCGGAAAGTAGTGTTTGTTTGATCCGAATAGCGGGTGGAAGACGCTGCTTCCCACCTCAGGGCGGGAAAGACTCATAGTAATTGCTTCCCTCTCTAGGGCGGGAATGAATTTTAAAAATAGAACTAAATTGGTTAGGTAGTCAGCTCCGAATTTTTTTTAAAAATTAAGGAAAATGTTGCGGTCTTCTGGGTGTATAAACAGCCAGTGTGAATTTAAAAAAAAAGTACCTAATACCTATTAAGCGGGACGGCCCGCGGCGGTGACGCGGTGTGTTCCATGTTTAAAATAGTACACAAATTGTTCTAACATTTGAATTAATTTTACATAGGTACCTACTATTCATGTTATTATTATCAATACATATTTTAGAAAAACCATTATTCTTTACTTTCCTTATATTCGAAATGAAAAGTAGAGTGTTTAACACGGGTGAAACTCATCAATTCCTACTCGGACTATAGCCGCCCTCGCTACGCTCGGGCGTCTAAATGCCTCGTATGGAAATAGATTCCTTTCGACCCTCGTATAACAATCTACTATTCATGAAGATGAACAGTCAACTCTCCTATCATTCATCATTGGCAACATTCCACCCAATGCCGAGTATACGCCTCCCTTTTGTGACATTAATTATCCCTGGTCTGAGCGTCTGAACCACAGATATAGATAGACCTAGATAACGCAAGTATCACGATCTGTATGAAAACCAAGCGTGCCATTTTTTGACTACCTTCTATGACGTCACAAGCACTATTTAGTGACGGGAAACTCAAATCGATTCAAAGACGCCGCCGCGTGTAGCAGTACTCAGGACTAAGCGCGAAAGTGGCGGCTTACGATTTTTGTACGTAAGCTGGTGCGATTTTTGGCACGCGTAGTAGTTGCTCCTGCGTTATCTAGGTGTATCTATATCTGTGGTCTGAACCAAATCTTACCCGCGATCTTTTGAGTGTCATTCACCCATACTAAAGAGTACCTAATCTCATGTGTTTCGTTATGTAATTATGCTACTTAGCATAATCAGCCTATAATGTTACCACTGCTGGGACACAGGTCTCCTCTCGGTAAGAGAGTGGGCCGTAATCCACCAAGTGGGCCCAGTGTGGATTAGCAGAGGTCAAAAATGTCTTCGAACTTTTGGTTCTAGGGCATTCCTCACGATGTTTTCCTTCACCGTTTTGAGAGCAGTGGTGACAATTCAAAAGTGCCTGTTGATAGTTTAATTGAAATAAATGCTTTGAGTTTGAGTTGCCAGTTCAGTAGAGTTCTGGATACTTATCTTGTCTTCTTCTTAGTAGGTTATGCAGGACATCTTGTACCATCTGTTTTTTTCCCTAATAACGCAAAATCTATCTTGTTAAGTAGGTAAACGACAACATAAACTACTTATTTATAAACCATGACTCACACAAGCGCTCCATTTTATTCTGCCCGTGGTATTATGTTGTTGACTATTGTCTGCTTTCGTACAAACTGGGTCAGGATAAAAATACTGTTTACCTTAGGTGGTTGTGCGTGCTTTGTCGTGGCCAAGTGGAAGTGAATGTCTCAAATTTACACTGACTACATGCCTGATTAGCAGGCCATTCTTTGGCAAAAAATCAATCTTTCTAAGTTAGGGTCGGCTTCCAGTCTATTTTGAATGGGGCGACTGTCTATGTGTCCTCCACAACCCAGTAACGGGGCAACATCCCGTTGTAAGACTGGTTGTCAGACTTTCGGGCTTTGACTACCCGTAACGACTGTCAAAGATCCACGAATGACAGCCGGGACCAACGGCTTAACGTGCTTTCCAAGGCACGGACGGGGTCTCGGTGTGTAAAGATTGTAACCCATCCACAGACCAACCGCGGCAAGTGTAGCTTAACCTGATCGATCGACCTGTGCGGCTCTTATTATTTAGTCACAGGCCCCTCGTGAAATACGTACCTACATCACCCATCGTTAGTAAAATATGCGCTTGGACGTGGAGTTGCAGACATCAGCCCGATTTACAATAAAATAAACATAACATCACGCCTGTATCCCCCGAAGGGTTAGGCAGAGGCGGACCTATAGTACACCCACATTTCGCCAGAACTATGTTTAAGTCCCATGTAATAGGGGGCGAGCATATTGCAATCAACAATAGTTCCTATCAGGACGTGACAGTGACCCTAATCTAATAGATAAGACTGGTGATTAATCACGGCCCTCTGCAGCTCTGTGTGTTACTTTATTTATCTACTAATCTAAAGCATTCATTATCAGTTCAGATAAATTCTATCAAAATAATGTGTCTACTCTTGGAAAGTAGTTCTACCCAACCCAGGAATCTTATTCATCATATCGCAAATTCATTGCTTCATAAATAACGCAATGAATGTTGTTGAACTGTCAAAATGAAAGCCATTGGTACTGTTAAGGTGTTACACAACTCCCCGCTGTGTTGTCTCACTAATTGCAAAGGCCTGCCTTACCTTTTTCCACTCGATTTTGAGCCAATATGGACCATGGACGTGTTCTTGAGTGGAGACCGCGAAACGGTAAACGTAAGGGGGGACGCCCTCAGGCTAGGTGGAGCGACGATCTTCGCAGGATGGCTGGTAGCAGCTGGATGAGAGTTGCCGAAAATTGGGTTGACTGGCGTGCAATTGACAGTGGACTGCTATAGGCTGATGATGGACCAATCCTTAATATAAGCGCTTAGTTCAATCTTATTATGAAAATAAAATATTTTGCTTGTGTCCAAAAACGTTTAGGATCATTATTAAGCTCTAACACGCTCTAAAATCAGCAATTTACGACTCATTTTGCAATGAGAAAACTCCCATGGAATATACACAGAGTCATACATGACTTTGACTGTTCTCTGAAATGTATATTCAAACTGCACCGAACATTGTATGTTCCAATCGACACGGAATGCATGTGTATTGTTAGCAAATTGCTTTATTATACGACCGTAAAGGTGTCAGAACTGCCAGATGGTTCACCGTTCATAAAATTCATTCAACTCCGAAAGGATAGCGCTGAGTGGATGAGACTGAGAGTTTTGTAGTTGGGTTTACTGCTTGATTTCGAATGTCATATGCCCGGTGGCTAACTCCCCGAAGTCATCTGTTCGAATCGAACGTCCGAATTGCCGAAATTCCATAGCATCTATGTACCACAATTTCGAATAGCCATTAGATCGAGCGTCCGTTTAGCCGAAAATTAGGAAGGTAAAAGTTTTTCAAAGGAACCAGAGGACGGATATTTTTGCGTTCTGATTTCTGGCGTCCGGAAAACAAAAATTATCGTGAAGTACCTTCAGTATCATTATCGTTTCAACCGAAATACATCCAATGCTGGACATAGGCCTCCCCCAAGTATCGCCATCGTAAAGTATGTACCTTAAATGTAAAATAAACGCGGTGTACAAAGATATCCAAAAATGCAACCAATTGCATGACATTCGATGTTCCTCTTATTTAAGAAAGTTTTTTATTCCACCTCTTCCTCAGCTGGCACTGAGGCACTTTGGTAAAATTCCTAAAAGAAGTCCTATGAATTCTGAAGTTTTCTTTTAATAAGAAAGCAATTCAATGTGTTCAACCCCGCAACGATGTCTTGACTCTTCCATAACTAGGAAGGCCGTTTCCCAGAGGGCTGTTCATTTATTACGTCAGACAATTTTAACCACTTTCCGACCCCCCCCCCCCCTCCCCTTACGTTAGAAACAATAAGACTTGAATGAATCCCCCCCCTTTGAATCAGTATCTACCAAAATTGCAAAGCAAAAGTAGCAATATTTTGTTTACTTTTGTAATCTTACGTAAGAATAATCTAGACCCCTCCCACCCCCATGCAAGAAAAAATAAGACTTGTTTGGACCCCCTTCCCCCTGAAATCGTATTACGTATTAAACGCACAGCCCCCATGCCCCAGCGCACAAAATCAATCAATACCATAAAACTTCATTTGCAACAAACATTGTATAGTTATAGCCCATCGCATCCACCAGCGCTAATCGCCGCAGAATACTGTGTATTGTTAGTGTTACCTAATTGTTGTATTATATGCTGTGAAGTGGGCCAGCGTTTGCGAAAACGCCGCTTGCGCAATGCCCGATGGACTGTGGGGCCTGTGGCTCAATATTTTAGATGTGACTGATATGATAGTGTTTGTTTCCCAAAAAATACGTGGCTGTAATTTTAAGACCGTTTTATTTGAATTGTTGATTGCAGTTATAACGCGACGCAGACTTGACTGACTTGGGCGAAAGATCGAAATTCGAAAGTAATGTGAAAGGAGACCTTCGGCTTCTTTTGAAGGAACAGTCGAAATATCGGCATCATCTTGTTATAGCTATACACACCAAAGACAAAATTACCAGAATTAAAGATTGGCTAAAAACTATTGGCTATTCGGAGACGTGACGTCCGCCAACCCGCACTGGGCCAGTATGGTCCCAGCAGTGGAAACATTATAGTCTGGTTACGCATTATATTATGATGTCTCATGGACAAGAGCATGTGCAGTCCAGACCAGGAGGCCTACCACAAGCTCTTAACGCGATCCATTTTAGGACCTAAACTGAACTGTTCTTCTAATTCGTACCATGACGTTAGTTTAACGATTCAGTTTAGGCCGTGCCATCTGCTGACAGCGGTTGTCTCAAACTGAGTCGCAAGTTTTGGTTTCATTCATACTTGTTTGATACCATGACGTCCATAGATCAGCTCAAGCGATGCAGTTTAGGAACCTAAACTGAAATGTCTTGTTTTTGAATCGTTTTTAATTAGATCATGGTAGGACACCTGTACCCCAATGACTTAACACGCTTTCCTTCACAGTCTTGATTTTGAAAGAAATTCAAGCCATTGCTTCATATGTTTGAAAAATTCGTCTGCTCGACAACGTAATTAACGCAATGACTGTTGTTGAACTGTCAAAATGAAAGGCATTGTGATCGATTGCCATTCTGAATCTGTTACGCAATTACGGTGCATACCAGTCCATCATGCAATTAAAATACTCGTCGTTCTTCCAAGAAATACATTAAGACAGACCAGCTGTTTCACTACTAACATCCTAGGTGATTGACCAGCGCGTACGTATGATAATTTAATTGAACGTGTACAACGACATTAAGTACATTACACACGATATCAATTGAGGAAAATTGCTTAACAATTATGTACAAGTGGTTATTTGACACCTGTGGACTGCCGGCAAGCATAATAAGATTTACGAAAGGAAAATATTTTACTCTCATCATCTGCTTAGCCTTTTCCCAACTATGTTGGGGTCAGCTCCCAGTCTCACCGGATACAGCTGAATACCAGTATTTTTCATGGAGCGACTGCCTATCTGACCTCCACTAGTTATTGGGTAATTCGATACCGGGAAATATTTAACTGATCCATTTAAAACTTATTGACCTTGTGATGCATACTTCTTTAAATTAATGAGCCTATTTTTAACTTTCTAGTCTTCTCTCACATTTTGTCTCAGTACTTAAGCTACGCGTAATTGGAAAGGCCTATGTACAGCAAGGGACTGCTGTAGGCTGATGATGATGATCTAAGCTAGGATATATAGACCAAACGGGTGAGGTTAGGTTGGAACTGTCACCAAACACGCGCGAGCCCTGCTAGCGATGCCGTGGCAGCTGCCAGCGCTACATCTAAGTTCTAGGCAGTTCCTTGGCTATAGTATTTGTAGGTCCCTAAAGTAGCATTTATTTGAGGTTCAAATAAGCGAGAGTCTTCAATATTTAGAAGCGCAATATGGACATTATTGGAGGGTCGATTAAATACACGCCTTTAGGAAACTGCATGAGAGTTCACTGGTTAAAGTCTGGTTAAGGAGCGAAATAGCTCGAGTTTTCTTTATCAGCCGGCAACCCTTTGCTGAAAAGGGCCTTCCAATCATCGTCATCATCGTCCTCCTGTTCTTAAGGCGCCGCTGCATAGCAGCCCACGGCTAAGCTACGGACGTGAACTTAGCCTCGCTTTGCATCAAAGTATAAGCGGGATCGTCCTCGGCGACCATGCTACGTACGGATGCATGGCTGGCAAATAAAAGAACCGCGCAATTACGCAGCAAGAGTAGCTATCCTTTTCGTGCACATCCTACGTAGCAGAGGACAGTCCACTATCGGTTATACTTATTTATTTGGGGTTCTTCGCCTTCCGCATCCAGTCTGTCAGCCAGCTGATTTTCAAAGGTCATCGGTTTATCTACCTTGGCGTCCTAAGCTGCGCTTACCTATTCGCGCTCTCCTTTTAAAGACTCATCTGCTCCAATAGCCTCCGGTTATATTGTGTAATTTTCAAATGCTTATTATTTTTTCTCCTTTTCAGGTATGGCACAAAGGGTGCTTCAAATGCCAGGAATGCGGCATGACACTGAACATGCGGACCTACAAAGGATATGGAAAACTCCCATACTGTGAATCGTGAGTATATTTTTCTCATAATATTTAAACTAAAACAATATTTTCATCCCATACCATACTCTGAGCAATTCAAAGGCCAAAATATGTGGGGTAACTTGATAGCCAAAATGGCAAGATTCAAAAACAAATCCTGCAATTTTGGCTATCAGTTATTCTGGCAGTGGCGTGCATTGGTTTTCAGAATAGGTAGGCACTAGGCCGGGTCTAGTCTAGGCAAACGCGGTCACTAATCAGAAAAAAAAGTGAGGTCAAAAGTGTGGTTATTTGAGTAGGTATGGCCTACTTAAGGGCGATAAATTGAGAAGGTCGAACGTCATGGTATTACGCGTGAGACGTACGTATTTTTAATTTTGTCGTATTTACTTGAACGAGTAAAGACCAATGACAATGTGCGAATAGTACGGGAGCCGAGTAGGCCGTCCGGCGACTCCCTACTGCCGCTTGTATGAAGATTTTGTTTTTTGTTAGGTATGATAATTTTGTGAGTTTCGTGGGGCACACACACTAAAATGTAATTGACAGACTTATGTTGATATATCGATGTAGGCACTGCTTATGTGCCTATATGCAATGCACGCCGCTGTATTCTGTATTACACACAGTTGTTTTAAACTAGCTTCAGCCCGCAACTTCGTCTGCGTGTTTGTTTTTTCTCCACCCACTCCATCGTATCGCATCGCCTGCCTGACCGCTCTAGTTCTTCGTTTTCGCTTAGCGGACTTTCTGACTTCTTTTATTTTTGCTCGACTCCTAGGGTCCTAGCGTGATGTTATATAGCCTATAGCCTTCCTCAAGAATTGGGCTATCAAATGCAAAAAGAATTTTTCAAATCTGGCTGGTAGTTCCGGAGATTACTCCCTACCTACATACACACAAACGTTTACCTCTTTATTATATTAGTATACATAGATTGGCTAGCTAAACTCCACAGCCACGATGTGCATCGATATCTATTATCTAAACATGATTTGACGATTTTTTTGTGAGGTCATCGACGTCATTTGAAATATCAGTATAGAAAATCTGTGTATTTCACAGACGTGATGGGTAATCTTAAACACGATAAAACATAAGAAAACAGTTTTTTCAACTCATTCTTCAAGCTAAGTTAGCCAATTAAAAATAACCCTGCATAGTACAAACTGTATAAAGATACAGAATTAATGCAGCCGGTGAAATAATGTACAGACGCCAGCACATCAAGCTACTACAATCTGTCAAATTTCTTTAATAGATTTTCAACTTTATCGCTTAAGCATAAGGTTCAAAGTTGATTGGGAAATTTTCACAGTTTTGGGTAGCTTGATGTGCTGGCGTTTGTACCTTAGGCTACTTTTCATTCCTCCAAATTCTAATCTATTATTATAAAATTTAAAGTCCTGACTGACTGATATATCAACGCACAGCCTAAACCGCTGGTCCTAGGGACATGAAATTTGGAGGGTGTTTTCTTTGTGAAGAGTAGGTATCCACTAAGAAAGGGTTTACCGAAATTCCATCCCTAAGAGGGTGAATGGGGGGAGGGTGAAATTTCACGCGGACGAAGTCGCGGGCAGAAGCTAGTCAAACACAGTCACCATACATTTTCAATTTTCGTCCAACAATAATATGTAAATTCGGCCCATTACCTAATGTTAATAGCTGGTTCTGACCAGCCTATTCATAGCACGCACAGTCTTCGTAAGGTCAAGGTCGCGAACACGTTTTTAATAGCTTTTAACCGACTTGCGTGGTGTTAAAGAAATTACTTTTTGATTAAAATTATTAGTAAAAGGTGTGGTTTTGGGGGTATGCCCTGTGAGCTCATGCCGTTAGACCGGATCAGACCGGAATGAGAAAGTTTATATTGGATAAGACAAAGATTAATACTGAAGAAGAACTAGCAGGGGATCGAGGGGGGGGGGGGTTTAGGGGATCAGACCGGAATAACTCGAAATAGATTTAGCCAGTCCAGCGAAGTGGTAGAGGGGTTGTCTGAGCAGGGTCCGCGTGCGCCCCACGTATGGCAGGGAAATCGACGCGCAAACTATAACTATGAATTCAGCACACGATTCTAGACCACTAACGTAGACATTTTTACCCGATTGCGCCAAGGAGGGTTATGTTTTTCGAGTGTATGTATGTATATTTCTTTGGCACGCTCTGTAGCCTAAGCGGCTTGATCGATTTCAGCTTGAGAGGTGCCGTTAGATTCGTCTTAATTGTGAGAGTGACACTAGGTATATGAAAATTAAAAAAAAAAATTGTCGATTTTTGGCGCCATATATTATGGCTTCAAAATTGAATTCATGGGCATCCTTTTAAGGGGACATGGTACTCATCATTATGAACAACTTTTACTATGGGACTAAACCTAAACCTAAAATCGCGAAAATAAATGAGCTGTTTCTTGCATTTATGTTCACATAACTCGTCAAAATGTAGGGAACAGCTGATTTTTTTTCGCGATTTCAGGTTTGGCCCCATAGTAAAAGTTGTTCATAATGATGATTACAGTGACCCCTTAAAAGGATGCCCATGAATTCAATTTCATCCTGTAGATGAGTCCCACGTTTCTTTGTCAAGTGTGCCTACGTCAGATAAACACGACTGGTTCCAACTTGAATGAAATATCAAATAAGTGAATCACTGAATAACGTCACAAAAATGTCTGTTGTCTGAAAAACAGCGTCAATTCTTATAATGATAAATGATTTTATTTCTGTAAGTAGGTTTGCACAAGCACTTTTACACGTCAATCATATTTTTAAAAACTAGATGAGGTCGGCGTTTCCTATCTGACTACTCTGAGAAGAAAGGCGGAAACAAACTCAGAGGTCACAGTCTCTTCATAATCTTGGTCAGCGGGGCAATTGCGTAACACATTATCAATCGGAATCGGTTTCATTTTGACAGTTCAACAACATTCATTGCGTTATTTACATGTTGATCAGACAAATTTTTCGAACTTATGAAGCAATGGATTAGCAATTTGCTTCAAAATGATTCAGATTCCGATTGATAGTGTGTTACGCAATTAGGGTGCAGGTTATATGAAGACCATGTAGATCGATGTCTGAGATGGTCTTTTGAGGAAAGAACCACACGGATTGAGTGGACCTGTTCAGTCAATACCTAACGGATACGTTTTTGTACACTTTAGGGTATACTTAGGAACTAGCTGTTTTCGCGGTTGTACACACGGCTACACATCAAGCTATACATAACCAGTATAAGCCGACTTCTGATTGTACGACAAGCCTAAACAATGCGAGGTCAACGAAAACTGGAAATATATAGCTTGATGTGTAGCCGTGTGTACCTCGGGGATAATGTTAAAATTCCATTCCGCCCTGCTGACTAGCTTAGTTTTCACCACATTCTCATAATTTCACCACTCTCCCTCTATTATGTAAATTCGGTAATTCTATGAGAAGACTTCCTGAAGCTAAGCGCAAACAGCCCAGCACAGCTACATCCCGAAAGGTTGAAAACCGACTGCAACCAGTCCGTTTTGTAAAAATCGCACCGTAAAAACTTACATGAAGTGAACTGTCATCTGATGCTAGAGATTGCCACTATTGACAACTCATTTCAAGATCTTAAAAGTGAACTATCAATAGTATCAATCAATGAAATGGTCACTTCACCTAAGTTTCACGGTAAGAATTACAGAACAGGTAGTATTGTCGGGATGTAAATAGTTTTCCTCATCAAATTCCTAAACTAGACAATCCGCCGTTTCTCATTAATCTTTGACGGTAAAAACCAGTGTATATTATGTTATGTGTCGTTACTCATAGCAATTACTTGCTTACTCACAACATAGTTGTTACGCTACACTGCGCAATGTGTGAATCACGCGTCTGCTATGGTAAAGAGTTCATTTTTAGAAATATACATTGAAATAACAGTATGTACGCCAGGCCGGTTCCTCGGGCCTAGTGCATCTAGCAATCCACACTGGGCCTTCGTGGTGGATTATCAGTTAGATCGCCACATTGGCGGATAATCTTATTTCGGATTCTATCCTTCAGATAAACTCCAAGAATATCTCTGCCATAGTCCCAATACTCCGGGCTCTTACCTTACAGCCTTAGATCATGTCGACCTAAGCTGAGACGTGTTCTACGGACCATCGCATTGCTAGCCAGAAACAAAGTTGAAAAGTTTATCTCTCGCAAAGGTATTGCTGCCATAGCGTCCCACGACTAAGCTACACATGTGACCTTTGCTCTGCTTTGTATGAAATCGTAGATGGGATCGTCCACTGCGACCCACGAATGCGCGGCTATAAAACAAATGAACCGCGCAGCTACCATGGCAAACCTTTCCGTGCACATTCTACGTAGCAATGGACGGTCGACTTTACTCTGAGGAGACCAGTGTCACATTATTCAATGTCAAATTGAAGCGCATCACGTTGCGAACGTAATTTCTAATCGCATTTATTTCTTCTAAGTGGATAAGACTGCGTCAGTTGATAATAAATCCTTTAATCCCCTCTTAACTTAACCCTAGACTTTTTTATCACACAAATAATAAAGGTATGTAGGTATGTTTCTTCGCGCACAACACTACTGAACGGATTTGGATGAAATTTGGCACACTGATAGTTTATAACCAGGATTAACACATAGGATTTTTTATCCCGACATTCCCACGGGATCGAAATTTATGCGGGTAATTTATTTTTATTTTTTTATTCTCTCTCTAATTTAACTCTTTATTTATCTGACTAACTATTCTATACAAGTCTAAGACTACTACCCAAGTGACGTAACGCCGCGTAACAAACAGACAGACATGTTTGTTACGTATATTACGTCAAAACGGAGTGATTTCAATGCAAATGTCTGACTTGTCAACATCTTGTTAGTAATTATGCAACGAGACGCATATTTTCTCCCACTATGGTCGCTATGAGTAGAGATGAGGTTTCGAACCAGAAGTATCGATATTTTACGTGTTACACTGACGCGAACTCCGTTCATTAGTATTGAATTTCTGATTTTCATCATCTACTTTTGCTGTTGACTGTACAATATTCCGAAGAATTTTAAACGCTAATGTGATGTACCTTATTAAAAAGCTTATTTATTAAGCTACTCGATTAAAGTTAAATATGATTTTATCAGGCGTCTGTTTTTGTAAAAAAGTGAAAAATGATTTAGTACAAACAAGACGCACATAGCCTTTATTTATTCATTTCTATGCAATGCAATGTAATTATTTTTAATGTGGCTAAAGTTTCCGTTTCTATTAAATACTTGAGATTTTATTATAATTTTAGCTGCAGCTCCATGAAATTGAGACAAAAAATATTGATTATCATGACAATACAATATCAAAACGTGTCGAAAAAAGGTCAAATCTGTAAATGTCAGAATGACGTTGAAATAAAAAATAAACCAAAACCACTGGTACAAGTCCGCGAGGCGGAGTGTTTTTATATGTAGAAAAATACGTCAACAAATGTATTAATGTTCTTAATGATAAAGTACAAGTATGTACATAGCCACTTATTTCTATGATAATTGACAATGAGAAATGACAATGACAATGTCAGTCAACCGTGCTGACTGACATCGTCATTGTCACGTCATTTGCCACAGGGCTGCCAACCCTAAAATATAAATAATGTTTGTAGTTAGAGATGCAAGCATTTCATTTTTCAACACTTGATTTATATAATATAAAGATAATTTTATTTTGCAAATATGGGTATAAAGGTTAACAAAATGATTACAAGATCAGCCATATTTTACCATGTAGGCATGCAAAAGATACACAAAAACATACTAACTTAAAACATTAAGGTGAATGCGCAGTGGTAGACCGCGAAATTCAAATTTTCTTACGTTTTTTGCAATTTGCAGGCCAGTGTCAGGTTGTATCTTGATCAAAATTTGATTCGCGACAATAACAGGTACGTATTTATAGAATTAGAATCATTAATACATCTTTCTAAGTTAGATTTGTACCACTAAGCAGTTTTCCATAAGAGATTTGTTGTCGTGGTACAAATCTAACTTAGAAAGATGTATTAATGATTCGAATGATTATAATTCAGTAAATACGTACCTGTTATAGTCGCGAATCAACTTTTGATCAAAATACAACCTGACACTGATCTGAAAATTGCGAAAAACGTAAGAAAATTTGAATTTCGCGGGCTACCCTGGCACTTCCCCCTTAAGGAACTAATTTAAATTATAGTCCTTCACCACTAAAAAGCTTCGAAATCTTAAAAAAAAAAAAGCGGCAGCTCTTTCCATATTCACACAAAAACTTAAAACAGCATTGTGTGCCTCATGGTTGCACCAAATAGGCCCAGTTCAGCATAAATGTCAAACAACTAAGTCATTTAAAACTAGGTAACGGCACTACGCTAGTACTTATCGATACTTTTTTCTCATCCCTAGTCTGTTATGAGGTCTGCAATTCTGCATTTATTACTAGTACTTATTATGTCTGTTTGCTTGTCATAAATGGGTGGGACTGAGTTGTAGTTAGCTTGTGCAGACCTTGACCTGATTCTCATAACGATTAATTAATAGAGTCAGAAAGGTCTGTAGGTGAAAAATTATTAGAAGTATAGTCGGTTTCAGAAGTATTTGATGAAAGTGTAAACAAATGGATCAGAAAACATACTGTACCTGTGGGTACTGGGTACCAATTTTTTATGCCACATACAAAGAATTTCATAATGGTTCAACGAGACATTGAAATCTTTATAGGAGAAAAATACTGCTTATGATCACGGTCACTACAGAACCTCCTTTTTTACCCGACTGCGCAATAGCAGAGATAGGGTTATGGTTCTACAAGTCGCTACTTCGCTAGTCGGTTAAAAAATACGTGGGTTAGCCGTGGATCAAAATATTATAAAAGGGGTATACCAGGCAATGTTGCTGATAAGATTACATACTACATTACTGTTGCTGTTAACGATCAAATACAGCAATGTATTTTTTTTTTGTTGTAAATCAAAGGAAATGTCTATTATTTGGAAATGTCCTTAATTTATACCTGCAACGTTTCCGTACGAAGTTTTTATTAACAGTTGGTTCATTAATCAATGATGTTTAAAGTATATTATTATTTTACTAGGTTTTGCCCGCGGCTTCGTCCGCGTGAGGGTCCGTAATAATCCTACGGGAGCTTACTACTGGGATCAAAAGTATCCCATGTCTTAATCCAGGTCATGGTCCCTGTGTGCCTATCCTACTAATATTATAAACGCAAAAGTTTGTGAGGATGGATGGATGGATGTTTGTTACTCTTTCACGCGAAAACTACTTAACGGATTTTGATGAAACTTTACAGTAATATAGCTTATACATCAGAATAACACATAGGATACTTTTTATCCCGATATTCTTACGGGATCGACACTTATGCGGGTGAAACCGTGGGGCGTTGCTAGTTTAATCTATGTGTGTCTAAGGCGTGAAGAGGCAGACAGAGACTTTCGCATTTATAATATTGTTATGGATGTAAAAAGAGATTCCGTAATGCAAGAGCATGAGGTCCTGCGGTCCTGGGTTCGATTCCTTGGTCGTGCAGTGTTATTGAGATTTTCCATTTAGAAGTCTGGATTTGTGCCCGGTTGATGGCAATAGGCTTGCTCCCAACACAAACATAATATTTGGTGAAATGTCGGTACACCTCTGCCTAACCATTCAGGGAAGCAATCGTGATGTTATGTTAGGTTATATCTATGTAACCACTAACCAGTCTGTGTATTCAAATTTATGTTCTTTCAAGTTAAACAATTAATATCAACTTTATTTCAATGGTAATTAAGTTGATTTCAGAGTGACTTGCACTGTTGAAAAAGTTATAATTGTTTTTTTTTTTTGAAGTTGTATCGTAAACTGAACTTTATTTACAGTGTAGGAATTAAGTTATTTATCCATTAATTCATATTTGTTTACATTTTTGGCAATTAAATCTCGAACGCAGATTACCTATTCTGTAAAAATCGCAACGTGAAAACTTTGGAGAAGTGAGTTGTCATTCCATTCCACCTGACACTTGACAGCTCACTTCAGCTAAGTTTTCACGATGAGATTTTTACAGATAGATCGCCAGTATTTACTTAGGTAGAGAAAGCGCAAATAAAATTCATAACTAATTATCGCGTAAGTCCTTGACCTTACTCAACATTCGTGTACGTTGCATATTACAAAAACATTACGCTTATTAACATACCGTAATCAGCAGTAATTAGCATATTATTGTTGTTACTAGAATATTAGCATAGAATATGGCTTGTTGTGAATATTAATATCAGAGGGGCAATTCTCGTAATTTAAAACGTTCAAAATCTAGTCGCAGTCTCATCTCGGCGACAAACAAATGTCAAAAACTTGTCAAAATGTAGGGAAATTAGAGGTAATTTTGACAGATAGAGATTGAGATCAGACTGTTAACGTTTTTTAAATTACGAGAATTGCCAATCTGTCAAAAAAAACTTACCTCAAACTTAACTCGCGATACCTTTTATCCCGATATTCCCACGGGATTGAAACCTATGCGGTTGAAACCGCGGTGATTTTTATGATAATAACTGCTGGTTATTATCATAAATATCATCAATACAACCCTCATATTATTATAACCCTATTGATTCATCATCATCTGCCTAGCCTTTTCCCAACTACGTTGGGATCGGCTTCCAGTCTAACCGGATGTAGCTAAATACCAGTATATAACCCAAATGATTATTCAATAAATTTTATGAACTTGGAGAGTTGTATTGCTCATTCTAATGATTATTTAAAGTCTTATTTTTAACCCTGTCCTTTTTTATCCTGGGTAGTCAGTCCCAACCTGCTGACTGACTTATCTTCTTTCAACTTCATTCAGTATATGTAGCTTATATCTACCTTAAGTTTATTCAAATTTATTTTTCAATTTAATATTATTTCAAGTTAAATAAATATCAACTTTATTTTAATGGCAATTAAGTTGATTTCAGAGTGACTTGCACTATTGAAAAAGTTATAAAAATGTTTGAAGTTGTAGCGTAAACTGAACTTTATTGTGTGGGATTTAAAGTTATTTTTCCATAAACTCATATTTGTTTACATTTTTGGCAAATAAATCGCGAATGCAGATTACATACATACTCGTATTATAAATTGAATTCGCTTTTCGTGTCTGTCTCTGCGACCGCTTAGAACTTCTAAACTACACAATGGATTTTAATGCGGTGCGGTTCTATTAAGTCGTTAAAACCTTGCAAAGCAGGGGGGGGGGGTACAGTCCGTTCACAGTTATTTGACCTCTGATAGTAGCAACCTAATATCAACCTTATTGTAACGAGAATAAAGACCACAATGATTTTGACAGACTTGTCAATGGCAGCAACCCAACAGCAACTTTATAAGAATGACAATAAAGACCACTGTGGTTTGGACAGTGATGCAAAATCAGAGGTAAAATAACTGAACGGACTGTAGTCGCTAGTTTAAAAATAAAAAAGAGATGTATACTATCTTAATTTATTTTGTCAATGAAAATAATGTCAATCTACAGTCTGTGCGTGACTTTGTCATACTGAATGAAAGTTGTTCGTCACAAATTATCCACACTTTTCCTACCTAGATCGCGGAAACTATTGTTTTTTTTGCTAACGGTGCGAATTATACGCTTGGTAGCAAATTGTTTTGTAAATAGCGCGAATTGTCAATTAACTGTTATTGAACGTTTTAAAAGAAAAAATATTGGTCAAAGTTTTCAAAGTAATGTTTTTTTTTATACTTATTGAAATGAAGAGGGATGACCTAGCTTATAATTTACATATAAACAAAACCTCACGCCTTCCTCCATTGCGGTAGGCAGAACATACAGAACGCCACCTACGACCTTTATATACTCCTTTTGCTTATAATTCATTTATCGAAATTCGTATAATGTTTTGAATTTTCCGGATAAAATTAGAAAATCCTATCTCATTATCCATACTAATATTATAAATTCGAAAGTGTGTCTGTTTGTCTGTTACCTCTTCACGCTTAAACCGCTGAATCGATTTAGATGAAATTTGGTATAGAGATAGTTTGAGTCCCGGGAAAGGACATAGGATACTTTTTATCCCGATATTCCCACGGGATCGAAACTAATGGGGTGAAACCGCGGGGCGCTTCTAGTGTACCTATATCCTAGCGCGCTGCCTATCTACATATCACAACGAGTTGATAATTTAGCTTTAAAACTTCTCAAATAGATGGACAAAATCACTATTGAACTTAATAATTGAACAAACAAAACGCGTTCGCGCTCGGTTCAGTTAAGTAACTGGCGGAACAATCTGCGCTACACCAGGAGGCTTTTTTTTTTGGATGGGAAATCATCCATCTAATGACTCCTCCCGCTCTGGGTGGAGCGGAAGGGAGTGTCAGACTCTTACTGACTAAAACCCACCCGTGTTCCTTCCTTAGCCCTTTATGTTCCGGGGCAGCGGTAACCCTTTCGGACGATCCCGCTTCTTCATGCATCCCAAAAATTTAATTAGCAAAATGTTCCTCATAACTAAACCTACCATTAAATGTTTCCAGGCACGTACCGAAAGCGAAGCACACGACGATGGCGGAGACGCCCGAACTCAAACGAATAGCCGAGAATACGAAGATACAGAGCAACGTCAAGTATCACGCCGACTTCGAGAAGAGTAAAGGGAAGTTCACACAGGTATGTATTTCACTCATTAGCACGGCCGCACGCCAATACTTATTAACACGGTAACAGACTTCTCACAATACTATAAGGCAGGCATACCTACTTTGGGGGGATGCGGTAAGGTAGCCCGCGAAATTCAAAAGACAAAGTGGAAAGAGGTAACGAGAAGGCCTTTGCCCTGCAGTGAGACAACGCAGGTTTACAATAGTAATAATAACATGCCCACCACCGTATCTCTATGTTGACGTCGTGGTGGGGCTTGCGCGCTCCAAACTATAGGCGTATGCCGGAAGAGTCCACTTTTCCGGAACAGGTCTAAGGTGAATTTCGCGGGTTTCCCTGGTGCATCTTCCATAACACGCTAACATACTACTTACAAATACCAGGCATAGGTAACAATCTTCTTCCTTTCATCAGCAAAACTATATCTTCAGCCTTAGCAGAAGGCCATATAACTGGTGTAACAAGACACTTAACGAAGCCGAGAGTGGCATCTTATACTCCCCGTCATTGTATTTTTTTTTTGTACTGCATAGCTATTCACAACTACTCGATACGCTTCCGTACCGTATCGAACAGCAATCAATGTTATCGTAGGAGTCCTCTAAACACTATTCACAAGTCCAAAACCCGAAAATTTTGTCGGTTTAAATCAAATAGACGACCGCTAATCTTCCGACAGCTGTCTGCTGTCGGGGGCAAGGTAAATCAGGTTATCAACATGTGTCATTTTCGATACGATAGCCTGTCGGTTGGTTGTGAATAGCTATGCAGGACCATGCCTGGGAACCTTTTGGTTACGGAGATATTGAAGGTCAAAATTCCAACTTTTATTCGACGTTTTTTTTAAAACAACTTTTTAATGTCATAACACAACTTTCGGCCCCTGTACCGTTGCATGTTTTGCGTGCCTTACCGTGCGTGCGCACTACCGCAAACAGAAAATTTTCACACCAAAAATAAAACTTGTTTCCCACTGCAATTATTTTTTTTGCATTGTTACTTAGTTTGATGTACAGAATGCGTGGTTGACGGCTATGTAATGTGTCTTTTTACAGCCTGTATACAACGTTTAATTAAATTTAAATCCTATAATTATCTATATTATGGAATCAGGCGTTAATTTACGGAAATCCATGACATTAAGATGTTATGTGTAATATCTAGTTTTTATTCCGTGTAATAAAAACCCAGGCTTGGATGCTGGAAGCAATCTCACCTTCCCACGCTCATGCATATGCTGATGCAAGAAAGGTATCATGCATATGCAAACATGCAGGAAAATGAGGATAGCATGCCACGCAACCGAACCTATACTCGATTGCTTCCAGCATCCAAGCCTGGGTTTTTATTACACGGAATTAAAACTAGATATTACACATAACATCTTAATCCTATAATTATCTACATGTTAGGACCATAATATCGAACGCCTCTAGCAGCGGACACCGAAGTCCTCCATGATTTGTAATAGACATTTTACCATCCTCATTATTTTGCCAAACGGAATTCTGAAACAGCACATGCTTAAGGGATTACAGGAGGCCTACCACAAGCTCTTAACGCGATCCATTTTAGGACCTAAACTGAACTGTTCTTCTAATTCGTACCATGACATCAGTTTAACGATTCACCAAAAACGTTTCAAACGCGGTTCAGCGACAAATTGCGATCTTTCATTCACTTTTAACGATCCAAATGCCGCTGAGAGTATTGGACGTCATGGTACGACTTTGAAGCGATGCAGTTTAGGAACCTAAACTGAAATGTCTTGTTTTTTAATCGTCTTTAATTAGATCATGGTAGGCCACCAGGACCTAAACGCAAAAAACACAAGTTTTAGAAACAATAAAAGTATATGATCGACTACAGTAAACAAAATCAGAAAAATATATGATATTCTTTAGGATATATGCTAGATAGATAGTGTTAAAAACACAATACAACTAATTTGACCGATAGAAAAAAATCATGAAGATACCTCTAAAAACTTTCTTTTTACAATAAAAACCATACTAATACACTTACAATCATTCTGATTTTTTGTCAGATTATTCTACAAGCAACGTTTTAATTTTTTAGTCCAAACAATAGTTTTTTTTTGTAAATTGCTTCATATTTTGCAATAAGTTACCAGCGTCGTGTCATCGCGCTTCTCTTTCTTTTCTATGCAGTCCGACAGTGACCGCGCTTTAGGTCTTATAGTCCTCTTAAATTACTTCCTACAATTGCAACTGCGAAAGGTACTCCTCCAACAGTTGCGCTCACTATCAAACAGCTTCTAAACTTCAATCCAGTACAAATCTTACTTACAGGTCGCAGACGACCCTGAAACCCTCAGAATCAAGGCCAACACTAAAATTATCAGCAACGTCGCTTACCACGGGGAGTTGGAGAAGAAGGCTCAGATGGAGAAACAACGGCAGATCAATGAGAATGGAGAAATCGTTGGTGAGTTGGTTACCAAGTTTTGTTACAGTATTGGTGATGTTTGCTTCAATGTTGGTTGATGTCGTGTGGTTATGTTGGCACCTTGTGTTTTGGAGTGAATCTGGATATATTTTTGAATTCATAATAATAGCCTATTATGTTCCCACTGGAAGGGCAGATACCTCTTCTCGTAGTTTTTGAAATATCTATAAGTAAGTAAACTAATTAAAAAAAAACTTAATCTAGTAAAAAAAAATAATGTCGTCATGGGACTTTTTAACTCACGCAAAAGTCAAAGTCAAAGCATTTATTTAAAATAGGCACATAAAGGGCCAAAATGTCAAAAACTACAATAAAACAATGATTGATTCTAGTCGCCCCTTCCAAAAGGTAGTTTTCGTATGGAGAAGAATGGGCAAGAAGCTCCACCGTTACTCTTTTAAAATGTTTTACAATATTTTGCATAAATATGTGAAGACGATGCACCTAAAATAAAATTACTATAAGTAGTTACCACAATAGGTAAAAGAATTAAAAACGAAACCATGACATATAAATTAATTATCTGATAGATACATGGTGGTCACATATTTAGGTACAAACATGGTAAAAGTAAACGATAGTCATTTAAAAAAAAATAAACTAAATAATCAGTGGGTCGAGTGGGTATTGAAGTTTTGTATGGGACAGTTGATACTTTTTCAAGATTACGATCTTGGTCCCATGAAAAAGGTTGTTCGCATCCTTAAATATAATCACGCCTTTCTGACAAACGATGTATAATCATGTTCTAACATTTCATAAACTGCCAAAGACATTTTAAATACAGTATCAATATACTTTTAACGAGTTTAGTAGGATCATTAATACATAATCTCATCAATAATTAATTAAGGGTTATCCGGATTCATTCTGAGCACATTAAAAATCAATTCACATTGATCAATACAGTTGTGACCGTTAGAGCAAGACTTAATCCATATTTAAATTGAAATTACAATAGGTAATTATTCTGAATTAAACAATTATCAATTTATCAAAAAACACCTAAATTGTCCTGCTAATGTATAGCTAACTAGCTGACCCGGCGATCTTCGTACCGCCTTGAATTACTTTCTTTATTTTTTTTATTTTCCCATGTTTTAATAGTTGTTCTGCTATTCGGGGCGGAGACAAATCCAACAAATCAAAGATCATAAAAATCGGTTCAGCCGTTCTTGAGTTATAAATGGTGTAACTAACCCGACTTTGTTTTATTTGAAGATTTATAGCAGAACACAGAAATAATTCAAGATTGTTTTGTAGTTCATTTACAAATAAATGAAGTAGCCATAACGGCTTATCGTTTGGAAATTCACTTCTATTGAACTTTGCTTTTCTTACATTATGTAGCAAAGTAAAGGCAAATCTCGCCTTTATAGTCATAATCATTTTCCTCCCCTAGTCCCAATTTATTTGGGGTCGGCGCAACATGTCTTTTTCTTTCATACTTCTCTATTAGTCGTCATTTCGGTAGTCACCCCTTGCCAAAAATATGATTATGGTGCCGTTTGTTATAAGTAAAGGTTTCGCTCTAACGGCTACATGCTGGTCAAAAAGACACTTGCACTATTCACACTCGTATCAATGTGGGATGTCCAATCATAAGATTTGTTACCATATGTTGCTAACTTTCATCAAATCGAACAGTTCATCGGAAAAATAACATAAACATTGGAAAATATTTTAATTTTCACTATTACATACTTACTCTTAATTATTGGTTCGGTCTAGTGGTCGCAAGGAACGCAAGTGCAACCGCTCAGCATGATCCTGAGTTTGATTCTCTGGTTCGGGTAAAGTGTAACGGTATCTACAACGCCACATGCGAACAACGCGTCATACTGACGTCACGAAAAATCCTGCATCTCGCAAGCAGAGTTTACCGCGCAACTAGCATAGATACAACGACCCGACATGAATCATCGGGCAGTTGCCAGCTAGACACAACACCCGTCTGGTCGGAGGATCCTCCCTTTTCTATGGATGTTGAGTGAACTTTACACCCTGTTCCTCACACCTCTATAAAAGTGTTATTGGGTTTGCCATTGGAAAACTCTTTAAAAGAAAAATCTGGATTCGTGACAGGTTTATCACAAAAGCCTCGCCTCATGTTACATGGGAATCATAAAATACGACAGGTATTTTAAATGTGGGTGTTATGTACCAAGGGAGATTAGTAACCAGGGTCTTCGGATATAGTTGAAGTTTAGTAAGAAACCGATGGATGTTTTCGAATGAAATGTAATTTAATTAATAGAAAACAAACAGTTCGTTTATCAAATTTTTCATTCGAAATCTTCTATTGGTTTCTTATTAAACTTACTTATATCCTTTGGTGACCGGACTATACATACACCTGCTGCTGCCTATCTTAGCTTTGGAGAATACAAGCGTAATGCTATGTCACTGCAATTATAGCATTCTGTTGTGAATATTAGTAATTTACTAGTCAAGGAAAAATACAAGAAAAACTATTTTCCTGATACGAAAGTGTCATAATTATGTTAAGAAAAAACTTTCACTAACATGACTTTTTTCTCATAATCATTTCATCATAATCAGCCTATAATGTTCCCACTGCTGGGACACAGGCCTCCTCTCAGTGAGAGGGAGTGGGCCGTAATCCACCACGCGTGCCCAGTGCGGTTTGGTGGATGTCACATGTCTTCGAATTGTTGGTTCTAGGACATGCCGGTTTCGTCGCGATGTTTTCCTTCACCGTTTTGAGAGCAGTGGTGATGAAATAATTTACACAAAGTGCCTGTCTGGGTTCGAACCTACGACCTACAACTCCTAAGTCGTGTCCGTTACCACAGATTTTATTCTGTTTCATAAAAAAGGGAACTTAAATAAAACAGATTTAATCAGGATACTATTCCAGTTAACATTAAATGTAAAATTCATTAATAAAATCAGCCATGCAAGAACTGGCATACTACTATTTGACAATAATCAAATTACATACAAGGGGATCATACATCGTCCAACTTCAAACCGTTATAGTAATTTGTCGACGCATGGTCAAATGTGGAGGTTTGCTCCCTAAGCACGATGTCCATAGTTACGGGCGGTTTCAAATCCATATCACCGACGTACATAAGATAGCTTGGAGCCCGACCTAAGGCTGAATGACAACACGATTGACAGTTGTCCCAACTCCCGATGAATTTTTACCCGTCCGAAAAAGTTAATAAGCCGGTTGTAGGGTTCGCGTCTACGTTTCGCACCACTTTCGGATGGGTCCATATCTTAGTTGACGGACATAGAGAGTAGGCTACAAGATCTTACGTTCCACAGTCGTGCATGCAACCACTAGACTAATGAGTAATGAGCCAATTTAACGACAAAGAGTTAAAAAAAAATCCCTATGTTATTTTTCCGACCCCCACCCATATGTTCCTAATACCTCTCCCCCTCTAGAACTACCTTCGGACAACTACCATCAACAAATCGACAACTACGCAACAGAAATGCTGCCGCCAAACGTGCCACCACCGCATCTACCACCCAAGAACCACTACCAGACGCCATCAACTCAGTACCACCCACCGCCGCCCCAACAACAACCCGTTGTTCACCAACAACAGCAGTCCGTTGCCCATCAACAACAACAACAGCAACATCAACCGTCAGGGCACAACAGACAGTATCAAGAGCAGTACTACAAGCAAAAAGAGGAGCCATATTACCCTCAGTATCAAGAATATCAGGGTCAATATTACCCTCAATATCAGAATTACCCAGCTCAACAACAGAATCAGCCCCAACCACAACAACAGTCTCAACAACAGAAGATTGGAAGGATTCAGGATTATGATCCTATTAGTGATGGACCAAGAGCGCCTCCGAATACACAAAGGGCGTCCGCTACGCTTATTTATAATAGCACTAATGATGGGAAAAGAGGTTTGTGTGTTATAAGTGTTTTTTTTTTTGGGTTTTTTACTATTTCTGAGAAAAAAAAATGAACAGCAACTACTTTATACAGGGTGTAATTGAATTCATGAGCATCCTTTTAAGGAGCCATTGTAATCATCATTATGAACAACTTTTACTATGGGACCAAACCTGAAATCGCGAAAAAAAAATCAGCTGTTCCCTACATTTTGACGAGTTACGCGAACATAAATGTAGGGAAAAGCTGATTTTTTTTTCGCGATTTCAGGTTTGGTCCCATAGTAAAAGTTGTTCATAATGATGATTACAATGACCCCTTAAAAGGATGCTCATGAATTCAATTACACCCTGTATAGTGTATGGTATAATAATAATATTCTATACTATATTTCGACCACGGCGGCCAATCTCAGCGGAGACTAGCTATCGGCGCGGGAGATATTATAGTGCAAGCGTGTGTGCGCAGACACAGGTGCACTCCCTCTTCCCTCACCCTCATAGTCCGATGGTACAGCAATCCGACACGACCGGAGAGAGATCAGGCGCGGGACCAACGGCTTAATGTGCGCACAGGGGTTTCCACACCGCCAACTAAAAAATTAAAAAAAAAAGTATGAAAAAGTTGCTGGTCATACGGTCATACCATAGATCTATGATAGGGAGTCATACAGCCCTTTCACCGTTGTTTTACCTGTGGTTTTGCAACGCAATCACAGTGATCTTTACTGTCGTTAAAATAAGGTTGATATTGGATTGCCGCTGTCAGATACCGAGAGAGTTCTGTATGCCCAAAATGGTCATGTAAAAGAAATAGTCAAAAATCCAATCATAATATTTTGTTATTATTTGCATTTTATGTTGTTGTTCGAATCTCCATTCATTTTATGTTATTCATTATTTTTTGTTTGGTTGTGGGATATATCTACAAGCAATGTTTTATGTTTTTTACTGTATGTTTTTTCTTCTCTTTCTATTTTAACTAAGACTCTTCAGGCATTCTTTCCCCTACTTTTATATATGTAAGTAATTATTGTTATTTTATTACTGTTAGCTTATATATTATGCCAAGTTTATATCAATACAAAGACTTACGTGGTAATTTTGAAGTAAAACGATTGAAATATAAAATTACAAGAAGCCTTTAAAGACCACCTTTTTTACCGCTCCTAAAAGAGAGCTTATTGTTTAATATTTATACGCTATATCTTCAGGTTCTCACCAACAAACAGGGCATCAGCAGCAACAGAGCCGTCAGATCGGTCGCGTGACAGACCTCGACCCTCTCGCCAACGAGCTGCCCAGACAGACTGCCAATCATCATAATCAGGTAAATATACAGAATATAATAATATAAAAATACTCTTAACGAAGCCGAGAGTTACTCGTTCTTATGATATTTTTTCGTAATAGACCATGCCTGGGATCCTTTTAGTTACGAAGATATTTCATGTCAAATGCATTTGGATGTATACACGGTACATATACCAAAATAACATTTTTACAATTTTTGTCTGTGTCTGTTTGTTCCGTCTAATCTTTGAAACGGCTGGACCGGTTTTGACGGGACTTTCACTGGCATATAGCTGATGTAATAAAGAGTAACTTAGGCTACATTTATTTTAGAAAAAAAAAAACGATTTCACGCGGACGAAGTCGCGGGCAGCAGCTGGTTTTGTAATAAGGCCGATGGAGTATGTGACAATCTCGTTCGAAAGCTTGATGTGTCACGTTAAAGCCCGAATGTTGTCCTAAAGGCCTGTTTCACTACTTCTGGATAAGCTGCGATTAACTTACAAGTATACAGGGGGTCCCTGGAAGTATGGATCAAATCGAATAGGGCCGTGGGCAAGATCATTTCCAAACTTTTTAACCCTGAGAATGTCGGTGAATTTTTATACGGTTCAAAAGTTATGACTAATTTTGGTTTTTTTCAATCACTTTGCATAGTAATTTGATCCATACTTCGAGGGACAACCTGTATAGCTAGAAAATTCAAGACTAACCTTTTAACCGCTTACGTCGGATTAATCCGACAAATATTTTCGTGTCCATTCCGCCAGGGTCGTATTTATACGACCAAATAACACAGCTCGTTTAATCTGTGTGCGTGTTTAATTATTATTACATCATCACAGCTCGTTTAATTGGTATTTATTTTTCGTTTATTTTTTCTTCGGGCGTTGCCGCGTTGGGGGCACGACAAATGATATAAAGTCAGGCGGTTAAAAGGTTAATTCAATTTATTTTAGGCTCTTATCCCATTGACAGCGATGCGGACGAATTTTTTGATGCCCTATGAGCTCTTGTCTTTTTTTTTTATACACTTGTATATAATATATATATATATTTATTTTAGATTGTAAAATACTTCTTGTAATTAATATTTCAAATATAACACACAAGTATAAATAAAAAAAATATATATTTTAAAACATCTATATATATAAAAGGAGAACTGACTGACTGACATATCAACGCACAGCCCAAACCGCTGGGTCTAGAGATTCCAAACATGGCATGTAGGTTCCTTATGAGGTCTAGGGGTGCACTAAGAAAGGGTTTTTCGAAATTCCACCCCTAAGAGGGTGAATGGGGGGAGGGTGAAATTTCACGCGGACGAAGTCGCGGGCAGAAGCTAGTCACTAATATTATTCTAAATGTGTTTTGCTTTCTTTTTTCCAGCGAGTATATATCGCCATGTACGACTACGAAGCGAGCGACAGCGATGAGGTAAGATTATACAAAAACGTAATTTTTCAGTATAAGACTTTTAAGGTTCAAGTTTAATTTATAAATCAGTTAGGTAAAGTAGAAAAAGCCAACCACCGCTACGATTCTCCCACTCCTATGATAGTTACACTTATCAGCAATAGACCAAAATAAAATATGAATTTTTTTATTAACAACATAGTGTACCAAACTAAAAAATGACGAAAATGAAGTTATCAGGTTTCTCCCAGACACCACAGATTTTTAATAAACACGATTGATAGGACTACCGTTCGAACCCCACTCGTGCAATTGACATGCTGCTAAGAAAGAAGTTAGAAAAGAAGCTACAAAGCAAGGCAGACATATTGACAATTGCAGTTTCGTGGTTTCAGCAGACCGGGTGATATTATGTATCACACAGATTTGTCCTTTTTCCACAAGTAAGATTTGCTTTAAGTCTAATGGTACAGTTAAAGTACTTGGCAGTCATATTTACTTAATTTCTTTATTATAAATCAAAGCTAGAGTGAACAGGCATCTTCTGGGCACGCTCGGTCCATCATAGACCTCATCCATCGCTTCCATCAGGCGTGATCGAGGTCAAGAGATAACATTAATAATAAAATTAATAAATAAAACAAACCTGTCACTGTCACTGCTCTCTGATATAAACCTAAAATAAATCATAATAAAAACTTTATTGCTCAAAAGATTACAGAGATTTTACACTGGCTCCAAACTGGGCAAGCCTGTTTTTTGGGCACCAATATGGCGGGTTTACCAATTACGAGGCAAACAAATAAGCTAATTCAAACTAATCTCACTCTTCCAGGTATCATTCCGCGAAGGCGACCTAATCTCAAACGTGACATCGATCGACTCCGGCTGGATGACAGGCCAGGTCCTTCGCACCGGCCGCACCGGCATGCTGCCAGCCAACTACGTCGAGCTGACGCCGTCAAACGCGGTGCCACAGCATTATGACAACTGACTGTCAATGAAGTGACCGGTGACCATCAGCTCCAAAAGAACTTGGTTGCGCGATAGTCGGTGATGGTTGCTTTGTAGTTTGTGGTTGTTATTTATATTCACGAGCATAATTACTATGTCCCAATCCAGGTCATGGTCCACCCATGCGCCAAAGGGGATTAAAAAATTACTACTGTCAGGCAATTTTTTTTTTTTTACAAAATTTCGGCCTCTCATAAAACCTATATAAATCGATAGCTGACATCAATGCAAACGGAAAATTAATACAACCAAACCCCGTATTAACGTTTAACTTTAAAGTTGACCACGTGACATCCATATTTTTTTAACTTGCTTAGATCTTGTTGCATAGATGTTCGATTACTTTAAACTTTCAGATTAATTATTTCAAACATCTATGTAACACCACGCAAAACCAACCGAACCACCGAACTGTTATTCGTCAACCAATAACTTCTGGTTACCCAATAGGGATGACGACTAACTTTTTTTTCTTCGTCTATCAGTTAGATTAATAAAAAGTATTGGGCACGTATTTTTTCATTTTTCACATAATCAAAACATTACAGAGATATATTGATTTGAAATGTCGCATGACGTCACGTGTTGGTACAATTTTTACCTACAAGTGACGTCACGAGCCCCCACTCCCAAACTTTGACACGCTTTATATTTGTAATTTTTCGGTTGATTGACACAAGAAAAAATATGTGTCCATTATTTTTTGATAATCTAACTAACGGACTAAATAGAATTTCGTTTACTTTACCCCGTCGTCATCCCTATTTGACACTTACCCATGTGACTGCAATAACAACCATGGGCTACAAAGTGAGTTCCCTTGCAATTCTACATAGTCGTAAAACACCGTCAATGATGTTTTAAAAATATACTGCAATTATAAGGCTAGGCTTTTTAAAATCTAAGAAAAAAAAGTAATAAAAATGCAACAAAATGTGCCTTTGGTACCGTACTCACGAATTTTACTTTTTATAATCTTTTAAAATTTAATTAAAAAGCAATACCAAGTTTTTACTTGAGATTAGTCAAGTTTTTGGCACTTTTATATCATAAACCTAACGGTAATTTCTACATCCTGTATATTTTTATAATTATTTCCATTTTAACTAAAATTTCTCGACTACGCAAAAATATGTCTACCCAATGGATGGACCAATTTTGTAATGTCAAAATAAGTTATGGAAAAAACGCGAGGATTTTATAAAATTTTTGCGTAGCGGAATCATAAGAATTTTAGCTTTTTATAAATTGCCACTAGCATAACACTATGTAAAGATTTTTTATGTATAAAATAATATGAAAATAAAATATACTTTTTGCGAAATTTATTTATAATATTAAGATTAAAAAAATATAACAAGGGTTTATTTGGACCACCTTTTAAAAAGCTATTAACAATAATTTAAAATCATACTCAACACAACTTTTTAAGGGGTAGTGCAAATAAGAAACTTCCTTTTTTCATTTTCATGTCAATATTTATGAAAAATATACTTAATTAAGATTTTCGACGTGCATGAATATTTTAAAGTCGAATTGTGACTGAATTGAAATAAAAACTTATGTAAAGGCTGCACTGTAACTGCTGAATAGAGGCCTTAGGTTGTATACAGGATCAAATTAAAATAGCTAGCGAAACTCCGCAGAAATGATGCTATCGATATCTAAATACGATAAAATAAAACGATTTCATGTTTTTTTTTTTTGGGGTCGACCGCTGCTAGTTTTGTTACTTGAAGTTAGAGTTGAGAAAATCTGTTTTGTTTTCTTGTGTTTAGTTATAGAAACCCAACACATCTGTAAAGTTTACACACACAAAAAAAAAAAGATTTCTTAAACTGATATTTCTTGTGGCTACACTAACTGCGGTCGATGACCACAAAAAAGCCATCAAATTATTAATTTTATGTTCTATCATGTTTACCCATCACGTCTTCGGAGTTTCGCTAATACATTTATTTGGACCCTGCATAACTGTTAGAAATAAAATAACATTAAAAACTTGATATTAAAAAAGTATTTTAACTACTTATTTGCTTTTCCAATTTAAAATTCTGGCCCAACTATCTTAGGTTATAAATCTTAGCAGTTTTAAAATATTTATTTTTAATTTTAAATTATAATATTTTAGCGAACAAATTCTGTTTTGTGGTCCATAATGTAAGCATTTTATACCCATTCCATTTTTGTTTTTTAACATAACGGTACTTTTATAAAGATCATTCCGATATTTTATTGAGAATCTTTTTATCCAAATAAAGTTGTCTCACAGCGATGCCCGTTTTCACTAACACTAGGCAACACATAAATGAATGCCTAAATAAAAACTCTGTTGGATTTTCAAATTTCGACGCTGTCCTGAGCGGAGAAACTCCAACAACACACTTTAAAGTTAAGTAAACGGGCATTTAAGTTGTGTATCTATCTCATTTATATCTTAGGCAATACGATGCTCATTTCTTATGGCCGAAGATGTCTCGATTTGCCGGGGACTACGTCGTTGCTTCTATTAGGTATTTATATTTTACTGTGTAAGCAAGTATCGGATATTTTTCCTTATAAATGTTTGGCCTTAAAGATATTTTGAAAGGTAAAATTTTCACATATTATCTGAAAATGAGAAATTATCTCTGATTGCTAAAATCGTGTATTAAAAATTGTAGGTGAATGTAGGGTTATCTTCATTAAAAGATCCAGTAGGGTTATATATCTATCTTATGATACCTAGAAACATGTCCGATACTAAAAAACATGAACTATTGTTATAAACTTTGCTAAGAATTAACATTAAAAGTACCTGGTTACTGAGGCAGGTCGAAAGCTTGTAAATACACTCTTTTTAGTTATAAAATACCTATATTATGAGTTAAATAAGAATACTTATGAACACATGTAAACACTCCCGCATAATACTAGGCACTGTTTTATGTATAACATTCCATTTTAACTTTTTTACGACAATAATTAGGAAGCAGGTTCTGGATTTAATAAAATAAGAACTGATTAAAATATCTCTGCAAACTTAGTGCAGGTTTTTGTAAAATCATTTGAGATTAGTATATTATATGCACTTGAATTTGCAAATATACATAGTCACTAGTTTCTGTAATCGAGACTGGGGTAAAGATAAATATCGGTTGGGGTATTATGAAACCCTTGATAGAGTAAATTTTAATCATAATTGGGGTCAGGGCAGACCCTTAGGGAGTTTATTTGTTCGTAATGAGGGTAAAACTAGGTCTATAACTGGGTTAAAGTATCCTTATTAGTGGGGTAAATGTAGTCTGCTAAATGGGTAAGAGTAGCCCGATAGTGGGGTTAAATTAGCCTTATTATGGGGGTAATGTTAGTCCTATAGTGGGGTAAATGTAGACATTTTACTGGACAAATCAACAATTATTGTTTAAATTATTTCCTCAATATAAACTGTATATTTTTCTAAATATGTTTATTTCGCTTCAGATGTTAGCCTGTTATAATAGGTTATAGCAATAACTATTGTTGAACTAAATGTTATGTCTTAACCATCACAAATAAACGCTATATATTATATAGGACCAGTATTAAGTTACAGTGCCTTTTGTAATATTTAATAAATTTTATAAGCAATTTTTATGGTTTTATTGTATTTTTTCCAGCGTCCGTACCGTCGTCGTATCTCCCATATCGAAAATTCGTAAAATATTATCCTCAACTGCACAATCTTATTATCTTATCGGAATTAATGAATACCTAATGAAAATAAAATTGTTTAGCTGAAATTGGTAGAGCAGTGGTAACGGCCGCGACTTAGAGTTGAAGATCGTAGGTTCGAACCCAGACAGGCGTTTTACTGTAATAATTATTACTGTAAAACTGTGAAGGAAAACATCGTGAGGAAACCGGAATGTCTTTCTTAAGGCCTGCGCAGACGAGGGACAATTGAACGATAGAACGTATGGAAATCTATGCAGTAACGCACACGAAGGACGAGTAGACTGCTGGGATTTCCATACATTCTATCGTTGCGGACAATTTGTCCGCGTACAAATTGTCCCTCGTCTGCGCAGGCCTAACCAAAAATTCGAAGACGTGTGACATCTACCAACCCGCACTGGGCCCGCGTGGTAGATAATAGCCCATTCCCTCTCACTGAGAGGAGTCCTGTGTCCCAACAGTGGGAGCGTTATAGGCTGGGTTAGAACTCACGACCTACAACTCTTAAGCTGATGCCACTGGGCCATCACTGCTCGGTAAATGGTGCTAAGTGTTTGTTCATCGTGTCTCCGTACACATCTCTTAAACAGCTTGGCGCTAAACAGTAAATCAAAAAAGAAACTAAAAAATGCGTCTTTTATACATTTATTGACTATATACTTCATACATTGACTAACCTAAATCATGCAACATAATATCTTATTCCAACACTATCATAATTATAAAATGTTATAAAATATTCTTTAAACATAATACTCCGTGAAGCAACAGCGCGAACCTCAAAGGTCGTGTTCAGGCACTTTTTAAGGCACCAATTTTTAAATAAGTTTCAAGTTTTAGATGTATCTACATCTCTGCCTATCCCTTCATCCCGTACATGCGTGATGTTATGACGATGTAACTATTGTCTCCAATTATGATTAGGATATAATACTTTCTTCTGTCAACTATAGACCTGACTTACCCCTTGGTTGCCCTAAGTTTAATGACCTTTACCCTTTGAAGGGTAAAGGTCATTAAACTTCATTGTTTTTTAGTGGTAATCAAGTGGCCTACCTGATGGTGAGTAGCTTCTAGGGTAATTAATGACCATGAGAAGGATAAAGGTCATTAAATTACGTCTCGATTAGAACAAACTTGAAACTTATTTGAAATAAAAAAATATCATTTATTTATAATAAACATGCAAGTCGCCGAGCGGCGCTATATTAGACGTATCTAAATAACAATTATAATCTGTGATTACATAACAACCGAATTAAAGCTAATTAATATATAATATGGTGTGTAGCTGCCTTTATTTTATGACATCCATTTTGCGGCGAGCCCTTAATTTTATTTTAATATTGCACATTAATTTGATATATGACAGGGTAACATTTTTAGTCAAAAATCAACGTTTTACAGTTTCACATACTATTAAATTAAATGCTCACCCCCCTTTTACATGAAATGCGACACATGGATGTTATAGTACACCTCTGCCTAATCCTGCAGGCCAAACAAGCGTGATGTTTATTCTACTGACGATTTTCGGTCTCGCTCGCAACTAAACAATAATCAACATTTACCACTCACAGCTATCTTCATTCTAAAACTGGCGCCTGACCTATAACATTGTCGTAATGTTACATTCGCACAAGGTGGACCGCCGACCTGCTGAAGGTCGTAGGAATCTGCTGGATGCGAAAAGTACAGTACCGGTCAATGTGGTCATGCTTGGGGGAGGCCAAATTCCAGCAGAATACCAATACCCACCACGTCTCTGGAGTTTCGCTACCTAATTTAATTTGACCCTGTGTACATAGTACACACACCAGCACATCAAGCCACCCGAAACTGTAAAACTTTCCGAATCAACTTTGAACCTTATGCTTTAGCGATAAAGTTGAAAATCTATTAAAGAAATTTGACAGTATTTGTAGTAGTTTGATGTGCGCATTCATCACTTTCCATTTCTGTGTGCGCTTAGATATTAGAAACTGCACAATGGATTTTGATGCAGTTTTCACCACAAGTTAGATTTTTTTTTTTTTGTTTATAAGTGTATGGTACAGACGCCAGCACATTAACCTACTACAATCTGTCAGATTTCTGTAATAGATTTTCAACTTTATCGCTAAAGCATAAGGTTCAATGTTGATTGGGAAAATTTGACAGTTAGGTGTAGGTTGATGTGCTGGCGTCTGTACATTCATATTTAACTTGGATATAGGACAGAAATGTCGATATTATTGACATGTCGCAAAACCAGTAGGTCACACCCGTGCGATACAAAGGCGTGTCACTAGTTCTGCATATAAAAAATGTTCATTATAAGATGTTATTTTTGTATTAAGTTCAAATGATACAGGTCAGCCACCAGCTTAATACACTAAGGTGCAAACTGCACGAATTTATAATACGGAATTGTTAACTTAACCAATTTTGCAATAATGTAAACTGATTATTTTAAATATTAATTTTAGTCACATTGTACTTGAAACAATATTGCCATTTGGAGATCTTTCACGACAATATTGGAATATTTTTGAAGTGAAAACTTCTGTTGACGCACTTTGCACTATTTCTGAACCGTCACGCTCGGGTCGGTGACGCTGAATCGGGTATACTCGGCTTCAGTCGTAAGTTTTCACTCTTTTATTAGTTTTCAATTCGAAATTAGTTTACATTATTGTAAATATATTATACACAATTAATAATATAGAGTATTTAAAACTAAGCATAGTTCGGTGAAAAACTATACAAAATCTCTTAAAAACTATACATATATATAGATTTACAGTACCCCTGTGTTAATATGAGACATCGATTTAGAAAGAGACAACACTACAAAATCGAAGTTTTTCTAAATTTTGATGTGTCATATTTCCTGCTGGATACTGGGTACATAATCTAGGTTTTTGAGTAAGAAAGATTAATGAGGTGAAAATTAATGACAAGAAATACTCCATGGCCCCTCTGCATTCGAAACATCATACCTTTTTATTCTTTATTTTCATTTCTAAAGCGTGTTTCCTAGGACAGCGGTTCCGTCACATTAGCGGTCGTCAACGAAAGTTTGACATTTTTACCCGTTTTCGACATTAAATTTAAGATGTCAAAAAAAGTTCTGTATTTGGACGGCCGTTATTCTGCAACCGTTCTCAGATTTCTTGGAAAATCAAAGCTTTACATCCTTTTGTTTTTGTTTAAGTAAACTTTTAACTTTACATTTTTTTTTTGTCAAATCCTTGAATTAAAAATAGTTTAGAACAGTCTAAAATGGCTTATTCACTTTCTAACAAGCAGACCACTGTCGAGAGTTGCTAGCACAGTGAATAGACCGATTTTAGGCCCATATTTTTTTTTTGTCAAATCCTTGAATTAAAAATAGTTTAGAAAAGTCTAAAATTGCTTATTCACTTTCTAACAAGCAGACCACTGTCGAGAGTTGCTAGCACAGTGAATAGACCGATTTTAGGCCCATATTCATTGGGAAACAAAAGTTGCACGACAATGTTTTAAAAAATGTTTTCATGTTGCTGGCAACATCGTGAGGAAACTGGCATATCCTAGAACCAAAAATTCGAAGACACCTAGCATCTGCTAAACCAACCCGCACTGTGCCTGGGAGGCGGTAATCCACCACCCAGGCACTGTGGTGGTTGGGCGGGTGAACGTTATAGGCTGACTATGCTGGCAACGTGATACTGTTCCGTATTCAAATTCATGACAAGCAAAAGTTGCTGGCATCATAATTCTATGGTTTGAAAATGTCTATTGTCGAGTAGTACACACGGCTACACATCAAGCTATACATGTCCAGTTTTAGCTGACCTCGCATTGTATAGGTTTTTCATTCAATCAGAAGTCAGCTTATACTGGTTATGTATAGCTTGATGTGTAGCCGTGTGTACCATCTATCCAGAGCACAGACTGGCCGCGCCGACAGCGACAAGGGACGCCATTGTTAACAATATATTCGAGTCCAAATTTGACGTTACTGACCGCAAATTCGACTGTCACAGGCTTTGTCACGACCTGTTAGTTTATATGAGTATATGGTGACGCTCACTGACACGCTTGCTTTGTATGGAATCATCTGCTTAGCCTTTTCCCAACTCAGTTAGGGTCGGCTTCCAGTCTAACCGGATGCAGCTGAATACCAGTATTTTACATGGAGCGACTGCCTATCTGACCTCCACAACCCAGTTACTGGGTAATACGATACCCCTTCGCAAGACTGGTTGTCAAGACTTTCGGGCTTCTGACGTCCCGTAACGTCTGTCAAAGATCCACGAATGACAGCCGGGACCAACGGCTTAACGTGCTTTCCGAGACACGGAGGTCTTGGTATATAAATATGGTCCCCCATCCACGGACCAACCGAGGCAAGCGTGGCTTAACCTGATCAATCGACCCGTGCGGCTGTTATTACTTAGCCACAAGCCCCTCTTGCTTTGAAAGTGTTAACAATACTGTCAAACAAAATTAATTTTCTTTCTACTCTTATCAGGGGCCGCCGTGCGTCTCCGTGCTCTGTCCATCGTCCTGCCCTCCTAATTGTTGTTGGTAGCGCACAGAAGCAACGCGCTGCAGTCGTCAACTCTCTCGAGCCTGTAGGTGGAGTTGTCGGGCATGTGTCGGACGAGGTCGTCTGTGAGACGAACGCGAGCGCCGTTCGGGCCCGAAACTAGCACTATCTCGCATTCCTGAGGACAAAAGATAATGACTTTAATTAAAATAATCTAATCTGTCACAGGTTTTTTTCATAAGCATAATCACACTAATATTATAAAGGCGAAAGTTTATGAGTGTGTTTGTATGTTTGTTACTTCTTCACGCACAAACTACTGATCGGATTTGGATGAAAGGAGATGTTTCATAATGGGCCAGGTCTATGTACAGTAACTCAAAAAAAAGAGAAAAATCCGTAGAATTCGGGAAAAATACAGATAAATCAATTAAATGTATACTGTTGTGGTAGTGAATTGATATTTATCAATTATTTTTATCGACTTTCAACATGGCGTCTCACCGATTTAGTTACTCTGTGCTTAAAAACAATGACAGTAAACCATAGATCGACCATTGATCATAGAAACAGAACTGTCAGCTGTCACAACAGTGTCAATTCTTCAGAAATAAACATGTCAAACGTCATTAATCAATCAAAATTACAGCTTACCGCCATGACGGGTTTTTGTTGTGTGTTGCAATTTCAAGTGTAATTTCTTGCGTTTACCAGCAAACCAAGCCATTTCAAAGTAATTGGACAGTTGAGAACTATTTTAAATGAATTTCCCTATTTTTAAGTATAGTGTACAAGGACCTGGCCCAGGCTCCATACATTTTGAAACATCTCCTTTGGCACACAGATAGGATAATTTTTATCCCGATATTCCCACGGTATCAAAACTTATGAGGGTGAAACCGCGGGGCGCTGCTAGTCAACATATAATGTTCCCACTGCTGGGACACACGCATCCTCTCGAGAGAGGAAGTGGGCCGTAATCCACCACGCGGGCCCAGTGCGGGTTGGTAGATGTCAAGTATCTTCGAATCTTTGGTTCTAGGACATTCCGGTTTCCTCACGATGTTTTCCTTCACCGCTTAGAGAGCAGTGGTAATGAGATAGTTTACACAAAGTAAAGTGCCTGCGGTTCGAACCTTCGACTCGTAGATAGCGGTCGAAGACATAGACATGTAACATTCGCTCGCTCACTCACTCAAGAGGGCTTTCTCCCTCTCACAGACAAGCCCACGTTTCAACAGTGGGAACATTACAGGTCCGTGATGGTCTAATCATCAGCCTAGCCTTTTCTCCCAACTATCTTGGGGTCGGCTTCCAGTCTAACCGGATGCAGCTGAATACCAGTATTTTACATGGAGCGTCTGTCTATCTGACCTCCACAACCCAGTTACTGGGTAATACTATACCCCTTGGTAAGACTGGTTGTCAGACTTTCGGGCTTCTGACGACCCGTGACGACTGTCAAAGATCCACGAATGACAGCCGGGACCAACGGCTTAACGTGCTTTCCGAGACACGGAGGGGTCTCGGTATGTAAAGATGGTCACCCATCCACAGACCAACCGCGGCAAGCGTAGCTTAACCTGATCGATCGACCTGTGCGGCTGTTATTATTTAGCCACGGACCCCTGTGATGGTCTAATATGTTGGTGTAATTACCTTGGAAGCATGCACAAGCGAGTTCAGCTTGTGTAGTAGTTCGTGCGCCCTGCAAGCGTGTAGATATAGCGCGCTGTAGATGTTGCTGCCCCCTGGGCACACATACACTGTGAGACGGGGCTCGATGCGTCTGGAAAAATAAAAAATAAATATTGTAAGTACCAGCTGAATTGAATTAATTATTACAGGATCACATGAAGCTAGATGACGACAGACGAGATTGATATCACCCTTCCTTTTGTCTTTGCCGTAGTTGGGTAAAAATAAAAACATTTGATTTTTTTGGGGAGTCAACCACCACTTGTAATAGCGCTGGCAGAAGCTAGTTTTATACAGAGTATTTGGTAGATGGGTGCAAAGCCTGAAGGGGGTGATATCTTAGACCATTTAGAACATATTAAGCTAAAAATGTCTTAGACGAAGTCTGTTCCTTGTTTTTTTTTTTTTGTGAAACTCAGGGCTTATAACAATAATTAATACACATTTTTTTTTTCAATGAATTGTTAATAGTGTCCAGTAAAAGATGTTATGTTATTATTTATGTAATCTGTGATTACTCAAACAAAATAATTCCCAAGCATCTGTGTCATCAGAGAAACATTCAAATTAAGAAACTTTTAAAAATCAAGAAAATGTTTTGTTTACGGCATAATAAAAAAATAGCCTCACTTGTTCAAACCTTTTTAAAAACATGCTTGGTTATTGCCCTTTATTTTGAGGTACTATTTACGCAGATGTCTCATCAACTCTTGGAATTAGGGTGTACAATGCAAATTGAGGACGAATTTTCTAATCTAACACAACACTTCTAAAACTCGTTAATATACAGGTGAAATTCTAATCACCGTTTCCTCTTAAGGGGTCATTGTACTCATCATTATGAACAACTTTCACTGTGGGACCAACTCTGAAATCACGAAAAAAAAATCTGCTGTTCCCTACATTTTGACGACTTATGCAAACATAAATGTAGGGAACAGCTAATTTTTTTGTCACGATTTCATATTTGGTCCCATAGTAAAAGTTGTTCATAATGATGAGTACAATGACCCCTTAAGAGGAAAACGGTGATTAAAATTTCACCCTGTATTTTGGCACCACACTAACTTTCTATAGTGAAAACTGACTCGATATAGAATGATTTCATTATAGTCTTGCATCTGATATCTATTTGTGGTCGATTTGGAGATGTTCCAAATTGGCGTTTAGGTACGGCACTCAATTAGAAGTTACAATTACTATTTATACACTTGCGTGCAAAAAAATTGGCCCACCCCATGCTCTCCATTTGAGACACGATATCACAAAAATCGTAATGAATATAATTTATTATTTTATACTATGTGAAGGTAGGTAAGGTACAGTTTATTTGAACATACACTATATTTTGTTCAAAGCAATATTCTTGATAAGATCGACTCGATTCTTCAGATGTCCCCATTACTCACTTTTGCTCGGAAAAAGTGTGTGACTTTTTTTGTCAACGAACTTAACAAACTTTAAATTTTGTGTATTTCTGTTTGTTTAATCAAAATTGAACTTGATTTTTTTAACGGGCTTCAAAAAAAATGGAGCTTCTTTATTCAACCCCATATTTATAAGTTCGAGATTTTCTCAAAAACTAATGAATCTGTTTTGATAATTCTTTCACTAATGTAATCTACATACTTTCAGAAAGGTTTTAACATACAATATATTAGGTTATTGTTAGTAAAACTTCTTGAATTATATTGTTTCCAATCGAAGAGCATGGGGTGGGTCAGTTTTATTGCACGCAAGTGTATGTTGATGTATTGGTTAAATTGCAAAGTAGGCTGAAGATATTTTGTAACAGGAATCAGTTAGATACTGAACCAAAATATTGATCAACTCAGGAGGCCTACCACGAGCTCTTAACGCGATCCATTTTAGGACTTAAACTAAACTGTTCTTCTAATTCGTACCATGACGTCAGTTTAACGATTCAGTTTAGGCCGTGCCATCTGCTAACAACGATTGTCCCAAACTGAGTCGCAAGTTTTGATTTCATTCATACTTGTTTGGTACCATGACGTCCATAGAGCAGCTCAAGCGATGCAGTTTAGGAACCTAAACTGAAATGTCTTGCTTTTGAATCGTTTTTAATTAGATCATGGTACGCCATCAGGGCAAGATTCCCAGAATGCTCTTTGAGTTTACTAAGTACACGTAATGTTCATATTTGTAATAAGAGAATCTGAGCTAGCGCTTCGTATGAATATGAACATTAAGTTTTATAAAATTAAGTTCATATTCCTATGACGTGCATGATTTAATTTTGCTGAAGAAAGTAAGCATGTTATAGGAATATGAACTTAATTAGTTCAGAGTGCAGTCAGGATTATTAACCGTTTAACCGCTTACGTCGGATTAATCCGACAAATATTGTTGTGTCCATTCCGCCAGGGTCGTATATATACGACCAAATAACACAGCTCGTTTAATTTGTATTATTATTAAATCATCACAGCTCGTTTTATCGGTATTTATTTTTCGTTTTTTTTTTTCGGGCGCTGGGTGCTCGACAACTCACATAAAGTCGGGCGGTTAAAATGTTAAAGTCCTGATTGCTATCTATATTTTGATAACTACGATTTCATTTCTTCCTTACCTTATAAAAGGCACAATACTATTCACAGATGATCATTTCTGTATGGATCATCATTATAGAATTTGTTGTTAGGTCAGTTAGTGCACGGCTACTCAAACTCAAAGCATTTATTTCAAATAAACTAATTACAGGCACTTTTGAATTGTCAAGGGGTCGGTCAGTCAGAAAGATGAATCTAGTTACTCATTCCAAAGCCTAGTAGGTACCTATGGAGAAGAACGGGCAAGAAACTCCATGGAGAACTTTTTTCTTTTACTTAGTTTTGTATTAAGCTAATACTTACTTGGCATGCAGAGCGTTGAACAGACGAATGCCGTCCGCCAGGCCGCAGATCTGAATGATGTCATCGCGGGACAACCTGCACATAAATACAAAATACGTTATTATTTATAATCTGTGAAAAGGCTTCACACTTCATTCACAACAAACCTTCAAAAAAAAAAAACGGTCTTCAAGTGTCCCAACAAAAAGGAAGCCAAAAGACAACTGCTGCTCCATAGATTATTTTTTTTTTATCTTTATTTATTAAAGAGGGTTTGATCACATAGTGAACATGCCACCCTCATAGGAACTTTGCTCCATAGATTGTTCGTATAACTCGACAGAAAGTAGGGAACAGATAATTGTTCTAGTTTTCAGGGTTGGACTCGCAGTAATTCATCAAGTTTTCAGTTATTTCAATTATAATACTTCATCATCATCCCAACTATGTTGGTACCAGTTTCCAGTCTAACTGGACGTAGCTGACTACCAGTAAATTACATGGAGTGACTGCCTATCTGACCTCCACAACCCAGTTACTGGGTAACACGATATCCCTTGGGAAGACTAAATTCGTGTTTAAATAAAATATTCTCGATGCACTTGTCCAATATTTATATATGTAGCTTCTGCCCGCGACTTCGTCCGCGTGAAATTTCCCCTTAAAATTCACCCTCTTAGGGGAGAAATTTCGAAAAACTCTTTCTTCGTGGATACTTACTCTTCACAAAGAACACACCCTATAAATTTCATGTCTCTAGGACAAGCGGTTTAGGCTGTGCGTTGATATATCAGTCAGGACTTTGAAATTTATATGTATAGATTTATAAGTTCAGTTGTCCTCAACGAAAGATACCAACCTTAGCAGATCAGCGCCAGAGAAGTTGGTGAACGTGGCAGCGTGATGACCGAAGCGTTGTCGCGACAACCACGCCTGAGTCTCCGATGACGTCGCCTCCTTTGACAGCCCCGAGTTCTGCAACAACTAAATAACGTTAATCACCTTATTCCGTATCTAGATGGACTGTTGTGAGAAGCCAGACAGCTAGGTGGTCGAAGGCCGACTGATCAGGGTGCGCCAGAAATATTCTGCAGCAAAGAAATAACATGAATCATCTTATAGAGGTATGACGAACAGGGTGTAAAGTTCAGTCATCCTCCATAGAAAAGGGAGGATCCTCCGAGGGTGTTGTGTTTGGTGGGAAACTGTCCAACGATTGCTGTAGGGGCATTCTATACAGGAAGATATTTTTATCACCATCCAAATATTTACAGGATTAAAAAATCAGCTGTTTAATACAAAAGTTCAATACATACTTGACCAAAATGTATGAAACAGCTAATTTTTTTTCGTGATTTCAGAATTGGTCCCATAGTGAAAGTTGTTCATATTCATGGGTATAATAGCCTGTAAAAATTTGGATGGTGCATCGCACAAGATGCAGGATTTAAAAAAGATAGTTTGTTAATGGCAGCCGTAATAGTTCAAAGGTTAGGTATACTGAAGGTTTTGACAATAAGCATAATCAGCCTATAACATTCTCACTTCTGGGACACAGGCCTCCTCTCTGTGAGAGGGGGGTGGGAGGTAATCCACCACGCAGGCTCAGTGCGGGTTGGTACATATCTCATGTCTTCAAATTTTATGTTTCTAAGTCATGCCGATTAGCCCACGATATTTTCCTTTACCATTTTGATGATAACATCTCGATTCTTACCTTTTTTTTATGGATGAGAAATCATCTAATGACTCCTCCTGCTCTGGGTGGAGCGGAAGAGAGTGTCAGACTCTTACTGACTAAAACCCACCCGTGTTCCTTCCTTAGCCCTTTATGTTCCGGGGCAGCGGTAACCCTTTCGGACAATCCCGCTACATCGATTCTTACCTTTTCAGGATCCTCGGCGGGTTGTGGCAGGTCGGGCAGTATCGCACCGGGCGAATGGCAGGGCGGCGAGTTCACTTTTACGTCGTTTGTTCTGAACAAGAAACATCATCCATTAGACAAGATGCCAAATGTTGTTTTTTAAGCCAGCTCGCCTGCCTCCGACTACAACACATTAATGCATTTAACGTTGAACGTAAACGTCCCTGTTATCTTCAAACGATTAACAGAAATAGAACGATGTGCTTGTGGAGGCAGAAAGAGCCTTTTCGGGCACTGGCTACATATCAGTGGCGAAGGTACCTACCATACAACTTGATTCCCACCGGCTTCCCTTCGATAATTCAGAACATAACCACTCTATAGTCAATTCATCATTGAAATTTTCTTTTGGCATTTTTTTTTGCGCCAGCCTACCTCTGTCATAAATTCACCCTTCGCCACTACTACATATTATACACTTCTATAAGAAATAGATTGAGATAATACTATAGATGTAATTTTTTTTTTAAATTAAGATCATATTTCCAAAAAGAGAAGTGATTTATCACACTAATATTATAAAGGCGAAAGTTTGTGAGTGTGTTTGTATGTTTGTTACTTCTTCGCGCAAAAACTACTAAAAGGAATTTGGATGAAATTTTGCACAGAGATAGTTTATAACCAGGATATATTGTTAATATTTGTAATTGTTAATACCATACACTCAAATATTTACGTAAATTAAAAAAAAAAATCGAGCGAGTCAATCCAGCAAAAATCCCGCTAGATTGAAAACAGTGCTGGATTTTTTTTTTCTACGTGATAGGAATTTATTTATTCAGTAGTACTTACACATACATTTTATACATTTAAGTAATTATATATTGAATTAATACTAAAAATAACAAAATTAAATGCTAACATAAATAAAACTTCACCCGCATCGCTGTCGACTGGTAATGTACCCAAGAGACTGGCGGCATTTATTTTGGTACCAACATAAACTCATTAGTTTTACCGTGCACCATAATTGCAATCCCTTAGCACTGCCAACTGTCCCTGAAGATTTATTCGGCCTTAAAAACAGCATGATCGAAATCTCAAAAATTCACTGTTTTTAGTGTTTATTCCGAATTTATTCTTACGCCACTGACAACATAAACAGTGCACGAATTACGGATGCTGCCAAATTCTATATTTATGTTATTTGCATGCGGCCTTCAGAGCGTACTGACCGACATTCACTATCTCTGAAATGTGTTTTTATTTACATTTGAAATAGCTTGGCATGTTTTTTAACCGACAAAAAAAAAATCATAAACACGCAGTCAAGTTGCGCGCAACATCTGGCCAGGAATAAAGAAGATTTAAAACAGTATAAAATACTCACTCTTGGCAATACGACGACTTCATTTGATTGTTGGAGGCAAGAACTGCTGAAACAATACATTCACAAAATTAATTTTAAATACAAAAAGAACTATATTTTCAGTAAGCCTATCCAATTTAACCGTCAGCATTCATATCAATGTATAAACCTGAAATCGCGAAAAGAAAATCAGCTGTTCCCTACATTTATGTTCGTATAACTCGTTAAAATGTAGGGAACAGCTGATTTTTTTTGGCGATTTCAGGTTTGGTCCCATAGTAAAAGTTGTTCATAATGATGAGTACAATGAACTCTAAAGAGGTTGTTAATGTTTTTCCAATAACCCTGTATATTTATAAGCCCTTCTTGTTAGGTACAGTCATCGACATATAAATAGTTAACATTACAGTTTTTTAAGCCTTAATTTCAATTATAATTGGTCAAATGAAAATAATATTAACTCAGCTTATATAAAATGTTGAAATACAACGTGCAACGTATCAAACAATTTTGTGTCAATTTTGTTGGTATCTAAGTAGCAGTTATATTATGCTGAGTTAGGAGCCTTTCGGCCCCGTACATGTCGTTTTTGCTTGTTTATTTTTGTTGTTTTAAATGCTCCTTTTTTACTGTTTGTATATCCTGTGCGTGTCCCAAATAAAATAATTGTTTCTTTTTTTTCTTTCAGTTCGTGTGGAACGTGGATCGACGCGAGACACAATGGCTTTTTAATTGTTTCTGTATTATTATGGCATTCAACAGATCAATCCACTTTTGTAACTGACATATTATTTCATAAGAAAGCGGTGAACAGTCATACAATACCGGCTGTTCAAATACTGAGTTTTTGACAACTTAACGGCTTATACCTGGTAAAAATACGGAACCCTTATGGCTTATAAGATCACTTCGTTGTCCGTCTGTCTGTCCGTCTATCAAGACCCTTTTTCTCAGGAACGCGTAGAGTTATCAAGTTGAAATTAATATTAAATACTCAGGGCTGCAATCCCTTGAAGCAATGAAAAAAATCAAACTTCAAAGTCAACGCAATCAAAAGGCACGAGCGTTTATGTTCCATTTATGCCGCATTTTTGACACTCGCAAGGGAATCAAAACCTATAGGGTACTTCCCATTGACCTAGAATCATAAAATTTGGCAAGAAGCAATGTCATTTAGCATCAGTAAAGGAATTTGTAGTTACATACCTACAAAGTACGAAACCATCGGTGCGCGAGTCCGACTCGTACTTGACCGGTTTTTTCATGAAAACCGTTATATGTGACGGAACCGCTTTTATAGATAACCCAAGGTAAACATCTTACATGATCTTTGACTGTAGATTAACCCTTTAACCGCCCGACTTCAAATCAGTTGGCGTGCCCCCAGCGCCCGGCACAGTGAATCGAAAAATAAATACCTACAACAAAGAGGGATGTGCAATACTTAACTTTTCGATGTCGATATTTCGTTTTAATAACGACATTTGCACTAAAACTCGACCAAGCTAAGTTTGCACCTCGCGTCGATTACATCACACTGACGCTTAGGTACGGGCTGCAAAAATTCGCTATGACTTGTAAACAAATGTTTGTTAGATTTTACTTTGCATTTATTGTTTTTAACATTATATTATACATATGTACCTACACGGGTACACGCCGCATTCCAGCGAGGTGCAAACTTAGCTTGGTGGAGATATAAGTACCTACTACTTACCTTACGAAATTATTCGGCATTTTTCGCAAGCCAGTAAAACAAAAAGTGTTTAAAAATTTGAACGATTTATTAATTAGTACTTAGGCTATTCACAGTAAAATCAGTCCAGAGAAGAAAAACTATTGAGAAATAAAAGTAGTGGTAGTCGTCATGACAAATTTCTGTCATGTGCATTTATCGACATACGAACGTAAAACTACATGCACAATCACAACGCTGATGGAAAATTCCAGAAGTCGGCACGCGTTTATGACGTAAGAAGCGGTCGTCTTTATCCGACCGTGGCGCAGGGCGTACTAACAAAGTAAGTTTCGGAACATGTAGGTTAGGGATGGGAACCATCAATTCAGTCGCTGACATTTCACAAGTAAATTTACTTAATTTTAAAGGAATTAAATGAAATACTCACAAATATTTGAAAAAAAAAATGTTTTATTAACAATTGCTGTATTTGTTTTAAAGTAAATTAGTCTGTATAACGAGAAATATTTTGATTTATGTTTATTTTTGTATCGGTAAATCTTGGCATATGTCCCGTCCCTCATGTCGGATTTTGTCGTCATGGGCGTTGCACATCAATACAATTTTCTAAAAATAATGTTAGTAATTCATCTAACTTTGAACATTATTTTTAGGACTTCTAATTAAGAGACTTAAAGTGTATTAAACTGTAAATGATTAATTAGTTAACTATTTACCTAAAATAAACATATTTTTGATATAATACAGCGTAATTAAATAACAAAGCTGATAAAACAAACAGTGATATTTTGGTCGTAAATATACGACTCTGGCGAAATGGGCCCGAAAATATTTGTCGGATTAATCCGACGTAGGCGGTTAAAAGGTTAACTGATCATAATTATATTCTTGTTCAGGCTTTCAGTAAGTCTGCTAGTTTTAGGTAAAAATGAAGACTCAATACTCAATACTCAATATCTTTATTGCTTTACCATAATGTGCACTTAGGTGGTAACTAAATAATTTAGATCATTATGGACCCTGTAGGGCACAGCAAAAGGTAGGAGAGAAGAAGCCCTGTTTTAGGAGATCATCAATTCATTAAGTTGTTTTTGTGGGAACAACTTATAACATAAATATAAAATCAAAGCCAGGAGATCGCGAATTAAATACTAAACATTTCGCTTATCTATTATATTATGTATTATTTTATCATTTTAGATTATTTTTATATACCTACTTATGTATTATAATTCTGTTTATTATCTATATCCTAATCCTAACTAATATTATAAATGCGAAAGTAACTCTGTCTGTCTGTCTTTTCTTCACGCCTAAACTACTGAACCGATTTGTGTGAAATTTGGTACAGGGTAAGTGTGAACCCCAACAAAGGACATAGGCTACTTTTTATTCGACTTCGACTTCGTCTGCGTCCGCGATAACCGACATATACGCGGACGAAGTCGCGGGCAAAAGCTAGTATATGTATAAAAGAAAGTCGTGTTAGTTACACCACTTATAACTCAAGAACGGCAGAACAGATTTGGGTGAAAATTGGTAGGGAGGTAGCTTAGAGCCAGGAGACGGACATAAGATACTAAAAAAAATCAGAAAAAAAAAAAAAAAAAAGAATCAGACTTGGAATAACAAAACGCAAATGACAGGGCTAGGAGTAGGCTCGGGGTAGGGCAGGAGTAGGGTAGGAGTAGGGGTAGAGTAGGAGTAGGGGTAGGGTAGGAGTAGGGTAGGGGTACGGTAGGAGTAGGGTAGGGGTACGGTAGGAGTAGGGTAGGGGTAGGGGTACAGTAGGAGTAGGGAAGGGTTAGGGTAGGAGTAGGGTAGGGGTACGGTAGGAGTAGGGAAGGGGTAGGGTAGGAGTAGGGTAGGGGTACGGTAGGAGTAGGGTAGGGGTACAGTAGAAGTAGGGAAGGGTTAGGGTAGGAGTAGGGTAGGGGTACGGTAGGAGTAGGGAAGGGGTAGGGTAGGAGTAGGGTAGGGGTACGGTAGGAGTAGGTTAGGAGTAGGGTAGGAGTAAGGGGTAGGGAAGGGGTAGGAGTAAGGTAGGAGAAGGGCAGGGGTAGGATTGGTAGGAGTAGGGTAGGGGGTATTAGTAGGACACCACGCGAACGAAGTCGCGCCGGGCAGCTAGTTTTATATAAATTGCTTTTTTTATTTGAATAATTATTACCTATTGCTATAAGATTTAATTTAATTATTATCTCTATTTTATATAATAATTATTATATTGATTATTACTATTTTGAATTATTTAAGACTTACCATTATGTGGTAAAACTGGCTTGTTGACCGCTATTGGGCTTGCAACAGACTTTGGAGCCACACTGCAACAAAAAAACAATTGGTTTAGTATTTTGTTAATTCAGTTTCATAACTATTTTTGTGCTAAGAAAAGAAAAATGTTTAGCATAGCATAATATACATACATTCAACTCTGGTTTATCACAAAGATATATTAATTCACCAAAACCTTACAAGAATCCACTAGGATGTTACAAAGATATTTAAATATAATACCTACACTAAATTAGAACCTTTTATTATTTTGTATTTTACAGTTAGTATTTATTTGTTACTTAAGAAATTGAAACATAGCTTTACTACCAACACGTCTAACTTAGTCAAATAACCCGCCCCTAACTGTTCCCGGCGCAAAGGTGCCCCAAACGCTTGCTGCATTGCCACGTTGAATGGCAATGGCCAACCTTTGCACGAAGAACGAGCCGGAGCAGGAGTCACCCGTCTTGTCACGAAGCTTGTGCCCTACCTCACTAATAAGCTTCCTGGCCTCAGTGCCCCAAGCATCCATGGTCTCAACAGCAATGGGCACAAAATTATTATATGCCACTATTATTTCAAATCATATTATTGTTTATATGATTTAATTCAGGAAGTGGAATGATACAGATTAGGTATATAATGTGTGTTATCTATTGTGTTATGTGTACTGATAAGAATCTATTTTAAAGTGGTTGTAGGCTTTTGCTGTAGCTAAATGGGTGTTACAGTTAACAACAAAAATAAGTTTAAGAACTAAAACATGACTACTGAAAAGGTTGAAACAAGAAAGTAACTTCCAGTGGTTGCATGCTATCATAGCTTTGTATGTTAGTACAGCGGCATGCAACCACGGGAAGGTGCTTTCTTGTTTCATCCTTTTCAGTAGTCAGGTATTAGTTTTTAAACTTATGGAATACTATTGCTGACTGTACATTAATTCAATTTCGTATGTACTACTTAGGGCGAATTTCTCCAAGGTTTAAGTCTAATACTGAGAACAAATTTTGAATTTTCGACAGTTTTTCCATACTAGAACTGTCAGACGTCAATTTTATTCCACAGATGAAAGATATCTACAGTCTGACGCAACCGTATAATAAAAAAAAGAAACTATGAAACATGTACTAAATATAATGGCGGCTATCGCTGTCTCGCTTTAACATCTGCAGTCTGTGTCATTTTTGGTATGTTGGTATTCAGTTTCAGTACAAGTTTCATACAAGCGACGTTTTTCATCTTTTTCTATGGGACTCCCGTATCTTCTTACATATAATGAACATTACTTACTCTATGGATATCTGACTTGGGTATAATCAGGCATCAGGCCTTAATGTGGCAGCCTAAAGCCCATAATACACAAGTCTGTAACTTGTACCAAGGTATGTAAGTAGCTTGCACGACAATGTGCCTTAACAATTTCTGATTGGTGAAGGGCACAATGGCGTGCAAGCTACTTGTAAACTTTTGTTACATGATTGTGTATCTAGATCGGATGCATAACATACATAATCAGCCTATAATGTTCCCACTGCTGGAACACAGGCCTCATATCTGTGAGAGGGAGTGGGTCGTAATCCACCACGCGGGCCCAGTGCGGGTTGGCAGATGTCACATGTCTTCGAATTTTTGGTTCTAGGACATGCCGGTTTCCTCACGATGTTTTCCTTCACCGTTTTGAGAGCAGTGGTGATAAAATAATTTACACAAAGTAAAACGCCTATCTGGATTCGAACCTACGACCTACAACTCGTAAGTCGCGGCCGTTACCACTTGGCCACCACTGCTCTAATAACATAATTATAAGGAAGTACTTGATATAGAAATACAATGTTTGTTATCTTGAAAGTATCAAGGTTCCATGCAGTGTTGTTGCAATTTTATCTGATTATTCCTAAATGTTATGTTTTCACCTTTTAGGTGGAGTTGTAAATGACAAGGTACAGACGCCAGCACATCAAGCTACTACAATCTGTCAAATATCTTTAATAGATTTTCAACTTTATCGCTAAAGTATAAGGTTCAAAGTTTGCGCAAAGTTCGGACCGGCCATATTGTATTTCAGTTGCTATGACAAGAGGCTTTTTTTATTTAAAAGCAAAATATGTACTAGTGTTAACCACTGGACCACCACTCCTCTTGATACAACACATCAAAATACAGGACGCTAAACTACAAAATATCGCGGATCTTACATAGGGGTCCAATCGATAGCTATTAGGGTCCCCTGACCACAGACCTTCGCTGGTACAGGTTTCCTGGGACACCCTGCATAATTCTGAATCGCCTTGTATTAAGAGCGTTTACGACGTACGGCATTTCATACAAACTTTCAATCCCTTGTTTTTCGAAATGAATGAACCGATTTTAATGAAACTTCATACGCATAAGCAGGATACAAAGGTCTAAAAAGTTATTAAAGAACATTTTGACTGCGTATGTATTGATTGCACTTTTGTATGAAACAGCTGGTTTTTTTTTCTTTTTGATAGTGGTCGAAAAATTTCTACGCTAGGTCTACAATCATTTGTGCTGAATTTATGGTTTTAGTTTGTGCGTCATGTCACGTCCCTACCACCCTGTGTTTGCCACTTAACAAAATGTGTTCAATACTAATTTGACCCAGATCTTCTGATTTGACCTTTGAGTTCAATCTATTTGACCTTTCATATTATGTCTGATACATATCTGGCCTATTGTTATGAGCTACGTACGCATCTAAAGTCCTAACATTTGTTTGGTATGTTGAGAAGTTGCTTCCCTATAGACCACTTACCAATTTAACTATTGTAGTACTGGAGGCAAGCTCTTAACGCGATCCATTTTAGGACCTAAACTGAACTGTTCTTCTAATTCGTACCATGACGTCAGTTTAACGATTCAGTTTAGGCCGTGCCATCTGCTGATAGCGATTGTCCCAAATTGAGTCGCAAGTTTCGGTTTCATTCATACTTGTTTGGTACCATGACGTCCATATAGCAGCTCAAGCGATGCAGTTTAGGAACCTAAACTGCAATGTCTTGTTTTTGAATCGTTTTTAATTAGATCATGGTAGGCCACCTGTGCACAATTTATTTCAAATCCATAGCCTAGTCAGCCATTGCTGGGACATAGCCTTCCTCTCTGTTATAGGGAGTGAGCCGTAATCCATCACGCGGATTGGTGGATGTCACGTCATGTTTTCGAATTTTGAAGTGAAACTTCTTTACGCACGCTTGACTTGGGGAGTAAGCTGGCGAACGCGTGACGTAAGCGTTACGAAAAGTGTGGTCGGGTGAGGCGAACGGGAGTTGAGTGGGGGATATAAGCAAGAGACAGCAGTGCGCGCGCACATTTTCTTTCTCTCTTCCTCTCATAGCCAAATACGCAATACTGAAGTTTCACTTCAGTCGTGTGGTCATAAGCACACTCGTTTTTTTTTTGGTTCTAAGACATGCCGGTTTCCTCACGATGTTTTCCTTCACCGTTTTTGATAGCAGTGCCTGCCTGAGTTCGAACCTAAAACTCGGTAAGTCACAGCCGTCCACCGTCCGTCTGCGTTATGTTAACAAAATCATACAATGTCTCAAAACTAAAGGACCGCCTTCTTCCCCTTTTCTTTGTAAGAGGGGTCAGCAAAGTACTGACTGTATAATTATAGATCCAGCACCCTAACCATTGGGTCTAGAATCTAGAACCAGTGGTGAGGCTGCGCATTGTCTGTGAGTGAATGACTGAATTTAATTTTTGAAGTGAAAACTTCTTTAGGCGCGTTGGGCATTTTTTGAGATGGGAAAAAACCATTGAATTCGCGCCACTGTTACCGTTACGACACCGCTTCTGATGTGTTCGGCTATCCTCGAGATGTACTCGGTTTCAATGTATATCCGATAAGTCAGTGAGTGATGACAAATTATTCTGTTTGTGTTTTGTTTTCACTTCTGCCGGCACTCCCGGCCACTGTTTTTTTTATTAATTAGACCAATATTTTGATAATATGCTAAGTCATGCATATTATGTTTTGGTGATGATGACTCAATGACTCATTGATATTAATGATTAAATAATGGTTGCTTCATTGAGAGAATTTAGTCAATAGTAAGATTGTTGTTGAGGGGCTTGTGGTAAGTAAGAGCAGCTGCACGGGTCGATCGATCAGGTTAAGCTACGCTTGCCGCGGTTGGTCCGTGGATGGGTGACCATATTTACATACCAAGACCCTCTATGCCACAGAAAGCATGTTAAGCTGTTGGTCCTGGCTATCATTCTTGGATCTTTGACAGTTGTTAGGGGTCATCAGAAGCTCGAAAGTCTGACAACCAGTCTTATCAAGAGGTATTCTGTTACCTAGTAACTGGGTTGTGGAGGTCAGGTAAGCAGTTGCTCTATGTAAAATACTGGTATTCAGTTGCATCCGATTAGACTGGAAGCTGACCCCAACATAGTTAGGAAAAAACTCAAAATCAAAAATCATTTATTCAAATTAGGCTGAGAATGGGCACTTTTCAAACACCAAAATTACATGACAGTCCCTCAAAACGCCCGCCCTTCACCACTTCTTATAGTACTTTCGCTAGGAAGAAACTCCCCAGCTGTATGTTCAGTTAAAAAAAAAACTTGTTTATTGGCATTCAGAGTGAGGTAATGAAGGTTTCGTAGTGTTCTGTTGTTTTTAAGTTTATTTATTTATTTGCATTTGGTATAACATAGGGGTTTATAATAAAAACTACTTTTTTTAATCGGTTCAAAGACAATGAACAAAGCAATAGAGAAGTTTTATTGTTATTAAGTCTGGGGGTGTTTAGTGTCCCACATAGTGTTAAAGTTAAAAGTAATGATTAACCATACATATTTTGATGTTGAACCCCCTTACTAATAAAGGTTGTACAGCGTCTGTATAGTTACACAACGCTTTGTCTTCTTATTTCGATAGTCAAATTACTGACGACTGAAAGAGAGAAATCTGTGTGTAACTTTTCATCTGATGTAATACATTTATTAGTAAGGGGGTAAATGTTTAAAACAAACATACAAATCTTTTCTCTTTATAATAGTTTAGACAATCCAAGTCTATGTGCCCAATAGATTTTGTCAACAGCAAAAATCACAAACTACGATCCCCTATTAACAACTTTAAGAGGATGAAATTTAAAAAATCAATCCTTATAGCTCGCATTCATCATTTAACAAAATCTTGTGCAAAATCTCATGCTTCTAGACACAACAGTTTAGGCTCTGCACTGTCATCAATGAGTAAAGAATTCATTTAAGATTCTAAGTAGAATGTAGGTAAGTTTTGTGAATAGGGTGCATAAAATTATGCAATATCTCAACTGCCAGTCTGCCAATTAGGGAATTTTAGTCCTTTCATAAAAACAGATAATGTTTATGCCCTCTATTCAGTAGTGTAATGTTTACAAACTTATTATGGTGATGCGCTGACCAAGATTAAAAACCAGTTCTTAAATTGGGAGGTTACCGGTTTTAGGCAGTATGTCACTGTCATCGGACAACACAAATCTTGGCTCCACTGTACCTCCACACCCGACGCATTTTGATAGTAGGTATTTTTTTTTGGATAGAATAGACCCTTTTTAGTGTAATTTGAAAACCGCAAATTCTGAAAAACCATAGGGGCCGAGAAAAAAATTCCGTTTTTTTTTTTTTTTGAAAACCTCCACACCCACTACACACTAAACCAACATAATATACAAAATAACACATTAATAATGACAACTTAGGATGCAAGAGCGAGCGAAGCGAGCTCAGGACTTGGGGCACCCCGACTCGGACAGGTTAGGTTAGAAGGGGATGGCGGGGTCTAGTGAGCGAGCGAAGCGAGCGAACAGACCCCGCCATCCCCTTCGTGGTTATTTTTTTTTAGACCCTAGAGCCCCGCGAAGCGGGGCTCCTACTACGCCTTTTAAGCAACTTTTATGTTTTTTGAGGTTAGGTTACACCGAAAAAATAAAACTTTGGGTATTTTTTTCTCAGCCCCTATGGTTTTTCAAAATCTGCGGTTTTCAAATTTACACTAAAAAGGGTCTATTCTATCAAAAAAAAAATAGCTACTATAAAAATCGCAGGTTTTCGAAAAAAAAAAAAACTTTGGGAATTTTTTTCTCGGCCCCTATGGTTTTTCAGAATTTGCGGTTTTCAAATTACACTAAAAATGGTCTATTCTATCCAAAAAAAAATACCTAGTATCAAAATGCGCCGGGTGTGGAGGTACAGTGGTTCCCAAATCTTGAAGAACCAAAGCAAACGACTCTAAAAGTATGTTGGTTTATTCAATTAACTAACTCTAGCGTTTGATTTATCAGATTAGCAATGTGATTTTTGGCAAAATTGTGATGACCACAAAAAACACTAATAAAGAGTTGAAAGTGTTTTAGTTTTTCAAACATATAGTACTCTACTTGCAAATGAACAAAATGTATTTAGGAATAAGGAAATAACCTAGTTTAAAGGGCTAACATTAAAATGATTTGGCATAACCAGTTTTACCTTGTGGTTTAAAAAAAACATAATTAAAAAGTATATTTACACCAATCTCGGGCGACGGGCGGGTCTGACGTGAACGTTAGGTGCATTCAGCCTCCTTGCGAGTTCCCTATACGTCGCCGGGTCGGCTTCAATCTCGACCTCGGCCTTCAACAGGGAGAATTTCATCCGCCATCCCTGGGCCTCGACGCCGTGCACAAGGCGAGCACTGAGCACTACCCCACGCCCCAGGTGCCGCGCACTCAGTCTTTGCTCGAGCACGAGCATATTACTCGTCAGCTATAGTCCTGCCTCGTTAAGTTGAAGAAGATGAATGCACCAGATCCAACGCGATACGCCCGCCCGCGTGCAACCACCATAGCTGGCCTGCAGCTCGCTTCAACAACCATTTGTCAGGATTATATTCGCACTATGTACACCACAACACTAGGCTGTAAAGTCCTTTTACTGTTCGTAGCACCTTTTTACTTGTCCAACATATTTGATCAGTCAACTGCCCGCAGAAACCGATACGCGAATGGCGATGATCGTTTCGGCAATGCGTTATTGTACACAGGATAATACCGGTTTGATGGGGTGCAGTGAAAAATTCAACGATTTATCAGCGGAAAAATAAATGTGAATAGAAACTAGAAACAAAGGAGTGTGACAGACGGCGGAGCGCGAGCGACTGGGCGTAATGGCCGCTGATTGGCCGCGCGAGTGAGGCGCGCACCTCGATTGGATCAAAACCGGTTGGAATCGGTTCGTAGAGGCTGCGGCCGGCTCGGGTCGGTGCATCGTGCGTGAGCTCGGCCCGCTAGTGCTGTGACGCGTATGTTTATATCGTATCGATTCGTTTTTACGTTTCATTTTTTAAATAAAACCTATGGTAGACGTTTTATTAAAAATTTTATAATAATGGATACGCAACAGTTTAGATACGTAGTATTGAGATATTTTTAACTGTTTGCAACATCGTTATGTGCTATTAATTTAAAACTTAGACGGATCAGCAACAAACCGGATATAATAATAGCTTTATTCGGTTTCGCCCAACTGTGCGTTTATCGCCCGTCTCCAAGTAGTAATAGATGTTAATAAATAATAGCTATCATAAGATAGCTGATCAAATCAACACAACAAACATGAACAAGATCATGAGCATGATCTTCTTGGAAGTACTGTCATGTAAATTATTACAAAGATTTCATTTTAAAGCGAGTCGTTTATTCAAATTATTCAACGCGCTGAGTACAACAATAAATGAACTAAGAATAGCTGAACGGTTGAGTATTCTGTTTACCATATCATTGCAATCTAGACGAGTGCTCCTTAAATGTATTTCAGATTTGGTAATGACATGATAAACATGCGAGTACCTATTTTAAGTAGGTACAGTACTTATCGATTCTTATGGTTGTAGTCTTTTTACGGTTTTCGCAAGTAGGCTACACTAAAGTAGGGATTGTAGTGGTGTGATATTACGATACTTAAAAATCGTAATTCTCTCAATTTAAATACTTTAAAGATATATGTATAGATAAAGTTTATTATCAAGCAAACACCATTCGCTGGACAGCAGTCCTGTAGATACAATTAATATTTTTGCAACGAACGATGTACTTACTGAGACATGTACTTTAGTACGAATATGATCGGCGTCGTGGCCACAGCGTTGTTGTGGCTACAGAAACTACTCTTTTACAATAACGTAGCCTTATTGTCTGCGACCGCGAAAAGCCACATTTTATTGCAGTATGCCGTTATTAGTAATTCAGCTATAGTATGTACACTGCCTGCCATATGTCGGGCGTACTGTACCTATGTAAAAAATAAAGTTTTGGAACGAAGTCTCATAAGTATAACGCACGATAATATATATTCTACACGATTGGCGAATGGGAGCTAGACCCACCGTGTCACGTCACGACGCTTTTTTCTTCCTGTTTTCTCACTGTTAGTGGGCGGAGTTTACAACAAAATATATTATCTCGGAATTAACGCACGCCACCAAACACCCCAATTAGAATATTATGTAATAATCATACACTGTTTATTTATTAAACTAGTTATACTGATTATGGGAGAAAATTGTGGTTACATTACAAATCTACGCACGTACACAGTCGCACATGAATAAGGGTCTAGTGTAATAGGTACTTCGTACATTATGGTTTGGAACAGCATGAATGCAAGCAAGTATGAATGTAATTTACGTAGTTTTAATTATTTTTGGGATAATTATTACTTTTAATAAAAAATGTCAGAAATCGAAACAAACTACTTTCAGGACATGGAACAAAATAAACATTCTGCTAACTTAAATGAAAAACAAATGTCATCATGTTTTTACATTGTATTTTGGGTTTCCTAATCAAACGTTCATTCAAGGTAACATTTTCTATGTTTAGCCCATATCAATTCGATAAGCCGTTTCTGTGTCATTCTGTTGACATACAAATAAACAAAACTTTCCTATTGACAAGTTCCTGATAACGATTTGATATAATGTATACTATAATAAGGTATACTTCGGTTCGGTAAAGTACGATCTCCCTGGCAAAATGGGACGGTTATATTTCACGCCACCGTCTCTTTTTCATCATTATTCCGTCCAGCGTGTCCTGTTGTCTGTACGTTACAGGAACTGATGGACCCTACGGAAGGTGAGAATTCTGGGCTGACTCTATTCAGATTGCTATCGACACGAAATTATTTCGGGGTCTTACCATCATCTGCCTAGCCTTTTCCCAACTATGTTGGGGTCGGCTTCCAGTCTAACCGGATGCAGCTGAATACCAGTTTTTTACATGGAGCGACTGCCTATCTGACCTCCACAACCCAGTTACTGGGTAATCCGATACCCCTTGGTAAGACTGGTTGTCAGACTTCCGGGCTTCTGACTACCCGTAACGACTGTCAAAGATCCACGAATGACAGCCGAGACCAACGGCTTAACGTGCTTTTCGAGACACGGAGGGGTCTCGGTATGTAAAGATGGTCACCCATCCACAGACCAACCGCGGCAAATTATTAGTATGGATGGATAGTGTTGCATGTTAACACTATCCATACTAATAATTTGAATGTACTGCTGTTTGTGTCTGTCTGGTTGTCTGTTGCCTTTTCAGGACTAAACTAGTGAACCGATAGAGAAATTCGACAGATAGGTAAGCTGCAACCTGGAGAAGGACGTCGGCTGCTATTCATTCTGGATATTTCTCTAAAAAGTGATGAAATACACATAGACAAAGTCGCAGGGTAACAGCAAATGTAATAAATAACGTGCAGCTCTATCAAGCGATAATACATCGGTACCGGACCTAAGACAACATTGTCAATTATTTCTTCCGTCACAGTTATGATACGGCAGCCGTTAACGGAGATAAATAACTACTGAAAATAGTTTCACGGTTTCGTTTCACTGTAATTGGCGTTTTTTGTGAATGCCAGAGTATTTACTGTTATTCAGCACTAGTTACTTTAGCATTGCCAATTTTTTGCTGAATATTTACGGTTCTTTTTTTTTCTTTTGGTACAATGCGTGCCACGGAAGATGAGACTTAACACACCACCTGGTTTGACTTGCGCAGTACACGATTTTAGGTCTCTTTAGCGGTATGAGGTCTGAGCGCGGGACGGGACCGGACGTCATAGGGGTGGAAAGAGCGCGGGAGGCGGGGTAAAGTCTCATCTTTCGTGGTGCGCATTATACCCACTTATTTCCCGTAATTAAAAACGTTAAAAATCTAGTCGAAATGTAGGGAAATTAGAGGTATTTTTGACAGATTGAGACTGAGATCCGAATGTGTACGTTCGCGTACCTACTTCAAAAATACACAGATACGAGTACACACGTTAAATTTATAACACCTCTGTTTTTGTCGGGGGTTAATTACAACAATTGCCCTTCTGATTAATTCTGTTTATTTCGTTACTCGGAAGAGTATTGCCGGCGGCGAGATGGGTAGAAGACATTGTTGCTATCGGGAGTAAAACTTGGATGAAGTTGGCACCTGACCTTGGGAATTGGTACAAGTAAACAGAGGTCTATGCCAGCAGTGGGTGAAGTGGGGCTGTGGACGATGACAATGAAATCAATGTAAGATTTTAACTATTTGAAATACCTAAAAAAACTCCGTCTACACGAGAAATAGAAAGAACATTTTTGTAAACTCCTAATCAGGAACCTAACCAACCAAGCCTTATCTATCTCCATCCTATAATCTAATAGCAAAATATAATTACCAATACCAAGCGACCACGTCACACAGTCGTGTCGAGAATAATGAACAATGCGAGGGGTGCTCGCTAACACCACTGCTGGGTTGGTTCATTCCAGTTAGCGCCACCTTCACACGACTTTGTGGCAAAAACTAATCGGTTACGCGTTTAGAAGCGGTGAGAATATGAGGGTAACCTGCAGTTAATTGGACGTTTATTGTGAAACATGGTTAGTTAGGCAAGATAGGAAAAAGAGCAAAAGTTTTTTTTCAATATTAGTAAGTATTTTTGCCCCACTGCGCTACTGTCTGAATGTGAAGCTGGCAGAATAGTCCCCATCCGCTCAAATGCCAACAAAAAAATGTTGTTCTTCATAACAAATGAAGGTTCCATAGGAAACTTTCTATTATAGCTCGTTTTACTTCTCCATAATCAGTTTTGGAACGTATAAGCTAATGGGATACGTATGAGACAACACAATCTCTACAAACCGTGAGTTTAGTTTGGCTTTAAATTATCTTCGTACATATAATAAGTGGAAACTAACTTAGATACTTTAGTATATTTTATGCCTTTTGTTATTGTGGATGGGAAATCAGCAAATGACTCCTCCCACTCTGAGTGGAGCGGAAGGGACAGGCCTCCCACGAGGCTGGGGCCGGGGGGCCGATGACTTGGTGAAGGCCGCAGGAATCCGCTGGAGGCGAGAAGTACAGAACCGATCGAAGTGGCAGTACGAAGTCTTTCAGCTGAAATGACGATGACGATGCGGGCGATGCAGCTGGTAAAAGCCAGTTTCCAATATAATGAGGAAACATGATTGACATGGCATGCATGATAGGCCTTCACTACTCAAGTAAGACGTCGTGTTTGTCAAATAATATAACTTTTTTTTTCGCTCCCATAATACTACGCTCAGTGATGCCAAAAATAAATGGATCCTACATGATATAAGCAATGCACGAAAGTAGAACACCGGTATTGCATAAACTGCAAACCATGAAAGTCAACGACCTGAACACTCTGAACAGACCCTGTATTCTAAATAGGTTACAACAGCTGAGAGCGCACCAATCAGAGAATTAGAAGAGGACAGAGATATATTGCTACACAGAATTGTATTAAATTTGTTCTTTACTAGCTTTGCCTGCGACTTCACAGGCGTGGAAGTCGAAAATTGTGTTACTATCGGGATATAACGTATATCCTATAAAAAGTGTCTTGAAGTCATGGTCTATCCGCGTGCCGAATAAACCGACTTTTCTTTCTTGCTTTCAAATTTCATCCAAATCCGTGCAGTCGTTAAGCGTAAAAAGGTAGCAGACAGACAGGATTAATTTCGCATTTATAATATTAGTACGATGTAATCATGAGAGCAACGAGATTAAATCACGGCCTCACGTGCAAGTGCATTGACGTTTGACATTTTATGGGGAACTGGTGGGAATGGTAGGTGAGAAACCATGTTCTGCGCGTCATAATGCGAGGAAAATTTAGATAAATTGAGAGGAAATGTACGGTGAGAGCAGTGGTGACCAAGTGGTAACGTCCGCGACTTATGAGTTGTAGGTCGCAGGTTCGAACCCAGACAGGTGCTTTACTTTGTGTAAATTATTTCATCACCACTGCTCACCAAACGATGAAGGAAAACATCGTGAGGAAACCGGCATGTCCTAGAACTAAAAATTCGAAGATGTGACATCTGCCAACCTGCACTGGGCCCGCGTGGTGGATTACGGCCTACTCCCTCTCACCGAGAGGAGGCCTGTGTCCCAGCAGTGGGAACATTATAGGCTGATTATGTTATGTATGTGTATATACGGAGAAGCTTTTTTTTTGGATGGGAAATCATTTAATGACTCCTCCCGCTCTGGGTGGAGCGGAAGGGAGTGTCAGACTCTTACGGACTAAAACCCACCCGTGTTCCTTCCTTAGCCCTTTATGTTCCGGGGCAGCGGTAACCCTTTCGGACGATCCCGCTACCCCATACGGAGAAGCTTGATTTGTAATCAAGTTTCAGAGTGTCCAAAGTTTCCGTACCTATCACTTCCCTTTTACACCAAGTAGACTTTCAAAAGACAACATTAATATTCCTACATAATTAAAATTCACGCTCACAGCCACAAACTCAAAGTCAAAGGTTACACCAGTCTGCTTACAATATCATTACATCCTTTTTAATCCGGTCCAAACGAGTTACAAGTCGCGCTAGCATCTATCCGTTCTAAATATAGTCGGGTACAAATTACTGTAATGGGGTCGGTAACTGCTTCGGATTCGTCTTGATGCTGGATGAATGGACGTGCCAGATCGGGATTGTGTAATATAAACTGGTAATTTATTGGTTTTTGATGCTTTGTGTGAAGAGAGTGAAGGTATACAGGTTGTTTGGTAGAAGGACCGACATACATTTATGAGTGATTGTGGATGTTTTATTTTAAGTTTTTATTATGATTTTTTAAATTACGTTTTTACAACTTTGGAAGCACCGAAGTCATTTTCTAGAACCAAATGTACTATATACATAATTGTACTTACATTGCATATAACACCAGAAATTATTGCGCTTTATTACAACCACAAACAAAAAGTTGTGACGATCGGGTGATTAAAAAGAAACATAATTATTATTATCTCAATTACGTACCGTGACACTTATGACTGGAGTTATGGTTGTAAACTAGGATAATAAGATACTTTCTATCCCTTAAAAAAATGTGTCGGGCCTTCTACGAAATACCCTGTATAATAGCCCGCATAGGATGTGGTACTTTTAGACAGAGAAACCTTTGAGTCAGTCGAATAAGGAATAAATGACGTAAGAATCTAGTTGAAGTCAATATTCAGGGTAAATAAAACGACTTGAGAAAGGATAAAGTTGGCTATTGGACTGACGAAGGATGGTTACCATTACCTATAATTGCGGCCAGGGCCATGCTATTGACATTTCGACAAGCTCGCTTGGTTAATGCGATTGTTGTTTTATGAAATGAAACATTTAACAATCATCAGTGGAAAATACAACGGTCAAATAAAAATACAGCGACAAAAACGCAACCAATAGGTAAACTATATTCTTAAACCCGTTATTATCCTATCAGCATCGCAGCTGTTTCTTACGTAAAACATAAATATAAAAAAAACCTTCATAATAACAACACGCTACGCTAGTAAAGACACGTCATTTCACGCTAGGAGTACCTACCAATTGATATGCAAGTGTCGTCGACTAGTCACGCAAAACATGAGACATCACTATTCAGAACAGCATACTAATTATCCCAAATAGGGATATCAGTGAATTAACGTGGACAGAATTAGACGAAGGGTTATTTTTGTATCGCTAGTGATGTTGCGATGTCGATAGTTTTTTTTGCGGTAATTATCGGTTTTTGCTGGAGTACGTTCCACGAGTAAAACATAAACAAAAAAGCATCATAATAACAACACGCTATGTTAGAAAAGGCACTTTATTCAACGCTGGTACTGGTAGTACCAATTGTTATGCAAGTCAGCAAGTGTTGTCGGCTCGTCACGAAAACACGAGACATGAAACGGAGGCAAGTGTCTGCTATTGTAAGATCAGAATACTAATTTTACCTAATAGGAATTAACGTGCTGGACAGAATTAGATGTGGGGTTATTTTTGTAACGCTAGTGATATTGCGATGTCGACAGTTGTTTTTTCGGTGATTACCGGTTTTTGCTGGAGTTTGACTGAAGCTGAAATTAATTAAATCATTGTTTTGTGTGTAGGTTTAACGGCTTGTTTGCAGCTTATTCCTCAGACTCAATAAACCACTGATCATTCCCAATGAGACAATGACACCTGCATTTACAGAACCAAACGATTGTCCCACTCGTAATTTCCAATTAGACCCAATTTAGCATAGCGTATAAAATGCAAAGAAATATTGTAACAAAATAAATGACTGAAACGTCTGAAATATTTAATTTAAGAAAATTTAAACTAAGCAAACTCATTAAAATTTATGAGTTTATAAATTACAGAAGTAGTCAAATGATTGTAATTTGTTTTAAAAAAAACTTTGAAACCTGATATTCATCCTCAAATTGACTAAGTAATTAAAAGAAATGTACTGAACTTGGCCTTCTTAAGGCGGAGGTTCCCGAAAACGGTCAAAAAGTTGGTTTTTTAAAGCAGTGTATCTCTTAAACCGTAAATACTTTTGACCAAAGAAAAAATTATGATATTTTCAAGTCTATCTTTAATACAGTGATGGAACTGAAATCATAAATAAATATACATTAATGCATCAAAATAATATTCAAATACACCTCTTAATTTTCTTTAAAAGCAGTTTATTCCTTTTTTTTTTTTTTTGGATGGGAAATCATCTAATGGCTCCTCCCGCTCTGGGTGGAGCGGAAGGGAGTGTCAGACTCTTACTGACTAAAACCCACCCGTGTTCCTTCCTTAGCCCTTTATGTTCCGGGGCAGCGGTAACCCTTTCGGACGATCCCGCTACCCCGGCAGGCTTCGGCCCTGGCGGGCCCCTTCCTTTATGCTGACATCTCTTTGAGGCGCGCGTGGAACACATACGCGCCGTCCGGCACGGGCCTGGTCCTGATCGGACGGAGAGCTAGCAGTTTATCCCTTCATTAACAATTTTAATTACAATTAAAAATATACCATTAAATGTCTAATGCCAAACTGCATTCAGTGATGGATTATTTATTATTAAATAGTTTTTGTAAATAGATAATTGCTTCATATTTGCAATAAATTACCACCGTTGTGTCATCGCGCTTCTCTTTCTTTTCTATGCAGTCCGACAGTGACCGCGCTTTAGCTCATGTAGTCGCCTTAAAGTAATTGTTTGTGTATTCCAGGCTCAAAAATTGCAAAAGTTGCCCCGTGTCTATTGTTAGTTGCAATATCCAATTCCATGTATAACATGTATTTAAAAAAACACCCGAGTGCCAATCCATACTATAATATTATTAATGCGAAAGTGTGTCTGTCTGTTACCTCTTCACACTTAAACAGCTAAACCGATTTAGATGAAATTTGGTAAAGAGATAGTTTGAGTCCCGGGAACGGACATTGGATAGTTTTGATTCCGATATTCCAACGGAAACCTTTGCGGGTGAAACCGCGGGGCGCTGCTGGTCCTAAATAAGTCAGTAATTATTTTAAAAAGAGTAAACTTAAAATCAGTTTATCTAAGTTATTTTTTTAATCTCAGATCATGACATGAACAATAATAAGCTCATGATAAAAAGAGCTGCAAAATACGTGTCATAATTATTTTACTATTTTACTTTAACTCACGCAGCGACAATGCAGCTGTGTGCGTGAGTGTCGACGTCTTACAGCTTGGCAAAAAAGTCGTGAAAATAATGGTGGCGCTACTATCGTGCATGTTGTAACCCTATATAGTACGACGAAAACGGTTTTGATACTTCTTTTTTTTTTTTGACAATTAATGTGAATAGGTGGGTTTTATGAAAAAAAGAAAACCTCTGAAACGCTTGTTCAGCCACTGCCTAAAACGATAACATTTATAGTTATTTATTTTAATGAATTCAAAATAATCTTAATAGGTATTTCAAAATACCTTGATTTCAACTAATCCCACATTATGTAAGACAATTTCATATTTTACAAGACCTCAGATTAATTCAATAGGGTTTAGATCACAGTGACAAGTTGGAAGCTTTACTACTGTGTGACTGTATCCCACGATTCCAAGTTCTCCTCTAACCACAGGCAAAATGTTCCATAGTTGGTGTTCTAAACAAAAACTAAAAAAAAAAATAATCAGAATCAAAAATTTTAATCAGAATCAAAAATGTTTTTCTCTAAGTATTCATCCATGTCTTGGTGTGAGCTTTTACCAAAACTCTGCTGGCTACCTGCAGATGTGTCGCTATTGCTGCTTTCATCTTGTAGGTTTATGATATTTTTTCAATGTCACTATACAGTTTGCCCCCTTCGAAAATAACCTTTTTCTATTTTCATGACATATTGACATGATTTTTTCCAGTCGTCAACTGAAATGCTCTGAAACGCTTGTTCAGCCACTGCCTAGAACAATAAAATAAAAACAACTGAACAATATTAGTTTTTTTTTTCGGGTAGGTGTAAAAAGAAGACATACGTACTCTAGTATTGTTTTTATATTTAAAATAGTAATTAATAGTATTTTCAAAAGTTTTTTATATATTATCACTTTATAGCCTATACACAACGGGTACTCACGTTTGCAGCACGTTTATGTGACTTAAGCAATTATTTTACACCACCTGCCAGCTCATCACGTCATAATACTATATTCACTTCACCAAACACAAGTGGATAATTATTATTACAATGTCTCAATTTGATGAGATAATATCAGCACAGAAGACCCTAGAGGATAGCTTTACCCGGAAGATGAGTGAGTTGGAAGCGCAAATACAGTGTGCAGGACCGGCCAAGGATACCGTAGCGAGGGTAGCCGAAGAGTTTCGCACCTTCAGGGAGCTGATCTTCAGCATGCTGAGTCTGCTGAGAAGGCAGATCAGTGAGTGTGCTCGACAGGTTGACGGGTTGGAGACCAGGCATCGGCGGAAGGCACTCATTTTCCAGGGCATAGCAGAGGTTGATGGGGAAGTCAGCAGCGCAGTGATCCAGGAGGTGATAAGCGAGAAGCTGTCCCTTAAAACTATCACTGCATCCTCCATAAAAGTCTGCCACAGACTTGGCGTAGCCAAAAAGGATCACCATAGGCCCATCCTAGTCAAGTTCTCCAGCTATGATGACAGGTCTGCGGTATGGAGAGCGAAGACAGGTCTGAAGGGGTCATCTATCTCTGTCAAGGAGTTTTTGACTAAGACCCGACAATCCATCTTTGGGAAGGCGCGGCTTCACTTTTCTATGCGGTCGTGTTGGACTCAAGACGGTGTCATTGTTATTAAAGCCCCTGATGGCAGCAAACATAAGGTGACATCGTTTGAAGAACTGAGTCCGCTGCTGGTGAAGTATCCCCGGGTTCAAACGTCTGGAGATAGCCTGAAAAACAAGACGCGTTAGTTATGGTATCAATCTTTAATCATTTCACTTTAATATTTACGCATTAGACACCCATTAAGTATTTAGGATTTCCTTACCTTAAGAGTTTGCTATCTTCCACTGTTTGTTATTTTTTACTTTTGCCTTGTATTCTTGCATAGTAGGTACTAAATTATATGTCTCTGTTCTCTTTCTCTTCGCAGGTCTCTGAGTTGACAATAATTATACTAGTAACGCATACTTTCGGATTTTTACCCTCAACTGGATTTATTTTTCACGTTTTGTTTTCATTTATCTTAAGTTTGCATGTTTCTAATGTCATTGTCAACTATTGTCATTGTCAATCAAAGTAAACGTCATAATCATAAATGAAATTTTTTACAAGTTTGGATACGTTCGCGGAAAATGTAATGTCTTTTGAATGCTTAATGGGTGCGTTCGGAATTATTAAAATTAGCTGAAGAATTCCTTTATCGCTACTACTTTGTAATTTGTATGTATGTAACTTTTCTTGTTTTTTTATCGTATTGTGTTCACTATCTGTAATGATGATGTTAGCTGGCGGGTGGTGCAGAGATGCAAACGTTCTACCAGTATTTCGTGTAGGTTTATATTTAGTATATTCGTATATTTATATTTATTTAGTATCTATATTTGTTTTTATTGTATTTATTTAAATTTGTATCCATGACAACATCTGATAGCGAATCTTTTTTCTCTGCTAACGAATCCACTGCCTCTTCTGGTGATGTGAGCTTTTGTTCTGTTACGGAAAGCCTTGGTGAACTTTTACGTCTAAGTTTCAGCCATAATCTTGGCCGGCTGTTTAACGTCTGTCATATAAATGCTCAAAGCATTCCAAGCCATTACAATGAGTTGTATGAAACTTTTTCGAACAACAACGTCCATGCCGTCCTGATTTCTGAAACTTGGCTAAAACCTGAACTTTTATCTACCTCTTACTCTCTCCCAGGATTCGTTCTTTTGCGGAATGACCGAGTCGGTAGAAGAGGGGGTGGTGTAGATATATACCTTCGTGCTGATCTTCCTTTCAAAGTTCTCTCTACTTCTTCCTGTAATACTTCGGCTGAGTTTCTTTTTCTAGAGGTCTGTGTCAAAGGAGCTAAAACCGTTCTTGGTGTTGTGTATTGTCCCCCCGCACTTGATTACTTCACTGAGTTCGAATCGGTCCTAGAATCTTTAGGTTCGGAGTATGCACATCACATAGTCTTGGGGGATTTCAACACCAACCTCCTTGCCCACGACTCCCATCGATCCCGTAAACTTCTGCATCTGGTCGAGTCAGCTAGTCTGCATGTGCTGCCTCTCCAACCAACTCATCATAACACTGCCGGTGATGATACTTGGCTCGACTTGATCCTCACCTCAAATCCTTCCCTAGTCTCCTCACATGGTCAACTTGACGCTCCTGGTTTTTCCCATCACGACCTTATTTTCCTGTCTTATGTCCTTAAATCTCCTAAACCCAAACCTACGTTCCAGTACAGGCGTGCCTTTGCGCGGATGAATTGTGAGAAACTTGCACAAGATGCTTCTAATATTGACTGGGCACCCCTGGAGGAAGCCACTACAGTTGACGATAAAGTTACGATTTTTAATAATGTTGTAGTTAAGCTGTACGACACCCACGCTCCTATCAGGCGAGTCAAGCTAAAGCGCCCACCTGCGCCATGGATGAATGTGGGAGTCCGGATGGCGATGCGACGGAGGGACCGCGCGTTTCGGAAGTTTAAAAGGGATCGGTCGGATGATAATTGGACCCTCTTCAAAACTGCTCGCAATCGTTGTAATCAGATGATACGCAATGCTAAACGTCGCCACATTCTTGACAACATCACTTCTGCTTCTCCTGCTGATATCTGGAAATTCCTTGGAACTCTAGGTATCGGCAAATCGCGGCATTCAGACCTTCCTAAAGCATTTGGATTGGACGATCTAAATCGTCATTTCTCCACTGTTCCTTCCCTTGATAATCCAACCAAATGTCAAACCCTTGACTTCCTTGCTGGTCTGACGCGACCCAATATTACTCCCTTTGCCTTCACCCCAGTCGACCCGGGAGAGATCAAAACGATTATCCTGTCCATCAAATCCAAAGCTGTTGGTTGTGATAATATCAGTCGACACATGATCGTGACAGCGGTTGATCAGCTTCTTCCTGCAATTTCCCATATAGTTAACTTCTCCCTTTACTCCGGTGTTTTCCCTTCCCTGTGGCGGAAAGCCCATGTTCGACCACTACCTAAAATCCCTAATCCCAATCTTCTCAGTCACTTTCGTCCAATTTCCATCCTTCCCTTTTTATCCAAAGTACTCGAGGCCTGTGTACATAAACAATTCTCCAACTTCATTCACAGAAACTCCCTCATCAGTCCATTCCAATCCGGGTTCAGGCCTGGGCACAGTACTGTTTCTGCTCTCCTTAAAGTGACTGACGATATAAGGCGAGGAATGGAAGACACTAAAGTTACAGTTCTGGTGTTGATCGATTTTTCGAATGCTTTCAATACCGTCAGTCACGAAGTCCTTTTGTCCATCCTCTCCTATCGCATGGTCTCTCACGAGGTTCTGGAATGGTTTTCTTCCTATCTTCGGGGGCGTCAGCAATCAGTTCTCGCTGGTGACTCTAGCTCCAGCTGGTGTGATCTTGAAACTGGCGTCCCTCAAGGCGGCATTTTATCTCCACTTTTGTTCTCTATCTTTATAGATCTCATAACTTCGGAGCTTCAGTGTGCGTATCATCTTTACGCTGACGACTTACAGCTCTACTGTCAGGCAGGTGTTGACAGCTCATCCGGTGCGGTCGAGGAGCTAAATCGGGATTTACGAGCTGTCAAAAATTGGTCTGATCGCTTTGGTGTGGCGGTTAACCCAACCAAGTGTCAGGCTATCATTGTAGGGAGCCCCCATAGCTTGAGGAGGCTGAATGGTCTAACGGTGCCACCGGTTATCTTTGATGGCACAGTGATTCCGTTTAGCTCTGACGTCAAGGATCTGGGTTTGCATGTTGACACTTGCCTTGACTGGCGTAAGCAGGTCGCGATTGTGAGCAAGAAGGTCACTGGAACGTTGCGGTCGCTCTATCGCTTGAAAAATATTCTCCCATCACACATTAAGGCATTGCTTGTACAGTCCCTTATCTTCCCCATAATTGACTATGGTGATGTGTGCTACTATGACCTGAATGCAGATCTCCTCAATAAACTTGACCGACTTCTTAATAACTGCATTCGATTCGTTTTCAATATTCGCAAGTATGATCATGTGTCCGCACATCGATCACTTTTAAAGTGGTTACCTATCCGGCAGCGCAGAGAGTTGAGGGCTTTGACAACCCTATTTTCTCTTCTTCACAAACCCACTTCTCCTTCTTATCTGACTTCTCTTTGTCAATATTTATGCTCTGCACACAGCAAGAATCTTCGGTCCGAGAATAATCGTCTGCTTCGTTGTCCTTCTCATCGCTCTGGTTTTATAAAGTCTTCTTTCTTTGTCCAGGCGGTTTTCCTTTGGAATGCGCTCCCTCAGAATATCAGGACGGTAACCAATCGGTTCACATTTAAAGTGAAAGCTCGAGAACACATACACAAGAAGTTGGCAGATTCGTCTCAGAATTGAGTTGTCGTAGGGTTTCTTGTTTATGTCTCATAACTTTTTTTTTTTTATATATATATATATATATATTGTTGTATGTATGTATATATGTATTTATTCTTATATTCTTATATCTTTTATAAATATTTTCAAATTTTTTTTTCACTATTATTGCACCTGCTGTGAATTGTCTCTGCATCACCCTAAGGTAGACTGGTAGAAAATGCCCAAGGCATTAAGTCCGCCTTTGTACAGTTTTTACTTGTGCATAAAGTTTTAATAAATAAATAAAATAAATATTAACCAAAAGTATCAAAACTATACGAATGCGCTGCATTCTGAATGTGTTTTGTAAACATAACCTTAAATTCGTAAATGTACATTTCAATAATTGTATGAAAGGTTTATACTAGATATTGCACCTTGAAATACACACATTACATCTGATTACATGTATAAATATTAATTTTACCTGTCATTTCACCGGTTCTTTTATACACATCGTTGAGATTGGATAAAATTTGTCCGGCCTCGAGTTCCGACAAATATCTCACGTACACTACAAATTATCGCTCTTGCGGAACTGCGAATAACAGATCTGTTCTTTATGTACACAATGGGTCACCAGTATCACCACAATAACGCAAATAAATAAAAATAAACACGAGAAACAGTCACCGATTACAAGAAATGACAGAATATGTACCTTACTCGACGAGGCAAAGCGAGTGTTGCCAATGATTAAATATTTTAGTTCCGTTTCAGGACTTTCTTGCCAAACTGTACCTACGATTCGATTCTACGAAATTACCTACAAGCGCGCGCGTCGCGCGACCGAGCAATGACCGGTAGCAATAATTTTAATTTACCTAATTTTATTTCGAAAATCACCTACATTATTGTCATAAATTTCGCTTAATAATTAACTCATTTTTGAGCATCATTGGAATACGGAAATCTTACTAATGACAGTAATACTAGTGCGCCAAAGAAAAGTTCACTGACCTGTTATCAGATGATTAATAAAATGTTAGTTTTGCTATAGCCTTCAACCTAAAGTTTTCGTAGTGATTTTGTTTTTATTTGTGAATTAAATTGGTTGATTTGAAATTTTCCTTCCTACTTAACAGGCTTAGGACCGGCAATAATACATACCTTAGTTGGTGTACCTACCTATCTACTAAGTCTAAAAATGATTTCTACGTTTGATGGAATGGAAAGACGTGCTAGTTAAGTGTAAGTACGTGGTATACTTTCGACTCTTAGGTATTATTGGCGTAGTTAAAAATTTGAAATCAACTTATTTACACTAAGTAATAAAATTGATTAAGCTAACAACGTATTTACAAAATGTGCAAATAAATAAATTACCTACTTAAGTTACCCGGAGGTATTGTTCAAAGTGGCCACCATCACACTCTTCGCACAATCGAGAACGACGTAGCTGGTTTTCTTTCAGCTTACGTAACACTAACACATTCGTTTTTAAAGTGTCGAAAGCACTAATGATCCTTGCACGTAATTCTGTTACACTTGTCACTTCCTCCTTGTAAACCAACCTTTTAACGTCTCCCCACAAATAAAAGTCTAGAGGCGTCAGGTCCGGAGAACGCGGAGGCCAGGCCACAGGTCCTCCGTGACCGATCCAGTGGTCACCAAAACTTTCGGTCAAGTACTCGCGTACTTGCCGACCATAGTGAGGTGGAGCACCGTCCTGCTGGTAATAAAGGTTGCGATGGAGTGCCAGGGGAACATCCTCCAACATCTCCTCGACAACGTGACGCAACAGCTCCAGGTATGTGGCACTGTTGAGGTACCCATCGATGAAGTAGGGTCCAAGCACGTGTTCCCCTATTATGCCAGCCCACACATTCAGTCCAAACCGCACTTGGAACGCATGCCGTTTGGTTACGTGCGGGTTATGGTCGCGGTGAGCCCACCAATGTTCGTTATGAACATTGTAGACGCCAACTCGAGTAAATAAAGACTCGTCCGTCCACAGGATGTTGGCGTCTTGGTGTTCCAGCAACCAGCGACAAAATGTCATCCGCGCGGCATTATCACCTGGGTGGATGTCTTGTGCTTTGCGGTAGTGGAATGGGTGTTGCAGCTCACGCTTCAGTAGGCGCCACACTGTAGTGTGGTGCACTCCAAAGTGTTGACCAGCCTCCCGCGTGCTTGCCCGTGGCTCTCGCTGGAAGTATTCCAGGATGTCTTCCTGCAAGGCGACAGGCAGGCCTACGCTGCCGCGAGCTTGAGCATGCCGGGGAACGTCAAACTGCCGATGATCCCGCAGTCTCTGCGTAGCAGCCAGCATGACGCTCTGTGACGGGGGTTCCCGATCGGGAAACATTTCCGCGAACATCCGGATGGCTCCACGTAGGCTGTCTCCACTGATGGCATACAGGCGGACCATTTCCACCAACTCGACATTTGAGTAGTTGTCCGTCATCTTGCACTTTGTACGTACGTTTCAATGATGTATCGCGAAGCGGAAATTGCGCGCGAGCGCTTCGGCGACTTCAAACACACTGTTAGTTCCGGGGCGGCGGGGCCGCGGGGGCGTGTCTAGGAGCGGCGCGGGAGAGCCGCGCACCGTGATTGGGGGATGGGATTGATTACCTACGAATTTATCGAATGATCATTGCGTATGCGTTGTGTATGTATTGTTTGCGTTTGTTTGTGTGTGAAAGCGCGGTTATAGGGCTAGTAACAGACGGACCGCGTTTAAATACGGCTGGTTCACACTTACTGATTTCCGTAAATAAGAAAAAAAAATAAAAAAATACCTACTCATTTTATTGTTGATTTGGGTCGAGAATCATTCGCATAATTACGTCCTTGAATTTGACTAGGATGCAAATCAACAGCAGCAGCAAAATTTAATTTTTTTTTTATTGTTTTGCTTTTCCATATCAACGCCATTTTCATATTATTATGTAAGTATATATAGGGTGACTGGTAATTAGTGACCGATACTTAAACACGTGATTGTACTCATGATAACAAACAACTTTTACTATGGGACCAAACCTGAAATCGCGAAAAAAATCTGCTGTTTAGTCGTTTATGTTCGCCTAACTGGCCAAAATGTACTGAACAGCAGATTTTTTTTTTCGCGATTTCAGGTTTGGTCCCATAGTAAAAGTGGTTTGTTATCACGAGTACCTACAATCACGGGTTTAGGTATCGGGCACTAATTACCAGTCACCCAATATACCTAAATAGAAACAGATGACATCTTGTAACTGATTTTTGTATCATCAGTTTAAATAATTATTTGGTATTGTCCTATTAATTGTCTCACATGATGCCAATTGTTATTTATTGTTTTAAATTCATGGGCATGTGAAAATGTCACACAAGTGTGTCACAGGTTATCAGGTCAAATTGTGATATTGTCATCTGTTTATCTCTTTCATATTTAGAGCTACGAAAGCGAACCGATTTTAAGGCGACTTCATGACAAGCGCGGTCACTGTCGGGCTGCATAGAAAAGAAAGAGAAGCGCGATGACACAACGCTGGTAATTTGTTGCAAATATGAAGCAATAATTATCTATTTACAAAAACAATTTAAGTAATAATAAATAATCCATCACTGAATACAGTTTGGCATTAGAAATTGAATGGTACATTTTTAATTATAATTAAAATTGTTAATGAAGGGATAAACTGCTTTTAAAGACAATTAAGAGGTGTACCTACATAACAGACGCCAGCACATCAAGCTACCTGAAACTGTCAAATTTTCCCAATCAACTTTGAACCTTATTCTTTAGCGATAAAGTTGAAAATCTATTAAATAAATTTTACAGATTGTAGTAGGTTGATGTGCTTGGCGTCTGTACTAGAACAGTTTTTTGATGCATTAATGTATATTTAATTATGATTTGAGTTCCATCACTGTATTAAAATAAGACTTGAAGATATCATTTTTTTTTTGGTCAAAATTATTAACGGTTTAAGAGATACACTGCTTTAAAAAACCAACTTTTTGACTGTTTTCTGAAACCTCCTTGTCATATTAGAAAGCGATAGCCGCGCGTAAACGCGATCGTCGCGATAAATTAATCGGCGAAACCGTACTTTTTCGGCGTGACGACGATAATCGCGGATTAGGACAATAGATCTAAGGATTCTTCCTCGTTGGCGTCGTGTACTATGTGTAATAAGCTTCGATTTAAATAAAAAAAAAAATTGTGAGCCGTCACGGGACGCCTGGCAGATGTGAAACATCGACATTATTTTGTAAACGCGCGTCGCCACACCATACACACTACTGCATATAGACCGTATATATATACCATCATATAGCGTGGCGACGCGTCGCCACGGCATGCGTCGCCACGCCAGAAATCGGTTTTACGTGCGGCTATAGATGTTTCACATCAAAAATCAAATTCCAGTCGCAACCTCATTTTAGCGACAATCAACGTCAAAACACTTTTAGGGAAATTAGAATTTTTTTGACAGACTGAGCCTGAGGTTAAATGCGGAGGTATAGTCAACAAAAGAGATAAGTATGCAGGATCGTCGGATTTAGTTGAAGTTTAGTAAGAAACCGATGGATGTTTTCGAATAAAATTTAATTTTATTAACCTTTTAACCGCCCGACTTTATATGAGTTGGCGTGCCCCCAGCGCCCGAACAAAAAAAAAAAAAAAACGAAAAATAAACGCCGATGAAACGAGCTGTGATGATGTAATAATAATTCAGATTAAACGAGCTGTGTTATTTTGTCGTATATATACGACCCTGGCGGAATGGACACGAAAATATTTGTCGGATTAATCCGACGTAAGCGGTTAAAAGGTTAATAGATAACACACAGCTCAATTATCAAATTAAATTTCAGTCGACAACATCCATCGGTTTCTTACTAAACATCAACTATATCCGACGATCCTGCATACTTATGTCTTTTGTTGACTTGCCGAATATACCTACCTACATTTTATAATTTAATATTTCATTACTTATAATTGTCAATTAGATAACTTTTATATTTTAAAATCAACTGGCATCATTTGCCCGGAGTTTTTCACTAGTTTCCTACATATAAATATAAAATTCTAGGAAAAACATATGTGCGTATTAATTAATAGAAATAAATATCAGATGTCCTGGCAATTGAGAGAAATTGATATCCCCAACGCGTAAGTCTACTCATTAATATTCCTTCATTTGTAAGAAAAACATATCCTGTTCCTGGAAAATTACACGTTTCTATAAACATTTGAGATTCATGACGTAAATTGTCTTCTTTTCTAGGATCACTTTAACAAAACATGAATTTGTGGCGTTCTACATCGCCACATGCGAACTACTTACGCATCGCAAATGTAGTTTTAACTAATCTCAACAGTTAGCATTAAGGGTAAGTATCGATTTGTAATTTACCGATCATGTAAACAGACTGATGATATGAGGAAATAAGGCACTTAAAATATATTTATTATTTATTTATTTTTATTTAGAAAAAATATCCATAAACGTATAAGTCCTGCTAGCATGTTGGCTGATAAAAAAAACGATACTAATATTATAAAAACAATACACAAGTTTAGTTGTTCCCTACCCAAGTTTAGTTGTTGTTCCACAGAATAATTTCGAAGTAGCATCGTGTCTCAGATATATCACGTCGAAGTAAGATATTGTCGAAATGCAGCATGCCGGACTAGAGTAGGTACGTCGAAATTGACTCATGTCGGACTACCATTGTTGTCGAAGAAGCATGTCGTCGATGTCGCATCGTTTCCTAGTTAAGTCATGTCGAAGAAACGCTTTGTCGGAGCACAGTAGTGTCGGACTTAAGGTATTTCGAACTAAAGTATTGTTGAAATGAAGACGTGTCGGAGTTCCATAGTGTCGAAATAAAATATTGTCGTATTACAGTTTGTCGAAATTCAGTTGGTAAGTCCCTTAGACCTACAACACACGACTGCTTTACTATGTAAGGTTTTGGTGAATCAATTCTAAACGAATGAAGACGTTGTCCATCTAAAAACATGTACCCCTTCTTTGCAGTCATGTAAAAACACAAAAAAAAAAAAACTATAGCACTACTACTTACCATAGTTCAGGCGAGTAGGGTGGTGACGTGGTGACCAAAGATGGCGGCGGCATTAGCGCGTCGTTTGACAGCTGTCAACAAAATAACATTTTTCAATCCTCGATGATACTTGATGATCACTGATTTCTAAGTTTTATTCAATTTAAGATGAATGCGCAGTGGTAGGCCGCGAAATTCAATTTTTCTTACGTTTGTCAGTGCCAGGTTGTAACTTGATCAAAATATGATTCGCGACTATAATCGATATGTATTTACAGAATTATAGTCATTAGAATCATTAATATATCTCTTTAAATTAGATTTCTACCATAATCACTTTTCCATACGAGATTTGTTCTTATGGTAGAAATCTAATAGATATAGTAGAATTTATATAGAGCAAGCTACCCTCAATCATAGGTAACCCTCAACTGCAAATAGCTTGCCCTGTAAAATATGCTTCGAATCAGTTACGTCACTTAGTTAGATTAGCGATGATAATATGTAGGATATGTATTATAGAATAAAATTGTATCAATACCGTCGTGAGGACAGTCGCTTCACACCCTGGCTGGTACTTTTCCAGGTCAGTGCGAGGTCTTCTCATCACCTTCTCACGATCCTGCTTGTGTTTCCTGTCGGCGCCTTTCAGTTTGAAGACCTGGAGACAAAGTATAATATTCAGTTACAGAATTTTCTTTTTCAAAGGCAAAATTATTGAAGTGAAAACTTCTTTAGGCGCATTGGAAATTTTTTGAGATTGGAAAAAACCATTGAATTCGCGCCACTGTTACCGTAACGACACCGCTTCGGATGTGTTCGGCTGTCCTCGGGATGTGCTCGGTTTTAATGTATATCCGATATGTCAGTGAGGGATGGCAAAGTATTCTGTTTTCAATTCTGTCGGCACTCCCGGAGTGCCACTGTTTTTTTTTTGTTGTCATATTTCTTAAGAATAATAGCCGACCCCAACATAGTTGGGAAAAGGCTAGGCAGATGATGAATAGCATGCCGAAGATGCCTCACTGCAATACCTCTCGCACGCGTTTTAGCTCGCTACAGCGCTACCTCGACGTTACCTGCATGCCTGCAGACACGCGCGCACATTTCAAGGGATACCTAACTGCAATACATCGCGGGTTGCTTGGGGGGCATTTGTTCTACTATTTATTCAATCAATCTGCCTAGCTTTTTCCCAACTATGTTGGGGTCGGCTTCCAGTCTAACCGGATGCAGCTGAATACCAGTATTTTACTTGGAGCGACTGTCTATCTGACCTCCACAACCCAGTTACTGGATAATACGATACCCCTTGGTAAGACTGGTTGTCAGACTTTCGGGCTTCTGACGACCGGTAACGACTACTGTCAAAGATCTACGAATAACAGCCGGGACCAACGGCTTAACGTGCTTTCAGAGGCACGGAGGGTCTTGATATGTAAAGATGGTTACCCATCCACGGACCAACCGCGACAAGCGTAGCTTAACCTGATCGAACGACCCGTGAAGCTGTTATTACTTAGCCACAAGTCCCTCTTACATTATATTTGTAGCGGTATCTACAACGCAACATGCGAACAACGCGTCATACTGACGTCACGCAAATCCTGCATCTCGCAAGCAGAGTTTACCGCGCAACTAGCATAGATGCAACGGCCCGACATGAATCATCGGGCAGCTGTCCGCCAGACACAACACCCGTCGGGTCGGAGGATCCTCTCTTTTTCGATAGAGTATGAGTGAACTTTACACCCTGTTCCTCATACCTCTATATATTTATTATTTACCTTAATCTGACACGCAGCGGCATGCAATCGAGTATGTTCATCGCTGGCGAGGTAAGTCTCCACTTGAATGCGGAATGGTACACCTTTCTCGCCCCCATGCTTCTTGGCTGTAAACTCGGTTGATATGCAGTTCACCTGGGAAGAAGAAAATAAAATTACAATAGAAGCTCATAAAAAGATTACATTAATAATAGAGAATACATTTTATAAGCTTAATACCGTTTGTCCATCAAGAATAATGTACCCAGGATTTTGTAATATCTTATTTAAAAGAGTGATAAATGATTTATTTCTGTAAGTAGGTTTGTACAAACACTTTTACACGTCAATCATATTTTTTTTAAGCTAGATGGGGTTGGCGTTTCCTATCTGACTACTCTGAGAAGATAGGCCGAAACAAACTCAAGAGGTCACAGTCTCTTTTAAAGTCCAGACAAAATCTTCGTCAGATCATGTGAAGACTATGTAGATTGGTGTCTGAAATGGTCTTTTGAGGAAAGAACCACACAGATTGAGCGGACCTGTCCAGTCAGTGCACGCATCTGTCAGGTGTCCGTGGAGTTTCTTGCCCATTCTTCTCCACAGAGACCTACGTTTTGGAATGGGCAACTAGCTTCAACTTTCTGATTTTTAAAAGAGTAACCGTGGAGTTTCTTGCCGGTTCTTCTCCATAGGAAACGACCAATTGGAACCGTGCACCTAGCTTCTGACGTTTCATAAGTGCCCATGTCGGTTTATGTGAAATAAAATATTTTGATTTTGACTTAACTGACCGACTATTTAATTTTCATAATTCAAAAGTGCCTGTACAGTATTCCCAAATTAATAATGCGCATGCAGATCTTCGCTAATGGTCGTATTCCCGGAAACATCCGAATCATTGAATCGTAAGAGCCCTAAACAATGCACTTGCATTTTGCACCTTGTTCGAAAGAAATAGGAGTCAATATCCTGTGTACACAATCAAAAACAATTCAGGTGGTCGGCGGCGGTCGCCGGTCGATTTCTATGCGCATTATCACTTTGGGAGACCTATACATGGTTTAATTGAAATAAATGCTTTGAGTTTGAATAATAAAGATATTGGAACAGTCTAATGATGACTTACCTTGATATAAACGCCGACATCTTTGGTAGGGTCCCAGTACACGTGTAACGAGTTCAAACAGGCCGGTTGCTCAACGCGGATCACGCCGTATGAGAGAGGCACGTCCACCTGAATTTATTTAAATAAAATTGTGAATGTTTATAAGATTTGAGTGTTATACATACAGGCTGGCACAAAAGTCGTGGATCAAACGAAACAGGGCGATAGTCGAGGTTATTTACAGTAAAAAATAAAATAAAAATATCATCACTACAACAGGGCTTTTATAACAGTGGGTACCATGATTTATCAGTATTGGCACTTTTTTCAATATCTTTTAAGGCTCAAAAAAAATTATTTCTAACATTAGAACCTTACTGTAAACACTCAAATTGTCATAACTTTTAAGGAGATCAAGTTAGGGCTCTCGCACAATTTTTTTTTTATTACAAATAACCCCAACTATCACCCTGTTTTTTATTACAAATAACCCCAACTATCACCCTGTTTTTTATTACAAATAACCCCAACTATCACCCTGTTTTTTATTACAAATAACCCCAACTATCACCCTGTTTTTTATTACAAATAACCCCAACTATCACCCTGTTTTTTATTACAAATAACCCCAACTATCATCCTGTTTTTTATTACAAATAACCCCAACTATCACCCTGTTTTTTATTACAAATAACCCTAACTATCACCCTGTTTTTTATTACAAATAACCCCAACTATCATCCTGTTTTTTATTACAAATAACCCCAACTATCACCCTGTTTTTTATTACAAATAACCCTAACTATCACCCTGTTTTTTATTACAAATAACCCCAACTATCACCCTGTTTCGTTTGATCCACGACTTTTGGGCCACCCTCTATAGTGTAATCATCATCGTAACATTGCGCCAGTATTGATTGAAATTGTAGAAAGTGTTAGGTATTAGGTTTTTCAATTAAAATATTCTCTGTAGCATTGATGTGTGCCCGGTTGATGGCAGTAGCTCGCCCCCTATTACATGGGACTTGAACATAAATGTCAAAAAAAGAACAAAAGTTTTAATCCAGACTATTTAAATGTCCACATTTTGTTAATATTAAGTACATTATCTTAAAACTATATTAGTCATGAGGAGATCAATTAATGTATTTAACTATCAAAAACAAAAAAAATATTTCCTATAACATATCACATCAACATTACTGGCAAAATGTTGATGAATAGTCAGGCTCGTAATTGCTTCATCACTTTTGACAAAAACTCACAGTAAATTGAAAGTTTCTAAGGTTGAAACTATCAAACTGTCACATTGTTCTTAAAGCAAAAATAGACCTTGACGTTTTATGACGTGTAAGTAACATTCTGCCTTAGGATGATAAAGCAATTACGAGGTCGACTAATACTCAACCGGTACTGCAGTCTGCGTAACCTTTCGGATACCACAGGCTCACATGTGCTTAGCTAAATTATGTTTAAAAGGTTAGTGAAAGTAATTTATTTATTTATTTATTTATAGTTAATTAAAACGGCACAAGTCCAATTACATTAATTAACATAGAATTGTAAAAATTAGAATAAAATAAGCATTCATTACAAAAATTAAATTCAAATTCAAATATATACTCGTACAATTCGTGGATAAAATTATTAATAATTATTTGAGTAAATGGTTAAATAAATTAAATGCACCATAAACTAACATGTAACAGTGGACACCCTCGCATATTGTCTCTCACAAAACACCAGACAAGCACGCATTTTTTTCTTCCATTCATCAGCAAACACATCACATTCAGGGTCGGCAGTCATGAGGGCGTTTAGCATCCTTAGGGTTCGACATACTGGGGATTCGGCTCTAGCAACAGATCTACATAGCGGTAGCGCGAACAGGTTATGACGGCGGCTTTGACGGTGCCCAAGGTATTTGTCGGGCACAAATAGGCGGCAGAAAAGTCCGTGGAGCTCAGGGCAGTCAATACGACCGCTTAGGGTTTTACAGGCAATCGTGAGCTGATCAAAGCACCTTCTTACCTCCAACGAATTGAAGCCCAACACCCCTAGAAGATAATTCGTGGGGTACATGAACGGAAAGTAATGGTACAGTATAATGTTGTACAGTCAGTTATAGCAATTAGCTGACCCACCTTTGCATAAATGGTTGAGGTTTTTTAGAATACGAATCGACAGAATTTTATAATTTTTTTATATTATGTTTACTTGAGCAAAGTAAATAAAATATAAAAGAATCACAAAATTCTATCGATTCGTATTCAAAAAAATCTCATCCATTTATGCAAAGGTGGGTCAGCTAATTGCTATAACTGACTGTACCTCTACAATCCTCTCTCCGGGTCTCTCGTTGTGCCACTGCGCAATCTGCTCCCTCTCCATGTACTGCAGGCGACGCTCGTGGAAACAGATCTTGATTATACTCTGTTGACAAAGAATGGAATCAATAAATTAAGTACACATTTTTGAACAAGTCGGAATAAATGAGTAGTTTCTGCAAAGGTAGGACGAGAATGAAAAATAATGCATCTAAGGGTACGCGATTTAACATTTGTAATATGTACAGACGCCAGCACATCAAGCTACCCGAAACTGTTAAATTTTCCCAATCAAATTTGAACCTTATGCTTTAGAGATAAAGTTGAAAATCTATTAAAGAAATTTGACAGATTGTAGTAGCTTGTTGTGCTGGCGTCTGTACTAACTGACCCGGCGAACTTCGTACCGCCCCGCCAGCCGCTCTGCCCCCGCTTTTTAAATCTCTGATATCTTCTAAGATATTCATTTTAATGATATGCTGTAAAGGGCAATTTCGATCTACATGAAATGCACATCGTATCTAATGTATTTAATTGGATAAAGAATAATACTGGATTGTTTAAAATAGCTTGGTAAATAAGCCATGTTTTTTTTTTGTAATATGTGAAAGTTAAAAATAGTTACTGTGGGTTGTCCTTAGGAGATAAACTTATACCATCGTGGATATTTTTATCGATCTTTTTAAGATATAAAATTCCGTAGTACAGACGACAGCACATCAAGCTACTACAATCTGTCAATTTCCTTTAAAAGATTTTCAGATTTATCCCTAAAGCGTAAGGTCAACAGTTGATTGGGAAAATTTGACAGTTTCGGTTAGCTTGATGTGCTGGCGTCTGTACATTAATTTGATCTATCTCGTAAGGTTTAGCCAGCGTTTGCAATGTAAGCGCACAATAATATGTTTGTTACGACATCACATTACAAATCTTTGAATTTCTCGGCTTTTCCCTACTGTAATATAAACCTTAATCTTGAATCAGTCTATCTATTGCTAAAAACTGCATTAAACTCCGTTGCGAAGTTTAAAAGATCTAAGCTTACAGACAGCGGGAGCGACTTTTTTTTTATACTATGTAAAGATAAAGATATGTAAAGATATTGACGATAAGTCAATCCTTAGTCATTATTTTTTGTGTACATGATATTTCTTAAGTGGGGCAAATGTCAATAGTAAAATTCTCTTCTATCTTTCTTTAGTTTAAGCTCTGTCAGCAGGCTGAGTTTTTAAGAAAACTCACTTTAGAGCGAGATCCGAGTCAAACTCAAACTCAAAGCATTTATTTCAATTAAACCAATTACAGGCACTTTTGAATTGTCAAGGGGTCGGTCAGTCAGAAAGATGAAGCTAGTTGCCCATTCCAAAGCGTAGGTACCTATGGAGAAGAACGGGCAAGAAACTCCATGGACACTCTTTTAAATCAAAATAATATGTTTACAAAGTCTTGGTTACATCATTCATGTTAATAATTATGCATGTGAGAACGATGCAGAACGTTAAAAGCGTCCATAATGAAAAGTCTGAGTCTGGGTTAAATACAACTAAGTGGTCCACGAAACCAAGATTCTATACCTTGAGGATTTTCCCCTTATAATGTGACAGGTCTCCCAACTTCTTGAGTTTGATCTCGTAAGGCTGACCCTGGTTGAGGTAGGTCAGGGTCTCCTCGTTCTGTTTGGTGGCTATGGATGTGGCGGCTGCGAGGACGTATTGGAATCTGCAAATAAAATGACAGTTTTATAATCAAAACAAAACGTCACATTAATATTATAATGGCGAAAGTTTGTGAGTGTGTGTGTTTGTTACTTCTTCACGTTCAAACGGCTGGACCAATTTTGATAAAATTTTGTATGGAGGTAGCTGACACCCTGGATTAACAAATAGGCTACTTTTTATCCCCATATTCCCTCGGGATCGAAACTTATGCGGATGAAACCGTGGGGCGCAGTTAGTAATTCATAAAAATCGAATGAATACATTTTTTCGCTTTTTTTCTATTTCTCGCTTCATTATCATTAAAATATAAAAGATAAGTAGTGTTTTTTAACTTCTTATAATATAAGTACTGAAATCTAACGTGAGTCATATTAAATTTCATTAGAACAATTAAAGGCTCTCCCCCACAGACGCGAGATCATGATAATTGCGTTATAATCGGTCGATAATATCGGATGCGTTGTTGAGGTATCTGTTTTCAGTAGATTTTGTATTAGGACGACCACCAAGTTAAACACTGATGCGATAATAACGACGTAATTGAAGTAGGACGTTTGTGTTCCTCCGTCCTGCGATATTCCGATGAGTCTCCGAACATTTTGTATTAGGATTACAGATATAGATAGACCTAGATAACGCAAGTATCACGATCTGTATGAAAACCAAGCGTGCCATTTTGTTACTACCTACTACGACGTCACAAACACTATTTAGTGATGGGAAAATCAAATCGATTCAAAGACGCCGCCGCGTGCGGCACCCGTCTCGCCCCACCCCCGGGGCCTAGCGCCAGCGCGAGCGCTCACCCAGCCAGCAGTACACAGGACTGAGCGCGAAAGTGGCGGCATACGATTTTTGTACGTAAGCTGGGCACGCGAAGTAGTTCCTCTTGCGTTATCTAGGTGTATCTAAATCTGTGATTAGGACGCATACTATCTTACACACACCTGCATTAATAACATAGAGTTAGTTACACGCACACGTTAGAAATATCGGACAGTAAAAACGCAGCTGCGTGGCAAGGAATCGGGACGCATTATCGCATCCGATAATATCGACCGATAATAACGCACATGTGGGGGAGACCCTTAAAAAATTGCAAATATGTGAGCAATATTTTACTGGCGTGGTATAAGTTTTACTTGCCGTACTTGGGTGTAGCAAAAAAAAACATTGGTTGTCTGTAAAGTCGATTTACGGACGATAACTTTACGTAAAAATCCGATCGTGCCTCTCTATCGCTTGTTCCGCGCTCTCGCTTGCACACTCGGCTCAGAGAATGAGTCATGCTTTTTCGTGCGTGCAGCCGGCGTTCATCGATTTATAAGGCGTTATCACGTCAAAATATATTTTTTACCTGGTGTCATCTTTGAAGCTCGGCTCAGAGCGAGTCTGTATGGGGGAGTGCAGGAATCCATCCAGAGAGCCGACTGGAGAACACATTAACAAGCCTGCATCTGTAAATAATGAAAAAGTTAGATGTTCAGTTTCAAATAAGTCGGTAATAAGTATGAGCATGATATGCGCGGTGGAAGAGACAATGTGACACAAACAGGATTGAAGAGCCTGACATACCAACCTATCCGCCATTTTGTTTGTTTTTTTTTTTCTAAATGGCGGCCACGCATGAAACGTATATCTGTTTGCATTGATGTCATCTATCGGTTTGATAGCTGACGTCAATGCAAAAAGAAAACATAATAGGACAAAACCCCGTAAATCGCGTCACGTTTCAGAGACATTCATTATTATCGATTTATATAGGTTAAATGCGTGGCCGCCATTTTGAAAAACAATCAAAATGGCGGGCAGGTAGGTAAGCCACGGAGCTTCACAGTCCCTGTACCATGAATTCAGTACCTGCATGACACTATAACCCCAAAGTTGAAAATTTAAGTTGGTTTGAAACAAAATTACGCTGTTTCATACATTTTGTTCGTGTAGGTATTGCTCTTTACACTTAACGCACGTAACCGCCGCCAGGTGGCGACGGCTGCAGTTACCTCTGTGCCGTTCGTCTGAATGAGCTTTAATAACAATCTGCTCTCAAAGTAATCAAGGAATTAAGGTCCCACCGCGGCAGAGTTGCCAAATATGTAAACAACAATGGCCGCTCGAAATTGAACAAAATCGATAAACAAGAGTAATTATTTTAAGTAATGTTTGTTTTCGTCTAGTTAGCTCGGAGATTTAGACGAAAACAAACATTACATAAAATAAATACTCTGGTTATCGATTTTAGAATGCTTGTAGGTTATCCTTCAGATTATTCTGACAAAAAATCATAATGATTGTATTTATATTAGTATGGTTTTTATTGTAAAAATAAAATTTTTAGAGGTATCTTCATGTTTTTTTTTTGTCGTAGCAAAGAAGTTGTATTATGTTTTCAACACACTATCTACCTAGCATATATCCTGAAGAATATCATATATTTTTTTGATTTTGTTTACTGTAGTCGATCATATACTTTTATTGTTTCTAAAACTTGCGAATGAAGAAATAAGTTATCGCTACTAACTCTTGTTCTCCTGTCCATTCGGCGAGTGATACCCGTTCATGGGTATCATGGTGCCAGGAGGCATGATCGGCTGGCACTGCATGCTTTCTGGACTGCCTGCGATTGAAAGACATACATATTTATTATTATTATTTTTTCCTTTAGCCCGTATTGTCCCACTGCTGGGCAAACGCCTCCCCCATATTCTTCCATGTTTCGTTGTGCTGTGCCTACTCCGTCCAATCGGTTAGGAACGAGTCCAAATCGTCACGCCTGCGTTTCTTAGGCTGGTGACGACACCCGTCTTCAGGCACCCACCGTGTGATGACTTTGGCCCATATGCCTGGACGCATAATCCTATAAATGTGACCCGCTGCGGGTCACCTCTATATTATTACATATTATAAATTAAAGTCGTTTTACGTGTCTGTCTGTGTGACGGAGTTATTCTTATAACTACGCAACGGGACTTGATGTGGTCTTCACCAACTTAAAAAAAAACATCCGGAAGGTTTATGTGCATAATACATTACATGAACATTAGTATTAAACTTACTTACATAGTAAAGAAATCTCCAGTTTTGTGATAAGGGCGGGCGTTTTGGGGGACTGTCTTTTTTAATTTTGACGCTCGAAAAGTGCTGATACTCAGCCTAGTTTGAATAAATGACTTTTGATTTTGTCAAGCCGTATAAACCGGCCATGCTTATCATATACTATTTTATAGCACGTGTGACCTAAACGCTCACTTAAGTCAGGCTTTTCTGTGACTTAAGGACTAAAGCACACACGCTACTTTTAGCATCGGCGATCGGCGATTTTGCGGCTGTATCAATGCTGTATCGCGTTTTGGCGACTCTCTGCGTTCGGTGCCTTAAAGTGACAGAGGAACCACAAGACTTAACGTAGATTTAATATTAAGTAACGTTTGAGAATTCAGCCGTGGTGGACTATGGGGTAGACCATTTACCGGCAGTGGAAGACTAGAATAGGTGAATAAATGTTTAGGCTTCCTTTTAAAGTCTGATCTCTAGTTCAGAAAATAACTTTTTATTACGAAAACTGTATCTTGCTAATAAATTATATTTGACATCTCTTCATGCTTAAACCGCTGAACCGATTTAGACTTCGATCAATATTGATCGATTTAGATGAAATTTGGTATAGAGATAGTTTGAGTCCCGAGAAAAGACATAGGATACTTTTTATCCCGATATTCCCACGGGATCGAAACTTATGCGGGTGGAACCGCGGTGCACTGCTAGTACTTTTATAAACACTATTTGCGAGATGCAGGTGGCGCTCTTTAGTGTTTGCCTATCCCCATGGGAAGAAGGCGCTAGCTTATTTATCTGTGTATGTACCTGCGAGATCTATAACTTATCACGCCATCTATCGGCGAACATTGAAACTACTTAGCTCCTCAGTCTCTAGATACTAATAACAGATGGCGCCACTTACCATGCTGCACCATCATGGTCCCGTTGTGAGGAGGCGACTGCTCACAACTACCGTCCTCCATGGCGTCGCGGTTGCTATCAACAACCATGTTGGTAATCTGTGAAAGAAGGAAGAGTATAACTATGCAGGTGAATTTGAAATTAACTCGAGTTTTATGGAAACCTTTTGGAAACTATAATTAGAGTGTTATAAGAATCTTTTTGCGCTTGAATGACATTGATAGGGGCGTGTTGGCGGTATATATTTGTGAAATTGAAACAAGATGGCGGCGTTTATTCCGATTTTGAGGAGGGTGGCAGAAATAAACATAATGACAGATTGGGCCAAGATTGGGAGACAATATAAGCTAGATAACAGTTACTTTATTCTGATGGCTTTTACTGATAAAAATTGAATCATATTATTAAATTACGGAGTTTATTCGAATATTTCTTCAATTCTCAGATCAGCACCTTAATTGCGTAACACACTATTAATCTCAATATGAATCATTTTGAAGAATATTGCTATACCATTGCTTCATGTTAGAAAAATTTATCTGCCTAACAACGTAAATAACGCAATGAATGTTGTTGAACTGTCAAAATGAAAGCCATTCCTACTGATAGTGTGCTACGCAATTACCCCGCAGCTCAGATTTAGTTAATATGGCTGTTCAATGTGCATTGTGAAAGTTGGCAACGTCACTAATAGCTGTCAAATTTATTTATTTATTTTAACATAGGATCAAGGCCAATTACATTAGTTAATGACACAAACACATAAGTTTAGTACAGACGCCAGCACATCAAGCTACTACAATCTGTCAAATTTCTTTAATAGATTTTCAACTTTATGCCTAAAACATAAGGTTCAAAGTTGATTGGGAAAATTTGTCAGATTCGGGTAGCTTGATGTGCTGGCGTCTGTACAATAAAGAAAAGTATACAACTATTCAACAGATACTCACTTAGATAAGCCGATGCCAACTTTTACAATGCACGCTCTTAAGTGCAATTTTTATGCAGTTGATTAAGTATAAACCAATTTTATTAAGGGTTGAAATAATTATTTACTTCAGCTCTGGCCCGAGCTTTAGTATAAGTTATAATTAACCTTTTAATCGAGCACTTATTCTGTAAACATTGCGTCCTTAAAAACAAGCGATTAATTCATTTTTTTCGCTCTTAGTCATAATATCAGTGAACGTAAACAAATGATAGTGAGATTGAATGAATAAATAGTGTCATAACGCACGGTAGGCATGACAAGACGATTTGCTGCTGGAAATGTTTGTATGGAATAAAAAATACACACTCCAAAACCCCATCTGCTTAGCCTTTTCCCAACTATGTTGGAGTTGGCTTCCATTCTAACCGGACGCAACTGAATACCAGTATTTTACATGAATCGACTGCCTATCTGACTTCCACAACCCAAATACTGGTTAACACGATACCCCTTGGTAACACTGGTTGTCAGACTTTTGGCCTTCTGACAACCCGTAATGACTGTCAAAGATCTACGAAAGACAGCCGTGACCAAAGGCTTAGAGTGTTTGCTAAGGCACGAAACTTCAATGAAATAGAATAATTAAACGAGAGACAATTTAATCCGATCCCTTGCTGCCCTCCCCCAGCGACGCCCCAAGCCGAGGTCCTTACACCACAGGGGGTGCCCTTAGCGTTTTTTTTAAAGCCCTAGGACGCCTTAATTTATTGAGGCACCCACAGGCAAGCCCGGTTAAGCCGTCGACAATCTACTAGATTGACCTGCGACAATATGTTATATAAAAAAGACAAGATATATGTTCAAGCAATAATGCAGGCAATAAAAGGAACTAGCATATTTGAAATCTAGTGTGATTTGAAATTTAGAATAGAGAACATGGCATTTGTAGCAGGCACAGTGAGTTTAAAAAAGGAGAATTAAGATTATGGGGTAAATGTCGAAACCAAAGATTCGAAGAACTTCACAGAATTTTAAAAACGGGGTGAACAGAGAGTTAAGAATGTAGATCTGAGGCGAAGAATTATATTATTTCCAGAGTTTGTCATGCCAGGAGCGAGTACCAGCTTAAGGGTTTCTAAAGATGCGACAGTATATAGGGTGACTGGTGATTAGTGACCGATACTTAAACACGTGATTGTACTCATGATAACAAACAACTTTTACTATGGGACTGTTTATTACCGAGCTGGTAATATGTTGGAGGTTGAACTAACGTACTTGTGAAGACACTAATAAGGTTGAAAATAAAACCACAATTGTATCTTGATCTAAGCTCTCATTTAATTAAAATTGCGAGGCCCTTACCAAATCGCGGTAACGAAACCATAGCGAGAGCTATTTCGACGGCAACGCCATCTATCGAGCTTTACCTCAAACCTTTGAACTTTTTCAATAATCACTATGGGTTCGTCATGAACAGGGACCAAACCTGAAATCGCGAAAAAAAAATCACCTGTTCCCTACATTTTGACGAGTCATACGAACATAAATGTAGGGAACAGCTGATTTTTTTTCGCGATTTCAGGTTTGGTCCCATAGTAAAAGTTGTTTGTTATCATGAGTACAATCACGTGTTTAAGTATCGGTCACTAATTACCAGTCACCCTATAAATTAATTCTAGCATAAAGACAAGATATTTCAGGCTCCAAGAAGATAACGTATATCCACCTCCCATATATTCTTGAAATCCCTGTCAGTGACAGCCTGTCCTTGCTGTATCTCTGTATATTCCGCACTGATCTGAGAATAAGAAAGAAAACCACGATCTATGAGCAGTCGGGATTATGATACATTTTATTTTGCGAAATGTAGGCGAGCGTGAGTGGACTGATTTAAATGTCTATGATTGTAGAAGTGTGTACTATATTTTTTATTAAAACCTGCGTAAGTATCTGGTGAGGTAAAAGAAAATGAAGAGACTTACCGTAATACATAACATGCATTTTATTATACGTATGGTATATCACAGGTTGCAGCAACCTATGAAGGTACCGACCGAAGAAATAGGAAAAACGAGCAAGTGGCGTTCACATAAACAAACCTACACAATGAATATTAAGAGGGAAGTAAAGACGGAGACTTACAAAGAGTTCTAGAACAAACAATTGATAGAGAAGTGGGAAATGCCGCAACGACATCAATGGAAGAAAAAGATTACTAAAGCCAAGCGCACATTGCAGCCGCATCATACAAAAAAGTGCGATGGGCCCACAGATGATACACCTAAATAACGCAAGAGAAACTACTTCGCGTGCCCAGCTTACGTACAAAAATCGTAAGCCGCTACTTTCGCGCTCAGTCCTGAGTACTGCTGGCTGGGTGAGCGTGAAACCTGGCGCTAGGCCCCGGGGGTGGGGCGAGACGGGTGCCGCACGCGGCGGCGTCTTTGAATCGATTTGATTTTCCCATCACTAAATAGGGCTTGTAACGTCATAGTAGGTAGTCAAAAAATGGCACGCTTGGTTTTCATACAGGTCGTGATACTTGCGTTATCTAGGTTTATCTATATCTGTGGGTGGGCCACACCGCGTTTTTTTGTATTGAAATGCGATGCCTGTAGTGTGCGATGATTCATACAAAACGGATATAGAAGCATTTTTGCAAAGCGGCGCAGCCCGTTTAAATGTGCACTGCGCTTAAAGGTACATTTCCGAAGGCGAACTCAGGTAGAAATCCGCAGCGGCAAAACCCAACCGGAGCAGTGGTATCAGTCCTGACTTGTAGGATATCACCACTGCTCTCAAAACGGTGAAGGATAACATCGTGAGGAAACCGGCATGTCCTAGAACCAAAAATTCGAAGACATGTATGTGTGTGTGTACTAATATTGTAACAACTAAATAATGTACACATGAATGCAATAAAGAATTTGAATTTGAATTTTGAATTTGGATCTACCAAACCGCACTGGGCCCGCGTGGTAGATTACAGCCCACTCCCTCTCGAAGAGAGTAGGCCTGTGTCCCAGCAGTGGGAACATTATAGGCTGATTATGCTAAAGCCCAACTGTAACGACGGACCGCAGAAAAAATAATGGTTTCTCTGTAATCTATGAAAAAAGCAACCTACGCCTGCGGAATTGTACCTTAACGTTTATAAAGACGTATACAAATACAAAGTGGCAAAAATAGAACAACAACGAAACAAAAGCTTGAGGTTTTTTCCGCGACATTCGCGAGAAAGGTAGCAGAACTTATAAGAACAACAGCAAGTCAAGAATTGAAAAGGAAAACAGACAAAAGGAAAGCTGCAACAATTTTATTTTATTGTTATTATTTACCTGTCTTTCATCAGGTCTTCGCGGAGGCCAGGCCCGTCGTGGGGGGGAGAGCACGGTTCCACCGCCATTCGGCGAAAGTGCCTCCTGCTTGAACACAGCCAATGATGGCAGCGACAGCAGCGCCTCGCTACGGTGAGAAAAGGTACTACATGGTGAGTTTTTTGAAAGTTCGATAAGAGATGGCGCTGTATTAAAATGTGTGCAACTGGAAGCAAAGGTGCCTCCTCTTTTTGGGTAAATGCAGGAACTGGACAAATTTCTGGCGTACTACGACTACTCTACGCGTATTTGTACTCAGCCAGTCGTATATTGTTCATAAGTTTCTCGTGCCTAAACAGTCAAATTACACAGCAACAGCGATGCTGTTTGCAGCAGAAATAGATAAGATTACTATTTTCCAGATTGAGCTTCTTGCTTGAAACTGACTCTACTAAAAGTGAACGCTTCGGTAACACGACAAACAATTTCTTGTCAGCCGGGTTTAAATAACAGATGGCGCTGTACTAAAATACAATTTGCTGGCAAGTTTTAGTGATACTCACTTCATAGACAGCTCACCGGGCAAGTCGAGGTCGAGGTCGTTGACCTGCCAGCCGGGAGACATGTGTGATGACGAGGAACTGGTGCCGCTGCCACCCATGTCGCTCAAGGCAGCTGGTGGAAAGAAAAAGGAATTATGATAAAATCTTTTTTGATAGAAGATTTTGTGTAATATACGTCACATGACGGGGTGATACTACCACTAAAATGTTTGAACAAACCATCTGGCGCTAGGGAACGACCGTTGAAGTGCAGATTAGGCCCTTTGCCGAATATTTTTAGAAACATTGCCACAAGAATTACAAGGCGTTTATTAAACTTTTTTGTTTCCAAAAACTCTCTTTCAATAGAATTCACTAGATAATAGGATGGAGCCGTTAGTTACAATGGAATAAAAATACGTCGCTTAATATGTTTAGGAGACTTACACAAATCATTATACGTACAGACGGCCAGCACATCAAGCTACTACAATCTGTCTACAAATTTCTTTAATAGATTTTCAACTTTATCGCTAAAGTATAAGGTTCAAAGTTGATTGGGAAAATTTGTCAGTTTCGGGTAGCGTGATGTGCTGGCATCTGTTCTTAATGAATAGTAATTCAACATTCAAAAGGCTAAAAAGAAAGGCCCTCTAGATTTATAGGGAATATTTATTTAACATAAAGCACGCCCCTGGGATGACTGCCCTTGAAGACAAATTATAAATTCCTAACCTTACGCTGAATGTTCGCACGAAACAGATTGCAAGAAATCTGTATAAAAAAAAAAACAATTGGTACGCATAAACTTAAACTCATGCTCCAGCCATTTACAGTCACTTGAATTTTCAAGGAGTCGGTCAGAAAGATGAAGCTAGTTGCCCATTCCAAAGCGTAATAGGTTCCTATGAAGAAGAACGGTCAAGAAACTCCATGGATACTCTTTTAAATGAAAGCCTAGAATAAGAAGTTTACCGTATTAACGTTACGTTGACGTCCGTACTTCTATAATGATATCGGAAGCACGGTGGGAGGGTGTATTGATGGGTCTATAGAGGTATGAGGAAAAGGGTGTAAAGTTCACTCATCCTCCATAGAAAAGGGAGAGTTCTCCGACCAGGCGGGTGTCGTGTCTGGTGGGCAACCGCCCGATGATTCATATCGGACTGTGTAAACTCTGCTTGCGAGATGCAGGATTTTGCGTAACGTCACGTCAGTATGTTGCATAGTTCGCATGTAGTGGTGAAGCATTTTATTGCCGTCCACGATAAATCCTTGAATATCGACAATTCAAAATCTTTTATGTCAACAAAACAAATGAAATCATAAGCAAGGGAACGTGTAAGTTTGATGAAACAGTCTCGTATCTAGAATGAGTTGGTTCCATATTGTTAACGTATTGACCTCCGATATGTACTTGTTTACTCTCACTGAACGTTTGGTGTGGCGTTATCTTTCAAAAGGAGAATTTTGGGGTCTCGTTGGCAAATAATTAACGTACTGGTACAGACGCCAGCACATCAAGCTACTACAACCTGTAAAATTTCTTTAATAGATTTTCAACTCTATTACTAAAGCATAAGGTTCAAAGTTGATTGGGAAAATTTTACAGTTTCGGGTAGTTTGATTTGCTGGCGTATGTACAGGCCTACGCCTTGGATAAACAATAAACTCAATCACAACTTGCAGGATATTGAAGTTGCCATATTTCGCCAGTTATCTGAAGTCCAATGTTATACGGGCGAGCCCATTGCCATCAACAGGATACAAGTCCAGATTCCGGGCTGCTACTGAGAAATTTCTGGTGGAATAACTCTTTGTCAGCCCAACACCCTCATTGCGTAACACGATCAATCACAATCTGAATGATATTGCTAATCCATTCATTTTCTGATTCGAAGTATATTTTACAGTACAGTATTACTACTATTTTTATCGTGTTAATATTTTTTTAATAACAAATATTTTAACAGATACGTCACTTCGTGAGATCTTTGTTTTTATTTTGTTCGGAATACATGATCAGAAGGTCAATTCTCGTAATTTAAAACGTTCAAAATCTAGTCGCAGTCTCATCTCGGCGACAAACAAATGTCAAAAACTTGTCATAATGTAGATCTCAGTCTCAATCTGTAAAAGACTGAGATCAGATTGTGATCGTTCTTAAAATTACGAGAATTGCCCCTCAGATATCAGATTCGACTTGGAAAATGTATCAAATTACTATATTAGGTCGGTTTAGTCCAAAATGTCAGATACGTCAGTTAGTTAGATTAGCGACGATATGCTCGAATTTGTCTGCTAAATCATCGTAAATAACGCAATGCATGTTGTTGAACTGTCAAAATGAAAGTCATTGCTACTAATAGTTTGTTACGCAATTATCCCGCTGGGAATATACCAACGAGGCTAGATAGCTTATTCCAGTCTCAGAATCTAAACTTTCTAGTAACTTCAAGCTGGCATGGCTTGGAACAGCTGGAAATTCTTTGACGCTTCATGCAGTACAGTCTACAGCAGTTATAGGTACCTCCCTTTGACCTAGAATCATGAAATTTGGCAAGAAGCAATGTCAATCTGATTACAATCTATCCTAGATTGTAATCAAATTTTCGATTGCGTAGACACACGAAAATAAAATACCTTGAAACAAGTCCCCACTCCTAAGTGGTGGCTCACATTAAAATATCAATCAGTCCATTGAAACATACGTTAAACAATCCAGCTCTCTTGCAACCTTATCAGCTACACTTTGACCGGGCGGGTACTGAACTAGTTGGAACTACTTCGAGTATCTATCTGTTTGAGTTGAGTCCAATTAATATCGTCCGATTCGAATCGAATGATGATATTTTTGGTGGTTGGAGGGGCTTGGGGCTAAGAAATAACATTCGCACGGGTCGATCGATCGGGTTAAGCTTAAGCTACGCTTGCCGCGGTTGGTCCGTGGATAGGTGGCCTTTACATACCAAGAACCTCCGTGCCTCGGAAAGCACGTTAAGCCGTTAGCCCTGCTGTCATTCGTAGATATTTGTCAGTCCGAAAGTCTTTACCAAGGGGTATCGTATTACCCAGTGGAGTGGTGGTTGTGCAGGTCAGATAGGCAGTCGCTCCATGTAAAATACTGGTATTCAGCTGCATCCGGTTAGACTCCGGATAACTTTGTTGGGAAAAGCCTAGGCAGATTGTTGATATTTTTGATGTTGTGTTGTTATTTGTAATTACGCAGTTTATGTTGGTAAACTAGCCACAACCATACGGTATGGCGCAGAAGCACTAGGAGGGCTGACCCCAAATAATTTTAAATGGTCTTCCAACCTCCATTGATTTGGTCATGATTCTGGGCTGTTGGCATTTGATGATTGAAGGACCAGCTTTGTTATACCAGTAAGGCGGATGTATCCTTAAAACCGTGTGGATTTACTGGATACGCGTTTAGTAGTGATTAGTGAGAGCGAGGGACCGCCCCATCTGCTGATCTGCCCATCAATGCAACCAAGAAAGTGGAATTAATATAGAGAAACAAAACGAGGGTGTGTGCTTATAACCACACGATAGATGTGAAAACTTTCGACCGCGATTTACGCGATTCAGCGTCACCGACCGACTGGAGCCGAGTATACCCGATTCAGCGTCACCGACCGACTGGAGCCGAGTATACCCGATTCAGCGTCACCGACCCAAGCGGGACGGTTGCGTTTCGTTCAGTTCAGAAAGATGTTTTCAATTCAAAAAGATGACCTTCCAACTTATAACCATGGTCCGTAAAGGATTAGATTGGATCTCGAACATAAAACTATTCAATTCAAATTCAAAGCATTTATTTCAATTAAAACATTTACAGGCACTTTTGAATTGTCAAGGAGTCAGTCAGAAAATATGAAGCTAGTTGCCCATTCCAAAGCGTAGTAGGTACCTAAGGAGAAGAACGGGCAAGAAACTCCATGGACACTCTTAAATGATATAGTTACAAAAATATTAGTTAAGTACATCATTAAAGTTGAATTTAATACTTTATTTCATTGTTGCCGCAATTCATGCCCATTTACTTATGACTTTTTGGATTTCTGAGACCAAATATAGCCTAGTTCTACTAGTCCTAGTAGCTGCTAGCAAAGAAATCAGTCTAGGACCTTAAAACAGAATCTACGAAGTGTTCATGTAACAAGCATCAAAATAATCACTTTTTACAAAACAAAAGATGTAAGAAAATAAGACGATTTATAGTATTTGACCTGGTACTTGTTATAATGGAAAATTCCTGCTGACACTATCTCTGTAGGCACTGGTACCGTTACGTAAACTATAGATAAGTGCCAATCTGCCACTAAAAGTGCCACTTGAGAACATTTAAACGAGTCTTGTTACTACATTCGATCGTTAAACTTTTAGAGCCATCTAAATGATTATAAAATAGGTTAATTATCATCAATTAAAACGAATGAAAAGATTCATATGCCACTTTTAATATAGCTTATTACATCATAAAGATATATTAAAGTAATCCGGGACCGTTATGGCGAAATTAGTACACATAAAATTATGTTTATTCCCAAATATAGTTAAAGATTGCATCATATTGATGGACGTCATTAAAAAATGTTGGTTCCAACTGGCAAAACAGAAACATGGAAGCAAGAACGCCAGCTTGTAACTGAAATAGTGAGCATTGGGTCAGGGCACTCAGAGCAGAATAAAAAAATAAAATGCTATTGAAAAACCATAAAGTAATCCAGCGGTATAGACCTCCATAGTTCCGAAAAAAAGGAAAAAAGAAAAGGATATTATGCGCTGAGACGATCATGGAACTATGGTCGCAGCGCATACTGTCCTTTTCTCTAAATGTCCTTCCTTAAAAGGACCGTTTTTCTAAATGTTCTTTCTCAAAATGTCCTTTTATTTTATTTTTATTAAAACTTTATGCACAAGTAAAATCTGTACAAATCTGTACAAAGGCGGACTTAATGCCTTGGGCATTTTTTTGTGCATCTAAATGTTCTTTTCTCTAAATTTCCCTATCTTAAAATGTACCTTTCTCAATATGTTATTTTCTCGTAATGACCCTTTCTAAATTATTTAGTTTGCGGAAATGCTGGCTGCGAGAAGCACAGAACCGGTCGTGGCGAAGGTTTAAAAGAAAGATAGAAAAAAAAGTACCGTAAGCATTGTAAGTGATGCTGGCAAAAGCGTGAGCTCCAAACTCGGTGAATCTCCTCCCCTCCCTTGCTTCTCTTGCAGCGAACTGCAGCACCGCAGCAGCGGAAACCCGGTCCTGCTGCGGCGTCGTATCTTCAACCATGTTCGACAGCTTGACGTCACACACCAAGAGATGGCGCCACTAGTATATTAGCAGTCCAGCACCTTTCCGCTAGATGGCACCTCTTTTTTCGCATCCAATGAGTTCCACTTTTGAAAGCTTTGGGGCAACACTAACAGATGGCGTTGCTTCCAAAGAATTAATTTGAGTTTTCGAATAACAGAGGGAGGTAGTATCAAGTGTAGTTTTACGTGAATTAAATTACACTACTTGATGGAATATCACAGCCTGAATTAGTTCATTTAGTCACTGTCAAAAATACCAGTTACAAAACACACATTTAAACGTCCATGTACAGGATTGGCTAACGATAATATTTCTGTGATATTTTGTGGCGCATCGAAAATGTTCGAGTGTCATTTTATTAAGAAAAATTGTATTACACTTCACTTTTCTTGAGTTTATTGTTCTATATTTACTTCACTTGTTAAACTTTTGATCGGGATTCATCGTGTTTATCATTATAAGGCTATAATCGTTTACTGCTTTCGTAAATTAGCCCGTGAACGTCGACTGCTGATCACAAAATGGAAGAAAGCAAAATCTCTACTATCAAGGTTAATTCAGCAAGTTTCGTTCGCAGCCTACTTGCACTATAGCTATACCATAGACTTAGAGAATGGACTGAGCAATACCCGTATGAAATTGACCACTCTCCAGAAAGAGATATAAGTAATAATACCTATCGCTGTCTGCATGAAGTATATAATTCATCCGCTCCTGCAAGGCTGTGACGTGAGGGCACGCCACGATAGTGGCGATAAGACCCCTCTTTGAGGAGTGGCTAGAGAGGCGTCACGGCGTTCTCACCTACCGCCTGACGCAGGTCCCCACCGGACACGGATGTTTCGGGAGGTTCCTGCACATCATCAGGCGGGAGGAGACGCCCGGGTGTCACCATTGCGAGGATCGCCCAGAGGACACGGTGGAGCATACGGTGGAGGTCTGCCCCGCTTGGGCGGAGCACCGCCGTGTCCTCGTAGAGGCGATCGGCAACGGCGGCGACCTCTCGCGTCCGGCCCTGGTTCAAGCCATGGTCCGGGGCGAGAGGGAGTGGGAGGCGGTCACCTCCTTCTGCGAAGCAGTCATGCTAGCGAAGGAGGTGGCGGGACGGCTCAGGGAAAGAGCCGCACGCCTCAGCCGCCGCGGGAGACGCTACGGGCGTCGGGAGCCGCGTGACGACTCCCGGCCACCGTAGGCGCGGGCCTGCGGACGGAGAGTAATGGGTAGCTCCCCGTCCGATCAGGACCAGGCCCGTGCCGGACGGCGCGTATGTGTTCCACGCGCGCCTCAAAGAGATGTCAGCATAAAGGAAGGGGCCCGCCAGGGCCGAAGCCTGCCGGGGTAGCGGGATCGTCCGAAAGGGTTACCGCTGCCCCGGAACATAAAGGGCTAAGGAAGGAACACGGGTGGGTTTTAGTCAGTAAGAGTCTGACACTCCCTTCCGCTCCACCCAGAGCGGGAGGAGTCATTAGATGATTTCCCATCCACAAAAAAAAAAAAAAAAAAAGGCTGTGACGTGGACCAATCAAAATCCTAGAAAAAGACGACTAATGGCCGCACACTCGCTTTGTCTCTCATTTTCTGCCCGTATTTACTTTACAGCTGGATAGGGAACGCTCAGTCCATTCTCTAAGTCTATGAGCTATACAAACAGTCACAATAAGTTAACTTATTGACAGTTTCTGAAAATAATGCAAGAAATAAATTGACGCAAGCCGACTTGCTTTATAAATTCGACTTTATGGCGCAAGTTGTAATAGTGCAAGCTAGAAGTAAAAAACTTTTTTACAAAAAAAACAACCGACTTCCAAAAGAAAAACACTACAAAGTGAAAAATAACTTTAATTTCGGAAGTCGGTGTCGTTGGTTCCACATTTTCGTTTTTTTGACACCGACTTCCGAAATTAAAGTTATTTTTCACTTTGTAGTGTTTTTCTTTTGGAAGTCGGTTGTTTTTTTTGTAAAAAAGTTTTTATTTTTCGCTTTTTAGTTGTACCTACCCCATACAAATTCATATAACACTACTTGCTAGTGACAGGAAGATAAACATCATCAATATAAACTAAGTGGAAAACAAACGTATTGTTGACGCTAATTCCAAAACTACCCAAGCAAAGTTCATAAAATTTATATGGGACCACCTCTGCAGCATACTTTATTCATTAATTAGACTAGATGCTGATAATCCTGGCTGCAGCATCAGGCCAAACTTATGTCAACATTGCATTGAACTTAAAATTTAGTCCTGTTTAAAATGAGCCCAAACACGACTACGGTGCTGTAATTTCAAGGTTTGTACTTTTTCTGATGCTCCTGGCTTCAGCATCAGGTCTCTATGTACTTCGGTGTTCCTCATTAACATTACGTTTATCCACACATCGAGCCCTTTTCAATGAGCCTAAACACGATATATCTGCTGTTAGTTGTCGAGGAGTTAGGTACTCTGCAGACTATCCTGACTGCAGCATCAGGTCATGACTTGATGATCATGAGACCAAATGTGGCAAATGCCCAATCAAATATCAAAACAATTTACTAAAACAGTCCTTGCCTGTTCGAGTAACTTCTTACTGTTAAGGAGTTGTACCTTCCATCATCAGCGCAGCTACCTGAGATGGTGACAACCATACGCAAATACACAAGATACTTCATAAAATATGCGAAAAACCATAAGTAAGCCTATAAAATTTGAGGGTTGCCCTCGATTTCTCTAAGATCCCATCATCAGATCCTAACTTGGTGACAATGGGACCACCTCAGCACTATCTACTTTCGAACAAAAAAAGAATTTTGAAAATCTGTCGACAATTGGCGGAGTAATCGATGAACAAACATACAAAAAAAAAAACATACAAACAGCCGAACATAGTACCTCCTCCTTTTTGTGAAGTCGGTAAAAAGTAATCTTGCTCAAAGTTTTTATTAGATAATTTGCTCTATTTTCTTTTATGAATGCGGTCTATACTGCCCCGATTATACCAACGTATTTTAATATTCACTACACTTTTTGTAAGATGTTATTGTGATAAGAATTGATTACGAAATGACCTCAGACCAATTAGTTGCTATAAGTGTGAACTAACAAACGAAAATGCTATAATATCATGTAAGTACGTGTCGATTATAATGTTAGCTGATCGACGCGTGAATATTTTTTGCAGAACTGCACATTAGTAATCGTGCAAGCGAATCAAAATCCTTGATAAAACCAAGGAAATGTTGCTTCAATGGCCAAGGCAAATCGCAGAAGAGAGAACTATTAATATTCTTGAATAATTTGACACAGTGTAGCCAAGAGAGAGAGAGACACAGTGTAGCCATAGGGTAACTAAGCCAAGGACTAAAATCAAAACGGCACAACAAGATTTCAGTATCTTTAGACCCAGTTTTAAGCCATAGAGACATTCTTTTTTTTAGAATTTTATTCCGAGAACTTTAAAGATATACATACAAAAACTGATTTTATACCTGAGTGTCAGTTGTCAATTTTGTATTTAGAATTTAATCTCAGTCGGAGTCGGGTCAGGGGGAGTCGGGTTCGAAATACAAAAAGCGGTTGAAACTTGAAAGGTTTGGACTACTCGTTTTGTAATCGAAAAATGTGTAAGCTGAAGAGAGCTCTCTATATTCAATTTAAAAAAATAGCGAACCTATGAACTTAGTTTAGAGTTTTAGACCATAGAGTTATTAGTACATTATACAGGGTTATTGGAAAAACACCAAAAACCTCTTAAGAGGTCATTGTACTCATCATTATGAACAACTTTTACTATGGGACCAAACCAGAAATCGCGAAAAAAAATCAGCTGTTCCCTACATTTTGACAAGTTATACGAACATAAATGTAGGGAACAGCTGATTTTTTTTTCGCGATTTCTGGCTTGGTCCCATAATAAAAGTTGTTCATAATGATGAGTACAATGACCTCTTAAGAGGTTTTTGGTGTTTTTCCAATAACCCTGTATAGGGTGACTGGTAATTAGTGACCGATACTTAAACACGTGATTATACTCAAAGTTGTTTGTTATCATGAGTACAATCACGTGTTTAAGTATCGGTCACTAATTACCAGTCACCCTATATATCGATGGTTTAGACATTTTCCCATTGCAAAAATCTTCGCTAAAGTCTCTAGCTACAGTACCCCGAGAAAAAATAATTCCCTTATGCCATTACTGAAAGAACATCATTATCATAAAATCACATCACACTAATGTTATAAAGGTGAAAGTTTGTATGTTTGTTTTTCTTCCACGCAAAAACTACTGAACGGATTTTGATGAAACTTTACAGTAATATAGCTTACTAGCTTTTTCCCGCGACTTCGTCCGCGTGAAATTTCACCCCCCCCATTCACCCCCTTAGGGGATGAATTTTGAAAAATCCTTTCTTAGTGCACCCCTAGACCTCATAAGGAACGTACGTGCCAAATTTGGAATCTCTAGACCCAGCGGTTTGGGCTGTGCGTTGATATGTCAGTCAGTCAGTTCTCCTTTTATATATATAGATAGATAAGTACATAGGTTACTTTTATCCCGATATTCCCACGGGATGGAAACTTATGCGGGTGAAACCGCAGAACGATGCTAGTATGTATATAATCATAAAAAAACCGACGAGATTAGGGAAACAAGCTAATTCGTAACGGAATATTTACCAGCGCGTGCAACTGTTTGTCAATTAGTATTTAGCAAAGACAAAAAGATAATCAGATAACATCGTTTTTATGAGATACGTGAAAAGACATAACAAATGCGACAGATACGAAATTCTGCAAATACACCAGTATGTTTTATTTAAACAACTTGATGTGACGTCAGATGCGATAATTGAGCGTGATAATGTAATATGATTTGTATGCTAAAACTCTTCAACAAGATTTTCTTTTGGAAACTATTCCCTTCCACGTGTGTGCCTTCAAAGCAAGCGCGACTAGGCATCTTCTGGGCTTGCTCGTCCATCGCTTTCCACCAGACGAGATCGAAGTCAAGAGCTGGCCATATAGCAATAAAAAAAAAAGAACTATTCATAGGATGACGATTCTGACGTCTTAACGCGACGCATGTATTCCTCATAGGGATACGTACGGTCACCAACAAAAGTCGATAAACACTTCAGTTTTTATTAAATCTTAGTTCATCATCTGCCTAGCCTTTTCCAACTACACACATCAAAAGTGTCTAGGGATCAAGCATTTTTATGCGGATTTCTTGAGATTGAGATGTGGCTTTGTAATAAATTTATGATTTTATAAATTTATATGGATCCTTTTTGGTGCATTTCATAATTTGAATCAGGAACTGTGAATCAAATTCGAGTAAAAGATGAAAATCAGCTGTCAATATTTTCCCTATAAAAACATACAACGCATTGAAGACATTATTAGTGCTACTGTTTCCCTACTACTGATTAAAACCAACGTTATTATGGAGCGGCGGCGTCATTTAAGCAGGGAAGAAATGCTCAGAGCCGTGGGAATGATAGAAGCTGGTTCCCGGCAACGTACTGTGGCTTTAGCTCTGAATACAAGTCAGAGTGTTATCAGTCGACTTTGGACACGTTACCGAAGCACTGGTACCGTGGCTGAGCGCCATGGAGGACGGTATCGCTGCACCACACGGAGACAAGACCGATACATTCAAATCTTAACTCGAAGAGCTCCAACAATAACCGCCATGATGTTAGCCGTGAGGCTTCATCACTCTTCAGGGAACTTAATTAGCGACCAAACAGTCAGAAACCGCTTGCATGAAGTGAACCTTCATTCCCGAAGACCGCTACGGGTACCACCTATAGCAATGCACAATCGTAGGATTCGATATCAATGGGCTCTTGAACACAGAAATTGGGCAGAAGAACAATGGCGTTTCGTGTGCTTTTCTGATGAGTCTCGTTTTGGTATGAGCCCGGATACAAGACGTATACGACACTGGAGAACCCCTGGACGCCAACAGCGATTAAAATCCTGCCAGGAAGTCCATCCTTATAGTGGTGGAACCATTATGGTATGGGCGGGTATTTGGATCGGCGGAAGAACTGAGTTGATTTGGATCAGAGGCAACCTCAACGCTCAAATTTATGCTGAGACGATTGTATCAGACGTCATCGTTCCTCTACAAGTGCAAATCGGTCCCTTATTTCAGTTAATGCATGATAATGCACGACCGCACACCGCAAGAGTTGTAAGACAGACTCTCGCCGCAGCTAACATCAATGTCCTGCCCTGGCCTGCTCAGTCGCCAGACTTGAACCCGATTGAGCATGCATGGGATATGCTACAGAGAAGAGCTCTGCCGAATATGGAGGGTATCCAGTCGCAAGAAGACCTTTTTTTGTTGTTGCAACGAACATGGGCTGCCATTCCACAGCGTGATTGGGATGAACTCATTTTGAGTATGCCAAACCGATGTTCTTGTGTTGTTAGTGTTCGCGGTAGAAACACGGATTATTAATTGTTTAAGTTACCCAATAAAATTTTAAAGAAAACTGTTATTTCAGTCTTTTTTTCGAACTTTTGTGTTAGTGGTTCAAATGTCAAAAATCCCTTTATTAGGAAAATGGCAAATTTCTTTATTAATGCAAAGGTGACTTGGTTTATCGTTACTGTGACAAACGAAAACACTTTATTTGATGAATCCTTAAAGAAATTTTTAATTAATATCAATCAGGAGAAAAGTTATTGCAAAAATATATGTTGATCCCTAGACACTTTTGATGTGTGTATATTGGGGTCGGCTTCAAGTCTAACCAGATGCAGCTGAATACCAGTATTTTATATGGAGCGACTGCCTATCTGACCGCCACAACCACCACTTCACTGGGTAATACGATACCCCTTGGTAAGACTGGTTGTCAGACTTTCGGGCTTCTGACTACCCGTAACGACTGTCAAAGATCCACGAATGACATTGACAGCCGGGACCAACGGCTTAACGTGCTTTCCGAGGCACGGAGGGGTCTCAGTATGTAGATGGTCACCCATCCACAGACCAACCACGGCAAGCGTAGCTTAACCTGATCGATCTACCTGTGCGGCTATTATTAGTTAGCCACGGACCCCTTTATTGAGCAAAATATTTGTTCAAAATTGCAGCAGATTTTTTTTTAGAATATAAACTCCTCTTTGCTATTATGCGAAAAGCTGAAAAGCAGTTTATTGAAAAAAAAATTTGTTAATTTAATAACATGTAAAAATGACAGTGTTGATAGACTTTTGTTGCTGACTACCAACCAACTATTGCAAAGAACGGTGATTGCAGAGGTGTTTATACTAGGCACACGGGCACACCTACCCCCTTTCGTAAATCATTTTTGTCCCAGTACTGCCTGTAATGAATCGAGTTCAAATTGCAAGAAAAAAAAAGTGCAAAGATGGAAGCAAGACCTTTGCCTTGCAATGGGACACAATAGCTTCTTAAAAATAACAATTGTCTATGCCTTGAAACGGTCACAAATTCAGACTCCACGTTGCTACTGACAACCGACTGGAACCACCAATTAACACTACCCGACCGCGACCATCTTACTGAAAAGACAGCATCACAGCACAAGAAAAACTAGAGTACTCAAACCAAATACCTATGAACAACACAAGAGGCAAATGTTTGTTCATTTTATTGAACAAATTGTCACATTTGTCATAGTGCACTCGTGACGAATATTAGCACTATCCTATTATGGTTTATAGGTATGTATAAATGGTAAAAATAGTATTGGTGCTATGGTCAAAACTCGTTGAAAAGTAAAGATCGATCGACCAGAGACAATGAGGGGTCTAGTCCTTGAGTTAGAGTGCTACAAGGGTCATTTGGCGGTCGAGGATGATTTTATTTATGTAAGTAGGTTTATACAAAAAAAAAAAAAAAAAAATTAAAAACTTGATGAGGTCGGCGTTTCCTATTCGACTACTCAGAGAAGAAATGCCGAAACAAACTCTAGAGCTCACAGTCTCTTTTAAAATCTTAGTCAGATCATGTAAGGACCTAAGGACCATGTAGATTAGTATCTGAAATGGTTTATTGAGGAAAAAACCGCAGAGATTTGAGTGGACCTATCCAGTAAGTGCAAGCATTGGTCCGTGGGTCGTCTTAGGGGCGAATTTGTTAGTAATCGAGTAGGTCAACTCCGAACTTGAGGAGCTCAACGTTAGTAACACGAATTGATAATCTGATCCCGGCTGTCTCTTGCTGCCCTCCCACAGCGACGCCCTATGCCGAGGTCCGTACCCCACAGGGGCTGCCCTTAGCATGTAGTTGCTTATTTAGTAAGTTTTTAAGCCCAGTCTGGAGACCTTAATTTATTGAAGCACATGTAAGCCCGGTTAAATAACCGACAACCATCTAGGTTGACCTGCGAGATGCCATTCACAAAAAAAATAGAACGGTAGCAGTACATCCCTAGTCTAGCTGTTCGTGTATTTTGCCATTTTTGCCTTCCAAACTGGAATGTTACGATACTTCAATTGTAACGATTTCTTGACAATTTCTCTGTCCTAAGAATCTGAGGGGTAAACCATAAAGGGAACACACGCGTGACAGCTAAACAGAAGCAAATCACATCACGCACAGACCCTAATCAGCGTTAACCTATAAATTATAAAATCGCTTCGCATCCAGTATGGCTGGTCTAAGGCCGTAGGGTCATGCAGTATCGGGTCGTTATAACCAACAGTTTCAGAGCTAACAGACAGACACGCGCGAGGTTAAAGTTCGATTATAACGAGTATTCCTATCTGCTTTTTGATGAGGATAATGGGTATTTGGGCAGTGTTCAGAATAGACCAGAATTTAACCTACTTAAGATAAGAGACACAGCTGGAATTATCCATTTTAACCCATATGTATCCAACTTGTTTATCTAAGGGGCCGTCTCCACGAGCGAGAAAATCGCGGCGATAGTCTCGCCGTGTCAACACATTTTCGCCGCGATGATATCGCCGTGTGGAGGCACGTTCTGAAAGAGTGTATAGAAATACGTGGCACGACGATAATATCGCCGCGATTCTCTCGCTCGTGGAGGAAGCTTAGAAGAAGACACTTGCTGATCCAAAACTAACTATTTTGGTAAGCGCACAAGAAACGAAGAGAGCAGTGGTGGCGACTTACGAGATGTAGTTCGTAGGTACAAAACCCGACAGGCGATTTTTTTGGTGTAAATTATTTCATCACCACTATGCTTTCAAAACGGTGAAGGAAAACATCGTGAGGAAACCGGACATGTGACATCTAGAATCAACCCACACTGTGCCCGCGTGGTGGATTATGGACCCCTCCCTTACACCAAGAGGAGGCCTGTGTCCCAGCAGTGGGAACATTATAGGCAGCATACAAGAAACACCCAAAACAGATATCGCATGTCAAGCCAAAGGACCAACTTCACAAGCACTATTTAGTGATGGGAAAATCAAATCGATTCAAAGCCACCGCGTGCGGCACCCGTCTCGCCCCACTCCCGGGGCCTAGCGCCAGCGCTCACGCTCACCCAGCCAACAGTACACAGGACTGAGCGCGAAAGTGGCGGCTTACGATTTTTGTACGTAAGCTGGTGCGATTTTTGGCACGCGAAGTAGTTGCTATTGCGTTATCTAGGTGTATCTACTCGTATATATGCGGTGAGGACAGTATATGATAAAGTTTAGGTTATGAAGCTTTAGACATGATGTGTCTTCATGATTGGTGTTAAGTTCTAACTAAACATAAAAACTGTCGTAATATTAGGCAAAAAAAATAAATACAACAACAAAATTATGGAGCGCAGCATTTTAAGCGTCAAACGAACTAACATAATACGAAACACCACGCTGCTGCTGCTGTAAAATATTAGTTAAGGTCGAAATAAAAGTTCTTATTTTGTTACTTGGAAATTAGTGAAAACTACGGTCAAAAATTTTGAGAAATGCTCAGATCTCTATGGAGAAGAACGGGCAAGGAACTCTGTATACAGGGTTATTTTTCAAAGACCAGCCAAATTTAAGGGTACAGTACAGACCATCAAACTGAACAACTTTCTCCATGGAACCAATACCGTAATCGCGAATAAAAATTCAGCCGTCCCATACGTTTAAGTCAAGTAGGTATTGAAGTTTTCTATGGGACAGTTGATAAATTTTTCGCGATTACGATATTGGTCTCATGGAGAAAGTTGTTCAGTTTTATGGTCTGTACCACACCCTTAAATTGGCTGGTCTTTGAAAAATAACCCTGTATATTTTAACACCGTCAATTCGAAAAGAGTAAGCGCGGCACCTAGATGGTAGGTATAAGACAGTCGATGATCAAGGCTGATCGCTTCTCTGTATATGAAAAGATCAAATCAACGCAACGTCAAAATTACAAGCTACTAACGGTAAAGGAGAATGAGGAAACCTGCATGTCCTAGAACCAAAAATTCGAAGACATTTGACATCTACTAACCCGCACTGGGCCCGCGTGGTAGTTCACAGCTCACTCCCTCTCGAAGAGAGGAGGCCTGTGTCCCAGTAGTGGGTGCATTATTATAGGCTGATATGCAATTATCGTTAAACAAAAAGTGTAGTGAAACAATAAACTATTATTACGAAACATCCCACCAACTAAATAATTATTTTGATTAAAAATACCATATATTATATCTTTCCCAATTCAAGTACAACCCACACCATGAATCTTTTAAAAACACACTGTTTTTCTCGACTTTTTCCGATTTTCACAACACTGCACTTTTATATTTGGGACAAAATAATCGCAGGCACGTTTGTCGATCGCGAAGCGTAGTAAGCCACTGTTTTGTGTGACAATTCATATTATTCATAACTTATTAGTGCATTATCAGTATTTGTCAAAGATTAATTCTATAGGATGGTAAAGTATTTATGCCTAATACGAGTGTGACTCTGCGAGGTTATCGGTAACGGTGAATGAGTGTCAATCGATTGATGTATCACATTCTTGAGCACCAACTAGAGTGCTACAGTCCAACACTGGAAAATCCATTGTGATCTTTATTGCCGTTGCAATTAGGTTGCTGCCATTGACAATAAGTCTGTCAAAATCACAGTGATCTTTATTTTTACAAAAATAAGGTAGCTATTGGGTTGCTGCTGTCAGAGATAAAATAACTATGTAAGGACTGTCTGTACAAGGATGAATGACATTGACAGAGTCGTTGGTAAAGAAAATAGACTTTGTTTTATACAGTTTACAAACATTTGGGATCAATACAAAACAATGTCAAACGTTAATCTTATTGCACGGATAAAAACTTGTCTTACAAATAATCATATTCATCAAATTGTCTAACTTATCCTTCCTGCATAGCTATTCATAACCATACGACAGGCTATCGTATCGAAAATGACACATTTCGATAACCTGATTTGACTTGCCCCGACAGCAAACAGCTGTCGGAAGAATAGCGGGCGTCTATTTGATTTAAACTGACAAAATTTCCGGGTTTTGGACTTGTGAACAACGTTTAGAGGACTCCTACGAAAACATTGATTGATGTTCGATACGGTACGGAAGCGTATCGAGTGGTTGTGAATAGCTATGCTGGTGTATAACGTTACGTCGTAGGCACAATTCCTCGACCACACTGTCCTATCTAAAACAACATTGTCTGTGTAACTCATCTCTGATTGGCAGACTTATATAAATAAAACTCGCGTCTCGTTAAATAAAGAAGTTTATATACTATCAGTTATAGATTTATATTTTGAAATATGTAGAGTGAAACTATTTAAACATTTCATTTGTTAACTAGTTACTATAATTGTATGATCACTCAGTCACTATGATCACAAATTACTTTATCTAAATGAGCGTCTCGTCAATATACAGTGTGCATACAACTGTAAACTTGAATTCAGCACATAATTCTAGACCCCCTAGCGTAGAAATTAATAAAAACTTCAGTTGTGGGCTGTGGCCAATGCTTGTATATTACTTTTCTCAAATAATGCGCGGAAATTAAAACCAAGTATTACCTAGGCAGAACTTTTTATTTGAAAATACAGTTGTTGAAATCGAATGTGATTACAACCCGCGTTAAAGTGTTCATTTGTTTTTTTTTTTTTTCAATAAACAGCTTTCTATTTATTTGCAAGCCAGTTTAACGTTTAGCTGACTTATTATGGACATTATATCCATCTTATCGTTAATCCTAATGCAAACCATAGCTAAGCAAGTTGCAAATAGTCCGCCGCGCTCGGCTGCTTGCAGCGTATTGTGAATCCTAATGCAAACCATAGCTAAGCAAGTTGCAAATAGTCCGCCGCGCTCGGCAGCTTGCAGCGTATTGTGAGATGAAATGCACGGATTAATTAATTATGACAATGTGTTAGAATGGTTGGAATGTGGAAGACAGGTTTTGGTCTATCATGCTGCCGTCTAATTTATTTATCAGCCTCATTTGCACGATCATATCATATCATATTATAGCCATACCGTTTCATTTGTTTATTTTTGGAATGTTATCCAACTCACACTATTTATGTAGATGTCTACTTATTCGTTAAATTTTTTGACTGACACATATTTATTTATTTAATTTAAGTATGCATACACACGCCACGTTGCAGTGAAAAACTGATTTACATCCGTCACCTCACACATCAGGTCCGGTTGAAAACCAGCGTCAGGCACTAGTTGTCTGGCATTTTTGCTGAACTGGGCCTTTTTGGCGCAGCCGTGAGGCACACTTTCCTGCTTATTGCTTTCATCGTACTTTAGGCTTTTTATTTGATCTTTATTTTTTTGTTTTTAAGCTATTGCATAGCTTTTATCTTGGGCTTTGAGCGCGGCGACCGAATGAAGAAATTCCGTAACGAAAATAAACCTAAGCATCGTCTAACGTCGTATCAGTTCGGCAGACTTCGGCACGGTGTTTGTGTGCGTTGCTATGCATAGCTTTACCGCGGCAGTCCCCGAGTGCCACACGTATTTTTAATTTTTTATCTGATGTATCTAGTGTATTTGGTAATATCATTGAATTGGCCCTTCCATAATTATCAACAATGCTTTTGAATTCTGTAACGCCGGAATCGCCACAATCCAGTGATTTAACACACATTTACAGTTAATAACGGATAGATGGCGCTGTTTGCAAGCAAAACCTTACATACTTTCGTACTAAATCGTTACTAGTGGCTCCATCTATTAAAGCGGAAAGATAATAAAACATTATCCCATACTTTGATCTCGTTATTATCATTGTCAAATCTAGAGATTTTGTAACATGTCACAAGACCAACTTTCTTAAATATTCTTACCTGGATTTTGCGCTCAATTCATTGAACGGCGACAATCAATGGACGACGCAGCTCTCAAAATAAGCAGTAATGTCCGCTTTATAACACATCCACTTCATTGAATGAACAACATGAATAATAAAATCATTCATAAAATTAAACTAATTATTGTAGATGGGTACATAATAATATACTTAGTGGATATACGGCAATGCATACAGGTTCTCAGCCTAAATACCAGAGCAGTGGTGGCCCAGTGGTCACGGCCGCGACTTACGAGTTGTAGGTTCGAACCCAGACAGGCGCTTTACTTCTGTGTAAATTATATCATCACCACTGCTCTCAAAACGATGAAGGAAAACATCGTGAGGAAACCGGCATGTCCTAGAACCAAAAATTCGAAGACATGTGACATCTACCAACCCGCACTGGGCCCGCGTGGTGGATTACGGTCCACTCACAGAAAGGAGGCCTGTGTCCCAGCAGTGGGAACATTATAGGCTGATTATGTTACACAGGTTGTCAGCCTAAAAACCGATTATAGGATTTATTCCGGTCTGATCCCCTGACCCCCCCCCCCCTCGATCCCCCGCTAGTGCGTCTTCTGTTTTAAGCTTTGTCTTATCCACTACTAGCTTCTTCCCGCGACTTCGTCCGCGTGAAATTTCACCCGCCCCCATTCACCCCCTTAAGGTGTGAATTTTGAAAAATCCTTTCTTAGTGCACCCCTAGACCTCATAAGGAACCTACGTGCCAAATTTGGAATCTCTAGACCCAGCGGTTTGGGCTGTGCGTTGATATGTCAGTCAGTCAGTTCTCCTTTTATATATATAGATAAGCTTTCTCATTCCGGTTTAGGGTAGCAACTTCAACCTTTCATGACAAGGGGCTTGGACACAACAACGTGTAAATCCCAAACTTTAATATAAGGAATCGCCGCGCAAATGCGCGGTCATATTATATTATGTCACTCGTTTGTTTCGAAAACAGGATGGCGCCCTCTGTCGGCGCAATAACGCGTTCAGGTTCGCCAAACAAAATTAACGCTACGATCGCTTATACAGGATGTGTCGTAAATAGTGGTCCACCGTTAAGGATTCGATATACCAGATAATTTACTATAACATATTACAATTTTAACCAATTTTACCCAAGGGTTCCGAAAATATTTTTTTTTTTGTTTTTTATTTACGAAATTTCAACCTTTTGTTACAAATTTGGTTGTAGTTTCAACAAAAACCATAATTTTTTCATTTTGATTTCTTTTAATTACTGTTGAATACTAGAGCTATCGTGTAAAATTATAGTTTTTTATGTAAATTTAGAGCTTTTGAAGAAAAAGTTAGCTCTCTTCGATTTTAACCCTCATTTTTTGCATAATTATGCAAATTCAGGAGCGATTTTGTAAAAAAAAATGTCCTACTAAATTGGTTAAAATTATAATATGTTATAGTAAATTATCTGGTATATCGAACCACTATTTACGACACATCCTGTATTAGGACACGGGGTTAAGCTACACTGTACATACCTGCCCAGCTAACTAACTCACGGAAAAATCTAGGTACGGTATAGGAAATTTAATAAATACAAATATGAACTCACCCATAACCTTTTTCGGCGGGACCTTCCTCTGCTCCTTCTCCTCGCTCTCATCCCTCCGCATCATCTTCCCGTCCCCCTGCCACTTCCGTTTCCGTCCCTCCCGTTCCTCCAGGTACATCCCTAGTTCCTCTTCCCTCCCAACCAAAGCCAACCTCACACTAGACTCCCAGGTATAGCTATCCTCTTTCCTGCTATCATGCATACTATAGTCCTTATCTCCCGAATATAATTCCATCACAATATGGCCATGCCAACACAAAAGTCACTGAATGATGAATGAGAATGAATGAATGATTTAAGAAAACGGTTCACACGTTAAAATAGAACGAAGAATGAGTTGTATAACTTTTTGATTCCTGTCGTTTCTCTTTGGCGGTGACTTTGAAGTAGTTCGTTCTCTATTTTCATGAGCATGTTTGGGTTCCAACGACAGTGGTGGTAGTCTATGTGGGGTAGGCCCGGGAAGGTTGTGCTGGTTCGGGGCTGATGTGGCAGGTGCGCGAGGGTGGGCTCCATGTGGCACAGAGGACGACTGGGGAACCTTTCGATTCTTTGTAGCGTGAGGCCTGCGGGGCGGTGTACTACGGCTCCTAGAAATGGAAGATTTTGTTATTATTTTTTATCGACTAATAAGTTTGCTAAATATGAGTGTTGTCCGCTAAAAAAGATAAAATCGCGCTAGATTAAAGCGATAAGGCCCGATATCCGTGGGCCGCCCATTGTATATTTTTAGTGTTAGTTTTTTTTTTTTGTTAAGTATGTATTTTTGTGGTGTATGTACAGACGCCAGCACATCAACCTACTACAATCTGTCAGATTTCTGTAATAGATTTTCAACTTTATCGCTAAAGCATAAGGTTCAATGTTGATTGGGAAAATTTGACAGTTAGGTGTAGGTTGATGTGCTGGCGTCTGTACAATAAAGTATAGATGAATATTTTTTTTAATCTTTATTGGTTGTATGCATAAAATTGATCACACTCATAAGGGTGCTAAGCGTCTGCACGCCTTAGATATTGAATAAACGGATCATAAATGGAGGCGGCCACCTAATGGCCAAATCTGCCATCTTTAGGACAAGTACAAACACGACGTCATGGAGATTTCCTTTCAAATGGTCCTAATTCTTTAATTGGCAGTCATGCACGCTCAGTTAATTGTCTTCGGAGAATTTTATGTTGTTATGGTTGTTACATTAAAACTTGCGAAAAATTGTGGGTTTTGATTGAAATCAAATGGTGTGCGTAGCACAGAATAGAACATAGTATCTATCAATCTCCCTAGCCTTTTCCCAACTGTGTTGGGGTCGGCTTCCAGTCTAACCGGATGCATCTCATCATCATCTGCCTAGCCTTTTCCCAACTAGTTGGGGTCGGCTTCCAGTCTAACCGGATGCAGCTGAATACCAGTATTTTACATGGAGCGACTGCCTATCTGACCTCCACAACCCAGTTACTGGGTAATACGATACCCCTTGGTAAGACTGGTTGTCAGACTTTCGGGCTTCTGACTACCCGTAACGACTGTCAAAGATCCACGAATGACAGCCGGGACCAACGGCTTAACGTGCTTTCCGAGGCACGGAGGGGTCTCAGTATGTAAAGATGGTCACCCATCCACAGACCAACCGCGGCAAGCGTAGCTTAACCTGATCGATCGACCTGTGCGGCTGTTATTATTTAGCCACGGACCCCTTCAACCGGATGCATCTGAATACCAATATTTTACATGGAACGACCGCCTATCTGTCCTCCACAACCCAGTTACTGTAATACGATACCCCTTGGTATGTCTAGTTGTCAGACTTTCGGGCTTCTGACTACCCGTAACGACTGTCAAAGATCCACGAAAGACAGTCGGGACCAACGGCTTAACGTGCTTTACGAGGCACAGAGGAGTCTCTATTATGTAAAGATGGCCACCCATCCACAGACCAACCTCGGCAAGTGTAGCTTAACCTGATCGATCGACCTGTGCGGCTGTTATTATTTAGCCACGGGCCCCTCATTCTCTTGCCCTTATCCCAATTTATTTGGGGTCGGCGTAACGTCATGACAACATCGTGAGGAAACTGGCATGTCCTAGAACCAAAAATTCTAAGACGTGTGACATCTACCAACCCACACTGGGAACGCGTGGTAGATTACAGCCCACTCCCTCTCACCGAGAGGAGACCTGTGTCCCAGCAGTGGGAACATTATAGGCTGATTATGCATAAGTACTACATATTTTTATTTTTACATCAATCTGCAGATGTGCATTGTCCATCGGATACAGGGGTTCATAATCACAAAAGCAATTACAATGAACGGTCAAAGCTTGCCATTGATTATTTATTACAGATATCTTTCATCAAGCGACGCTTGCGCAGAGTGGCCATTTATTCAACTTTTACAATGACATATTAATGAAAAGCCTGTCAGAAGTTAGATTAAATTTTAGTTTACCGGACTACGACAAAACCAAAAGGAAGGGTTATGATTTTAGCAATCTATGTACTTTTGGTTGTTGTCAGTTAAAATCTCAGTTCAGTATGAAAAGCAGATTAATTAAAATCATGAAACATGTTAGTACGACAGTAGGTACATAAAAGAAAATACCTCCCAAGAAAATAAAACCTGTGTCACACAAAAAATATTCCACAAGCAATCCAGATGTTCTCACCTTTTAACGAGTCCTTAACAACACAGAAAGAAAACTAACATTCAAAGGGGGTCCAAATAACTCCTCACAATTTCTTTTACAAAGCCATATTGGCGAAACACATATACAGTCTGTCTCCACGACCGTCCCCGTCCTTTAAAAATATCATGTCAATCCACCATTTTAAATCCAATAAAAAAGACAATTCGAAATCGTTAAATTCAAATCACGCGCTAAACCAGCGGAAATCCGTTTGTATTTTTTTCGAAATTCAAATCAAATTAACGCGGGCAGCCGGCGCGCGCGGACGTCAAGAGTCTGAGCGTCTATTGCTAAATTGACGGTACGTACGTGGACGGTCAAAGGAATAAGTACGCAATATTGTCATTAATTCCCTGGCCAATCGCGGTGTAGAACGCGAACGTCGTGTGGATGTTGGGAATTGGGTCCACTTGGCTGGCGCAGGGTCATACCATCGTCGGGTCAAGATGTTGATGGGTACTGTTCAGTGTACAGAGGGTTCCATACTTTTAAAATTGCCTTTTGATTGCTGTCAGTGTGTCGAAATGGATTGGACAGTTTATGTGATCGTCGTCAACTTTAAACCCGGCAAACACCTTCAAATCAATTTCCCTAGCAATTTGGCGGTTTAAATTGCATTTATAAATAGATTATTCTCTGCAACATTGGCCGCAAAAAAGGCAATAAGCAGAGAGAAGAATATAGCGGGTCTTTTGCCCAGCAATAGGAAAGTGTTGGGTAGGAAAAAATTACGCATATAAAAATAAAATAGACCAATGCGCTCACGTATGTTTCTATATCGAATCATAACGATAGAAGGACTTCGTCACAACGGCAAAAGGCACAAACCTGTCAGAAAAAAGTAGCCTAAAACCCATTTTATTAATATTGTAAGTAAATGTCAAAGATAGTATGTTTGGATCTTTGTTACACAATCACGCAAGAACGGCTGAACGGATTTGACACACAGATACTTTATAACCTGGGTAGCCATATAGGATACTTTTTATCCCGGTAAACGCAGCCGAAGTCGCGGGCAGAAGTTAGTGTGCTATAAAATCAAAAACATCTCTCCAAATCATTGTCCCGCCAAAAAGAGCCAATAATAACAGAGATATTAAACCCAAGATGGCCGCCACTGTACACGAGTAATAAACAATCCAATTGCTGCCATTTAGTACTAAGTAATGTATTGGAAAACCTAGACTTTAGAACCGCGGGATAATTGCGTAACACACTCAATAGGAATGGCTTTCATTTTGACAGCTCATCAACATTCATTGCGTTATTTACGTTTTTGAGCAGGCAAATTTTTCGGACATATGAATAGACATATCAATAGTGCTAGTCACTCTGAAATTAACTTAATAACCATTAAAATAAAGTTGATATTTGTATAACTTGAAACAATATTTGAATATACTTTATGAAGACAACACGCAAATAAAATAACACACTATCGATCACAATCTAAATAATTTTGAAGGATATTGCTAATCCATTACTTCATATCTTCGAAAAATGTGTCTGCTACACAACGTAAACAACGCAATGTATGTTGCTGAACTGTCAAAATGAAACCCATTGCTACTGATAGTGTGTTACGCCATTAGCCCGCTAGTCTGCAGGACATTTGCGAATGTCTTCTTTGGTAAGCGCTTCACTTGAGAACGGCTGGATTTTTTTTTTGTTTATGTTGTAATACTTAGTCTGAATTAGGTTTTTATGTAAAGAAAAATTGGAAAAGTTGCCGGAAAATTCGGGAAAAACTTCCAAGTGCTTCTTTCAAAGGTTTTCTTTTTATAAACATCTGCCGGGTCAGCTAGTTTTAAATAATTGCTCTGATAACAATAATGTAAAAAAAAAATAGGAACCAAGGAACAATCAGAAATCCAGAAAACACAAAAAATAAAGCTCAAACGACTCCACGCCACTTCTACTCCACAAACTCCGTACATAACCTCCAAAAAACTTTTTGCTAATCCAAAAATCTTCAAGCCATCATGCTTAAGAGGACGAACAGACAATTAAATACAATCAGTAGTAATAAAGAAGCGTACAGGGAGAACACGAACATTTTAATTGATACTTATTAAACACAATTAAAGATGACTGACTCGTGGTATGTTGCGAATTTAAAAGTATGAGAATGGTTGAAGGGATTTCGCACATTTTTGATTTCATATGAAAGTGGTGACAGACAGGCGCTTTACTTAGTGTAAAATATTTCATCACCACTGGTGGCCTACCATGATCTAATTAAAAACGATTCAAAAACAAGACATTTCAGTTTAGGTTCCTAAACTGCATCGCTTAAGCTGCGCTATGGACGTCATGGTACCAAACAAGTATGAATGAAACCAAAACTTGCGACTCAGTTTGGGACAATCGCTGTCAGCAGATGGCACGGCCTAAACTGAATCGTTAAACTGACGTCATGGTACGAATTAGAAGAACAGTTCAGTTTAGGTCCTAAAATGGATCGCGTTAAGAGCTTGTGGTAGGCCTTCTGCTCTCAAAACGGTGAAGGAAAACATCGTGAGGAAACCGGTATGTCTTAGAAGCAAAAATTCGAAGACATGTGACATCTACCAGCCCGCACTGGGTTCGTGTGGTGGGTTACAGCCCACTCCCTCTCACAGAGAGGAGGCCTGTGTCCCAGCAGTGGGAACGTTATAGGCTGATATATGCTTTCATGCTATGACAGTGGAGCCTTGATGGTCTAGTGGTCGCAAGTACTTCTGAGAATGAGGACCTAAGTTCGATTACTGGTCAGGCAGGGTTATTGGGCTTTTCTACCTACACACACATTTCGCCAGTTATGCTTAAGTCCCATGTACAGATAGCGCCATCCACGAAGACGCGCCCCACTCTTCTTCCTAATCGCTTACAGTACAAGTGTGCAACATTCCGCTAGTGTTTTAGTTTTGTCGATACACAGTAATTACTTATTTGCGTGTATTAAAAAACTAAAATACTAGCGGAATTAACTAACGATAACCACTAGCGATTAATAAGAAGAGTGGGGCGCGTCTTCGTGGATGGCACTATCTATAATAGGACATAGGGGGCGAGACTATTGCCCTCAACCGGGCTCAAATCCAGATTCCAGGCTGCTACTGAAAAAAGCCAGTAAAAAAAACCAAATAACACTTTGGTTGACCTGGGAATACATCAATCATTCATTCTGCATCATCATCAATCTTGAGACTAATAATAATCGTCGTCGTTCGTTGTAATTTAGTCGCAGTCTCATCTCGGCGACAAACAAAAATGTCAAAAACTTGTCAAAATGTAGGGAAATTGGACGTATTTTTGACAGATCAATCTGTCAAATTGGCCTTCAGCTTCCTTCCAAAAATTCCTCCATACCAACCGTCCAATAAAAAAACTGGCCAAGTGCGAGTTGGACTCGCACACAAAGGGTTCCGTACCACGAGGCAAAACACGCTGAAAAAAATCACGTCTGTTGTATGGGAGCACTCGTTAAATATTTATTTTATTTGAATTTAATTATTTATTTGCAAAAAAAAATCACGTTTGTTGTATGAGAGCCCCCTTAAATAATTATTTTATTCTGTTTTTAGTATTTGTTGTTATAGCAGCAACAGGAATACATCAACTGTGAAAATTTCAACTGTCTAGCTATCACGGTTCATGAGATACAGTCTGGTGACAGACAGACGGACAGTGGAGTCTTAGTAATAGGGTCGCATTTGTACCCTTTGGGTACGGAACCCTAAAAACACTACTCACTGCAAAGCAATCACCAGTCACTCATTCACTCACACAAACAGATTCAATCAAACTATTTACATTACACAGATAAAGATCTTTAGCCAATTTAACGACACGTGTTCGTGTTCATGAGGTGGTGACATCATAGTGGTATCGTCCAAGGGCATGGTGTTCAATGGTCACTGGTTCAATGGACAATGATGGGTGAGGCTGGTCAATGGCGGAAGGTACTAGGTTATCATGAGGTCAAAGGCATAGAGGTTTGCTATTCAGTGATTAGTTTTTGTATCCTGCATACTAGCGGGGTAATTTGTGTAACGCATCAACAGTAGGAATGGCTTTAATTTTGACAGTTCAACAACATTCATTGCGTTATTTATGTTGTTGAGCAGACAAATTCTTCGAACATATGAAGCAATGAATTAGCAATATCCTTCAAAATGATTCAGATTATGTGATGAATAAGGGAGCTGCAGCAAAATTAATTAAATTTATTTTGTACTCAAGAGGTGGTGACATGTGTTCATGATGGCATGGTGTTCAATGGACAGACGCCAGCACATCAAGCTACCCGAAACTGTAAAATTTTCCCAAAAAACTTTGAACCTAATGCTTTAGCGATAAAGTTGAAAATCTATTAAAGAAATTTGACAGATTGTAGTAGCTTGACGTGCTGGCGTCTGAACAATGATGATTGAGGTTGGTCAATGGCGGAAGGTCGTACCTGAAGTTATGGTTATGAATGGCTGATGGTCAGGGGTCTGCTATTGGATTATCAGCAGGTTTATAAGCTTCAAAGATGTGATCAAGGTTGAATTTTGATCAAGCAATTATTCGCGACCGAAAAAATATGTATTTAAGTACAAAATTATAATCAACTAGCTGTTGCCCGCGACTTCGTACACGTGGCGCCATCTATTATTATAATAGCGTTATTGCTGTTTTCCTCGGGAACAAAAGTTTTTTTTCGGGATGAAATGTACCTATGTCCGTTTCTGTACATCTGACAACGTATATGCAAAATTTCAGGATGATCGGTTCAGTGGTTTAGGAGTGAAAAGGTGACAAAACAAACTTACTTTCGCATTTATAATATTAATATATACATATATAAAATATAAATAATATATGTATATATATATTAGTTAGGAGACCCAGAGTCAAAGCTGAAATGTCATGTATGTGCCTGTAGGTGTAGTTACACAGTCAGACTTTTGGGCTTCTGACTACCCGTAACGACTGTCAAAGATCTACAAATGATAGCCAGGACCAACAGCTTAATTTACTTTTCGAGGCCCAGAGTTTTCTTTATGTAATGGATGGTCACCCATCCACGGACCGACCGCGGCAAGCAGTTATATTATTATAAACGTGCTGATGTTTGTTACTCTTTCACGCAAAAGCTACTGAACCGATTTTGATGAATGCTCAGAATAACACATAGGATACTTTTTATCCCGATATTCCCACGGGATCAACACTTATGCGGGTGAAACCGAGGGGCGCTGCTAGTAAAAAAATTAAAACATCCACTCACCATTAACAACGAATGGGCGTTCTTCAAAAATATCTCCAAAAGTCAGTATAATATCTTGAAGATGGCTGAATTGATCTTCATGACATGTGCAATATAGCCAATACCAATAATTTCCATTAATATTCTATTAAGCGACGGAGGCGACGAAGTGTTGCTATCCCACTCTGGCACGTGAGTTTTTATATGTCTGTCTCTCTCTCTCTCTTCTGCAAGCAGTGTTGAAGTCAGCAAATGAATTCTGATTTATCTGTAATAGAAGAAATAGGGTATTTAGAATTGGGATCCTCAAACTGAAAAGTTATGTGGTAATCGGTTGTCATGGTATGGGCATGTGATACGGAGGAATGAGGAAAATGTCGTGAAGAAAGTTTTGAGTATGAATGTCGATGGCTAGAAGAGTAGGGGAAGACCATCGATCACTAATTTCGAATTCGCGTTCGAATGCTACTAGAATAAAAGTGCACCCAAATGTTGAATTAGGTGCACATTCGGTGAGGACATTTTTTGGCTCTGACTGTATATCTAGTTCTTTTTAGTGATCGATGGGGAAGACCAAAGAAACGATGGATGGACTGTGTGAATGCTGATATGGTTAGAAAGGGGATGAATACAAAGATGACGACTAACGACTCCCACGTGAGCTGAAACGAGAGTAGCAGATCAGTTTATTAAGAAATTGATACAGTTCTTGCATCTTAGCAGATCGGATGAACAACCGGATCCCCCTAATTATCCTTGAACTCAGCAGCGATCTATTATTACGGGTTCAATCTAGTTCAACCAAGAACGACAAGGAATGACAGGGGCTCGTGGCTGTGGTTATTGCGCCGTTGGAGGAGCCAGCACGTGGCTAGCTAACATTGTTGTTGAAACCTGATCGTGGTTGTCATATTTCAAAGGTAGTTGCTGTAATTGGTTGACCAAAAACAATATTTTTTTAAACAAGCCCGCTTTTTTCCCATGGGCAAAAATTACGACTTTTGAGCGAAAAACGCACGGAGGATACGTGTTTTCCTTTTTTTTTTGGTGGGTAATTATCAAATAACTTCTCCCGCTCAGGGCCGAGCGGGAGGGCGTCTCACTTTTACTGACTAAAACCCACCCGTGTTCCTTCAGTTGCCTGTGCCAGGGCCACAGTGACTCTTTCGGACAACCCGCGACCCTGGCGGAATACGCTTTTCCCTTACGTAACGATTTCTACCAATCAACTCCTACCGCAAGCCGCGATAAGGGACTTCGTTCCAAAAATCTAAGTGCTCACTATCGTTAACTCTTGTGCAAAATTTCATGAGACCCAACGGTTTAAGCAGACACCAGATACTCAGCATGCTGTTGATGCCGATCTTGGGACTGTTCTGGTGTTTCTGCAGCCCGTTGAGACACATATCTACGGTTTAAGCTGTGCATTGTCTGTCAGTAAATGAATAAATTTCGGATTTTTATTAAGTAGAAGATAAAAAAAAAAACCAAGATGCGTTGCGGCAGACCAGATAGAAGATGGCAGGACGAGCTGAACAAAATCAAAAAGCATTGCCACATTCAACTTCAGCAGTGGTTGCCCAGTGGTAACGCCCGCGACTTGACAGGCGCTTCACTTTGTGTAAATTATTTCATCACCGCTGCTCTCAAAACGATGAAGGAAAACATCGTGAGAAAACCGGCATGTCCTAGAACCAAAAATTCGAAGACATGTGACATCTACCAACCCACACCGCACCCGCGTGGTCGATTACGGACCACTCCATCTCACTGACAGGAGGCCTGTGTCCCAGCACATTATTGGCTGATTATGACATTCGTTCTAAACCGAGAATTCTTGGGGTAGGCCTTTGCCCAGCAATGGGACTATACAGAATGACCGAAAGTCGTAACTATAGCAAACATTTATAAGCATTATACCTGCCAACGAAGTGAGGCGTTGTTACTTGTTAGGTCTAAAGTGAGATCCCCCATTAACTAATAGGCCTTGAAGCATCGCCTATCATAATCTTTCTTCTCAAATCTTTCTTTTTTTTTTTAAACCGGCCAGTATTTTCTTTGCCCATACAAGAGAAGAAACCCCTAATAAATGATTGCGTCATTTTGAAAACGGCGCCAAATCTGACAGCTATCGAGCGCCATTTTCTTTCTTTTATTTTTAAACCGGCCAGTATTGTCATTGCCCATACAAGAGAAGAAACCCCTAATAAATGATTGCTTCATTTTGAAAACGGCGCCAAAAGTTACAGCTACGGAGCGCCATTTTTTGTATTTGATTAAACCGCCTTGTATTTATTTTGCCCATACGAGAGAAGAAACCCCCAGTAAATGATTACGTCATTTTGAAAACGGCGCCAAAACTGACAGCTAGTGTTTTCACCATCACATTTGCACATAACAATAACATCATGCCTCTAACATTACACATTCATATAAATTGTCCACGTGAAGGAAACAGCGCACTTCTTATTTTACGAATGGCAATAAAAAATGTACCTTATTCAGACGTAATAAGATACACGGTCTACATGTGCGGAAGCGACCAACTACGACCCGTTTAAGGTACTTGAAAGCAAGATTTATTGTAATAGAATTCAGTATGAACCAGTTTCTGCTGACTGGATACAGTTCTTTTTTCTGGCAGAAAATTTCAGTTTTTTTTTTTAATATTTGCTGTTTTTCTACGATTTTTTAAATTAATTAGACTAACACATTCATTTTATCTCGCAAAGCTACAGTTAAAATTACGTAAGAATTAGTTATTAAAAAAAACCTTTATTTTAATGGTAAATAATGGGGAGTGCTTGCAATACCTGTTTGACAATTGGTGTTTCTTAATTAGTTAGGTAAGCAGCTATCTTTTGGTATTAATTATTTAAGTGTATTACCAAAACTTCAACAGTCACAAGATTATTTAATGCAATCAGCATTCTCAATCGATCAACACAAGGGTGATGCAGATCAAACCTAGTTATCTAAATATATAAAAGAAGAAACTGACTGACTGACATAATATCAACGCACAACCCAAACCGCTGGGTCTAGAAATTCCAAATTTGGCACGTAGGTTCCTTATGATGTCTAGGGGTGCACTAAGAAAGGGTTTTTCGAAATTCCACCCCGGAATGGGGGGAGGGTGAAATTTCACGCGGACGAAATCGCGGGCAGAAGCTAGTAGTAGAGAAGACATAAATTAAAACAGAATAACTAGCAGGGAATCCAGGGGGGGGGGGGGGGGGGATAAGACCAGAATAAATCATAAAACATGGTAGGTCGTCCAACAAAATAAAAGACTATCCGAATTTATAGAAGAAGAATTATCAGAATGTGTCGTCCCGTTCCGTCGTCGTTTCACGTTAAGACACGAAAGAAAAAAAAAACTCACCAAAAAGCGTCATCCCCAGGACAGACGCGGAGAAAAACGGCCATTTTCACCCCTCTACATATAACTGGCTAATTATTCACAAAAAAAAAATCTCTTTACTCAAAAATGCATGCGCATGAGTTGCGTACAAATCCGGCAAGTGTCTGGATTGCAGTGGTCGGTCGTCGGTACAGTGAGGGGGGATCACAATTGGGACATGTTCATTGAACATTAGTAGTCGTCATATTATTTGGTACAGTTTAAATTAAAATGTTTAAATTGACTAAAAGTTTGTGATTGGATTGGTAGGTTTTGATAGCTCAATATTGGGTAGGTACTTAGTTGAGAAGAATGGCAGGATAAAGGATTTACAAAATGCAGTAGAATACAGGGTGAAATTTTCATCACCGCTATCCTCTTAAGGGGTCATTGTACTCATCATTACGAACAACTTATACTATGGGACCAAACTTGAAATCGTGAAAAAAAAATCAGCTGTTCCCTACATTTACGTAGGGAACAGCAGATTTTTTTTTTTGGTACCATAGTAAAAGTTCTTCATAATGATGAAAGTGTAACAAACATCCATCCATCCATCCTCACAAACTTTCGCGTTTATAATATTATATAGTAGGAAGTAGGATAGGATTGGGGGTCATTTAACAATTTAACGAACGCTTGTCTTAAAAAGCCTAGTTGATATCCCCTCTGAGGGGGAATCCTAAAGGTACCCGCCATCTTGGAGGAAGCCTACTGACCCTACTGTCTTCAACAGCGGAGTTATAGGAAATCTGAGGGATTCTTGAATGATAAAAAGTAACCTAATCATGGGATAAAAAACAGAAGAATGCTTTGTTATCACTTCTAATGCGCATGATTACCTAGATGTTGCAATAATAGTATTGAATTACATGAATGAGTAACGTAAAAGATTATGTCAATAGAATACCATAGAAGTAGCAGGATTACATTACATAACATAATACAAGATGCCTACTCTAGTTCAGATTGATCTGTTATTATTGCAATTAATATAAGGTATTCAAGTGCATCGGATAAGCAGTTTTTTTCTTGTTGAGACAAGAACTTTTTTTTATGAGAATAGCTCTTGTAGTGGTAAAAATACACGCGGGGCTGACTGCTTAGTGCCTGAGGAAATGAGGACCTAGGATACCTTTGAGTACTATTTTTAATGCACCAAAAGTACAGACGCCCGCACATCAAGCTACTACAATCTGTCAAATTTCTTTAATAGATTTTCAACTTAAGGCCCGGTTTCCACCGCGAGCGGAGCGGACCCATTAATGACTACTTTTACCTCGCAAGAGAAAACTGCTTGCATGTGTTTCCACCAACAAAGAGTCGAGCGGAAATGACTCAGCGGGCAAAAAGAGTAAAAATGAGCTCGCTCATTTCTAGAGAGAATCAGACGACTATACTCTTTCTTGGTGAAAACGCAAACCTATTTCGTGAAAACAAAGTCCGCTCCGCTTAGTCATTTCCGGCGCATTACTCTTTCGCATTGGAAACCGGGCATTATTGTTAAAGCATAAGGTTCAAACTTGATTGGGAAAAAAAGACAGTTTCGGGTAGCTTCGGGTAGTAAATCAACTAGCTTTTGCCCGCGACTTCCTCCGCGTTGCGTGATATTTCTTGTTCCTCCGATACACCCCGTCGCATCGCATCGCCCGCCCGCAGTATCCTATTTCGTTTTCGGTTAGCATTCTTTCTGACTTTTACTCGGCTCCTAAGGATCTTAGCGTGATATTGAGTAGCCTATAGCCTTGCTCAAAATTTGGGTTTTCAAATGCAAAAATATTTTTCAAATCCGACTGGTAGATGCCGAGTATAGCGCGTTCAAATAAACAAACTCTTTAGCTTTATTGTTATAGGCCGACCGCTTAACTTAGACGTTGCCTGAGGTAGCAGCGCGGTGCGGGAGGGGTGTGGTGACGTGATGCGAGAGCTCAGTGATTCGTCAACTTGTGACAACTATCACCCCTCCCGCACCACGCAGCTACCTCAGGCAACATCTCAGTTAAGCGGTCGGCCTATAGTATTAGTATAGATTCATACTGTGAATAAGTTATCTGGTTGTGAACAAGTCTGATATCTGAAATCATTCTTAATCTGTCATAAATTATCTAAAGTAATTATTATAAAGAGGTAAAATTGATTTTTTGTTCGTATGAGGTATCGGTACAATTTCATTTATATTCAATGTTTAAAAAAAATCACTAATAGAAAACTAAACTATTGCCGAATGCCATAAGAAATATTTTATGGTATTGTGGCGGCATCTACACCACCACATGCGAACTACGCATCATAGTGAAGTCACGCAAAATCCTGCAGCAGTTTACCGCGCGACTAGCATATAAACAACATCCCGACATCAATCGTCAGGCTTATAATCTTATCCAGCCTGTCCTCTACTCCGACTGCTCCCTCCCCCGGCGACGCCCTAAGCCGAGGTCCGTACCCCACAGGGGGTGCCCTTAGGCGTAACATGGAGTTGTTTAACTGAGAAATGACGAGGCAGTTATCCTAACCGAAATCGATCATAAAAAAAAAAGATTTTGTCAAAATATATTTTATTGATAGGAATAAGTAACTCAATTCACAATATAATACATATACAAGTAGACAAAACGTCAAACAGTCTATAAAAAGTCTGTAAACACTTCAAAATGATGGTTTAATGATGGCACGCAGTGTAATTTAGTTTTTGAACTCAGAGCTCCTTGGTGATTATTATTGAAGCAAAAAAACACCCTGTTAGCCCGAGCATGCACTAAACCCATTGAACACATGATACAAGGCTCCCTTATCATGTAAATATAATACCCAGTACATAAATAAGGGCTATCGGAAGCATTCATTCTATTTTCGTCCAAAACCTCCTTAGTGACGTAATTTCTGGCGCCAAATTTGACATTTGGGAATTTATTTTTTAAATATAGAAACAGATTGTTGTCTATTCCAGGCAAGGACGGATCCTCGGTGCCGGCTGTGTTCCACGCGCCACCATTTTGAGTTTTTGCTACATTGTCTATTGCTAGCATAGCTGAATGTTGCACAGGATGAGTTTGTCTGTCATCAAAAGATATGGCTACAATAGAGCTGATCGATGGATCCACCACAACAGTTGTATTTATATCTCTTAGTAAAATATCTGAAAGTTCCAAATTACTGTTTGTTTCACTCAAATAATATCTTGCAACTTCAAATGCAATGCCCATGTAACAGCGATGTATCATAAGTTCAGCTCCTGCAAAGAATTTGTTCCCACATAATTTTTCTAAGTACTCACTAGGGTGGAAATTACAGGACCAGACCCTGCTGTATTCTGTATGTTGCTTTTTTAATTTTGGAGGCAGTGATGGTAAACCCATTACTTTAAAATACTCAAAAGAGTCTTTAAGTTCATATATCCTCTCTTCAACATACTCCTGGATTGATTCTTGCGTTATAGAGTTCAAGTACCGTACTGGGCATAGTAATACCTCCTTTCTCCGGGCTCTTTTCAGATGCTGTAGTTCTTTGAGAGGTATTTTTTCATTCAAAATTGTTATAATCTTTGATAATTCCTTCACATTTTTCACCTTACCAACGTAAACTTTAGTAAACGCTATCGGTCTGGTAAATTCATCACTGACAACGGCTTGAAGGTTCTTTTTGGAAGACATGATGTTTTGTATAAAACTGTCTATAGTTTCCGCCATCTTGGCTTTTTTAAATGGTGGTTCTGTTGTCTCTGACATAGCTGAGTGTTGTACTATTCAATAGATATCCAATTTGTCTTTATGTCATTTTCAGTATTGCCATTTTTTGGAGTAAATAAGGTTGTTTTTCTTGTGTTTGATTAAGATGCCATAATTCTCTTGCAAATATCCAATGTCTCCAAACTTGTTTTCTTCAGTAATTGCTGAAAATAAACAAAGAACAACACTATTCATTACACACACTGCATTTGAACTGAATTTAACACAAAACAAAAAAACAAACTGGTTAAAAACATTAAAATCAAATCAAAAATTTTTTTTTTCTTTCAGTCTCAAAATATTTTTAGCTTTATAAGTAAGTGTTTTATTTATTTAATTTTTGCATGTATTAATCATTTAAATACGATGGATAATACTTATTAAAATATTTTTTATTTATATTTAATATTGTTTTACAAAACCTCAAACAATGTCTAATTTTCTTTTGCAAAGTTTATTATTTTACTTTTGAAAAATTGCTTAACAGCTATAATAGGCATTTTTATTTGTTCAGGAAAATCATGTGTTCTGGCAGAATACAAGGTTACCTTTGCCCAGCAACAGGTAAAGTAAACAAAGTTTGACCTTGTAAGAGGTCAAAGAGTTAGTGTCAATTAATGATAAAGTATCTATAGCAGTACAGATATTGTTGTACAAACATAATAATATATCATAAATGCAGGAATTATTGGTCACAATAATAAAAGTATTATTAAAAATTTATCTCATAGAGGCCTGTAAAGATAATACCAAAAAGTTTCATAACCATAGATATTGGTTGATGAAAGTTTCATCTATGCCTTCTAGGCGAGAACAAAATAATTTATTATGCAGCATAAAAACTCCTTTGTAAGATCTTATTAGACTCGGCAAGATAAAAACGGCATACTTAAATTTTCTCTCATTAATTATATTTATAATAAGACAAACAAGATAGTGTAACGTATTACTAGTACAACGCATTGTAGAAGAATAAATTAGACTGCAGACTACTTGTTTGCGTAGTCAATAATCACGACAGATTAAGATTCAAGATAGTAACATACCTATAAACATTCTGATAAAAGGTTGTTGTATAAAATGTTGAAATTTCAGTCCCTACAACTTTCAACTACACTAATTACCTGACGACAGTTTTACTACATTTTAGATAATCGCCCAGCTTGTCAATTACGGCTCGTTGTTGACAAAAAACTGATAATCATACCTTTTAAGTTAGTGCACTTAAAAACAATTAAAACATGACGTTTTTCTTGTAATAAGAGGCCGAACTTATAAACAAAGGTACCAGCAACATCTCTGTTACACGAACACGCCGGAATTACACGGATTTTTAGCTAAATTACGCAAAATAAATAAGTAAAATAATCTTAGATTTACCTCGAAATGGACTTCGGATTTAGACGTCAATTTCTCTCGTAGACGAAATGTTTTCTCATTGCTTAGGTAAAACTCTCACGTTGGATACTCGGTCAACACACAGTCAATCTTCATTAATAGGTTTAATAACAATGGAAATTTAATTTGCCACACACGTAAATCGCAAAAATGTAGAAGCCATTAGACAGATTAAGATTTGTTTTCGTAATGAAAACGTGGTTCTTATTCGAATATTCTTATTGGTGCGGTAGAAACTACGTGATAAACAACCAATGAAATGATCCGATTTTTTGACGTTGGTCGAACACAGATTCCACAAAATGACAAAACGTCATTTCTTATCGTTTTGTAATTTAGAACGCACTTATTAATAACACTCCGTTTCAGGTTTTCACGTAGGAGGCGCCATGAAAATTTTTATCGTCGCGTTTTATTAATTATTATTTTCTATGTGATAAACCAAGAAAGTTGCTTTTTCAGTTTTGCTTATTGCCGTTTGCCCGTTTCATTTCAGCTCCAATAATCTAATCAACTATCACATATTCTTCTTCTTAGAGTGTTTGGCAATCTATATTGAGTCGGCCCAGAACTTAGAACATTATTGTATAATCATTATGTATTTAAAAACCAGCTAATAAAAAATATAATTCCAGTAAATAATTAACCAGATACAGTCGGTATGTATAAAACGTGCAGATAACCTTTGCTTATCAATGGAAATGAACTTTTCGAGTATCAATATCGGAAGTATAATAGGTCTAAGCATTATTCCTACACACAGCTATAGGCCGACCGCTTAACTGAGACGTTGCCTGAGGTAGCAGCGCCTTGCGGGAGGGGTGTGGTGAAGTGTAGCGAGAGCTCAGTGATTCGTCAACTTGTGACAACTATCACCCTTCCCGCACAGCAGTTATATCAGGCAACGTGTTAGTTAAGCGGTCGGCCTATAATTTTAGACCATAACACGGACCAATTTTGCGCATTAAGCGTCCAAAACCGCTGATAGTTGATGAGACCATTAGCAGCAGTAATCCGTGTACTAACACGATGAACTCTCAGGGTCCCTCAAGCAATTAACTGAGTTCCAACCAAGTCTGTCTGAGTTGTTGAGTGGCTACTTGCAATGTGAATATTAGAAGGGTTAGAGCGCGTATACACTGATATAAAATCGGTCACTCCACAAGATGTAAACACAGCTTTAGGTTTTTGTTCAAGGACCTAATTTTTTGGAGATCTTGTGGATAAGATGGAAACAAACCAAATGAAAGATGATACATTATTTATTTACGATTACATAAGTTTTGACTAAATAATTATATGCTAGGATATTATTATCACATCACAAAAGGCTGCATTTTATATATAAGTTGGTATTTCAAGGTTAAAATGATACATAATTCACTTATTTTCTAAGGTTTGGTACCACGCCTGACAGGTTTCGGCAGCAATCTCGCATAAAGCCGACAATGCTTTGCCTGTACTGTCGTATTCTGAAACAGAGAAAGAAATTATTAATATTTTATACCATTACATGGGACTTAAAATGGGCTAAATGTACTATATGAACATCTCTGCCTGTCTACCCTTAGGGAGTAATACAAGCGTGACATTATGTGAGTTGGTAGGAAATAGGGTGGAGAGACGAATTAACAAGGAAAAAACGGGAATTCTGGGTTAAGTTGCCTTTGTACTGTTGTATATAAACTGTCCTTATAATAATATTATTATATCATTGTTATTCATATGTACAATTAGCGGCCCGCCCCAGCTTCGCACGGGTGCAATTTTTTTTTCGAATTTCCGTTTTTTTTTTTTTTGAAAAAAACCTTGTCCTGGCAATACCGAACACAACATCCCATTTGGTGCAGTCATTCGGAAGTTATGCGCGTACGTATAAGTAGATAAAGAAAACTAAGAAAAGCTGATAAAAAAATAAAAATACTGAAAAAGAAATTGAAATTTTCGAATAACAAAAATTAAAAAAAAAAATACACTAGCTGGTACCGTGTCTTCCTCTTCGGTAACCAGTAGGTAGATAATCATAAATTATTATAGTCGATGACGATAACTTGCCAACAACTCCTCGCTTGCCGAAGATGGAACCGTTGAAAGGGGGCTTCCTGTACGTAGCCTCAGCATTGTGGATGCACATGACGATGGCGAAGAAGCAAAGAGCTATGACGAAACGCATCTTTGTGGTGATCTGAAAAGAATATAAGAAGAACTGATTCAATGAAAAATTGCAAGTCAAGAACGAAAGAGGAATGCAAATTGAAAGGTGAGCACTGAAGATCTAGTCTAGCAGCCAGCAGGAAATAATTTACATGGGCCACACTGAATGACATTATGACCAAAATAAAGGCATTTTTGATTGTGTGGTTAATTAATAACAGCCGCAGTAGTCGATCGAAGGTAAAACTACACTTGCGGAGGTCGCTACGTGGATGGGTGACCATAAATACTGTAACCTTATGGGCAACTACAACTTTGAGCCGTTTGGGGTCGAAACACTCGGGTCATGCATGGGGCCCGAGCGCGCGTCTCCTTTATAAGGAAATTTCTCGCCGGCTGGTCGATACTTCATGTGACCAGAGGGCTGGGTCGTTCTTTGGCCAAAGAATTAGCATTGCCATTCAACGTGGCGACGCTGCCAGTCTTCTGGACAGGTTTCCGGACGACAGCGATGCGGACGAGTACTTCGACGCCTAAGTGTCCTTTGTTTTTTATTTTATTTTATTTGTACAGTAAGTTAGTTAGTTAGTCATTTATTTTAGTATCTATTGTATATAGTTACATTGTAATTATAGTTAATAAATTATTTTGTAACAATTTATGACTAATGATTGCTTACTTAGGTTCAGTTTATATTTTCTTAATTTGAAGCTTACCGTTACGATGTAAACTAAAACTAACCTGATAATATACTCAAGACTTCTTGAAGACTGAAGAGTTGAAGACCAACTGATGCATCAAACCAGTTCCTACCCCCTTTTATACCACATCTACCCCCATAATTAAGTTCATAACCAATCTACTGCAATTTTGTCTCCAGACGAAGTTAATACGAATATAATGAAAAGGAAATCGTATTAGAAAAATATGGGTTAAATATTTTTTCTTAGTAACTTAGCTGTCCAATCTCTTTTGGATTTCATTAAGTTATCAACTTATCAATCAGACAGTAATAATCCATTTATCCAAGGAAGACTTGGTTGACAATCAAAGCGCCTGTTTTATTTCGATGCGCAATGTTTTGTTGGTAAGATGTCTCCAACTGCTGCGAAGTAGAAAATCAAACACGTATTGAAATACATGTTTGATTTCAACTTCTTTCTTATCAGAGAAACAATTATTAACCTTTTTCTTCTTTACCAGCAGCTAAGTTATTAGCAGTATAGATAGACTGATGGCCACCGTGGTAATTGCGTAGCACACTATCAGTAACAATGGCTTTCATTAAGCTAACAAAGTTTTCGAACATTATGAAGCAATGAATTAGCAATAACCTTCAAAATTATTCAGATTGTGATTGATAGTGTGTTACGCAATTAGGGTGCTGATCAGTTTCACGCTGTGTCGGTCGTACCGGTATGTACAGACGCCAGCACATCAAGCTACCCGAAACTGTCAAATATTCCCAATCAACTTTGAACCTTACGCTTTCGCGATACAGTTGAAAATCTATTAAATAAATTTGACAGATTGTAGTAGCTTGATGTGCTGGCGTCTGTACCATTGCATCGTGATCATCATATCGTAAGTCATGCGTTATTATAATAACCTGATGAGACATGAGATGCTATCCCTATCAAATGTTGAAAAATTTGCCCGAAGCAAAACCAAAGAAAGTGGACAGTTTTCTTTGGTTTTTCCTTAGGGAACCGAAAAGCAACCTTCAATTTAAAACCTGTAAAACTTTAAACAAGACAATAGAAGATAATTATGATCTTTGGAAAGTAGTGCTTAAACCTCCTGATTTCTTTATTGAACCATCAGAGCCTCCCATTCGGGCACAAGTTACCGTGGCCTACTTGGAAAACCTTAATAGACTTCGAACCCAAGTAGGCCGCAGCAAGGATAACCTCCACAAGTGGGGGTTCATGAACGGTTCAGACCTCCGTTGTGTATTCGGAGTCTATTCACAAACAATGGCTCACCTCTCATCTTGCATCGCATGCCCTGTCCCTGCACATGTGAGGACCTAATGGCTGCGTCAGCGAATGAGCGAACGGTATCGTTTTATTTGCATTCGCGTTTCGATCGCATTGCTGAATTTTGGGGCCAAGGCCAAACAATAAATCTAAAAAATTATAGGTAGGATAGGTACGACATATTTATTTGTTCCGTGTTATTTTTGCTATCGATACGGTAAGAAGAAGAAAATTAAGGTCACACGGGAAGTGTGACCTTAATATGTGAATTAACTACTTAAATAACAAAAATCGTTGATTAAAAGCTCTCTACCTACCCCTCAGCAATTATCAAACTCTAAGTAATCCAAGATGGCCGCCATCTTCACTCTATTCCAACAACTAATCTTATGCACTAACGAAGTTATAATCCTTTGAGAATACTCGGGAATCTCTGTCAATATGTGGTCAGCATCCCAGTAATCCAATAATTGGGTGGACAGCCGCCATCTTTTGATTTCAGAGTATAAATTGGCGGGAAAATCGTCTCACAGCATCAGTTGACGTTCAACCACTTCAGTGTTACCAACAAGAAATACTTCGCTCAATACAAGGTAATTTTTCCTTTTTGGCTTTTGTGTGTTTTTTCCCTCATTACATTCAGCTTTTACAGGCAAAATAAAATCTTCATTAAAATTGGTTAAGCCTAAGTAAAGTTAAGACTACAACAATATGACTCTCTAACATTTAAAATTACTGTAGTTGATAGTGGGCCTCTCAGAGCCAGTTGCTCCGGAGGGGAAAAAAAGACATTTAATGTTTTCTCATTTTACATAGATTTAAATTTTTTATTTGATACATTTTATAAATCACTGCAATCAGTCATTACGATTAATGGCATGGATAATTATGCTTGCTGTAAAGACAAAAACTGAGGGCACAGCGTTTTTGATAAAATACTTTTTTTTTATATTTCTGAATGTTAACTTGTGTACTCGAACTAATTTAAATTCTTAACATTGGCTTTGCTACTATGCAAACACGTATTTACATAATTCGTCTCTCAGATGTCCGGAAACGTGATGCGTTGCACAATTGGCGTCGTCTGCTTGGTGGCGGTGCTCCTCTCCTTAGCTGAAGTCACCGAAGCCAACTACAAGAACGCACCCATGAATGGCATCATGTTTGGCAAGAGGGGACCTACCGGTAAGCTAAAATAATCAGAAATTATGATTTAAAAGTAATTTTCCTAGTACCTTCATGTCTATTTGAAAACCAGCGTTAGACACCGATTGCCTGGCATTTTTGCTGAACTGGGCCTATTTGGCGCAGCCGTAAGGCACAATTCCTGATTTTTTGTGTTATTAAAAAAATTAATACATTTTCATACAAACTAGGAAAATTACTTTAGTCTTTCAATTGGTGGATGGTCTTTTTTTCCTAGTCGTGAGTTCGTGACTTCTATAGTTATGACTCGGTCTAGCTAGAGAGTTTAGGCCACTTGAAACAAAGTCGAACCTAATTCCCATCGTGTGCACAGGTGAGGTGGCAACTGGCAAGTGAGTTTTGCCTCAAAGTAAAATGTAAATCCACCTATCTCTGTATCTACTTGGTTACTGCAAAAGTAGGATCATAGAACATAAGCCACGTTTGATTTTGTGCTAATGCAACGGATGGGGTTCGAAGTCTAAAATAAAAAATATATTTATCTCCAGTTCAGAGTATAAATATATAACTAGACTAAATAATACCTATTTGCAGGGATCTATCTATTTAGCCCGTAATGTCCCACTGCTGGGCAAAGGTTTCCTTTTCCCTTTTCCACACACTTTTGTAGTTCTGTCTAATGTCATTGCGGATCGGTCCTTTCGATACAGGTAGTAGGTAAACCTAATTATTTACAATACCAATGTTTATCAGACTTAAAAATCTACTTCTTTCACAGAATACGACCAACGCGGCAAGACTTTCACCGCTTTATGCGAGATCGCCACAGAAGCGTGCCAGGCGTGGTTCCCTTCTTCAGAAAACAAGTGAAAAAATAATCTTTAAGACAAAAATGTAACGACAATAGCATTTGGATTTTGGACTGCATTAGATGAATGTTAATTTGTAGGGAATTTTTGTATCGAGCATTGCAACACTGATGCTTCCGCCATTTTCTAATTAAAATTAACGTTTTATTCATGTTTTATCTATCATAAAGGCTGGGAAATTATGACTTAATACGTAGAAAATAAATGCTTTTAAATTAAGTACACAATACTTTTATTTACTTCCTAACTACCTTCTCTGATTCTCCCCAAACGTCCTAGACAAAAGATTAAAAAAATAAGGTGTATGTTATGGAGATGGGTAAGAGTCAAGCAAGACCATGGGGCCTAGACAAAATTCCTTTTCTGTAAGCGTTAACGCAACGGAAAAATCAAATTGTATGGAGTTGACATTTGCTTACCAGCGGGGCAATTGCGTAACACATTACCAATCGGAATCGGTTTCATTTTGACAGTTCAACAACATTCATTGCGTTATTTACGTGTGGAAAAGACAAATTTTTCGAACTTATGAAGCAATGAATTAGCAATTTGCTTCAAAATGATTCAGATTCCGGTTGATAGTGCTGATGTGCAAGGGTGCTGATGTCACGTGACTGCTGCCCCTAAATTCGTAGACAAAGTCATTATTCTTCATGCGGAAAGGAACGTCGAAGCGAGCGTGACAGATAAAACGACAAAAATGTTCATCAAAATCATAGATCAAAATGGTATTTGTACTAAACCGCGTTCAAGAGCTGTTAGGGTCAATATTCCACAACAATTTTGATACTGACAGATCTTGAACGCGGTTCTGCATAGGGGTATTTTCTCGTGGTCCTACTATTTTGTCCTACCAGTAGGTCCACGAGGGTATGCTATTGCTGTTAGTCCTACAATTTTCGATTCGACAGGTTGTCGAATCGAAAACCGCACGCGGCCCGCGTGGTGGATTACAGCCAAGGAATATATTTACTCTAGGGAGATTACAGCCCACTCCCTCTCACTAAGAGGAGGCCTAGCTGTGTCCCAGCAGTGAGAACAATAAAGGCTGATTATGTATATTATACAGTATGTTAACTTACAGAGGGCGTTCCCGTTAACCCGCAATAGTATAGCATCCATACATGCTAAAAAAATATTACCATTCGAAAATAAAATGTTTTTATTTTTTTTATATTAAAATATTCACTAAAAATGTTAAATTGATACGAAAAAAACTTTTGGATACACCGACATGGTTAACAGTATACTTACATACAGGAGAGTCAAGTCACGTGCTGGACCCCTTGAATGTAACATCTATTTACCACATGAGTCAAAAATTAGAGTTAGAGACACAAAAAAATAAAAAATATTGACGACGAAAGGAGGACCTCCTTCTTTTTAGAAGTCGGTTAAAAAAACAGTTTACCACTTTATCGCATACAAAATTCGGTGTGCACTTTAACGACGGGAAATACCCTTTCAATCAACACTGTGAGAAAAATTCTATTTCCCAACCTTCTGTTGAACTTTCCCCATAAATAACCGGAATCCAAAACTCCAGATTCTTTTTTCAGAAATCGATAGATTCCTTTCAAAAGCCTGCGTGAAATGAAGCGTATATTTGCCCTAAATACGCTTATTTTAACATGGCAGCCCTGCCTGACCGTGGGAACTTTATAGATAAGCGTAACTTTCGATTTGTATTGTTGTCAAATGTTTTTGTCGTACAGTTAGATTTCAATAAGAATCACTTCCTAGTAGAAATCATGAAATAGTCCCACAGTGAGAAATCAAACAGTTTTGTGCATTAATTTATTTGTGTTATTGATAAAAAACTGATAACACTGAAAATAAAATGTCAATAACATTGCAGTGACGTTTCGCATTCAGAAAAATCGTATTTCGAATCTACCTTACTTTATTAAAATGGATTATTTAAGTTCTGAACTCGTGGTGAAATAATGAGATAATATAAATTATTTATTCAATTAATCAAGGATTATATAAAATATCAAGATGACTACGAAGGAGCTTTACACGAAGGTAAAATTTTAAGTGAAATGTATTTGATTGTATTTTGTTTTTTGTGGTACTTCCATTTCGAATTTAGAATACAAAGTCAATTAAACTTTTCTCCTCCCTTGCATGCATTTACCCCATATTCGCATATTCGGGTTAATTAGTTAGCGGAGCAATTATTTTGATTAATTACTATCAGAACAGGGAGTGCTTTTGATTGACCTTCTTCATTCAATTTATTGAAGAGGACGTCATTCTCATTCGTTTACACAGCGATCGCTAATTTTTGCATCATTTATAAATATTTCGCGTGTCAAGGAATATCGTAAGTTCCGGGATGACGTCAGGCGCACGTCGCTGCAGTTCGCCCTACTGTTCCATTTTCAAAAACAATAACACTGGCCATTCTTTCATTCAGTTTTCCAGAAATACTTTTTTCCGATTTATCGGAAATCAATATGGTTTACAATAATAATCTTGGTTGGACTGTATAATAAATTAACATAATCACTTTTGCTATCTAGATAAGTGATTTTTTCATGCTCATGAATTATTTATAAACTGCAATTACACAGTATTTGAGCACTCACTGTCTATGAAGTACATAACATAACATTAACAAATTGTTAAAATTTTGAAATGATTGTTATCTTGAAATACTTACTTAACAAAATTACCTTATCACCCGTCTTGATGCATGTTGCGTTATCTTGATGACAAAAATATGTCTTTTAATCATGGTACTTATTTGTTTATTGGTGACATATTTTTCATTTGTCAAAATTATGCAAACAGTTTAATCTGTTTTTTGCTCAGCAATTAATTCAAGACCATGCTTCGTCTTGTCCTTCCTAACAGGTTGATAGATCTTAAAACTAGCACTAAGCTGCAATAAATTGACTCTTTCAGCTTCGGAGGAAACAAATTGTATACAGAGTAAAAAAAATATGTTTTGTCTGCTAAATGTCTTAAGACATGGACAATATGTCTACTTAACTAGGTCAATATGTTCAAAGCAACTAGAAATAACATTAATTATAAAATATACATGCATACCAATTTGTAACTTATACACAAAACATAATGCCGGTTGTTTGTTATTATTTTCTCTTTTTGTTTGTCTCTGTCACTATAACAGTTCTTATTTCGCACATGATGAGACATTACAATTGGTTTATGCTGTTCTTAAGTTAAAAAAACAAGATGATTATGATGGTAGATATGTGGATGAAAGTGTGCCTTATGAATTAGTTAGTTAAATGCACAGCATTTACGCTGTGATTATGTTTGTCATTCGTAAATATATTTAGAATGTAATACTTATAAGTACTTACATAAGAAAACATGTTCTAAAGTTTAGAACATTTAAAAAACAAAATTTGTTTAGAATCTAAACAAATTTTGTATGCCATATTGATAGAGGATATTGGGGATAGCTTAACTCTGTTAGCTTGTCATTAAATTTTTAACAAAAATTTTAATACTAAATTGTAATTTCGTATGCCTACCTACTTGATATTTGTACACCCTTAACGGCAAAACATAGAGACCTCTGTACCTATTCCATTGCAAACACCTATTTTTACATCTATCTTTAACAAATAAAAATCTTTGACTCTTTGAAGTTTTAGCCAGTCAGCCTGGTACCCAGGACACACTGCTCATAAAGTGGTGGTTATAATTATGACAGTTGAAAGGACCTCTGTTAGTCAGACACAGAAATCTTATAACTCCACATAGCAGGGCTGTCGCAACGTTTTTGCGGTCCGCAACATAATAGGTCTTTGGGTCTATAAAAAGTTTTGTTAATTTAATCTTTGCCTTTTATTATTTGGTATTAGATTTTTTATCTACCACAGATACGAAAATTTTTGTTTAAAAAGTTAAGGTTTTTTGATTTTCTGCGGCCCTCCAATCTAATTAAAAATTTATAGTGGCCCGGGATTGTATCTAGTTTGGACATCCCTGCCATATAGTATTATGAACCGTAAATGAAAATTTTAAATTATTTTAACAAGTGAATCTTAAAAACTAGTGATGGGAGCCTCCTTTTAAGCAGATAAGCCTTTGTTACATTAGCAGACTCTGCTCTTCTATAAATAATAGGTTATGCAATAAGTTTCATTTCGATTTTAGGTCATTCATAATCAAGCTAATTGAGTGTTGTGTTTTTTCGTAGGTAATTAAAATACAATCAGTCAATCACATTTAAAAAGTTAGGAATATATTATTATTATGCAATTCCTCTAATTAGTATGGTTTCTAACTAAGCCATTGCTTTTAATCTTGATTTTATCATCTATACTGTTATCTATACTTACCTAGGTACATAATATAATATAATCCATACTTCCATACTTAATATTATAAATTCGAAAGTAACTCTGTCTGTCTGTATGTTACCAGTTCACACCTAAACCGCTGAACCGATTTGGATGAAATTTGCTATAGAGATAGCTTGAGTCACGGGAAAGGACATAGGATACTTTTCATCCCGATATTACCACGGAATCGAGACTTATGCGGGTGAAACCTAGGGGCAGTATATTCAATGTACTCTGTGCCTAGGGGCGCAGCTAGTCTATACATATAATAAAATTGTAGAAAAGTGGTGTCTGTACAATGGAAATATATAAAAAAAAAGTAGCAGGGGTTGTTATTATATCGATGCCGAACCCGAAAGTGTAATTTTTTTTTTTTTTCTGTTTGTCTGTTTGTCTGTGTGTTTGTGCACGCTAATATCAGAAACGACTTATTCGATTTAGATGCGGTTTTCACTAATATATTGTAGTAGGCTTCACTTAACATTTACTGTTTATTTCATGTCAATCGGTTCATAAATAAAAAAAGTTATGTCAATTTAAAGAATCACGGCGAACATTTGTTAAGGTAATACAGAGAAACATTACTGTAAAGTAAATTTTTAGCTACCCAAACGACGGTATGTGTAATTTAAAATGTGCTGCCCGAAAAGTCACTATTCCACGCGGACGAAGTCGCGGGCACAGCTAGTAAATAATAAAATTGCAGCAAAGTCAAAACTGTACATTGAATATTTTTGAGGATTTGGATGAAATGTGTCTCACAGATAGATTATAACCTGGATTTACACATAGGCTACTTTTAATTCCGATAGTACGTGCACGTGGGATATTTTCCGACATCCCTAAGGGCGAACCCGCGGGCAGAAGCTAGTTAAATAATACTACCAATACCTACTCCACATTTTACTACATTCTTTGAATTTCATAACATTAATTGAATGTTTACTATATTTTGTATTGGATACCAAGTACTTAATAGCAAGAATCCACATAAGTATAAGCACTTGAAAAAGATAATAATTATGTATTGATTTTCAATTAAACGTCAAGTTATTTCAACTTGACTCTTACTCAATTAAACATAAGGTTCCGTTTCCCTTGACACATGCACTCACAAAAAGTTGAAGAATGTTTGATTTAATGATGTCATACATATCTTTATAAATACCTAAATACCATACATTTGATGCATTTGCTAATGCATTCAACTCTGTAGTCATCATTCTTAAATAAATACAGAATGAAGGTCATCATTTTTTGTCTTTGATATTCTGCTAAAAACAAATTAAAACATTAAAGGCCTACGCAGACCGGGACGGCATGGCAAGGGATTTTAATTTTTACTAATGGAGATTCAACCGTAATGTTACAGAAATACGACATAAATTGCTATGCTTTAAAATGATGCCGTGGCATTGAAAGGGATTTTATCAAACGGCATTAAAAGACGCGCCACAGGCTCCCGTGGCGGGATGCCGTGGCATACTGCGGTAGGCAACGGCATGCCACGGACTCCGGCGCTCGTAGTGATATACTGCGGGGTGCGGCGGCGGGGGTAGAGAAGCGGGGAATGCACACCATTGACCATCCATTTGCGAGGCGTGCTTTGTCGTGCCGCGTCACGCCGTGGCATGCCGTGGCAAAATGCTGGAATGCCGCGGTATCTTAGTGGCCAGTGTGCGCTGACTCACGGCAAAATCCCTTGCCATGCCGTCCCTGTCTGCGTAGGCCTTAAGACGGCGCCGACCATACGCCGACCGCACAGTGGCGCCCTCATCGTTTTTTGGTTACTTCTTTTATTGTAGAATGGAAATGCAGAAAATAAGCATAATATATATAATAAGTATGTATGCCAAAACAACCTTTATGTCTTTAGGTTAAGATCTTACGGCAAAATACGCATTTTTTTCTTTCTTTTAAATATAAGTAATGTTTTCTTTGTACCAGGGTGCCCGAATATGGGTTGAGCATCCAGAGAAGGTATGGGAGAGCGCCACGGTGACGTCAGACTACCGGTCTGGCGTCCTCATCGCCAAGATAGACCAATCCGGAGAGATTCGACAGATAAAGGTCAGTATGTTGTATAAGTAATTATTTAGTAACATAAATCATGGCGCCTATGTTTTTCGACGGGATAGGCAAAAGTGGTAGGGTAGAGCCACATCTTACCAGTTCTATTCTACTTCTTAGCGAATCGATGTCAAAATGTTCAAACATCTTTGGCCCCAGCATTCAGCTGTGCGAACTTCGCCCACTGACGCAATCTTAAGATCATCAAGTGACAGGGGACAACTAACAGGGCATGCGGCGCAGCATAGAAGGTGGGTCATTGTCTGTGGGGAGGTGCTGCATACGTACTTGAGTTATATTAAAGCCCTATGTAAAATTAATCACCTCCAGAGTTCGGTCTTATGAAAAAATTATGAAGTTAAAAATACGATAAAGCTTTGCCCGACCTGTGAATCGAACTCAGGACCCCACGTTCAGAAGACGTGCTTGCGACCGCTAGACCAACAGTCTACGTCACAGGTCTACGTCAGAATAACAAAATTGACAGTATACCGTGTGAACCAATCACGATTGAAACTCGATTATTAACAAAAGAAAATTAACCAATTATCTGCGTTAGTCGAATTCTGCTGTCAAATGGGGCAAGCAGGAGGAAGCAAAAGTCCACAGGTATTCTCCTTATTATGAAAAGACAAAACTCACATTCACAAAGAATCAAAATCAAAGGTAAAATGTTTACGTTGAAAAGAAAAATCAAACATTGACAAATGTCATGTTTTGATAGCTCTTGTCATTCAGTAATATGTCACTGAATAAAAAAAAACACGAAAAACTATGGTCTTTCGTGTTTTTGAAGTGAAACTTCTTTACGCACGCTTGACTTGGGGAGTAAGCTAGCGAACGCGTGACGTAAGCGTTGCGAAAAGTGTGATCGGGCGAGGCGAACGTGTGCTGAGTGGGGGATATAAGCAAGAGACAGCAGTGCGCGCGCACATTTTCTTTCTCTCTTCCTCTCATAGCCAAATACGCAATACTGAAGTTTCACTTCAGTCGTGTGGTCATAAGCACACTCGTTTTTTTCTTTTTTTATAAATCGTTCGTTTTGATAAATTCTCTTTGTTAGCTTATATCCAATAGGCCAAATGCCATTTTGTAATGCGTAATCTTGTAGACGGTCTTTTTGATCTAGTAGCCACAAGTTCGAGTGCTAAATGTCTTGGGTTCGAACCTTGGGGCGGGTTAAGTGTTGGCAAGTTTTTCCGCAAGGAAATCCTCATTAGCAGCCCACAGTTTAGATTTGTGCAAGACAAAGGGCTTAGCTTGCTTTCAGAAGCACGGGGCCTTATCTCTCTCCGCTCGTGTCTGAGTGCCCTCCCATCGGACTATGAGAGTGAGGGAAGAGAGAGTGCACCTGTGTCTGCGCACACTAAAATATTTCCCGCGCCGACTTCTAGTCTCCGTTGAGAATGGCCGCTATGGGCGAAATACGGTTTGGAGGACTATTTTTAGATGTGTGTCCGCTCTATGGCAATTGGCTTTTTTTTTTGGATGGGAAATCATCTAATGACTCCTCCCGCTCTGGGTGGAGCGGAAGGGAGTGTCAGACTCTTACTGACTAAAGGTCATAGCACACTTAAACGACTCTGCTCCAACACCGCTCCCACCCAACACCGCCCTAAACTAAGACGACTGCTCGCAGTCCACGCGGCGACAGCAAGCAGGCACCCAGCAGTCCACGCGGCGACAGCTAGCAGACGGCCAGCTGTCCACCCGCCGACCGCTCTCGCTTTTCGCAATAGACACAGTTCGCGATCAGCAACTCATATTTTTTACTATGTCCCGATTCACAACGCGCGAACTAGCAATTATTGCTATTGCACTTGAGGATGAAGAGAGAAGCGCAAGAAATAACAGACGAAGATTTTGGGTGCATAAAATGCTGAAAGCAAGACGAATGAAAGAAGGAGAATTTTGGCAGATCCAGAGACACCTATTAGATACTGACCGACTGAGCGGCGGCTGCTAGCAGTGAGCGCGCGGACACCGCGCCGACCGCTGATCTACAACGTGCGGCCAGCGAGGCGTCAACTACCGAGCAGTCTGAAGGCGGTAAGCTCGCTGAAAGCGGGCTGTCTGCTAATTTATGATGCCAATGTAAAATAGATCTAAAGAGCACCATTTAAAGTCCATATTTGAATTATATTCTTTTTGCCGGGTGGGAGCAGAGTCGTGTAAGTGGGCTATGACCTTAAAACCCACCCGTGTTCCTTCCTTAGCCCTTTATGTTCCGGGGCAGCGGTAACCCTTTCGGACGATCCCGCTACCCCGGATGTCAATTAGCTCGCCCCCTGTAACATGGGACATTTGACGGACGAAATATTGTAGTTCTACACACCTCTAGTCTAATGACATGTGACCTTATTACTTATTTCTCAACAGATAAAGGATGAGGGTAAGATGCCGCCTCTTCGGAACCCTTCGCTGCTCATCGGGCAGAACGACCTCACATCCCTCTCGTATCTGCACGAACCTGCTGTGCTGCATAACCTTAGAGTTAGGTAAGTACTTGAAAAGCTTCTTTAATTAACTCAGTCTATTGCAGTCATCAGCTGGCAGGCCTCTCCCATGCTGCGCCCAATCGCCCTGTCTTCCGTCTTCCGCAACCAGTCTGTCCCAGCCACCTTTTTGATGTCGTCGGTCCATCTAGCTGGAGGGCGTCCCACACTACGCTTGGCTCGCCTGCTCCACCCGGCCATCGGTCCTTCGGCAAACATGGCGAGCCCACTACCACTTTAGCTTGCTTATTCTGCAAGTCTTGTCGGTAACTCCGGTCCTTTTCCGGATAACTTCGTTTCTAATTTTATCCTTCAAAGAAACTACGAGCATAACCCGCTCCATAGCGGGTAAATACTCGTAGCTTGTTAAAGGGTAGTAAATATTTCGCACTTCCTCGAAAAATCTTGAGTAATCCATTGCTGCAGAACTAGAATTAAGTTATAGTCACCTCACACACCAGGTCCAGTTGAAAACCAGCGTCAGGCACTAGTTGTCTGGCATTTTTGCTGAACTGGGACCTTTTTAGCGCAGCCGTGAGGCACACTTTCCTGGTTTTTTTTTATTATCTTTTTTAATTTTTTTTTTATTGTTTTTTTTTTTCTTGTTTGTTTTTATCTGATGTATGTATCTGGTGTTTTGTGTGTCTTTTGGTCTGTGCTAAATAAATATATTTCTTTCTTTCTTTCTTTTCTTTCTTTACTCAATCGTCTACCCAGTATTCGTAAGACTTCGTTCATATCTGCGTGTGGCCGGGGCAAATGAGTTTTTCGAGTGACGTCAAGCGTTTGCTCGACGCTACAGGACAAGTACCTACTTTTTTAAAAGTACAACATTTTTTTCCCCCTTTGTGTGCTGGCACGGGGGCTTGTGGCTAAGTAATAACAGCCGCACGGGTCGATCGATACGCTTGCCGCGGTTGATTCGTGCATGGGTGACCAATGACCATCTTTACATAGAGAAGCCCCTCCGTGCCTCGGAAAGTACGTTAAGCCGCTGGTCCCGGCTGTCATTCGTAGATTATCATTAGACAGTCGTTACCGGTCGTCAAAAGTCCGAAAGTCTGACAACCAGTCTTACTAAGTGTTATCGTATTATTTCAATACCTGGGTTGTGGAGGTCAGATAGGCAGTCGCTACATGTAAAATACTGGTATTAATCTGCGTCCGGTTAGACTGGATGCCGACCCCAACATAACTGGGAAATGGCTATGTATTTATGTAGGCCGATGATGTGTGCTGGAACGTAGATTTACGCGAGATACAAACGAAAATGTAGTAAACTCAATCAAATTCGAGAAGTCAATTATTATTTTTTATTTTCTAACTGAACAGACAGCTGTGCTGCTGGGGAGTTTATTCCGCCACTTCTTCTCCCCAGCGAAAGCACTAGGAAGTGGCGAAGGGCGGGCGTTTTGAGGGACTGACTTTTGTAATTTTGACATTCGAAAAGTGCTGATTCTCAGCCCAGTTTGAATAAATGGGTTTTGATTTTGATTATTATTAGCCATTACTGTCCCACTGTTGGGCAAAGGCCTCTCTACTCTGTTTCCAGCTCTCTCTGTCCAGAGCAGCCAAGGACCAATCTTTATTAAAGGAGTCCTGCTCATCCCGCCATCTTCGTCTGGGACTGCCGCGATTTCGATTGCCATTAAGCGTCAATTATTATTATAAGCCTGTACGGTCCCCTGCTGCACAAAGGCCTGTTGAGGGATTCACCACTCTCTTTCCACTTTTCTATATTTAAAGTCAATGGAAGACTAAAATATCCAACATTGTTTTGTGGGTAATCCAAAATATTCCGCCCCCACAAAAGGGGATTTCCTCTTCGCCATTACTCGATAATTCAGCTCAGCTCATGCCCAGTTTAATGATAAACTATTCGTTTCCGTACTATGCTCTGCGGTCATGACGAAATCATGAATCATGTCACTGATAACGACTGATAACGTTTGTATTGCTACAATCATACAATAGTTATTGTATGTGATATTGATGCTCTGATTACTATTCAAGGAATTTAGTATTTTTGTTTGTTTACTCGTAAATCTTTGACAGTCTTTATGGTCAGTCTGAAGACTGAAGTCTGGCAACTAAGGGACCGCCTCCACGAGCAAGAGAATCGGGGCGATGTTATCGTCATGCCACGTATTCTATACACTCTCTTAGAACGTGTCTCCACACGGCGATATCATCGCGGCGAAAATTTGATGGCACGGGCGAGACTATCGCCGCGATTCTCTCGCTCGTGGAGGCGGCCCCTTAGGGGTATCGTGCTATTCAAGTATTCAGTAACTGGGTTGTGGAGATCAGATAGGCAGTCGCTCCATGTTAAATACTAGCACTGACTGGAAGCCGACCCTAATATAGTTGGGAAAGGCTAGGCAGAGGAGCATATTGCAACTAGTTAAGATTGTGTCATGATGCCTTGCCGAAAATGACTTGTAAATTATATCCTTTGTGAGATATGATTGTATGACCAGCGAGGTAATTAACACACTACCAGTAGCAATGGGTTTCATTTTGACAGTTCAACAACTTACGTTGCGTTATTTACGTGGCTGAGCAGACACATTTTTCGAACATATGAAGCAATTGATTAGATTGATTAGCAATATCCTTCAAAACCTTGTACGAGTATAAGCTATCTGGGTGCCAAATCCGTTCAGCCGTTTTTGTGCTAATTCGGAACAGACATCCAGACAAACGGACATGTAGACATTCTTCGTTACTATTTTATTATATGTATAGATTTCTTGCACCTCAAAACATAATACATAGGTACATAATCATTTTTCGGCTTTCAAAAAACATTGATTATGAATAACTGGACAAGAATTTCACACATATTTAAAAATTCTGTAATTTTCATAATCTCATAAGTACGTGCCACTTGTCCAAACACTGAATCATGTATTGCATTGTTAGTTTTTAAATATTTGTTACTGGAAAACGAAAAATCAATCTTAGGTGTTAAGGTACAGAGTTCAAAATTGTTTGCTGTTATAATTTGTGACACGACTTTGTGGATATGTAGGATTTGAGAGAGATATGGGATTAGACTTTAGAGTCCCTGTCTAAGGAATTTTGTTTGAAGATACATAGACATGACGTGTTAGGCAGGGTTACCTACCCACATTTCGCCAGTTATGCTCAAGTCCATGACCATCTTTACACATTAAGACCTCTCCGTGCCTCGGAAAGCACGTTAAAGCTGTTGGTCCCAGCTGTCATTCGTGGATCTTTGACAGTCGTTACGGGTAGTCAGAAGCCCGAAAGTCTGACAACCAGTCTTACCAAGGGGTATCATATTACCCAGTAACTGGGCTGTGGAGGTCAGATAGACAGTCGTTCCATGTAAAATACTGGTATTCAGCTGCATCCGGTTAGTCTGGAAGCCAACCCCAACATAGTTGGGAAAAGGCTAGGCAGATGACATATTAATAAGGGCCTCATGCTTGAAGATATATATAGTAAAAATGTCGTCTTGTCCACAGATTCTGCGACCGCAACGCCATCTACACATACTGCGGCATCGTACTAGTTGCCATCAATCCTTACTACGATTTACCTATTTACGGTAAGTTCTAAGAAAACTCGATGAAAATTACCATATCGTCCGATATCCCGTTCCATGTAAAAGGATAGGAGGCGATTCCCAATAAACGGGCAAAAATCCCTGTAGCGGTATCTACAACGCCACATGCGAACACCGCGTCATGCTGACGTCACGCAAAATCCTGCATCTGGCAAGCAGAGTTTACCGCACAACTAGCTGAACTAGCATAGATCCAAAGGCCCGACATCGAAATGAATAATCGGGCAGTTGGCCGCCAGACTAAACACCCGTCTGGTCGGAGGATCCTCTCTTTTCTATGGAGGATGAGTGAACTTTACACCCTGTTCCTCATACCTCTATATCCCTAATCCGGGCTGCTACTAAGAATTGCCTAGCGAAAAGATCCAATAGTGGTTCCCGACCTGGAGATTAAACCAAAGACACAATGTTCAGCAGTCTATTTGGCGGCCAATCAGAACATCAGCGCTGCGGTATAAATTTTTAAAATATCGCAGCACTATGCTGAGATAGGAACCTTTTTGGTCAGCTCCAGTCGTACTTGGCACCAGTAGACTAACGAGGCAGTCTCTTCCACAAATAAATCATCATCAACTAAAACGCGTGTCGCTTCGTGAGATAAAAATATTGTATTAGTTACACGTCGATTCTCGGCCAATATAACTTGTTTCACAGGGAGATGTAGGTCGTAGGTTTGAACCCAGACAGGCGCTTCATTTTGTGTAAATTATTCCATCACCACTGCTCTCAAAACGGTAAAGGAAAACATTGCTAGGAAACCGGCATGTCCTAGAACCAAAAATCTACCAACCCGCACTGGGCCCGCGTGGTGGATTACAGCCCACTCCCTCTCACTGAGAGGAGGCCTGTGTCCCAGCAGTGGGAACGTTATAGCCCATATTACTAGGCTGATTATGTATACATTATTTTCTTTATCAGGTGATGAAACAATAATGGCGTATCGCGGTCAAGCGATGGGCGACTTAGATCCGCACATATTCGCCGTGTCAGAGGAGGCATACACCAAGCTAGAGAGAGAGAGGAGAGATCAGAGTATTATTGGTAAGTTTTAGCATTCTTTATTGAAGTGAAAACTTCTTTAGGCGCGTTGGGCATTTTGTGAGATGGAAAAAACTATTAAACTCGCGCCACTGTTACCGTAATCGACACCGCTTCGGATCTGTTCGGCTGTCCTCGGGATGTACTCGGTTTTAATGTATATCCGATATGTCAGTGAATGATGGCAAAGTATTCTGTTTGTGTTTTGTTTTCACTTCAGTCGGCACTCCCGGAGAGCCACTGTTTTTCTTATTTTATTAGAATCTCCAACAACGAATACACCTTCCATGCTATATTATAAAGGACAAGAACAAAAATCTATGTGCTCCCTCAATTATAGAAGACCACATCATGCAATAAAACCAAGCAAGATTGAACAGTGGCGCGAATTCAATAGTTTTTTTCCCATCTCAAAACATGCCCAGCGCGCCTAAAGAAGTTTTCACTTCGATAAAATAAAAAACATTAAAATTAACGTTCATTTATTAAACTGCTAGTCACCACTGCTGGACATAGGCCTATTAAACTAGGCCTATATCCGTCAGTGCATACCCGCACTGGGCCCGCATGGTAGATTACGGCCCACTCCCACTCGAAGAGAGGATGCCTGTGTCCCAGCAGTGGGAACATTATAGGCTGATTATGCTTATTTCCGGCAGTGGACTGCGATAGACTGAATTGATTGAAAATAGAAATAGAAAATATGTTATTGTCCAGGTAATACAGTAAGCAGGTTCACTCAAGTTAAGACGACAGGAGTAGCTTAAAATATTACCTACAGCTAGGTTACAATATAGTATTAACTAGTGAGCAGTGGTGGCCAATTGGTAACGGCCGCGACTTACGAGTTGTAGGTCGAAGGTTCGAATACAGACAGGCGCTTTACTTTCTGTAAATTATTTCGTCACCACTGCTCTCAAAATGATGAAGGAAAACATCGTGAGGAAACCGGCATGTCCTAGAACCAAAAATTCGAAGACATGTGACATCTGCCAACCCGCACTGGGCCCGCGTTGTGGATTACGGCCCACTCCCTCTCACAGAGAAGTGAGAGGAGGCCTGTGTTCCAGCAGTGGTTACATTATAGGCTGATAATGTAGTGAGCCCCAAACTAGACAGTTAGTCTGTGTCTTGGGGCTCGGAGTACGAATTCTAGAGTGGAGACTAGAGAGGTGATTTCAGGTGATTGAAGCTATTAAACATGATTTTAACCCTGACCGACTAAGTTCTACAGTGAGGCCCTTTTCACACATCCCGGTTGCCGGGTAGCCGGTGCCGGATACCCGGCTGCGAAGTGTATAGCCATGTACAGACGCCAGCACATCAACCTACCCCAAACTGTCAAATTTTCACAATCAATCTTGAACCTTATGCTTAAGCAATAAAGTTGAAAATCCATTAAAGAAATCTGACAGATTGTAGTAGGTTGATGTGCTGGCGTCTGTACGTTAGCTTTCACACGTACCGGCGTACATGGCTGTACAATCCGCCGCCGGGTACCCGGCACCGGCTACCCGGTCGCCGGGACGTGTGAAACGGCACTAAAGGAAGGTTTTAGCTTGTCACCATAACTAACTGTAAAGAGGGGTCCGTGGCTAAATAATAACAGCCACACAGGTCGATCGATCAGGTTAAGCTACGCTTGCCGCGGTTGGTCTGTGGATGGGTGACCATCTTTACATACTGAGACCCCTCCGTGCCTCGGAAAGCACGTTAAGCCGTTGGTCCCGGCTGTCATTCGTGGATCTTTGACAGTCGTTACGGGTAGTCAGAAGCCCGAAAGTCTGACAACCAGTCTTACCAAGGGGTATCGTATTACTCAGTAACTGGGTTGTGGAGGTCAGATAGGCAGTCGCTCCATGTAAAATACTGGTATTCAGCTGCATCCGGTTAGACTGGAAGCCGACCCCAACATAGTTGGGAAAAGGCTAGGCAGATGATGATGACCATAACTAACTGTAAACTCGTACTACCACAGTAAGCGGTGAATCCGGCGCCGGTAAGACGGTATCAGCTAAGTACGCGATGCGTTATTTCGCGGCTGTGGGCGGCAATGCCAGCGAGACACAGGTCGAGAGGAAGGTGCTAGCTTCCAGTCCTATCATGGAGGTAAGATGACGTAATCCAACTAATATTATAAACGCGAAAGTTTGTGAAGATGGATGGATTGATGGATGTTTGTTATTCTTTCACGCGAAAACTACTGAACGGATTTTGATGAAATTTGGCACACTGATAGTTTACAGCCAGGATTAATACATAGGATACTTTTTATCTCGATATTCCCACGGGATTGAGACTTATGCGGGTGAAACCGCGGGGCGCTGCTAGTATCATTATTAATGTTATGGATGATCTTGAGAAGGATAGTAGACCTTGAAGTCAACATTTTAGGTTAAAAACGATTCTCCTCCTTATTTATAAACGTTGCTTTAAGCTAAGTTATGATAATCGTGTGCTTAACCATACATTTTTGACGTTTAAGTTAACTTTAAGTAACGTTTATAAATAGGAGGGTTAGTGTAAAATTTCACATTATGTTTTCTTCGTTGGCAGAAATTCCTAATTACTCTGTCAAAGTAAAGTTTTTGTGGGGACATCATAATGAAGTCGGTCGTCCTTGCTCCGTGCCCCCGACCGTTTTATAGTGACCGTCAGAATAAAAAAAAAAACTACAGTATTAACATCTTAAAAAAAAACTTATTTTCTTCCCCAGGCAATAGGCAACGCAAAAACAACCCGCAACGACAACTCGTCCCGTTTCGGCAAGTTCATAGAGATTCACTTCGACAACGTGTACCGGATATCCGGCGCGAGCATGCGCACCTACCTGCTGGAGAAGTCGCGCGTCGTGTACCAGAGTGCAGGGGAGAGGAACTACCATGTGTTCTATCAGCTTTGTGCTGCTGCCAGGCAATTGCCTGAGTTACAACTAGGTAGGTGGCCTATAAATAAAAAAAAAAATATAATCACCCTGTTTAATGATATTGGCTTTAATAATATCAACTTGTGTAATAATATCATCCTGTATAGAAATATAACCATATCATCCTGTATATAGGGTGACTGGTAATTAGTGACCGATACTTAAACACGTGATTGTACTCATGATAACAAACAACTTTTACTATGGGACCAAACCTGAAATCGCGAAAAGAAAAATCAGCTGTTCCCTACATTTTGACGAGTTATACGAACATAAATGTAGGGAACAGCTGATATTTTTATCGCCCTAAAAACGCAAAAAAAAAACTACCCTGTTTAAAACCATTCCTTTTGAGCTGTGTACCAGTCGTATAAAATACAATAAATTGGTACAATAATACCACATTATATAAAACCCTGTATATTTATGCAACCTTGTCTAAAAATACCATCCGGATTAAAACACGAGCCATTTTAGTAGTTATAAAGGATGTATATATACAAATACAACCTTAATTTAAAAAACCGGCCAAGTGCGAGTCGGACTCGCACACGAAGGGTCCCGTACCACCGTACAATATTCTTACAAAAATCTTCGTTTGAAACCACTTACTGGCAGTTTGAGTAATTTATGTGTCTTACCCAAATGTCCTTTCTTTGGTATTGTTCGTCGAATCGTTGAGCTCCTTAAGTTTTGAGTTGAGCTGCACGATTTCTGACAAATGCGTGCACTGACTGGACAGGTCCACTCAATCTGTATGGTTCTTTCCTCAAAAGACCATCTCACACATCGATCTACATGGTCTTCATATAACCTGACCAAGATTGTGAAGAGACTGTGACCTCTGAGTTTGTTTCGGCCTTTCTTCTCAGAGTAGTCAGATAGGAAACGCCGACCTCATCAAGTTTTAAAAAATATGATTGACGTGTAAAAGTGTTTTTGCAAACCTACTTACAGAAATAAAATCATTTATCATTTACATTTGTATCGTTTTGTTATAGATCATCAAGAATCGTTCCACTATTTGAACCAAGGCGGCAGTCCAAATATAGACGGTGTTGATGACCTCAAGACTTTTAATGAGACGAGAAGTGCTCTCACCACATTAGGTAAGCCGTACCACAGATAATATAATACTCTAGTAGCCGTACGTTCAAATCTCATATTCACTAGGCAAGAATTGTCGCTTGCGACATCACGAATCTAGTTTCCGGGCTTGGTTAAAAAAGTCAATGGTTGAAAAGTCATCATCTGCCTAGCCTTTTCCCAACTTCTCAGGTATCAGTCAGCTAATGCCGACGCCATCTAGTTTTATTTTATTTTAAAATATTGTCGTGTGTGTACTTACAGAAATAAACATTTAATTTCAAGGGCGTGATGCATAGGTATAAGAACATTTCTCATCATTATCATCTGCCTAGCCTTTTCCCAACTAAGTTGGGGTCGGCTTCCATTCTATACGGATGCAACTGAATACCAGTGTTTTACATGAAGCGACTGTCTATCTGACCTTCACAACTCAGTTACTGGGTAATTACGATACCGCTTGGTAAGACTGGTTGTCAGACTTTCGGGCTTCTGACTACCCGTAACGACTGTCAAAGATCCACGAATGACAGCCGGGACCAACGGCTTAACGTGCTATCCGAGGCACGGAGGGGTCTCGGTATGTAAAGATAGTCACCCATCGACAGTCCAACCGCAGCAAGCGTAGCTAACCTGATCGATCGACCCGTGCGGCTGTTATTTCTTAGCCACAAGCCCCTCGAAAACTATTTAAGAATAAAGCCATGAAAATAAAAATAGGATTGACCATACAAAAACCATTTCAGTTGGTTTCTATAAAGGGTGACTGGTAATTACTAATTAGTGACCGATACTTAAACACGTGATTGTGCTCATGATAATAAACAACTTTTACTATGGGACCAAACCTGAAATCGTGAAAAAAATTCAGCTGTTCCCTACATTTATGTTCGCATAACTCGTCAAAATGTACGGAACAGCAGATATTTTTTCGCGATTTCAGGTTTGGTCCTATAGTAAAAGTTGTTTGTTATCATGAATACAATCACGTGTTTAGGTATCGGTCACTAATTACCAGTCACCCTATATACATTTTGAACTGGTCTCGTAACAAACGTGAAAAAAGCCATACAGATTCTATCCATATGGTAACTTCACTCTGGTATACCTTTATCTTCATAGGAGTAACGGAAACGGAGCAGCGTGATATGTTCACGATCCTGTCCACTATCCTGCACCTCGGTAACGTGGAGCTGAGCGCGTGCGACCCTGACGCGCCGGGAGATGACGATAGCGACGACGGCGCTTATATTAGTGTGAGTAGTATATAGTCCTTTATAATGCGCACAGCAAAAGAGTGGAACTCTCTACCTGCGTCTGTTTTTCCGAGCGCATACAACCCAAATCTCTTCAAAGTGAGAGTGAACAGGCTTCTTCTGGATAAGCTCGCTCCATCGTCGACTTTGTCTCTGTCACCTTTGACCTAGACTAGAGTCAAGAGCAAGTCCATTTAAAAAAAAAAGAGTAACAGATTTAGTGTAAAACAAGTTGTTTTTTATTTTATTTTATTTATTTGGGAAAACAAACAGTGACACATTACATTTTGTACGAAGAAATACAAAAAAGATACGGTCAAATGTGTAACCAACAACATTTTCCACGGAATACACATAAAAAATAATAATCTTTACAAACCATGCTATTTAAACTAAAACTAAAACAATAATTTAAGTTAAGAAAACATTCCTTGTGTTAAATAGTAAAAAAAAAAAGTAAATTTAGCAAATAAAGCAAAAACTCAGAAGGCATGCAAATCTTAATTAAAATGAAAATGACTGGTGACATAGTATTTTCAGTCCAATATTTTTGAATCTACCAGCAGAGAGAGCAAACATATGGATATGATGGAATTTTTTGTTGAAATTATTGTGTTGAGCAGTGTGGGTAGCCCCTTAAAAGGTGGACAGCTGGTCTGGTGAGGGTTGCGGGCATCTGCTGGATTCGGTAAGCACTGAACCGGTCGTTGGCCAGAAATTTTGCCAGTCGGCTGAATGACTTTTGATTTTTTTGGCTCTATTTCTGGTCACGTTATAAAATAGTTTTAGTTTTCTCTGAAATCGAAGTCATGGCTTCATTTTTTCGGTCCGAAAATCAATATTACTATTACTCTGTTTTCATCCCGATATAACTATGGTTAGTAGGAAAAGTTGTGTCCTTTTACTTTGACAATTAGCAACGTTAAAAGCCTTTCCAGAATACTGCTAGATGCTGCGGTAAAAAATCTAGGTACATAATGAATCTCTTTTTCAGTCAAACGACAAACATCTTGCCGTCGTGTGTTCACTCCTCGGCATATCTAAAGCTGAGCTGTCTCGATGGCTCACACATAGAAGAATAGCGTCCGCACATGAGGTAATTATTTAGAATTTTTGATATTTATTTATTTTTGTAGCATATTTTAGTTATATTTTAATTTTACAGAAGGAACATAGGGCAGATTCATATTTTGAATTAGTCAAAGAGGACTAAATATTGTGTTAAAAATATCGTAACGAGAAAGACGTAAAATTATGTTACGTTATTTTTATTATGTAATTTAATAAATTACATATAAATTAGATAATAAAATTTGTATTTCACTAGAGAGAATCATATTTATAATTGCCCGAAAATAATGGTTATAAAAAAAAAATTTGGTTAAAGTTTCAGACTGCACCGAAATATGTCTAGGAGTATACCTTAAACCGAGTACATTTTTAATGAGAGTTTCACAATACTAGTAATTTTTGTTCTGTAACTGTGCTAAATCTAAAGTGAAATTCATTTAGTTTAGTATCTATAGTGAAAATCAATTTTAACTGGCTTAAAAAAGTAGGTTCTAAGAAAGAAAGAAAATACGTTTATTTGCGGTGAACATGACGCAAAAATTAACATGACACAAAACTAAAATAAAAAAAAGAAGGTAAGGGAAAGCATCTGTCGAACCATTTCTATGTAATATGTAAAAGCGCGTTTTACCGCGATATTATCAAAAACCACTTAAGCTTAATAACTCCTGTAAGTATTAACAGCACGTTAAAAAGCGCATGTTTCGAGCTCTCGACGTCATTCGGACTCAAACATAGATCCTCTCAGTTATTAATGCGCGCAGACACAACACAAGCTTAATGAACTTCAATTTTCTTTCTTGTTTTAGGTAATAGTATCCCGCATGGACGTCCAAAGGGCGTCATTTGCCCGCGACGCGCTCGCTAAGAGAATGTACGGCGAGCTGTTCGCGTGGCTCGTCCACGCCGTCAACAGGGCGCTGGACACCGGCCATGCTAAGAAACACTTTATTGGTCAGTTTACTAAACAGCATGAACGGTTAGCTGGCCAGAAGGGTCGATGTGATTCTTCTTGCCACCTAACCTGTCATGGTGGAAGTCTAGTGTTCATGGATAAAAGTACTGTTGGACAAAATGAAATATGGAAATTAGCTGTTCCATATAAAAGTCCAATACTAACACATTCAAATTGACAGACCATATTCGCAACACCACACTGCGTTCCAAAATACAGATTACTGACGTTGCTCAAGAAGCCGCTAAGCTGAAGTGGGACTGGGCTGGCCACGTCTGCCGTATGCCCAATAAGCTGTGGGCCAAAATAACCACCACGTGGAGCCCTGACACAGGTAGAAGGCGTCGCGGCGGACCCCGTAGAAGATGGTGGGACGAGCTGGACAAAACAAACGACCAGTGGTCCAATTTAGCCCTGGATCGAAAGAACTGGAAGTCATGGGGAGAGGCTGGGCAAAGGCCCAGCAGTGGGATGATGCAGGCTAACAGTAATAGTAACACTAACTAACACATTTGAAATGTATGGAATAGCAGTTTGTCAAATTGAAAGAAAATAATTTTAATTAAGTACATTAATTAATATGACCCATATTAGGCGCAATTAAATTTATTTTCTTTCAGAATTCAGAATAGATTTATTTAAGAAAACAAAAAGTTTTCTTAAAAAAAATCTCGTTAAGTAAAAATTAAGCACAAGAAATACATATACATCGAAAAAATATCCGTTACGCCCTCGCAATATGGCCATCGCTCAGCATAGTGCTGCAACTCATGTGCAAAACTCGAATCGTCACTATCACTTTAGGAATAGGTACAGACGCTAGCACATCAAGTTACCCGAAACTGTCAAATTTTCCCAATCAACATTGAACCTTATGCTTTAGCGATAAAGTTGAAAATCTATTCAAGAAATTTGACAGTTTTTTTTTTTTTTTTGGATAGGGAATCATCTAATGACTCCTCCCGCTCTGGGTGGAGCGGGAGGGAGTGTCAGACTCTTACTGACTAAAACCCACCCGTGTTCCTTCCTTAGCCCTTTATATTCCTATGTTCCGGGGCAGCGGTAACCCTTTCGGACGATCCCGCTACCCAAATTTGACAGATTGTAGTAGCTTGATGTGCTGGCGTCTGTACAACCATTTCTTCATACTAAGGGTTACATCCATGGTGCACTCTCCCCCAAATGTAACTTTTATCTCATATTTTGACCCTTGTCCCCAGGTGTCCTCGACATCTACGGTTTCGAAACCTTCGAGATAAATTCCTTCGAGCAGTTCTGTATCAACTACGCGAACGAGAAGCTTCAGCAACAGTTCAATTCACACGTCTTCAAGTTAGAGCAGGATGAATATATTAAGGTAATGAGGGAGGGGTTATTTGTAATGTGGGGGTTGTGGCTAAGGAATAACAGCCGCATGGGTCGATCGATCAGGTTAAGCTACGCTTGCTGCTGTTGGTCCGTGGATGGGTGACCATCTTTACGTACCAAGACGCCTTCGTGCCTCGAAAAGCAAATTAAGCTGTTTGTCCCGGCTGTCATTTGTGGATCTTTGACAGTCGTTTCGGGTCGTTAGAAGCCCAAAAGTTTGACAGCCAGTCTTACTTCCAAGGGGTATCATATTACACAGTAACTGGGTTGTGGAGGTCAGATAGGCAGTCGCTCCATGTAAAATATTGGTATTCAGCTGCATCCGGTTAGACTGGAAGCCGACCCCAACATAGTTGAGAAAAAGGCTAGGCAGAAGTCTACTGAGATTATATTAAAACTACATGAGGTCTACCTGTGTGCCAAACATCTAAATCCATTCAGCAGATAAAGCGCGACTGAGTGACAACTATCACCAACCAAACCATCTAATCTGCATTCGCAACTTATTTGCCAAAAATGTAAACCAATATGAGTTTATGGAAAAATAACTTGAATTCCAACATAATAAAGTGCAGTTTACGCTATAACTTCAAATATTTTTATAACTTTTTCAATAGTGCACTCTGAAATCAACTTAATTACTTACCATTAAAATAAAGTTTTTATTTGTTTAACTTGAAATAACATCAATTTCATCGCGACCTCGCGGTGTGCTCGCTGCGCACTCGCCTCCTTTGGACTCGCTTGCGAATCGCCAGTGTGATAAGGCCCTAAGTTGCAAAGAACAATCGCCAAAATGACCGCCCTTCATCAATCTTAACACCCTTTATTGATCTTAAAACATACTTTACTACCAACAGGAAGAAATCTCCTGGGAGATGATAGAATTCTACGACAACCAGCCCTGCATCGACCTGATCGAAGACCGCTTGGGAGTGCTAGCACTCCTAGATGAACAATGCCGAGTGCCCGGCGGAAGCGACGCCGGGTTTGTGGCAAAGTTACACCAGTCTTGTGCCGGCTATCACCACTTTATGAAACCCAGGTTCGGGAACCAAGGTGAGTCATAATTTCAGCTGCAAGACGCACACTGCTGGACAAAGACCTCTCCAATCCTACGTTGTACTCGATTTTTGGCTATTATTACCCAGCTGCTACCAGCCACGCTGGGAAGATCGTCACTCCACCCTCCACCTACCCTGAGTATTATACAGGCCGATTTTTTTACCGGTTCCAAATTTTTACAGGCTGTTCTACTGCATTTTCATGCAGCTGTTTCATACATTTTGGTCAAATAGGTATTGCACTTTTGTATTAAACAGCAGATTTTTTTTTCGTGATTTCAGAGTTGGTCCCATAGTGAAAGTTGATCATATTCATGTGTAGAACAGGCTGTGAAAATTTGGAACCGGTAAATAAAATCACCTGTATTACCCTGACTACTTATGCATCTTGACAATATTAGCTACTTGGAAATATTGCCTTCCGCAAAATCATCATCATCTGCCTAGCCTTTTTCCCAACTATGTTGGGGTCGGCTTCCAGTCTAACCGGATGCAGCTGAATACCAGTATTTTACATGGAGCGACTGCCTATCTGACCTCCACAACCCAGTTACTGGGAAATACGATACCCCTTGGTAAGACTGGTTGTCAGACTTTCGGGCTTCTGACTACGCGTAACGACTGTCAAAGATCCACGAATGACAGCCGGGACCAACGGCTTAACGTGCTTTCCGAAGCACGGAGGAGTCTCAGTATGTAAAGATGGTCACCCATCCACAGACCAACCGCGGCAAGCGTAGCTTAACCTGATCGATCGACCTGTGCGGCTGTTATTATTTAGCCACGCCTTCCGCAAAATAAAACCACTTTATTGGTCCCGTCATGTAAAAAGAACGCTGGCGTTTACCTGCGCACTGAGCGATGTAACGATCAAATTGGTGATATTATGACGGGAGCGCGACGTTAGTAAAGTAACTATTATGATTCTACAATGAAACAATTACACTTATATACAGTATGTTAACTAACAGAGGGCGTTCCCGTTAACTTGCAATAGTATAGCATCCATACATGCTAAAAAAAATATTACCATGCGAAAATAAAATGTTTTTTTTATTTTTTATATTAAAATATTCACTAAAAATGTTAAATTGATACGCAAATGAAACACTCTGTACACGCGTACTTGAAGGACGGCAACGTCGCATTTATTTATGAATGACGGGCCGCGTGTGCGGCGATCTTTTACGTATCAATTTAATATTTTTAGTGAATATTTTAATATAAAAAAATATAAAAACTTTTTATTTTCGAATGGTAATTATTTTTTTTGCATGTATGGATGCTATACTATTGCGGGTTAACGGGAACGCCCTTTGTTAGTTAACATAATGTATATGAAACAATAGCCTAGTACTTTGGGACACGACTGTACTCCTGCGCAGACACACCCCCTCCCCTGTCGCTCAGCGTTCTTTTTACGTGATGACAGCTGTACTCTGCTTCAGAAAAGTGAAATTGTAAATTCAATTGAATGTTCTTTCATGTTATGTGATATCTCCAAAATGTTAGTGTTTTAATGTCTTATTAGGGTGAATAATATAATCAGCCTATAATGTTCCCACTGCTGGGACACAGGCCTCCTCTCGGTGAGAGGGAGTGGGCCGTAATCCACCACGCGGACCCAGTGCGGGTTGGTAGATGTCACATGTCTTCGAATTTTTTATTCTAGGACATGCCGGTTTCCTCACGATGTTTTCCTTCACCGTTTTGAGAGCAATGGTGATTAATTAAATAATTTACACAAAAGCCGTTTTGAGAGCAGTGGTGATGGAATAATTTACACAAAGTAAAGCGCCTGTCTGGTTTCGAACCTACGACCTACAACTCTTAAATCGCGGCCGTTACCACTGGGCCACCATTAATAAAACGCGATAATTTTACAGTCTTTCAACACCCACTTCTCACTGCTTTTTCTTCCGCAGCCTTCATAATCAAGCATTTCGCGGACAACGTAGAGTACCAATCAGGAGGCTTCCTCGAGAAGAACAGAGACACAGTATCTGAGGAACAGCTGGAATGCGTCAAGACCGCGAGTAGCTGCCGACTGATCCACACCATCTTCGCGGATAGAACGGTGGAGGTGTCTGCTTCCGCTACCCTCCCGCCGCCTTCCAAGAGGAGGACCACGCCCTCCTTGCCTGTCGGCAGTCTCACAGTAAGTTAACTACCAGCTCATACCTGCCCATGGTGAACCGAGTTTCATTGAGGTTGTGTGTTGATTAAAATACGATTCGCGACGGGGTATTTTTTGACGCGCTGAAATACACTGATGGATTCACAATGCTGGCCTTAACACCGAGAGTTGTAATGTACAGTGATCGATAAAAAATCGTCGCGACATTAAATCGCCTGTGCGTACCTGGGCTTAGGCCGCAGTTAGACAGCCGAAAAATGTCTTGCGGGCACCGCGCGGCGGCCGTGCGGTGGCCGCGTGCTATGTGTTCAGTCATAGCAATTTATGTTTCATTAACTAGGACACAACATTGAATTTTTTTGTAATTAACTAACCGCGCTGCGGCCGCGCGATGTCAGCACGGTCGGAAGGCGACCGATCTCGCTCGAATGTTCTCGATGGACGCCCCGCACCCGCGTCTCCGCATTATCCTTTCCTTCAATCAGTCACTTCAAATTTGCAGTCATTTTACAAATTTGCGCGCACAGGCGCCGCTGAAGGCGCAAAATAATTCGTGTCATTAAAACGCGCCCTTAGGAACCATGTTAGCAATATTTCCACACTTACACCAACCTCTTTGTCCACAGCAACCCCCTCGCCGCGCTTCCGGCCAGAAACACACAGTCGGTTCCCAGTTCCGTCAGTCACTGTCAGCTTTGATGTCAACGTTGTCAGCGACGACCCCTCACTACGTGCGCTGCATCAAACCGAACGACACCAAGGAGCCGTTCATGTTCGACAGTGCCAGAGCCGTCAATCAGCTCAGGTATAGGAAACAGGATTAATTATTAAATATGACCATAATGACATGTAAAGGATCGTATAAATGTGATAATTTTGGCGAATTGCTGTGGTCGTGTTTGACCAGCACCTTAATTGCGTAACACACTAGCAAGCTCAATCTGAATCATTTTGAAGGATATTGCTAATCCATTGCTTCATATGTCCGAAAAATGTGTCTGCTCAGCAACGAAAATAACACAATGAATGTTATTGCTGCTGATAGTGTGTTACGCAATTACCCCGCTAATCATAGTGACAAGTTTATAAAGCTGCAAGTATCTTTTGGCGCTCAAATAACAATGACAGGGGAGCGTAGATATTTATGACTAAAGCGGCTATTTACATATAACCATAGATGCATCTCGTTCCGCTTTCAATTGTTTGCGATAGTACCAAGTATTACATTCACTATGCACAAAAATTGTGCGCTTGAACTGCGACAAAAAAATTAAGAGTGCACAAAAGTATAGCTAAATTTAGATTGCGGCAAAGTTCGGCGCGATCTCCGAAGTATACTTATTATTTCATTTGTTACAGAGCATGTGGTGTGCTGGAGACAATCAGGATATCAGCCGCGGGCTTCCCATCAAGATGGCTGTACCAAGATTTCTTCTTTAGGTACGTAAATGATTATATTTTTTGATTGGACGTTAGAAACTTTCAAATACTTAAATATCCTGTCTGGTTGATAGTTTAATTCAGTTTGTAATTGTCTAAATAGATTAAGTTCACATTACGTTAGTAGCAACCTTTCACGCACACAGTCATACTTCACACACTCAAATTACGTTCATACAGTCCACTCATCTAAAATTGTAAAGAAGGCAGTGTGCAATAAATACCCTTTGCGTAAAGACGTATTAAAAAGTTTTATTTCACCAAACAAGCTGATATAGACCTTATCGTCGTAGACATATGGTCCAAATCGAGACGGATTTATATAAAAAATCTAGTGACCGCGTGCGCCGTTGCGACACCGCGAGAACAATAGCATTCCAGAAATTATCTTTGCTAAATCGTGCGAGTAAATAATACATCATTAGCAAAATAATCATTCAAATCTATATCAATATTGTTTGGATTTTGGAGTTTCAACGTCTACACATTTGTACACCATGGATGCGCTTCTGGCATATCAAAAGGAAGTGCTGGATAACCTGAAGAAGTCGGAGAAAAACTATAAAAAGACACCTAAAGATCGGTTGAAGAAACCTTACTTAGAAACCAGATTAGACAATTTGGAGCAGCTGTGGATAACGTTTAAAGATGGACACAAGTCTCTCATAGGCAAGGTAACCTTGAAGGACAAACAGGACACATACTTCACTGAGGAGATGTATGAGGAGTTTGAGGAATTATATGTATCATACAAAACTTTATTGAAAGAAGCCCTGCAGCCCTATCTCGCGTCATCGAGTGGAACTTCGTCCGTAACACCGAAAATAAGTGCTGAACAAACAGTCAGTGAGTGCGGGGTTAAATTACCACGTGTGCAGTTACCTACGTTTAGTGGTAAATACGTTGAGTGGCAGTCGTTTTATGATATGTTTAATTCGCTTGTGCATACTAATAAGAATTTGTCTCCAGTGCAAAAATTGCATTATCTTAAAAGTAACCTGTCAGGTGAGCCGGAAACTTTGTTACGTAATTTTTCTATAACTAATGAGAATTATGACGAGGCTTGGAAACAGTTACTTAAACGTTATGATAATAAGCGGTACAATTGTAATGCACTTATGAGATTATTGTTTACGCAAAAACCGGTTACTAGCGAATCTCCTAGTGCCATTAAGCAGTTATTAGATACAACTACAACTTGTTTACAATCTTTGCGTAATATGGATATTAGTCCTGAGTCAATTAACGATGCGTTTGTTACTTATTTAGTGGTTTCTAAATTAGATCCTGAATCCATTAAGCAGTGGGAATATCAGTTGGGTGTACTTAGTAACGATTTACCGACATGGACACAATTATCTGAGTTTTTGGAATCGAAATTTAGGTCGTTGGAGATGATAGACTCGAATAAGGTACGTAACAATACCAGCACAAAGTCGAAGTCTTTTCATGGGTCCATAGAAAGTAAAAAGAATAATTCTAATATACCTAAATGTTCTAAGTGTAAAGGTGAACACTATTTATACAATTGCAAGGAATTTAGTCAACTTAGTGTCAAGGAAAGGCAAGATTATGTTAAAAATAATAACTTGTGTTTTAATTGTTTCTCTCCATCTCATCCAGTTTTTAAATGTCGTAATTCAGCGAGTTGCAAGCGATGTGGCAGGAGGCACCATTCATTATTACATTTTGAAAAGGAGGTGAGCAGCGAATCAACGAGTGAGGACGTTTTGGTGCAGAGTGAGTCGGACAAATCCGTGAGTACATCTATTTCAACTAATTTTTCGAGTCGAGGTTTAGAACCAAGTCAAGTTTTGTTAGCTACTGTATCTATTTGGGCATACAGTGAGCATGGATACAAACAACAGTTGAGAGGATTATTAGATCAAGGGTCGCAAGCGTCCTTTGTTAGCGAGTCAGTTGTTCAATTGCTTGGACTTTCACGTAAACATGTTAGCGGTACAGTTTCCGGGATAGGCGGTAATGGCCACACTAGTGTGAAGCACATGGTTTCTCTTCGAGTGGTATCACGTCATAACCCTGAGGTTTCAATCCAAGTAAATGCATACGTTTTGCGATCTGTTACCTCATTGCTTCCTTCAACCGAGTTACATACACCTGAATGGCTACATTTTGATAAAATACCACTAGCCGATCCAGGTTACGCCACACCTAGTAAAATAGATATTCTTCTTGGAGCAGAGGTATATAGTGAGATTTTATTGGATGGTATCATACGTCACAATAAAATATTGGCACAAAACACTACCCTAGGTTGGGTATTATCAGGAAGGGTGTCAAAAAATTCAACTTCTGCTAACAATGGAATAATCACCATGCATTTACACCTAAGTGGAGAAGAACTGCTTAGGAAATTTTGGGAAATGGAAAATGAGCCCAACTTAATACAGAAGAAGATGACAGACATAGAACAACGATGTGAAGAATTTTATGACAGGACAACTACACGAGATAAAGAAGGAAGATTTATAGTTAAGCTACCTTTTGATAAAGAAGATCCAGAGTGTCAATATGGAAAATCAGTAGTTATAGCTACAAGAAGATATAAGTATTTAGAAAATAGACTGCAGAAGGATCCTACCTTAAAGGAAACATATAACAATGTTCTACAAGAATATCTTACAATGAATCACATGATACCAATAAATAAAGAAGACATAGATAATCCTAAGGCGGTTTATCTCCCGCACCACGCTGTGGTTAGAGAAGATAAAGACACCACAAAAGTGCGAGTTGTTTTCGATGGGTCATGTAAAGGATTGAACAACTTTTCACTTAATGATAATCTGATGGTGGGTCCCAAGTTACAACAGGATTTGAGACACATCCTGATGCGTTGGAGAAACCACAGGATTTGCATAGTAGCTGATATCATTAAGATGTTCAGAATGGTGAAAGTCGATTCAGAGGACTCAGACTTCCAAAGAATTGTATGGAGACCACAAACAAACGAGCCGCTACAACATTTTAAATTATTGCGTGTGACCTTCGGTACTGCATGTGCTCCTTATTTGGCCGTGAAAACCCTTCAAAAGTTAGCTGATGTAGAACATGCAAGGTTTCCTACGGCATCAAGCATAACAAAGAAGGATTTTTATATTGACGATCTCCTGACGGGCTGTGAGACACTACCAGAGGCTATACACATATATAACGAAATGAACAAGTTGATGAACAGTGGTGGCTTCGAACTGCAAAAGTTTAGTAGCAATAATCAAGACTTATTGACACATATAGGAGAGGATAATCACAGTAGTGCCGATTCATTAAGATTAAAATCAACTACTGTCATGAAGGTATTAGGCTTAAAATGGAATAAGAATATGGATTGCTTTCAGTATTCACTCGACTTACCCGACGTCAAACAACCTATTACTAAACGGCAAGTATTGTCGGATGTGGCCCGACTATATGACCCGTTAGGATGGATTGCGCCCGTGATAATCAAGGCAAAAATATTTATCCAAAAACTGTGGAGGTCGAAGCTTGATTGGGATGATGTACTGACTGCAGATTTAACGAGTGAATGGTTACAGTTTAGAGAAAGTTTGTTATATTTACATAAGATAAACATTCCACGATGGTATTGTTTTAGTCCAGGGTCAAAGGTTGAGTTGCATGCATTTGCTGATGCTTCAAAGGTAGCGTATGGTGCTGCTGTATACATTCGTGTTATTAATAATAACAACGAAACATTTGTGAGTTTGGTATCAGCAAAAAGCAAGGTTGCTCCTATTGAGAAGGAGGTATCAATTCCTAGACTAGAACTATGCGGTGCAGCTCTAGCAGCAAAATTAGTATTTGAGGTTTCACAAATAATGAACATTCCGAAAGAGAACTTGTTTGCGTGGTCCGACTCAACAATAGTTCTAGCCTGGCTGAGAGGAGGGTCTAGCCGCTGGACTACTTTTGTGAGCAATCGTGTGTCAGAAATTCTAAATATTTTAGACTACAGACAATGGAAGCATGTTACAACTGATTCGAATCCAGCTGACTGTGTTTCGAGAGGCATCACTACACAAGATTTACTTGAACATTCATTATGGTGGTCAGGACCTTCTTGGCTTTCACAAGGAAGTACAGAGTTTGATAACGCTGATATTATCGAGGACACTCATGAAGAAGAAAAACACACATCTTTAACTGCTTTACCTGTATTGGAAAATAAATTCATCTGGACTATGTTCTCATCACTTGCCAAAACCTTAAAAGCTATTTCGTATTGGAGAAGAGTTTTACAGAATTTAAGATTACCAAAGGAAAAACGAAAATTATATGCGAATATTATTACACCGGCAGAGAAAGATAGGAGTTTAATTATATGCATCAAACAGGTTCAAAGAGAGAATTTTAGTGAAGAGATAAAACAGTTAAAGTTGAAGAATTCAGTCCTCAAAAAAAGTAAGCTTCGCACTCTTTATCCCTTTTTTGATGAAAATGGGATTCTAAGAGTTGGCGGTCGTATTGATGAGTCAGAAGTAACTTATGATACGAAGCATCCCATAGTTATGCCTGCTAAGAGCCATCTTACCAGTCTTATAGTTAGTGATGCTCATCTCAAAACCTTTCACGGTGGACCACAAGCTATGTTGTGCTATTTAAAAACAAAATATTGGATTTTACGAGCAAAAGAGATAGTCAAAAGTCACTACAGATCCTGTGTAAAATGTTTAAGGTATTCTAGGTCTAAAAGCACCCAACTAATGGGTCAAATTCCAGATGTTAGGTTGAAACCAACCAGACCTTTTAAATCATCTGGTTGTGACTATATGGGGCCTATTAGCGTGAGATTTTCACCCGGTAGAGGGTCGAAATCCTATAAAGGATATATTTGTTTATTTATTTGTATGGTTACACGAGCCATTCATTTAGAGGTAGTAACAGATCTGTCATCCAAGGCATTCATTGCAGCGTTTAAGCGTTTCACAGCACGAAGAGGTCACTGTCAAGATTTATATAGCGACAACGGCACTAATTTTGTTGGTGCCAACAGACAGCTTCGTGAGATGTTCAATCGAGCTAAGTCAACTGTGCCACGTGAAATTGAGGAGTTATTGAGCTTAGAGCACACAACATGGCACTTCATACCTCCACATTCCCCTAATTTTGGTGGTCTGTGGGAGGCTGGAGTTCGCAGCGTTAAAACACATTTATTTAAGGTGATCGGAGATAGCACACTCACATATGAGGAGTTATCTACTGTTTTAGCACAGGTCGAAGCCTGTCTTAATTCTCGACCAATCACAGTAATGAGTGATGATCCTAACGAACTTCAAGCTCTAACACCGGGACATTTCCTCATAGGTGAACCGTTGATAAGTATTCCCGATGAAGATAATTCTAATCATAACATTGTAGGTTTGGATAGATGGCGATTAACACAAAAAATAGTAAATAACTTTTGGAAACGTTGGTATAGGGAGTACTTGGTTAATCTTAATCAGCGATACAAATGGAACATTAAAAAATCTGAACCCGAAGTTGGTGATGTTGTAATTTTAAGAGATGATAATATCCCACCTGCTAAATGGATTTTAGGGAAAATAACTAAAAAATATTTAGGGCCAGACAATATTGCACGAGTTGTATCTGTTAAATGTAAGAGTGGCGAATTTAAACGTCCCATTAGTAAATTATGTTTATTACCTAAGTGAATTTTATTGTTTACTCACTATTATAATGTTAACTTAACTACTTAACTATGATGTTAAAATAATAGATATCTATGTACCTTCTTACCAGTTATCAAGAACTGTAAATGTAAAATACCTAAGATATACAAAATGTATAATAACTTTATACTGCAAATGTTATGTCTTCTTTGTTACATTTCTATGCAAGGTTTTGTTTGCTAAATCATTAGCATTTTGTCGCTTAAATGTTGTCTTTTGTATCACGGTGGGCGGAGTTCTCTCATCATTGTAAAAACGTTAACATTTTTAAATTCCAAAGACATATATTTTATATGCATGTTATTTTTAAGTATAGCATTTAAGTACATACCAGTATTACTAATAGGTACACATACAAAGATTGTTAGACATGAGTAGGTACTCACAATGTACACTTTGATGTGTTCTGGATCTTTAATTTATGTTCTCAGGCTTTTTGTGTTTTGTATATCGATCATTTTTTTTAGTTTATAAAGTACTACGTCCTTTGGTGGGCGGTATGTCTAAATAGATTAAGTTCACATTACGTTAGTAGCAACCTTTCACGCACACAGTCATACTTCACACACTCAAATTACGTTCATACAGTCCACTCATCTAAAATTGTAAAGAAGGCAGTGTGCAATAAATACCCTTTGCGTAAAGACGTATTAAAAAGTTTTATTTCACCAAACAAGCTGATATAGACCTTATCGTCGTAGACAGTAATATTGAAAACATTGGGTTCCTTCCAGGTTGTGAACCTATGAATAGAAACGGTTATCATTGCATATCACTGCACTATCATCATTCACTTGCATAATTTCAACCGACCCAGCTGCAGATGTACTGGCACCGTCGTTGATCCGCTCGGCCGCATTCATTCGTGTAGAAACGATCCCAAAAAAATAAAGAAATCTGTTCTTTATTTTTTCACAACTATCCAATAGCCAATCAAAATGGAATAGGGATGATGACTAATATTGGAACAAATAATGTAATATCACGAAAAAAATAAATTGGGATAAGAGCAGGAGAATTATATTTTATTTAATAAAACCCTATTAATAAAACGAATGAGAATTACTAAGACGGTAGTCTGATGATCGAATGATCGAAGGCCTTCAGTTTCGAAACACTCTTTTCTATCTGTCATCAATACTAATATTATAAATGCGAAAGTGTGTCCGTCTATTACCTTTTCACGCTTAAACCGCTGAGTTCACCGATTTCGATGAAATTTTGTATAGAGATAGTTTGAGTTCCGGGAAAGGACATAGGATAGTTTTTATCCCGACATTCCCACGGGATCGAAACTTATGCGGGTGAAACCGCGGGGTGCTGCTATTTTATTTATTTATATATACTTTATTGTACACCACAAAAATAAATAACAAAAAAAAAAAAAGAACGATCGTTAAAAATATACAATGGGCGGCCTTATCGCTTTCTGCGATCTCTTCCAGGCAACCTTGGAATGTACAGTGATTTGTCTGGCATTGATTTTTACTAATATATGCATTACTTTCCACCAGGTATCGTCTCCTGTGCCTATACAAAGAGATAGATCGCGGCAACATCAAGGCCACCTGCGGCCGCATACTGGCGCGCCACGTCAAAGACCCCGACAAGTACCAGTTCGGAGCCACCAAGATATTCTTTAGAGCTGGACAGGTAACAACAATAAAACTATTAGTGATCCGCAGCTGTTCTACCACCATACATATCACAGCTGCCAAGCGTTGCTAACATCACAAATTGGGTGTGGTTGTATCATGGACACGGCTGTTCGGAACGGATCCTTGTGGAATAAAGTGGACTATAATGATTATGAACCTGGTATATTACAATAAAATTAGTACAAAACAATCCCGACAGTAACTCGCGTTGTCGATTTAAGCGCGTGCGTCTCACTCGTGGGCAAGTAGCGAGGGGCCGCGGGGCGTGAGCCGCCTCCCTGCTCGTGGAGGCCACGACGGCGGGGCGGGGGAGGCGCGGGGGAGGCGCGGGGGAGGCGCGGGGGAGGCGCGGGGGAGCGCCTTGGTCCCGAGGGCTGCGCGTAGACACGGCCGTGTGTTGTACGTGAATACGTTTACGTAACGGGATTGATCCAGTGTCGATATAGAAGTGATTTCATCATTCACTTGCATAATTTCAACCGACCCAGCTGCAGAAGTACTGGCACCGTCGTTGATCCGCTCGGCCGCATTCATTCTTTTACGCTCCCGGCACTGCTGGACTCGGTCATATGGTGTTTTATTGACACCATTCTATTGCTCTTGAGAAGCCCTTTCCAACCGTATACGATTTCTGTGTTTCGATTTGGCTTTTTGACGCGTATAGGCCGACATTATATATTATTTTTTATTTATTTTAACAAATTATATTCTTTGTCACTATTTTACACTAATCCAAACTTCCAAACTAATATTATAAATGCGAAAGTAACTCTGTCTGTCTGTCTTTCTCTCTGTCTGTCTGTCTGTCTGTCTTTGCTTCACGCCTAAACTACTGAACCGATTTGTGTGAAATTTGGTACAGACATAGTTTGGAACTTGAGAAAGGACATAGGATAGTTTTTATTACAAAAAATAAAATAAAAAATAAAATTTATTCCGGACATACAGCGCCATCTATTGGTCAAGAGTCGGCATCAATTCAGTACTGAAAATTCATCGGAAAAATGTAAATAAATAGTAAAAAGGTATGAAAATATAATATAATACAACTTTTAGTACAAAGAAAATGCTCTAACGGAGTATAGATAATTCTATTAGTACTATAATGTCGAGTTGGTGATCGCGCAATGGTGTCAATCGTTACACGAGTTCGGTTCATGTTATTGTTTTAATTCATCGGAAAAAAGTAAATAAATAGTAAAAAGGTATGAAAAAAATAATATCAATATAATAAAACTTTTAGTACGAAGAAAATGCCCGAACGGAGTATAGATAAATAATCCGAGTTATCACTATGCTCGATAGATGGCGTTGGGATCGAAATAGATCGCGCTAAATATTTTGAAAATAAGGGAAAAATAACATTTTCGCCTTTTTCGATCGGCAATAACGGCTTTAATGCCCTAAGTGAGTATACATATCTTCAATTCAAACGCAGAGCTCATTATGTTGATTTTTGAAGAGTTCCCTAGAATATCTTCCACATTTCATTTTTGAAGAGATCCCGCGAGATCGGGAACTATGTGGGTAAAACCAAAAATCTGCCGGAAGTCACTATTCCACGCGAACGAAGTCGCGGGCAAAAGCTAGTGTTTTGTATAAAATCGATAGATTTTGACGAGAGCTGACGATTGAAACTTAAACGAACGTCGTAGCTTTTCTGAGTCAAAAGTTATACTAAGTGGAAATCTCGATACGCAGCAAAATTACCTCAAAATGGCGGCGCTTCTCCCTCCACCGCGCGCGATGCGTCACAGTCCTCACTTGGCGTAATGAATTTTTTTGTCCTTTAGCTATCCAATGTTGTAATTGAATATAGGATGGAGATTATAGTTATGAAGCTGCAACATCAAACTGTATGCCCCGATTTTGTTATCACAATGGAAGCAATTTGAAAGACGTATTCACGTCAAAAGCGTCTATCTGTTCTGGTCCAAACGCGCATCCTCAAATACTTCAGACACGTCTCGGAGGGAGACTATAGAGCACCTTGTCGTGCAGGGTAGAGTGGAGGGCACTAGACCACGCGGACGCTCACCCATGAGTTGGACTGACCAAATTAAATCCGCAGTGGGTGATCCCTTGTATGAGTGCACAAAAAATACCAGAAATCGGAGTAGGTGGCGAGAAATCGTGAGGCGAATCACATCTGTCCCTAGACAAGAAACTACATGAGGACCACGACCACTCTGACAAGAGTGCTACGAAGAAGAAGCGTTGCTATATAACCGTCTGAAGATATGCTTTTCACCTTTTAACCGCTTGTGTCGCATTTATGCGACACATACTTCCATGCCCCTACCGCTCGTGTCGTATTTCTGCGACAGAGAACATGCATGATTTTTTAGTTCTATTTTCGTCCTATTAACTGCGTGGTACAACTAAAACCACTATTAAATAGAGATAAAAACTTTTTTACTATTTTTTTATCGATATAACGATCGCTCATCCTTATTTATTGTAGGTATTATTTTATCGATTTGTAGCCGCGCGCTAGGGGCACGGCAATTGATATTTAGTCAAGCGCTTAAAAGGTTAACCGCCCTACTTCATATCACATGTAGTGCCCACAGCTCCCGAAAAAAAAAAAACGAAAAATAAATACCTGATAGAATACAGCGTAAATAAAAAAGCAGATTAAACGAACTGTGGTATTTCGTCGAAAATGTCGCGAAATGGACACGAAAATATTTGTAGGATTAATCCGGAGTAAGCGGTTTACTTTGTGTAAATTATTTCATCACCACTGCTCTCAAAACGGTGAAGGAAAACATCGTGAGGAAACCGCATGTCCTAGAACCAAAAATTCGAAGACATGTGACATCTGCCAACCCGCACTCGGCCCGCGTGGTGGATTACGGCCCACTCCCTCTCACTGAGAGGAGGCCTGTGTCCCAGCAGTGGGAACATTATAGGCTGATTATGTTATGTAAGCGGTTAAAAGGCTAAATGGAATGGAATAGGTATGTTGAAACTGTGTGTACTCCCCGTCACTTTTCCCTAAAGGTTCATTTGAAAACCAGCGTCAGACAGCATCTGTCTGGCATTAATGCTGAAATGAGCCTTTTTTGGCGCAGCCGTGAGGCACACACTATTGTTGTTACAACCTTTTTATTTTTTTTTATTTTGTATTTTTGTATTTTGTGTTTCACGAACTGACCAAATAAACATTTTTTCTTTCTTTCTTTCTTTAGACGAGCTTTTTATTTGGGTTAAAATCCCAAGTCCAAGTTTACTTCCTTGATCTTGTTGGCACACGACAACATTGCAAGCTATACATTTCCAGTTTTAGTTGACCTCGCCTTGTATAGGCTTTTCGTACAATGAGAAGTCAGGTCATCGTGCGTACAATCAAAATGGAATGAGAATAGCTACTTGCCGGCCAACATGAATTTATGGACTAGTTTTCCAGCACGCGTAGCATGGCAACTTTGAGCTCTAATCCTACTCTACGAAGGATAAACATGGAGTAGAAACTTTTTTTTTTTGTTCCGGGGTGGAAAATCCTTATGGATGTCCGCCGCCCTAGAGTGGGCGCGGGGGGGTCTGTCAGACTCTTACTGACTAAAAACCACCCCGGTGTTCCCTTCCGGATCGGATTCCCTGCCTGACTGGGGATCATGGGAACTTGTACGCCTTCTACGATCCCCGGCTGGTGCCGGCCTGACTTTGCGGGCCACCTAAAGTCCACGGGGGAAGTGAGGTGTAAAACTCATCCGCGACGTCCTACACGGGCGCGCAGGGAGCACTACGCGCCGCCTCGTGCTGCTAGGGGGGAGGCGGTGGACGTCCCCAAGTCTGTCGCCCCTCAGGACCAGTTTATGGGGGCTGGAAGAGGGCGTTGTCCAATATTCGCCCTCCGCCGACGCCCGATACGTCTGCTGCGGGTCGGGAGAGTGGTCTCGACCTCCCTCAACCTTTCCGCAGCCTCCTTCTGTAAAATGACGGTTTCACAGAAGGAAATCACCGCGTCCCACGACTAGGCGCTCCCGACCATCGAACGAGCGACGGCCGGCAGCGACAAGTCGGCTCCGACTTCGGATACGAGGGCACGGCGCGGCTCCTCCCATGCGGCACACTCTGCCAGTGTATTCCACGCCGTGTCCTCCCGACTGGAGTAGAAACCTAAACTGACCTACTTACTTCCCACCCAAAGTGACAGTTTGTTTCTTTTGTTCATTTTTGACATCGCTCCGTAGAAATTTTTCTGTCATTTTGTATCACGGAGTACTTCAGTACTTTCAGTCTATCAAAAAGTACTCTGTGGAGTACTTGTATTTCGTTTCTATGGTGGCCATGCTGCGCGTGCTAGTGAAATATTGGTGCACTATAAATCTCTGCCTAGCCCTTTCATGGAAACAGGCCTGATGTTATGTAATTATTCATATCCAATTTCTTAAAAGTTTTCTCTACTGACAGGTAGCGTACTTGGAAAAGATACGCGCCGACATACAACGCGATTACTGCGTGCGCGTTCAAAGTTGTGTGCGTCGGTTCATCGCGCGACGCAAGTACCTGAGGATAATGTCTGCGTTGAGGGCGCTGCAGGCTCGCGCCAGAGGTTACCTGGCTAGGAGGTAAGGCATAATTTGATAAGATAAATGGCAAAAAAGAGTGGCTAGTGTCCTAGAGGGGGAATACTATTTGTGATTTCTGGTTCTGAAAAATACTGCAAATAATTGCTGAATTTATCAAATATTATAACCGCATCTAGTAAGACACAAGAAAATGTATATTTTTACTATAATACACGAATTTTTAATATTATAAACCACGTTAAGTTTTGTTCGCCTACGTTACATGGGTTAACAACTGGCGAAAAACACTATTTATTCTTATCCTGAACTGATTTAGACCCCATAATTATTATTCACTTTCCGCCTTTTTTTTTTCTTTGCTTTCTTGTGGATGAGTGACCATCTTCACATACCAGGACCCCTCCGTGCCTCGGAAAGCACGCTAAGCCGCTGGTCCCGGCTATCATTCGTGGATTTTTGACAGTCGTTACGGGTCGTCAGAAACCTGACCAGTCTTTCCAAGGGGTATAATATTACCCAGTAACTGGGTTGTGGAGGTCAGATAGGCAGTCGCTCCTTGTAAAATACTGGTATACAGCTGCATCCGGTTAGACTGGAAGCCGACCCTAACATAGTTGGGAAAAGGCTAGGCAGATGATGAATTATTATTCAATGTGTACCTCTCTCAAACTCATTTCTCATCCCAACAGACGAGCCCAAGAAATCCGCCGCAAACGTGCAGCCATCAAAATCCAACGCAACATCCGCGGCTGGCTAGCAAGACTGAAGTACCAGAGAGTACGTCGTCTTGCCATCGGGTTACAAGCCCACGCCAGGGGTTACATGGCTAGGAACTTGTATAGAGACCGCAGGAAGGTCAAAGCGGTGAGTTACATCTTGGTTACTAGTGGTTACGTTGTCTAGCCATCGGGTTACAAGCCCACGCTAGAGTTACATGGCTAATTACCTGTATAGAGACCGGAGGAAGGACATTCGAGGTTTTGTAGCATAATAAATAGGAAACAATGTTCAAATAATACCAAAACTGGTAGTTCTGTACTTAAAATTTATATTTAATTCCCAGGTCGTCACCATACAACGGTATGCGCGTGGTTACCTCGCGCGTAAACGTGCCAAGAGGCTGAGGAGACAGATTGTCATTGCGCAAGCTTCTGTAAGTATAATAAAATCATTTTATGAAAATAAATTATAGCAAAAGTATAATAATAAAAATACGGCATTAATATCCACCAAAAAGAACGAAGTGAGAAAAACATTACTCTCCCTTTGGGTTTCGCCGAAATCTGGTAAAAAAGGCTGCGTTTACAAATCAATGGGTTACATTGTTCGCATAGGAAATAGCTTTCCAAATGTTGGTGGATACCACATGGTCAGTTTGTGCTACGCCATAGCAGAGTGCAAGCTACGCCGTAGCTAAGCGCGTAGCAAGATACTGACCCCGACGCTACGAGTATTTTTCCTTTTGTTTTACGCATTAGTACCATAACAAACTCGAGATTCTGTTACTGGACCGTAGGGTTCTGTGGTGTCTGTCGCTGTTAGCTGTAGTGTAGCTGTCGCGGCACGGTGTCGCAGATGTGTAAGAGCTCCTAGTGGTAACACTTGCACCAAGAACAACACCCTTACTGCTACGATATAAAGACGCTGTCAATGTCAAATTGTTACCACTGTTGATGTGGTTGACTGTGCTATTCTCCTCTGCTTCCCCAAAGTTAAAAACAAGCGTATGAAAACCATTTTCCTCCACACAGATCCGGCGCTTCCTCGCCCGCCGCCAATACAAGCGCCTGCGCATCGAGGCCCGAAGTCTAGACCACGTGAAGTCGCTCAACAAAGGCCTGGAGAACAAGATCATCAGTCTACAACAGAGGCTGGGGGATGCCATGGAGAAGAATAAGGGAATTGAGCCGCTATTGGCGCAGATTGCGGATTTGAAGTAAGTAATAATAGTTATTGGAAAAACAACAACAACCTCTTAAGAGGTCATTGTACTCAACATTATGAACAACTTTTACTATGGGAGCAAACCTGAAATCGCGAAAAAAAATCAGCTGTTTCCTACATTTATGTTCCTATAACTCGTCAAAATGTAGGGAACAGCAGATTTTTTTATATTTTATTATTATTTGCAATTTTGTTGTCATGCTGGGGTCTGTCTGTACTTCCCAAACGACTTTCTCTTGTATTATATTCTACAATTTGTTTTGAAATTAGTACAGACACCAGCACATCGAGCTACTACAATCTGTCAAATTTCTTTAATAGATTTCCAACTTTATCGTTAAAGCATAAGGTTGAATGTAGATTGGAAAAATTTGACAGTTTCGGGTAGCTTGATGTGCTGGCATCTGTACATGGTTTAATTTTAGAAATAAAGAATCTTGTAGTTCATTTTGAGGCCTAAGATTACTATCTAGATCTCGGAAATATGCTTGTTAATTTCCCTCAGATTTCCAAAAACAATGGATACACGAATATGAAATTAGTGTCACCGATATTTTACGCTGCAATGAAAATGCCAAGAAAACTGAACCAATATTAGTAAAACCCCAAACCGCAAAACGTATTTTATTTAGGTACATTATTTATCAGAAATGAAGAGATCCGCAGGAGAACCAAGGTAACCGACATAGCCCGAAGAATCGCCAAACTTAAGTGGCAATGGGCAGGGCACATTGCTCGCAGAACAGATGGCCGATGGGGCCGAAAGGTTCTCGAGTGGCGACCACGTACCGGAAGACGTAGCGTTGGAAGGCCTCCCACAAGGTGGACCGACGACCTTGTGAAGGCCGCAGGAACCCGTTGCATGCGAGAGGCACAGAACCGGTCGAAGTGGAGGTGCTTGGGGAAGGCCTATGTCCAGCAGTGGACGTCTTTCGGCTGAAATGATGATGATGATGATGATGACATTATTTATAAAATTATAACCTTTCTTCCACAGAGCAAAACTAGAAGTCCTAAAACTAGTAGAAATAGAAGCAAAAACACTCCGAGTGGACATATTCAGCAAGAACGACCTAGTCGCCTCTTTGCAAGAAGAGCTCGCGAAAGAAAAAGATAGCAACAAACAGCTGATACAAGAGAAGAAGGCGATAGAAGAGCAGTATAAGAAGGACAGAGTATCGTGGGAGGGAGAGAGTGAGAAACTTGAGAATGAGTTGAAGAGTGTTAAGGAGCATTATGATCTGGCGATTGAAGGTGAGTTATTAAGATACTTTTTCTAGAAAAATGAACAAAAAAAATCCACGAATAATATGAAAGGCGGGACTCCATAATAGAAACTAATAGTTATACAGAAACAGGGTGTTATTCTCCTCCAAATACACTAGATTTCGTTTTGTTACTTAAAATTTTACTTTGGGACAAAGCTCCATTCATTCGTACTTTCTAGCAAATAGGTTTTAAACGAAAATAGCACTTTTCGTCTTCTGATTCGTGGTCCGGTTGAAGTGTTGTTGCGTTTTTCTATTAGGAAATTCTTAGTCCGTAGTTTGAATTTGTGCCAGGTTGATGAAAAAAGAAAGGTAAAAAAAAAATTAAATACAATGTAAATCGGGTCTCCACTATTAAAACTGTTAGTTATACAGTAAGAGAATTTGATTCCCTCCAAATACACTAGATTTGGTTGTGACACTTAAAAAATACTTTGGGGCAAAGCGCCATACATTCGTGGTAATTTTCCTTTAAAACCGATTTTCTAGAGCAATGTTCAGTATTGTTCAGTCATGAATTTTATTGTTTGGCAATAGACTCGCTTCAGGCATGATTATCGTGTTGTCCAATAACTGCGGGGCAATTGCGTAACACATTATCAATCGGAATCGGTTTCATTTTGACAGTTCAACAACATTTTTTGCGTTATTTACGTTTTGATCAGACAAATTTTTCGAACTTATGAAGCAATGTATTAGCAATTTGCTTCAAAATGATTCAGATTCCGACTGATAGTGTGTTACGCAATTAGGGTGCTGGTTTGTGGACGTCATATAGGCAGTCGCTTCATGTAAAATACTGGTATTCAGCCGCATCCGGATAGACTGGAAGCCGACCCCAACATAGTTGAGAAAAGACTCAAGAACTCGAGTATTAAAGAAAATAAACAGCCGATTTCCAATAACATCGTTTTATCCTTGATCTAATTATGCTTGTTTAAGTATATCTTCGTGTAAGTAAACTTTATCTTCAATGTTTTTATGATAATCACTATGACTCGCTTTCGTCAATAAATTAAAGCATTGATTAAAAAGATATTACATTAACAATGAAAAACGATTAACCATCTTGCTCCAGGTTTTATAGTATAGAGGTATGTGGAACAGGGTGTAAAGTTCACTCATACTCTATAGAAAAGGGAGGATCCTCCGACCAGACGGGTGTTGTGTCTGGCGGGCAACTGCCCGATGATTCATGTCGGGCCGTTGTATCTATGCTAGTTGCGCGGTAAACTCTGCTTGCGAGATGCAGGATTTCGTGATGCGTCAGTATGACGCGGTGTTCGCATGTGGCGTTGTAGATACCTCTATAGAAGATTCTATTATAAGCGTTCGTATTACAATTACTAAAAAATCTTCAAATACCTGGTGAAGGCCGCAGGAATCCACTGAATGTGAGAAGCACACAACAGGTCGAAGTGGAGGTGCTTGGGGGACATAGGCCATGTCCAGCAGTGGACGTCTTTCGACTGAAATGATGATGACATATAGCTTAAATCTAATTGTGTCGAAAAATCTCTGTTTGTCATAGGAAAATACAAAGTTGCAAAAAGTTATTATTAAGAACACTAGCTGCGCCCCGCCGTTTCACCCGCGTAAATGTCGATCCCGTGGGAATATTGGGATAAAAAGCAGCCTATATGTTAATCCAGGTTGTCGGCTACTTCTATACAAAATTTTATCAAAATTGATCCAGCCGTTTGAGCGTGAAGAAGTAACAAACATATAAACACACACACTCACAAACTTTCGCCTTTACGAGTATAATATTAGTGTGATTTTGACTTTGAAAACTGGTCACAAATATCCCCTAAAACGTCCAAAACATTTTTTGTATTCACGATCTCTTAATACAGTTGATAAATGTTTTGATAAGACCAAACATTCTGTTAGATAACACGTTGATAAATTATTGATAACGAAAGTATTAATTACTTCCATGTTCCATTGATTTTGATACAGCCGTGCTGGCAAATATTTTGGCGTACGCGCAAAAATATACGTGTTGCGTATTAATTTGAAATCAGTGAAGTTTTTTGAGAAATAAAGTGATATTTTGAGGTGTTATAATGTGACGAATAATTTGCACGCTGCAATATTCGAGTTTTAAAGTTATTTGAAAATGTGTGATTGTGTAGTGAAGTTGCTAGGGAGTTGTTTACACTACCTCCTCATCCCAGCTTAGCACAGGGCGACGCCTTCTGTAATTCTTGGCCTTCTAAATTGAAAGCCTACTTTGATTAGTTTTGATCTTATGAGAGTTTTTAACCGACTCCAAGAAAAGAATAACGCAGATTTTTCTGTATGTATGAGTGGAGTGGAGTTTTTACTCGAAAGGAGTACGTAAGGATCGGAGCAAGTGGCGTTCTGTAGTTCCTGCCTACCCCTATGGGAAAAAGTTGTGAGTTTATGTACAGACGCCAGCACATCAACCTACACCTAACTGTCAAATTTTCCCAATCAACATTGAACCTTATGCTTTAGCGATAAAGTTGAAAATCTATTACAGAAATCTGACAGATTGGAGTAGGTTGATGTGCTGGCGTCTGTACGTATGAGTGTGTAACTAGTATATATAGTGTTATCGGAATAACACCAACAACCTCTTAAGAGGTCATTGTACTCATCATTATGAACAACGTTTACTATGGGATTAAACTTGAACTCGCGAAAAAAAAAATCAGCTGTTCCCTACATTTATTTTCGTATAACTCGTCAAAATGTAGGGAACAGCTGATTTTTTTTTCGCGATTTCAGGTTTGGTCCTGTAGTAAAAGTTGTTCATAATGATGAGTGCAATGACCTCTTAAGATGTTGTTAGTGTTTTTCCAATAACCCTGTATAAATAAATAATAAATATTTTTTTCTGGGAACAAACCGAGTCATTATAGAAGAAATAAAAACTTGGAAAATCCAAAAGTGCAAGCTTTAAACTTGGTCACTTACACCGAAAAGTGACCAACAAATAAAAAACAAAAGTGTTAGCGATGGATTAACAATAATATCGACAATGTTAGTATCGGAAGTGATAAGTGACGTGCCTAACAAGCATTATGAAAGTAGCAATAGTTATGACAATACCCTGGTGGAGTGGTCGCAGGAGTTCAAAAGTCGAGCGCAGTTATGGAAAGGTACTTGAAATATTATGCTCAATATTATTTTTTAGTTTTTTGCCGCGGTTGGTCTGTGGATGGGTGACCATCTTGACATACCGAGACCCCTCCGTGCCTCGGAAAGCACGTTAAGCCGTTGGTCCCGGCTGTCATTCGTGGATCTTTGACAGTCGTTACGGGTAGTCAGAAGCCCGAAAGTCTGACAACCAGTCTTACCAAGGGGTATCGTATTACCCAGTAACTGGGTTGTGGAGGTCAGATAGGCAGTCGCTCCATGTAAAATACTGGTATTCAGCTGCATCCGGTTAGACTGGAAGCCGACCCCAACATAGTTGGGAAAAGGCTAGGCAGATGATGATGAATATTTTTTAGTTTTTATAAACCATCTGTGTGGTTTGCCTCAAGTAAACAGTATACAAATGGTTATAAAGGTGAATAGGATTGGAGGATAAGCTTCTTCAGACCCCATAAAATGTAAAATAGCATGTTGTTTAAAAACAATGTTTATACCTATTAACTGTAAGTTTACCCGAACAGAATAAAATAAAGTGGTATAATAAAAAAGGTAAATAATTGAAAGAAGACAAAGAAAGCATTTTTTGTGACTCACACACGAAGATCACAAACTAAACTAAGTTTATTTATCACACTAATATTATAAAGGCGAAAGTTTTTGAGTGTGTGTGTGTTTATATGTTTGTTACTTCATCACGCTCAAACGGCTGGATCAATTTTGATAAAATTTTGTATGGAGGTAGCTGACACCCTGGATTAACATATAGGCTACTTTTTATCCCGATATTCCCACGGGATCGACATTTACGCGGGTGAAACCGCGGGGCGAAGCTAGTAAAAACATAAAAAAACAAAATTACAAAAGTATATAAAAAAATAGACAAAGTCCTGTACGAGGCCAAAAGACTCCTATCTCCTCATGATGCTGCGACATTTAAAAATAACTGTCGCAGCGCTGGTAAAGACTCGTTCCGACCGAAGTTACGGGCGTTTCCAACTCCATATTACTTACGGATATGAGATTAGTTCGGGGATCGAACTAAGATTGAATGACAACACGATTTAATTTCTTACTACCGATATGTTGTTGCACGTCCGAAAAAAATATTAATCGCTTGTAGGGTTAATTTCGAAGTAACGAATTACTTTCGGACGGTCCGTCATCTTCGTTGACGGACTTAGGAATTGGGCCCACAGGATCAAACTTAAAAATTGTTTTTTTTTTTTTCGCAGAGCGCGACAAACAACACGAACAAGAGAAGAGGGCGTTGAACGCAGAGTTAGAGGCAGAGAGACAGAGTCGACAGAAATTGTTGTCAGCGCAATATGAGTTGCAGGAGAGGGTCGACTCTTTGCAGAGGTGAGTTAAGGTCATGGCACACTATGCCGGCACCGCTCCAACCCAGCACTTAACTTGTCATTCAAATTAGAGCATTAAATCGTGTGTCGTATAATATGTTTCATAATGTCAATAAGAAAAGGCCAACGACTAGCAGCCCGCGCGCTGCAAGTGAGCGGACCGCGTGCTTACTGCACGCCGACACCGAGTCGCCAGCGAAACAACGTCAAATCAAATCAAAATATTTTTATTTCACATAAACCAACATGGGCACTTATGAAACGTCAGAAGCTAGGTGCACGGTTCCAATTGGTCGTTTCCTATGGAGAAGAACCGGCAAGAAACTCCATGGTTACTCTTTTAAAAATAATTGGCTTTTACAATGTTTTCAAATTACAGTAGGTATGGGAGGACAGCGTAGGCCTGTCAACAAGTACCAGGTACTTGTAAAATAAAAAATGGTCTACAGATCTAAAGTCTACAAGGCTTACAAAGTCCTCACATTTACAAAATAAGAATGTATCAAAAGGATAAATAAAATATAAAAATCTACTAAAACACACAAATGCCATTTATCAATTGTGTTCGCGGTGACAGCAAGCTGGCACCTCGCGGACGACGCGTAGTCAGCTCGCTGGCGGCTAGCTGTAGCCTAAATTCGAGGCGGCGCCGTGCTGCTGCTGTGCTGTTGTGGTGCCGGTATAATGCGCCATGACCTTTACAGTATTAATAATACCAGCCTAGTACTGTCCCACTGCTGGGCAAAAGCCTCTTCTCATACAGAGAAGGCACGAGCATTGATCACTACGCTTGCTCAAAGCGCAGGCCTCACTGGGAACGAAGCTAAGTTCGTTAAGCTTCGTTCATGTTTGCATACTTCGGTTCACATCGCGAACTGTGAAAGCCGAAGCGTGGAAAGCGGGTAGCCTGTGTGAACGAACAACATCAAGAAAAAAACTTGAGGTTGGGTAGCGTCTAACTAAAGTGAAGAGCCATAACTGAACTATCCTACTAATATTATAAACGTGAAAGTTTGTGAAGATGGATGGATGGATGTTTGTTACTCTTTCACGCAAAAAATACTGAACGGATTTTGATGAAACTTTTTAGTAATGTAGCTTAGGTACATCAGAATAGCACATAGGATACTTTTTATCCCGATATTCCCTCGGGATTGACACTTATGTAGGTGTATTAACATAAATCTTTTAATTACAGTAAACCAGCACCCAAGGAACATAGAAGATCATTATCAGATGCCAGCGACAAATCACAACAAGAAACTGCGGTTGAAGATGTAAGTTTTTTTACTGATTTCACATAATAATATTATTCCGACCAATGGTTGATTTAGAATGTTAAAACTAGAACGAGAATCTGAGAATGAAAAAGATGAGAATCTTGAGGAATATGAAGCATTTCTTTAGCACCGATTTATTTTCAGTAAAACTTTCAGTAAATCATCTTTGAAATCTTATGCTAGCTTTTGACATACACTGTGTTATAGGCCTACTATAAAGCAAAAAAAAAAAGAAACTTAATAAAAACTTGTAAAGTCAACCAAAGAAACCTAATTTTTAACCGCTTGTGTCGCATTTATGCGACACATATTTCCGTGCCCCTACCGCTCGTGTCGTATTTATGCGACAGAGACATGCATGATTTTTCGTTTTAGTTTTGTCCTATTAACTGCGTGGTACAACTAAAACCATTATTAAATAGAGAAAAAAACTTTTTGACTATTTTTTAACCAATACAACGATTTCTCCTTATTTATTGTAGGTATTATTTTATCGATTTGTAGCCGGGCGCTAGGGGCACGGCAATGAATATTTAGCCAAGCGCTTAAAAGGTTAAACATAATTAACCTCCAAGATAATTAGAGAGAACCCTGGCGGTTTCGCCTGCATATCAATTTGTTTAATATATAACTTTTTCCTAGGACTATGGCTACGGTTCAGTCAGATCGGTGGAGAGTACTCGACCGGCGCTGGAGGCTGTTAACTGGTCGGCAGGCTCACACAATGGACCAACACAACCTGTAAGTCATCAACGTCATGTCCACGGACGAATTAACAATGAAAATAATCTTTATTCAAGAAATTTGTAAAATATAGTACTTTTACTAATTAAATTAATGTTTAAATAGAGACCGATGTTCTCTATCGAACAAACTATGTGTCTAGATAAATGATCTAAATTAAACTATAGTCCTTGCGGTACTAGTCGGGCGCGCCTTTTTTTTTTTTGGATGGGAAATCATCTAATGGCTGCTCCCGCTCTGAGTGGAGCGGAAGGGAGTGTCAGACTCTTACTGACTAAAACCCACCCGTGTTCCTTCCTTAGCCCTTTATGTTCCGGGGCAGCGGTAACCCTTTCGGCACGTTCGTCCGGCACGGGCCTGGTCCTGATCGGACGGTGAGCTAGGCGGGTGCGCCTTATGTATGTGTACAGCGTGAGTGCGGGGGGGGGGGGGAGGGGGGCGTTACTCAGTACGTGCGTTGCTCGCCGCCGCTTCACGTGTGTGTACACTGAGGCGGACTAGTTCCGCAAGGACTATAAAAATACCTGTTTGCAGTAACACTAAGCGACTTAATGAATGCCTAAATAAAAGCGTGCTGTTGGATTTCATACCTTCGGCTTAGCGTCGAAAGTTGACTATCTAGTAACTTGTCGCAAGTCGAATTGGGTAAAGTAAAAGTTTCGTTGTACTTATCTAGGTGGCGGATGCGGGTCTGGTCCTCCGCATGAGGAACAGGATATCAGCTCTTCAGAGCGAACTGTCAAGGACACAGAAGAGATGTACGGACCTTGAGGAGAGAATTATGAGTAAGATTCGACTTGTTTTCTTTTCCTGTACTGGTGAAATCTGAGCTTACACACATAAGGGCGGGCGCTCACATCAATTCTATGAAAGTGCAGTCTTTGTCGCTTCCCTACATGCGCGCACTTTCATACAAACCTGTAGACTTGATGTGAGAGACAAATGTGTTACGGAGACAAAAGTTGCTCGTGGGCGCCCTACCTAATACATTGCACATTTACCCCCTTACTAATAAACGTTGTATAGCGTCTGTATAGTTACACAACGCTTTGTCTTCTTCTTTCGAAAGTCAAATTATTGACGACTGAAAGAGAGAAATCGGTGTGTAACTATTCATCTGATATACTTAATTCGTTCATTATTGTCATTTGACAGTGTTACGGGTCGTCAGAAGCTCGAAAATCTGACAACCAGTCTTACCAAGGGGTATCGTATTACCCAATAACTGGGTTGTGGAGGTCAGATAGGCAGTTGCTCCATGTAAAATACTGGTATTCAGCTGCATCCGGGTTAGACTGGAAGCCGACCCCAACATAGTTGGGAAAAGGCTAGGCAGATGATGACCTTTGAATCTCAAATTTTATTGTTTTCTCTAACAGACCGCCATTCATCGCCACCCACAAACCCGAACATAGATCGCTATAAACTAGAAGAGCTGGAAATTGAGAACAAGAAGTTACGTGAACACCTGGATAGGCTGCGAGCTGCTGGAGACACTATGCTGGTCTCCAAGGAAGTTATCGGTAAGTCATGTCGGCACGGGGCTCTAGAATAGCTCATGTAGGTAAGCCCTTAAGTGGCCAATATTAAATACGATTACATAAAATCTTAATTTTTGATAAACAGTTGATGACTGGGGTAACGCAAGTAGTTATTGTTTGTTACTTGAAATTATGAAGTTTAAAAAAACTATTAGATGTCGACCTGCATACATAACGTCATTTCACCAATTATACAAGTCAAACCAGTGTGAAAAATATCTTATTGCATGTTAGGACTAACAGCAGCCAACACAATGTTAACTTCAGAAGGCCAATTCTCGTAATTTAAAACGTTCAAAATCTAGTCGCAATCTCATCTCAAAAAATCAAATGTCAAAAACTTGTCAAAATGTAGGGAAATCAGAGGTATTTTTGACAGATTGAGTCTGAGATCAGACTGTGAACGTTCTTAAAATTACGAGAATTGCCACTCAGATAACCATCAACTATGGCAAACCTATTTAAAAATAATATAATTATTTTATTTCATCATTTATTTAATCTGCGTTCGCGATTTATTTGCCAAAAATGTAAACAAATATGAATGAATGGAAAAAGAACTTTAATTCCTACACAATAAAGTTCAGTTTACGCTACAACTTCAAACATTTGTATAACTTTTTCAATAGTGCTAGCCACTCTGAAATCAACTTATGTGTCATTGAAATAAAGTTGATATTTAACTTGAAATAGGGTGGGGATTTGCAGCACGTGCAACACTTTTACTATAGACTTAAACACTGATCCCAAGTTAAAAAAATGCACCTTTTGTCTTCTAGAACAAATGAACGTGATGCAGAAGGAACTAGATAGGAGAAGAGATGAGTGCGTACAATTGAAGAGTGTTCTGACCAACCAGGTATGTTTACAACTATTCATTTTTCTTTTATTCATTCAAAAATATACAAATAGGCGGTATCGGGGACAAGGTCCAAGCTACCGGCGTGGCCGGGGACCGAATGCCATCATGGTTCCAGTGCGAAAACGGGATGGTGCTATCTGTCATGTATATCTCCGTCTCTCTCTTTTACACTAGAATCATGATGGCAATAAACTATCTTAATACGGCACCAGGGCTCCCAATAGAGGTGTAGCGGTATCTACAACGCCACATGCGAACAACGCGTCATACTGACGTCACGCAAAATCCTGCATCTCGCAAGCAGAGTTTACCGCGCAACTAGCATATGCAACGGCCCGACATCAATCATCGGGCAGTTGCCCGCTAGACACTACACCCGTCTGGTCGGAAGATCCTCCCTTTTCTATGGAGGATGAGTGAACTTTACACCCTGTTCCTCACACCTCTATAGAGGAATCTCCTAACAATGCGAGCCGTGTCTAGACGTACCGCTTTCTATGTCAAGCCCTTCATCCAACAGCCTCAAGAGGACTTCTTAGCAGCCCGGAATCTGAATTTGTACCTAGTTAATGACAATAGACACACCCCATGCATATTACATGGGACTTATGTTGAACATAACTGGTGAAATGTGCTATGTGGAAGATATAAGCCCTTTGTGCTCACTAGCTCCTTTAGCAGTTCCATTGAAGGAACTACTGGGAATTTTTATATCAGTAGTCGACTAGGAGTAGGAGACTTAGAACTAGGAGGACTAGGTGGCAGTGGCGAAGGTACCATACAACTCGATTCCCACCGGCTTCCCTTCGAAAATTCAGAACATAACCGCTCTATAGTCAATTCATCATTGAAATTTTTCTTTTGGAATTTTTTTTTTGCTCCGGCCTACCTCCTGTCATAAATTCACCCTTCGCCACTGGTAGGTGGTGGTGGTAGATGGAACTAAAAGAGACTAGGTGTAGGAGAAGGAGTTGGAGTAGGGGACTAGATAGTAACAAAATGCCCGATTCTAAGTTTGCAGAAAAGCACTGTCTACCGGACTGATATAAAATGGATTTGAATGACGTTATCTGCCAGATAAGTTAACCAGCAGGGCAATTGCGTAACACACTATCAATCGGAATCGGTTTCATTTTGACAGTTCAACAACATACATTGCGTTATTTACGTGTTGAGCATACAAATTTTTCGAACTTATGAAGCAATGGACTAGCAATTTGCTTCAAAATGATTCAGATTCCGAGGTAAAGAGACCTCGATCTCGCCTGAAGTAAACTTGGTAACCCCAAACAGTTTTTGGTTCATTTTCAAACAGATTTCCATATCGTAGCGTATTTACAAAATACAGGCTATGTATACATACGTCACAGTGGACGGACTTATCTTATAAAAGTATTCAGGCTGTCACTCTCATATCTCTGATAAGGCGTTGATATCATAACTGAACTGTTTGCTCGTGTCACAGAAATATCCGTATATAAAATGTGAAGTGTGTCTGTTAGTGCGATTATAACTCGAGAACGACTTTTCCGATTATAGGCCGACCGCTTACCTGAGACGTTGCCTGAAGTACCTGCGCGGTGCGGGAGGGGTGATCGGTGTCACAAGTTGACGAATCACTGAGCTCTCGCATCACGTCACCACACCCCTCCCGCACCGCGCTGCTACCTCAGGCAACGTCTCAGTTAAGCGGTCGGCCTATAATCGGAAAAGTCGTTCCCGAGTTATAATCGCACTAACAGACACACTTCACATTTTATATTCGGGTATTTCTGTGACACGAGCAAACAGCTCAGTAATGAAATCATCGCAAAACGGTGATTAAAATTTCACCTGTATAGGAGGATCGAAAAACAATCGAGAAAATGCAACCTAACTTTTCGGCGATTATAAAATATTCTAAATTAACAAGCAAAACCAAATAAAAATATTAGTATGAAACCCAATTATTTTACCTTTTCGTAACATCGTGTATTTGTTGTGGATGAAACCTGACACATTTCTTTGTAACAAGCGGACATTCAAAGCGCTGTGTTTATTTTGAAATAATGTTATAATTTCATGTTTACTAAAAGACACTGGCCAGAAATAAAGTATACGTTTTCACGATCTATGCTTTTTTCCGACGCCAGATAATTTTATCAGAGGAATAATTTTGAATTTTTGACAGTTCTTCCATACAAAAACTGTCAGACGTCAATTTTATTCCACGAATAAAAATTATTATCTGTCGATTGAAAAATCAGCCCTATAATGAATACATATTATAGGATAGTTTGAAATTGGTTTTTTATTAAGAGTTTGATATATTTTTGTTGATGATCCGTGTTTGTTTACATAATGTGAATTGTATGGAAAAAATTACTGCAGTGAAGTGAATGTTGTTTTTGAGTGAATTTATTTTAAAATGATCTTGCTTAATTCAATAAGTGATTTGTGCTACCCAATAGTGTAGTTAAGAACTTTAAAATAGTGACTTTTCTTACGTCAATAAGTTTTTCTACAACCCATGTTTAAAAGAGCAGTGGTAGCCAAGTGGTAACGGCCGCGACTTACGAGTTGTAGGTCGTAGGTTCGAATCCAGACAGGCGCTTTACTTTGTGTAAATTATTTCATCACCACTGTTCTCAAAACTGTGAAGGAAAACATCGTGAGGAAACCGGCATGTCCTAGAACCAAAAATTCGAAGACATGTGACATCTGCGAACCCGCACTGGGCCCGCGTGGTGGGTTACGGCCCACTCCCTCTCACTGAGAGGAGGCCTGTGTCCCAGCAGTGGGAACATTATAGGCTGATTATGTACGTTTAAGCTATCAACGTTGACGTAAGTGTCATTAAGAGATATTTTAAAGTAACTAGTGTCAAAGTGTCCAAATAGACACTATGTACCATATATTTAGAAATAGGAACATAATTTGCGTGAAACCATGTGCCAGATAACTGAGCATATTTAGAGGTGGCAAGTGACGTAAGTGTTGTTTTAAGTGGCAAGTGTCAAAATGGCACTGCCGTTGACTGGGGTGAGAATATCAAAACAGCTGTATATAGACCAGCCGGTACATAGAAGTAATTACTACTATTGCCAGAAAGAGGCACAGGTGAGATTCATTTGTCGTAAACTTACTAAAATATTATGCCTGTATTTCAAAAAGGACTTGTCAGAGGTGTTTTTGAGTCGGTCCTCTTTCTTTAACCTTTTAACCGCCCGACTTTATATGAGTTGTCGTGCCCCCAGCGCCCGAACAAAAAAAAAAAAAAAAACGAAAAATAAACGCCGATGAAACGATCTGTGATGATGTAATAATAATTCAGATTAAACGAGCTGTGTTATTTTGTCGTATATATACGACCCTGGCGGAATGGACACGAAAATATTTGTCGGATTAATCCGACGTAAGCGGTTAAAAGGTTAAATGCTTAAAATGTATTCCAAAATAATAATTTTAATTAATACGACGACACTGGACTAAATAATTTTTGACACACATAAAAATATACTTAATAAATTATAGTAAATCGGTGTCGAATAGGTACAGCCAGCAAAAGAGATAAGTATGCAGGGTCGTCGGATATCGTTGAAGTTTAGTAAGAAACCGATGGATGTTGTCGACTGAAATTTAATTTGATAAGTGAGCTGTTTGTTTTAAGAGCAGGCCCATTCAGCAATAATAAACGTGTTTAGTGATTTGTGGTGCAAGCGGACTTTTATATATTTACCAGCTGCGCCCCGCGGTTTCACCCGTATAAGTGTCGATCCCGTGGGAATATCGGGATAAAAAGTAGCCTATATGTTAATCTAGGGTGTCGGCTACCTCCATACAAAATTTTATCAAAATTGGTCCAGCCGTTAGAGCGTGAAGAAGTAACAAACATATAAACACACACACACACACACACACACACACACACACACACACACACACACACACACACACACACACACACACACTTTCGCCTTCCGAACCTCGGGCAACGCCAACTAGCATAATGACCTAAACCTATTTTCAGCATTATTTTGTTAGCAATAGAGTCGAGTTTGTCTTCTCTAAAATAAATATATTTTTCTTATTGCAACGCAGAAACCGTGGTTCCAAGCTCTGAAAAACGTTGTGAGTAATAGAAATAAATGTAGTGATCAATGTTTTATAATCAAATGCTTGCATTAGATGTTTTTAGTTAACCATTGTTTTTATTTGTTTAACCATTTTGTGTTAAAATAAAAATCCAACTATGACAAAAACTCCTACTAAGCCATGTGTTCACCAACAATTAAATCAACTGATTAAATATTTAATCAGTTCTATATTTAAAATTTCCTTAGGAAATTTGACATAAACCAACTGTTTAAATACCTAACCGGTGCGCGGTGGTTTGACTGTTGGTGAACTCAGGTGGCCTACCATGATCTAATTAAAAACGATTCAAAAACAAGACATTTCAGTTTAGGTTCCTAAACTGCATCGCTTGAGCTGTTCTATGGACGTCATGGTACCAAACAAGTATGAATGAAACCAAAACCTGCGACTCAGTTTGGACAATCGCTGTCAGCAGATGGCACGGCCTAAACTGAATCGTTAAACTGACGTCATGGTACGAATCAGAAGAACAGTTCAGTTTAGGTCCTAAAATGGATCGCGTTAAGAGCTTGTGGTAGGCCTCCTGGCCTAAAAAGGTGTAAACAAAACCTCCTAACAAAATAACGTCGGCCGTAGTCGGGTAGAAAAGGGGTTTATTTGTTTCATAAACAGTGGGTTACATATGTATAATTACACAAGAATTCCTGCATCCCAATTGCGTAACACAGTATCAATCTCAATCTGAATCATTTTGAAGGATATTGCTAGTCCATTGCTTCATATGTTCGATAAACGTGTCTGCTCAACAACGTAAATAACGCAATGTATGTTGTTGAACTGTCAAAATAAACCTATTGCTACTGATAGTGTGTTACGCAATTACCCCGCTCGAAATCGTTAAGATATGATTTTACCAAAATCAGATATCTTTTATCCGTGGAATAAAATTGACGTCTGACAGTTCTAGTATGGAAAAACTGTCAAAAATTCCAAATTTATTCTCAGTATAAGACTTATTCTAGGTATAAAAGTTTGGTGAAATTCGCCCTGAGTGTTGCGTTTAATACACCGATTTTTTTTTCCGAAATCTTGTTATAATAAAATTTATTTTTTATTTTCCATTATTATTGTTGACTTTTTTTTTATTTTTCCATGCCATCTGTTGCTGTCATTGCATGGGTACATAATTTTATTTTTTACGAATGTAGATAGCATAAAGCACATGTTACTTGTTCTTATTATGGGCTATAATATACACCGTGTTCCGGACGATATACATAAACTTCGACCAGATGGAAATAAGCATTTTTCATTATGGACGTATTAATGAATTCTTATGTTTTGTTAATGTTCATACAAACTAAATACCTTGACGTAAATCACCCGATATGCATGCCTCTTTATCCGAATTGCCAACGACGTATCTTCATTCATAAGATTTGGCGGGCTGAAACTTGTCAAAACTAAGTTAAGACCCTTTCTTATTGCATAGATCAATTAAATTTCATTAAATGAAATTACAAATATCTTTGCAACGAAGCCTTTTTAAGTACTACTTCCTTTGGTGGATTTAATTTGTAAAACCTATAGAAGCGTTTGACAAAGTTTATGGATAACGCGAAGAACACGGTGAATACACCAAGTGTTATTAACTGTTTTAGATTAGACCCCCTAGAAATATAATTTAGATTTGTTATTAATCAAAACCCTAACCGTCTTATCGACTAAGCGTGTTCTAACTTTAGATCTAGTCTAAACCTTGGAGCCAGTTATTGTATTTTGAACTTTATTCCGACAAACGTAAAGTTCTTAATGCAAAATTGATAACTTTGACTCGGACTTAACGTCAGTTTTTGTAATAAGAACTTTAACTTTCGGATTATAATTTGAAATATAAAACCCGGGTCTAAAGGTAACCCTTGTTTTGTTAAGGCCGTAACTGTCTCATTACAAAACGAGTTATAAACTTTGGTCTAAAATTAAACCTTTCAGCCATTTTTTGTATTTCAAACCTTATTTAGACTGAGATTAAGTTCTTAATACAAAACTGACAACATCGACTCGGATTTAAAATCAGTTTTTGCATTAATAACCTATTTCTATTAAACTAGGTATATCTTTGTCGCAGAAAATGGTTCGATGGTTTAAACCTTTGTCTAAAAAAAATTGATCTTGTTTTGTAAGAAGAACGCAATAGTCCAATACTTTAGAAATAATTACAATAATTAATATCACGCCATTTAAAAACAAGCATTATGCTCAAACTAGTTCCCTCTACTAAATAACCTACTAACCTAAAACGTGCTATAAACTTACATTCAACTTTGAATTCTATTCCAACAGACGGTGAACTTAAAGTCGCTCGCCACATCAAACTACGGGTCAGACGTCGATATTATCAACGAGGATGGCGAATTGGCGACGGCTTATGAAGCGCAGAAGGGAATTAACAGGTAATTTGAACTAAGATTAAGAGAGAATACGTTCTGTAATTAATAAATTAATGTAACATTAGCTGTGGCCCAGTGGCAACGGCCCCGACTTACGAGTAGGCCGTTTGTAAATTATATCATCACTACTGCTCTCAAAACGGTCAAGGAAAACGTCGTCGTGAGGGAACCGGCATGTCCCAGAACCAAAAATTCGAAGACATGAGACATCTACCAACCCGCACTGGGCCCGCGTGGTAGATTACAGCCCACTCCTTCTCACAGAGAGGAGGTCTGTGTCCCAGCAGTGGGAACATTATAGGCTGTCTATGAAATGTCAAATTCACTTTTACAACGACGTCGGATGATTTTGCTTATTATACTTTATAACAAGCGCAATAAAGTGCAAAATTGTACCATCAGCTATGCAGACATAATTTTCCCTTTACTTGAATTATACCAGGCTAATAATAATCGTCTTTCTCTTAACAGGCAACTACAAGAAGAATTGATAGCGGAGAAGAAATTCTATTCAGAACACATATCGAAATCAAAATCGGAGATCGAGAAGCTAAGAGAAGAGAACGAGAAATATCAAAAGTGAGTACAGTCTTATTTATTTGTTTCTGTAAATAATATTTTTTTTTAACATATGGAATTACGTTGTTAGCTTTAAGATATTGGTTGGTTATATCTAAGTTAAATGCATTGATTTTGACGTGCACAGACTTAAACTATGTTATTGAAACTTCTTATTATTTCCTTTATTTAATTATTGATGTACTGCCCGTCCGAATTAAGTGTGCACCTCGCTGGAATGCGTTTATGCGCGAAATGTTTATATTTATGTGGGCCTATTTTCTTAGAAAACTAAAAAATAAGTAAAGATAACCGTGAAAACATTAAATTCACTGGTAGAATGGAACGTAAGATAAGTGAATGAAAGAGGGAATGAAAAAAAATAAGTATGGTAGACGTTACGAAGATTATGAATTGTATTTTGTGTATAACGAGTCAAAAAATAAACGAGGATATTCTGAAAAGTGTTTCTCTAATCAAGCCCAACTCCTACATTTATTATATTTATCATTACGATAAAAAGTATACCTACGAATGTTGAAAAAAAAATCGTATAAAAATGTTTTTACGAAGTTAGCTTTTTATTTCAAACAGTACAACAGAGTAACGTCACAGCGCCAGGTGCACAGTTAATTCGGACGGGTTGTAAATACATATTATATTTTTAAATATTAGATTATATAAAAAATAGTAGCCCACCGGAATCGGATACAGGGTCCAAGCTACTTGGCGGTCAGGGCTCCAGAGAGAGGAACCTCCTAACAATGCGAGCCGTGTCCAGAATGTTTCTTATTATTGCTATGGTTTCTTAGTTTGCGAATAATTTTGGACTCAAACGCAGCTCAATTCGGGACGTATGATATTTTTGAACCAGTCAAAACCGGACATTGTCCTTCTGTAAAAATCTCATCGTGAAAACTTAGGTGTAGAGAGCTCGAAGTGAGCCGTCATTCCATCTGATGCTAGGGATTCACTGTGGCGTCATCTACAACGCCACATTCGAACTACTCATCATACTGACGTCACGCAAAATCCTACATCGCGCAAGCAGAGTTTACCGCACAACTAGCATATACAGGGTTATTGGAAAAACGTCATTGTTAAGAGGTCATTGTACTCATCACTATGAACAACTTTTACTATGGGACCAAACCTGAAATCGCGAAAAAAATCAGCTGTTCCCTACATTTTGACGAGTTATACGAACATAAATGTAGGGAACAGCTGATTTTTTTTTCGCGATTTCAGGTATGCTACCATGCTTGAATTCTGAATCTTAAATAATTTACTTTCTTTGCCACTTTCTCGACCTTAAACTTTAGCGTCATTTGGTCTAAGTTGATTTTTGAGTGACCATTTTGACCTACATTCTGGTTGCAATGTAATTGGAACTTTGTCGTGATTGACATTTAAGTTTGTTTTTCCAAAACTTAAGAATTATCTAAGGCTGTGTCCTGCGTGGGCGATTCAACGCGAACGCGATTGCGAAGCGATCCGATGCGGTTTACGCGAATTCAACGCGACGCGGCGGCTCTGTCCTACGTGCGGGCGAAGTCCGCCGCCGCTGAATCTCTTTTCAGTACTTACCCTGAATTTGTCATGGACGGACGGAAACAATTTTTAATAGAAAATTCGTTTCTGAAATATCTAATAATAAGGTACTCAAGAAGTATGAGTACGACAGAGGAGTGCAACTAATTTATGACATATTATTGGTGAATTTCATAATTTGTACGAATAATTACGGGTTCAACCCATGTTAATTAAACAACATTATAATTTTAGCTTTATCGAGGTGGCGCGGGAAAAGAGCTCCTGGAAGGATTTGGGGGAGGCCTTTGCCCAGTAGTGGGACACTACAGGCTAACAAAAAAAAAAAAATATATATATATATATATTTTAATTTATTTAAAACAAGCCACCACACCGCAAGAGTTCGCGCGTATATATCAAACCAACTGATCGCATCCGCTTCGCTTCGCACCGCACCCACGTGCGGTTGGTCACGTAGGACACCGCAATAGAGTATCATTTCTTTGTTCCATTCGCGCCGCTTCGCTTCGCGATCGCGTTCGCGTAGAATCGCTCACGTAGGACACCGCGTAAGGTTCTGAATGGAGGTTTAGTTATAACACATCTACATTTCAGTGGGGAAGATTATACAAATATCCAGGTGGAATTCCGAAGACATTGTACTAACGACTCGACGAAGTACATAACATGTACTTGCACACAAATTATTGTACACTTGACACTGACAGTATTAAAAATAATATGTTTTTAGTTAATAAGTTGTTAATTTGACCTTCTATAATGATTATGTTTAAGTTTAAAGAGTATATTTTTGATTTTTATGTTATTCAAATAAATGAATTTTTGTCATTAAGTTGTCATTTGCACTTCATTCTCATCCAGATTGTTTTATCATCCTCATTTATACAGGGTGTTAGGTTAATCGAGGGATATACTTTATGGGAGTGTAGGGGCCGTTCAAGTATTACGTAAGCAGATTTTTTGCAATTATTAACCAACCCCTCCCCCTCTTCAGCAAAAGTAAGCAAAGCTCTCACCCAGATGCTTTTTTTTTTGGATAGGAAATCATTTAATGACTCCTCCCGCTCTGGGTGGAGCGGAAGGGAGTGGCAGACTCTTACTGACTAAAACTCACACGTGTTCCTTCCTTAGCCAAAAGCCAGAACATAAAGATGTTCCGGGGCAGCGGTAACCCTTTCGGACAATCCCGCTACCCTTCCCATGCTTACGTAAACATTGGTACATCCATTTTTCAATGCGTTCTGGTTTCTTTATTTATTCATTCATGAGCAGCAGTTATATGCGTTTCGTTTTCAAGCATAGACAAGTAGTGTTGCCATGTGTTCAAATCAAAATCGACTATGTAGAAATACCGAAAAAGTAAAAAAAATAACACTGCTGACGTAATTACCATCCAAAACCCCCATCCCCCATGTCATCAAAAATAAGCAAAGCAAAGACCCCCCGCCCCCCTGTAGTGCTTGCGTAATACTTGAATGACCCCGTAGTACTCATGAAAATGATAAATTCTTACTATGAAATCATCATGAAAAAAAAATGTTTCTCGTATACGTAACACCTTGTATCTGTCTGCCAACGTAAAGCTGCGTCTACGCTAGACGAGCCGTGCACGAGGCGAGCACCAAATTCGTGTAGTGTGAACCGACTTACGAACCTCGAACGAGCACGCCTCGCCATGTGAATTCGTGCTCCGCTTGTGCTGTGTAGACGCAGCTTAAGCTTATCACAACTCAGGAATTAGATTAGATGTTGTTTTTCCGTTAAACAATAAAAAAAGCTAACTTGAGGTTTGCGGATTAGAGACATCGTCATTACCCAAGTAGCAAACAAATGTCTAAAAAAGGTATTGTAGATATCTTGAAGGCAAGTAGACGAATTCCAGCGGTTGTCTTGGCTAAAACTATTATGTCCCTCAAGATATCTTCTAGATACACTCCAAGGGGGAGTTAAGTAAAAGTGGGCACAGCATTTAAGAACGTGTTAAGAAAGAGTTAATACTACTGTTTAGATAAACTTTAACCCTATTTAAGAATGTGGTTTTGCAGAAGTCTTAAGCACTGACTTCAAGATATCTTGTAGGTTGACTTAAGATCAAGAAATAGACTTAAAGATATCTACAATACCGAATTAAAACTATCAATATTGAATTGCAGATATTTAATCTTATCTTAGTGAAGTATAAATAAAAACTTATTTTGCTTTAAAATGCTTTAAGTAAGATTACTTTAGAAAATATGGTGAACTTTTAAAGTATTACAAAAACTGTTTTAAGACTTATGAAAATGGCGATAAAACAACAATTTTTTATGACTAGAAAAAGGCTTTCTTATGTCGTTGAATGCATTAGAAATTTAAAACGCATGATCATTTCTCGTGTAAAATCTATAGATAGTGCTATAAAACAGACGGGCTTTTAAAATACTACAAAACAAACAATAAAATGTTGCATAATAATATTGCAAATTAAAAAAATTGTGGCATTTAGTGCAGATTACTACATTTTCTATAAATGTGTGAGTTATTAATATAATTAGAATTACTATAACAAAAATGTAAGTTCAATCTACTCTAGTTTTTGATGAAGTGTTGTCGGCAATTTTTTTATAATTTTTTCACTTATAGTGCAAAATGGCGTTAAATCTTATTTTTCCTAACGAAGTAAGATTTTAGACAATGCTGATTTTGTAAGGCTAGTTCAGACAAAGTAAAGACAAGTTACACTTGAAGTAGTACTACTTAAGAGATATTATACTTAACCTATACTAAAAACCGTTTTGGTGAAGTACTATTTAATTTGTTTGGTATTAAGTGATTCTATAGTTTGATTTAGTTAAAACCAGATTACGTCTTAATGTTTTCTTAACTTGTCATTTCATCGTCCTTGTGTGGTTCTTGTTTATTTTGTGGTGAAAACAGTTTATGCAAGACAGTCGAAAGAATATTATAAATAGGACTTGTCAGCAGGGAACAGCAGATTTTTTTCCACTTACTCACTACCACTGAATGAAAATAATTGAGATGTAACATTTGGTAGGTATAAGAAAAGGAAAATTAATTATCACATATAAATTATCGCAATTTTATTGTTATTACATAATTATTTAGGTATCTCAATGCCGTTTTGCAAAATTTCCTTCATTTCAGTTACGAAAGGTTTTAAAAATTCATTAGACTGAGGTTTTCCAATACCACAGTAAATTCCAATGGCACAGTGTTCATCTCATGAATGTTACATAGAATTGGCCAAAATTCTACTTAACCCGTAACCCGTCGATATTTACATTTATAAGTACCTACATAAATTGACATTTTTGTCCAAATTTTCAAAATACTGCACAATATTTTTTTTAAATCCGTTATGCCAGTATTTTCCACTGCGGTTCAATATCTACAGATTTTAGTGTTTTCAGAAGTGTTCTAGCGTCTTTTGGCACAACACCCGGATCATGCTTGTAAATAATCTGCAATAAGCCATTGATTGCAGTATGTGGTATATTGTGATCAATAGACCAGTTTCTTAATTGGACTCTAAAACCAAAATCACGTTCAACTTTCGATGTGTTACAATCAGCTGTCGATTCATTAGAGTCGGAATCACAGTCCACTTTATGATTTCCAAATTTTCCGCGGTATCATCTTCCTCGTAATCCGTTAACGTCACTGAGGACCGACTCGAAGATATCGCATTGTTAGTAACGTTTGCAGCACTTATAGGCACATTGGTTAAGTTTAATTTTTTATATTTTATAACACGCCGACGAAAGCCACGATCTTTTTAATTTTTCCACTTTATCCATATTTCTACTTGGTTCTATTTGAAGAGAACGTCCCGTTAAATGTATTTTTACTCTAAACTTACTAATTTTAGTCAAAAAGGAATAAAATATACTCAGGAAAATCAGTTTCTAGAATTTGGTATTATAATTATCTTAATTCTATCTACAAAATCAATTTTTTCTTTGTTTGTCTAAAAAGGTACTTCAATTATTCAATTGAGTTTTAAGTGAGCTTTAAAATATTCTGAGTATAGTAAAAAAATATTTTTAGTTTTAACTGTAGACATACTTAATACAAACTAGTTTTAAGAATACTTAACTTGGTTTTTGGTATTCCTAACTTACTTAAGTAGCGCTAGTTTAAAACGATTTAGTATTAAAGAAAGAAAAGACTTAACGAAATCCTTTTTGATTTAGCTAAATCCAACTTTAGATAAAGTATAGATATGTAAGATTTAATCACTATTCTTGTTTGCTACTTGGGTATTACAGAAATCGCGGGGTAATTTCATAACACACTAACAGTAGCAATCGCTTTTATTTTGACAGTTCAACAACATTCATTGCGTTGTTGAAGTTTATTTATTTATTTATTTATTTATTTATAGGAGAACCAACAGCTGTAACAGAAGTTGTTGAGCAGAGATATTTTTCGAACATATAAAACAATGGATTAGCAATAATATCCTTCAACTTCATTCATTTAGGGTGCAGGGTATTAGTGTGTTTGTTAAGGTTGTCATAAGAGGTACGTATTCAGGCTACCACAGTCACATATTCACTAGGGGACAAACACAGATATAGATAGACCTAGATAACGCAAGTATCACGATCTGTATGAGAACCAAGTGTGCCATTTTTTGACTACCTACTATGACGTCACAAGCACTATTTAGTGATGGGAAAACCAAATCAATTCAAAGACGCCGCCGCGTGCGGCACCCGTCTCGCCGCACTCCCGGAGCCTAGCGCCAGCGCTCACGCTCACCCAACCAGCAGTACTCAAGACTGAGCGCGGCTTACGATTTTTGTACGTAAGCTGGTGCGATTTTTGGCACGCGAAGTAGTTGCTCTTGCGTTATCTAGGTATATCTATATCTGTAAGGACAAATGTCCCGCGACCCGTGTCGCGCGAGGTCGTCGCACGGAGACTTATTCGACTCGTTGATGACCGTTTAATGAGTGGTCTTATGGCACAAGACCATCTCTTTCAGACTACTTATTATTATTAATTGTGACTAAATATGAAAGGTGGAGACGACAATACGACAGTAAATTAAACTGCATTTATGTCTAATGACGTTCCCAGTCTGCATACGAAAATTCAACCAAAGATATCCAATAGTTTCGTTCGTGGATCTTTGACAGTCGTTACGGGTAGTCAGAAGCCCGAAAGTCTGACAACCAGTCTTACCAAGGGGTATCGTATTACCCAGTAACTGGGTTCTGGAGGTCAGATAGGCAGTCGCTCCATGTAAAAAACTGGTATTCAGCTTCATCTGGTTAGACTGGAAGCCGTCGCCATGCAACATAGTTGAGAAAAGGAGAGGCAGATGATTATCCTAACTAATGTATTTATATTTATTAATTAATATTATAAATGCGAAAGTAAGTTTGTTTGTTTGTTTGTTACCTTATTACGCCTAAACCACTGAACCGATCATCCTGAAAATGTGCTTATACATTGTCAGGAGTACAGAAACGGACATAGCCACGTGTATTGTTGTTTTCCTCGGGAACAGCACTTTTTTTCGGGATGAAAGGTACCCTATGTCCGTTCCTGTACACCTGACAACGTATATGCAAAATTTCAGGAGGATCGGTTCAGTGGTTTAGGTGTGAAAAGGTAACAAACATACAAACAAACTTACTTTCGCATTTATAATATTATAGTTAGGATAGGATTTCACGCAGACGTAGTCGCGGGCAGCAGCTAGTATTCAATAGTTTAGTCACTAGGCAAAACCCCATAGTTGGTCCATCACTACAATTTAGTTTTTTTTTTTTTTCAAAAAATCACTTTTAGTTTCGAAGCTGCGATTTATTTGATAATTCACAAAATACTCTTATGCTAGTATTGCTTTCATTTATTGTCTCCACATTGGATATGAGAAAAATCATAGAGATTAGAGGTGTGATAAGGAAAGAAGATCCTTCGACCGTAATCAGAATAGGAAGTAAGATAATATTTTGAAAAGATAAGCAACTATAAAAATATTATTGTCTTTTCTAACTTTTCTTGAAAGGGTGCCATTAGTAAGGGATGTATTATATTGGACCGGGTTGTGATCGGGGCGTGCCGTGTACGTGGCCCGGACGCAGTGGCGTGCATTGGTTTTCAGAATAGGTAGGGACTAGGCCAGGTCTAGTCTAGGCAAACGCGGTCACTAGTCAGAAAAAAAAGTGAGGTCAAAAGTGTGGTTATTTGAGTAGGCCATGCCTACTTAAGGGTGATAAATTGCGAAGGTCGAACGTCATGGTATTACGCGTGAGACGTACGTATTTTTAATTTTGTCGTATTAACTTGAACGAGTTAAGACCAATGACAATGTGCGAATAGTACGGGAGCCGAGTAGGCCGTCCGGCGACTGCCTACTGCCGCGCGTGTTTGTATGAAGATTTTGTTTTTTGTTAGGTATGATAATTTAGTGAGTTTCTTAATTGTGGGGCACACACACTAAAATGTAATTGACAGACTTATGTTAATATATCGAGGTAGGCACTGCTTATATGCCTATATGCAATGCACGCCACTGCCCGGACGGGACACGGATCATGCACGGTGTAATATAAACTGCTTCATACAAAATGTATGTAACATTTCAAATCCGTGCCCCATCCGGGCCACGTACACGGCACGGCCCGGGCACGACCCGGTCTAATATAAATCATCCCTTATGGCTTTATTTTACAAAATTATATGAATTTTGTAGTGTAGACCTAACAACGTAACTATAAATTTAGAACATACCTACTAACATATTATTTTTAAAATAATAGTCACTCTTCTCCATAGAAAACTACACCTTGAAATGGGCAATTTTCTTCATCATTCTTGACTTCCAAAATCTACAAAGTCAAACTACTGCCGGAACTTCACAGATGTATTGGGTATCAAAAAATAAATTCTAACCGTCATAATTTCTGTGAAGTTTTGCCAGATAATTTAATTTGACCTTTTATTAATAATATTAATTTTAAATTATTACTAAGTTCTTAATCTTCTTCTTCTTAGCGTGTCGATAGCAATCTAAATGTACTCGGCCCAGAATTCGGCTACTTGTTTGGCGCCATCACTAGCGTCCATCAATTCGTATTGAATACTTAAACATAGTTTGTTGTTGTAGATTACTCAGCTCAGATTTGAGCGCTGAACCCAAGAACAAGACTCAAGAGTTTGCGCAGAATGAGATCATCAGGCTGGCGGCTGAGAGCTTGGCATTACAGGTAAATAAAAAAAATTAAGGGTGGCGGGTTTATTTTTTTTTGTGGGGGGACGGGGTAGCGGGATCGTCCGAAAGGGTTACCGCTGCCCCGGAACATAAAGGGCTAAGGAAGGTACACGGGTGGGTTTTAGTCAGTAAGTCTGACACTACCTTTCGCTCCACCCAGAGCGGGAGGAGTCATTAGAAAGAAAGAAAGAAAATACGTTTATTTGCGGTGAATATGACGCAAAAATTAACATAAACACAAAACTAAAATAAAAAAAGAAGGTCAGGGAAACCTGCGTCACATCCACGCAAAACGGCTATCGCTCAGCATTCTGCTGCGACCCTATGCAAGACAGAGCCCCAGCGCTGGTTTTCAGCAGCACACAATTATTAAAACACTGTGCCGGTGTAGCGTACTTAAAGATATATTAAACAGAAAACAGACACAGATACAGTACATGCTATGAGAATATCATCCTCAATAAATAATCGTTTTACTCTTTATGTAGTGGCAACATTTCGAAGCGTCCTTTTAATTTGACGTAGGTGTACCCAACACGCACTAGAAATTATGATGTAAGAAATTACAAAATGGCCAAAATTATGTAATGTCATGTGTTAGTATTATGCAATACTTATATGTCACTGTTATGAGTGTTTAGATGATTTTTTCATTAGATGATTTCCCATCCAGAAAAAAAAGGGTGGCGTGAACATCGACGCGCAAACTGGTACGATCAATTCAGCGCATGATTCTAAAGTAAAAGTGCGCATTGCTGCAAATCCCTACCCTATTTCAAGTTAAACAAGTATCAACTTTATTTCAATGTAAATTAAGTTGATTTCGGAGTGATTAGCACTATTGAAAAAGTTATAAAAACGTTTGAAGCTGTAGCGTAAACTGAACTTTATTGTGTAGGTATTAAAGTTATTTTTCCATTAATTAATATTTGTTTACATTTTTGGCAAATAAATCGATATTGCACGGTAAACTCCGTAGCGTAGAAATTTCGCTTTCACGCTAAAACGGCTAAACGAATTTGGCTGAAATTTTGAAAAACCCGATATTTTCGTGGGATCGAGACTTAGACAGTTGCTCCACCGCCGGCGAGAAAGCGACTTAACTACCTACTTATCGGCTATTTTCTCGCTCAAGAAACGTACAATAGATATACATTCCGAGTAAACAAAAGAGATGCATATATTAATAGTTGATCGCTGACTGTTCACACTGCCGGCGAGGACTCGCTCCACTGGTTTGTCGCTGAGCGACAAGAGCTATCAAAGATAATACTCGCTCAGCGATGCTCGCTTGGCGGTCAGAGCTCTCGCCGACAGACCAACCAGCGGCCATTAGCGAGTTGTGCGAGAAATCGATCGGCGCACTCGGACACTCGCTATAGCCCAGCGACAAAACTATCGGAACTACACACTCGCTGCTCGCCAACTCGTTTTCAGTTGCTAGTTCTACTCGCTACTCGCTCATCGCCGGCGGTGGGTTAACTGCATTATGCGGGTGAAACTGCGGGACGCAGATGGTAATAAATAAATATCGATTCATATTTCTACAGGAACGAGTGGACAAACTATCGGAAAGCTGTCGTCGGTACAAGAATCAAATACGACTGCTCGTCAACAAGCTGAAGGAATGCGGCATCGAAGACGTCAACGATATACTCGACAACAATGGTAAGACAACTTCTCTATTTCCAAATGGTATTAAATTCTGGGTTCCTGTATCTCGAAATAACGTTACACAATACTGGTTTCGTCTATCTGTGTGAATTCAGACGAGGATTTAAAGTAGCTAGATGAATTTTTATGCGAATTTCACGTATGAATCATCTGAATTTTTAACAGATATCTCAAGAAAGATAAAGGAAAGAAAGAAAAATGTTTATTTGGACACAGTTCGTGAAACACAAAATACAAAATAATAAAATAAAAAATGTTTCAGGCAATAATAGTGCGTGCCTCACGGCTGCGTCAAAAAAGGCTCATTTCAGCATTAATGCCAGACAGATGCTGTCTGACGCTGGTTTTCAAATGAACCTTTAGGGAAAAGTGACGGGGAGTACACACAGTTTCAACATACCTAATACATACTTATAAATAAATAAATAAACTAGTAATCACGTACACACAAGATACGTAGATACAAGACTGAAAACTTCAGTTACCAGGGCCACTTTCAGACTTCCTCTTAGCCAGAGCCTTGTCAGTTGGTTTCAATTTTAAGTTTCAAATGATTGGCTTTTTTTTTTGATAATCGTAAATACTTTTAAATACCATAGTTTGAAGGAACCTTGACTTTTTTATATCAATAGGTTTTGATGAACAACCGGTCTGACGACCAGTCGTTAACAAGGGGTATCGTATTACCCAGTAATTGGGTTGTGGAGGTCAGATAGGCAGTCGATCCATATAAATACTGGTATTCAGCTGCATCCGTTTAGACTGGAAGCCGATCCCAACATAGTTAGGAAAAGGCTAGGCAGATGATGATGAATATAATAATTGTTTACCTGTTTTGTCCACAGACTCAACAGCCCCGCCGAACGCGTCAATGACGCTAGAAATGGCGGCCGTGACGCGCAAGAAGGAGCGCGAGTACCTCGGCATGTTCGAGTACAAGATTCAGGACGAAGGACTCATCATTAAGAGACTTATCTCCGGTAAGTTATCATGGCGAAATAAACGAGTGAGCATGAGGTCCTGCACCCTAATTGCGTAATACACTATCAATCGGAATCTGAATCATTTTGAAGCAAATTGCTAATCCATTGCTTCATAAGTTCGAAAAATTTGTCTGCTCAACTCGTAAATAACGCAATGAATGTTGTTGAACTGTCAAAATGAAACCGATTCTGACTGATAATGTGTTACGCAATTACCCTGCTGGGTTTTGATTTCAAAATCAAAAGTCATTTATTCAAACTAGGCTGAGAATCAGCACCTTTAGAACGTCAAAATGACAAAAGACAGTCCCCCAAAACGTCCGCCCTTCGCCACTTCCTAGTGCTTTCGCTGGGGAGAAGAAATGGCGGAACAAACTCCCCAGCAGCACAGCTGTCTGTTCAGTTAGAAAATAATTGATTTTATACAACACTAGGTATGCAAAGTAATTACAGTCCGTCAAATCTAAGAAGTACCGTTTGACAGTTCTGACAATTGAATGATAGGGATGGGATGAAAAAATCGATTACTATAATATCCGAACTTTAAGAGATCGATTACTATAATATCCGAATTTTAAGAAATCAATTGTTATAATTAAATAAAAGAAATGTTTAGGATATTTTTTTATTCACTACTAGTACTAGTATCGTCGTTGTGTGAAGTACGTTACTGTCACTCCCCGAAGGCCCATATTTTTCACTTAATATTTTGCCAACGGTGCGGCTACCAATACCGAGAGCTTCACCGACGCGATCCCGAACTTGTGTAACTGGCAGTAGAAGTCCACCATTTTGAGATTCACGCTCAAAATACTCGTGTAATTTCACCACCAATTCACGAGCCTGGCTGTTCAAAGTACGTCCTCTTTTCGACATTATTAATAAACACTTGCTTAGTTCGGAGTCCAGTATAAATATTGCCAAGGTAAACGGATAAAGAATGATCAGTCCAGAAAAGTAATAGCCAAGTCACAAATTGTAAAACACAAACGAGAAAGCAAGTACGCGCACAGTCAGCTTCCAAGATGGCGAGAGACTGCTGACGCCGAACCGACCGAGCGGACCGCGTGCGCTTGTAGTTGGCAGTGTTGCCAGAAAAAAAAAATTGTAGAGACTTGGACACCTGCGATTTTGCCTATTGACCTAAAAATAATTAAATTAATTTATTTTAGGGTATCTGTGTATTCAGTGCATTATGCGGTCGCGCAGTAACGTCGTTAATTTATAACATCAGGCAACAACATTTTTGTGAATGGGTTCTACATACCTTATTTTTATTAGTTTTAGACGTAGAAATAAGACTTAGAAGAAAAAATTGTAATTGTAAAATCAATGGATGTGCTTGTTAAAAATTTGTTTATTTCTCTGTAATATGCAAACCCATACTATCATGACACAAAAATAAATGTAAAAAACACTATCCCTGACTCCATTTACTATTTCGACAGCGTTAGCGCGAGAAACCCCGACTTATTTGGGCGCGAAAATCAAAAATCGACAAATCGCTTTCGACAACTTTTTAAAGAAGCAAATATATTTGATTTATAAATACGTATTTTTGGTGAATGGGTTTTATCTCATATTTTACGATTACATAACTATTTAGTTATGTAATCGTAATATGTGAGATAAATCCCATTCACATGAAAAAATATTTGTTTGGTTGTCAAGTGTAATTTGTAAATAATACATTCGATTTTTCGTATATGTAAACGATTTTTTTGCATACAAGTGTATCCGAAGAGTCGCAACACTACGTGCAGTGACCTAACTACGTAACTTTGTAATGAGGTCAAGAATATAACTATTAGAAATTATTTACTGTGTAAATATGTGTTATTTTGCTTTGTTTGAAAGTTTTCAATTACATTTAGATATTAAGAATTGTACATTTTTAGATACAATAATGAAATCTTTCTAAATTCATGGTTTTATGAAAAAGGTTATCGAAACTGAATAATGTACGTATGAACAAAGTTGTTTCGGTTTGAAAAATATGAAACGTCAAACGGTACTTCTTAGATTTGACGGACTGTAACATTACAGGACACCGGACATTAAATTAAATTATTTGCCATTAAATTAAATTATTTGCCATTAAATTAAATTACTTGCCATTAAATTAAATTATTTGCCATTAATTTAAATTATTTGCCATTAAATTAAATCATTTGCCATTCAATTAAATTATTTGCCATTTCCAGGTCAGGCAAAGTGTTATTAGGTTTTTCCATCAGGAATTTTTCAATAGCAGCCCGAAGTCAGGATTTGTGCCCCGTTGATGGCAATAGGCTCGCCCCCTATTACAAGGGACTGAAAATAAACTGGCGAAATGGGGGTGTAGGATGTCCGCAGGATTTCAAGTCGTTTAACACATATTTGTATGGTGGTGCAAATATTTAGATCAGTTTCACTAATTTGGGCACAGAGTAAAATAAAGTGGTTTCGATTAAATGAAAGAAAATACGTTTCTTTGCGGCAAACATGACGCTTAAAAAAAACACAAACAAAATAACAATTTGGGAGAAAACATGAGTCCCATCTACGTAAAACTTTAATTACTGTTTTTTTTTTACTTTTTATCGTTTTATTAAAGATTCAAATATTTACATAATTTAAAAAGCTAACAGTATTAAAATAATAATATGTACTTACAAGCATATAAAAAGGGAGGGGAAATAATGAATCAAAGGGCATAAAAAAATTCGCCCGCATCGCTGTCAACAGGAAACGTGCCCAAAAGGCTGGCAGCATTGCCACGTTGTAAGGCGATGCTGATTCTTTGGCCAAAAAATAGGCCAGCCCTCTGGTCACGTGAAGAGTCGACCAACCGCTTGGCGATGTCTCGAAATACTGTAATAAAAATATCAAATAAAATTTCATCTTAATTTGATAAGGGTGCCAACATTCCCCTACAATCTACATACAACAAAAAAATGTGTAGGTATATCCAGAATGAAGCGTAACCAAGCCAGAATTTATTCCTATACATTTTTACACGACTTTTAAAACGCTAAAACTTAAAACATTTATGTGCATCCAAATAAAAGCTTATAAGCTTGTCTCGCTTTTTTACGATAAGACCATTGTACTACTACTTCGTGAACTTAATGTAATATTTTTTAAATGTGTCAAGCCAATCGAAATTCAATCTTACCTCCACAGACTTAAAGCCCAAAACCGCAGTAACACTCCTCCCCGGTCTGCCCGCATACATTCTCTTCATGATGCTGCGACACATGGACCACGTGGATGATGAACCTAAGATGCATCAACTCATGAAAGCAGTCCGGACAGCCGTCAAGAAAACGCTGAAGAAACGCGCGGAAAGCGTCGAGTATAACGCGCTGTGGCTCGCTAATATGCTGAGGTAAGTGGAGACCTCTTAATTGCCAATTAAGACGGCACCCCGTGACAGCATTATGGAGGAAAAAGGACCTCTCCCCCAGTGATAATTTTTGCCACATGAGGCCAAACCTACCTTCGATGACAGGTTTCAGTGAAATGTCTATTTTTTTTTTATTTTACCATTTATATACACACATATATAGGGTGACTGGTAATTAGTGACCGATACTTAAACACGTGATTGTACTCATGATAATAAACAACTTTTACTATGGGACCAAACCTGAAATCGCGAAAAAAATCAGCTGTTCCCTACATTTTGTCGAGTTATACGAACATAAATGTAGGGAACAGCAGATTTTTTTTTCGCGATTGCAGGTTTGGTCCCATAGTAAAAAGTTGTTTGTTATCATGAGTACAATCACGTGTTTAGGTATCGGTCACTAATTACCAGTCACCCTATATAAACAGACAAGAAAAAAAAAACAGAACAGAAAAATAGGTACAAAGGTGATGCTTATTTCATAAGAAATCTCTTCCAGCATACCTGCGATAGGACAAGAAATAGAGAGATGTAGACAGCGTGTAAAAGAGTAAAGGAGACAAAAAAAATACATAAAATCTAAAAACAATTCACTTAATAAAACTAAACAAATGATATGAGAATATACTTACATACATACAAATAAACATATGAATTGTTTTTTAAGCTATTGCATAGCTTTTATCTTGGGCTTTGAGCGCGGCGACCGAATGAAGAAATTCCGTAACGAAAATAAACCTAACACCCCCCACTCCGACCGGCACAGCGGTGCAGCGTTGAAAGCCGTGCATCGTCTAACGTCGTATCAGTTCGGCAGACTTCGGCACGGTGTTTGTGTGCGTGCGACTAGACGTATGCTATGCAATAGCTTTACCGCGGCAGTCCCCGAGTGCCACACGTCTTTTTTTTTTCGCAGATTACTCAACAACCTCCGGCAATACAGTGGCGACACAATCTACCAATCAGCGAACACTCCTCGTCAGAACCAGCAGTGTCTGCGGATCTTCGACCTGTCAGAGTACCGCCAGGTGCTCAGCGACATCGCTGTCTGGATATACCAGGGTAAGACTGGATTTGTGTCACGCCATGTGGGAGGTTTCATACCAAAATACTAGACGCTTCACTATGTAGACTACGTACAGACGCCAGCACATCAACCTACTACAATCTGTCAGATTTCTGTAATAGATTTTCAACTTTATCGCTAAAACATAAGGTTCAATGTTGATTGGGAAAATTTGACAGTTAGGTGTAGGTTGATGTGCTGGCGTCTGTACATCGCTGATGTTAAAGTGAGATTAAATGGAAGCATTTTCTACTTATTTTTCTCCCAGAAAGATGAGCGTTTGTTTTTGTTAGCTTTTAGTCTTTAACCAAACTACAAAAACAATGCTACACGCTTCGGTTGGTTCAAGAAAAAAATAACAGATATAAAATACGTTGTTGGCTGACTTCTACCCGAGGCTTCGTCGCCGTGGTCTGCATCACGGGAACCGTGTATGCTTTTCCGTGAGAATCTAAAAAGAAAGTTCTTGTAAAGTTTGAAACCATATCCTACCTTAATAGGTGTGCGAATACCTAAGTATTATATTAAACTGATTGCGCCCCGCGGTTTCATCCGCATAAGTGTCGATCCCGTGGGAATATCGGGATAAAAAGTAGCCTATATGTTAATCCAGGATGTCGGCTACCTCCATATCAAATTTTATCATAATTGCTCCAGCCGTTTGAGCGTGAAGAAGTAACAAACAGATAAACACGCACACACACACTCTCTCAAACTTTTACTTTTATAATATTAGTGTGATATATGCTAGCTGTGCCTGCGACTTCGTTCGCGTGTAAGTCGGAATTTCATGGGTTTGTTTTTTGCGCAGGACTCTTAAATCTTTTTCTAAAATAAAAGTAGCTTAAGTTAGTCTTTATAACATCAGTTATCTGTCAGTGAAAGTCAAAATCGATCCAGCCGTTTCGGAGATTACCTGGAACAAACAGACAGACAAAAAAAAATTGTTTGTTTTGTTATAAGTACCGTATAAAAAAAGCTGCTATTTTTAAATTACAAACACTTAGAAAGAAAGAAAGAAAAAGTATTTATTGCGACTCGTATAGGAAGATCACAAACTAAACTAAACACAGTAAAAAAAAAAAACAATCAATTATTCAATTATTTATTTGTATAGATTCATTATTAAAAAATATTTCTTACAATGCAGCACTATAGATTGTGTGTTCCGTACCACCCCAGCTTTTAAACCTTGAATTTGTTCCACAGGTCTGATCCACCTGCTGGAGCGGCAGCTGGAGCGCCTCATCGTGCCGGCCATCCTGGAGCACGAGGAGATCTCCGGCCTGTCGGGCCCGGCGGCGCGGCCGGCCGCGGCCGGCGCGGGCCCGCAGCGCCTCAAACTGGAGCTCACCGCCACGCACGACCATCTGCACACCTTCGCCGTCGACCAGCCGCTGAGGCTTATGATCTTTAAACAGGTTACAATGACTTAATACATATGAAGCACAGAACCGGTCGAAGTGGAGGTGCTTGGGGGAGGCCTATGTCCAGCAGTGGACGTCTTTCGGCTGAAATGATGATGATGAGTACCCCGGAGTCTGATTTGTGATCGGTTAATGGACGCGCTCCTGCGCAGACCAACGATTTTTTGGTGACATTAAATAATACACTGTATTCTCAGGAATTTAAAGTACAAAGTTGTGTACACATTAAACAGCTCTGCGGATGTCATTGAGATCGAACGTGATCTCGGTCGCACGTAAATTGTAAAAAAAATCCTTCTGATTAAGTGCCGGGACGAACTGGATAGGATCCGTCCAAACTGGAAGGCAAAAGCACGGGCTCGCAAAAATGGAACGAGTGCGAGGCCTTAGCCCAGGAGTGGGACAACACAGGCTAGAAAATAAAAAAGATTAAGTCCTCTAAAATTATACAAGTCACTTTTATAGATTCATAATGGTGTCTTTTTGAAAAAAGTGTAAGTACCTACAGAGACTTGCCAGCTAACCAAAAAAATGCAAATTAAAAAAAACTACTAATCTAAAACTAAAATCATCTAAATCAAAACATTTGTTCAAGTTAGAGAATCAGCACTTAAGACAGTCCCCCAACGGCCACCTTTCACAATTTCCAAGGGTTTTGGCTGGGAAGATGAAGAGGCTCTACAACTACAAACTCCCCAGCAGCACAACTGTTTGATGAGTTATAAGAACTTTCTCAACATGTACTTAAATACCAATATTGGGGTCAGCTTCCAGTCTAACCGGCACCCTAATTGCGTAACACACTATCAATCGGAATCTGAATCATTTTGAAGCAAATTGCTAAACAATTGCTTCATAAGTTCGAAAAATTTGTCTGATCAATACGTAAATAATGCAATGAATGTTGTTGAACTGTCAAAATGAAACCGATTCAGATTGATAATGTGTTACGCAATTGCCCCGCTGATGCAGCTGACCTCAACAACCCAGTTACTGGGTAATACGATACCCCTTGGTAAGACTAGTTGTCAAACTTTCGGGATTCTGACGACCCGTAACGACTGTCAAAGATCCACGAATGACAGCCGGGACCAATGGCTTAACGTGCTTTACGAGGCACGGAGGGATCTTGGTATGTAAAGATGGTCACCCATCCACATACCAACCGCGGCAAGTGTAGCTTAACCTGATTGATCGACCAGTGCGGCTGTTATTACTTAGCCACGAGCCCCTTATACCATTATTCACAACCTTCAAATGTCTCTCGGCATGACCTAACAGCATTTTTCTCCTCTTTCCAGCTATTCTACTACATCTGCGCGTACAGCTTGAACCAGCTTCTCCTGCGCAAGGACCTGTGCTGCTGGGCCAAGGGGCTGCAGATCCGGTACAACATCAGCCATCTTGAGACCTGGATCAAGGAGCATCTGGCTGAGTACGGGCAGAAGAGCGTAAGTACCTTTTACAATACATAAATGTTTCTCTTCGTGAGACCCAAAAAGGTCACTCATAAGACTTTTTTAGAAAAAAAAACCGACTTCCAAATAAGACACTAAAAATGAAAAATAACTTTAATTTCGAAAGTCGATGTCGTTGGGTCCGCATTTTCGTTGTTTGCCACCGACTTCTGAAATTAAAGTTATTGTTCACTTTATAGTGACTGTAAACTTAGAATAACATTTCTAAAATGCCAAGATCACCGAATATGCAGAAACTAATATTTTACCCCAATTATTCTTATATCGTGTTACATAATCAGCCTATAATGTTCCCACTGCTGGGACACAGGCCTCCTCTCGGTGAGAGGGAGTGGGCCGTAATCCACCACGCGGGCCCAGTGCGGGTTGGCAGCTGTCACATGTCTTCGAATTTTTGGTTCTAGGACATGCCGGTTTCCTCACGATGTTTTCCTTAACCATTTTGAGAGCAGTGGTGATGAAATAATTTACACAAAGTAAAGCGCCTGTCTGGATTCGAACCTACGACCTACAACTCGTAAGCCGCGGCCATTACCACTTGGCGACCACTTCTTCATATATCGTCTTGTATTATTGCAATTACTAAAATGATTAATTATTAAATATTTTTTCAGGTGGAAGAAATCCTAGGTGTCCTAAAGCCGATAACGCAAGCAGTACAATTACTGCAAGCACGCAAGTCGATGCAAGACGTACAGAGCACCGTCGACATGTGTGCCAACCTCAACGCGATGCAAGTGTGCAAGGTAAGAATATAAACTGAGAGTTTTTATTTTGTTAGCATAATCAGCCTATAATGTTCCCACTGCTGGGACACAGGCCTCCTCTCTGTGAGAGGGAGTGGGCTGCAATCCACCACACAAGCCCAGTGCGGGTTGGTAGATGTCACGTGTCTCTGAATTTTTGGTTCTAGGACATGCCGGTTTGCTCACGATGTTTTCCTTCGCCGTTTTAAGAGCAGTGGTGATGAAATAATTTACACAATTATTTCTATTAATTACTCAACATAAAAAAGGGGGATTAAGTTTTAGTTTCTTCAAGTTTTCGAGTGTCGCCCTGTGTTTGCATGTAGAAAATCGAACAATACAGGTTTTGAAAACTATATAAAATGCCAAACCTATAAACCTAAGTATAAATTATGATGTAAGGAGGAGGAAACAATCGCTAATATTTTACTTATCGAAATTCCTACTTGCTTTAAGCTTATAGAGGTATGAGGAACAGGGTGTAAAGTTCACTCATACTCTATAGAAAAGGGAGGATCCTCCGACCAGACGGGTGTTGCGTCTAGTGGGCAACTGCCCGATGATTCATGTCGGGCCGTTGTATCTATGCTAGTTGCGCGGTAAACTCTGCTTGCGAGATGTAGGATTTCGTGACGTCAGTATGACGCGTTATTCGCACGTGGCGCTGTAGAAACCGCTACAAGCTCATGTACGCATGAACGTAAACATATCGTGGCGGGATTTATCGCGCACTAGATTTCCAACACTGTGTTGAGTCGAGGGTTGAGAATCCAATAAAGTGCATCCCAGCACGTCAAAAAAATACACTGTTGCATTTTCGACCCTCTGCGCTAAGCAGTGCTATGAAAATCCCGTGAATAGAGGACCCTTGCGAACCTGGGCCAAGGATGATTAAATCACGTAATTCTAAAGTAAAGAAAGCTATGCATTTTCCGTATATTTTTGCTGTTAGAATATATAATATGTTATCATATTTCTTTTTCCTCTTTAGATCCTAAACATGTACACGCCGGCAGAGGAGTATGAAGTGAAAGTAACTCGCGAGTTCATCCACGAGATACAGAAGAAGATGCTGGAGAAGGCTGGCACCAATCCCGACAAGGAACCGGTGAGATATTATACAATACTTTGACTAATGATACAATAATACACGCTTTCTCTCTTGTCATGCAAGCTCTTGTTATACAATAATAGAAAGAAAAAAAAGAAAGAAAGAAAATACGTTTATTTGCGGTGAACATGACGCAAAAATTAACATAAACACAAAACAAAAAAAAAAAAAAAAAGAAGGTAAGGGAAACATGCGTCACATCCACGCGAAACGGCTATCGCTCAGCATTCTGCTGCGACCCTATGCAAGACAGAGCCCCAGCGCTGGTTTTCAGCGACAGCCGGCGCTGACGTGATGACGTCGTCCGGTGCAGCACACAATTTATTACAACACTGTACACGCTTTCTCTCTTTCTGAGAAGCCAGAAGGCGTTTTCGGGGCGTTTCAGTCCCCAAAATTTAAACCCACACTTATCAAATTGAGAGCCATATAAGATTTCTCCAAAAAGATATACAAACATTTTGTAGGTAAACTCAACCGCACGGCCATGGTAACAGTTTGACGTTTACAGTGTCTTTATTACGTACCAGTAAGGGCGATTTTCGTAACTTAAGTGTTACTGACGTATGGTTGAGCCAACATTAAACGGGTACCCGATTTTCAGGCGTACATTGAAAGCATTTCTCTATTCTAAAGATATCTTTTAGAGGAAAAAAGTCAATATATTAATCTGTCTACCGTTTTTCCAACAATGCTGGGCTCAGCTTCCAGTCTAACCAGATGCAGCTGAATACCAGTATTTTACATGGAGCAATTGTCTACCTGACCTCCACAACTCAGTTACTGGGTAACTTGGAGGCAAAAGGCATTATAGTTTAAAAAATAACACTTTTCTTTACTTTTTTTTACAGCAAAATCTTCTAATGGACTCAAAGATGATATTCTCGGTGCAATTCCCCTTCAACCCGTCATCCATACGTCTGGAAGCCGTAGAGTTACCAGAAGTGCTAGAACTGGAAGGTCTACTCACCAAAATATAAGAAGACCGAGTAGACCAAATGAAAAGACCGTCGGAATAAGGTTAAAAAACAAGCCTATTGTTGTTATTATTTTATTTATAAACTTTGGGAAAATGGTCTACTGGAAAAACGAGTAGACCATGAAAAGACCGCAGTAGAAACTTGTGTCAACAATGATTTATCATTTAATATAGGTTTTGTTCATAACTAAGAAGAGACATAATATTAGAAGACCGTAGAAGTAAGAAGGTAAATAATGTTCAAACAATAGCATAGTTTGTTTGTAAAGTTCAATTCATAAACAATCTTGGTCTTTTCACGAAAAGACCGAGTAGACCGGAAAAGACCATATGGATTATAAGGTTATAAGTTTAAAACAATAGCTGTTATTATTTTTAAACGTATAAAAATGGTCTAATAGCTGCAAAAAATAGGTAAATAGATAAAAACATCATAATAATAGGTTTATATGAATTTTACATGTTGTATAATTTGTTTGTGTCCATTCAGGTGTCATAGTTCTGGCGTATTATTTAATCGTATACCTACGGATGTCCGGTTTTTTATACAAAATATAACAAAGAAAAAAAAATGATGATTATAATTTTTGGGGTTAACGAGCAGGTACCTAGTTGCTCAAATATTTTTTTTTAATCTTGTTTAGATATGGATACCCATAAAAACTGCGGAGTTTCGCTAGCCAATTTATTTTGACCTTGTATAACCGAAACTAGGCTTATCATACGTCAGAAACTGTACTATACAGTTTCTGACGTATGATAATACTCGCACATTTGAACGCAATATCTGTTCATAAGAATTTTGATTTTTTAAACCGAAATAGACAATAAAATGCATCTAAATGGGCATAAACTTATATAAAACATAGCTTGCCTTATATATCTTCAATTAGCTCAACGTTATTCGTTCCTACATTTTTATTGCCATACGAAATAATCGTTCAATATGGTGCCATTATTATATTCTATTAATTGGTGTTAAATCATATTATTATACTCGAGTTACACTTTGAAAATTTTATTTTCTTTGATTCCTATTAATAACTTATTATCACAATGATTATTGATTTTTTGCGGGTTCCGTATTTATTTGAAATATTTTTGTCAATGACAATACAAAAACCTATTATGATCTGGGGGTAATTGCCTAACACACTATCAGTAGCAATGGCTTTCATTTTGACAGTTCAATAACATTCATTGCGTTATTTACTTAGTTGAGCAGATTTTTTTTTCGAACATATGAAGCAATGGATTAGCAATATCCTTCAAAATGATTCAGATTGAGACTGATAGTGTGTTACGCGATTAGGGTGCTGGGATTCAATATGTTTACTAAAATAAATATTTGTCTAATTTATGAAATTCTAGTGACATAATTGTTCTGTATCAAAGAAAAAATGTTTGAATTCCCGATCACTATGATAAATTGTTTCATCCTTTTTCTATTCGTCACATAAGAATAAAAATATAGGAAAATCCGGCCTATTCTATAAAAAAATTCACATCTTGTCGTAGTGAATACGACAACGCGTTTACGTTATAAATCATTTGTCGTATAGCGGTCGGAGTTTAAACTAAAAATTAAAATAATGATATCGTATTCAAAATTAGACCAAATCACGAATTACTAGAGTTCATTACGGCTTAATGAGATATTAGCAAGCGCAGAAATAATATAAGTATTACATGATAGAGAAGGACTCTTCAAGTTATTTTCTATTGACTTTTGAGTTTCTGTGTGCTGAGATATGGATAAGAAAAAGCTTTCTTCACCTCACGAAATATTTTTTACTCTTTAATCACCCGTGAGCAGTTTCCTAAGCTCTTTTCAGTTCCTATGTAAGTTACATGATTGTTTTCGATTATTCTCCTTGTTATATTTTTTCAAAACATGATGACATTTAAAATACATTCCTAAAACTTCAGTTAATGTTGAACTTTTGTTGTCAAAACTTTATATGAAAACTGGCTGACCCGGCCGGTCTTCTTACAGTCTTTACATGAGAAAATTAATTACCTTCTCTGTGTTTTAATAGTTATTCTGCTATTCGGGGCGGAGAAAATTACAACAAATCGAAAATCTGTCCTGCCGTTCTTGAGTTATAAATGGTACACCATTTATAACCTTGACTTTGTTTTATTTATATAGATTGAAAGGGTTGTGTTTGCCAAATGAGTTATAAATCACTAGCTTCCCAGAATAAGTCTTCCTTTTAATAAATTGAAAATAAACAACGATTCTTTAGTCATTGTAATATTTAAATTAATTGTGTTTTTTTTTTATTTAAAGCCAAATTAAGCTTTTATAAGATGGCATTTTAATGTTTACTTCCATTTTTTAAGTTGCTATAAATAAGTCTATATTTAGCCTTAAACAAACTTTCCTTTGACTAACTTCTTCAGGTCATAAATTACCGTTATGTTTCTTACAATACATTAAGAATCTGTCTCAGCCATTCCTAATTAAAAATAAGTTTTTAATCAACGAAGTTCTTTAGTTTCTTTTAAATTAAGGTTTATACATTTTTTTATATTAATTAGGTAACTGTTTGTTATAATTTATTCTGATTAGTTCAAATTGTTCACCACTGTTGGACACCACATTTGATTCTGATTCTCAAACATCCATGATTCGATCGAACACAATTAAAACTTTAATATTCTTATAGTTTCGGAATGGTTAGTATTAAAAAATCTAAATGTCACTTAACTAAAAGCTTGATGTTGTTCATAATCGTTGTTAAATACATAATTTATTGTGATTATCGTAAAAATATAATCGATACTGCTTTGGGCTCATGAAACAATTGAATGAAAACAAAAACCATCTTAAAACTATAAAATAAATAATGCAGTTATGATTGGCATAAAGGCAGTAAGAGTCAAGTAAAAAAAAATATAGTTCCAGTTTGTATGTAAAACACTACAAAAGCTGCCTAGAACATCTTAAAATTGTATAATAAAATTCGCACTGCCGAAATTGAACCTTATGTAACTCAATGTTTATAAAAAATCATCTATGTGTTCGTCGTGTATAGATTCCTTAAATGTATATAACGATGTTGATATATTAAATGTGGTAAAATTCTGGTGGATTATTGCCGATTTGTCCAAAAAAAAGCGCTGTAAATGCTGAAACATATGGAACGTTGAAATAAAAAATGCTGCAGCAGCTTTAATGACAAATGTTTAGTGTCATTCCATTAAATTTAATTTAATGTTATTATAGTTAATAAAGTTTATTAGAATATTGTTGTATAGAAAAATTATGGTTGATTTTGGAAAAGTTGCAAAAGTATTAAACACACCTGATCTGTAGGTCGAAAAGTTTGCTAGACTTGAGAATCTAAATTACCAACTTTCAAATACTTTTGCAATATTACCAGAAAAATATGAGGACTCAATAAATAATAGAGAATAATAATTAAATAATAATATGTAGACATAAAACAGTGTTACCATTTGCGCTAGGTGCTTTCGAAGCTACACTATATTTATTATTATAACCGCCTGTTTCAACATATACTGATAGTTATTACTGTGTAGTTTATTTTATACTATCTGCGACCCGCGGTTTTACCTGCATAAGTCTCCTAATCTAGGTCATGGTCTACCCATGTGTGAAATTTAATCCAAATCCGTTCACTATACAAAAAATAAAATCTTTTCTCTTTATAATATTAGTTTAGATTAACAATAAACACCTGATCGTTCCGCTTCCAACCGTATTTTGGTATGGCTTTACTGGACTCTTTAAACCCTGGTCGGTGGTGTTGAAATGTAAAGGGGCCTATCCGTTCACAGTTTACCTCTGACAGCAGCAACCTAACAGCAACTCTATTGTGGACGAGAATAAAGACCACAATGGTTTTGACAGACTTGTCAATGTCAGCAACCTTATTACAATGAGAATAAAGATCACTTTGATTTGGACTGTGATGCGAAATCAGAGGTAAAACAACTTAAGGTTTAGCCAGCTAAACATTACGGACGACTTTTAGTTTACCGGTTATATTAGAAATCAGGAAAACATGATTAGGCGTAAACAATAAAATTACTTTAGTCTCTGTAATGTTAAACATTCAGTCAATGTTATACTACGCACTTTCAGTATATGTTCAAATTGGCTGCTAGACTAGTAAAACGTCATTTCAAGCCGGCTAGAAATCATCTATATATTTTGTATAAAATGACATGAGAGTATATCCGAATCATTGTTGGCCAATATGGAAGCTTACAGGTGAACGAAATTTTATATCGATGACCATCGCAAACGTCGCCGCCTGTCGTAAGCGCCCTGCCGTCGATGTGAAGACTGTCGGTCGTTTGTAAGCATCCTAAATGTCATTTGCTTCACTTTATATTATATTTGAAGTTGTAGCCTGAACTATTATGAAATGAACGGATCATATTAATCGTTTGTAGTGAAATTTTTGGTATTGATGACAGCTGGTATTATGTTAAAATAGATATTAAATAATAGAAATATCGTAGTATTTGAAATAGTACGTTATACTTATTACGCAAAGCAGGCACTAAGTACTTATTTAGAAAATTTTATAAATCAGTATTTTGTATGTAATTGTTATTATTTATTTATTTATGTGTTATGCATTTACGACAGTACGTTAATCAGTTTTTTCTTCTTCGTGTAAAATTGTCGTACTTATTCCTTATTTAAAACGTAGTAGTGTGATATTTATTAATTACTACTCCTCGTTGTACTTAATGTATTAATAAATAGAGAAATATATGTATGTTGTGTTGTATATACGTGAAATTATATTTATTAGGTGCTCAAGTTGAAATTATTCGAGTTTATAAATGCATTCCAAATATATTCAAAATATACTATTGTATCTAATTCGTCAATTTATTAAATTGTATACTTACCTGCTTCTTTGAAAATTATATCAGTGTAATGTAAAATTATTGCAAGAAAAAGTAGCAAAATAATCTTCAATTCTAAGGAATAACCACGATTGCGCATGTAACCTATCCAAGCTTAATGGAATCACATTTCTATGAAACACTAAGGCTACGTAGGCAGTGACAAGTGGCTTACATATCACCTAGAGCCTAGCGAGTACCGAAGTGAAACGAACGTGCTAGAGTTTTCGCAAACGGCGGCACTGCGCGCTTGGCGCCTTTGCTAGTCGCCTAGCGTGTATCGTTAAGTCACTAGGCTCTAGGCGCTAAGCTAGCCACCTGTCAGGGCGTACGTAGCCTAACAGCTTAAAGCTTGTCTCGCTAGCAGGTAAACGTGTAAAATGATATTATTCTGATTAACACAATCATGACAAAGCGAAAACAGAAATAAAATGCTGCATTTTACCTGAAGAATAAATGTAACGTTTTGACAGATTGGCCATACATAAACTGTCAAAATGACAAACTTATTCGTCGGATAAAAGTTAACGGACTATTAAAAAATCTGCTCTTGTCAAATATGGTATGGCAAATTAAGAAGGGTAGCTTATCCGCTGTTAATAAAATGCCCGAAAAGCGTAGGTAAGCGCTCCAGGAGAGAATTCTCCTGGTTAAAATACTGCATAAGCGCAATTTACAATAAATTTACAAGAAAAATGTGTGGAAACAAACAAAATAATTAAAAATAATAAAGCTTTGTCATGAAAGATGACAGTTTATAAACCGCAATGTCATTAAAAATGTGTCGTAAATGTTAAAAAAATTCTAAGCGTGTATGCCATGTTATAAACGCTATGCCATAAAAATAAGCGTTGGTGTAAGCTACGGGTCTTAGAAAAGCGGTGACTACCCACATAGCGGCCGCATTTTACCGGTGAATGACGTCGAAAGTATGTTGGTGTGTTTTTCTAGAGAGCGTTTCTGACACCGTGAAGTTAAACTCCACTGCCTAAAGTTTTAAATTTGCCTTCACCAAGTCACCATACTTAGTTACGCGAAAGTGGCCATACTGAGTAGAGTGAGCTCACACATTTTTTTTTTTCTCTTCAATGGCACGTTGCCGTGACAATCAAGTCAAGTCACTGCGTCATTGTGTGTCAGAGGTGTCAAAACGAAAGATTTAAATATTTGTCATCGTTTTCATGACAGCTGTCACTGCGGCCGTTATGTGTGATCACCGCTTTTATAGGAAACCGTAACTTTATATTCCGCAAGAAACTACAAAAACATTGTCATTGATTTTAATCCCCTGTCATATTCAATATGACAAAAAATTTAATCCCCTGTCATATTCAATATGACAAAAGATTTAATCCCCTGTCATATTCAATATGACAAGAGATTAACAGATATCTGCCGTCGTTTCATTTGAAATAATTATAAAAAGCAATATATTGCATATCTATCTAATTATTTTAGTATTTAATTATTGAAACAATCTTATGATTACTAAGATATATGCGGATTTAAAATCATAGAGAATTATGTTGAAATTATTTTACGTGTTAACAATATGTCCTGTACTGTGAGCACTTTACATTCCATATAGATGTTATGTTATTAAAATCATTTATTGAATAAAAGTGGTTTTTATTTAATCGTTACATTTTAACTGGGATTAGCGCCCTAATTGCATAACACACTATCAATCTCAATCTGAATCATTTTGAAGGATATTGCTAATCCATTGCTTCATATGTTTGAAAAATTTGTCTGCTCAACAACGTAAATAACGCAATGAATATTGTTGAACTGTCAACATGAAAGCCATTGCTACTGATAATGTGTTACGCAATTTACCCCGCTGATTATTATTATGCGCTCGATAAGAATAGCATTTCGTGGATAAGTAATAACAGCCGCACGGACTGATAGAAGGTAGAGCTATGCTTGCCGAGGCCGGTCCGTGGATGGGTGAACATCCATTACATACGAAGACCCCTCCCGTCACCGCTGTCATTCATAAATCTTTCACACTCGTTACGAGTAGGTACCGGTAAAATGGGGTTAGTTTGATTCTACGGGTTTACTTTGATAACAACTTTCGACTTATGAAAAACTTAACTTAAATTTTATTAGATTTAAATATATAGATTTGAACAAAAAAAAAACAGTTATTTGTATTTATCAAAGAATCCCACCCAGAAACCATCATCTTAAAACAACTGCAGCACAAACATTTGTGGACCGATATTAATTTGTTTTTTGGGGTTACTATCAAAATACGTAGGTACCAAAAACTAGTGCGATCAAAGTATCCCCGATTCAGTATGAAGTTGATCAATATGATTATAATTTTTTTTTTCTCATAAGGGAGTGTCCAAAAATATTACTTTAATGTAAACATATACAACCCATAAAACCGATGTTACATTTATTTTTGTAAATTTTTCAGCCTTCTTAGTACAGAAATATTCAACCTCGAATTTTAAAATTGATCAATGTAACCCCATTTTACCGGCAGTCAAAAGCCCGAAATTATGACAACCAGCAGTCTTCCTTACCAAGGCCATGGGGTATCGTGTTACCCAGTAACGAGGTTGAGGAGGTCAGATAGGCAGTCGTTAAAGTAATACAGAATGGAAGCCGACCCCAACATAGTTTGAAAAAGGCATGGCACGTGATGGTAGGATTATCAAGTAATCTTGCTAATGCATGTCATTAAAAGACAATAAAAAAAAGTAGAAGATTAAGACTACAAAAAGTTTTTATTCCCGTGCCCCTACCGCTCGTGTCGTATTTCTGCGACCACAGAACATATTAAGCCGGGTACTCACTAGCGAGCTGTAACTGTAACATGCTTGATACAGTAACAAGGTTCTAGTGTGGTGGCAGGTTTGCGAACCACGTACACACTATGTTTTCTTGGTAACAGTACATGCAACGGTTACAGTTACGGCTCGCTAGTGAGTACCCGGCTTTATATACCCTAAAGGTCTGCGACAGAGAACATGCATGACTTCGTTCTATTTTCGTCCTATTAACTGCGTGGTACAACTAAAACCATTATTAAATACTTAAGAGATAATTTTTTTTTGACTAAGTATTTTTTAATGGATACAACGATTGCTCCTTATTTATTTTAGGTATTATTTTATCGATTTATAGCCGCGCGCTAGGGGCAAGGCAATTGATAAGTATTTAGCCAAGCACTTAAAAGGTTAAAACATAACCCTCCTTTTGGGCTTCGCCGCAGTCAGGTAAAAATTAGGCGAAATCGTGTTATCGAATGCGGTGTCGAAAACTAGATCCTCGCCTGATTGCCGGCGAGATCTCCAATGGCCAATCTCAACACCAGGCTTAGCACGCCGAGTTGCCAATCTCGACTCGAGATTGCAATCCCTAGTCACGGAGACGGACGCCCTTCACAAAGACTACAATATAATTGGCCCTTCGCAAAGCCATCAGTTTATACGCGCCATTTGAGTCGTGTGAGTAAACTGACACGCTTGGTTTGTATGGAAAGTTATGACCCTCTCTAGCAGCGGCCGCCAGGGCGTCTCCGTTCTAGGTAGGTAGTTCCAAATATCTCTCCATGTGTGGTCAGGTTTGATGAGGTCATAACGGATCCGAAAGTTTAGAAATTATAAGTGACCATGTATGATAGCCGTTCAGTTTTACTGCCCCCAAATCCTCAAGATATATCGCAACAAGTTATCAGGCAATACCCTCCTCGCCTGGGGCATAGATACCAAGCGATCTACCTACTGACTAACAACATATTGGACAACATAAGACCCAGTTTAAATCATATAATTTATTAGTAATTATCTTTAACGATAGCTAATCTGTAACTAAGCAAGGTCTGATATGATTTATCATAGATAGATTATAAGATATGTAAAAGACGTATTTTTATAAAGATTTAGATAAATGACGTTGTGTAGGCCGAACAGACCACTTAAACAAGAACGAATGTTAAAAGAAACCTATTTGTTTTATTCATTCGTTTCGAGAGTTAAGCTTATTAACAACGTTTACTCGATTTAAATAAGTATATTCATAGATAATTAAGTTTATTAGATGATTTCTAAGAACTCAAATTGGTTCGTTTTACCGGTTTTACCTTCATAATTGAGGTAAAACGGACCACGCATGAAGGCAAAATGGACTTTCATATAAAAAGCTGCCAGAGAAATTTGTTCACAGAGTAACACTAGCACTACCTCTTTATCATTTTCGTCAAAACCAGCGCAAGCACAATTGAAAATCTGGATATTGTACCGGGTGGCCTACCATGATCTAATAAAAAACGATTCAAAAACAAGACATTTCAGTTTAGGTTCCTAAACTGCATCGCTTTAGCTGCTCTAGGGACGTCATAGTACCTACCAAACAAGTATGAATGAAAGCAAAACTTGCGACTCAGTTTGGGACAATCGCTGTCAGCAGATGGCACGGCCTAAGCTGAATCGTTCAACTGACGTCATGGTACGAATTAGAGGAATTGTTCAGTTTAGGTCCTAAAATGGATCGCGTTAAGAGCTTGTGGTAGGCCTCCAGAGAACGTTTTCATCGGATCGTCGGATAAACTGTTAGTTTTCTTTTTTTTTCTCTCTACGAGTATTTATCAAATTATCACTCCACTTACTTGTTTTCCCTTTCGTTAAAGTTTTTGGTCTTCTTTTTGAATCTCTTCCTTCCGGTCCGTTTTGCCTTTTGCCCTGCATAAACCACATCAAACACTTTTTAAGTTCTGGTTAATGCGTGTTGCTATTGTCCACACAGTTTGATATTACTTCAATTACAAGCTCCATCCGACTCCGAAAATTATTTCACTAATAGGAAGCTACAGTACCTATAGTAAAAGTGCGCTTAATATCAACTTTATTTCAATGGCATTTAAGTTGATTTCAGAATGACTAGCACTATTGAAAAAGTTATAAAAATGTTTGAAGTTGTAGCGTAAACTGAACTTTGTTGTGTAGGAATTAAAGTTATTTTTCCATTAATTCATATTTGTTTACATTTTTGGCAAATAAATCGCGATCGCAGATTATTACTGGCGAGTATCATAAGGATAAGACACGCGAACGCAGTCGCGGGCAGGAGCTAGTACTAGATCTATAAATGTAACATTACACGGACATTTGTGGCTGGTTTCTCCTTATGAGTCGGTTCTACTTTCTCTGAGACAGATCTAAGTTAGCCAAAGCCATGTATTTATTGAATCGAAATTCTATACCTAATTCCCTTTTTGCGCTCCTAAAAATATTATTGAACACTACTTATAACATAATGATTGCGCCTCTTTTTGTGAACCTCGAATAATTCCTATTTTGGGGTCCTAAAATACTATGAGAGCAACTTTCTTATTGAACTTCAACTATATCCGACGACCCTCGTTAGGTACCTACTTATCTCATTTGGTGACTGTAGGTACATCTTTTGTTGAAGATCCGAAATCAATAAATAAATAAATCAATGTTTCTATAGCTTTGTTTTGCGCTACCTTCACGTAATTTAAATGGCTCAAAATTAAGTACATTAAGTAGGTACTTACAATAAGTTAGCAATTCTGTCCAATATGAAATGAACTTGAGTACCTAACATAAATTAAGCTTAAATATTGACGCAGGTGCCATCGATTTTATTAAATTGTTTACAATTTTACACACCTGCAGGCCTACCACAAGCTCTTAACGCGATCCATTTTAGGACCTAAACTGAACTGTTCTTCTAATTCGTACCATGACGCCAGTTTAACGATTCAGTTTAGGCCGTGCCATCTGCTGACAGCGATTGTCCCAAACTGAGTCGCAAGTTTTGGTTTCATTCATACTTGTTTGGTACCATGACGTCCATATAGAGCAGCTCAAGCGATGCAGTTTAGGAACCTAAACTGAAATGTCTTGTTTTTGAATCGTTATTATTAGATCATGGTAGGCCACCTGTAAACGACTCACTAGTTTGCAAGTAAACCCGTGTGTATTTCTTTTTCTTACTTGTCTGATTTGGTAAACAAAAAAAGTCCATTTGAAAACTCGGTGTCAATTAGATTGGTACAAATGTTCACCTTTGTAAGAAACACCTCATCATCTGCCTAGCCTTTTGCCAACTATGTTGAGGTCATGCAGTGGTTGGGGGGAAAACATCGAGTGAGGATACAAAAATTCGATAAGTAAATGATTTTATTTCTGTAAGTGGGCATTTTCACTTTTCATATTCATATTCATTTATTTTGCGTTCCACAAGGTAAAAAAGATGTTTACAAAAAGCTTATAGCTAAGAGCCATTGTAGACCCTGTTAGGGCACAGCAAAGTTTATATTTGGTACATAACAGTTAAAAATCTAAATTATAGAAACTAAAATTAAAATAAAATTTTACATGAAAGAAATGATGAATGATGATGATTTTAAGTGTACCCTAAATAAATAAAAGTGACTGAAAATAAATGGACATTGTAGTGAAAATAGTGGTCAGTTTGGTGACGTGTATTTTCAGCCAAATGTGTTTTAAACCTGTGTTATTGGAGTTTAAATTGTGCAAATTTAATTTTTGTGACGAGAGAAACTATACACTATTGTTGCACAACACTTTTAAATGTATTCGTAGTACTATTTTAGTAATTTTGGCAAATTCAATGTTGGTAAGGGGAGGGACATGCCAGAAACAGTTACTCTGAATATTTAAAATACTCATAAATTAATAATTCAAACGTATTTTACCAGGATTGCAGATGGATTCGTCAATTGAATATATATTTTACCGTTTTATTCCAAAAATTAGACAATATGTCCACTATTTATCTTGCTATAAAATTTTGAATAAGTGGGACATCCTCAAAATGGCGGGTACACTTAAAAGTGAAAATGCCCAAGTAGGTTTGTACAAACACTTACACGCCAATATTTTTTTTTTTTAACTTGTTGAGGTCGGTCGTTGCATCTGACTACTCTGAAAATAAAGACCGAAACAAACTCAGAGGTCACAGTCTCTTTTAAAGTCCAGACATAATCTTGGTCAGATCATGTGAAGACCATGTAGATTGGTGTCTGAAATGGTCTTTTGAGAAACAACCACACAGATTGAGTGGACCGACATGTTCTAGAATAAAAAAATCGAAGACATGTGACATCTACCAACCCGCACTGGGCCCGCGTGATGGATGGCCCACTCCCTCTTACTGAGAGAGGAATCAAATCAAATCAAATCAAAATATTTTTATTTCACATAAACCAACATGGGCACTTATGAAACGTCAGAAGCTAGGTGCACGGTTCCAATTGGTCGTTTCCTATGGAGAAGAACCGGCAAGAAACTCCATGGTTACTCTTTTAAAAATAATTGGCTTTTACAATGTTTTCGAGTTACCTACGGTAGGTATGGGAGGACAGCGTAGGTCTGTCAACAAGTACCAGGTACTTGATAAAATAAAAAATGGTCTACAGATCTAAAGTCTACAAGGCTTACAAAGTCCTCACATTTACAAATTATAAGGATGTATCAAAAGGATAAACAAAATATAAAATTCTATTAAAACCAAGAGATATGATTGCCATTTCAACTAAGAAAGAGGTGAGGCCTGTGTCCCAGCAGTGGGAACACTATAGGCTGATTATGTAGACGTTCCGATTTACCTTTGAAATCTCAAGGCATCTACGACGTCAATAAGATATTAATTAAGAAGGCTGCGTCGTTGGCCTAGTGGTCACAAGCGCTACTGCGAAATATGAGGTCCTGGGTTCGATTCCCGGGTTGGATAAAGTCTTATTTGCCATCTGGAGTTTTTCAGTACCAACCTGGAGCCTGGATTTCTGCCCAGTTAGAAAGAAAAAAGAAAGAAAATTTGTTTATTCTGCACAAACAAAACGCACATTACAAATAAAATAAGACAACATATAAACATACAACAACGTAGTCAAAAGCCTCGTATTCAAGCATATAAAATGTTGACAATTTTGTCCATTGCTTGATGTTAGGGCCAGTAGTTTTACTCTGTCTACGGACCAAAGACAACACACATTAATTAAATTGACAATACAAATTAATCCGTGAATCCACAGATTACTAATATGTAGCAACGTGAATCCGTGATGAGCTCGCACAGAGTACTTTTTGATAGACTGAAACTCGCGACACTGGTAGATGACAACAAAACAACAACAATCAAAACAAAAACAAAATGCCAATTGCAGAGTGGATAAATAACTACTTTGGTGGCAATAGGTCCCCCTATTACATGGGACTTAAACATAACTGGCGAATTGTGGATGTACAGAGGCCAGCACATCAAGCTACCCCAATCTGTCATATTTTCCCAATTGAATATGAATCTTATTGATTTGTAGTAAAGCTGAAAATCTATCAAATAAATTTTACAGATTGGGGTAGGTTGATGTGCTGGCCTCTGTACCTACTATAGGTCATCTCTGCCGAACCCCTTGTAAAAAATAAGCGTGATGTTATGTTACAAGTAAGTAATAGGTGAGTAGTAGTAAAACGTTTTTCATATTTAATTGAATACGTAACAACAGAGACCATTGTTTCGTTGCCATGTGGGGAAGAGATGACATTACGAGTGCAGTGAGTTTATTTTGTTATCATGAAACGCCACGATCGTGTCATTCGCCGTAGTCATGCCGTAGGTAGTTAAGTAGGTACCTACTTTTATTTTCAAAGATGGACTACTGACCTTATGGTTAAAACAGTGGCAATCGCTTATAAAGCGTTTCGTATTTCTACGGGGGTTTGTTTGCGCTAGGTATAAGCCCTCGATATTCAAATTTCCTTACGTTTTTTGCAATTCGCAGGTTAAATGTCATGTTGAATAAAATATAAGAGCCATACCTCACCGGGACGCCATGGCGGCGCAGCTAGGTCGCGTCGCCAACAAAATGTATGGTTGGCTGCGTAACCAAGAGACGCCAGATGAGCCACCCACCATATAGCTTTAAACATCTAGTTGGCAGCGCGACCTGGCGACGTTGCCATGGCGTCCCGGTGAGGTATGGCTCTAATTCGCGAATCATATTTTCGTAACGTCGCGTAACAAGTATTTATTACAGAATTAATTGCCCTATATTCTGCTTGACCTATCAAGCAGTAAGACTGCAGTAGATATGAATGCTATAATTACGCTTTAAAGTGAATCTTGGATGACTCGAGGTTACGGTATCAATGAAGCATCTTAAAAACATAACATTAAGTGGTTAATGAGCAAGCGTTGATCATCAATGTTCGTTAATTCTCAGTAGGTAATAGATTTGATGAGGGTTTTTCCTGCAGTTGGACAGTAAAGTTACAGGCCGACATTTTTATGGATGGAACTGGGTTAGTCCTCTAGATGTTACTAAGAAACTGTCAAATCGGAGAGATTCTAAGCGTTTTAAAGCAAAACAACAATAAAATTGTAACCTCGTTATATATTGTAATTTAGAAAAAAAAAACGTCGTTTGTGGAAAAAAGTCATAAAACCTTCAGTCGTTAAAGATAGGTAGATAAGGCAGGTACAGAATACAGTTTCTTAATAAAATATAACGCTTTGTTTAATGTTAATTGGCGCGCGAAATCAACTCTGTATACTATTTGAAAATGCTTCTCCTAGACGACACGGTGTAAACTACAAAACAGTATGTTGACGCCATTGGCGCGAAACGGACGTGTTCGCCATCTTTGCCATAGACAAAACGTGTGTTAAAAACTTTTTTAAATTTAAAGTGCGGCAAGAATATTCTATTTTTTATTGGATTTAAAAAGAGGTGCGTTTATTTCAGTATTATTTTCTTAAAATATATTTTTTTAATGTTTATTTTATAGTGTTTGTAGTTTTGTTATGTATTTAGGGTAAGGATTTTTACCACCAATAGGTACTTTAAGAGTGGTTACCTATGTTAAAAGAGATTGTGTCATAATATTTATATTACTAGATATTTGCTTATGTGATTGTGAATCAGTATCGATTCGTCTAGCTGGATTCTAGAGCTAGACAATAACAAACTTGAAATGATGCGGCTAGAAAGTAGGAATAAATAAGTTCCTTAAATACGATGAGAGGAAGTGAAATTGATGAGCAGCTGCGGGACCGTATTTACGAGTAGGGCCAGCGGGGTAATCGCGTAACACACTATCAGTAGCAATGGCTTTCATTTTGATAGTTCAACAACATTCATTGCGATATTTACGTTTTTGAGCAGACACATTTTTCGAACATAAGAAGCAATGGATTAGCAAAATCCTTCTAAATTATTCAGTATGTTACGCAATTAGATTCGGGTGCATGACGGGGTGAATAGGGATGCAGGGGTGAATTGGGACGAAATTTTAAAATGGATTTTAACTTTTAAATAATATAGTTTATTGCCATTAATTATAATACAGTCCTTTTAATAGAGGTCGGTACTGTAAAGCTCTCTACGAGCTGTCAGGATACCGAGACGAATCAATTAAACCACGGTTTAACACGTAGGTATGTTCAATAATAAAATTATTCTGAGAAATCATTCTCTGTATAAGTATTTTACATCTTTTTCCTTGGGCTTCTCAGCCAAACCGACGTCTAATCTCTTCTAATCTCAAACTAAGTTACGAGTAATGTTCATCTCGTATTTCATGCCAATAACATTTACTGACTCGCGGAGGTTGCATGAGCACCAAAATAGGCTATAGACTTTACAGTTCCCTACACAGGGTGAGTTTCTGTGTGCGGCCGTTATGGAAATGGCCACACGGGGAGGTGGGACCCGCTGTGGAACAGAGGGTTGAGGCCTGTCGGGGGACCGTTGAATGCTTACGCGAATCCCGCACCCCCGGCCATAGGCAGAGGTGGAACACCGCGGTGATTTTAGCCGGTAAGAGTCCGGCATGTCCCTCTGTCATCCCCACGATGGAGGAAGTCTGAGGATTTCCACCGCGCACCAAAAAAAAAGGGTGAGTTTTTGTAATGGGACTGGTTTACATTTTCGCGACAATACTCGTGAGCTCATGAAACCGTTTGGCATTAGGTTTTCTATGCTAGTGCTTTTCAGTCTTATACAAGGTGTCTCAAAAGAAAGTTCACATTTAAATATTTTTTTAAAAGAAAAGTCTTAGCTTTATTGAAAAAATGTTTATTTTATATTGAAGTACACTGTTTGGGAATTTATTTTTTAAAAATAACATCGTCCAAATGTAAACCGTTGCGCTCTCGGCATTCATTTAGTCGGGCACTAAAATTGCCTATGACAGCTCGGCAATTCCTCGCGCCGACATCGCTGCCCATACGGTGACTTTGGGTGAATGTAGCGGTTTCTGATGTTTTTGTTTTGGGTTGGTTGCACTCCAGTAACGACAATTTTGCTTGTTTACATGCCCATTCAGGTGAAAATGGGCTTCATCGGAAAACAAGATGTTGGTGAACGTTGGAAAGCGCTCAATCATCTGATTTACAAAGGCAAGCCTCTGACCAGCATCTTGAGGCTTCAGTTCTTGCACTAACTGAATTTTGTACGGGTGCAGCTTTAAATCTTTGTGTAAAATGCGGCATAATGAAGATCTGTGCACATTTAAAGCAACAGCACGCTTCCGAATCGAGAGGTTTGGATCATCTCGAATAGACTGAGTAACACTGTCCACGTTTTCGGCTGTTCTTGATGTTCTTGGTCGCCCAGATTTTGGTTTCTCCAGAGTTGACCCAGTCTCTTCAAACTTCTCAACCCATTTTGCAATGAGACGAGTGCTAGGCGCATCATTTAAGTGACGAATATGTCGAATACTGCAGAATTTTCTACGCGCTACAGTCGCCGAATTACCGTTTTTGTAAAACTCACGTACGCACAACGCACGGTCCGCACCAGAGAAACGCTCCATAGCGACTAAATTCCCAAGAGCCAGACTACCGACTGACATACCCCCCGCGCCCCTCAGAATAGTTGCTTTCGCGTAATAAGATAAGCAAATGTGAACTTACTTTTGAGACACCTTGTATTTTAATAAAAAAAACAAGAATAGCGTTGGGAAAATATTAAAGTCTATCGTAAGTATTATCTTTACTAACAATAAAGCTGAAGACTGTTTGAACGCGCTAATCTTTGGAAGTAACGGTCGAATTCGAAAAATTATTTTTGCATTTGACAGCCCAATTCTTCAGGAAGATTATAAGCTATTTAACATCAGGCTAGGACCCTGTCTTCTGTATTTTTTGACGTGATAACTTTTTAAATCAATGAACGCCGGCTGTACGCACGAAAAAGCTTGACTCATTGTCACGTTCCGCCTGAGCCGAGTGTGCAAGCGAGAGCGGGGAACAAGCGATAGAGAGGCACGATCGGATGTTTTCTTATGACGTTATCAAAAATTGTCGTTCGTAAACCGACATTACAGACAACCAATGTTATTTTTAAGAATAAAAAGACAAAAGTAACGCTAAGCGAAAAGGTAGTAATAGCGCGGGCAGGCGATGCGATGCGACGAGGTGGGCCGGGGGAACAAGAAATGTTGGTGGACTAAAGGTCTCTGCCTAACCCTTCAGGGAATACATTTGTGGTGTTATGTTCGACACCCACCATGTCTTCGAAGTTTCGCAAGCTAATTTTATTTGACCCTGTATAAAATGATTATTCACAATGTTTCTTTAATAAAGATTATGTTTATTATGTACCTATTCATATCTTTAGGTATGGATTTAAAAAAATATAATTTATGCAATCTACCACGACGTTATGGGATTATGATAACGATTAATCTGCATAATAAGGCTCGGAGTCAATATAAAAAATAATCTAGATACATACCTACTTACTAAATTCAATAAAAATAATTGGCACGCGATACATATCATAACGCCTATATTTCATGAAGAGTTAAGCAGACGTGTAGTAGGTAGCTATGGTTTCTACAGGGTCAAATTAGCTAGCGAAACTTCCAGATGTTATGGGTATCGATATCTAAACACGATGGGGTCAACGACCGTTCGTAGTGTAGTTAGGTACTTGAAGTAAGAGTTGAGAGATTACCTTTATTTTTGTTTTGTCGTGTTAGCCTTCACGTCTGTGAAATTTACACAAAAAGAAACTGATGTTTAAACTTATTATTCCAGTAGATAACTCGACGTAACTTCGACTTTTCACGTGACCAGATGGCTGGTCTATTTTTTGTCCAAAGAATCAGCATTGCCAAACATCGTGGCAATGCTGCCAGCCTTTTGGGCACGTTCCCTGTTGACAGCGATGCGGACGAATTTTTTGATGCCCTTACATGTTATTATTTTAAGTCTGTTAGTAGATATTTAGGTAACTACACTACCAGCTGACGTATATTCATGTTTTTTTTTTATCATGTTTAGATATGAAGGGATCAGAGGAAGAACCATTTTTGTCACGTAATGAACAAACTGAGATATTACTAATTAAAAGATTAGATCTTAATAAAATAGTGTCATTTATACGCAAGGTACTTTAACTGTAATAGGTATGTATGTGCTATAGGGGGAGGGCTGAACGGTCCGGACATTGTATGTTCTTTCCCTGTATCGATATTTTAAAAGCATGAAAGCTCGGAGACTATGGATGTTCTATTCTATTCTATTTTTAATTATGGCAAGTAAAGCCGATGTCGACTATTCTGCCAATGTCAAAAGTGAATTGGAAAAGCAAGTGTGTGATAAAAAAAAAAGGTTTAAAAAAAAAAGAACAATAGTACTTATTGTATATGTATTGTATGTATTGTATATACAATATAACTTATTGTAGATCTTGTGGGGTTAGTACTGGACTGAAACAAACAAAAAGGTAAAATAGGTATTAGTTATATTATAATTGTTAGAACATAAAAATATACATATGCCACATCCAAACATAAATAAACAAATTATAATTTTATATTATTGTGGCGGATGAATATCATCAGCGCCACAAGCAAATCTGGAGAGGGTATGTTAAAAGGGAGGGGAAATTAATCGGAAGAGGGATCTTAAATTTGGGAAGACGGCTATACAAATCTAGAGGTGGGAGGTTGTTAGAGCATTCGAAGAATATGTGATCCAGGGTGCCCTCCTCCAACCCGCACTCGCAGAGAGAGGAGTCACGGACATGGATTTTGTGTAAAAAAACGGGAGTGCAACAAAAACCTAGGCGGATTCTACAAAGAACAGAAATAATAGTTTTCGATACTTTTTTGTGGCCGAAAAACCACGGTTTTGGTTTGATGGTCGGTTGCACTGCATAAAAAAAATTACCTTTTTTCCTGCTGGACATATTCCACTGTTCTTGCCAGGAACGCTGTAGGTTCAGTCTTGGAAGGGACAGTAGGTCGTAACCCTGGTAGGAATTGTGCGTGAGATCAGAAGATAAAGATGAACAAGCATCTTTAGCCAAGGCATCAACACATTCATTACCCTTAATGCCACAATGGCTAGGTATCCAAACTAACTGAACATCTCTTTGACTATTAGCACAGATCCAAAGAGAATTTTTAATTTTTAAAATAAGAGAACTGCAATTTACTTTTAAATGGATTTTGAACTAAAGCTTGCAAACAACTAAGGGAATCTGTAAAAATGACAGCCTTCTCAATATTAGGGTGCGACTCTATAAAAAGACAAGCTTCCAATATAGCCACACACTCACCAGTGAATACAGAAGACTCCTTAGGGCCTTTAAACTGTAGGATAATTTTGGAGTTTTGGTAATAGACCGCAGCGCCAGTGTGACTAAGATCGGTTAGTTTCGAAGCATCCTCGAAGAATAATTGAAAACCATTCCATCGCTCGCCCACCACCGCATTGAACGCCAAATTCGCTGATGGAGATTTTTTGGATATACCAATATCAAAGGAAATTTTTGGATATAACTTAAAACTTGATAAGGAAAATTAAAAAGGGGTAATCTGGGAAATTGGACGATCGGGTATACTAAATTTAGAGTTAGTCGAAAGGATTTTTAGGAATAAGGGTATTTCTTTATTTTTCGTTCAGTCTTCCTAGAAGAGGATGGGAGGATCTACATATTAGCCTAGACACAAAGCGGGAGGCAAGGTATTGCCACCTAAGGGCTAGAGGAGGTTCAGCACATTCGACCTGCAATGCGTTAACGGGAGAGGACTTCATACATCCTGAGATGATTCGAAGGCATTTGGACTGAACTCTGTCCAGCCCAGCCAAAGCACCTTTGTTGCAAGGAATCATTAGAAACGTTCCATAATCTAAAACACTACGAACTAAGGCGTTATAAACTAATTTCATGGTGTATGGGTGAGCACCCCACCAAACACCCGCAAGTACTTTTAAAATTGATATTACTCTTTCACATTTTTAATTAGATAATTTATGTGGTGTTTTCCAGTTAATTTTGTATCTAAAATAACGCCTAAAAATTTTGCTTTTTTCTCTACAGGAATATTGTGGCCTAAAATGTTCACTGTAATTTGAGGAATGAGTCTTTTCCGAGAGAAAATTACTGCCGAACTTTTGGGAGCAGATAGGGACAACCCATGTCTTAAAAGCCACTGATTCAAAGAATCCAGAGAGAGACACAAAGATGACGCAGCGTCAACTATGGAGGGATCTGACACATACAAAACAATGTCATCGGCATATTGCAATATCTGGCAATTGTTGTTTAGGCAGGACCCAATATCAGCCGTATACAGATTGTAGAGTATGGGACTGAGGACATAGCCTTGTGGGAGACCCCTCCATGTCTGCCTTGTATCGAACTCCTCACCCTGGACTCTCAGAACATTGGTTCGCTCATTGGAGCGGGACAACAGAAGTTCGCATATGCATCGTATTCGTATCATCTTAGCCGGAAGACTCAGCTGTTGCAGTTTTTGCCTGAGTACGGGAAGAAGTACATTGTCATACGCAGATGAGATGTCCAGGAAAGTGGCAACAACGGATTCATTTTTAGAGTATGCTAAGCGGATATCCGTAACTAAAATACTAACACTGTCCATTGTGCTTAGTCTTTTCCTAAAACCAAATTGATGAGTCGGCAGTAGGTCTCTCGATTCGACTATCCACTCGAGGCGATTTTTGACAAGGTGTTTCAGTAATTTGGCTAGGACTGAAGACAGAGCAATTGGCCTAAGGCCATTCGGATCATCTGCATGTTTGCCTGGTTTCAATAAAGGAATTATGATTTGAAACTTCCACTGATCTGGAACCCAACCATGATTATAACAAAAATTTAAAATATTTAAAAAATAGATTTTGGCCTTATCACCAGAATGGGTTATGAACGAATATGGCACGCCATCAATGCCAGGCGCTGAGTCCCGGACATGTTTGAGCACCACATTCAGTTCCTCCAAAGTAAATGGCGTATCGAGAGGGTCCTCTGTAACGATATAAAAGGGCGCGTTTTGACATTCGGATGAGAGTGGAACATAGGACGGAGCTATTTTGTCAAAGAAATGTTCAGCTGTTTCCCTAGCAATCGGAGAAGAGATCGATGGGGAACACCCACGTCTAAACCTATTGATATTTTTCCAGACAACTGAAACCGGAGTAGAGGGTGATAAGGAGGTACAAAACTTAACCCAACCCGTACGTTTCTTCTTACGAAGAAAACGTTTGGTTCTGGCATTAATATGACAGTATGCTAACAGATTATCAGTGCTCATATCTGCATTGTAACACACCTCTGCCTCGTCCCTATCCTTGATTGCCGAAGTGCATTCTGGATCCCACCACGGGGGTGAAGGGATTTTATTACGAGCACTGTTTTTTAAAGGAAAGCAGGAATCTTCACTGGAGGTAATTGCTGTCACAAAACCCTCATAACAGCTCTTGGCATGGCAGTGACCAGAAGGATCTGATAAATTTGAATTTAAATTTGGAAGAACAACTATTTTATCCTCCAATAATGATGCATATTTTGACCAATCCGGTTTGGCCAGGTTATATTTCAAAAGTGGAGGGGAAGTTTTTTCTAAATAAGACTTATTAACCAAAGATGTGACAATAGGGTAGTGATCACTACCATGCGACAAGGTTGTGCATTCCCAGTGAGTCGATGCTGCTAACTCAACCGAACAAAATGTAAGGTCTACACAACTCTTTTGCTGTCCTGGAAGAGATCGTCGCGTTGAGCAACCGTTATTTAAAATGCAGAGGTCCAAGTCGTCCAAAACATCAACCAGAGCTACACCAAAGGCATCACAGCGTTCAGACCCCAATCTGTAATGGTGGCAGTTAAAGTCGCCCATGACCAGTATCGGACCATGAACATTAGAAAAAATATCTCTTAGAATTATTAAGAAATTATGGTGAGGATGTGAGGATGTGATGGGATGTAGAATTATTAAGAAATTATGGTGAGGATGTGCAATATATATTGAAAACACTGTGATGCCCTCAATCCTCCCTGCGGCAATGCTCATATCACCTGTAAGTGAAGGTAAAGTAAAGGGTAAAAGAGGGACCCGATTATTGACTAAGAGAGCTGACCCTCCATAGCCATCTGATCGGTCACATCTGAGAATATTGAAATGTGGCATACGGAAGCTGAGACTTGGAGTAAGCCAAGTCTCAGCTATGGAACAAGCCAATGGCTTGTATTTATTTAAAAGAAATATGAGGTCGTGCTTTTTATGCCACACGCTCCTCACATTCCACTGAAGGAATACTTGGCGAGACGCCATTTCTAATGTCTAAAAGAAGAGTTATAAGTTGATCGGCAACGTTGGACGGTGATTGGGTATTAGAAGTAGAAGAAGAAATAATGATAGGTAAGAGTTTTATAAGTAGTTCGATAATAGAAGAAGTACTATTATTAGAAGAGACATTATTATAATTGAGAGCGCAGCCATTAGGCTGTGGAGGTTGGGGGGGAACTAGTTATTTGCTGATGAGCAGCTTTGTCATAAGATGGGGAAAGGGGGGCATGAGTTTAGAGGAGTAGTAGAGGCTTTAGGGTTACTGTCTTGCGATAAGATTGAGATATTGGAGTTTTAGTAATGTTAGCATAGTTGCGGGAAGCTGTTGGGATTAATTTACTAGCCTCAGCGTAAGGCATGGATTTTTCCGCCATAACAGTCTTAATGGCTTTCTGCCTACCATGCTCGGGGCATGACCTACTATTAGCGAAGTGATTACCCGAACACAGGATACAGAAGGCCTCGCCCTCAGAAGTGCTGCAACCATCATCTGGGTGATCGTGGCCACACTTGCTGCAGCGTGATTTTGATCTGCATACATTTGCCACATGACCAAATCTGCAACACTTGCGACATTGAATAGTGGGAAATATGTACTGCTCAACAGGAAGGGATGTGTAACAGCAGAAGATCCTTTGGGGTAAGACTTGTCCATCAAATGTGATCACACAAGTTTCAGTGGGTTTCCACACATTATCACCGTCTGTATGAATTTTTCTATTAATTCTGCGAACTTTAAGGATTTGCCCACATCCTGAAGGCACAGATAGCAAAGCCATAGCCTCATCTTCTGAAATATCAGAGGGAACACCTGTTACTACTCCCATCCTTGTGATGTTGAATGTAGGAATAGAGGCAGTATAACTGTACTTGGGTAACAAAGTGTTAACCAAGAAAGAGTTGGCATCCTGAGGGGAAGCAAACTCTACGGACACACGGTTTCTACCAACCCTATTAACACCACCACAAACTATGTTCGCAATGTTGTTGTTAATTAAAAATTTGCCGAAGTTAACAGGATGTAATGTAGTGCCTGAGTTTGGTTGGGTCTCTATACGGGAGACGTGGACAATGTAAGGAGCCTTATCCACTGCCGAATATTTGGTACGTCCAATTTGGCTTTTCTTTTGTTTATTTGGGGGGGTAGGAGACAAAATATCTTCGTTACTGGGACGTTTACGGGAAGATTGGTTGGATTGGGATACATCCATCTCTGTAACACTACAGACAACATCCGCGAATTGCGATAGTGGATTCGGGGAAAAAGGAAATGAAGGACTTGGAATGTCGGGAGGGTCAGGATCGGGGGGTTTATTTACATCCATCTTGGATAAAACGAAATTAAAATACGACAATCACAATACTTGTTAACGAACACAACGACAACACACTTAACAATAACAAGTCACAAAAATGTCAACAAAGACTAATAAAAAACACAACAAATTCTAATCACACGTGCTAACCATAAACACCGTGGCGAGAATCTCGACTATGGATGTTATTGCCCTGTTGTTTTTGACAGAACATAGCGACAGGTACTCGTATAAACATTCAAGCTGCATTGGCAGTTGAAAAAAATAAAAAAATGTGACAAAAGTTGTTCTTCCCCTGATCCCTTCATATTGTTACCATCACATCTATGAAGTTTCGCTAGCTAATTTCATTTGACCCTATAAATCCCAGGGTACAATTTTGTCTGCATAAGTGGACACTCACTTGTGCACTTATATTTGATATCTCCTGCGTATCTGGCTAATCTCCGTTGTGATTGGCCTCTGTGACTGTGACCGAAATTCGTTCGAGAAGATTATTATTTGTCTTAGATAGAATATAACATTCTTTCTATACATTTCGCCAATTAGTTATTGTTAAGGCAGAGTATACAGGGTCAAATTAAATTAGTTAGCGAAACACTGCAGACGATGGGTATCGATATGATCTAAACATAATAATTACGTCCGCTACGCGTAGCATCCGTTTATGACCTTATTGTATGAATTTGGAAGATTTTTTTTTCAAATCGTTCGCACTACGGCCTTTGACCTTCATATTTTACGATTAGTCGCTTTGCGTCCGTCCATAAAACAAAATTATAATAATTTGATGACTTTTTTGTGGGGTCATCGACTGCAATTACTGTAGTCACTTGAAATATCAGTTTGAAAAAAGTATTTTTTTGTGTAGGTACCTAAACTTCATAGACGTGGTGGGTACCAATATCTAAATATCATAAAACAAAAGAAAACAGATTTTCTCCACTTATACTTCAAATAAAAATACTACCAGCGGTCGTTGACCCCAAAAAAAATCAAACTTTTTCATTTTTATTCTATCCATCACGAGTACAGAGGTTCGCTAGCTAATTTGATTTGACCCTGTATTGTGATTAAGACCTACGTATAACGGAAACGGGGCGAGCCAACCTGTCGCGAAACCAAGCTGCTACTATTTCGTCAAGTCGTCCCAAATGGGCCGTAGACATGTAGGACGAGTTGACGAACGACTCCAAATGTGGTTAAACCTACTCTACAACCACCAATAACTCCTGTGCTAAGAGTTCTAGTTTCTGAAGGCCATTTTGTTGTCTATGTCATGATTATACAGGATTAAATTTTAATCACGGGGTCATTGTACTCATCATTATGAACAACTTTTACTATGGGACCAAACATGAAATCGCGAAAAAAAAATCAGCTGTTCCCTACAGTTTGACGAATTATGCGAACATAAATGTAGGGGGAACAGCAGATTTTTTTTTTCACGATTTCAGATTTTGCAATATACGTTGTCAGGTGTACAGAAACGGACGTAGGGTACCTTTCATCTCGAAAAAAAGTGCTGTTCCCAAAAAAAACAACAATTACGTTATTATGATAATAGATGGCGTCACGTGTCTTTCGAATCATGATTGAATTATATTAGAAACTCGAAACTTACGCGGGTGAAACCGCGGGGCACAGCTAGAATAATATAAAGGATGAACATACATAAACTCACGCATTCTTACGGGGGCTGGCAGAAACACCTGCTACGATCCTTACATTCTAGAAATGAACTTAGCTAGACAAACTCCACAGACGTGATTTGATATCTAAATCATCATAAAAATAAACTAATTTTACCTATTTAACAACGCTGAGTTGAGGAAAAAACAACTTAAGATGTTTTCGACTCGTCAACAGGTAAACTCGTAGCCTTATAGGTACTACTGAGATAAGGAAAAACAAACGAAAAATAACACTGACTTTGATACCCTGCAAAAAATAAAAAAAAGTGCAAGTAAGAGTCACCTTCAAATCAGTGAATCAGATACCTACAAGCTAAAAGTTGTCAGCTATTGTCAACAAGGTCGTCATACTAAGATGAAGAGGGAGAGGAAGGCCAGAGAAAAGATGGATGGATTGTGTGAGGAATTATACAGGATGAAATTGAATAGGTGCACCAAATTAAAACATTTAATTCAACGTGTCATAGAGAAAATTTAGAGCATGTCATATGGAAAAGAGATGCACATACGTGCGCTTAGACGTGCGATTTTGTAACGTCGGTCGCCGTCGTCGCGCACCCTGTTTTTACCCGACTACGGCGAAGCATAAAGGAGGGTTATGATTTTGCCCTGTATGTATGTATGTAAGTATGTATGTATGTTCATCTGTTCCCTCATAACTTCTAAACTTCTTGTCATAATTCGACAAATGAGGTATTGTTGGAAGCGTCTTGATCGTCCGCTGATTATAGGTTATGTGACGTCACATTAAATTCAATATGGCGCCCTGTAGCGAGCATTAAGTCAATTTCAAAAAAAAAATTAAACATGCCGTTTTGGGTATCAAATGAAAGGGCTTAATTAGCACATTTCAAAAATATAAATATATTACTGAAATAAGCCCCAAAATAATTCATAAGTTTAAAAACTAAAACACGACTACTGAAAAGGATGAAAGTCAAGAAATTACCTCCCCGTGGTCGCATACTACCATAGCTTATGTGTATGTTAGTACAGCGGCATGCGACCACGGGAAGGTAATTTCTTGTTTCATCCTTTTCAGTAGTCGGGTTTTAATTTTTTTCGTAGGAACGAAATGGCCGTTTTGCGTCGATGTGACGCATGTTTTCCGCTAACTTGTTATTTTTTGTGTTTGTGTTCTTTTTGTGCGTCATGTTTACCGTAAATAAACGTATTTTATTACTTTCTTTCTTCTTAAGACTAAGTAGTCATCGGAAACATCTTTTTTTGTGTTTGTGTTCTTTTTATGCGTCATGTTTACCGTAAATAAACGTATTTTATTACTTTCTTTCTTCTTAAGACTAAGTAGTCATCGGAAACATCTTTTTTTGTGTTTGTGTTCTTTTTATGCGTCATGTTTACCGTAAATAAACGTATTTTATTACTTTCTTTCTTCTTAAGACTAAGTAGTCATCGGAAACATCTTTTTTTGTGTTTGTGTTCTTTTAATGCGTCATGTTTACCGTAAATAAACGTATTTTATTACTTTCTTTCTTCTTAAGACTAAGTAGTCATCGGAAACATCTTTTTTTGTGTTTGTGTTCTTTTTATGCGTCATGTTTACCGTAAATAAACGTATTTTATTACTTTCTTTCTTCTTAAGACCTCAGACCAACAAAAAAAGATAGACAGCGCGCCGCGAACATTAAAAGTGAAGCCACCTTTTTATCTATGTGTGTATTGAAGAGTTGCCATTTGTTAAATTTTTTCCCTATAATTTGGGGATATTTGTGAGGGTAGGAACTAGTATAATATTGTACGAGTATTGTTGAGTATGGTATAGTACCTCAATTGTTTAGATTTTAGAAGGACTTCTATTAAAAAAAAAAAAAACTCATATTTTCAATCAACTTTATTAAATATTATTATATTATTTATTTTTAATTTCATTATTAATTGGAAACCTAAAATATTAAATACATATAAAAAGAAAATGGGAATATAACTCGAAGTAAGAAATCATATTTATATGTATAGATTAATTGAAAGGGGAAATTTTAAATCGTCTTATGGCAACCCCCGCACTTTATGTCACTGCTTTCGTTCGTTGAGGTTTTTTGTTCCAAGTAACCTAAAATTCATAGATAAATAATAAAGAAACGATGTAATTTCAAGTACTTACAAGTGAAAAGCGATTCCGTGAGACTTTTTGTGTGGTTTTGCAACTTTTCACTACACAGGAAGGCATAATTATATTTTTTAAATCTATGTTATCTTGACGACGACTTGTGACAAACTAAGAGCAATGAGCATGGTTTTAGTGTAGGTGTGTGCGTGAGCGTGTATGTTTACTTGCAGGAGCACGGTTTTGGTGGCTTCACTTTTGATGTTTGCGGCGCGCTGTCTATCTTTTTTTGTTGGTCTGAGCTTAAGACTAAGTAGTCATCGGAAACATCTTTCTTAGAATGTAACTGTGCGGTCTAAAGAATAGGGAACCCCCCAACGCCGGACAGTTCTTGAGATAGCGGATATTTATGTTTTAGGGGTCCGTACGGCCTTATAGGATCACTCGTGTGTCTGTCTGTCCGTCTGTCACAGCCAATTTGTTCCGAATCTACTTGACCGAAAGGTACACATAGGTACTCATATGAGTTTCTGTGACCCAAACTCAGGCCTTACCTAAATAAATAAATGTTGTGTATGAGGGTCAGTTTCGGGGCAAACTAGTTTATTTACCTATTTACCTTACAATTTACATGTAGGTATACAGTACGATACGGCGAATGAATCATGGCGGGTGCTAACTGCGCAGACGGCTGCGCAATAACAGCTTTTAGGAACCATAAGGCGAGTGTGAGTGAGAGAACACGCGCTAAAGTTTGGAGAGCCTATGTTCACCGGCCATGATTGTAGGTACGGTCAGCGACAAAAGTTTATGAAAGGCTAACGCAGATTGGGGCCAAGCAGTAACGCAACGCATTGCAATTAGTCTCCTTCATCGCTTTCGGACACAGTTGCCCATTACAAAGTGTAACCGGTACCTATGGAGAAGAACGGGCAAGAAACTCCATGGACACTCTTTTAAATAATATTTTTACCGAAATATTAGTTGCATCATTAATGTTGAATTTATAATAATATGTGAGAACGATGTAAAAAAAAGACGTATGCGTTTAAAGCGTCCAGAGTACAGAAAATAGTAAATAAAAAAACAACAATCCAAAAATAAAATAATTAAAAATATGCCGAGGCAGCGATGACCAGCCCCAACTGACGGCGCCCGTTCACGAACATGACGCATAGATCAGCACCATCAAGCTACAATAAACTGTCAAATTTTCCCAATCAACTTTGAACCTTATGCTAAAGTTGAAAATCTATTAAAGAAAATTGACAGATTGTAGTAGCTTGATGTGCTGGCGTCTGTACGTACCTTCTTTGTATGAGAAGAGGCCTTTGCCCTGCAGAGGCACAATAATAGGCAATTTTATTAATTTTTTTTTTCATATTGTTTCTTGCCCGTTTTTCTACATAGGAACCGATCACGTTTTGGAATGGGCAACTAGTTTCATCTTTCTGACTAACCAACCCCTTGACAATTTAAAAGAGCCTGTAATTGTTTTATTTGAAACTAGCTTCTTCCCGCGACTTCGTCCGCGTGAAATTTCACCCCCCCCATTCACCCACTTAGGGGGTGAATTTTGAAAAATCCTTTCTTAGTGCACCCTTAGACCTCATAAGGAACGTACGTGCCAAATTTGGAATCTCTAGACCCAGCGGTTTGGGCTGTGCGTTGATACGTCAGCCAGTCATTTCTTCTTTTATAAATTTAGATAAGTGCTTTGTTTTTGAGTTTGATTCAATTTATTTTTAAATATTTTGTATAAAACATTTAAAATATAAAAAAAAATAGTGGTCCGCCGGTATCGGGAGCACGGTTCTAGCTACCGGTGGTTAGGGCTCCAGAGACTCATGCGGGCCGTGTCCAGAAGTACCGCTTTCTGAATCCCCTTGATCCAGCTGCCCAACGAGAGCCTCCTCAGGTGCTGGTCGAGGCGACGTATTATTATTGACATAAAAATATTCCGTGGGCTATGTCGATAAATATTCTTTTCTCTGTCTGCCTTTGATCAATTAATAGTAGGTATCGTAAGCTGACAGCATCTCTATTTGTTTTAAATATTGCTTCATGATTAAATAATATTTAATATTATTCTTATTAGATCATTGAGCTACACAAATATTATGATTTGAAACATTAAATAACTTGTACAGAACCCTGACAGTCCCCGACACTACACGTGGTTACACGTGTTGGCAATAAATGCGCAGTGGTAGACCGCGAAATTCAAATTTTCTTACGTTTCAGTGTCAGGTTCTATCTTGATCAAAATTTGATTCGCGACTATAACAGGTACGTATTTATAGAATTATAATCATTAGAATCATTAATACATCTTTCTAAGTTAGATTTGTATCATTAAGCACTTTTCCATAAGAGATTTGTTGTTATGGTACAAATCTAACTTAGAAAGATGTATAATGATTCTAAGGATTAAAATTCTGTAAATACGTACCTGTTACTAGTCGCGAATCAAATTTTGATCAAGATAAAACCTGACACTGACCTGAAAATTGCAAAAAACGTAAGAAAAATTGAATTTCGCGGGCTACCACTATGCATTCATAGACATTAAAGTAGAAACCGAACTTTATGCAAATACATGATCGCTTGTGCATTTGCATATTTTGACTTTTTTTTAGGTTATAATTGCGTAATTCACCTAAAATCTGCTGATTGTGTATGTTTTCTATAATTTTAACTAGAAAAATATAAAATTGCGACTTCGTCCATATGGAAGTTAGAACAAGATTCTGAATCATTGAGATTTTTCATCGGTTAAGTATTAAATAAAAAAATCTGCTGCTTCCTACAAAAGTCAAATATTATTAATTTATTATTTTATTTTATTTTTACTTTTATTTTCCTACCTATCGCGGTCAAAATGAGGACAGCATTTTTTTTTAAACCAGCGAATTATTTCCATGTGTTTCAGAATAATGTACTGAACCCATGCACATGGTAATAGGTTGCGCGTCAATGTCCCTGCACAATCTATATAATATAAAAGGAGAACTGACTGACTGACATATCAACGCACAGCCCAAACCGCTGGGTCTAGAGATTCCAAACTTGGCATGTAGGTTCCTTATGAGGTCTAGGGGTGCACTAAGAAAGGGTTTTTCGAAATTCCACCCCTAAGAGGGTGAATGGGGGGGAGGGTGAAATTTCACGCGGACGAAGTCGCGGGCAGAAGCTAGTCCTGTATAAATACCAAAAAAAACACTGCAATAATGTAAAGTCTATTCATATTTGTGTTATTTCAAGTTAAACAAATATCAACTTTATTGTAATGGTAATTAATTTGATTTCAGAGCAACTATTGAGCACTATTGAAAAAGTTATAAAAAATTTGAAGTTAGCGTAAACTGAACTTTATTGTGTAGGAATAAAAGTATTTTTTCCATAAACTCATAATTGTTTACATTTTTGGCAAATTAATCGCGAATGCAGTTTTTTTTTATTAGGTTTTTATCAGTGAAAGAATTTATGTAGGTAATCGGATTAGTACCTACTTCTAGAGATTGCCTTCGACAAAAAAATCTTACCTGTTTACTTATAATATTCGTCATAGTTATTTAATAAATTCGTTTCGCGTTCCGTTCGGTGCAAGTTTACTCAATCGTAGCTGTGGTCTCGGAAGTGTCAAGGATATTGCTAATCCATTGCTTCATATATGTTCGAAAAATTTGCCTGCTCAACAACGTGAATGACGCAATGAATGTTGTTGAACTGTCAAAATGGAAGCCATTGCTACTGTTATGTTAGTGTGTTACTCCATTACCCCACATGTCGATCGTCGACAGCTCGTTTGCCATCATAAAGAAAATCAAAGTAATTTTCCCTAATATCTTAGGGAGGTCATATCTATCGATTTCGATGCGCACCCGCATCACGATCACGGTATTCACGACGATGTAATAAAATATTGTATAACTCTCTAAGTATATATTTATATTTGAAGTAGCTGTGTTTGTAAAGACAAATCCGAGTCGATTTAGGCGACTATCAGATATAGTACCGCGAAATAGACGTGATAATAGTGTGCTATGTCTGGAGCCAGCCAAGACAGCACTTATGCGCAAAGTGTCTACTGCATGGCGCCAGTAATTTATAACAAATTGCCGAAGACATGGAAAGAGCTTCCGCTATCATTATTTAAAAAGAGACTCCGAAGCTTTTTAGTGGCGAAAGCATATTATACTATTAAGGAGTTCCTAACTGAGAAAGAGTTCTTAAGCTAGTGCATAATCATGTATAATTATTAAGTAATATTTTAAAATTGTATTTAGTTATAAATCTTTTGCATGCCTACGTGGTAAAATATGGCTGTACTATTTATGTTTTTTTTGTCATCGTTATATGTTACCCATATTTGCAAAATAAAAAATTATCTTATCTTATCTTATCTTATCTTATAACGATAGTTGCACGAAGGTATATGAATTGTAAGCAAACATACAAGGTCAAATTAAATCAGCTAGCGAAACTCCGTAGAAGTGATCAGGGTAAGTATCGATATCTGGATATACTTACAGGATAAGGAAAAAAAATGTATGTCCTTGTTTTGGGTTCAACGACCTCTGGTAGCGTAGTTACTTGAAGTATGAGTAGTTTTTTCTCATTACGTCTGTGAACTTTACACAAAAAAAAAACGGATTTTTAACTGATATTTCAAGTAAATACGCTAACTACAGCATTGTACCCAAAAAAAATTAATCCTTTTTTTTGTTTTGTCATTTTTAGTCCGTCAAGTCTGCGAAGTTTCGCTATCTAATTTAATTTGACCCTGTGTTTATATGATTCACTGTAATTAGTGACGGTGTTTGCTTATGATAACTAGCTATGCTGTGGAATGTGGACAGTCATCCTCATCATCATTTCAGCCGAAAGACGTCCACTGCTGGACATAGGCCTCCCCCAAGCACCTCCACTTCGACCGGTTCTGTGCTTCTCGCATCCAATGAGCACGAACGAAATGGACGGAATGTGGACAGTATTTGTGTAATTTTCTCTATAAAATATTGACTGGCTTGTTGGTTTATCATTTAAGTAAATTAGTGTTGCGAGTACGACTGTTGATCTTGAATGCGGAAATTCGTGATTTTCTTATCGTTATATTTTATCAAATTGATGTCAGATATAATGGCAGGGAAATCGAGTTCCTGCCAGGGTCGCGGGTTGTTCGAAATAAATACCGTGGCCCCTGGCACATGCAACTGAAAGAACACGGGTGGGTTTTAGTCAGTAAAAGTCTGATACGCCCAGAGCGGGAGAAGTTATTTGATAATTTCTCACCCAAAAAAAAAAACATCATTCTAAAATAATGCGTAGGTTTGAAAAAGAAAAAAAATCCTGTACCATTTTGACTATTAAGGTTTTGCACTTTTCTAAAGCCTGCACTACACTACTCGAGAAGTTGAGAGTGTAGAAAGAATCTGTAGAAGGTACTTTGGTTCGCTTCGTCCAACCTCGGCTTGCCTCGGGCGACTTTCGATCGTTGTCGGTTTTTGTACCCGAGTCAAAGGACTCGAAACGTCCCGTAGTTCTTATCATGAATATAGACACGTACTACGGACTTCGGTCAATTTCGTCGAAGCAACTTCGTGTAGAGTGCGTTTCAACAAATAGTTCCTATGCCGTTATGTTGGCCCCCCTGTCCTCCGCTAGGAATATTTGTGTTTTGTGCCCGTCTGTCAAGATAGTAGATATGGGAATGTGATATTGCGGATTTTTTAAAGATTTATAAGGTTTCCGTGTTAGAATCATGCACAAAACATTAAGGAGTGGTGAAAAATGAGAAGTGGTATACATTGCTGCCAACATAACGGCATAGGAACTATTTGTTGAAACGCACTCTAGTGCAGGTGTAAGAATCAGCTGATTTTAACCAAAAACTAACTTCTTCTATATTGTAACTGTCACTGTCATTTTATGACAAGCAACTGACATTCAGCCTTAGGGCGGTAATGCAATTACGGGGCCGAAAAATATACAATTTACTATAGATAGGTGCCAAAAAGAGCTTCTCAAGCGGATATTTGTGGAAGGAAAAAACAAAACTATACCTAATTAAAACCTGATAGTGATTACATTATACTTAATAAAAAAAAATCGATGGATAAATAATTATCAAGATTACTGTTTAATATATTTATGATCCTATTTAACATAATTATGGGTATAATCTTTAAATACTTTAATAAAGATAATACGTTGATTATACTTATTGACCGGCCCCCAGCATAGCTATTCACAACCATCCGACAGGCTATCGTATCGAAAATGACTTATGTTGATAACCTGATTTACCTTGCTTCCGACAGCAGACAGCTGTCGGAAGATTAGCGATCGTCTATTTGATTTAAACTGACAAAATTTTCGGGTTTTGGACTTGTGAATAGTATTTATAGGACTCCTACAATAACATTGATTGCTGTTCGATACGGTACGGAAGCGTATCGAGTAGTTGTGAATAGCTATACAGGACTGAAGAAAATTTCATGAGTCGTGGAAAACTTAGGTCAATCATTTGTAAATTGATTGATACAGTATAGATATTATAATTTATTATTAAGTTAGGGTTTTACAGATATAGTACATTACTGCAGCGGCCAGCAAAAGAGTTGTGGCCAAGGCTTTTCTTGTGGCAAGTACTTTTCTCAAATAATGCGCGGAAATTAAAACTAAGTAGTGCCTAGGCAGAACTTTTTGGTCAAATACAATTACTTTTCAAAATCAATGAAATGACGAACAACGAACAATTCCCGCGTTAAAGTGTTCATTTGTTCCATTTTTAAATTACACGACAGATATGAGTTTACTATGTAATTTATTTGGTCGCTAAACCACGACAGATATGGATTTTCATACAACGTTTGCCGGCCGCTGCAGCAATTTCGATTTATCTCGAAGAAGGTTGTGAAAATAATGCTCAAATTTCCAAGCATGTTTGAGAAAAAGACTATTTCATCTTTATCTACTTCGAAATTCGTTTTTCGAGACATCGCCAAGCGGTTGTTCGACTCTTCACGTGACCAGAGGGCTGGCCTTTTTTTTGACCAAAGAATTAGCATTGCCATACAACGTGGCAATACTGCCAGCCTTTTAGGCACCTTTCCTATTGACAGCGATGCGGGCGAATTTTTGATTCCCTTTGATATTTCCTCTCCTTTTTATAATATACTTGTACGTATTTTTATTATAAGTATGTACCCACTTGTGATCAAAACTAATATTTTGAGGAGAAAAAGTGTTTGTTTGTATGAAGAATCTGAATATTTTTTTAAATTTTTTGAAGGATATTGCTAATCCATTGCCCTATACTCGTAAGTTGGAAAAATATGTCTGCTCAACAACGTAAAAACGCAATGAATGTTGTTGAACTGTCAAAATGAAAGTCATTGCTACTTTTAATAGCGTGCTACGCAATTACCACGCAGAATGCAAATCTTATCTTCAAACACCTACAAATTAACATATCTACGTACGTAAGTACAAATGATTCTAATGAGTCGTCAAAAAGTACACACAATCGCTATCTTATTTAAATTTCAATGATATCTCGACTGATATCACAAAACAATATAGTGCGTGTTCGGACAGCGAGCGGTAAGTGCTTCCTCGGGGGCCTGCCACCAATCTTATTTCGAGAATTCTTATAAGAGAGTTTTGTTTCAAACCCTGTTGTTTGGACAGCATTGTACTTATCACCTTCAATAAAATTGTTTTTTAAACAAGGAATGGTTTGTGTGGCGCGGCAGTTGAGTGAGAGATTATAGTGTTTGAAAAATAGTGATTAGTGTGCTGGAATTAAAACTAAATGTGATAACTAAAATAATTTTTCTGAATTTACGTTTAGTATATCTAAGTAGGTACCGTCAACAAAAGAGATAAGTATGCAGGATCGTCGGATATAGTTGAAGTTTAGTAAGAAACCGATGGATGTTATCGAATAAAATTCAATTTTCTTAATAGAAAACAAACAGCTCATTTATCAAATTAAATTTCAGTCGACAACATCCATCGGTTTCTTACTAAACTTCAACTGTAACCTACGATCCTGCATAGTTATCTCTTTTCTTGAAGTCCTGAAAAACTACTTTTTCGAAATTCATTTTCATGATTATTTAACGTGTTAATTTATACTGCAAAATAGGGAATTATTTGAGAACCATGACAAAATAAAATGCACGGTGGAACGTGCATTTTATTTTTTTCCTTAGTAGACTAAGGAACTAAATTATATCATTATTGATTGTGTATTACTAAAGAATAAAATTTACCTATTACTAAGGTTTTACTTTAGAGAGTTGGTCTTAAGAGGAAATGCGGTCGGAGAGACTTTTGAAAAAGTCTAAGTAAAAAGTCATAATTCGAGGTTTGGCTCTAGCCTGTTTCCTCCTCCAAGGCAATATTGGACCAATTTAAAAGATATTTCATAAACTGAATAAGAAAGATATATACTGTCCCTATGTTTTTCTTTATTCATTAACACTAGGCCTCTGTTGACAGCGGTTTAAATCGGCATTTTTTGAGGGTGCTAGTGCTTATAAAAAAAATGTATCATCAAAAATGAAAACATAGGGACATACAAGTAGTTAATATTTATTAGTCTGTAAAAAATCATGGCTTTATGGACATTAACCAGAGAGAAAACAGGCGAGAGCGTTTCTTTAGAGTAGTATGGAGAAACGACCACCCGCATTTCCTCTTAAAGGTTGTCCAATGAATATTCATGAGTTCTCAACTTCTCACCATGAAAACCTAGGTAAAGTGAACTGTCATTATACCCCTGCCGCTAGGGCAATCCCTAGCGTCAGGGGTAATGACTGTTCACTTAGTTATCTGTGTCAATACACAGAGGGGCTTGTGGCTAAGTAATAACAGCCGAAAGAAAGAAGAAGTTAACTTCTTTTTTGTTTTACCGTGTTTAGATATCGACACCCATCTCGTCTGCGGAGTTTCGCTAGCTAATTAAATTTTTTTGGGAGCAGTGAATGCTTATTCGAATCCCGCACCCCCGGCCATAGGTAGAGGTGGAACACCGCGGTGGTTGTAGCCGGTAAGAGTCCAGCATGCCCCTCTGTCACCCCCACGACGGAGGAAGTCCATGAGGAGTTCCACCGCGCACCAAAATAAAAATTAGCTAATTTCATTTGACCCTGTATCGGGGAAGGAAAATAAGGAAAATGATTCAAGTACAGACGCCAGCAGATCAAGTTACCCGAAACTGTCAAATTTTCCCAATCAACTTTGAACCTTATGCTTTAGCGATAAAGTTGAAAATCTATTTAAAAAATTTGACAGATTGTAGTAGCTTTATGTGCTGGCGTTAGTACAACAATTGTGTGTGCGGAATTGCGGATACAGTCATATTCACATAACGTTCAACAGTTTATTGTTGATATTTAACGGTTTACTGACTCGCGAGCGCTATGTTGATGTATGGAAAAGTGATTATACAATGCTTGTACGAAAACGGAGTAGGAAGTCAGCCAGACAGGTAAAACGTTTTCAATCACAATTAGAATCATTTTGAAGGATATTGCTAATCCATTGCTTCTTAGGTTCGAAAAATTTGTCTGCTCAACAACGTAAATAACGCAATGTATGTTGTTGAACTGTCAAAATTTGATACTGATAGTATGTTACGCAACTACCCCTCTGGTGCTTGTACGATATGAATTAATGGAAAAATAACTTTAATTCCTACACAGTAAAGTTCAGTGTACGCTACAACTTCAAACATTTTTATAACTTTGTCAATAGAGCTAGTCACTCTGAAATCAAATTAATTGTCATTGAAATAAAGTTGATATTTGTTTAACTTGAAATAGGATAGGGGTGTGCAGCATTGCGCACTTTTTACAGTAGGTGAAGTGGGATTGACATGAGTTGTCAATAGTATCAATCTCTAGCATTAGGTGCTCACTTCAAGCTCACCTCACTTATGTTTTCACGGTGAGATTTTTATACAGGGTCAAATAAAATTAGCTAGCGAAACTCCACAAACGTTATGGGTACCTATCGATATCTAAACACGACAAAATTAAAAAGATTTGACCTCCACGACCCAGTTACTGGGTAATACTAATACGATACCCCTTGGTAAAGTTCACCGACATTCTGAGGGTTATAAAGTTTGGAAATGACCTATTGCCCACGCCCCTATTCGATCTTCCAGGGACAACCTGTATTTTTTTTCTGGGGAAACTTCAAAAGGCGCCTGTTCTTTGGGGATAAAACCAGGTAGTGTGGGATTTTTACTTCACTTTAACTACTCCGGTGGTCATGGTGCACCATTTACCTACTACACACCTTTTTTTTTGTGCCTTGGTAGAAAATCCTTATGGATGTCCGCCGCCTTGGGGTGGGCGGCGGGGTCTGTCAGACTCTTACTGACCTCAGACCAACAAAAAAAGATAGACAGCGCGCCGCGAACATTAAAAGTGAAGCCACCTTTTTATCTATGTGTGTATTGAAGAGTTGCCATTTGTTAAATTTTTTCCCTATAATTTGGGGATATTTGTGAGGGTAGGAACTAGTATAATATTGTACGAGTATTGTTGAGTATGGTATAGTACCTCAATTGTTTAGATTTTAGAAGGACTTCTATTAAAAAAAAAAAAAAAAACATATTTTCAATCAACTTTATTAAATATTATTATATTATTTATTTTTAATTTCATTATTAATTGGAAACCTAAAATATTAAATACACATGAAAAGAAAATGGGAATATAACTCGAAGTAAGAAATCATATTTATATGTATAGATTAATTGAAAGGGGAAATTTTAAATCGTCTTATGGCAACCCCCGCACTTTATGTCACTGCTTTCGTTCGTTGAGGTTTTGTGTTCCAAGTAACCTAAAATTCATAGATGAATAATAAAGAAACGATGTAATTTCAAGTACTTACAAGTGAAAAGCGATTCCGTGAGACTTTTTGTGTGGTTTTGCAACTTTTCACTACACAGGAAGGCATAATTATATTTTTTAAATCTATGTTATCTTGACGACGACTTGTGACAAACTAAGAGCAATGAGCATGGTTTTAGTGTAGGTGTGTGCGTGAGCGTGTATGTTTACTTGCAGGAGCACGGTTTTGTGGCTTCACTTTTGATGTTTGCGGCGCGCTGTCTATCTTTTTTTGTTGGTCTGAGTTACTGACTAAAAACCATCCCAGTGTTCCCTTCGCACACTTGGACCGGGGATCATGGGAACTTGTACAGACGCCAGCACATCAACCTACTACAATCTGTCAAATTTCTTTATTAATTTTTCAACTTTATTGCTAAAGCATAAGGTTCAAAATTGATTGGGAAATGTGACAGTTTCGGGTAGGTTGATGTGCTGGCGTCTGTACTTAATACAGTAACAGACTGTATATCAACTTCTACTAACTCTATTTCTCTCTCTTTCAGATAAAATGGTGCACATCAAGTTAAAACACTTCTCTGCAACACACAGAGACTTTGTTCACTTATAAACAGACATTTTAACAATAAAACAGTGCTCACTAACACAGTGAAAAAAGTGATATTAGTTCTAGTCAATATTTATTAAAATTATATTTAAAATGGTTACCACATCGCCGTCGTTGGACCCTGAAGCTACGATGGACTTGGTAAGAAGAATTCCAATGATTAAAACAATATATATAGTGTGACTGGTAATTAGTGACCGATACTTAAACACGTGATTGTACTCATGATAACAAACAACTTTTACTACAGGACCAAACCTGAAATCGCGAAAAAAAAGTCAGCTGTTCCCTACAATTTGACGAGTTATACCTACGAACATAAATGTAGGGAACAGCTGATTTTTTTTCGCGATTTCACGTTTGGTCTCATAGCAAAAGTTGTTTGTTATCATGAGTACGATCACGTGTTTAGGTATCGGTCACTAATTACCAGTCACCCTATATAAGGTTCTTTTTCGACGTGTGTGTGTGAAAAACAGACTGAAGAACTTATGAGACAGAGTTGCCTATTGATGCAATAGAATAGGGTTTATACAGACGCCAGCACATCAAGCTGCTACAATCTGTCAAAATTTGTGGGGTCGTGGACCGCTGTTAGTGTATTTACTATAGGTATAATATATTTCATAGTAGATAAACCGTTTATTCAGTGCAACAAAAGACACAATATTAAAAAAGGTGAGATAAAAAAAACAAAGATTAAAAAGATAAATTGACCCATAGACACCTCACATGACATTTATAACGATCAATCACTACTGGGCGGTGTGTGTCCCATGGTTGCACCAAATGGGATTAACACCACGCTAGGACCAATAGGAGCCGAGCAAAAAAAAAGTCAGAAAGAACGCTAAGTGAAAACGAAGTAAGTAATACCACAGGCAGGCGATGCGATGCGAGGCGATGCGAAGAAATTTCACGCAGTCGAAGTCGCGGGTGGAAGCTAGTTTGTTATAATTAAAGATGACTTCAATGCCCTATAGATTATGATATTCGATTATTTAGGTAATTTACTGACAAGGAATAAAGCCACGTCAAACGTAAAAAAAGTCCCTTTTAAAGTAAAGTCATTAAAACATAAGTAATTAACTTCCTTGATTAGATATTAAATAAGTATCCAGATTATTTTGTATGATCAAAGTATTCATCAGTATTTTAATTTATCAACAAAAACAAATGATAAAAAAGTAATTAAAAAAAACTAAAAAACCCGACTGCGGCAAAAAACTTAAGTTAAAAAAAATCTGAAAAGCTGAAAACGCGGGACCCATTCCATTTTGCCCCCACCCCGCCTGCTTCCAACTTCTATTTAATTTAAAATGGGCTTGTTTTCAACTTTTCAGTTTTTTAAATTAAGTTTTTCGTGTGTTCAACGTTTTGCCGAACAGCCTGTATTACGGTTATCACACTGCACTGCACTGTGCTGCGGTTTTTAACTACTGTAGAATCTCGATTTGTAATTATGTCGCAGACGGAAAATCCGCTGATTTACATAACCGCGCTAGCCGTTTTATACAAATACAAAGCAGCTCCGTTATGTAAAACAACTGAATGACGTTTAGCGATTTTCCATAATGACTGAACTGTTACACGCAGAATTGCATGAAAAGATAAAAATACTGGAAAATATTTTAAAACTTGACGGGTTGTCTCTGTCACTCGTTCAAATGTGACAGTCTCTTTCTAGAACTAGATGTGCCGTATTCAACGTCCGGGTAGGTACTGTACATTTAAGAGGTAATGTTACTCGTGGAGGTTTTTGTCGCTGGAAAACTGTAAAACAGTATTTTTATAACGTTACATGTAGCCTCATGTAGGTATAAGTACATAATTATCATTGTTTATTTTACTACATAGGTATGCATGGCAATAAAGTAACCTACTAGAGTGCCCATAAACATTTGTAAAAGTTCTGTTGGTCACGTCTCAATATTTCAAAATGATTGAGTATCAATGCCGTCAAATTAAACTGTCAAATCAATCATTAAAGTCGACCTCGTAAATGCTTTTCCACTTAGGGTTGATGTCACTTGCACGCCATAACACGACGAGGTCTATTTATCTATGTGTCGGTTAGATAATTACAACCTTTAATTGAAGGTTTAATTTACTGGGAGTTGTTCTTAAGGCGACTACATGACCTAAAGTACGGTCACTGTCGGACTTCATAGAAAAGAAAGACAAGCGCGATGACACAACGGTGGTAATTTATTGGAAATATGAAGCAATTATCTATTTACAAAAACTATTTAATAATAAATTAACCATCACTGAATACAGATTGGCATTAGAAATTTAATGGTACATTTTTAATTATAATTAAAGTTGTTAATGAAGCGACAAACTGCTTTTAAAGATAATTAAGAGGTGTATTTGAACATTTTTTTGATGCATTAATGTATATTTAATTATGATTTGAGTTCCATCACTGTATTAAAATAAGACTTGAAGATATCATTCTTTTTTTTTGTCAAAATTATTTACGGTTTAAGAGATACACTGCTTTAAAAATCCTACTTTTTGACTGTTTTCTGAAACCTCCGTCTTAAAAGTGATAAAACAATTACGCGGTCGAGTGTACACTTAAAATGTATCGCCACTCGTGGTGGTCTCTAAATTACTATAAAACTGCATTTTCATAAAGTTAAACATACATAAGTAATTATCAATGTTTTTCTTTACTACGACAATAAAGTATCCTAGACTGCCCATAAATATTTGCAAAGGTACTGTTTGTCACGTCACTATGTTGTTATGCCGTTTAATTAAACTGTAATATAATAATATATTTAGGTATTTGCATAAAAAAACTGTATAAAAGGATGGTAAAAGTACAATTTAGAACAAAACATATTTTGCTAATCCAGAATCCTACTAAGTACAGACGCCAGCACATCAACCTACACCTAACTGTCAAATTTTCCCAATCAACATTGAACCTTATATGCTTTAACGATAAAGTTGAAAATCTATTACAGAAATCTGACAGATTATAGTAGGTTGATGTGCTGGCGTCTGTACCTAATATTATAAACGCAAAAGTTGCTGAGGATGGATGGATGGATGTGTCATTTTATTTTTCAATGCTGCTATGAAGGCTACAGTCACTGTATTAAAGTCAATAGTAATATTATTAGCTTGTAAACGTCGGCTAAATACCTATTAATAACAAAAACATGACAGATTAGGTAATGGACCAAGGAGGATTCATAATTATTGTTTCTAAGTATTATTTATTCGAGTATTTTTTTATTCATTTTGACAAAAACAAAAAACGGCCTAGTGCTAGTCGGACTCGCGAAGGGTTCCGTACATATTAAACTGGGCCCGCTTGGTGGATTACGCCCTACTCCCTCCCCTCTCATTGAGAGGAGGCCTGTGTCCCAGCAGTGGGAACATTATAGGCTGATTATGTATGTACGGTATGTATTCACCGCTCCTCCGACACGCAATGAACTCCCTGATTCATTTGTTTACATTTTCTCATGATACTTCTGGAAAGACTGTGAGTTAATATTGTTGACAGTCAGTGGCATTCTGTTTATTATTACTTCATAGCAATAACCTAAACATATTGACAAACATTATAATGTCATATGTTAATAACAATAAGAACTAGTGAATGAATTAAATAAACTTAATTCAGTCGAGTTTGTGCTCTGCAACGTAGCGGTTGTATAAAACGGTTATTGAGTGCAGTGTGGTGAGTAAATTGTATATTGGAGGCTTTTATTGTTCAAAATTGCGAATAAGTGTTTTTTATTTATATAAACATCCATATCTATAAAGAAGAAGAAGAAACATATTTTTTACCACATCTAATCAAAAAGAATTCTTCGTAAACAGGGACTAAAATAGCTCTTTAATCCCTAGGGACTAAAAGTGATTTAAATTTGTAATTTGGATATTGTTAGTAAAAGTTCCAATCACCAAAGAGATCAATCACGAACATTGTATGAAGAAGTAACAGGCTGTACGAGCGAGCGAAATAAAAAAAAAATGTTACGATGCACTTCCATAATTGTTCAAATATAAACGTTAGCCGCTGTGAATGGGAAAAGTATCCAAAAGGATGGAAGCATAGCATATAATTATTTATAGCATGGAATAGAAGGCTCTAAGATATTACACATAAAATGTCATGGATTTCCGTAAAGTAACGCCTGATTCCATAATATATAGAAGGCTCTGCCTAGAGGGGCTCGTGGCTATGTAATGATAGCCGCCGGGTGGATCGATCAGGTTAAGCTACGCTTGCCGCGATTGGTCCGTGGATGGGTAACCATCTTTACAAACAAAGACCCCTCAGTGTATCGGAAAGCACGTTAAGCCGTTGGTCCCGGCTGTCATTCGTGGATCTTTGACAGTCGTTACGGGTCGTCTGAAGCCCGAAAGCCTGACAACCAGTCTTACCAAGGGATATCGTATTACCCAATAACTGGGTTGTGAATGTCAGATAGGCAGTCGCTCCATGTAAAATACTGGTATTCAGCTGCGTCCAGTTAGTCTGGAAGCCGACCCCAGCATAGTTGGGCGAAGGCTAGGTAGATGATGATACCACTATCAAAAAAACAAATGTGACATTTTACATTCTCGTAGCTTCTACTATAACCGCATAAATCTTGATCTTTTGACAGTTAGTTTAACGTGCGTGACCAACTAGAAAACGGAACAAAAAATTGGCGGAAAAATACAATTTTGTCGATTTTTTCTTTTCACTTTGCAAATAAATTAACTTGAAAGTGCTTAATAAACTGAAAAGTGGAGTTTTTTGTTGTACCATGCTTAACGCAGTGCATCAAGAAGAATACCGTAGCAAAATAACAACTGAGATTGAAGCGGGTTACTGAAAAGGAGACGAAGCGGATATTGGCCCTTGATCTCAAATTTTAGTTTTTGGCCGAAAATTAGAATTTTGGGAGACTATTCCTACTATTCCTAGTGTTTGTGTTCTTTGTGTAATGTTAGTTTTATTTGTTATTGTCCGCTTTTAAACATTATTAATCGTAAAAATGAACTCCAAAAAGCCCCCTGATCCCGACCCCTCAGACGAGCTTTGTGAACTATCTCCTGTCTTGGCCGTCACTCTCCCTCATGAGAACCAAATACTCACGCAAGACCCCAAAATGGATACTGAGTCCCCAAATCGGAAAAGGGTCGCTGTCTCTCGCCCTGTTACTCCAAATATCCCAAGATAGCATCATCTGCCTAGCCTTTTCCCAACTATGTTGCGGTCGGCTTCCAGTCTAACTGGGTGCAGCTGAATACCAATATTTTACATGGAGCGACTGCCTATCTGACCTCCACAACCCAGGTACTGGGTAAATTGGGCATACGATACCTCTTGGTAAGTCTGGTTGTGACATTTTCGGGCTTCTAACGACCCGCAACGAGTGTCAAAGATCCACGAATGGCAGCCAGAGCTTTCCGAGGCACGGGGGGTCTTGGTATGTAAAGATGGTCACCCATCCACTGTCCAACCGCGGCAAGCGTAGCTTTACCTGATCGATCGACCCGTGCGGCTGGTATTACTTAGCCACAAGCCCCACAAGCAGTGAGTACATTATAGGCTTACCGCTTATTATGCTAGCAGATACCTAGCAGACCTTTGTGTGCATGGATCTCACGTCTGCGGAGTTTAGCTCACCAATTTAATTTAACCCTGTATGTAAATGGTTGATTGATCGACTGAGGGCTGATTTTACCAAAGTCAGATATCTTTTATTCGTCGAATAAAATTGACATCTGAGTTCTAGTAGGTATGGAAAAACTGTCAAAAATTCAAAATTTATTGAAGTGAAACTTCTTTACGCACGCTTGACTTGGGGAGTAAGCTGGCGAACGCGTGACGTAAGCGTTACGAAAAGTGTGATCGGGCGAGGCGAACGGGAGTTGAGTGGGGGATATAAGCAAGAGACAGGAGTGCGCGCGCACATTTTCTTTCTCTCTTCCTCTCATAGCCAAATACGCAATACTGAAGTCGTGTGGTCATAAGCACACTCGTTTTTTTTCAGGATAAGACTTATTCTAGATAAAAAAAGTTTCTGAATCTGTTTTATTAATAAACTCCTTTGTATTTACAGCGGTCGGAAGTAAATGAAGTTGAAATGGATGATGTCCGGAAAAATGGAAAAAATGGCAACGTAAGTTACCAGTTGTTTAATTTATTAGTAAGCCCACGTTTATGTGTGAATGTGTTAGGGTGTGTGCGTTTGTATGTTTTTTGTGTTCGTGTGTACCAAGAAGTACCGTATTACATTTTTTTTTTCAACTATCGTAGTTGAAAAATTATCGTAATTTTAAATTTGTTAAAGTTTTTGGGATAAATTCGTCCCAACTACGGATCCCTTCATTGTGCGTGGTCTAACAAGCACTTGGCTGGTTCTTTTCTACTCACGACTCCCATTCTGGCCCGTCACCACTCAACCAATCCCAAAACGAAACTCCTGACCAATAGCATTGTTTGTTTCAGATCATCACCCACGAGTACTTAGACTATGAGCCCACTGGTTGGCTGGAGACGACGCTGAAGCGCGTGGGCAGCTCGACGGACGACTTTATGAAAGAAAATCGCTCCGTTATGAAGACTGTTTCATTGTTCATACTAAATGGCGTCGTGTTAGGATTTTTCTTCGGATGCCTGTATTACTGGCTTAATTATAGTGAGTACCTACCTATACTAAAGTTGAAAAAAAAAATTGCGATAGTATTAGCGATAGTAGCGCGCAGTGGCGAAGGGTGAATTTGTGACAGGAGGTACTTAGGCCGGAGCAAAAAAAAAATGCCAAAAGAAAATTTCAATGATGAATTGACTATAGAGTGGTTCTGAATTTTCGAAAGGAAGCCGGTGAGAATCGAGTTATATGGTACCTTCGCCACTGATAGCGCGGCAGAAGCAGATGCCTTCACATTATAAGAACAGCCGCGCGCTACTTGACCAAAATGTATGAAACAGCAGATTTTTTTTTCGTGATTTCAGTGTTGGTCCCATAGTGAAAGTTGTTCAGTTCGATGGTCTAAAGCACCACTTAAAGTTTGTAAGGTTAATTTTTTAACACCATATAATGTATATAGTGTGACTAGTAATTAGTGACCGAAAAAAAATCTGCTGTTCCCTACATTTATGTTCGTATAACTCGTCAAAATGTAGGGAACAGCTAGCTGACTTTTTTTTTTTCGCGATTTCAGGTTTGGTCCTATAGTAAAAGTTGTTTGTTATCATGAGTACAATCACGTGTTTAAGTATCGGTCACTAATTACCAGTCACCCTATAAGTATATAAATCCCGACTATACTATCTCTTCCATTCTGTAATTCTTACCGTGAAAGTTAGGTGAAGTGATCACTTCAGATATTGATACTATTGAATGCTCACTTTAAGATCTTGAAGTGAGTTGTCAATAGTGTCAATCTATAGCATCAAGTAACAGTTCACTTCATGTAAGTTTTTACGGTGCGATTTTTACAGAACGGACTGGTTGCAGTCGGTTTTCAACCTTTCGAGATGTATGTATGTACCTGTGCTGGGCTGAATCCAGCTGCCCAACGAGAGCCTCCTCAGGTGTTGGTCGAGGCTCTTGGCTATTAAGCCATTGGCTGTCACGAATAACGGCACAATGATCGCTGAGTCCACATCCCTTTTTTTTTTTTGTTTTGGATGGGAAATCATCTAATGACTTCTCCCGCTCTGGGTGGAGCGGAAGGGAGTGTCAGACTCTTACTGACTAAAACCCACCCGTGTTCCTTCCTTAGCCCTTTATGTTCCGGGGCAGCGGTAACCCTTTCGGACGATCCCGCTACCCGTCCACATCCCTCATGTCGACAACCCCGCGACTCGCGAAGTCGCGAGTCAAGTACCTATATGAGTATTAAAACATTTTTTTTTTGTTCTCAAGGTAACGATCCCTTAGAACTATGCCACGGCTTCGGCAGCCTCATCGCGTTCTTCAGTATCATATACTTCTTCCTCGCATACTTCGTGGTCGTGAAGAGGTTTTGTGCCGCTTGGTTCGAGAGGGTCGTGTGGAGTAGGGTGGAGGCGTTCTTGACGAAGATGTGGACTAGGATGTAAGTATATGTAGTAATAATGTAGCGGTATCTACAACGCCACATGCGAACAGCGCGTCATACTGACGTCACGCAAATCCTGCATCTCGCAAGCAGAGTTTACCGCGCAACTAGCATAGATACAACGGCCCGACATGAATAATTGGGCAGTTGCTCGCCAGACACAACACCCATCTGGTCGGAGGATCCTCCCTTTTCTATAGAGTAGGTATGAGTGAACTTTACACCCTGTTCCTCATGCCTCTATAATAATAATAGTTTTCCAGACCGAATTTCGGCCATGACGACCAAACTCAGCGGAGACCAACCTTCGGCGCGGAAGATTTATTAACCTTTAAAAAACAGGTATTTTAGACTTTAAAAGAAAGATTAAAGTGCACTTACATTGATTTTTGTAAATTTCCACTAAAATAGCACTAAAAAACTTTATTTTCGTCAATAATTCACCAAACGTTTCAGTTTATGTTAGGGAAATAGTAACTTTTATTGAATCGCTTATTTTGACAGTTAAGCGTTTCAGTTGAGCTGCTCTATGGACGTCATGGTACCAAACAAGTATAAAATTAAATGAATGAAACCAAAACTTGAGACTCAGTTTGGGACAATCGCTGTCAGATGGCAAACTGACGTCATGGTACGAATTAGAAGAACAGTTCAGTTTAGGTCCTGAAATGGAGCTTGTGGTAGGCCTGCTGACTGCTGTCCAAATTGAACGCAGTGTTGTTAAAAATATAAATATTCCTACATTAACAAAAGTGAGTAATTTTTCACAAAATTTACTACTTAAGTATTTAAACTAAACTTGAAATTGCTCGGGAAGTGACCATTTACAGAAAATTGTCTACTTAAACTGTTCCAAAAATAACTACGAACTAAATAGATACTTAGGTACAGTCAGTTATAGCAATTAGGTGACCCCACCTTTGCATAAATGGTTGAGATTTTTTATTAGAATACGAATCGATGGAACTTTATAACTCTTTTATATTTTATTTATTTAAGTAAGCAAAGTAAGTAAAATATAAAAGAATTACTTATAAATTTTATAATTCTTTTATGTTTTATTTATTTGAGCAAAGTAAATAAAATATAAAAGAATTATAAAAAATCTGTCGATTCGTTTTCTAAAAAATCTCAACCATTTATGCAATGGTGGGTCAGTTAATTGCTAACTGACTGTACTTGCCTAATTACGTCACGAACTCAAACTCAAAGCATTTATTACAATTAAACCATTTACAGGCACTTTTGAATTGTCAAGAAGTCAGTCAGAAAATATGAAGCTAGTTGCCCATTCCAAAGCGTAGGTATACCTATGGAGAAGAACGGGCAAGAAACTCCATGGACACTCTTAGTTACATAATTAATGTTGAATTTATAATTATATGTGAGAACGATGTAAAAATAAAAAGACGCGTTAAAAGCGTCCAGAGTACAGCAAATAGTAGCAAAACAACAATCCAAAAATAAAATAATTAAAAATAAGCCGAGGCAGCTCTCGAAAAAAGTATTAAGTAACTAAGTAATTATTTTTACAGACGACATATATAAACTCACGGCTTCTTATCATGTGGGTATAGCCAGAAACTACAGAGCGACACCCGTTACGATCCTTACATAGGTACTCCTTTTGCTTCATTTACGTTCATACTGAGCCGGCGTCGTTGGGAAGTACTTAACGTCGACAAAATATACTTAATCGTTAACAAGAATCGTTGACCGTATGATTAACTCATTTATTATTTGTCCTCTACTCATACAAGAACAATTGATCCAATTAATGTCATTTTGATGTTCGCCGACAATCACTACATACGGTAAATATTGTCCGTTTGATGTATTGCGAACAATTGACGATGTACAGACGCCAGCACATCAAGCTACTACAATCTGTCAAATTTATTTAATAGATTTTCAACTTTATCGCTAAAGCACAAGGTTCAAAGTTGATTGGGAAAATTTTACAGTTTCAACAACTTTCCCAAAGAAACGATTTTTTAAGTGAAAACTTCTTTAGGCGACTTCCAACTTGGGAAAACTTGGTCTAGAACCTTGCTACGTAATTATTTTCACCAATTGCTTTGCCAAATATTAGACAAAAAGCTGAACGGGAAGTATTGAGACTGGAATAACTGGCGCCTTTACTATATTGATTTGTAAGGAATTCCAGTATCATATTAATATTACAATCGTAAAACAAAATGTTTTTATCACGACAAAAAGACCATAGTTTTCTGAGAGCCACATCGTACTGCTTTAAGGAGTTGCGCGACAGTGAAGATCATGATATCTATTGTATCTGATTTACTGACACCAGGGTAAGGGTTCTCCAGAGAGGATGAGGGTCCCTGGAAGGAGACAATAACAACGGTCGATAAGGTCGAAAATATAGCGGTTGTCTACATGTCAGAGACATGAAGAGAGGGTACCAAGGTTGACTAGGCCAGTAAGGAACTAACATGATTCCCTTCGCTTGGTCGTTGATAATTTTCCGCAAGCATTTCAAGATCAGAGAAAACTGCGGAAAAGCGTAAAAGTAATATGGACCCCAGTCAACTGTAAAAGCATCAATGTTGAATGCGGATGGATCACGTTTCCAGGATATGTATTTATCGCACTTATTATTGATACAGATCGCGAAGAGATCGATCTCTGGTTGTCCGAATGTATAAACGATATTTTCGAATGATTTTGATGCGAGATTCCATTCCGTGTCAACGTTGGTGCGTCGTGATTCTTCGTCGGCTTCAATGTTGTCCTTAGATTTAATATAGGATGCAAACACAAAGAGCTGACGTTCCTCGCACCACTGCCATATATTGCGCGTGATGTCGTTTAAATAGCTATACTGAACGCCACCCATCCTATTAATGTAAGATATTGCGACTGTATTATCGATCCTCATTAATATTTCGACATTGCTGAGGTCTTTAGCAAAGCACTTTAATCCTATATAGGCTGCTTTCAGTTCCAAATAGTTGATGTGGCGTTCTGTATCAGGTACGTCCCAAAACCGTTGGTACGTTCTCCGTTGCACATAATTCCCCAGCCGGATAATGATGAATCGCTATAGATCTCTAACGCGTACGGATTTTTTGCAGTCATGATGTGATTTCCCCACTAAGCAAAATCATCTTTTAGTGATTCGCTTAAACACATATTAGCGTCATAATCGTCTCCCGATTGACGTAAGGCAATATATTTTGATGTTTCTAGTTTCTTTGTGTATACCCAACCGTAAGGAACAGCCGGGCAAACCGACGTCAACACGCCTAGAAATTTTGCACTCTCTTAGGGCGGCCGTACACGGACTGCTTCAAGCAGTTGAGACCGACTGCTTAAATCCGCGACCGCGCGGTGAACTATAGTACCTAATTCATTCGCTGCCGTACACACGACTGCTCGAGCAGTCACGACCGCTTCAAGCCGTCAACTGCTCGAGCCGTTGACTGCGCTAGAGCAGTCGACGCCGACCGCTCGAGCGGTCCGTGTATGTCTCTCAGCCGCTAACTGCTCGAGCAGTCCGTGTACGGCCGCCCTTATAGGTAGCATTTTCTTTTTAGAAATTATTTTGACCTGGTCTAGAACGTTCGAGCGTTTCTTCGAAGGTAATCCTAAGGTCATGCTAGTTGAGTCTAATTCGAAACCTAAAAAAGTACGATTTTGACTAGGTACTAGTTGGCACTTTGCATAATTCAGGACGAACCCTAATTTTCTCAATAAATTAGTACATTCGAGGACACATTTATTGCAGTCCTCGTATGTATACCCTAGACAAAGTATGTCATCGAGGTAATTGACCAAAAATAGTCCTTTGCTTCTCAGAAGAGACACTACCGGTTTTAGGAGTTTGGTAAATGTGTATGGAGCCGAACACAAACCGAATGGGAGACATTGAAACTCATACGTTAGGCCTTGAAATTTAAATCTAAGTAGTTTACGATAAGCTGAATGTATTGATATTAAAAAGTACGCCTCTTTGAGGTCGATCGAGGCCATGAAACATGATTGTGACATTAGTTTTGTGGCCGTGCGGCTGTCCTCCATTTTGAAGTGTTGCGCATCAATGAACCTATTTAATTTAAAAAAAAAACTGCTATCGTTTTTGGGTCTTAAGAAAATTTTTGACACGAAATCTGGAATGTCAGTGCAACCATGGTAAGTAGTAGCAACGGAGGACAGCGCCAAATACCTGTAATTTGGATATTTCGTGGGATAAGTTATGTGTCTTTGCGGAGAACTTAGCATTGATAGGTTCAGTCTCCTGAGAAACCGGTGAGCTCAAAGGAATTTTGTAACCCTTAACGGTCTGTAACACAATTGGGTCATTAGTAATCTCCTTCCATGCGTGAAAAAAATGTGTCAATCTACCAGCATGTATAATTTACCTCTCCTGTGTCTTCGTCGATGTTTTGGAGAAAGATTTCGATGACGTTGGATCGGTCGTTGGACCCAACCTTCTCGAGGTCTGGTAGAAGGGACGATTCCTGGCCCTTTCCGCCCTGCCGCCTCGCTGGGCCCTGCGAGGGTAGCCTCTCCAGTTTCCCTGTGGCTGAGTATACTTCTTCGAGGAAGAAGGTTCTTTGGTTTCGGGTTTTTTAATCTGCAGGCCCGATTTTTCGGCAGTTTTCGAAGCTTTAATCTTCTCGCCTAGGGTTTCCCCGAACAGAAACGAGTCCCTTTTCGCGTCTTGAATGATATTCAGGAACTTTTTATCCTTTTCAAAGTGTAGATCAAGCAGTACTTGATTTACTTCGGAAAGCTTTTTGATCATATCTAGCTTACCAATATCTCCGCCGATAAGTGTTGAAATGACGTTCGTCAAACCTGCTATACCTAACCCTAAGTGGTGTTGGGACCTCTCTAGGCGTTTGTCTCTGTTTCGAGCCGATTCTGTTAAGACCGCTCCTATTTCCGGATTTAATTTGGGTGCCTTCACTAGAGTAAAGTTTTCAGGCACTAGCAACTTATCCAGCAGGTCCCGTTTCTGGTCTTTGTTCAGACCTTCAGTCATGATACGCCCCCAACGTTCAGAGACTTCTTCTTGAATTTTAGGTCCAAATACTTCGAGTTTCCCTTTAGCTTGGCCTAACACTTCTAATATGTCAGCAGGCAACGTCTCCAGTTGATCGGTCACCGCTGCTGTAGGTACTAAATCCGGCTGTATATTTACACCTGAGAGTTGCGGCTCAGCAGCAGGAGAATGCATTATCTCGTTCTGCTCAGAAGACTTTCCCAGGTCGAAAACTTCTGGGACTGCCACCGTTGACCTTACCTCGTATGTATTAGCGGTATCAGACCGTTCAGCCTCAGAGCTACTTTCATCCTACCTAGGGTATGGCCTGTGTGAACGATCTTCGGCGAACTCTGTAAGAGTATGAGATAAAACAATGGTCATAATCTGGTTATGACACTTGGCCACAGGCCGTTATTATGTGACTGCAATCTCGTTACAGTACTAGGGAGTGCATGTAAAAGTTTCGACTATAATCTCGTTATAGTACGCATAAACTTTGATTATGATTATTTGAATACTCGAAAGAGTGCGACTATGATCTCGTCATAGTACTAAAGCACGCTAATTGTCGAGATATATATCTAATTATCATGAAATCGAACGTAAACACTGAAAAAACGTAAGAAATATCTTTTGAATACGAATGTAAACATTAAAGATATTCGTCAATAATCACGACGAAAGAGGGTATTCATATAAAAAATTACTAACGAATCACTAGGTACTATTAGGTACTTGATGTTATTCTGATCAGTGTAATTATGTAATTACGATACAACGCAAAATGAAAACACAAAAAAAAGAAAACGACTGACCTTCGGAATTTGAATCACTAGAATAACGTCTGCGCAGGCGTTTCTCCAACCGGCGAATTTTCTTCCGAATATTATGTTCATCGGAATTCTTACGATGTTTTCTTTTCCCCATATTAATGTATAAACACTTTTCTCAGTTTAATTCTAACCAAAATCTCTAAATTACGATTAAAACCACTACTTAAAAAAAAAAATAGACGCTGCGATGCCCGCACAAGAAAAATGAATGACAGTTAGGTGCGAGTGTTGCACGGGTATGCCGAGGGTGGCGCTAGTGGTAGGTTGTTTCTGTTTTTTTTTAGCTCTGAAATTGTGCTCGATGCCCAGTACATTGAGAAATGTACTACCTGGTGAATATAAGTCTCGAGGATGTAACGGTGATGTATAATTAAAATAATACACACGTAATTGTTCAAGTTTTTACTTCTGTCGGCACTCCCGGAGTGCCACTGTTTTTTTAGATACCAAGCGCATGACCCATGGGCGTAGCTAGGGGGGGGGGGGCAAGGGTGGGCAGTGCCTATCCAGGAAACTTCTTTGCCCACCCTAGAAAAATCGACAGTATTCAAACATTACTTACTGCCTAATCGCTTTTTACCCCATTGCGCCAGAAGAAGGGTTATGTTTTTCGAGTGTATGTATGTATATTTCTTTGACACCCTCTATAGCCTAAACGGCTTGACTGATTTCAGCTTGAGGCTGTTAGATTCGTCTTAATTGTGAGAGTGACATTGGGTAGATCTATCAAAATTTAAAAAATAAGATGGCCGAATGGCTAATTTTTGGCGGGACCCATACCATTTTTATTATATTTTCAAATTCAAATGGGTCCCGCCTGCTTCCAACTTTTATTTAATTTTAAATGGGCTTGATTTTAGCTTTTCAGCACGGATAATGTTTTTCAGTTTTTTTTTTAACTTATGTTTTTTACCGCAGTCGGGATTTTTAGTTTTTTTAATAACTTTTTTTTTATTAGGGTTTTTGTTAGAGCCGTACATTTTGACCAATATGTCATGTTTGTGGAGTTAGGGGCTCGGCTCTACAATGTGATAACTTTTTAACGGTGAAATTTATGATCTCTCATTAGATAGATGACTGTGGTTAGTTCAGCTGGACGTCTGCCCCCCACACGAAATCCTTTATTACGCCATTGGCATGACCCTTGTCTGTCACAGAGGCTGCATTAACCCGCCTAGGCGCAGACCTACATTTTCTTACAAAAAAGTGAAGCTAAGTCGTTGCTGTGGAGCAACGCCTTTATCCAAAACTTTCCTTTTTTTTTAATTCTTCATTTAATTAGGGACTTTTATGACCGCAATGCGTATGACAGTCCCAAAACTTTCCTTGAATATAGCTGAAACATATTTTTTCTTCCACAGTTGGTTCCGGTGGTGTGTCTGCATAGCTGTGCTGGGTCTGATCGCATTATACCTCTATATAGACGTGAGACACGACCCTGAGAGACTCATCTCTTTGCTTGGACTTAGTATTATATTGCTGTTAGGTGAGTGAAACTATTCTTTTCCTTACATAATCTAAACTTTAATATTATATAGAGATGAGATTTTTTTTTGTATGTTCGTTTGTTAGGCTTTCACGCTAAAACGGCTGAACGGATTTGGATGAAAGGGGATTGAAGATTTTTATATGGACCCTAGCATACGCACTGACGCGCCATTTTGCTTTTTGACGTGATAACGTCGTACAAATCGATGAAAGCCGGCTGCACGCACGAAAAAGCATGACTCATTGTCACGTTCCGCCTAAGCCGAGCGTGCAAGCGAGAGCGCGGAATAAGCGATAGAGAGGCATGATCGGCCTAAGCATGTGTGTTCTTATGACGTTATCACGTATAATTATCGTCCGTAAACCGACTTTACAGACAACAATTTTTTTTTTTTTTTAATTACGGCCTCGCATGAAACCTATATAAAACAATAGCTGACAACTTTGAACGTTAATAGAGATATTAACCGAGAGGAAACGTGACACGTTGTGGGGTAGTCTTATTATGTTTTCTGTTTGCATTGATGTCAGCTATCAATTTATAGACTTAGGTTTCATGAGTGAACGCCATTTTGAAAAAAAAAATGGCGGACCGGTTGGTATGCCACGGATCTTCAAACCCCTTTGGTACAGACGCCAGCACATCAAGCTGCTACAATCAATAAATAAAAATATATAAATAAAAATTTCTTTAATAGATTTTCAACTTTATCGCTAAAGCATAAGGTTCAAAGTTGATTGGGAAAATTTGACAGTTTCGGGTAGCTTGATGTACTGGCGTCTGTACATGGGTAGATCATGACTTTATCCCGATATTCCCACGGAATCCAGATTTATGCGGATGAAACTGCGGGCGCAGTTTTGGATTTTGGTACTTATTGTCTTTAAAAAGCCAAAAGGTACGTTTTCAGTTTCGAAAACAAACATTAATCTTGCTTAGTCCATAGATCCATCTTGAATCAAACCAAAAAAAAAAATCCGATGTATCTGAAGTATGAGTTTTAGGTCTTCAAAAATTTTTGTAGGCATTTACCTTCTCCTGTGGATTGCCGACTCCCGGGTTTAATCTACATCATTTGCTTTTGCCCCCAGGTTTCGTGTTCTCAGCCCATCCTGGCCGAGTGAACTGGCGGACAGTGTCCACTGGTCTGCTGATCCAGTTCGTGTTCGGAATCATATTCATCAGGTGGACCCCTGGACGGGTCGCGTTGCAATGCTTCTCTGATAAGGTAGACCTTCAAACTTCACATTGGTTAACAATTTTTTTTACAAAATATCTTGACTTCGATAACACTCCTCATCATCATCTTCCTGCCCTTATCCCATATCACTTGGGGTCGGCGCAACACGTTTTCTTCTTCCATTCTCCCCTGTCAACCGTCAGGCTATCATTTACTCCCTTCTCTTTCATATCATTCCTCACACAATCCATCCATCTTTTCTTCGGCCTTCCTCTCCCTCTCCATCCATCAACATGTGTATTCATCACTCTTTTAGTCACATGTTTCGTCCCTTCTCATCACATGCCCATACCAAGCCAAACGATTTCCTTTCAACTTTTCTGTCATTGGCGCCACTTTCAAACTTCCTCTCATATACTCATTTCTTACTTTATCCATTCTCGTCACTCCACACATCCATCTCAACATTCTCATCTCCTCTGCATGCAATCGATAACACTCCTAAGGTTGGGCTATTTTTCTTTTCCGTTATTGTAGTTTCCATTTACACGATTGCCTTTTTTTGTTTATTATCTTAGTAAACACTGTCCCACTGCCGAGCAAAGGCCTCCCTCAAACCCTTCCAGGCATCCTTTTCTAGCACCACCTCGATCCAACCCATACGATACGCGTCTTGGTCGTCTCGCCACCTCTTTCTGGACCTCGGCGGCGCCGTCCGTCCCAAGGCCGTCACCATTGAGATTGTCTTCTTGCCCGTTTTTTGGAACTTGCCCATTTCCACCTACACTAAGCGACACCTAACTGTAATGCTATTGAAAGTATACTGTTGATTTTTTAACGCTCGACTCGGCTGTTACATTTGACCTCTGCGCTGCTACAGATGACGCCATGGAAGTGGCGAAGTTTTCGGCCAACCAGCATAGCTATTCACAACCACTCAATACGCTTCCGTACCGTATCGAACATCAATCAATGTTTTCGTAGGAGTCCTCTAAACGCTGTTCACAAGTCCAAACCCGGAAATTTTGTCAGTTTAAATCAAATAGACGCCCGCTATTCTTCCGACAGCTGTTTGCTGTCGAGGCAAGTCAAATCAGGTTATCGAAATGTGTCATTTTCGATGCGATAGCCTGTCGTATGGTTATGAATAGCTATGCTGATCTGAAATACAGTCGTGCCAGCGACATGGAGAAGAAGATTTAGATGTTGCATAGTGTTATTGAAAACGAGCATTAGAAGTTTATGATACGATCAGGAACTGCTGCGAGATTTCCGAAGCTCGTAGAAGTCTCGAACCGTCACCTATCCACTCCCAAGTCTTCAGCAAGTCCAGTTTGCCTCTCGTAGATCCTTTGATCCAGGCTGTTGCCAGGTTTACCCAAGATAGCTCTTGGGTAAACCTGGCAACAGCCTGGATCTCTTTATGTTAATTACTCTTCTCTATGTTAATCTGTCTTATCTTGATCTTCTTTATGTTAATTACTTTTATTTCCTTCCTCAGGTAGCGACGTTCTTGTCGTATGGCGTGGAAGGTGCTGCCTTCGCGTTTGGAGACCTCCTTGTAAGGACTGAAGGTGTCTTCGCATTCAGTGTGAGTTGTGTTTTAATATGCAACTGTTCATACTTATCTGGCAAAATGAGGGCAATGAGAATGTTATGTAGGTACAATACACCTATGGGCACCTACCTCTTCAAGAGTCCACGCAAAATGATATCTTATTGTAAGTCTAACTGGTTGGTGATGAAATGTGTGCTTGATGTAGACTAACCTACGAGGTCGGCAGACTGTGGAGCAGATGACAGGATGGATTTCAACTATAGTCTACTAGGTAAATCGACGTCAATTTGTAAGACTGTCATCTTCTCTAGGATTTCGACCAGCTCTTCCCTTGATAATTTTCAGTGAAATATTTTGAAAAATCAACAACTCAACGTTTTTTCCACCAGAAAACTCTCAAAGGACAATTATATCTAACTTGTCTTCTTCTCTTGCAGACCCTACCAGTGATATTTTTCTTCAGCATGCTGGTGGAGATGCTTTTCTTCTGGGGGGCGCTGCAGTGGTTCTGCATGAAGTTAGGGCTCGTCCTAAGAGCAGCCACCGGCACTACGGTGTGTGAGAGCGTCATTGCTGTTGGCAACGTGTTTTTGGGGATGGTAAGTTTCTTTTTTTTATTTCTTTTTTTATTTCGATGACTTTTTTGTGGGATCAACGACCGCTGTTAGTGCGTCATCAGTTCTTTTTTTTTTGTGTAAGCTGCACAGATGTGATTTTTATCGATATCTAAAATCGATAACTTCTATTTACTTGAAGTATGATTTGAGAAAATGTGTTTTATAGTTTTTAACGGCGGCGTAAATGTGTTCTAACGACCGCTGGCAGCGTTGTCGTTGACCCCAAAGATAAAACATCAATTTATTTTGATTTTATCGTGTCTAGATATCGATATCCATCACGACTGCAGAGTTTCGCTAGCTAATTTATTTTGACCCTGTATGTCGAGAGTGGGCTCTTTGTGACGAGGTCTTAAGTTAATGTCTGCCCTACAGTAGTTGTTTATACAAAGTATCTGCAAATCCTTCTCTTTCAGACAGAATCAGTCCTGCTGGTGAAGCCGTACCTCGCTCTGCAGACACCTTCTGAGTTACACGTGGTCATGTCATCTGGATTCGCGACTGTATCAGGTAAGTCGACACAATACAAAGTGTTAAAAAATTAACCTTACAAACTTTAAGAGGTGCTTTAGACCATCGAACTGAACAACTTTCACTATGGGACTAACTATGAAGCCACGAAAAAAAAATCAGCTGTTTAATACAAAAGTTCAATACCTACTTGACCAAAATGTATGAAACAGCTGATTTTTTTTTCGTGATTTCAGAGTTGGTCCCATTGTGAAAGTTGTTCAGTTCGATGGTCTAAAGCACCTCTTAAAGTTTGTAAGGTTAATTTTTTAACACATTATAGTATAATAAGGTTTCTAATAAAAACTAGTTAAGTAGGTACCTACACGTACAACACGCGGCCGTAACTTAGGTCCAAACTTAAACCTTTCAGTCAGTTATTGTATTTCGGACCTTAATCCGAGAGACGTAAAGTTCTTAATACAAAATTTACAACGTACCTCCTACTCGGCTTTAAAATTCGTTTTTGTATTTAGAACTTAAATGTTGTTGGAATAACGTTCATAATTTAAAAAGGGTTCTATCTACCTTACATAAAAAAGTCTTTCTTTCTTCTTTTTCTGACCGACGACGACCAGAATAGCTATTCACAGCCATCCGAGAGGCTATCGTATCGAAAATGAATGACACATTTCGATAACCTGCTTTGCCTTTCTCCCGACAGCAAACAGCTGTCGGAAGAATAGCGGTCATCTATTTCATAAACTGACAAAATTTTCGGGTTTTCGACTTGTGAGCAGCGTTTATACGATAACATTGATTGATGTTCGATACGGTACGGAAGCGTATCGCGTGGTTGTGAATAGCATTGCTGGTCAAGATTGCTGGACGACTCTGGCTTAGGAAGGCTATAGACAGAGAACAATGGCGTGCATTGCAGGGTGCCTACACTCAACATTGGGTGGCGAAAGGCTTCAGAAGAAGATAAATTCAATTCAATTTTTTATTTGCGATAAGTGTTGGTACTGTTGCGCGCCACGATTGATGGCGACATTAGCTACCACTAGCGCCATCTAGTATCGAGTAGCAGAACTAGTAGGTCGAGATGCTTCCAGAACTTTCGATACTAGAACATTCTAGAACTGTCGACATCGGGTCAGTCGGGACCGGTATGTACTCGAACATTCTAGATGTTTCTACAGTAGAAGGTTCTGGAACTATCTGAGGCCCTATATAAGGCCGGTATGAGCCGCGACCGAGTCAGTATTGGTTCTGCGATACAAGCGATAACATTCGAAGCGATCTTCAAGTGCGACTTAAGAGTGATCAGTAGTGAGATTGTGTTTTATAATTAGTGTGTTTGTGTTTTATTGGTGTTATTTAATTAAAGTGTTTATTTTTGGTTAGTAAATCGGCAGTTTTTATTGTCACGAACCCCAAGCTCGTAACAATTGGTGTCAGAAGCAAGGATTCAAATCATGCCGATTTTACCCAAAGACGACACGGAGGGTATCCGTACCCGGAGTCAACGCCAACAGGAGACGGACCAGAGACGTTTTGGTGGAGCTGCGCCACAGATGTCGGAGGGCCAGCTGCCGACCACGGAGGCCGGCCCGTCCGCAGCTGCTCCAGGATCATCAGCACCAGATTTGGCTGCTCTTATGATGATGCTGCAGGAGCAGGCTCGCCGACAGGAGGAGCAGGCTCGCCGACAGGAGGAACAGGCTCGTCGGCTGGAAGAGCAGCTCCAGCGCGATAAGGAGGAACAGGCCCGCCGTCAAGAGGAACAGGCTCGCCGTCAGGAGGAACAGGCCCTCCGTCAGGAGGAACAGGCTCGTCGGCTGGAAGAACAGCTCCAGCGGGACAAGGAGGAACAGGCCCGCCGTCAGGAGGAACAGGCTCGTCGGCTAGAAGAACAGCTCCAGCGTGATAAGGAGGAACAGGCCCGCCGCCAGGAAGAACAGATGCTCCTTATGAAGGACCTTCACGCTACCTTCGGGAAAGACATGAAGGAGGTGAAGGATAAGGTTGCCCAACATGACAACCGCCTGTTGGAAGCTGAAACCCGAATCGACCAAGTGAATAATCGGGTTGACAACGTGATGGCTGACGTGAAGAAAACGCTGAATGGCCTTAAACTTGAGGATGGAATCGCAGCTCCCGTAGCTACAACACCTACGTTACGTGGGTTCAAAGTGCCACCGTTCGACGGAACTTCTTCCTGGTCCGCCTATAAAATCCAGTTTGAGGCTGTCATGAAGGCGAACGGGTGGAATGAAAGTCAGGCCATGACTGCCCTCACCCTAGGCCTGCGTGACCAGGCCTTAACTGTCCTGGAAGCTCTCGGTAAGGAAGTGACTTACGAGCAGCTCCTTGAGGCATTGGAGGCTCGGTATGGCGACGCTCACCTGGAACACGTGTTTCGTGCGCAGCTAAAGGATCGCGTGCAACGCAGTAATGAAAACCTGCAGCAGTGGGCCCTTGAAGTGGAGAAGCTGGTTCGGAAAGCATACCAGTCTGTACCTGCGCTTATCGATGGGAACCTGGTGCAGGTATTCATCGATGGCATCCGCGACCTTGAAGTTAGAGCTGATGTGATGCTCGGTCACCACGGGACGCTTAAGGACGCCTTGGCCCATGCACTGGAGGTGGAAGCTGTGCGTCAGGATTATCGTTCCCATCGCGTCAGGGAGGTTGCAGCGGCTACAGTTCGCGACCGCTATAAAGGATACAGCCCTAGGTGCTACGGCTGTGGGGAAAGGGGCCACCTTAGACCCAGTTGCCCTAAGCGAACTGCAGAAAGAGAAGATGGCTGGTATCCAAAGGGTAGTGCGGCTAACAGCACCGCCCAGCAGCAGCAGGGAAAACGAGTAATAGCCAGGACTGTGGGGCGAGTGCTGGCTGATGTTCAAAGAGCCCCGAGGATGTCGATCACACAAACCCATGACGGGAAAACTCGTGGCAACGCAGATGCATCGTCAAGAAGACCTTGTCCTGAAGACTGCAAGCATTATTCTAGGCACCAGGGTAAGGAAGTGGTACCTGTGAGGATGCTCAAGACAGACCTCAGCAACGAGTGGAAGGATCGCCTACAACGTGCACAACAGGAAGATTCGGACATCAAGCCGATTCTGGAGTGGATGAAGGCCAGAGCTCCTAAACCCAGGTGGAGCGACGTCTCAGCGATGAGTTCGATCACAAAAAGCTATTGGGCCCAATGGGACAGCTTGGTGGTTCAGGATGGAGTCCTGTGCCGTAAATGGGAAAATGCTCGGGGGGACAGCTGTCATTTGCAAATGGTTGTCCCTAAAGCTAAAGTACCGGATGTTCTACAGCTGTACCATAATGGTTGTTCAGGAGGCCATCTGGGAGTAAAACGGACTCTACTGAAGATACGAGAACGGTTTTACTGGGTCCACTGTCGGGACGATGTCGAGGACTGGTGTCGCAAATGTACGAGTTGTGCAGCTGTAAAGGGACCTCAGACTCGTAGTAGAGGTGCATTGAAATTGTACAATGTTGGTGCACCATGGGAGAGGATAGCCCTTGACGTTGCGGGGCCGTTTCCGGAAAGTGAAAGTGGTAACAAGTATTTCATGGTTGTAATGGATTACTTCACTAAGTGGCCGGAAGTCTTCGCCATTCCAAACCAAGAAGCTTCAACAGTTGCAGATAAACTGGTTCATGAAGTCTTCTGCCGTTTTGGAGTACCCTTGGAGATTCACAGCGATCAGGGAAGGAATTTTGAGTCCCAAATATTCCAGGAAACTTGCCGAGTCATGGGTACTCATAAAACGAGAACAACTTCTTACCACCCACAATCGGATGGAATGGTAGAACGATTTAATCAGACATTGGAGAGATACCTGGCAAAAGTTGTGGAAAATCGGCAACGAGATTGGGACAAGCACATACAACCGTTTTTGTTGTCATATAGAAGTGCTGTTCACGAAAGTACATCGGTGACGCCAGCTTTCGCAAACTTTGGGAGGGAATTACGGCTGCCTGCAGACCTGATCACCGGAATACCACCTGATGCCCCACGCAGTATAACCGATTATGCGAATGACTTGCGGAACAAAATGAATGACATTTATGAGCACGTCAGACAATCAGGCCAGCAAATGTCTGAAAAGATGAAAACCCGTTATGACCGCAAAATGAACAATAAAGGGTTTGACGAAGGTTCACTAGTGTGGTTGCACAATCCAGTCCGCAGCAAAGGGAAATCTCCTAAGCTTCAAGCTAAATGGGACGGACCGTACCGGATTGTGACAAAGATCAATGACGTAACCTACCGGATACAGAAAGGTGCAAGAGGAACTCCTAAGATCGTCCATGTGGATCGATTGGCGCGTTATTATGGGGCCGATAATGCTCGGGACGAGCATGTCTTAGGAGGGGGCAGTGTTGCGCGCCACGATTGATGGCGACATTAGCTACCACTAGCGCCATCTAGTATCGAGTAGCAGAACTAGTAGGTCGAGATGCTTCCAGAACTTTCGATACTAGAACATTCTAGAACTGTCGACATCGGGTCAGTCGGGACCGGTATGTACTCGAACATTCTAGATGTTTCTACAGTAGAAGGTTCTGGAACTATCTGAGGCCCTATATAAGGCCGGTATGAGCCGCGACCGAGTCAGTATTGGTTCTGCGATACAAGCGATAACATTCGAAGCGATCTTCAAGTGCGACTTAAGAGTGATCAGTAGTGAGATTGTGTTTTATAATTAGTGTGTTTGTGTTTTATTGGTGTTATTTGACAGGCCTGATGGTCTAGTGGTTAGTGACCCTGACTGCTATGCCGGAGGTCGTGGGTTCGATTCCCACCCAGGACAAATGTTTGTGTGATGAGCACGATCATTTGTTCTGTGTCTGGTTGTAATTTATCTATAATATGTATGTATTTAGAAATATATAAGTATGTTTATCAGTTGTCTAGTACCCATAACACAAGCTCTGCTTAGCTTGGGACTAGATGGCGTTGTGTGATAGTTGTGGAATATTATTATTATTATTTTTTTATTATTTAATTAAAGTGTTTATTTTTGGTTAGTAAATCGGCAGTTTTTATTGTCACGAACCCCAAGCTCGTAACAGTACAATATCGGTCTTAACATAATATTATAATATTATTATTATGGATCCTTAACACTTAGTAATATTACTGTGACATGCAAATATTTATGTTTTTAATTAATAATATAGAGGTATGAGGAACAGGGTGTAAAGTTCTCTCCTCTCATACTCTATAGAAAAGGGAGGATCCTCCGACCAGACGGGTGTTATGTCTGGCGGGCAACTGCCCAATGATTCATGGCGTTGTAGATACCGCTACAAATAATAATTCTATTAAAGTTATTAAAATTACAATTGGAAAGCAATATTATTATTATACAAATGTCATATGGTAATTAAATTATAAAAATAAAAATGTCCCGTCGCGGCCAAAAGGCCTAAATCTTAGTTCTACCTCAATAAATACTAGATATGTATATTAAGTAGTTTCTATTCAACTAATTGGTTATCGTGTTTACGATTCGACACTACTGGGCATTTGTCACAATTGATAAAACGTTATCAGACAAAAGCAAACCGGATTTTAATGTCAACCGGTTTAAACTAGGCCAAAACTTGCGTTTTTTTATGATTAGGTCCTGTAATCCCCTTAACTATTTTTTTAAGATTCATATTTCCAAGGTAGGTAGTTAGTTACTTAAAATACCTACTGAGTAAAATGTAATTTATTAAAATTAGGCTGAGAATCAACACTTTTTGAATAAGTATCAGAATTCCCAAAACGCCCGCCCGTTGTGTGAATTTTGAAAATGTAATAATTGAGCTTTCGTTGCTGAGCGTACCTTCCTACTTACCTAGAGAAGATTTATTTTTTATCAGTACTCAAATATTTTTCTTTATCACCCTGCACTGTTATCAAAATAATAAAATACTTTTAGTATCTTAACTAAGTATCTACTTAAGTATAATTACTTATATCTCATAAATAAATACTTTAGATTAAACAAAATTGCATTAATAAAACTAAAATTATGCTTAGTGTGCATACACAAACACATTATTATACACGCTCAGCGTTCTTTTTACATGACGCCACAGATTGTAGTAGGTTGATGTGCTGGCGTCTGTACCTACATACATGTATGTACAGACGCAGACGCCAGCACATCAACCTACTACAATCTGTCAGATTTCTGTAATAGATTTTCAACTTTATCGCTAAAGCATAAGGTTCAATGTTGATTGGGAAAATTTGACAGTTAGGGGTAGGTTGATGTGCTGGCGTCTGTACGTACGAGTAATTACCCCGCTGAAGTCCACGCAGACGAAGTTATAAATCTAAAAAGATGTGTAATTATTATCAAGGTAAAGTAATTGACAAACTGACAACTCTATTGATTACCTTGAGCGAAAACATGATTAAACCATGAATAAAAATAATTAGCTATTGTTTACATTTCGACCTCAATTTATAGATACGTTGTTTTGTTACCTTTAGATGTCCGAATTGTTTGATGGAACATGATTGGTTTTATTTTTCATGACGTTTTATTCAAAGTCGTGGAATTATGGAGATGTTTACAAGATATTGTTCTGGGTCTGTCGCGCGAAGAATCTAATAGCAACAATAGTCGGTTTCGAAGTACCAACAAACCATGCTTTAAACTACGGTCTTACAAACCAACGGGGTAATAGTGCAACACACTAACAGTAGCAATAGCTTGTATTTTGGCAGTTCAACAACATTCATTGCGTTATTTTTGTTATTGAACAGACAAATTTTTCAAACATATGAAGCAATGGATTAGCGATAAACTTCAAAATGATTCAGATTGTGATTGACAGTGTCTTACGCAATGAGGGTGCTGGACTTCTTAGCTTTTGCCGTTTGCCCTGCTAGCTATTAGACAAAATTATTGTCGCTGAGGAGTTTGTATTTTCGATCATCTGTTCTGGCAAAGTGCTTATATTTTGTTTTTGAAAAGTCTAGTCAAAATCGGTCCAGCCGCTTCGGAGATTACTAACTTGGCGGATTCTACAATCCATCTGCGACATCCACATCCCCGTCCTCATCATCCTCTGCCTACAGTTTGCGAGAACACAGTCGATAAAAAAAAACACGAGTCACATTAAAACTTTGAACCCTCTCCATCAGGCACCATCCTGGCCTCCTACATCGGTTTTGGCGCGGAACCAGCTCACTTAGTGACAGCTAGTGTCATGTCCGCTCCGGCTGCTATCTGTTACTCCAAGCTGCTGATGCCGGAGACGAAGAGGTCACTCACTACCGTTGATAATATTCAGCCTGTCATTTGGTAAGTTGGAAATCATAATCATAGCATAATCAGCACACACACACACACACACACACCCTAACACTCCACTGCTGGAAACGATAGGCTCCTGCACTCTTCGAGAGGGAGTGGGCTGTAATCTACCACGCGGGCCCAGTGCGGGTTGGTAGAGGACATGTGACATCTGCCAACCCGCACTAGGCCGGCCGTGTCTTCGAATTTTTGGTTCTATGACATGCCGGTTTCCTCACGATGTTTTCCTTCACTGTTTTGAGAAGAGTGGTGATGATATTTTTTACACAAAGTAAAGCTACCTTTAATACCTTTTCACCAGCTAGCACCTTGCTCACTTAAATATTTTGAAAACAACGGCGACGACGTGAGCATAGTGGAATTTATGTATTGTGATTTGTATATTGGGACTTGATGCCTGAGGAAATAAATAAATTGTAATTTAGTTACTCAGTACCTCTTTCTGCTAATATGAAAAAACAGACCGATAGCCTCTTCGTGTTGCTAGTACGACTGTATGTCAGATCCTGTTAGCTCAAAACTTCGCCATTTCCACGGCGTCGTGTGTTGCAGCGCAGAGGTCACTTTGACGGCATATTTTGGGACACAGAAACAGCCAGATTGGAGCAAAACCGATAGCCTACCAGGTCCAGATGGAGACTTTTTAGCGCTTCGCCTACTACCTGCAACTCCAAGGATTTTGCCGATAAACAAGCAACTTTGGAGACAAACTTGGAATTTTCTCATATATTATGCCTGTAAAAAAATATGTAAAAATTGTTCCCCCATCTGCCTTCAAAGCAACAGTGAAAGGAATCTTCTGGGCACGCTCGTTTTATCATAGACCTCATCCATCGCTTTCTAACAGGCGTGATCGAGGTCAAAAGCAGGCTCATTCAGCAATAAAAAAACGATGCTTCTTCGTCTAATCACTATATTTCTTTTTCTTCCACAGCGAAGACCAATCAGTTCTCTCCGCAGCCACCAGAGGCGCCACCAACGGCATATCCTTAATCCTGAACATCATCGCCAATATTATAGCCTTCGTGGCCTTTATAGCCTTTATCAACGGCGCTCTGGGCTATTTTGGAGGAATGCTGGGCAATCCTGATATCAACTTGGAATGGATTCTTGGAAAGGTGTTCATTCCCCTCTCATGGGTTATGGGTGAGTACAAGATATCGAATATACATAATCTACAGGGTTACTGGAAACTCGACCACATCCTTGCAGCAGGTGATAGGGGAGCTAAAATGTGACAAAAACCCCCCATTTATGTTTGGCCGAAAACTAATACGACTACTAGTAAGACTTGTTGTCAGACTTTCGGCCTTCTGACGGCCCGTAACGACTGCCAAAGATCCACGATTGACAGACCAACGGCTTAACGCGTTTCCCGAGGCACGGAGGGGTCTTATATGTAAAGATGGTCACCCATTCACGGACCAACCGCGGCAAGCGTAGCTTAACCTGATCTATCGATCCGCGCGGCTGTTATTACTTAGCCACAAGCCCCTGAAAGATAAACACAACAATTATGTTTAACAAAATAGGTACTATTTATTATGTATTTTATTACGAAGGCAATGTGTATTTATTTCATTGTTAGTGCATGCATGTCGCGTTAAATACCAATAATATTATAACCGTGTCTCGTAGACCCACAGTAACAATAAGTTTTTATTGTTTCGCTGAGGCGTAACAAATCTCTTATCATTTAATTTTATTGTTTTCTAGTGAAAACGATATTACTTAATATTTTAAACGGTATTGTTTTCGAGGTTATTTTTAAAGTGGTTTTCGTAACGAATAATTGGCTATACATATAATACATAATATATTCTACCCCTAACCGATTAACGGCAAAATATGTATATAAAACCATGAAACCAACCGTTAGAAACCTGTGGCGTCATCTACAACGCCACATGCGAACTACGCATCACACTAACGTCACGCAAAATCCTGCATTGCGCAAGCAGAGTTTACCGCGCAAATAGCATTTATATAACGTCCCGACATCAATCGTCGGACACAGCACCCGTCTGGTCGGAAGATCCTCCCTTGTCTATGGAGGATGAGTGAACTTTATAACCTGTTCCTCATACCTCTATAAAACCATGGTACCTTTATCGCCAAACGACATCATTCACACAATCCTTTTTTTATTTTTTTTTTCCTCGTTTCTTTGCTTACTCGTCGTTACTCGTGTTTACGCACACATTCACAGCGTGTTTGTACACTTGATTACCTCAAGTAAAGCGTGTGTCGCTTCGGGAGATAAAAATACTGTAGTAGTATTACACGTTGATTCTCGGCCAATATAACTTGTTTCACAGGGAGCAGTGGTGCCCCAGTGGTAACGGCCCGTCTTACGAGCCGTAGGTCGTAGGCTCGTACCCAGGCAGGTGCTTTACTTGGTGTAAATCATTTCATCACCACTGCTCTCAAAACGGTGAAGGAAAACATCGTGAGGAAACCGGCATGTCCTAGAACCAAAAATTCGAAGACATGTGACATCTACCAACCCGCTCTGGGCCCGCGTGGTAGGTTATCCCACTCCCTCACGAAGAGAGGAAGCCTACGTCCCAGCAGTGGAAGCATTGTAGACTGATCGCTGATTAGTTACATGTCGATTCTCGGCCAATATACCTTGTCTCAAAATATTTGTTGAATTTCAGGAGTGCCATGGGAGGAGTGTGAGCTGGTGGGTTCCCTGATAGGCTTGAAGACCGTCGTCAACGAGTTCGTGGCCTACCAGAGGATGGGGGAGATGAAGAAGGAAGGACTGTTATCGGTAAGTGAATAATTACCTAGCGTATTTCTATTATATGTAAGGACATCCTCACGACCTCACTGACCCAGCCCGAAGAATTGCCAAACTTAAGTGGCAGTCGGCAGGGGACATTGCTTGCTGAACAGGTGGCCGATGGTGCCGAAAGGTTCTGGAATGGCGACCGCGTACTGGAAGACGTAGTGTTGGAAGGCCTCGGAACAAGGTGAACCGATGACTTTGTGCAGGTCGCAGGAATCCGCTGGATGCGAGACGCACAGAATCGGTTGATGTGACGATGCTTGGGGAGACCTATGTCCAGCAGTGGACATCTTTCGGCTGAAATGATGATGACGATGATGAAGGACATCCTCATGGATTTCCTGTGCTTAGCAAATCACACCGTAATTCTTCAATTAGAAGTCGGGCTTTTTTTTCAAGAACGCTTGGACTTATACAGTTGAAATTAATATCTAATACTCAAGGCTGCAATCCCTTGAAGCAGTGAAAAAAACAAACTTCTAAGTAAACGCAATCAAAAGATACGGGCGTTTATGTTCGGTTTATGCCGCATATTTGGACACTCGCAAGGGAATCAAAACCTATAGAGTTCTTCCCGTTGACCTAGAATCATGAAATTTGGCAAGAAGCAATGTCATGTAGCACAAGTAAAGGAAAAATCCAAAAACCGTAAATTTGTAGTTACATTACAAAAGAAAACGGGAAAAATATTCGAGACACGATTCCCGTGATAAACTATTTACATACCTACTTTGTACGGTAACCTCGGTGCGCGAGTCTGACTCGCACTTGACCGGATTTTTTTTAGATGATTATATTTAAAAAATCCGGTCAAGTGATCATAGGTCACTTAGGTATTCCTAAGATCATCACACCTTAGCAATTATGTAACCAGTAGTTAATAACTCACAAATCTATTCTTCTGTTTCCAGCCGAGATCCGAGCTGATTGCGACGTATTCTCTTTGCGGGTTCACGAACCCAGCGTCAGCCGGTATCATGATAGGAGCCATTGCAGCCATGGCGCCCAACCAGAGAGAAGTTCTGTCCACTGTAAGTACTTATACAACATTATAACACCAGTCTATTATTGTCCCACTGCTGGGCAAAACCTTCTTCTCATACAGAGTAGGCACGAACAGTGATCACCACATATTAGCATAGAAAGAAAAAATATATTTTACAAAAAAAAAAAAAAAACAATTTTTGAAGTGAAAACTTCTTTAGGCGCGTTGAGAATTTTTTGAAATGGGAAAAAAACCATTGATTCGCGCCACTGTTACCGTAACCGACACTGCTTCAGATGTGTTTGGCTGTCCTCGGGATGTGCTCGGTTTCAATGTATATCCGATATGTCAGTGAGTGATGGCAAAGTATTCTGTTTGTGTTTTGTTTTCACTTCTGTCGGCACTCCCGGTGTGCCATTGTTTTTTTTTAACTCCACCCCACACAAATTCATATAATATTAATATAACACTACTTGCTAAGTAAATACCAGTGACAGGAAGGTAATAAAACATCATCAATTTAAACTAAGTGGAAAAAAATCGTATTATTGAAGCTAACTTAAAAACTACCCAAGCAAAGTTAATCATATTTATATGGGACTACCCCAAGCATACCTTGTCCTTTAAAAAAAGAATTTTGTAAATCGGCTTATAAATAACGGAGGTTTGAGGTGACAAACACAAAAAAAAAAACAAACCGAATTGAGAACCTCCTCCTTTTTTTGAAGTCGGTTAAAAATTGAAAATGTATTTATTGGGACTCTCAAAGGAAGAACAAGTCAGTAGAACAACAGGCCAATATCAGAGGGACAATTCTCGTAATTTTAAGAACGTTCACAGTCAGAAGCAATTCTCGTAATTTAAAACGTTCAAAATCTAGTCGCAGTCTCATCTTGGCGACAAACAAATGTCAAAAACTTGTCCAAATGTAGGGAAAAGAGGTATTTTTGACAGATTGAGACTGAGATCAGACTGTGGACGTTCTTAAAATTACAAGAATTGCCACTCAGATTCAGAGAAAGGTCTCAAATCGTTTTCAAGGCCTGATTATGGAAAAAGTATGTAGGCATGACTGACGGGTTGACCTACGGCAACCAAAATGTTCTGAGAAAAGGAGGGAAGGTTGTCAATTTGTGCTCAATGCTCAATTACCTACCATTGCAAAGTCTGACCATGGCAATCACAACGTCGCAGATTAAATAATCTGCAAGCTTAGTATTTTGTCACGATACCCATAACAATACCTATTATTATATAATGATATTATACAATGTTATTTATAAAAATAAAAACGGAAAAGAACCGGAGTTACCGACATAGCTTGCAGAGTAAGCAAACTGAAGTGGCAGTGGGCTGGCCATGTCTGTCGAAGGACCGATGGCCGGTGGAGCAGGCGAGTCATGAAGTGGAGACCGCGTATCGGCAAGCGTAGTGTGGGACGCCCCCCAGCTAGATGGACGGACGACCTAAAGAAGGTGACTGGGGTAGACTGGATGCGGAAGGCAGAGGACAGGGTGTTATGGCGCAGTCTGGGGGAGGCCTATATCCAGCTGTGGACTGCATTAGGCCGAGTTGATTGATTATCAATGTTATTTATAATGGAATTAATCCTTTGTTTACAGATAGCGGTGAGAGCATTCTTCGCGGGATGCGGGATTTGTTTCATGACAGCGTGCATAGCAGGTGGGTTTTATTTCACACTAAAATATGATTAACAGTCTCGTTAATACATAAGATACACGTGTAATCTCTGAAGCGGTAGGCTGAGGTATAATATACAGAGTGGCAGAGACATCGACGCGCAGCCTGTTTAGGCCTCGGTCTCGAAGCCAGCGATAGCGGGGCGGCGACGGCGGCGCGGGGAGCGGCGCGGCAACGCAGACAAGGTCTCGAAGCCAGCGGGCAGGTCGCGCGGCGCTAGAGCGGCGTAGTGTTGTGTTATGAGAAATTAGTGTCTTTTTTCGCGAACGAAATGTCTAAACAGCGACGACAACATCTTTTTGATAAAACATTTTGAAACGGCGGTCGTTAAAAAGCAAAAAATAAAATGCACAACACTAAGTACGTCAATACAGACGCGCGGGCACCGCTAGACTAGAGCGCACCGCTCGTACGCCGCTCCCCGCGCCGCTGCCTCCGAGGCCAGTTCCATACACCTATGCATTGAAACGCGCCGCTCCCCGCGCCGCCGCCGCCGCCCCGCGCCCGCTGACTTCGTGTCCGTAGCCTTAGGGCGATGCCACACGGGCGTTGCGTCGGCGCTGCAACGCCTGAGCGGTGACGTCATCGCAGCACTCGCGTGGCACTAACTAAGAAACCACGCATTGGCAACGCCCGGCCCGTGTGGCATCGCTCTTACCATGGATTCAAAACCCTCCTGTGTTGAAAATTTTCATGGGTTATTAAAAAAAATGCTGTTCCATATATTTTTACCGCGTAGGTAATTGCAATTTTGTAGGAAACAGCGGTTTTTTTTTATTACCTAGGAAACATTTCTACGCTAGGTCTAAAATGATGTGCTGAATTTAGGTATGGTTAACAGGTTGTGTGCGTCGAATGTCGATGTACCTTGCCACCCTGTATAGGCATGCCCTCATAACGCCAGTCAGGTTTAACTTTTAGTCCATGTCCTATGCATTTAAATGGGGCAACGTGGGGCAATTGATTCATTTTCGGCGCAACATATCTTGTCACACTAATACTATAAAGGTGAAAGTTTGTGTGTCTGTGTGTTTGTATGTTTTTTACTTCTTCACGCTCAAACAGCTGGACCAATTTTGATAAAATTTGGTATGGAGGTAGCAGTCACCCTGGATTAACATATAGGCTACTTTTTATCCCGATATTCCCACGGGATCGACACTTAAGCGGGTGAAACCGCGGGGCGCAGCTAGTTCTTCCATACATCTCATATTCTCTATCAGCCCTCATCTCAGTAGTCACACTCTATTTTCTCGCCATATCATTTTTCACACAATCCAATCATCATAATATCTTTGGTTTTCCCCTACTCTTATACGGCCGACGGCCGAACCCAATAACCTGCGGGGCAATTGCGTAACACTATCAATCGGAATCGGTTTCATTTTGACAGTTCAACAACATTCATTGCGTTATTTAAGTACGTGTTGAGCAGACACATTTTTCGAACTTATGAAGCAATGGATTAGCAATTTGCTTCAAAATGATGCAGATTCTGATTGATAGTTACGCGATTAGGGTGCTGTTTTCAGTTAAATACAGATCGCTACTGATCGCCAGTATAATCATAATTGCCTGTATAAATATAATCATACAGATCGCTACTGATATCATAATTTCAGCCGAAACACGTCCACTGCTGGACATAGGCCTCCCCCAAGCACCTCCACTTCGACCGGTTCTGTGCTTCTCGCATCCAACGGGTTCCTGCGGCCTTCACAAGGTCTTCGGCTACTGATATAGATTATTGGGACGTTAAAACCAGAGATAGATAGGTTTTTCCACCCCCAGTACCTAAGCCTATTAAAAACTGGTGATATCATACGTAATTGGGTTCGGCCGTTATCCATCGACTAACCAAACTTTCCTCTCACCATGATAGCAGCAACCCAATACCAACCTTATAGCACCGAAAATAAAGATTACTGTGATTGTAACAGTGATCTTGGCTAATCTATAAACTATAACAAACTTTTTTTTATTTTGTTTCCAGGTCTACTGATGCCTGATAGCGCGTTCGGTTGAAAAGTGATATTTATTAATTTAAATAAAACGTTTAAATAGGCCTACTTAATTTTATACAATTGTTATTTATTAAATAAAAGATTTTCGTACTAATTTTGGGTTTTATTAATCTGTTATGTGGTCCAAATCTTCATTGCTTTGTCATTCCCAGCAAATGGAAACTTCACTACAACCAAAAATGTAAACAAATGTGTTTATGGAAAAATAACTTTAATTCCTACACAATAAAATTCAGTTTACGCTACAACTTCAAACATTTTTGTAACTTTTTCAATAGTGCTAGTCACTCTGAAATTAACTTAATTAATATTATAATAGAGTTGATATTTGTTTAACTTGAAATAACACCAATTTGAAACGTAATCAAAATCAAATTTTTTTTTTTTATTTCACATAAACCAACATGGGCACTTATGAAACGTCAGAAGCTAGGTGCACGGTTCCAATTGGTCGTTTCCTATGGAGAAGAACCGGCAAGAAACTCCATAGACTTAAATCTGAATAGACTAGGTCATTTTGGCGCGTGGCCAAATCCAGATCTAACGCCGCCATCTTGTTTTATCTATAAAATGGCGGTAGGTACTACAGTCCTTTCACCTTAGGATGTATGTACCCTTCATTTGTGGCGGTCGTTTTGGCGCGAATCGCTGTCTGTGTGGCGGTACTTCCGGGTGGTACTTCCAAGGACGATTATACAATAAATTCGCAAGAAAACCTTTTTAAGTAGCATCGTCCTGCATTATCATCTCTGCCTCTCAGAAAGATACAAAAGAGAGAAGGCCTCCTATACTCCGCAGTGGGTGAAACAAGGCTGATTTTTAAACAGACGATGATGATGATGATCCTTTTGACGCATCCGTGGTTACGACAAAAACCAACCCCATTATAAGTATATAAACGTTGATTGAAGTTAAGAGACGTTAAACGTTTCAAAAATATATGGTTACACAGCCGCTAATTGCATCAACAGCGTTACATCATTAACGTAGGCACTATGCTGGATGACACCACTTTCTGTCTCGCTACAAGTCAGTGTCTGGGTGCTCCTTGCATCGCCCCACATCGCTGTCAGTGCAGCGAAGCAGTCGACCGCCTCAGACACCATGGCCTTTCCTGTAACAAGAGCGCTGGTCGATTGGCACGGCACGCCAGTGTTAATGACATCATCCGTCGGGCTCTTGTCACCACCGGGGTGCCAGCTGTTTTAGAACCTAACAGCTTGGAACGACGCGACGATGGGAAGAGGCCAGACGGAATGACCATAATGCTTGGAAGTTGGGTAGGCCTTTGGTGTGGGATGCAAACTGTGTCGACACCCCTGCGCCATCCCATCTTCTTAGCACAGCGGGCTATGCTGGGGCGACTGCTGCTGGTGCAGAAAACCTCAAACGGCGCAAATATAACAAAACAATATTGGGAGCAATATGTTTGAGCCATTTGGAGTTGAAACACTAGGGCCGGTGGGGTCCGAGTGCTCATCGAGTATTTCGGAACATCGCCAATCGGTCGGTCGACTCTTCATGTGACCAGAGGGCTGGCCTATTTTTAGGTCAAAGAAAAAATCAGCATTGCCATCTAACGTGACAACGCTGCGAGCCTTTTGGGCACTTTTCCCATTGATTGCGATGCGGACGAATTTTTTGATGCTCAATGAGTTCTTACCTATTTTCCCTTTATATCTTTATATACTTGTACTTATACATTTTAGTGTTAGTGCCTTTTTTTCACACGTCCCGGCATCCGGGTAGCCGGTGCCGGATACCCGACAGCGAATTGTATAGCCATGTGAAAAGGCCCTTAGATTGTATATTGCATTTAAGATTTCTTAATAAGCATGTAAATTATAAACACATACCTATATATTATTGCAACCTATTTTGAAAATCTGGCTGAACCGAAATACATCATTATAGAAATAAATATGAAAAAGAAACTATTTTTTTAACCGCCTTCCGTTTTTGAACACTAGGAAGCCGTCAAAAAAAATGTCACTACACTATGCACATAACAGAATTAAGAATACACTGTTTGAACAACCTATATTTAATAACTGTGAAGAGGTACAGTTATGATACTATATCGAAATTGCGAAGTATTCGCTAGTGTTATCTTCTTTTTTGTAATCAAAATTTTCTATAGTTTGGCTATTTGGTGTCGCGTTATGTATAAGAAGCAACCGACCTTAACGAGTATACCGGAACGCAACGAGGTGGAGGAGGAGCATCTCACAAACAAATGGGTGCCCAAAAAAAAGCACGAGGTGCTCAAAGCTAAGTATAAGTGCTTGAAGAAACTTTTCCAAATCTATGATGCAAGCGTCATCGGGATTCTACCAGAGTCATACGGACCTGATGGGTACCTAGAAGAAGATATAAAGTCTACCAGCAAGAGGAAAAAACGCTCGCATCGTACGAAGACTGATGCGTGCGCCGGGACCACCGAACTGTCAAGCGGTGACGTTTCCCTTCACTCGGACGAGGAAAAGGATTCCATAGCGACAGCTGTCATCAGAGACCTGAAGATCAAGAAATGTCTGTCCACATCCACGCAGATGGAGTCCCAAATGTCCAAAGAGTACAAGTACGCTACCGGTACGCAAGAGTCGAGAGAAAACTTAATACTGGAACGAAACATGTCTGCGGAAGGCGACCTGGTACGTGAACGCAAAGAGTGCGAGTTTACACAGACGAGCGACCCTCATCCGATCCCATACCTATTGATCAACGAGAAGAGGACACGGCTGAAACCGACCCGGTTCCAATGCTTCTTACAACGAATCTTCGGGATCCGTCAGGAGAGACCGTACAAGAACTATGTCCTGCCGAATGGTCACATTTACGCGTCCAGCGACAATAATATCTCGGATAGTTTTTGTGACAAGCGACGGCGTAGAGGGCTGAGGTTTCGTAGGCTGCGGCGCCCTAAGAAGATCCAGTCGGAGATTTCACTGAGGGACGCCAATAGTCCTGTGATCTTGAGTTACGTGCAGTCTGTGCAGAGGAACTGCTTGGCGGACACCACACCTCGCCACTGTCCTATCTTGGGATGCCTTATGATTTCTTACGGTGCGTGAGTACCCTGTAATAGTTGAGACAAATCCCCAAACTGTCGTCTTCCCCATACAGATTCTGGCAAGATGCAGCTTTACTCATTCCATCGGTATCTAACAGAGCTGCTCCACATTACGTTTGCCGATTGTCATCTATTACTTCATCGTAATCCGCCATTCCGCCTTTAACGTTCCCACTACTGGGATACAGGCCTCCTCTCTTTGAGAGGGAGTAGGCCATTTTCCACTAAACGGGCCAAGTGCGGACTAGTGGAACCACTACTTAATACTATACTACTTACATAGGTACTGATTTTCTTTACAATTTCAGGGATAATAAATTACAACGACCACCTGAACCTCTGCCACTTCCCCGATAGGAAGTTTGTCTGCCACTACTGCCACGAAGGATTCGAAGTACAATACGACAAGTTCGCACACGAGAACGAACACATCGGAATCAACAAGCTCGAAGGAACCAACGTCTCCGCCCCTTCCACCGCCAGGCAGTCCATCAAGAAGGCTAGTAATACCCAAACTGAGCCTGAAATGAAGTGTGATGTTCCAGAAGATAAACTAAAGAAAATCGTGTCGTTTTTCGATAAAATCTCGGATCCGGAGCAAATGTTTACGGAAATCAAGAAGAACAGGTTTTCGGAATGTAATTTGCAGCGGTCTAAGACTGAGGTTGAGACTGTCGAAGCGTCCTCGGATTCTTCTGACAAGAGGACGGTCAGCTGCGTCAATCTCCACCGCAAGAAAGTTGCGAATGGCTCGTCGGACGAATCGGAGATGACCTCGAGACTCGCTCAATACGAGTCTCCAATCCTTTGTCATATTTGTGGAGAAAGTTTCAAATACAGGTAAGTTATGGACAGGCAGAGTAAGAACGTCACTCTCTCCTCTATCCGAGAATTTTCACAATACAAGTAAAAAGTGAACATTTCAAAGATGGATAAATGTCAAAATATTTCTGATACCGATCACATTAGGCAAAAGGTACATTGAATAGTAGCACAAGACACACACACAGCAACGGAATCCAATGAAATATCGGCCGCCTGTTAGGTAATTGCGTAACACGCTATCAGAAGCAATGGATTTCACTTTGACAGTTCAATCAACATTGCGTTATTTACTTTGTTGAGCGGGCACATTTCTCGAACATATGAAGCAATGGATAGCAATATCCTTTAAAATGATTTAGATTGTGATTGATAGTGTTACGCAAATTCCTAAATATTTTATTTTACACATAGGTATTAATCCATCTTTTAAATTTTCTACAACAGCTCCTCTACAATCTCTCATTAAAATTTAATTTTTCAACCCACCATCTCAAAAAACAAATCACCGCCTTCTCTGCATAAGAAGTGGCTTTACCCTGCAATGGGAAAAAAAATAGTTTTATTATTATACTCACATCTCTTTCTTGTTTCAGACGCCAGCTAAGTCTTCACGTGGACTTAGAGCATCGTGTCCACAACAAATTCTCCAAATTCCACAGCTGTGCTGGCATCCTAAACCATAGATCCCAGAACCGAGTTGACATGGTCTCCGAAGATGGCAAGATTAACGTCCAAAGCATTGATAGGTCCCACTCAGGGATGCGGCGGTCCACCTCATCATTGAGCCAGGAATCGTATTGCGACCTCTCCCGAAGAAGGTCGGAGGAAAGTTTAAGTTGCGACCCCTCTACTAATATCGTCTATTACACATCTATGGAAACTGTCAAAAAGCCGTCTATGGTTAACAATATCGTTCAAAAAGTCCGGAGCGGCCTCAACAGCTATAAGTGGGAGCCGGGAACAAAAATTATTCGTGTATAGTCTGCGTGCTATGTGGAGTGGCATTGTGTTTTGTCAATATAGTGAAAAGTCCAGTAGTTGGTTTTATTTTGGAGACCTTTCCTTATCCATTACTGTATTATACACTTGTTTAGAGGTCAGTGACCTATTTTTCAAATCTGCCTACACAAAAGTTTTAATACCGAATACCGAATCTAATATTTGCTACCTTTGCAATAAATTTTAGCTACCTCAATAGTTATTTAACAAAATCCTTGGTCCCTTCCATTTTTGACGTCAACGTGGTCAACGAAGTGGCTGATCGGAGGAGATATCGAAATATGAATCTGATTGTCCCTAACATGACGTGTAAAAGTGTTTGTGCAAACCTACTTACAGAAATAAATCATTTATCATGAATCGTTTGAGAAATATCGATGTTGGTCCCTCCATAATGTTGTTTTGGTCAAGCATTTATGAATAGTATTTTTTTTTGGTATTTCGAAATATCCATATTTAGTACGCACGGCTACACATCAAGATATACATAACCAGTATAAGCTGACTTCTGATTGAACGAAAACCTATACAATGCGAGGTCAACTAAAACTGGAAATGTATAGCTTGATGTGTAGCCATAGATATAATATACGTGTGCGTAGCCGTGTGTACCTACCTATTTTCCGGTTGTAGGTACGTTGTTTTATAATATATATAACACTTTCATAGAATATCGTTTCACATAAAAATTATCTCATTTATCATTTCATAGAATAATCAATACGCAGAATACTTACCTACTTTGAAAAATTTTAAATCATTGATTTTTGTTACAAATAAAATTTAATATTTCGATGTTCATAAATCATAGAATATCCTCATCACTGCTGGGACAAAGGCCTCCTCTCGGTGTGATTGGGCCGTAATCCACCACGCGGGCCTAGTGCCGGTTGGTTCTAGTCGGTTTCCTCACGATGTTTTCCTTCACTGTTTTGAGAGCAGTGGTGATGAGAATAATTACACAAAGTAAAGCGCCTTCCTGGGTTCGGACCATAGAAATGTAAAAAACATGTAAAAACTTCTTTCATATATCTATGGTTCGGACCATGACCACTCTTAAGCCGGGGCCGGTGCCGCTGGGCCACCAGTACCTACTCGCTCACGCCACACCACTCTTGTCTCGCTGAATTACTCGTACACACGGCTACATAGATATCAAGCTATACAATTCCAGTTTAAGCTGACTTCTCATTGTACGAAAAGCCTATACCTACAATGCGAGGTCAGCTAAAACTGGAAATGTATAGCTTGATGTGAAGCCGTGTGTACAAACAATGTAGGTATGGATAGTGTCAGCTAGCTGTCAAATTCTTCTTGTAGTAGCGACATCTGAAGTGAGCAAGTGGGAGTTTCTATCCACATTTATTTATTTTTATCTGTACACACATAATTACAATATAACTATATACACTAGATACTAAAATAAAAGCCTAACTAACCTACACACATCAAAAGTGTCTAGGGATCAAGCATTTTTATGCGGATTTCTTGAGATTGAGATGTGGCTTTGTAATAAATTTATGATTTTATAAATTTATATGGATCCTTTTTGGTGCATTTCATAATTTGAATCAGGAACTGTGAATCAAATTCGAGTAAAAGATGAAAATCAGCTGTCAATATTTTCCCTATAAAAACATACAACGCATTGAAGACATTATTAGTGCTACTGTTTCCCTACTACTGATTAAAACCAACGTTATTATGGAGCGGCGACGTCATTTAAGCAGGGAAGAAATGCTCAGAGCCGTGGGAATGATAGAAGCTGGTTCCCGGCAACGTACTGTGGCTTTAGCTCTGAATACAAGTCAGAGTGTTATCAGTCGACTTTGGACACGTTACCGAAGCACTGGTACCGTGGCTGAGCGCCATGGAGCACGGTATCGCTGCACCACACGGAGACAAGACCGATACATTCAAATCTTAACTCGAAGAGCTCCAACAATAACCGCCATGATGTTAGCCGTGAGGCTTCATCACTCTTCAGGGAACTTAATTAGCGACCAAACAGTCAGAAACCGCATGCATGAAGTGAACCTTCATTCCCGAAGACCGCTACGGGTACCACCTATAGCAATGCACAATCGTAGGATTCGATATCAATGGGCTCTTGAACACAGAAATTGGGCAGAAGAACAATGGCGTTTCGTGTGCTTTTCTGATGAGTCTCGTTTTGGTATGAGACCGGATACAAGACGTATACGACACTGAAGAACCCCTGGACGCCAACAGCGATTAAAATCCTGCCAGGAAGTCCATCCTTATAGTGGTGGAACCATCATGGTATGGGCGGGTATTTGGATCGGCGGAAGAACTGAGTTGATTTGGATCAGAGGCAACCTCAACGCTCAAATTTATGCTGAGACGATTGTATCAGACGTCATCGTTCCTCTACAAGTGCAAATCGGTCCCTTATTTCAGTTAATGCATGATAATGCACGACCGCACACCGCAAGAGTTGTAAGACAGACTCTCGCCGCAGCTAACATCAATGTCCTGCCCTGGCCTGCTCAGTCGCCAGACTTGAACCCGATTGAGCATGCATGGGATATGCTACAGAGAAGAGCTCTGCCGAATATGGAGGGTATCCAGTCGCAAGAAGACCTTTTTTTGTTGTTGCAACGAACATGGGCTGCCATTCCACAGCGTGATTTGGATGAACTCATTTTGAGTATGCCAAACCGATGTTCTTGTGTTGTTAGTGTTCGCGGTAGAAACACGGATTATTAATTGTTTAAGTTACCCAATAAAATTTTAAAGAAAACTGTTATTTCAGTCTTTTTTTCGAACTTTTGTGTTAGTGGTTCAAATGTCAAAAATCCCTTTATTAGGAAAATGGCAAATTTCTTTATTAATGCAAAGGTGACTTGGTTTATCGTTACTGTGACAAACGAAAGAAAATTTTAATTAATATCAATCAGGAGAAAAGTTATTGCAAACATATATGTTGATCCCTACACACTTTTGATGTGTGTACTATACAAATAAATAAAAAAATAAATAAACCCAAAGGACACTTAGGCGTCGAAGTACTCATCCGCATCGCTGTCATCCGGAAACGTGCCCAGAAGACTGGCATCCACATTTGTAATGTGATCTTGAAATACTGGGTAAAAAAAAATTGTGTTTACTTTTAGAACCAAAAAAAGATGTTTGTTTATTTATTTATTTAGGTAAGTATATATACTTTATTGTACACCAGAAAAAACATAACAAAAAAAAACTATTATTATTCCTTTTTTAATAACACTAGGTTCATGGGGTCCGAGTGGCACTTAGTTTTTCGAGACATCGTCAAGCGATTGGTCAACTCTTCACGTGACCAGAGGGCTGGCCTATTTTTTGGGCAAAGAATCAGCATTGCCATACAACGTGGCAATGCTGCCAGCCTTTTGGTCACTTTTCCCGCTGGCAACGATGCGGACGAATTTTTTGATGCCCTATGATTCTTTATCCTTGTTTTGTTTTATGTACAGACGCCAGCACATCAACCTACACTTAACTGTCAAATTTTCCCAATCAACATTGAACCTTATGCTTTAGCGATAAAGTTGAAAATCTATTACAGAAATCTGACAGATTGTAGTAGGTTGATGTGCTGGCGTCTGTACATGACACATATTATTAAGTCTGTTAGCTTATTAGTATTATATTATGTTTATTATATTATGTATATTATGTTTAAAAATAAAAATGATTGAATGTTTCTCATTCAGCGAATATGATCTTCGGAATGTCTTCTATCCATTTCACGACGGCTTATGTTGTAGTGTTTAATTATTTCTGATCCAGGTACACTTTTAAATCCAGCAGTAAACATGTTTCCTAAAAAAAAGGATTAAATCAAGATGGCGGACATCGCACTGTCAGTTAGCAACATAATGATTGACATTTTAATCAACATAGTTACAATCCCTTGAGACAGAGTATTATAATTAGCTGTATGCTTAAAGCTCATAGCACACATATCCACTCAAAGGGATTGTGACTGTAACGCCTTTCGCCTCGGCGACAAACAGGCGTCAACCTAACGTAAGCACGTAACCAAAGCGGATCAGCAGCTCCGAAACGTCGACTCGGCTACGGCTAGGCGACTCCGCGCTTACGGCTCGCCGACCGAGGGAGGGGTGTGAGAGGCAAGGGTGGACGAAGAGACGTAAGCTCGGGTACGGAGAGACGTAAGCGTGGGGACGACGAGCCGACGCACCGCACCGCGGTTCATGACCTTTCCCTCATACAATCCTTTCACAGGTATTTTTTTTCCCTCTGATTTTGCATCCTTGTCAAAATCAGTGATCTCTATTCCTCCTGACAATAAGGATGCTGCTGTCAGAGGTAAAATAAGTGTGAACAGACTGTAGATAGAGTAGCCTGTAGCTTAGCTGGCAGCGTATAACTTTAGTTACCTATGAAATGGCGTTAATCTTTGACAGTCACTTGCTGGTACTATCTAATATAGTCGGATAATACTTTCCAAAGATATCGTACCGTGCTGTTGTTGGGCTCCCCTTTTAGGCTAACAACTGGGGTCAAGCAAAAAGTGTGGACCCGCGAAGGAGGTGGCGAAAATACATTTCTGTCTGATTTAGTCTCTTTTCCCAACTATATTAGGGTCGGCTTCCAGTCTAACGAGATGCAGCTGAATAATACCAGTATTTTACATGGAGCGACTGCCTATCTGACCTCCACAACCCACTTACTGGGTACCAAAATACCCACTGGCAGAGCTGGTTGTCAGATTTTCGGGCTCTGACTACCCGTAATGATTGTCAAAGATTTACGCGTGACCGCCGAGACCAACGGCTTAATGTGCTTTCCGAGTGACGGAGAGGTTTCGATATGTAATTGATGGTCACCCACCCAGGAACCGACCGTGGTAAGCGTAGCTTTACCATGATCGATCCGAGTAGCTGTTATTTCTTACTCATGAGAAATAATTAACAATGCTATAGGTAAATAAAATTACCTTTATCCGTTGGCAGTACATCAGGAGGCCCTTCCGGTTGCTCTTTCGGCAATTCCTCTGGAGGCTGCGTTTGCGCAGCGACAAATACAAAAAGCAAAAACGATATAAATAATAATATCTTCATGTTTTAACTGCACACGTGTTCTGTACAAGGAGTATTTCTTACTAATGTCTTGAAGACTGCTGACTGCTGGTTATAAATATGGTTATAAAGTCTGTTCATTTTGTTATACAGGTTGAATCATGAAAAATTAAATAAAAATCTCTAATGACGTAATTATAATAGCTAACGTGACATTTGCTACCTTAGATAAACTTAACGTTTATCTACATAAGTTGGTTATTCTGTTTAAAAAATAAGAGTAAGTAGGTATAATATACTTAATAAAAAATAAAAGGAAAGCTCATTGGGCATAAACAATTCTTCCGCATCGCTGTCAATTGGAGAAGTGCCAAAAAGGCTGGCAGCATTACCATGTTGGATGGCAATGCTGATTCTTTGGGCTTGTTAGTTACATTTTTTTAATACATAAGTACCTACGCATAATACCTAACATATTTTTTACTTTTGTACCTCGTTAGATAGCTGATTAAATGAAAATGACTTCCCGTAATTTTTACGCTTATTGCCATATAACATAGGTACTCATTTGAAATAACTGGTGTCATAGGCACCTACTGTGCGTTGATTATTTGTGAAAATGGTTATTTTATTTATTTATTTGCTCTCAAGGACAGACGCCAGCACATCAAGCTACTACAATCTGTCTTATTCCTTAACAGATTTTTAACTTTATCGCTAAACCATAAAGTTCAAAGTTGACTGGGAAAATTTGACAGTTTCGGGTAGCTTGATGTGGTGGCGTCTGTAACTGACCTTACTGCTCCATCTCAATAATCCATCCTGTATATTATCTTACTCCAGCGACAACTCAGCTGCAGTTAAAGGACACGGAACAAGACAATAGAAGTTTTATTGTTATTAAGTACGTCTGGGGGCGTTTAGTGTACCGGAAAGTGGCAATTCATCAACATCATGATTTTTTAAATTACTTAAATATTAGCATCACCTTCTTAGCTTGTCGATGGCAATCTAAATGGACTCGGCCTAGAATTAGGCTAGGTAGGAACTTGTTTGGCGCCATCACTAGCGTCCATCAATATTCCTGTAACGTGCAGCTGACAGGACACGATATTAAGTGTCCCATCGTTTGTGGAACAGCACCACGTTTACACTCCAAGGCGGAGTCGTCTATGAATCAGGTTTTCCTTGCTTCGGCCAACCTGGGTCCGGAGCAAGAGAATATAATAGTCACTCTTTGGTCCGGAGTTTGTTTAAAGACTTCCAGGTTACCCAAGGTAACTCATGTCCAGGTGGGAGATCTTAGCGGGTAGAACGAATGGTTTGGGTAAAGAAGTATAGGACACGCCAGATAAAATATTGAACGAGCTTCTGCGTCCCAACACTTCTGCTTAGGCCGCTAGCTGCTAGTTAACTAGATTAAATGAAAGATCATGAGATACAAATTTATTTCTAACCGATTTCTAAAAGAGGGAGGTTATCAGTTCGTCTGTATATACAGAATGAATGTTTCAGTCAGCATAGGTGACCAAATCCTAAACTATAGATAATGCCGAAAAATTCTTAATGGAGGCACGGGGTCGATCTTGATGAATACTAACACTGCATAATAAAATTTTTGAAAATCAATATTTACGTGTAATTAGAGCTCAGTTTTCACATATATGGAATACAATCATTTGACTGGGCTTGTAAATGTTCCATGTCGATAATTTTCTTCAGACAGTGAATAATTTTAAAACGTCTTTCAAATAGAAATTTCCTATCACCAGGGGAAGAAATCAGTTTTTTAGAAAATTTAACACCGGGACTACCGCCACCCCACCATTGGCATGGTCAAATTTGTTGTTCGAAAAAAATATACCATCGCTAACTTAGTTCAAGCTAGCAATGAAGCGATGTTATTGGTTGGTTTCACACACATCCTTCGCTACGCATCCTCGCTGATCTTTGGTGGAAACTCAGCCTTACAGGCGACGTAACAAAATAAAACAAAGTTTATAAAAAAACCACACATGTTTATTGTAGTTATTATTTTTATATAATATTCCTAACACATCCCACGCAGTGAGATCGCTGCAAATAAACCGTCTGGAAGCCAGAGAACAAAGTGTTACCGAAAACATATCAGTATGTTACAACTTACACTAGTCATAACGTAAACTTACAACTAAATATATTATGTGTTGGCTCTCTATTACATAATACAAACACATTTTCAACATATAAATATGAGGGAACACAATGAATATAAAACAGAACACTCCTTTGACGCAGTTGGGTAAAAAGAGTCCGCTATAAAGGACAGGATAAATAAATAATTTTCTTGATGAGAAGTTTTATAATGTCTGTGTCGCAGGTGGATTGTCGAATCCGCTGTTTTACATAACCGCTAAGGGCCAGGCCACAACAGTGCGTTGCGGCGTCGCATCGCAAAAACAACATTGCACAGCTATCTGCTGTGCAATGTTGTAGCTGTCGTTGATTTTTGCGATGCGACGCCGCAACGCACTGTTGTGGCCTGGCCCTATCTGTTTTACAAAACAGCTCTGTAATATAAAACAACTGAAAGACGTTTAGCTGTTTTTCATAATTACTGAACTTACGCAGAATTGCATAAACATTTTGCATTTATCAATGCAACTGGTCAAAGATTAGAGGTTATGTAAAACAGTGAAATGAAATGTACCTGACGTTTCATTTCACGTTATAATTTTAGTTCTAAATTTTGTCGCGTGTTGCTCTGTGTGTCATAACAACAATAATGGCGTCCGAAACAGAAATAAATAAAACGAGTACCTAATATAAGTAAAAATTACCTTATCTCGATTGAGAACAGTGATTTTACGGACAATATTAAGTTATCAGAGCTTTATGAAATACCCTTATAAACGACGGTAGCAGTATTGAGCATCCGAAATCCGGCTGAACGGCCTGGCCACGACCTCGCCGCTATCAGCGGCATCTTAGCGCGAGGCGGCGAGCGGTAAAAACAAATATATCAAAATTTATGAACCATGCCACGACGCACCGCTCGCAGCGTCAACGCTAGACAAAAGAAACCGCGCCGCTTGCCGCTAAGGCACCTCGCGCACTAGGCGGCCACGGCCACGACCAGTGGCCGCAACGGCCAGATTAACTAAAGAAACCATGTTGCGGCCAAGTGCGCGACGTTCATACTTCTTTAACATCTAGTCGTTGCGGCCACTGGTCGTGGTCGTGGCCGCCTAGTGCGCGAGGTGCCCAAGACAAAAGTCGTGGCCGGGCGGCAACGTTGCTTCAGTTGTTTTACATAACGGAGCTGTTTTGTAAAACAGCGGATTCGACATTACAAACGAAGCAAGCGTGTTAAAACTGAATGCTAAGAAGAACATTTAAACATTTTCTTATGTTATATCATGTAATAAACAACCAACATCTTTAACTACAATATAAAAGAGCCAGTATTTATAAATATTTCAACGCTGCATACAAAGCAACAATATTCTGCAGTTAATTTTTAAATCACATTAGCCCAACGGTTGTGATCGGGCTGGGAATCGAAGCGATACGACTTCGATCAGAGTTTGTAGCGACTGCTAAAAATGCCTGCAATTTTGCAGCAACTACTACTTTATATAACTGCAAAATATTATAACAATGCATAATTTAATATTAATATGTAACTTAGAAAAATAACAAGCAAATTCGTTGAAAAAACAACAGTTGTCACCTATTAAATTCCTTATTTTCATCAAAAACGCAGATTGTACTTACGCTTAAAGTCCAAAATAATAGAAATATATTTTAAAAAATAACAAAATTAATTTCTTCGTTTATTACATTCAATTAAACAAAATTATAATAATTGTATTTTTATAACAATAGGTTTTTAACCACTGACGGCAGAGATACTCAACCTTTTTCCCAAACATTTTTTATAGAATTTTTCGAATACCTATAAACAATCAAATTGTCCTTCTTTAAATTCCAAATAGTCACAATCACAAATTTTCATACAAAATTACCTATAAATTTTCCTCTAGGTTGAATACCCCTGCTTTTCCTAACAAATCCTCAAATGAGTGTTGTAATATACAAAACCGAGCTTACAGTATGTAAGATTGTATGTCACAAGATGCGATCTCACTTCTATTCACAACTAACCAACCAACTAGCACCGTACCACGATATTAACCCTTACATCTTACATTGAGAATGTATTTTTATTTAAAACAATAATTTGATATATAATTATAAAAATTATTTTTGGTACAAAACTATAAAGCCCTTTATGATCGGAAAAAGGTAGACATAATAGTAGTGAAAACTTACGACTGGAGCGGAGTATACCCGATTCAGAGTCACCGACCGACTGGAGCAGAGTATACGCGATTCAGCGTCACCGCCCGACTGGAGCAGAGTATACGCGATTCAGCGTCACCGCCCGACTGGAGCCGGATATAACCCGATTCAGCTTCACCGACCCGGTGACGATTCAGTTTCGTTCACAGGAGGTCTACCACAAGCTCTTTAACGCGATCCATTTTAGGACCTAAACTGAACTGTTCTTCTAATTCGTACCATGACGTCAGTTTAGCGATTCAGTTTAGGCCGTGCCATCTGCTGACAGCGATTGTCCCAAGTTTTGGTTTCATTCATTTAATTTTGTACTTATTTGGTACCATGACGTCCATAGAGCAGCTCAAGCGATGCAGTTTAGGAACCTAAACTAAAATGTCTTGTTTTTGAATCGTTTTTAATTAGATCATGGTAGGTCACCTGTTCAAAAACAGCGCAAAGTGCGCCTAAAGAAGTTTCTACTTCAATAAATTGATACATGTTCAAAGGTATTTTTGGTACAAAAAGTATAATGATCGTCAAAAAGTAGTGCATCAGATGATATCGACTTTTAGAGAAAAGTTGGGCGTTGTAAAGCATCGTCTCTGTCACTTGTACCTGTCTCTTTCTAGAGCTCGATGCGGCATATTAACGACCAATTTAATAAGAATGAGATCGGAGAATCAATATTATCAACTGCCCCATAAAAATCCTCAATACCTACTCGACCCAAATGTAATAATTTCTTCGGGACTACGATGTTGGTCCCATGGAGGATATTGTTTTGTTCGATGGTTTGTACCACACCCTTAAATTTGACCACTCCTTTTTGGTACATGCAATACAGGATGGCAGGGAAATCGGCGCAGTTTACAGTTTACGCGTCGATGTCCCTGCCACAAATCTGCATTCGCGATTTATTCGCCAAAAATGCAAACAAATATGAGTTTATGGAAAAATCACTTTAACTCCTACACAATAAAGTTCAGTTTACGCTACAACTTCAAACATATTTGTAACTTTTTCAATACTGTTAGTCACTCTGAAATCAACTTAATTACCATTGAAATCCAACCAAGTATCAACAGATCCTTATTATAAAAACTAAAAAATGGACAAATTCAACAAAATCATACATGAAGCAGGTCTATATGATTTTAGAATAGTCAAAGAAATGGGAGAGAGGCATAGAAAATGGCATCAAATGAGTTGGAGAGAACGGGAATTATTACTTCTCCATATTCACATTTGTGTGCTTATGTGTAACAAAGAAATTATAGTGAAGAAGAGAGAGAGAGGAGAATATTGACATCTACGGACCCGGTCCAAGCAAATTCAGCAGAAATGAAAAAAGAGAAGGAGATGTAGATCCCACAACAGAGACAGAAAAAGACGAAACCTCATCTGCCTCAGGACAAACCAGCTCGTACGAATCAGACTGGTCAAGAGAAGAGGATTTGCTAATAGAGCTTACAAAGATTGAATCCAACAGGAATTACAGGTTTAGCATGCTCAATTACATGCCTCTGGTGGAGATTACAACAAACCATGTTGCACACGAATGGGGGATTGAAGCTCCTACCAAAGTTTGGGACATTGTGGACAAGAAAATGAAGAAATTCATAATGATCAGATATGCAGGAAACAAGGAGAGGGCACTAGAACGGTACTACCAAGCCAAAGCAGAAATTCCTGACAATTGTGGGTTGTATCTGATAAAGTGGGGAGAGACAGAAGGAGAATGGGTAGACCTCCCAAACATGATGGCAAAAGGTGAAGAGAAGGTCAAGAGGTTCCTATTGAAGAGAAAAATAATACTCGAATCAATGGGTATCAACACAGAATTTTTCAAGCTAGAAGATGGAGGGATACAAGATTTGTTTCCAAGCCCATGGATAAATTCCTGTTTAGAGCAGTGGATGGAGGATCTATTGAGAGATCAATTTGAAAAATGGACCATGGAGGAGTTATATATGAAGGAACAAGCCCCTAGAATGATTACTGCAAAGAATCTCTTAGAAAATTTAGACCATCTTAATGAAAGCTCCGAAAGATGCAATAAATTGTTTTATAAGGGCAAAATACTTCCTGAACATTTTGTGCAGAACATCCACGTAGAGGAGAGAGAAGATTCTTCTTGTGTGGAAAGAATCGTAAGTTGTCTGAGAGAGCAGTTAGAGAATTTGCTGGAGATTAGGGAAGAGAACATGCATGAGAACAGCAATCTGAGCACTGATATACTGCCAGATTTGATGAAAGCTTGGGATTGTTCCAATAAATCCACCTTCAATTTTATAAATAACATGAATTACCCTGGTCACAAGAAGATAGAAGCAGCTTTGGGAATAGGTGAGAAGAAGAAGACATTCAAAAACTATACAAAAGACATGAAACAACCAGAGAATAAAGGAATAATGAAATGCAAATATCCTGAGTGGTATGAAGAGATAATATGTGGGCTAGAAGAAAAACATGATATGTATTTGACACATATTCCTTTAGGTGATTTGGTAACTATACCTCCAACTGATGACCACCCAATTGCAGTGATAGTAGAGAATGCAGTATCAGACATGGCAGAAACAATACTTCAGTCAAAAGCTGCTCTGATGACCTCTAAGATGACAAATCTATACTCAAGGCTAGGAGGCGCATACGGACATAGAGTGACAGAGACAAACAAGGACAAACGGAATATAGCAATATTCCCGATAATATCACAGATGTCACTAAATGATGGTGATCATTCACATAGCACTGAGCGCCTCAGATTATGTTCAGGTTTGGTGATCCGTGCACCGTCACATGCTAGGAAACCTACTGACAGAATTGGTTTGATAACAATAGAGATGCTCAAAAGAACAGACGTGACAGAAAGATTCTGCACGGAATTGAAGGGAGCTGTAGTGTATGTATGCAAGAATTTATTGGTAGTTATGAGACAGAACTCAGTCATGAAGGAGGACTGTTCTTACAACATGTTTGTCTCAAATTCAATGTTCATCCCCATCAACATGCTTGGAAGTATGACTCTTGAGAACCCAAATGTGTCACAATCAGAGAATATGGTTGAGTACATAGCTGACATAACAAGCAGGGGCCAAGACTGGTTTATAAGTAGATATGTTGAGGGCCTTTGCTTTGCCTTACTTGGGAACTCAAGGGATGAGGGTTATTTTGCTCACATTAGAAAGTTATTTATGGTTCTTTTCACATGGAGAGTCGGGAAATCATCCGCCAGTTTTGATATCTCCAAGTTTTGTGAAAAAACAAATGAATGTCTTTTGGACAATCCAGTTTCAATGCATTTTCATGCAACTCTTTTGAAGATATTAAAGGTGTATGAAAAAAAGCAAAACAGGCCATAGCCTTTTTTTGTTCTATGTTTGAATTTTTAATGTGATATAGAAATAAAGGTTAATGAAAAAAAAAAAAAAAAAAAGTTGATATTTGTTTAACTTGAAATAATATTAATTTGAAACATAAGTTTGAATAGACATTATGTTAAAATAGTTATCTAAATGATGCATTACTTTTCTTGATCACTTTATTATGGAAGACAAACATCGTAACGAGTCATGGACCTTAAATTTGTGTGAGAGCAATATTTCGACCAGTCTGCTTAGCTATTCAGAACCATTCGAGAGGTTGTCGTATCGAAATAGACACATTTTCAATTACTGATTTGCCTTGCACCCAACAGCAAATAGCTGTCGGAAGAAAGGCCGTCGTCTATTTGATTTAAACAGACAATATTTTCGAGTATGGATTTTTGAACAGCTTTTAGAGGACTCTATAACATTGATTGATGTTCGATTCGGCACGGAAGCGTCTCGAATGGTCGTGAATAGCTATGCAGTTGGTCGTTTACTAACACTTCACATTATATATTTACAAACCCATACCTCGCTACGTTTATAATATCAATTTAACATAACAACAAATTCATAGAATAAAATAATAATATTTATAAGACATGATTTCGATGTAACTGATAAAAAAACAATAATTATAAAATTTCTAAAGATGTACATTCTCACTATACTTTACTACGAAATAGACGGCGACTGAATCGTAAGCATCTGAAAAAAAACAAGTGCTTATGACCACACGACTGAAGTGAAACTTCTTCTTAGATATACGGAACGTATTTGGCTATGAGAGGAAGAGAGAAAGAAAATGTGCGCGCGCACTGCTGTCTCTTGCTTATATCCCCCACTCAACTCCCGTCGCCTCGCCCGATCACACTTTTCGTAACGCTTACGTCACGCGTTCGCCAGTTTACTCCCCAAGTCAAGCGTGCGTAAAGAAGTTTCACTTCAAAAAAATTGGCTTCCAACACTTCCCTGTCAACCCCTTTGAGGACTAGAGACGTGATGTTATGTGACATTCATTAAAGCCGCCGTCTTTGGTAGTCAATCCCGACAATCTATATTAAATTCCATTACTTTTGGTACAAACGGCAAAATTGATAAGTAAGGAGGCAACTGACTGATTCTGGTCTTTTTATTTGCAATATGTTCAATAAGCATACGTAGCTGCAAAAGCTAAGTTGTATGACTCACTGGACAGCCCTTGAGTCCAGAAGGAGCTCTACCGGATTAAAAAAGTAAGGCCGGCTCCACACGCTGGCCCCAACGTCGGTCCCAACGCTACTCGTCCAACGTGTGGATCTAGAAAACACTCGTCCCAATGTTGGTGCGAATGCTATTTTCTAGATCCACACGTTGGACGAGTAGCGTTGGGACCGACGTTGGGGCCAGCGTGTGGAGCCGGCCTAAGAGAAAGAAGATCGAAAGATATAATTCACATTAAATCGAAAGACGACGACGGTAAGGTTCTGTCCAAAAATGACGAAATAAAAGAACGATGGAAGCTTTTTTTTGGAAAGGTTAATAATGGACGAAGAGAATAAATGGAATGGTGTGCGCAAAGAGGTATAAGTAAATATGGGTTTGGTGAGGGAAATTAACATGGATGAAGAAAGGCAGTCTGAGGTATGAAAAATGGAAAGGCTATGGGACCAGATAATATACCAGTAGAAGTATGGAAGTGTTTGAAAGAAGATGGATGTATGTGGCCGACTTTATTCTTCAATAAGTAGTTGCATGATGGAGGGATCCCACAAGAATGGTGCAATAGTTCGCCAGTGCATCTTCAAGAATAAAGGCGATGTACAGGACTGCAACAACTATCGAGGGATAAAGCTCATGTCACATAGTATGAAGGTATGGGAGAAAGTAATAGAGAAAAGACTGCGAACCAGTTTGGGTTTATGCCAGGTCGAGGAACAACGGACGCCAGTTTTGCACTCCGCCAATTGTTCGAGAAGTACAGACGTGCACACATGAACTTGCACATGGTGTTCATTGATCTGGAGAAAGCGGGAACAATCTGCGACTCCCGCATTCCCCTTAAACTTAAGGGGAAGACATATAAAACAATGGTTAGAACTGCTGTCTTGTATGAATCAGAATGTTGGGTTACAATAGGGATGAATGAAAGGCAATTGCATGCAACTGAGATGAGAATGCTAAGAGGGATGTGTGGTGTTACACGAATGGATAGAATAAAGAATGAGTAAGTACATAAGAGGAAGTCTGAAAGTGGCACCGGTAACCGAAAAGTTGTGTGGAAATCGGTTGTCATGGTATGGACATGTGTTCCGGAGGAATGAGGAAAATGTCGTGAGGAAAGTTTTGGGTATGAATGTCTATAGCTATAAGAGTAGGGGAAGACCAAAGAAACGATGGATGGACTGTGTGAATGATGATATGGTTAGAAAGGACTGCAGAGATGGCGACTAAAAAGAAAAAGACATGTTGCGCTAACCGAAACCACAATGAATTAGGATAAGGACAGGAAAATGATGAGCTGCAAAAGCTATGATTTTGTGATTAAATTAAGCGTCCGTGTTTTTGGGGGTTTCGTACCCAAATTGTGCAAACGGGACCCTATTGAAGCCTACCTGTTGAAGCCATAGGTGTTGGCTGAATGAGTGACTCGGCGCTCGAAAGCATGAGGAAGTGGTGATGATGACGTCACGCTAAAGTAGGTACACGAATGCTGAGCTAACGTTCACCAGAATAGAGGTAGGTAACAGGTAATACGAGCTGGTGTCCGCAACTCCACGTCAATGCGCGTAGCGCGTATTTTGCGTACGGGCGGGAAAATCGATTATTCGATCCAACCCAGCTCCTCAAGGAAGGCCAGAATAGAGGTTCATATGAGGAACAGGGTGTAAAGTTCACACACCCTCTATGGAAAAGGGAGGATCTTCCGACCATACGGGTGTGGTATCTGGTGGACAACTGCCCGACGGTCGATGTCGGGATATTGTATATAATTATGCTAGTCGCACGTCGAACTTTGCTTGCACGATGCAGGATTTTGTGTGGCGTCACTGTGATGCGTAGTTCGCATGTGGCGTTGTAGATGCCGCTACAAGCTATTCTAATACGAGAGAAGAACGACTTGCCTGTAAATTGCATACATTTTCGTCAGTCACCTGCACACCAAACAATTTTGCCGCGTGTACATCTTAAAACATGTCGAAAATAACCTCTCTTTTAGCTTTTAAAGTCAATATTAAATATATTATGTGCCATTACTTTCTACGTGCCAGGGCAAGGATCTGCGAATCCCCTGTCGCGTATTCTTAGAAATGAATTGCGAACAAATTTGATGATGCTGCAAGATTTTGAACAACGAGGTAATTTAAAAAAATATATTTCTTATTTTTTTTTAACTCTTCACACGTTAGCGTACACCATGTGTACCGATAACAATAAAATTTCTATTGTGTCTGCTAATTAGACGCGCGACGGGTGAAATTCTTTTTGTAATTATAAAAGTTTGTCTTACTACCACAAAAGCGTGGTTATCAGTTGTTTTAACTTGTTGCCAGCCCTGAAATCGCTTAAAAATAAACAACCGTTGTGGAACAGCTGATTAAAAAAAAAATGGTCGAATAAATCGTGATTTTTCTTTCATGATTTCAGTTTGGTCTCATGTCCATGTCCTAGAATCAAAAATTCGAAGACATGTGACATCTACCAACCCTCACTGGGGCCCGCGTGGTGGATCACGGCCCAATTCCCCTCACAGAGAGGAGGCCTGTGTCCCAGTACAACTGGCCTGTTACTGGCTGATTATGCTCATGATGAATAGAAAGAACCCTTTTCAGATTAAGGATATAGAAAAAATAATATATTTTCATGGGTTTACTTAGTTTCGACATTTTTAAACTAGAATCTATCTTTTAACATCGTCAAATCTGTCCGCGATTCACCAAAACGATTGTACAAATCTGTAGATAAATAACTTGCGATATAAACTACGATTACATAATATTTTATAGAAAAAGAAATAAAAAAAAAAACATTAAATCAAAACGTATTTACATTATTTTTATAATCTCGTATGTTTTGTGTGAATTTTTAGTTAATTTTATATATGATTATTATAAAAAAACATTGATATATATTTTTATATAAAGAATAATATTAACTCGCACTGGGCCCGCGTAATTGATTATAGCCCACTCCCTTCTAGACATAATCAGCCTATAATGTTCCCACTGCTGGGGCCCAGGCCTCCGCTCAGTGAGAGGGAGTGGGCCGTAATCCACCACGCGGGCCCAGTGCGGGTTGGCAGATGTCACATGTCTTCGAATTTTTGGTTCTAGGACATGCCGGTTTCCTCACAATGTTTTCCTTCACAGTTTTGAGAGCAGTGGTGATGAAATAATTTACACAAAGTAAAGCGCCTGTCTGGATTCGAACCTACGACCTACAAGTCGTAAGTCGCGGCCGTTACCACTTGGCCACCACTGCTCCCTTCTAGAAATAGGAGGCCTGTCTCAGCATTGAGGTCGTTATAAGCTGATTATGCTTATAATAATAAAAATGTTACTGAATTTTATTGTATCTGGTCGAAAAAATACCACCTCTATGGCTTTCGTCTATATCATAGACAAAATAACTACCCAAGTTCGCCATACCCTTGAAGTAGAGATCGCATCAAAAATGTATATTCAAAAGGTCTTCGCCTGGGTATCGAACCCGCATTCCCACAAAACATACAAGTACACATTAACCACACAACTATAGTTGACGAATAATAAAAAAAACAACTATGTATACTATACATTGGTTTTCATAACAAAATAAACTCGATAAATGCACAATGCGATGGCGAAACTAATCAAATAGTAATATTTCTTGTAAATCAGTAAACAATGTTGGTTTTGGTGACATAATCGCACAATACACTTCACTTGGCGTATTTGACCAAACATTGGCCTTAATTAGCCAATGCAAATGATACCTTATGCATTTTGGAATAAAGTTCATTTTGTGTTAGGAAAACAAATCAAATATTTGCACAAATAAGCCAGGTGTACGCCAACATAATATAGAACATACGAATGTTATTTCAAATCATTATTATAAACGCCAGGACTCCTGGTTGTCGCGGTCACAAAACACGCGAGTAGGATGACAATATCGTGCCATCTCGCTCGCACATTTTATGATCGCGCCTGCCAAGAACTGAGGCGTTTAGTATAATTATTTCTACACATTTGTAAATTCTATATTATATCATTATGCGATATTGTAAATTGGTTTATATTGTAAAATAATTTCGTTTTTTTTTACACAGGTATAAAAAGAGGACTACTATTTGTATTGCATATTATTGACGAATCACGCCAGCCAGTCTTAACAAGAATACTCGTGTTTCCCAGTAAATGGGTCGTGGAGGTCAGAGAGGCAGTCGCTCCATGTAAAATATTGTTATTCAGCTGCATCCGGTTAAACTGGAAGCCGACCCAAACATGTTGGGAAAAAGGCTAGGCAGATGATGATGAGAACTCTCGCCAATAATATGCAAAATGTAGTCACTGACTAGTTTTCATAATGGTTCCAAGTATACTATGCTTGATTTGAATGAAGAGCTACCTTCTTTGACGCGTTAGACATGTCCATTTTATAAATATGTACGGAAGGGGGCCCATTTTATTGTTGAAATCACGACTTACACATTAATTACTATTCAACATTTTTCTGTATCAGATATTCTTTCTGTCACTTAGAGGCTTCATTCGCTAGCTCGACTAGCTCGCTAGCATCCGTAAATACATACGTCATCATACGTAAGTGCTAATACGTCTGAATGAACTTCTCGCTTTAGCAAGTTGCACTAATGGGCGACAGAAAGAGATAGAGAAACACGAAAGTGCTAATTCGTGTGATTGAAACCTGTATGCGCAAATTTGAGTTAAAATGTGTGCCTTAAAAGTTTCCAAACGATGATAGCACCGTAAAAAAATTGTTCATGATTTATTTTTCCGCATACTTGTATCTAAAGTTACGTCCAAAATAAATCAATGACCCACTACCGCCATCTACCGACAAGAAGGTAACACTCCACAGGAAAACGAATAGTCTATGCACAGTAAACTCTAATTTATTAAAACATTTATATGTATCGTTTATTATCAAATATTGCGCGTGACGGCGACACCGGTGTTAATAGATTTTGTTATATTTTAAGCATATTATTCTTAATTATTATAAAATATATGCTGAATTACTTTATAAAAAAAGTACTTTAATTAGTACAATATCTTTTTGTTTCTGATTTATATCGATTTCTTTGCTCTAACATTTGGTCGATACGCCAACGTACAGTCAACAAATGAGATAAGTAACCAGGGTCGTCGGATATAGTTGACGTTTAGTACGAAACCGATGGATGTTTTGGAATGAAATTTAATTTGATAGATGATCTGTTTGTTTTCTATTAATTAAATAAAATTGTATTCAAAAACATCCATCGGTTTCTTACTAAACTTCAACTATATCCGACGATCCTGCACACTTATCTCTTTTGCTGACTGTACAATCGCGGAACAAAACAGTTGAGAACTTTACAACAAGTTTTCACACCACGAGAACAATCTTTTTCAAATTATGAAGTAGCGTTGGTGCTTCTAAAATTCTCTTCGGTTTTGTCAGTTCTCAGGCCATAAGTAACTGAGTATCCGTCATCCCGCATTGGGGCCGCGTGGTGGATTACGGCCCACACCCTCTCACAGAGAAGGCCTGTGCCCCAGCAGTACATTATAGGCTGATTATGTTATGTCAGTAACCGAGTGGCACGAGCAAAAACTAGACTTTAAAGTACTCACCTATTACATCCCGCAAGTGCACCTTATTTTCTCAGTAATAAGGTTCAAATTTCTACTTCGTGCAAAATCTACATGTTACAACAAGACCTATGAACACCGCCCCACCGTCACCTATAAGCCTACGACTCAAAAATGGAGGTATTCATTGTTTTGAGCTATCTCTGTACATTTGTGTTGGGTGAGTATAACTTCTTTTGCTTTTCTTTCTTTGCAAGGGGATCTGAAAGAGACAAAACATATTTACGTACAGTCAACAAAAGAGATAAGTATGCATGATCGTCGGATATAGTTGAAGTTTAGTAAGAAATCGATGGATGTTGTCGACTGAAAGGAGACGTTCAATAAATGTATGGGGCTTGGTACTAAAATAATTGAAAATTTAAACAGTCTTTTGAGCTATATAGGCTGAAAGAGGGTAATTATTTTGATGTCTTTGAGCATTTAATTTTTTTTACAGCCGCCCGTTTTTTTTTAAACAAGTGTTGAAAAATAAAATGCTTGCATCACTAACTACAAACATTGTATATATTTTAGGGTTGGCAGCCCTGTGGCAAATGACGTGACAATGACAATGTCAGTAGTGACTGCTGACTGACATTGTCATTGTCATTTCTCCTTGTCAATTATCAAAAACATACTTGTACTTAATAATTAAGTACATTAATACATTTGTTGAAGTTTTTTTCTACATATGAAACCACTCCGCCTCGCGGACTTTTACCAGAGGTTATGGTGTTGTTTTTATTTCAACGTCATACTGACATTTACATATTTGATCTTTTTTCGACACGTTTTGATATTGCATTGTAATGATAATCAATATTTTTTGTCTCAATTTCATGAAGCTGCAGCTAAAATTATAATAAAATCTCAAAGTATTTAATAGAAACGGAAACATTAGCCACATTTGAAATAATTATATTGCATAGAAATGAATAAATAAAGGCTATGTGCGTTTTGTTTGTACTGAAACATTTTTCACATTTTTACGAAAACAGGCACCTGAAAAAATCATATTTAACTTTAATCGAGTAGCTTAATAAATAAGCTTTCTAATAAGGTACATCACATTAGCGTTTAAAAATATTCGGAATATTGTACCACTTTTGACCTCTCCTTTAATTAGATAAATGAGCTGTTTGTTTTCTATTAATAAAATTAAATTTTATTCGAGAACATCCATCGGTTTCTTATTAAACTTCAACTGTATCCGACGATCCTGCATACTTATCTATTTTGTTGACTGTACACAGAGTTACAGGCTAAACTTATAAGTACATGAGCCTGTTAGGCAATGAGCAGTAAGTAACATTTAATGTAGGTTATGTCTTAATCACATTAATTAATATTATAAAGGCGAAAGTTTGTGTGTGTTTATATGTTTGTTACTTTTTCACGCTCAAACGGCAGGACCAATTTTGATAAAATTTTGTATGTAGCTGACACCCTGGATTAACATATAGGCTACTTTTTATCCCGATATTCCCACAGTAACGCGGGGGAAACCGCGGGGCGCAGCTAGTAAGTTAATATAAAATATAGTACTGTTTATATGTTATAGTTATGATAATCCGTGAATCTGTACAAAACTGATTATAATTGAATTTTTTTATTGTCTTAGATCATTTACATTCCATCGTCAGTAACTCAATTATTTACTTTAGCGTTAGGTTTGTAATTCTAAGTTGATTTTTAAGTGACTATTTTGTAATTAAAAGGTGTAGCGATATTTACAAGTTTTTGGTTGCAATGGAATTTGATCTGGCATCTTTTGAACATTCAGAGTCTGTTGGTATACCACAGGCTACCTACAGTATTTGTCTCTCCTTCCCCTTTTTAATCCATCCAAAGGTTGTCTTTAAAAGATCGCTCTTAGCGATAAGACCGCCCATTGTGTCACCCATTGTAAAGTTTCTATATTTATGTCTGTAATTGATATGGTGTACATAATAAAGTGTCTATTCTATTCTGTTCCACAACTTGATTGACGGAACTGAAATTGCAGTTTTTTATAAAGATCCTGCAGGGGGCAAAAACTGCTTGAAAGGCCCCCACATATGGTACAGGTTTTATTCAGTTAAATCTCCGTTTATTTAATTTGTTCTCAACCCCAAATTTTTTTGATTTTACAATTTTTACTTGCCAAACTTTCCAGTTTGATGGCGAGAAGCGCTTCTTTATTATACATAACTAACCTAATTTACTGCCTTAAGGGTCAGTCACAGGTCACAGCAAACTAAAAGTAGAACTGACTGTGTATAGGCGCTTTAAAAGCATGGATTTTCATTTAGTTCATTACTTATTAATTAATCAATGAAAAACTGCTCGAACATTTTACTGTGTCTGCACACTTAAACAGGATTTTACCTATAGCAGGACAATATCACCATCAGAAGTTTGGCAATATTACCCTACCCTTGGCGATATTACCATTATAACTAAGCATAATTACCAGCACTCACCTATAAGATTACGACATAGAGGAGCATGGCAGGCGCGGCGAGCCCATCTGTGTGAGTACGCGGTCCAGCCACTGCAGCGGGCCGTTCAGATGCAGCTCGATCCAACACGGTGTTGACGTCACTGTTTGACGTCTGTAGACAATGAAGCGTGTGTAAATAAAGAACTAAAAGTAATAGGTCTAGTAGCCAATAACTAGAATGTCTGGCCAGTTGTCTTGGCATTTTTGCTGAACTAGGCCTTTTTGGTGCAGTCGTGAGGCACACTTTCCTGATCATTTCTTACATCGACCTCGTCACTTTTTATTTTTTTTTTAATTTGAAGGCCTTTTATCGTAATTTAAAACGTTCAAAATCTAGTCGCAGTCTCGTCTCAGCGACAAACAAATATCAAAAACTTGTCAAAATGTAGGGAAATTAGAGGTATTTTTGACAGATTGAGACTGAGGATCAGACTGTGAACGTTCTTAAAATTACGAGAATTGCCCCCCAGATGTATGTCATATTGTGTGCCTTTTAGTCTGTGCTAAATAAATATATTTTCTTTCCTTTTCGCATTCCTGCGTTTCCCTAACGTAAATGAGCCCGAGTTCAGATACTTGGGCCCCCTTGTCGTGTAAATATGCCCTTTCGAGACTAGTATCATTATTAGATATCGTGCAATAGGATAAACCAACTATTTCCAATAGAAACCGGCGAATAGCCTGTGTTTTGTTCTGTCTTATTTTAGGAGATCGATAATGGTTTACTTGAAAATAAAATACGTGAATTTTGACAAGTATTACAAGTACCCGACGTTGACGAAATAATAGCCATTTTTGGCAATATTAACCATGATTGAGCAATATATTCCACATTTCGACAATATTACCCTACGTTTCGCAATATTACCCACAGTCAAACAACTTAACCCAACGTATAGCGTTCTCTTAAGGCGATATTTCCTGTAATTCGGCAATATAACCCGATTGTTTGGCGATATTACCCACCTGTACTCTGCGCCCCAGCCCTTGACGAAGCTCATGCGTATAGTGCACATGCGCGTGAGCTGGAACACCGCCTCGAAGCCTTGCGACACTGACTGCGATAATAAAGCTGCGAACTCCTGGTTGTTGAAGATTTTTAGGTTGCAGCCTGGAAGAAAAAGAAAAATAATCATACTATATTTGCATGCTTATATTAAGTTAGAATGTACAGACACACCAAGCTACCCGAAACTGTCAAATTATCCCAATCAACTTTGAACTTTATGCTTTAGCGATAAAGTTGAAAAGCTATTAAAGAAATTTGACAGATTGTAGTAGCTTGATGTTCTGGCGTCTGTACATGGGAGTCCTCACAAACCGTAACAACTGATTTTTTTTTTACCTACATTCTTGACAAATAAACATTACTATTGTATTCTTCTTTACCGTTTGCCGTGATTCTGGCAATTTCGCGCACAATCTTGTAACTTTTCCGTATCAATCTGTGTGACCGCGTTGTTCTAAAAAAGGCGCGTTTGACATAATATAATTAAGAAATCTCGATGTTTTGTCAAGTCGTAAAAACCCAGCGAAGCAAGGACGGGTTGCTAGTTGAGTTTTTTTTTATTCAAAGCTCGGCTGAATGGGGTACTTAGAAGTTAGTGTCAACGTCATCACTTACCAGAACATGTAGCTTTGAAAGCTAAGGTATATTTCTTTAGGGCACTTACCAGGCGGTATTTTGCAGACGGTGGCGGGATGCCAGCCGTAGCGCTGGTTGCAGTTGGGACTCTGCACGAATATCGACGAGTCGCTCAGGCACTCCGCGAACACCTCGCCTGCAATTTATTATTTTTATGAAGGCTGCGTCATATACAGTTCTTTATAACATTACACACATTAGTCCTCGAGGGGATAGACCTGCACCCTAATTGCGTAACACACTATCAATCGGATCGGAATCTGAATCATTTTGAAGCAAATTGCTAATCCATTGCTTCATAAATTCAAAAAATTGGTCTACTCAACACGTAAATAACGCAATGAATGTTGTTGAACTGTCAAAATTAAACCGATTCCGATTGATAATGCGTTACGCAATTACCCCGCGGTATGGTAAACCTATACCACTTAACCTGTACTGTTCACCATTTCCTAGTGCTTTAGCTGGGAAGAACAGCTATTTTGGAACTCCTATGTAATCCTTACATAGTATAAAACTTAAGTCGCCGAAATGTCTGTACGCGCATAACTTCCGGATGACTGCACCAAATTGGATAATTCTTTTTTTTTGTGCTCGGTATTGCCAGGACAAGGTTTGTATGAAAGAAAATTTCGGAAATTAAAAAAAATGCATCCGTGCGAAGCTGGGGCGGGCCGCTAGTGACGAACAATATAATATTTAGATAATAATAAAACAATAACTAAAATACAGTCGTGCCAGCGACACGAAGAAGAAATAATATTTCGATCCATATAGATAGACAAAAATTTAATTTTGTTTGAGAAATGTTTTAAATCTACAATCAGAATGGTGATTTGATCATTAATTTTTTTTTTTATGTAGGCTATGATTACTGATTTATAAGCTCGAAAATATCACGATAGAAAATATCGATTTTCTAAATATACATTCCGTAATGTAGATGTACTAACCACCAATATAATACAATCTAACTCCCTTGCCGATGTGTCGACGCGTTTGTTCGACTACTTCGTTCCTGTTCACGTTCGACAGAAGACCCAGACAGAACCTGTGAAAGAAAAACACAATTATGATTATTTTTAACAGAGTTCAAAAAAGGAGGTTCTGTATTCGACCCGTATGTATGTATGTTTGTATGTCCGCGATTTTTCTCAAAAACTAATGAACCAATTTTGATAATTCTTTCACTAATGTGATCTACTTTCAGGAAGGTTTTAGTATATAAAACATTATGTAATTATTAAACACTTTTTTATTTTATGCATGATTATGCGGTCCATCTAATGGCAAGCGGTCACATCTGCATTACCAGAAGAGTATCGTACGAACATTACGTTGTTCAGTATGTTAGCAATATTACCCGACTTTTGGCAATATTACCCGTTGTTTGGCAATATTACCCGGCATTTCACAAGAATACCCGACTTTTGGCGATATTACCCGACATTTCACAATAATACCCGAATTTTGGCAATATTACCAGGCTTTTCACAATAATAGCCGACTTTTGGCAATATTACTCGGCTTTTGGCAATATTACCTGGCTGTTGACAATATTACCCGACTTATGGCAATATTACCTACTCGTTGGCAATATTAGCAGCTGCTTGACTTGGTATTATAGGCACTGTCTTACCTCTCACTGTTGCTGGGGTCGGTGAACCCGTCCACCGTGATGGAGGGCTGTGACGCGTGGAAGGTCTCTCCCACGCGCGTGTTCAGCTCGTAGTAGCTGATGCTGCACCAGAAGGCTGGCTCGTGGTACAGCACGGGGGCGGCTTCGGTAGTCAGCCCTGGGGGTGATGGGGTTAGGCGGGTTAGGTCTGCAACAAAGGTTAGCAGTCAATGAACACAAAAACCGGCAACAATATAGTTGAAACGGATGGGCAGGAGTGTCTAGTACAGTCATAAGCAAAAGTAGATGATGATGATGATGTTGAACTTTTGGAGTCAAAACTGATCACGAATATATGGCAGCAATACTAGTAGTAAATGTTTGGTATAATTTACAATCGCATACTTTTGAATCACTTCGACGCCACACAGTTCTGACGCGAACTCCGTTCATTAGTATTGAATTTCTGATTTTCATCATTTACTTTTGCTGTTGACTGTACACCGACATTTCAACAGTTATATCTATAGTCACACTAGCAGCGCCCCGCGGTTTCACCCGCATAAGTGTCGATCCCATGGGAATATTGGGATAAAAACTACCCTATGTCCTTTCCCGGGACTCAAACTGTCTCTATACCAAATTTCATCTAAATCGGTTCAGCGGTTTAAGCGTGAAGAGGTAACAGACAGACACTTTCGCATTTATTATATTAGTATGGATGTGTACCTAATATTTTACATGCTTCAGGTTGCTTTTGAAAATACCTCGCCGTAACTCTCTGAATATAACCGAATAGTACCTACTTGTTCGACTCAGATATCGAACGAAATACCTCACGCTCAGCATTCGCATTGAGGACCACAAAACATTGTTAGTCTTTGCATCACCCAAAGGTTGACTGGTAGAAAAGAAAGAAACACCTAAAAAAAAAAACATTCTGCAAACTGTGTGTGCTTGAAGTATAAATAAATAAACTAACAAGGCAATCAATACACTTTAAAACAGGTGTAGCTTTTTTGTTTCAAATTGATGAATAAAGAATGATGAGAATGCCGCGGGACCGTACCAACTTGCGAGGGAGCGCGTCACAACCAAATGTAGTTCATAAATTTACTCCTATTTTTAAATTAGATTGACGTTTTTGTTATGAAAAAGTTTCCCGGATTTCGGACACAAAAATAAAAGTATTTTTATTTACTTTTTTACGTATTTTCTTTATGTCACTGCCATTCAAAGTAATAATAAGTCAATGCTGCAATTGTACTTCATTTCCGAATGTTGCTACTCCAAAAAGGACTGTTTATTATATTATACTCGGAAATCACGAAAAAAAAATCAGCTCTTTCATACATTTTGGTCAAGTAGGTATTGAACTTTTGTATGAAACAGCTGATTTTTTTTTCGTGATTTCAGTGTTGGTCCCATAGTGAAAGTTGTTCAGTTCGATGGTCTAAAGCACCTCTTAAAAGTTTGTAGGGTTAATTTTTTAACCCATTGTACATATATAAATAGATTTTGTCTATTCTTCCATCGACAAAACTCGTGTCTATGGTGGTCATGCTACGCATGCTGCATGTAGGTATCAAACAAAGTGTGTAATATAACAAAATTGTCAACAAACTCACTCATGTTGTCGTTATGGTCCATGGGGTCCCCGTCCTCGCTGATGTATCCCGGCGGCGGCGTCTCCACTGTAGACGAGCTCCTGGAGACAACATGTATGGGATTATTATCATGCTAAGGGTCAGTTTTCAAGATAACAATACAATTATAGACCTTATCTACTACACATAAGGTACACAGGTGGGCCGCGCGGCGCCGCGCTGCGTAGCTCGACGTAGTAGACACCACCTCACTGAATTATGTACCTTTTTGTGTAGTAGATAAGGTCTATAATTGTATTGCTATCTTGAAAACTGCGCGCCGCATCGCGTCGTGGTGTGAACTGACCCTTAGTGGAGGATAATAGAGTTTTAGAAGCGCTTTTGACATGGCGTAGTTGCAGGACAATACACTTGAAACATCGTTGCCTGGTAGCTCAATGAATGTTGGCAACACAAGTAAATTGTATTTACTTTTACATGACGTCATATAGTTGGCTTTAGTCTAGGTGGAGTGACAATCTTCACAGGGTGGATGGTAGCAGTTGGATGAGAGTAACCGAATATCCGAGTTCAATGACGAGCGATTGGAGTAGACTATATCCAGCAGTGGACTGCTATAGGCAGAGTAACTTCTTTCTCTATAGACTAACTATGGAGTTTCTTGCCCATTCTTCTCCATACGATGGAAGGGGCACCTAGAACACTAACAATCTTGAAAAATGTTGATGTTCGATATGTCTTAGTTTGACGTGTCTTTTAATGGCCTAAACGAAATAAATGATTTAACTTTGACTGATATAGCTGATAGTTTGTTGGCTATACTTACACATGCACAGTGGTGTTGCCTGGCACCTGCTGGGCCAGCGTGGCCTCCAGATACATCGCGCTGTGTGCGCCCACGCCCACTCCGACCACACCTCCAGTCTGCATCACGCTACAACCATACATTATACTTCATTAATAACTAATTAATTAGATAAACCAGACTACACCTCTCCACTCCTCATAAGCACCTCAGGACATGTTGCCCCCTTGTCGCTACGTCACTATGTGCTAGCGACCGTTTCCGGGGGCCGATTATTGAGTGTGCAAGTCACCCCTGCCATTTTATCCGTGTATATAGGGTGACTGGTAATTAGTGACCGATACTTAAACACGTGATTGTACTCATGATAACAAACAACTTTTTACTATGGGACCAAACCTGAAATTGCGAAAAAAAAAAACTGCTGTATAGTCGTTTATGTTCGCCTAACTGGTCAAAATGTACTGAACAGCAGATTTTTTTTTCGCGATTTCAGGTTTGGTCCCATAATAAATGTTGTTTGTTATCACGAGTACAATCACGTGTTTAAGTATCGGTCACTGATTAACAGTCACCCTATATATAAAACATAGATCAGGCAGTGGTCATAGTTCTTCCGTAGTTCTTGGTAACCAATCCACTTCAGCCACCCAAACCCATAGTCCACTTTTTATTTTTCCATATCCTACAATAGTCCTGCATCAACCGGGGGTTATCCTTGGGTGCACTTGCAAATTGCATACAGGGATAATCGTCGGTTGGTGCCGCATTTCATTAAAATTTCCTAAAGGGCCTCTACGAGTTGGCTTCGGCCCCTCATACGCCTTCCAAAAGACCGGGACCTCATGGTACCGAGATATATAAATTGATAAAAATAATAATAAACATTTAATTCAGACCAGCACCCTAATTGCGTAACATGCTATCGATCGGAATCTGAATCATTTTGAAGAAAATTGCTAATCCATTGCTTCATAAGTTCGAAAAATTTGTCTGCTCAACACGTAAATAACGCAATGAATGGTGTTGAACTGTCAAAATGAAACCCGATTCCGATTGATAATGTGTTACGCAATTGTCCCGCAGGTCTATATTTCGTTAGTAACAATGTAAGTACTTAAAACTAATGTTAGTATTGGCAACAAAATTAAATAACGACATGCGACATGAAGCCGCACCCACCTTTGCAGCATGGGGGACTCCCACCGATCAGATAACAAATAATTTATAACAAAATCAACCTCTTTTAAACTCATTATTTTTTGATGACGTGATAAATTGTTAATAAGACAAAATATTGGCTCAGTGGTTGAGTACACTCCTAAACTACACTGGGGGGTAGTGGAATTAGGTAACCATACTAATAATTTCCCTGTTTACAGATAGTTGTTCCGGACCTGATCATTCATGGATTCATCAATCATGAATTCACTCATCCTAGAAGAGGATATTTTATAAAAAATAAAATAGCTAATCGCTATAATACATGACCGCTTCAACTCACGCGTCCGTATGGTCGTGATGCGACTGATGCGTTTGATGCTGCTGGTGCTGTTGATGCGGCGCGTGCGTCTGATGCGGTGCGTGTGTCTGGTGTGGCGCGTGCGTCTGGTGTGGCGCGTGCGTCTGGTGCGGCGCGTGCGTCTGGTGCGGCGCGTGCGTCTGGTGCGGCGCGTGGTAGTCTGTGTAGGGGGGCGGCGCGCGCACCTCCGTGTCGCCGCACCGGGGGACTAGGATCGGTGGGAGCGCTGAAATAATGAGGGATAGTTAATACTAAAAAAAAAACATAAAAGTATACCTACAAAAATTCAACAATCGACCTGCAGATGTTGGCAGCATAATCAGCCGTAAAGTCTATTCCAAAAGTTTATGTAGACAATGTAAAACACATGGATCTGACAAAGTACATGTGAATGCCAATCCATACTAATATTATAAATGCGAAAGTGTGTCTGTCTGTCTGTTAGTTACCTCTTCACGCTTAAACCGCTGAACCGATTTAGATGAAATTTGGTATAGAGATAGTTTGAGTCCCGGGAAAGGACATAGGATAGTTTTATCCCGATATTCCCACGGAATCGACACTTATGCGGGTGCCCTACTAGTTTGTAATACCACTGAAATTCTAATTTTAAATCACCTTTAAGATGTTATTATTTGAGAATTGAGATTAATTTTGTAACCTCAATTTTCGTAGATGATTTTTCAATTACAAATTAATAATGTTATTCAAACACAAACAATTATTGTTGAAAAACTGCTTGCTGGTGATTTCAGACAATAAAAGCCCGGTTGAATGTAATCAACTAGTTATGACTAAGAAAGACTGATTTACATATTTGTAAATCAGTCTTATCCGATAAAAAACAAGCCAATTCCGATCCCGTGAGAATATCGGCATAAAAACTACCCATGTCCTTTCCAGGGACTCAAACTATCTCTATACCAAATTTCATCTAAATCGGTTCAGCGGTTTAAGCGTGAAGAGGTAACAGACAGACAGACACACTTTGGCATTTATAATATTAGTACGGATCTTGTAAAAAAAGTCAGTACTGAATAAATGTAAATAAAAAAATGTGGCTTACCGGGTGAGTCGATTTTATTGTAATGGTAGGGATTGATGCACACCTCGTCCTTCTTCAACTGGTATGCGTATTCACAGTGGTCTACTGGCTTCAGTTCATGCTGGCTCTGTACCAATAGAAGTCTATTAATTAATTTCAGGAGGGATTATCCCCACTCCCTCTCCAAGAGAGAAGGCCTGTGTCCTAGCAGTGGGAACATTATAGGCTGATCATGCTAGTGATTATATTATCACAGATTAATCCTGTGATAATAATTATCCTTCAGTAATAATAATATCAAACGATTAAGGACGCTATCACATTTTTCCACGAATAACAGTACTTTTCAGGTACCATTTTAATGAACTTGGAGTCGCAACTGCAAGGATATCTTGGTTTCAAATTAAAGATAATATATTCATCTCCAGAATGGCTCCATAACAATTAAATAGCCCCATACAAAATTTTCACACAAATACGTTTTTACCATCACAGTAATCGCAAAAAATTTAATAAAAAGGGGTTTGAATAAGGACCTATATAGCTAAATCCACTGCATATTTTAACTTAAAAATAAGAAGATATTGTTGCTTATATAGTCCTCTATACGACAAGCTAAATATTTTGTAGATAAATAAATAACTTTTTCATTTATGAGACAAATAAGAAACGCTCTCAAATTTCTCCATACATTTTCTACCCGCGGACACTTGCGGTTCGTCATTCCGCGCTCAGAGGCGCTCGTGGAAGCACGTCTGTGTCGCTTTCTCGCAAAAAATAATTACGTAAAAAAGTGAGTTTCGAGTTGTGTACTGCGGTCGGACGAAGTTGATACTTTTTCGGACCGAAATAAAATTAAGTACGATTATTGGTATTTGTTTCAGAAACAAATACTTAGTTGTAATTTTTACAAGCTTTTATTTAACTTGCAATGTATGTATGTATGTATGTACCTATGTTTGTTCGGGTGGACTCTTGCAACTAAATTTTGAAGCAGATATCTTCAACCGATTGAGCTGAAATTTTGTATGCACGTTTAGTTTGGATGACAATGCATGGTTAGCTGTGTGACGTTATTCTAAATCCAAAATGGCGGAACGCCCAAGATGGCGGACTACTTATTTTTAAGGCACTCCTACAATATGGATATCAAATGAAAGGGATTGCTGAGAATAACTCAAAAAATAAAATGACGTCACTCTAAATCCAATATGGCGGACTTCTAAAGATGGTGGACTAGTTATTTGTAATGCACTCCTACAATATGGGTATCAAATGAAAGGGATTGCTGAGAATAACTCGAAAAATAAAGTGACGTCACTATAAATCTAATATGGCGGTCATCTAAAGATGGTGGACTAGTTATTTTTAATGCACTGCAACAATATGGGTATCAAATTAAATTACTTGCTGAGGATGACTTGAAAAATAAAGTGACGGTATTCTAAATCCAATATGGCGGAACACCAAAAATGGCGGACTAGTTATTTTTAATGCACTTCTACAATATGGGTATCAAATGAAAGGTCTTGCTCAGAATACGTATGCGAGTTAAACTCCACAAAAAAACCTGTCCAGCGATAACTAAAAAGTAAAAAACAAAATAAAGTAAAACTTTTTTTAAAAACAAGCTTTTAGTTAAATGCGCTAAAAAGAATAAAATAAAGTTTTCCTTTAAAACTTTTACTATCAACTTATAACGTCATTAAGTACACAAGTTATATGATATAAAAGTTTGTTGCGAGATTTACCTGTGTAGATAAACAAGTAAATAACATGATCTGATTGATTTTCATTTTTTTTAATTTTCAAACTAAGTAAATACGAGTACTTAAATCTGAAAAAAACTTTTTTACTTTTAATTTATTTATTTAGTGGATGTAGATGACGGATAAAGATTGTATAAATTTTATTTTATTATTTTATAATCAAATTAAAATGATGGAAATATTTTTTTTAGACATTCGATATTAATAGTCGATTTTGGGGTTTTTCGGGGTGATGATTACGAATATAACATCCATTTTTTATTCAAGGTGGCGGATTTTTGTTTGTGACAAATCGACTTACGGCCAATTTCTTCATAATACCAGTATATCCAGTTGTCATGCTACGTCACAGTTTTACTCTTCAATTCAGTAATTTTTTTAGTGAATTATAATGTTGCTATATTGAAGAATACAATTGTGACGTAGCATGACAACTGAATAGACTGGTATTACGTTTAGTCGGTTAACAAAGTCGCGTGGTTTTTTTGTTTACCTTTATTTAGCTACCTAAACCTATGGAGTATAGTAGTAGTACAATGAAATATTTTCTATGTGAAAAGACAGCTGTGCTGCTGGGGAGTTTGTTGCGCCACTTCTTCCCAGCGAAAGCACTAAGAAGTGAAGGGCGGGCGTTTTGGGGGACTGTCTTTTGTAATTTTGACATTGGAAAAGTTCTGATTCTCAGCCTAATTTGAATAAATTACTTTTGATTTACTTTGTTTTAATTTTTAAGAAAATAAAATACTTACTGTTTTCATAAGGGAATGATTATTTTAAAATATCACAACGACACTACGATAAACTCCCAGGCTAGTATTTGATTATGTAATACTCCAACAATTGACATCAAAAATAATATTTAAAAGTACTTAGGTACATCTTTTCAAACTAACAGCAGACTAAAATGTTAAGGTCGTTTTTGGGTACCTAGTAATGAACGTATTGACTGATGAACTTCAACAATACTAAAAACATGATTATCACGCAGATAGTAAGTACTAATAACACTTACCAAATTCGATTGCGAACTTACAACTAACTTTACTCAATAAATACCAGCAAAATTAAAAAAAAATATCTTCAAGTACCAAGATTAGTTAAGTTACGTATAAAAATCGAGCGAACAATAGTTTCAATGTGTGCGTGCGCGTAATGTTGCTGTGTTGCGATTCAGATACCTAAACTTGAGCGAGTTCAAAATGTGATAGCGTCCTTAATCTAGTAATTTTTTAAGGGTATTTCCAACGGGAGTTTATGAAATATAGTTTCTCTTGCTGGACCAAATTAAATATATAGGGTGACTGGTAATTAGTGACCGATACTTAAACACGTGATTGTACTCATGATAACAAACAACTTTTACTATGGGACCAAACCTGAAATCGCGAAAAAAAAATCAGCTGTTCCCTACATTAATTATGTTCGTATAACTCGTCAAAATGTAGGGAACAGCTGATTTTTTTTTTTTCGCGATTCATATGTATTAATTAAAAAGCGGTTATTTTAATATTACAAACAGACACTCCAATTTTATTTATTTGTTTGATTGTGTAGATTTTGGCCCAAATGGCGTTTTAGCATTTTCTCCTTACCAGTGACGATATTGTTATCCTTTTAACATACCCCAAAATTCTGTCTTTATTGTACAGACGCCAGCACATCAACCTACACCTAACTGTCAAATTTTCCCAATCAACATTGAACCTTATGTTTTAGCGATAAAGTTGAAAATCTATTACAGAAATCTGACAGAGGTTGATGTGCTGGCGTCTACACAAACAAGGCAATTTAAATAATAATATTGCATTCATACCTGTAGCTGCGGCCAGCGCCACAGCCTGCAGTAGACCACATGCGGCAATCCCTTGCGGTATTGACCATTTATCACGTGCTCGTTAGGTTTCACTCTGCAAGACAACAACAATATAATAAACATAACATAATAATCAACACTAAAGTGGCTCGTGGCTATGTAATAACAGCCGCACGGGGCGATCGATCCGGTTAAGCTACGCTTGCCGCGGTCGGTCCGTGGATGGGTGACCATCTTAACATAACGAGATCCCTCCGTGCCTCGGAAAGCATGTTAAGCCGTTAGTCCCGGCTGTCATTCTTAGATCTTTGACAGTCGTTACGGTTCATCAGAAGCCCGGAAGTCTGACTTCCATCATATTTTAAAAACTAGATGAGGTTGGCATTTCTAATCTGACTACTTTTATCTTGGTCAGATCATGTACATTAGTATCTGAAATGTTCTTTTGAGAAAAGGATCACACATATTTGAGAGAACCTGTCCAATAAGTGCAAGCATTTATCAGTAATTGTGTAAATTAACTCAGAAATTAAGAAGCTCATCAAATCAACAAACAATACCAAAGAAAGGACATTTGGGTAGGCCGCATAATTGTACTCATAATTACAACTACAACTTTATGTGATCAAAACTAATTTTGCTAAAAGCAAAATCAGCTATTCCCTATACATTCTGTTCTATGAAGCAGCAATTTGTTTGTCGCCATATCAGTGTTGGCCTCATAGTAAGAGTGGTTCATAATGACATTACAACAACCACTTTGCAGGTCCAAAACCATTTAAATTACACTAACTGGAAGTTTTTCATAAGCCCATCATGAGTTTCAATTGATTGGTTGAATCAGGTTCAAACTCGAAGCATTTATTTCTATTAAACCAATTACAGGCACTTTTGTTTGAATTGTCAAGAGGTCAGTCAGTCAGAAAGATGAAGCTAGTTGCCATACCAAACCATAGTAAGTTTCTATGGAGAATGCACAAGAAACTACACAGATATTCTTTTAAATCAAAATATTGTTACAAAATATTAGTAACATTCATAATCAGCCTATAATGTTCCCACTGTTGTTCACAGGCCTCCTCTCTTCGAGAGGGATTGGGCTATAATCTACCTCGCGGGCCCAGTGCGGGTTGGTAGATGTCACGTCTTTGAATTTTTGGTTCTAGGACATGCTGGTTTCCTCACAATGTTTTCCTTCACCGCTTTGAGAGCACAGGTGATGAAATAATTTACACAAAGTAAAGCACCTGTCTGGGTTCGAATCTACGACCTACAACTCGTAAGTCGCGGCCGTTACCACTGGGGCACCACTGCTCTCTCACATTCACATTCTCACAATAACATTCCTGTTGATCTTATTTCAACATGTAGCAGTTAATATTTCTATTTAACTATGAAAAAAAGTCACAGAATATGCAGTGATGAGTCTTAATTGTATACCTACAGTGCAGCATGATGCTGGACTGTAGGTATACAATTAAGACTGTTGTCCTACGTTCTTGGACAACTAGTAACTAATAAAGATCAAATTCGCAAAACACATATTTCGTCTGTATGCTGTATGGATGAACTGTGGTTAAATATCAAAACCCAGTAAGTCACACCCCTACTTAAAATTGAACTATTAATGTGGTCAAATTTGAATTTAAAAATATTTCTGTGTTTTCCAAATCAAGATAAGTCATTAAAATCTAAATAAACGATAATTTATTTCATATCCTGGTCACACACACATGGCAATGGACATCCATTGCCATGTGTTTATCAAGGCCAAGCTCCTCCGTGACAACCAATCAGCATAAAGTATGACATCCAAGACAGCATCCTAGCATTAGAATTTTTTTCTAAAAAACTAGGCTTTTGCACAGTGTGAAATTTTACGAAAGTATTTTGCATAAAGACATGTATAAGCTATAAAATTGTGATGTTTCGCATGCATGAGTGTTCAAGTACAGTGGAGCCCTAGTTCATATCAAACAATGCTATGTCTACACCTTATCCTGATTTTTGAATCCCTTATTTATATACTACTAACTGACCCGGCGAACTTCGTACCGCCTCAGAATAAGAATGAATGTTCTATGAGAAAATTAATTGTCGCCATAATTTTTTTTTGTGAATTTATCCCATGTTTTCATAGTTATTCTGCTATTTGGGGCGGAGACAAATCTAACAAATCAAAGAACATAAAAAACCCTTTGTTTTATTTCTATTCTAACTAATATAAGTACAATCCTCTAACAAGTGACTGTTCAATAAAAAACCTATTTAATCTATAGTTAAAAACATATTTCTTTCATTTCCCACTATAACTTATGAGTGGCCAAACCGACCAGGTTTTGATATTTACCTACACAATTTATCATTATTACGAACAGTGATGATCACGATAATATTATGCAACTACTTACAGTGTAAAAGGAGATTGGCGAGTTGGGTACCTCATCAAATCCAAACGTGTCGAAATCTAGTTATATGCAAATTATAGGTCCTATACCCGTAGTTATTTTCCAAGGTAAAATGTTTTATTAGTTGTTGGGAGTAATTAAAAAAACGATGTTTTTAGGGTGCAGCCCCGTTACGGAAACAAAACGCATTAATGCAACAAAACAAAACGCATAAAATAGACGTATTACATCAGTGTTGCCATACAATAGACCCAAATCGATAATGATGAGATAAATCTTTAGTGAAGAAGAAAAAAAATCGTTTATTCAATAAAAATAAGTGCAATACAAGTGAAATATGTGCATTGACTTAGATTAAATAGTTAAACTACTTAATCAGATTTGACGTAGTGACTCTTGAATGATTAGTATTTCACGGGTGGTGGTGTGAGTTAAAAAAGTTAGAGAATGTTATGTTGAAAGGTAATCAATAATTAATAGATAATTAATAGACGGCCAAAACAATTGCACAAGTATTAGGTATATATGTTTTGGAAAGTATCTTTCGTGCAAATATTTTTTTTATTAAATAAAAGGAAAGTAGATTGATTACATTCGAGAATAGATGCTCATTTTAAACAACATTTAATAATAAATAGCTTTGCTTTTACTAAATTAATTTCGTATCGACTCGATGATTTTAATCGATTCGTTTAGTTAATCAATATTTGGCAACACAGTTGTCACTTAAGTCAAATATAAAAAAATATATAAACCGTCATGTTCTGTTGTGGTCATGATATTTTTGTTTTATATTAAAACCTGCATAATTCGTCGTTTGTGATATTATTGTGTAATCTTGTCTGCATCTATAAATGAAGTGTGAACTCTTATTTTGAGCCATCACGTTGCTATAAAATTACAATTTGCGTTCAGTGTATAATCCTGCGCAGGACTGAGATAGGACTCTTATTATTTTACATTGTTTTGGTGTTCTGTGAATGTTGTTCATGCTCTAACAATGTCGGCAGTTGATCTTCGGTGTATAAACTGTGATGTGCGCTTATCACGCCTTCGCCGACATGTCTTGTCTGCCGAGGATGATAACCTCGTAACTATTATTCAACGCTGGACTTATCCAAGAAATGTAAGTATATTATGGTCTGTTTGCTAGTGTTTTGTTATGCAGCTTAGAAGTTTATAATACTGGATGCGTCACCCAGACAGTGTTAGTTGTGATATAAATATCAAACAATTTAAATTGCTTTTGTTTTACAGAGCTCTGAAACTGATTGCATTTGCCATGCATGTTGGGAATTGGCAAATTATCAACTACTGCACGGAAATGGGCAAGCACATTCTTCTCAACAAGTTGGTCATCGCTGCCTATGCATTAACTGTGGTCGATCCATTTTAAGAGCCCGTAGACGGCAATTGGTCAGACCAAATGCAAGCGAAGGAGAGCGGATGATAGCTGCTATTATATCTACATGGATACATCCACATCAGGCATGTTATTTTTTAGCTATTAGATTCATACTTTATGTGTTTTACAGTAGCCCCACCTAATCAAAGTGTTGACTTGTTTGTTTCAATCCCCTTAGCTATATATCTGTTGTCTGTTAAATATTGTCTGGGTTAAAAAATAGTAATATGTCAGTATTATATCATGCATTTATGTAGATAAATCTTATATAACATCTCTATTTTTTGTTGCAGCCCACTTCTGTTGATCAAGTATGTGTTCCATGCTGGCTACGGGCTCAAAGAGCCTCACGAGGTGGCCACCCAACTGGCCCCTCTAACATTAATCAGCCACTTCAATCAGGAGATGCCAATAATTCACCTGGACACCCTTCATCGGTCAATGTTCATCCTGATTTACCTGAAATCCAAGAATCGAATCTGCCAAATAATGAAGATAACCATATTGCTTGTATCAATTGTGATATGCAGACTTCTCAATCAACTGGTCATTGTTTATCTACTGCTAATGAAAATCTAGTTGCTATCATAAAGCTGTGGACATTCCCGAGAGCTGTAAGTATGAATTGAATTAAAATATTCATGATTAAAGACAACTATTCGCCACAGTTTTTATGACTACTATTTTCTGAACAAACATTTTTTTTTAGATCAATACTTCTGATTATATATGCGATTCTTGCTGGGTGATAGGAATGCATCAGCTGCACCACACCTGTATTGTTTGTGGTACTTCAACAATTGAGACTGAGAGTCATATAATCAATCATGCATCAGAGGAGGAAACCCAGATAGTTGCAATAGTTAACCAGAGGATACAGCCACGTCAGGTATGTATGTGACATATTTTGGCTTTGGATGTTTTTTTCTCTATTATTTCCTGGAAGAATGACACTCAAAGAAAAAGAGATGTTCAAATAGGGAGGATGCTGATTGCTAGTGTTGAATAACTTCCCCTAGATAGACCTGGTTATTTAAGTATTTTAAGGGATTATTATGTATTTAAATATTTATGGAATTATTATGTATTTAAGTATTTATGGGAGACGACCCCATTAAAAACGTTATCTGGTACCTTGTAACACAAGGATGGTAATTTTTTACTTTGAGACCATGACAATTGGTGTATTGTCTAGCACATATTATTTCCTTGAGTGACTTCTTCCATGCATGCCCAAATATATTATGTACTCTTCTGTGTGTTCAATTTTAACATATATAATATGTTTGTATGTTATTGCTATTGACATATATTTCGTGGTCCGTAAAATGAGTAACGGTGATAGCCGGAAAAGAGTCTACAATTAATGGAGCTATAATTAGTAGTATATTAGTAGGCTTATAGTGGAATCTGATTTTAAGGCAATAAATAGTTCATATGCATCAAAATAAATTATTGAATTGTTTTAACAGGTTACATCAAATGAACCAATTTGCGTAACTTGTTGGGAACAGGCACAACAAGAACTTCTGAGACGACACGAACATCAACTTCGAGCTCAGACAATCACTCTGCCCAACTTAAGAAGAGTACCAGAAGCACCCAGGCACTGCTTATTTAGTGGTTGTCGCAACTCGGAACGTTTTCACGTCCCTGACAACACACGTCGACGCGTGTTGATAGAAAATAACTTTTTCATACCTAGAGGTTCTCGTGTATGCGCTTATCATTTGGGACGCAACACATACAGTGAACTGTATACTGCTGAATATGCTCTTGATTATTTCAACCCAATCCAAATTGAAGACATGCTTTTTATTTTGATGGAAGAAAATAATTTTCAGTTTGGTGACATACAAAGACTTCCTGATCATTTGGTACATTACTGGATTGGAATTAGTAAAGAACAGCACCAACAAATATTAAATGAAACACCAACATTGAGAGACATGCGTCGAGGAAGTCTTGCACTCACAGCATTATTATGCAAGCTCCGCACTGGAGACTCCAATGAGCGACTCGCGGCACTTTTTCAGGTCCCAAGGCGAACCTTAGAGACCTTAATGAATGTAGCAAGAGAGAGCTTGGTGCCTGAATTTGTAGACCGGCATCTGGGAACGGGACATATATCCCGTGAACGAGTCTGTGAAAAAAACTCCATAATAGCAGAAGGCTTATTTAGTAGTACAAATGGAACAACTGCTATAGTAATTGCCGATGGCACATATATATATACTCAAAAGAGTTCGAATTACCTTTTTCAAAAAAAAACATATTCACTCCACAAATACCGGAACTTAGCGAAACCATTTCTAGTTGTATGTTGTGACGGATATATTTTAGATGTGTTTGGTCCATATTCTGCCACTACCAACGATGCCACGATATTAAACAATTTATTAGATGATGAAACTTTTATACATTTTTTTAATGACAATGATGTATTCATATTAGATCGTGGTTTCAGGGACTCCATGGATAAATTGCATGATAAAAATTTACTGGGTCATATGCCCGAAACATTGTCGCCTGGTCATTCACAGCTTACAACTTTAGAAGGAAATCGATCGCGTTGCGTGACAATTAATAGATGGGTTGTGGAAGCTGTGAATGGCCAGATAAAGAGAGATTTCAAAATCTTCAGACAGGAATATTTCAATCGTGCGAGTCCCCATCTTATGAAAGATTTAAAAATCGCTTGTGCTGTATTAAATTCATTTGGAACTCGATTTACTGACCCAGAAAACGCTCAAATAATATTAAATATTATAAATGAACGTTTATTTTTAGGGAATGAATTAGCCGCGATTGTAGCCATGGAGCGCCTGAATCGTCGCAGTATTATGTTTACGAATATAGATGCCTCAAATACAGCATTCCCACGGCTCTCCATAGAAGAATTGGTGTTGTTTGCGTGTGGCACATACCAGATCCGTCAAGCTAGATCATACGTTGGAGAACATTTCCGCTTTCACGGAATTTACAAACTTGAAATAGGTCGCGACCAGCTGGATTTGACCAGTTTAGGTGGAGAAAATCCTTTTTTGTTAAGAGCAAAAATAAAGTCCCGTCATGTGGGACGGAACACATATTTTGTTTTCATAGCCGTTGAAAGGGAACAGCAAGGTCGGAGTGCCATCATCGGCTACTGTTGTAACTGTATAGTAGGACTCAGAACCGTGGGCTGTTGTTCACATGTCATGAGTGTGGTCTGGTATTTAGCTTACGCTCGACACGAAGGAACAACCCCCCCTGCGGTATTTCTTGACAATGTATTGTTATCATTAGAATAAAAAGTTATTATAAATACTATGGTTTTGTTTTTTACTTATTCCATTTGTATTAATTATCTTTTATCCTGTTGACGACCACCTTATGGATAAACCATGGATCATCTTGGATGCGGATTCGAATCCCGCAAAAGGAACGTTAATTACTATTTTAAGTGACTTTATAGCAATTGGATGGCCTATAATAATTCAAAATCTTGTTATTTGTAATTATCGTTTTCTTATCTCAACTTAGAACCCTACTTTAAAATCTTACTAGTAACACAAAAATCCTTCTACTTATTAAAGTACAATCTATCCCACGGAGCAAGTACAAAGATCTATCCACTTTATCTGATTGAAATGTATGAAGTAAGTATTCGTCGTCCTATTTACCTATCGTACGATTGAACGATGCGATTTCGTCGCACGACGAGATTAAACACATTTCTTTAGAGTGTTCTAATTGAAGCTTGCAAATCATCGCGCGAGCACAGGGTTTAATCTGGTCGTGCGACGAAATCGCATCGTTCAATCGTACGATGGTTTGCCAAATAGGACGACGCCTAAGGGTCTGCCTTGAGTTACATAAGTATGTAGGTAGTAGATACTCCACTAATTAGAGACACAATAGAAAGACAATGACAGCGCGAACGCCCGCGTTCGGGTGGGGTCTAATGAATTACGTATTATTTTTGATGGTCCATTTTAAGGTTATGTATAAATCAATTTAATATCCCCAAGTCTAATGTATGTCTTACCATTACATATTTTGTTATACTCTATTGTAGCATTCAAATCCATATATTCATTCTATGAAACGGTAAGCCTGTATGTGATACTGAAAATACATGGGTTTTGCCAATCTCCTTTCTTTTTGTATTAATTTTACAAAAAATTAAATTTTGATTTTGCTTGAGCCTGAAGTAAGATGTTTTTCAAAATGCTGAGAAGATGAAAGCAGTTGCTAGATCGTAGGCTCAGCGTGTCACCATATGTCTTTAAATTCATAACCCAAAAACTAATGTTAGTAAAAAGTAAGACTTGACAAATAATATTACACTGTGCAGTCATTAAAAATTAAAAACAAATAATGTTATTCTAGGGAAAAATAAATAACTTGTTTCTATTTGGCGGCAAAAGATTTCCAGATGATTGTCATCAGGCATTGTCTAATCTAATAATAAAAACTTTTGCTATCTATGTTGTTGAAATCTTGTTTCTTATTAGCACTAATGGTTAATCAATCCTTTTGGTGTATAACGACGCAAAATATCTGTTCATTCACAAAATAACCGCACAGAACGTATATTTATATCCAGAAACAGTCATTTTCGCATATATTAGAAGTGTTAAAACTAATTTATTAAACACAAGAGGAAGCATCCGTGACGTATTTACCTTCAAGGACGAAAGGATACACGGATGTCCTTCAAAACGGGCACTGAACACAGAAATAACAAAAACACACAGGTTTCCTTTATAACCGATAAAGAATTCTAGCAATTAAAAAATTGCACGGTTCAAAATAATGTCCGCCATATTGACATGAGGATTCGATTTGTTTTGGCGGTGTCTTGACCTTTCCGATTTTGCGTCCTGTATGCTATTATGCAACCAAAATGCGATGGTCGTTGCGATCTACCGGGTCAATGACAATGAGCGACCATCAAACTTAGCCGGGTAATAGAACCCACAGAAATAACCCGACCACGGAAAAACTAACTATTCGTTCTACTGAATTAATTTAGCAAAATTATAAGAAAAAATTGCAGTGATGTGTTATTAGATTCTTAATTATTGACAGGATAATAAAAATGGAGATACCAGAATTTGGCAATAAATTCTTTACGAGATTTACAAACGTCTCTTTGATTAACTCAACAATGTGTGCAATAAATGTAGTCTACGAAAACGACTTCTATTCTCACTAACATAAGGTTCAAAAACATTGCAAGGATAAATTAGCCACCGGAAACGTCATATTCCCAAAAATGATTGTTATCACGAAAAAAATAAATCAATAATGAACTGACCTGGGAATTGTTACGCATTTAGTATGACTGTTCTGGCTTGATATTGCCTTTTCCAATTCTTCGAGCGCTCCGCTTTTCTTTAATTTCTTAACTAAACTCTTCACTGCCTTCTCGGACCATTTATCTTCGGCTGCAGACGAACCCTCAGGGCCCTTTTTCCACCCTAACAACCGTTTCACCACTGGTGGTGTTAGGGGAAACATGCCGCGTCACTTCACTCACTAATTCATCAATATAAACAAATTATCATTTGAATAGAAAATTATATATTCGCGCACAATTATTAAGTTCCGTATTTAGGTAAACTATCGGCCATATTGCGAGTGAATGACAGTTCACTTGTCAATCAACAATCAAGATAAATTTGTCTCTTTCACACCCCGGTCTTTTCCGAAATAATAAAAGTCCCTGGCCTGGCCTTAACTATTTATCATTAAATCACAGATTCTTTTACGGTTTATCATAATTATAGTTTTATTTTATGTCACTGGATAAAATTAAACTTAGCCATTCAATAATAAGTTATATATATGACTGTATCTGTCCTTTTCTTGCAAATTACTTCTTCTACAAAGTGCAAAACAAAGGGCATTTCCATAAACAAAAAAAAATCAGCCTAATCTAATAATAGTTGCATTCAACCTTATTTAATAATTACATTGAATAAACACAATAAGCGACACGACAATTAATTCTATAGATGCAAGAGATAGGTCAAGGGGAACCTACTACATTCCGAAGTAAAGGTGGGGCTATTGCTATTCCGACATGCTACCAATCCTTCATGAATTTACAAAAACAATATTTTTCATCATTTTTGTTCTAATGCAATAAATAGTAAAATAAAACATGCACAAGAAGGGGTTTTCCATAATTTATAATGATTTTGTTGATTCAATGGACATTTGCATACATTGCGGTATGAACATATTTTTATGATAAACAGCAATGTAATACAAAATGTAAAATTGTTAAAAAATGGTCATTAGGATCTATGGTATAAATTGGATGGAATGTTTTTGTTTTGAAATTTGACACAAATGGCGATAAAAATATTGTTTCATTTGTTTTTTTTTCTAAAGAAGTGTCAGTTGTTCTAAGAAAGTGGAAATATTTGTGTTGAAAAAGAAGATTTGGTAAGATATTTCTCGTTTACTGTGTATTTCTATAATTTTAACACGTTTTTGTGGTCCAAACGGTCGAAAATGTGTGCCGGTAATAAACTGTCACTGGCCGTTTAATTTTATTTTATTTGGTGGCCAGTGTCAGTTTTCATAATCCCGCTTTGGTTTTCTAATGGCTAGGCTGGAAATGATTATTTAGAGTAAAGATAAATAAATTAAACTACTTTACGAAAAGTTTTATATTCGAATTTCCCATTCTCATTTCCTGTCTGAAACTTTCGATTTGTTTTGTCGCGAATTTTTTGGCAGCATAAATAAATAAGGCGAACATTTATATTTGTTTTAGCTTATTATTGCCTTTTACACCGTAGAAGATATTATATTTTAAAAAATCTGAATGTCATTTTGCCCTATGTTTTTATTATTTGCAGAATTTCAATGTAAACTAGACATAGGTACCATGTCAAAATATAGGTCACCAGTTTTTTAAAACGTACCTTGCCTAAGCCAGGTAGCTTTTACTAAAACTTGCCTACCAATTATTTTTCTGGTCTGTGACATCTTGCAGTGATCCCTAATAATTAAAAAAAAAAATCTACTAAGTCTAAGAACCCATATTTATTTTAGTATTGTATATTTCTGTATAAAATAATTTTCAATTCATGTTACTAGCTTGCTATTCTTTATCCAAAACTTATTTATATGTTCTTCGCTCGGGTCAAAACAATATATTATGTAGTCCTTGGTCACTTAAAGATTAAAGAGTTTAAGCAGGATTGTTAAACAATACCTAAATCCCTCAGGTGAAGTTGGTAATGGTCCTACAATGTCTATATGAATTTACTCGAAGCACTTATACCTCTCGAAAGTTCCTAAATCAGAAATAGTGTTTTTGAATCTTTGCTCTTTGTCATTTAATGCAAGTTTTAGCCCAATTTCCAACATCCTTATTCATGTTTGGCCAAAAATATCTCAGTGGTGTTTACCATTATTTTCTTTATTGTGGCACTCCAACAACTAGTTCGCAAAAAAAATATTATTTGCAGACACTTTAATCTTATTGTTCAAGTTGGGATTAGAGGCAAGTCTGTTACTATATAATTACTAATACAAATAAACTAATTACTAAGCAGTCCTTTCTATTCATGCTTTTTATGCAGCATTAAGTTGCCTCTTCTGAACATGTTTGTGCCTCTCAGGGACGAGCTGATCCACATGTCTACCTTAAGCGGTACAAATTTGTACCATCAAAGGGCTGAGAAGAGTATTAACTGAATATATAATAAGAACCTCATAGATTCATTTATAATACAAATAGAGTGTTAAGTTTATTAAGAGTCCCCTGGGTCCTGGGTTTTCAAATCTGCAGGTTGATAAAAGTGTTATTTGGCTTTTAAGTCAGGATTTTCTCAGTGGCAAGCCATAGTTTGCCTTGTGTCTGGTTAATGGGAACAGCCTTGCCACCTATAACATGGGACTTAAACATCTCTGGTGAAAGAGTGCACCTCTATCTGCATGTTCTGGAAATCATCATCTGCCTAGCCTTTTCCCAACTATGTTGGGGTCGGCTTCCAGTCTAACCGGATGCAGCTGAATACCAGTATTTTACACGGAGCGACTGCCTATCTGACCTCCACAACCCAGTTACTGGGTAATACGATACGCCTTGGTAAGCTCTGGTTGTCAGACTTTCGGGCTTCTGGCTTCCCGTAACGACTGTCAAAGATCCACGAATGACAGCCGGGACCAACGGCTTAATGTGCTTTCCGAGACACGGAGGGGTCTCAGTATGTAAAGATGGTCACCCATCCACAGACCAACCGCGGCAAGCGTAGCTTAATCTGATCGATCGACTTGTGCGGCTGTTATTATTTAGCCCCGGACCTACATGTTCTGGAAATACAAGCATGTTATCATGGCCTCTCCTATTGCACGTCATTCAACTCGATTTTCGGAAACTCTCAGCTACTTAGCTGCTAGCAGCCATCCTGCGAAGATCGTCGTACCACCTAGCCTGAGGGCGTCCTACCTTACGTTTGCCGATTCGCGGTCTCCAATCAAGAACACGTCTGCCCCAACGGTCATCGGTTCTAGGGCTAACATGGTCGGCCCATTGCCACTTCAGCTTGCTGCGTGTTATGTTTATTGTAAATTATTAAGTTAATGTTTTGCTTGGGATAACAGTACCTATTCTAATGGCTGCAATACGTGAAATTTCTTGTTCCCCCGACCCTCTCAACAGCACAACTCTGGTTTCGAGTTTGTAAGGGTTTGTAAGTTGGTTTTACGACTTGGCACTAGCGCACCACTCGCTTGCCTCGTGCGCGGTTTTTCGCGGTTCAAACTTTACCTAAAAGATATAGTCGTATACGACGTACCTTCGGCGCTGTAAAATACGAAACGCAATGTAGATATCCTTAATAAAGATGAACTTACAATACTTTACAGTATCTATGACGCCTCGGTAAAACCAGGCAATTTTCGGCGGTACCTAGATTACCAAAACTGCCAAGAATTGCGAAACTTATGAGAGTAGAGTATGAGTAAATTAGTGAGAGCAGTGGAGGCTCAGTGGTAAGGTCCCGACTTACATATCGTAGGTTCGAACCCAGGCAGGCATTTTAGTTTTTGTAATTTATTTTATCACCGCTTCTATAAAAACAGTGAAGGAAAACCGGCATGTCCTAGAACCGAAAATTCGAAGACATGTGACGTCCAGCAACCTGCACTGGGCCCGCGTGGTGGATTAGGACCCTGTCGCTCTCAAAGAGAAAAGGCTTGTGTCCCAGCAGTGGGAATGTTGTAGGTTGATTAAGCTATGCATAATTTAAGTTGGCTATGTAAGCTCACACGCACGCACACACTGACTAAGCGCGCACTGCGGTTACATATGAATTTATTATTTTCAGTAAAGACATGACGGAGCCGCAACCACCATTGATCCTCTGCATGGAGAATGCGTCGGGAGAGGATGTGGCACTCAGAATAGAACCAGATGATAACTTCCAGATGTTTCTAGATAAGGCCAGGTAAGTTTCCATGCTTATATGGATGGATTGCGTGATGTGGTGGACTCCAATTTGGGTACAGATAAGAATATGAAAAATTACCCAACTTTGAAGTTAAAATCAGTTTCCAACAACTCGTATCCAGAAGCTAGAATAGGTAGTTAGTTACTCTTTTTGATGCTTCCGAAAAAATGTAATACGGCCATCGTCTGTTCGCGTCTATTCTGTCTTAGCCAACTAACACCATCTTCTTGTCCAATTTGTTCAGGGTTGGCGTAGTCCCTAGCTATCCAACTAATAATATGTATAAAATTATAATCCAATGCAGACATTTACATAATTTCAAAGCTTCCCACTGTGCCACTAGATTTTAACCAATTCACAAATTTTACCATTTCAGATCACTTCTAGGCTTCGATGTAGACATAAACTCAATAACCAGAAACCAACCCGTTTCACTATCAGAAAACGTCTACCAATTTCTAGTAAACGCTGAACAAAACTTACAAGCAGACGAGCTAAGACAAAACTTTGACCAAATGTTGGACCCCAACGATGGAGCCAACGATTTGGTCTACATATTGGACGATGGCACACAAATCCGTGCCTCACAAATACATTTCGATAATGATGATCCTTTAGTTGATTTGACAGCTGAGAAAATACCTTTCGTTAAATACGCTGATGATGTCACTGATGTAGATGATGATGATATAAATATTCACGAGACTAAAAAGATTAATATTGTTGAAAGTCCTGTGTCGAGATGGTCAAGTAAAAACTCTAGCCCAAAATGCAGTTTTGTCAACTCTCTACCATTCAAATTAGTGTGCAATAATACGTCCGGATTCGAAGCACAATTCACGAAATATTTAGAAGCGAATACAACAAAAACTTACGCAACCCTAAACCCTGTGACAACTCGAAATAAATCCCCAAAAAGTTTGATCAAAGATAATTTTAAGAACTACGATGATAACTATCAAAGGAATGATAACTTGTCGTACACTCGGGAGGAGATTTTGAACATGTTCAAAGACTCCCCGATGACGTCACTGCCATATGACCAGGGTTACAGTGAGAGGAGACATGTTCGGAAGACGGATCCTTCGAGACTTGTTCATAAGAGTTGGAGTAAGCCCCTTTCTTACGTCGATATTGATGGGGTATTGATTGGGGAGAGCGAGAGCCAAATCTGTTTTATTTGCGGCAAACATGTGGACAACAACGTGGATAAATTGTACCTTTTTGATAACGAAGATCAGAGGTTATATAGGTGTTCTCCACAAAAGAAAATGTCGACTCAGCTAAAAATTATCTGCGAGTGCTGTCTCAACGAAAACTTCACACCATGCAGAATGAAAAGCGCAAATCAATTCTTAAATCCTGATGAATATCTCGTCATAAGAAACAACCAGCAATACATCTTCCAAAAAGTTAAAAACTTCAATTTCGCACACCTAGGTAAAGCTAAAGAGATCATAAACAAGGTAGAGAGGAAAATAGACAAGGAAGACTTTGTTAAAGTCGAAATTGGCTCTGATGGAGAAATTATTACCAAGCCAATAGACACTAGGTCTGATGACATCATTATTGTTAAAGATGAGAAGAAGGAGGGTAGTTCGAGTGACGTAGAGATTGTAGAGCCGGAACCAGAGATAGATAATATCATAGACAATTTGGAGGAAGCTGATGAGGAAGTGAAAGAGTTTTTGGGGAAATATCAGCGCGATGATAGCGAAGTTACTGAGTTAAAATGCAGGTAAATATGTAATTGATTAATGGGGATTACAGGACCTAAACGCAAAAAACGCAAGTTTTAGAAGCAATAAAAGTATATGATCGACTACACTAAACAAAATCAAATATATAGGGTGACTGGTAATTAGTGAACGATATTTAAACACGTGATTGTACTCATGATAACAAACAACTTTTACTATGGGACCAAACCTGAAATCGCGAAAAAAAAATCAGATGTTCCCTACATTTTGACGAATATAAATGTAGGGAACAGCTGATTTTTTTTTCGACTGAAAGCCGACCCCTACATAGTTGGGAAAAGGTTAGGCAGATGATGAGATATAGATTCTAAATAGTATTTACTTTGCAGATTCTGTGAGCAAATCTTCTCGGATCTGGCGGCTGTAACAGACCACTGTGAAACGCATAAACATGACCTAGAAGATGGAGAAGTATTTCCTTGTCCACTCTGCAATTATGGTAAGCTGGTTTGTCTTGCAGGTATAGAGGTATGAGGAACAGGGTGTGAAGTTCACTCATCCTCCATAGAAATGGGAGTATCCTCTGACCAGACGTGTGTTGTGTCTGGTGGGCAACTGCCCGACGATTAATATCGAGACGTTGTATATAAGGTGTTAAAAATTAACCTGACAAACTTAAGAGGTGCTTTAGACCATCGAACTGAACAACTTTCACTATGGGACCAACTCTGAAATCACGAAAAAAAAAAAATCTGCTGTTTCATACATTTTGGTCGAGTAGGTATTGAACTTTTGTATGAAACAGCTGATTTTTTTTTAATATAAAGTCGCTTTTTATGTTCTAGTGCATAAAGTATTTTTTTAAGACTAAGATAATCAGGCCCAAAAGCCACACACGCACAATAAAACGTCGCAGATTAAAGTCGTTATTTTATTTCATTTGCTTTAATTTATATCACTTCCGTGTTTTCTATCGTTAAATTAATAAAACCAGATAAAATAGTTGTCATTTATTATTTAAAAACGCAAAGAAACATTTTTATGACTTCGCAGTATGATTTAGTACCTAAGTCGAATGACACAAACATGTTGGAAATAAAAAAAAACCTTTAAAAAGTTTTGTGGCGGGAATTAGCTATTCTCTTCTTCAATTTTGCAACATTTTTTTGAACAGTGAAAACACCGTTATATACTTTATGCCTGTTTCATTTTCTCGCAATTGAAGTGAAAAGCAGTGTTTAACTCGAGCATTTTAAACGAGCCATTTTACCCCTCGACTTAACTATCACCTACCACCCTCACCTCGTCTCGGGCTAACATGGCTTCTTATATGCACTAGTTGTACAATCTACTATTTTGTTGTGTTCGGTATTGCCAGGACAAGGTTTTTGAAATTCGAAAAAAAAATTGCACCCGTGCGAAGCTGGATCGGGCCGCTAGTTGTGTATAATTTATGTTTATAATTACGCAGGTTATGCAAATTTAAAATGGCTAAAAGCTCATATGAAGGCGGCCCACGAGAAGACTGAAACCCCAAAAATATTAAAAGTTGAAAATGAACCCGAGAAAGAGGAGAATAAAGGTAAATAGCTTTACTTACCCAGCTGCTAAGGTTTAGCGCGGAAACAGAAAAATGCTCGAGCGATTTTTCAATTATATGTAATCTATCTATATACAGGCTGTCTATGGAAGTATGGATCAAATCGAATAGGGCTGTGGCCAAGGTCATTTCCAAACTTTTTAATCCTGAGAATTTCGGTGAATTTTTTTACGGTACAAAAGTTATAGAGTAGAATAGAATAGTTCTTTATTTGGACAGAAAGTAGGTACAAGTTACAGATGTTAAGTTTAAAAAGATCCTATACTAACTACCTTAACTAAGGCATGCAAACAGTTTTGGCTACTAGACTCATTAATATTATTATTCCTATTACACATTCAATCAAATCAATTTATGATTACCATGTCAAGATGAGACTCTGTACATTATTTGAAATAGGCAATACAATACAATACATAATGTCGAGTTTAATAAAATGGGATTATGACCAATTTTTGTTTTTATTTTCAATCACTTCGCATAGTGTTCAAAGAAAAACTCTCAGGGCAATCAATTTAATTTTTTTAGATAACCCTGATAGTTTTTTTAAATTATTTTTTTCTTTGAGCACTATGCGAAGTGATTAAAAAAAAACAAAAATTGGTCATAACTTTTGTACCGTAAAAAAATTCACGGTCATTCTCAGGAATAAAAAGTTTGGAAATGACCTTGCCCACGCCCCTATTCGATTGGATCCATACTTCCAGGGACACCCTGTATACTACTAATAATAAAGCTGAAGAGTATGTTTGTTTGAACGCGAACGCGCGTTTGTTCGGCGCGCGTTTGTCATTTTTTTTTTTTTTTGGATGGGAAATCATTTAATGACTCCTCCCGCTCTGGGTGGAGCGGAAGGGAGTGTCAGACTCTTACTGGCTAAAACCCACCCGTGTTCCTTCCTTAGCCCTTTATGTTCCGGGGCAGCGGTAACCCTTTCGGACGATCCCGCTACCCCGGCAGGCTTCGGCCCTGGCGGGCCCCTTCCTTTATGCTGACATCTCTTTGAGGCGCGCGTGGAACACATACGCGCCGTCCGGCACGGGCCTGGTCCTGATCGGACGGAGAGCTACCCATTACTCTCCGTCCGCAGGTCCGCGCCTACGGTGGCCGGGAGTCGTCACGCGGCCCCCGACGCCCGTAGCGTCTCCCGCGGCGGCTGAGGCGTGCGGCTCTCTCCCTGAGCCGTCCCGCCACCTCCTTCGCTAGCATGACTGCTTCGCAGAAGGAGGTGACCGCCTCCCACTCCCTCTCGCCTCGGACCATGGCTTGAACCAGGGCCGGACGCGAGAGGTCGCCGCCGTTGCCGATCGCCTCTACGAGGACACGGCGGTGCTCCGCCCAAGCGGGGCACCACCGTATGCTCCACCGTGTCCTCTGGGCGATCCTCGCAATGGTGACACCCGGGCGTCTCCTCCCGCCTGATGATGTGCAGGAACCTCCCGAAACATCCGTGTCCGGTGAGGACCTGCGTCAGGCGGTAGGTGAGAACGCCGTGACGCCTCTCTAGCCACTCCTCAAAGAGGGGTCTTATCGCCACTGTCGTGGCGTGCCCTGCGCTGGGTTGCGAAAGTCGCTCTTTCCATGCCACGCATGCATGCATGCACGCATGCATGCAGGCTAGGCAGATGAGTTCCAGGCGCGCGTTTGTCTGGAACTCATCTGCCTAGCCTTTTCCCAACTATGTTGGGGTCGGCTTCCAGTCTAACCGGATGCACTATAATACGCGCCGAAGGCTATTATCCGCTAAAATTGGTCGCCATGGCCGAAATTCGGTCTGGAGGACTTCATGTTATGCAAATGAACTAAAGAAATACCTAAAAGTTATTCAGAGATTAATAATTTTCAGAGGTTATTAATTTAATTTAAACTGCAAAATAACTTTGGAGATCATATTCATAGCTGTTTTAAACATTATTTGTTGCCGCGATGCGCTACCTAAAAGGGCTTTGAAGATCCGTGGCATACCTACCTGTCTGCCATTTTGTTTTTTTTTTTCAAAATGGCGGCCACGCATGAAGTTTATATAAATCGATAGTTGACATCAATGCAAACAGGAAATATTCCAAGACCAAACCCCGTAAAGTATCACGTTTCTGAGATATTAACGATCAACGTTGAGTACAAAAAAAAAAAAAAAAATGGCGCGTCAGTGTCCCTTTGCTTTTTTCGACGCCTTAAGTCCTTATTTTTCATCGTTCCTTATCAACATAGACCTATTTCTGCCACCAAAGTTGCCTTTAACCTTTTAACCGCTTACGTCGGATTAATCCGACAAATATTTTCGTGTCCATTCCGCCAGGGTCGTATATATACGACCAAATACCACAGCTCGTTTAATCTGTATTATTATTACATCGGTATTTTTTTTTTTCGTTTTTTTTTTCGGGCGCTGAGTCCACGAACTGATATAAAGTCGGGCGGTTAAAAGGTTAAAACTGTTTTCGATTGATAGCAGTATTCACTTTTTATCTATTTAGATGACGAAGACACAAAGGCATCATCATCTGCTAAAACACGTTCATCACCCATTGCGACTCGCACTAGAAGTTCTAGTAAAAAGGGAGATGGCGATAGAAAAGGTATTTAGAATATCACCTAGCCTTCTCCCACTATTTTCGCATTCTTTAATAATGCTGTATTTTTTTTTTTTCATAAAAATTTTAGACGATGAAAAGACGGATGAAGTTAAGGCTGATTTCAAAACTGAGGTGGTTAGTTATAGACAACTGTCAATCTTCTATGTAGTTCATATTTAAAAGCTTTTTAATTAATTAGGTATAAGTTGTTAAACCGGGTGGCGACTTAGTCACCTGCATCCGTCAAGTAGGTGATTCACTCAGGTCATTCTAAACAACTTTTGCTATGAAACTCATAACAGGTGGCCTACCATGATCTAATTAAAAACGATTCAAAAACAAGACATTTCAGTTTAGGTTCCTAAACTGCATCGCTTGAGCTGCTCTATGGACGTCATGGTACCAAACAAGTATGAATGAAACCAACACTTGCGACTCAGTTTGGGACAGTCGCTGTCAGCAGATGGCACGGCCTAAACTGAATCGTTAAACTGACGTCATGGTACGAATTAGAAAAACAGTTCAGTTTAGGTCCTAAAATGGATCGTGTTAAGAGCTCATGGTAGGCCTCCAGAATTGTGAAAAAAAATTACATGCATCGAAATTGTCTACTGTTGTACAGGAATTAGTATTTTTTTTTCACGAAACTGATTAGAATTTCGTAGCGAAAGTTGTTTAAAATGACGGTTAGAATGACGTATACAGGATCCTTGACGGATACAGGTGCCTAAGGCCGCCTTACCACCAGAGATGAGCGAAGATGCGTAGCGAGGGATGTGTGTGAAACTAACCAATACCAACGCTAACTTAATTCAAGCTAAATCAAATCAAAGCATTTATTTCAATTAAACCATGTACAGGCACTTTTGAATTGTCAAAATTAAATAGTCAGTCAGTTAGTCAGAAAGTTGAATCTAGCTGCCCATTCCAAAACGTAGATCTCTATGGAGAAGAACGGGCAAGAAACTCCATGGACACTCTTTTAAATTAAGATATTACAAAATCCTGGGTACATTATTCTTGACGCTTCTATATGTGAGAACAACGTAAAAAAAAACAACAATTCAAAATATAAGATTAGAAATAAGCCTTGGCAGTTAAGAGATGACCAGTCTCAACCGACGGCGCCCGTTCACGAACATGACGCGTGGATCAGCACCGTCCAGCTCAACCATTTTGTAGGGAACCGAATGATCCAATATTCAATTTACAAAATTATTAATAATATTGCTATAAAAATGAAGCGATGTTATTGGTTGGTTTCACACACATCCCTCGCTACGCATCCTCCCTCATCTCTGGTGGAAATGCAGCCGAAATCGCCACACTGTGTAGGTACATTTCTATTAATATTATAATATTAGTATGGATATCTATTGGAATCACTTTTCTTTATCTAGAATATTTTGAATATCATGTAGACATCATCACCATTTGATACTATGTACTAAATACCTAAAATATTAAAAACAAAGAATTTGTAGGTATTAAATAAATGAATAGGACCTAGCTATATGTATAGAATTTTAGCCACAAATCACTAAACACATTTAAAGCTAAACGAAAATAAAACATCGTTCTCTTTTTGTCAATCGCTTGAAATGACAGAGACAGAATGATGTTTTAAATAAGTTTTAGTACTAAATATACAGGGTCAAATTAAATTAGTTAGCGAAACTGCAAACGTGATGGGTATCGACATAAACACGATAAAATAAAAAAGATTTTTAGTGTTTTTAGGGGTTGACGACAGCTGGTTGTGTTATTACTTGAAGTATAAGTTGAGAAAATAAGTTTTATCGTGTTTAGATATCGATACCCATCATGTCTGCGGAGTTTTGCTACCTAATTTAATTTGACCCGGTATTTAGTGATTGGTGGTGCAAGTGGCCCTTAGTTTGGTTCGTTCTACCTAATTCATTGAAATACATAAGCAAATACTACCCAACCACACAGACGGAGCCACCCATCATAAAAACGGAGGTAAAGCAAGAATGCGTGGACAGCAGTGAGGATGAGATCTGGATCGTCCAGACTGCTGACGCCGAAGCCACACAAGAGCTGCAGAAACTACTCTGTAGTGCCAAGGTTAGAAACCAGGCCTTTACCATAATCGTTTACAGAGCAGGTCAACTTGTGACTCAGTGGCGTGCATTGGTTTTCAGAATAGGTAGGCACTAGGCCGGGTCTAGTCTAGGCAAACGCGGTCACTAATCAGAAAAAAAAGCGAGGTCAAAAGTGTGGTTATTTGAGTAGGCAATCCTACTTAAGGGTGATAAATTGCGAAGGTCGAACGTCATGGTATTACGCGTGAGACGTACGTATTTTTAATTTCACACCACCTTCGCCGCGGTTGACCTCGACGGCAGCTCTTTTATAGGGCTATTCATATTCAAGATTATTATTCATTTCAGGTTAAAGAAGATGGACAAGATGGCGAATCTGAGAAGACACCTAAATGTTTTAATTGCGGGTAAGTAAAACTTTCTATTTCTTAAGAACACACACGCACACACACCCTTGTTTGTACAGACACTGTGAATATGGGCGTGAAGACGGGTAGCGTTAGCATATAACACGAACACACCCTTCCTACTTCGCTATTGTCTCGGACGGAACCGAGGGCTTCTGTACTAACACACACATATGATGATGATGAAGATGGGGCTCCCTTTTCCGCGCTTAGACTCCAATTTGGTCCGTTGTGCGTGGGGTTTCTGGCTAACAGAGCCAACTTAGCTCCCCCCAAAAGCACAGAAGCTTCCTGGGAGCTTCCTGCGACCTCACTGTTCCGAGGGTTTCTTCACGTTGTGAAGCCACGGCCTCGCATTCCAGGATGACGTGGGCAGCTGATTCCTCGGCGTGAAGGCAGCCCCTGCAAAGGGGGCTGTCCGGCTAACACACAACTTCACAGCGCGTTTCTATAATTGGTACTACGCACCTGGCCTTTCTGAAGAATATCACCAAAAAGGTCATTATATCGCTCATTTGGAGGAACATCGACGTAAATGTAATTTTTCCCAAAAATTATTTAAATATGCCAAAGCACTTAGAAAGCGTATTTACGTTAGGAATGCAAAGACTTAAAAAAAAAGTAGCAGTTTCGTCGATGTTTCTCCAAATGAGCGATATGTCCTTCCAAAGCGTTTCCACCCACAACTGCTAAAACTTAATGTGCCATATTGTAATGAGGTTACGTCTGGCGCGGATTTAAAAATTAACATTTTATTTTATTGGCATTAGCCAATAAAATAAAATGTTAATTTTGTTTCACTTCAAAAAATAATCATATAAAGTATTAACTTTATATGATTATTTTTTGAAGTGAAACTTCTTTACGCACGCCTGACTTGGGGAGTAAGCTGGCGAACGTGTGACGTAAGCGTTACGAAAAGTGTGATCGGGCGAGGCGAACGGGAGTTGAGTGGGGGATATAAGCAAGAGACAGCAGTGCGCGCGCACATTTTCTTTCTCTCTTCCTCTCATAGCCAAATACGCAATACTGAAGTTTCACTTCAGTCGTGTGGTCATAAGCACACTCGTTTTTTTTTTTTATTTTTTTTTTACTGTTTTTAGTTTAGATTGTGATCTTCCTATACGAGTCGCAATAAATACTTTTTCTTTCTTTCTTTCTTACCATATTAACCGAAAACATTTCAGCCAAAAGACGTCCACTGTTGGACATAGCACCGCTACTTCGTCCGGTTTCATGCTTCTCGCATCCAGCAGGCGCTTTGGTACTTAATTCTTTTTTTCTTGCCACACAGTCAAATATTCGCGAACGCAGATGGCCTGTCAAGCCATCGCTGTAGAAGACGCAACCGGAAGCGGAAGTCCAAGGACAACCTTATATGTATACCTACTGAGGAAGACTTCTTGAAGGTAAATGTTCTCATTTCTTTCCTGTTCTTCTATATATATGACCCCGCGAAGATATAGTTACTTTATAAAGAAGAAGAAAATGAAGATGTAGTTGATTATTATTATTTTGTTTATTAAATCATGCTTTTTTTATAAAAAAATATCATACATAAATCATTTTGTTTCATATTTTATTTTGTGTAAGTAAATAAACGAATATATTAATGATCATGACTTAGAAAGTACGAATATATATTTTGCATACATTCAAAGTACACAAAAATAAATAAAACTAAACTATAATTAAAATATAGAGCACCAACCATATCCAAGTCAGGTATCGATTATTTCTGCTGGAGAGTTTGTTGCGGGACTTCTGCTTCCCAGCGAAAGCACTAGGATGTGGTGAAGGGCGAGCGTTTTGAGGTTGACTGTCTTATGTAATTTTGACGTTCGAAAAGTGCGAATTCTCAGCCTAATTTGAATAAATGACTTGATTTTGATACCTAAACCTGTCATTTCTGTGAAGTTTCGCCAGCTTATTTCATTTGAAACTATGATGCTATAATACAATATTATTATGGCACAGAGAGCTCAGGGACGCCCTCGACCAGCTGATACGTCAATAGACAATGATCTTCTTACTATGGTAAGTTCCATAAATATTGTACTAAATATATATACAATATGTAACACAATTAACGCAAGACCTCATACACGCCAATTAGAGTATTGAGTTAAAAGCATAATACAATGACCAAAACTTTTTTTTTTAAAGCTAACTATTATTATAAAGAAAATCGTGTTGATCCCAGCATTACTTTATGCATTTCAAATTGAGTCTTATTGCCTTGAAATAAGATTTAATTTTCTTTGGCTCAATCGGCGGTCAGTATGGCAAAATACATAATTTTTTAAATAATACCTATATCTAAAGTTACTGAAATCGATTCAGTAGTCAATTATGAACAAAGTACTTTCAGGACTTGCGTTAATTCTGTTACACCTAGTATATGTACATATCAACCTAGCCTTTTCCCAACTGTATAAAGGGTGGACGCGCAGACTTTAATAATGAATTCAGTACATGATTCTAGACTAGCGTAAACAGTAATCAAAAGTTATCAAAAAAAAACAGCTGTTTCAGAGAAAAGTGCAATACCTGTGCGAACTAGATATAAGGAACAGCAAATTTTTCGCGATTACAAAATATGACCACACTTTTCATACACGCTGTAAAATACTACAAGGTTCTTTAGGCGCGTGGCTAAAATCAGAACTAGGTATTGCCGCCGTCTTGTCAACACATTTCAAATCACAATCTTTGACAGTCGTTACGGGTAGTCAGAGGCCCGAAAGTCTGACAAATAGTCTTACCAAGAGGTATCGTATTACCCAGTAACTGGGTTGTGGAGGTCAGATAGGCAGTCGCTCCACGTAAAATAGTGATATTCAGCTGCATCAGGTTAGACTGGAAGCCGAGCCCAACCAAGTTGGGAAAAGGCTAGGCAGATGAGTTTGCTTGTCGATTTTTATAAATGCTCAATGCTGTCCATTTGCGTAACACCACACACCCCTCTTAGGGAGGGCGCCCACGAGCAACTTAGTTGCCCAGCAATTTTTTGTCTCTGTCGCTGTATCCTCGCCGAGATTTGGACGATGCGCACACGGGAGCGACAGCAACGCTACTTTTTGTTTAATTTTCGTTTGAGCGGCAACTGGCTAGCCGGAAACTTTTTTGTCGCTGTGCACGCACTTGCATACAACCTGTAGACGGGCGACAGTTGAGTCTAAACCCGCGGACAAAAATGTCTCACAGCTGTCGCGTCGCTACATGCGCGCGCTTTCATTCAAACCCGTAGACTTGATGTGAGAGACAAATTAGTTGCGGAGACAAAAGTTGCTCGTGGGCGCACGCCCTTAGCATTCTCATTTCAACTACCTTTCATTCATCCCTCTTGGGGCCCATCATTCTGATCCATATAAGGCAGGTCTAACCTTGTGCCACCCACTGCTGCGTGACTAAAAAGTAAAACATAAAAAGCCTAGGAAAAAGGTCAATATTTAAATACTCTAAACTCCTCTCAAAAGACGATTTCAGACACCAATCTACATGGTCTTCACATGATCTGACCAAGATTATGTCTGGACTTTAAAAGAGACTGTGACGTCTGAGTTTGTTTCGGCCTTTCTTCTCAGAGTAGTCAGATAGGAAACGCCGACCTCATCTAGCTTAAAAAAAATATGATTGACGTGTAAAAGTGTTTGTACAAACCTACTTACAGAAATAAATCATTTATTATTATCATTATCGTAAACTCGTTGTAAGGCCTCCTCTTTTTTTTTTTGTAATGTTATAAACATGTCTTATTTATTCTGCAGCGTCCCAAAAAACGCCGCAGCAGGGAACCGACCTCCAACCCTCAAGTGGTGACATGCCACAACTGTAATGAGTCCTTCACGTCCAAAGTTAGACTCAAGTTTCATATGTAAGTACACTTTAAAATATTTACTTTTTTTTCTAAATGTGTACTGTGTTCAAATTAGCAAGAGATACATGTGGTTTTAAGTCGGTAACACACTTACCTTACCTCATCCTCTGTCTTCGCCTGTTTGGAGAAATTTATAAAGATAGTCTCCGTCTTGGAGAAGACAGAAAGTAAAGGGAAAGAACTTCTTCTTTTTTAACCGACTTCAAAAAAGGAGGTTCTGTATTCGACCCGTATGTATGTTTGTATGTCAGCGATTTTCTCAAAAACGAATGAACCAATTTTTATAATTCTTTTACTAATGTGATCTACATGCTTTCAGGAAGGTTTTAGTATATAATTACATTATGTAATTATTCTTATGTACGATGTTATATGCATAAATGTACTGCTTCTCCGGCATTTCTATGCGAATTTTGATGATTCTACTAGTCGGTGTCTTCAATTCTCCAATGCACTAGTGTTATTTGTATTTTTGTGGAGTAGGTACAACTAAAAAGTGAAAAATAAAAACATTTTTACAAAAAAAAAAAACAACCGACTTCAAAAAAAAACTACAGTGATAAATAACTTTAATTTCGGAAGTCGGTGTCAAAAAACGAAAATGCGGAACCAACGACACCGACTTAATTAAAGTTATTCATCACTTTGTAGTTTTTTTTTGAAGTCGGTTGTTTTTTTTTTGTAAAAAAGTTTTTATTCCAATAACCCTGTATAATATGGTGAATAATTTTAGGTGTAATCGGTGCCCGAATTCGGTTAAAATGATTCTAACACCCGAATGCGCGTAAGCTTAGCTTGTCGTATGTTTCTAGGCAATTCCACGAAACATCAAACCAAGCCCGGTCCGACGGACGCTACTCCTGCTTCGAGTGTGACGACGCCACCTTCGCCACGGAGACAGAACTCTTCGACCACGTGCACTTCCAGCACGACAAGCAGAAGAGGTGGCAATGTCCCGTCGCGGGCTGCGGGAAGACCTTCTTCCTCAGGTAAGGAAATAAAGAAAACTGACCTTCATCAGGCTTTTTGTGAAGGAGCCTATCCAGGGAAGTACTACTACCAAATATTTTTCCACTGTCAATCGTTGCTGTGTTCGGTTTAAAGGATATGGCTGCTGGTGTAATTATAGACACCTGAGACATTTCAGCCTTGCCTCTGGGATGGACAAACTCAAAATCAAAGCATTTATTTCAATTAAACCAATTACAGGCACTTTTGAATTGTTAAGGGGTCGGTCAGTCAGAAAGATGAAGCTAGTTGCCCATTCCAAAGCGTAGGTACCTATGGAGAAGAACGGGCAAGAAACTCCATGGACACTCTTTTAAATCAAAATAATATGGTTACAAAGTCTTGGTTATATCATTCATGTTAAAAATTATGCATGTGAGAACGATGCAGAACGTTGAAAGCGTCCATAATGAAAAGTCGAGAAAAAAAAAGCAATTCAAATGTTATATTAAATTAAAATAAGCCTTGGCAGCAAAGAGATGACGAGTCCCTACTGACGGCGCCCGTTCACGAACATGACTCATGTATTAGCACCATTCAGCTCAACCATTTTGAACGGAACTAAATGATCCAACACCCTACCCTTGTTGTCACTGGTATTGCAAATGTTTAAAAAATTGCAGTAGTAGCTCTGTGTAAAGGAGCTCGTCCGGTATAGCACTACCCAACCTCCTAAGAGGTCATTGTACTCATCATTATGAACAACTTTTACTATGGGACCAAACCTGAAATCGCGAAACAAAAATCAGCTGTTCCCTACATTTATGTTCGTATAACTCGTCAAAATGTAGAGAACAGCTGATTTTTTTTCACGATTTCAGGTGATGATGGACGAGGTCTATGATGGAACGAGCGTGCCCAGAAGATGCCTGTTTACTCTTGTTCATTTATTAATAACAAACATAGTGGAGATAAACCATTTTAAAAACGACCGCCCCTCCACTGGTTGTTGTATATACATTTCAAATGTTTGTATAGAAATTTTAGTGGAGGGGCGTGCAGTTTTATAATGGTTTACCTCTACCTTATAAATCGTGCATTTCTCAGTAGAGATTGTCATTTATTTCTCAGGGCAACCCTTACAAAGCATAGTCGCACGCACACAGACACGCGACGATACGTGTGCGTCACATGTAACAAGCGGTTTTTAGACAAACAGACGCTAGATGAACATGGCGTGACGCATTTACAGGTAAAATTGTATAATCATCAGTTTTAGCATAGTTCACAAAAATATTTTATTCGACTGGTGTGAGTGGAAACGTCTAGAACAGGAAATTCCCCTAAACTCAGAGGCCGTATTACAAAGTGCTAAAGCTATGATGATTCCATTGAGGAAAAGGGACAGTGCTATACATCCTGCATAACTCCATCTCTCTTTCACACTGGAATCATGATGGGTTTTGCACTTCATAGTACCAACCCTGGTCAGACAGTGGCAACAAGCGCCCCTTAGCGCGGATTTCGTATTTGCGTAAGATATTTCATAAAAAGAAAATAAGAGGAGTGGTGACGGCCGCGACTTACTTTGTGTAAATAATTTCATCACCACTGCTCTCAAAACGGTGAAGGAAAACATCGTGAGGAAACCGGCATGTCCTAGAACCAAAAATTCGAAGACATGTGACATCTGCCAACCCGCACTGGGCCCGCGTGGTGGATTACGGCCCACTCCCTCTCACCCAGAGGAAACCTGTGTCCTAGGCTGATTATGAGATTTCATAAAAGATGGAATGCAAAATTTTTCAGTCTTTTGATGAGGCTGCTGACCCTCTGGTGATATTATGTGGATAAACCTAAACACACATCAAATTCGAACAGACTTTAAAATCATAGATTTCGGGAAGAAATCTTTTCCATGATCGCTTTGAAGTCATTTTTCTCTATTCGCGATCGCTTTAATGTTCAAAAAACGGTAACTATCTTGCCCTTTACTTTTAATTTGTGATAATCTAGAAGTTAAGGGATTAAATCTAGCTATTTCTCCTCGCAGATAAAACCCTTCCAATGCCACATATGCCTGAAGCAATTAACCCGTCGCTCGCGCTTGCGCATGCATGTGCGCGCGCACGAAGAGGAGTTGGCGCCGAGGCTTGTGCGCGTCTGTGCGGTCTGCACTAGGGCCTTTAGAGATCATCGGCATGCACAGGTTTGTGGATTGTGTTTTTGCATGTAGAAACAAAATAATTTATTTAAACCTGTGATATATCGCTCATTTGGAGAAACATCGACGTAAATGGTTTTTTTTTCCCCAAAAATGATTTAAACATGCCAAAGCACTTAGAATGCGTATTTACGTTAGGAAACCAAAGACTTAAAAAAAAAACAGTGACAAAAGTGAAAACAAAACACAAACAGAAAACTTTGCCATCACTCACTGACATATCGGATATACATTAAAACCGAGCACATCCCGAGGACAGCCGAACACATGTGCGTGTCTAGTATCTTATTATCAAGGGTGGTTTATTTCGTGCCAATTTTTAAGCTATTTATTTTTTTTTTTTAAAAATCAGTTTTTTTAATTTTTCGTAAAATTGTTTATTTTATTATTTTAACAGACTGATAACAACTAATAATAATCGCTGTACTGTTCAATGTGATAACCTAATCGCCGCTCTGTATGTTCAGACGCCAGCACTTCAAGCTACTACAAGCTGTCAAATTTATTTAATAGATTTTCAACTTTATCGCTGAAGCATAAGGTTCAAAGTCGATTGGTAAAATTTGTCAGTTTCTTACTCGCGTCTGTACATTTCCTTTACACGACTTGAACGAATCTTCTTAGTTTTCAATAAACCTATCTTTGCATCAGGAGCACGCATCAAAGTCTACAGAATGTATTGAAGCTTTTGCGAACGAATTAAAAGAGGAAGCTGAAGAGGTGTCAGTACAATTGTCACCTACCAGTGGACTTGTCAGACATACTGTGCAGATAATCGGTGAGTTTACCTTATTAAAATTGTTAAACTTCTGTCTATGCCTATCTGACCTCCAAAACCCAATTACTGGGTAACATGGTCCCCATGGGGAGCAGTGGTGGCCCAGTGCCCAGACAGGCGCTTTACTTTGTATAAATTATTTCATCACCACTGCTCTCAAAACGGTGAAGGAAAACATCGTGAGGAAACCGGCATGACCTAGAACCAAAAATTCGAAGACATGTGACATCTACCAACCCGCACTGGGCCCGCGTGGTGGATTACGGCCCACTCCCTCTCAGAGGAGGCCTGTGTCCCAGCTGTGGGAACATTATAGGCTGATTATGTTATGTTATGTGTTGTATGGTCCCCCTTGGTAAGACTTATTTGTCAGACTTTCTGGCTTCTGATAGCGACTGCCAAAGATCCACGAATGACAGCCGGGACCAACGGCTTAACGTGCTTTCCGAGGCACGAAGGGGTCTCGGTATGTAAAGATCACCCATCCACGGACCGACAGCCGCAAGCGTATTTTCTTTATTTCACAATGTTTATCTAATAATTTCACGTGTTTATCCTCCAGAATCTCCGAAGCTCTCAAAGCCGATCAAACGCCAAGTGTCGAATGAAATGGGCGAGCACCTTCTGTCCCAGTTGGCTGATGAAGCGCGCGCTTTAATAAGAGTGGTCGAGATTGAGAAGGCGTTCCGCTGCGAGTATTGCGAAGAGTTAGTATTTATTACTATACAGGGTCAAATTAAAATTAGCTAGCGAAACTCCACAAACGTATCGGTATCTAAACATGATGGAACAAAATTATTAGATGTGTTTACTTCACTATCATCATCATTAGCCTATAGCAGGCAACTGTTATATCTGCTGTGCATTCACGATTTATTTGCCAAAAATTTAAACAAATGGAAAAATAACTTTAATTCCTACACAATAAAGTTCAGTTTACGCTACAACTTCAAACATTTTTATAACTTTGTCAATAGTGCTAGTCATTTGGAAATCAACATAATTATCATTGAAATAAAGTATAGGCTAGCGGTGTGCAGCACAGCGCACGTTTACTTTAGGTCTCCCGACGCATGCGCACGATATTAAACTTGATACTTGGCTGCTCTCATCCAGCTACAACCAAGCTTATCCGCCATCGCCACAGATCCTCTAAAAACTTTATTTTTTTTATAAATGAGCCTTTGCAAACTTATTTACCGATTCGCGGTCTCCACTCAAGAAACACGTCTACCTCAACAGTCATCGGTTCTACGGCTAATATGGCCGGCCCATTGCCACTTCAGCTTGCTTATTCTGTGAGCTATGTCGACAACTTTAGTTCTCTGCCGGATCACCTCGTTGCGGATTCGATCCCTCAGAGAGACTCCAAGCATAGCCCGTTCCATAGCTCGCTGAGCGACCTTGAATTTATGGACCAGCCGTACCGTGAGTGTCCACGTTTCGGCTCCGTGAGTCATAACTAGCAGGACGCACTGATTGAAGACCTTAGTACGTAACGAAACGTGGGACGCCCTCAGGCTAGGTGGAGCGACGATGGCTGGTAGCAGCTGGATGAGAGTTGCCGAAAATCGAGTTGAATGGCGTGCAATAGGAGAGGTCTATGTCCAGCAGTGGACTGCTATAGGCTGATGATGATGAAACTTTTTTAACTTTCTAACCTTTTCTCAAAGTTTGTCGGAGTAAGCGCTCCCTACATTCAAGTTGGTCGCAGATACTCGGCTGAGATAATTCAAAAATATTTTGAGGAAATCAAAATGAAAATTATTTGGGGATCGAAGAAATAAATGCCATAAAAAAAAAACAGTTTTTTAGAAATTACCTTCCTTAGACTCGACTCCTTTTAAAACATTTGATAAATTAATTAATTTAGCCTGTCAACACACACATTTTACCTAAATTTTGTTTTGTTCTAGTGTTTTCTATTTGGAAAGCGGTCTGAACACGCACCGCGCGATACACAAAGGAATCAAAAATCCCTTCACTTGTCACATCTGTAAAGTTAGCTTCGCTACTTATTCCAGGTTTGTTAACTATTCATTTACTGGGCCATAATCCATACTATACTATACTTATGCAGCAGTGGCGAAGGGTGAATTTATGACAGAGGTAGGCCGGAGCAAAAAAAAAATGCCAAAAGAAAATTTCAATGATGAATTGACTATAGAGTGGTTATGTTCTGAATTTACGAAGGGAAGCCGGTGAGAATCGAGTTGTAGGGTATCTTCGCCACTGCTATGCAGCCATACTAATATTATAAATTCGAAAGTAACTCTGTCTGTCTGTATGTTACCTTTTCACGCCTAAACCACTGAATGGATTTAGATGAAATTTGGCAGAGAAATAGATTGCATCCCGGGGAAGGACATAGGATAGTTTTTATCCCAGAAATCATCCCTTAAGGGGGTGAAAAGGGGGGTGGAAGTTTGTATGGGGAATCAATAACCGCTGAACCGATTTAGACGAAATTTGGTATGGAGATTAGTTTGAATTTTGGTAAGGATATAGAATAGTTTTTATCCCCGTAATTATCCCCTAAGGGTGTAAAAAGGAAGGTGGAGATTTGTAAAGGGAATCATTAAAAAAGGACTATATTCTTTTATCGCGGGTGAAACCGCGGGGCACAGCAAGTATATTATAAATGCAAAAGTGTGTCTGTCTGTTACCTCTTCACGCTTAAATCGCTAAACCGATTTAGATGAAATTTGGTATAGAGATAATTTGAGTCCCGGGAAAGGACATAAAATAAATTTTATCCCGATATTCCCACGGAAAACTTATGCGGGTGAAACCGCGAGGCGCTGCTAGTATCTCTATAAGCCTTTACAAAACTCGATCATAAAATAACAAGTAAAATAACAGTGAGTTTTCTACGATAAGACAGATTTTGCAGTTCAGTCATAAACTTTTAACTTTTGTTTCTTTAATTAAATCAATTCATAAGTCTACACACAGAAACTGAAGGACGTAATAATAGTTTGGGAGTTGACTTTGAAAAAACGTATTCAAGAGCTTTGGGTCAAAATAACCACTACGTGGAGCCCTGACACCGCTAGGTGTCGCGGCAGACCCCGTAGAAGATGGCGGGACGAGCTGGAGGAAACAAATGACCAGTGGTCCACTTTAGCCCTGGATCCGCCTATCAGTGGGATGATGCAGGCTAACAGTAGCAGTATTCAAGAACATGAACAACCTTCAGGGTAGGAGCATGTCTGGAGTCGAGAAAATAACTTTAATTTTGCAACGTTTGTGACCCAAATCTTGTTGAAGTGAAAACTTCTTTTCTTTAGGCAGGTAGGGTATTTTTTGAGATGAGAAAAAACCAATGAATTGGCGCCACTGTTACTGTAACGACACCGCTTCGGATGTTTTCGGCTGTCCTCGAGATGTACTCGGTTTTAATGTATATTCGATATGTCAGTGAGTGATGGCAAAGTATTTTGTTTGTGTTTTGTTTTCACTTCTGTCGGCACTCCCGGAGTGCCACTGTTTTTTTTGTATTGTTTTTTATTTCGGTACTTCTTTAATGTCGTCTTCTCTACAGATGCACAACCCACAAAACAACGCATGGCTTCTACAAACGCTCGCTAGCCGACGCTAAGAAACAAGCCGACGGCCCCCCACAAGCTGATGCCGACTCCTCCGCCCGCTCTGCCACTGGCATACTAGGATACGGAGACTTTCCTGTCGTCAAACACTTCCTGTGCGAGGTAACACAGAAATGACAGAAGCCGACGACTTGTCAAAAGCTAAAACAGTCTTAAAATCAAACCCCAGTGAGGGTTGGTAGATGTGGTAGATGTCACATGTCTTGGATTTTTTTGTTCTAGGACATGCCGGTTTCCTCACGATGTTTTCCTTCACCGTTTTGAGAGCAGTGGTGATGAAGTTATTTACACAAAGTAAGGTGCCTGCTAGGGTTCGATCCCACGACGTACAGCACGTAAATCGCGGCCGTTACCACTGAGCCACCACTGCTCTCATAATAACTTGCTCTAGATAACTTGTCTAACAGATCATTTTATACAAATACAGTTTTATTTCTTCGCTCGCTCGTGGCTAAATAATAACAGCCGAACAGGTCGATCGATTAGGTTAAACTACGCTTGCCGCGGTTGGTCTGTGGATGTGTGACCATCTTTACATCCGTGCCTCGGAAAGCACGTTAAGCCGTTTGTCCCGGCTGTCATTCGTGGATCTTTAACAGTCGTTACGGGTCGTCAGAAGACCGAAAGTCTGACAACCAGTCTTACCAAGGGGTATCGTATTATTCAGTAACTGGGTTGTGGAGGTCAGATAGGCAGTCGCTCCATGTAAAATACTGGTATTCAGCTGCATCCGGTTAAACTGGAAGCCGACCCCAACATAGTTGGGAAAAGGCTAGGCAGATGATGATGACAGTTTTATATTTCTTAAATTATCTGTTAGATTGTCCTTCTCAGGTGACAGTAAATCAGGTTCTTAATGTTTATTCCTTAGGACTGTGGGCGGTCGTACCTACACTGGACGTACCTACAAGTACACAGACGCATGAAGCACGCGAACGAAAACTTTCTATACAAATGTAACCAGTGCGAACTTACATTTCCCAACAGGTAAAATATACCTTTTTATTATTAATTATTATTTTTATTGTGTCTTTGACATATATTTCGGGACTCTGGGGTCCCGGACCTTTGGAAGGCGTGGAAACCAACTCGCAGGGGCCCGTTAGACGCTTTCAATGAATTGAGGCACCAACCGACGATTATCCCTGTACGCACTATGCATGTGCACCCAAGGACAACCTCTGGCTGGTGCAGGGCTATAGCTTATAAATTTAATTATTATATTTCCGTAAATTCATATATTTGTTACGGTCGCGAATCATATTTTAATTCTAACGCTGACCTGCAAATTGGAAATAACGTAAGAAAATTTGCGGGCTAGCGCATCCCCAGTCAAGTATTACGTAAGCACTACAAGGGGGCTGGGGGGTCTTTGCTTATTTTTGATGACATGGGGGATGGGAGAGGGTCTGGATGGTGATTACGTCAGCAAAGTGACGTTAGTTCCACTATCGGTCAAGAGATGGCACTGACCTAAAACTGCAATATTCTACACTGCAGTGTTAAAATTCTCTGACGAATTTACGCCTCGCCGATGAAAATTTTAAAACATGCTGGTACGGAACCCTCGTTGCGCAAGTACGACTCGCTCTTGACCGGGTTTTTGTATTTTGTGTGTCGCGAACTGTGTCTTAATAAACTTTACTCTTTCTTTCTTTAATTCCATATTCAACAACTATTATATTATAGCCACTGAGAACATTTTGTATTTAACACAGTTGGGGCCTGGCGTATCATCGTAAGAAGGTGCACTGCAAGTCTGGAGCTGACGATCCTGGAACCGCCAACAAAAGCAACAGGGATGACTATAGGTATAATAAAAATCTTTAATTTCTTCATTCGCTGACAGACTAAACCGCTGGGTCTAATACTCCATTTGAAATAAGATTAGACATTTAAACAAACGTTTTTTACAGTCCGTTCAACCGCTTTTGAATTCTATACCGTAGGCATAAGGATGGCATTAAAAGCAAAAAAGTGGTTACAATACTAACTGTTTACTGCAGCTGCCATTTGTCACGCCACCAACGCAATAGATAGAGAATAGAAAAGGTATATTTAAATATCTAATCTTATTGCAAATGGAGTATAGAGGCATGCAATTTTGCACAAGAGTTCTTTATACAGGATGTTTGGAAGCTGAGTGCAAAGCTTTAAGGGGGGTGATAGTTGATACCATTTACAGCATTTTGAGCCATACATGTCTTAGACGAAGTATGTTTTTTTTATTATTTTTTTCTCAGTTAAAGTTGGTATTGGTTGACTAAAAGTTTACAGTCAGTTGAATTTTTGGTTCTAGGACATGCCGGTTTCCTCACGATGTTTTCCTTCACCGTTTTGAGAGCAGTGGTGATGAAATAATTTACACAAAGTAAAGCGCCTGTCTGGGTTCGAACCTACGACCTACAACTCTTAAGTCGCGGCCGAAACCACTGGCCCACCACTGCTATAGTAATATTGATAAATGAATGTTAACGAAAGCCTTAGCCTGTAAATTAATCTCTCTGTTTCACTGTAACTGGGGGCCAGTCTCTCATTCTAATGTAAGGATACCATTCATTTTCGTTTAGGATTCCGTGTCGGGATTGTGACGAGGTGTTACCCAACAAAACTGCTTTATACAAACATCGTAGGAAAGAACACAGCGATGGAACTGCACGGGCTTATACTAAACCAGGTAAGAATATTTTACACATAATTGAAGGGGTAAGTGGACAAAGGTGTTATCTGACAAAACTGAAAAAATCGTGTTTCTTGCATGAACATAGGTTTTAAGTGACGATAAATCGTCTGGTGGGCTCAAAATATCTAATTTTAATTCATATCCAAATATATATTTTAAAAAGGATTGACACTTCAGATTTAGATAAAACATTTAAAATGTATAACTACCTTGATTTTAAGATTTAAAATTTTCTAACGCTCATATCTCAATTTGAATTTTTTGTTAGTTAACACCTTTGTCCACTTAACCCATCAATTATGAGGTGGCTCACGAATACAGCCGGAGAGATGGGCAAAGATGACTCACTTGATGCCTGAGGGAGGACATCGCCGTCGAGGTAGACCACGGCGAAGGTGGTGTGAGGACCTGATAAGGTTTGCATGGTCAACATGGCCAGAGATCGCAAAACAGGGAGGTTTGGAAGGAATAATATTGCATTGTCATTCAATTTACATATGCATGCACAATTCCAACTCAATCGGCGACCGGGAAGTGGGTCAAATTTAACTTGCAAGATTTGATTACAGACACCGGGACAGGTGAAACTAAATAAAAGCTCGTAAAAAGGGGGGTCTTTGCTCAGAAGTACGACACAATATAGGCTAACAAGAAATATGAGGGTAAATAGGCAGTCGCTCCATGTAAAATACTGGTATTCAGCTGCATCCGGTTAGACTGGAAGTCGGTCAGAACATAGTTGGGAAACGGCCAGGTAGATGATGATGACTTGGAAGACTAAATCAGTATTATTATTTTGTCCTTATTTTATTTCCATACTAGCAGCGCAGCAGCGGGAAAAGGCTAGGTAGATGATGACTAGCAGCGCCCTGCGGTTTCACCCGCATAAGTTTCCCGTGGAAATATCGGGATAAAAATTACCCTATGTCCTTTCCCGGGACTCAAACTATCTCTATACCAAATTTCATCTAAATCGGTTCGGCGGTTTAAGCGTGAAGAGGTAACAGACAGACAGACACATTTTCGCATTTATAATATTAGCATGGATTCACCTCTATCGAAATGGCTTGCCAGAGGAGCCTGTGGCTAAGTAATAACAGCCGCGCGGTTCGATCAATCGGCTTAAGCTACGCTTGCCGCGGTTGAGTCAGTGGATGGGTGAACATCTTTATATACCAAGACCCCCCTCCGTACCTCGGAAAGCACGTTAAGTCGTTGGTCCCGGCTGTCATTCGTAAGTAAGTAAGTAAATTTTTATTGGTTTGTTTGTGTTGGATCTTTGACAGTCGTTACGGGTCGTCAGAAACCAAAGTCTGACAATCAGTCTTACCAAGGGGTATCGTATTTTGCAGTAAGTGGGTTTTGCTGGTGAGATGGACAGTTGCTCAATGTAAAATACTGGTATTCAGCTGCATCCGGTTAGACTGGAAGCCGACCCCAACATGGTTGGGAAAAGGCTAGGCAGATGATGAATCACGTCTATCAAGATCATGCTGTATGTCGGTAAATTATTGAAGTCAAAACTTCTTTAGGCGCGTTGGGCATTTTTTGAGATGAAAAAAAAAACCCTTGAATTCGCGCCACTGTTACCGTAACGACACCGCTTTTTTTTTTTTTTTTTTGTGGATGGGAAATCATCTAATGACTCCTCCCGCTCTGGGTGGAGCGGAAGGGAGTGTCAGACTCTTACTGACTAAAACCCACCCGTGTTCCTTCCTTAGCCCTTTATGTTCCGGGGCAGCGGTAACCCTTTCGGACGATCCCGCTACCCCGGCAGGCTTCGGCCCTGGCGGGCCCATTCCTTTATGCTGACATCTCTTTGAGTCGCGCGTGGAACACATACGCGCCGTCCGGCACGGGCCTGGTCCTGATCGAACGGTGAGCTCGGGAACAAGGCTTATTGCTCCCAACGGCGGATCCAGGGGGGGGTCATGGGGGTCATGACCCCCCCCTGAGCTGGTTCCAGGACTTAGGTGGACCACTAATTGAACATAATGATTTTATTTATATATTCCGCTTCGGATGTGTTCGGCTGTCCTCGGGATGTACTTGGTTTTAATGTATATCCGATATGTCAGTGAGTGATGGCAAAGTATTCTGTTTGTGTTTTGTTTTCACTTCTGTCGGCACTCCCGGAGTGGCACTGTTTTTTTTTATTGAGTCCTTATTCCACATGCTCGAAAAGCGAGATCATCTTTGTAATTAATTTATGTCTGGCTGGTTTTTATATAAAATGGGACTGTGTTTTATTTTTATTTGATTTGATTTTGTCTGTTTTAAACAGGAATGTATGCGAGTACAGAGTCAGAATCTACAGGCGGAGCGTGTTCCCATTGTCACGCCACATTCACGCACGCGATTGATCTGCACAAACACGTCAAGTAAGTGACCGTATGAAGGTATAGGTTCCGTTTTTTGTTACTGTACTTAGAGAGAAAAATATTGCTAGCCTAGGACACATTTTGTATGAACATGATCACACATGGCCACGCTCCAACCATTTGCGTTTACAAACTATAATAAAAAATCTTCATGTTTACGAATTAGCACAAAGAGGATTGAAGATTTTTACATGGATCCTGTCATACCTACCTGTCCACAACTTTGCTTTTTTTTCAAAATGGCGGCCACGCATTTGATTGCTTTAGACTTAACATAAATAACATAATCAGCCTATAATGTTCCCACTGCTGGGACACAGGCCTCATCTCAGTGAGAGGGAGTGGGCCGTAATCCTTAATTAATTACTTTAGATTTATTATTGATAATTTCAAACATCTAAGCAACAAGATGTACAGAGGCCAGCACATCAAGCTACCCCAATCTGTCATATTTTCCCAATTGAATATGAACCTTATTGATTTGTAGTAAAGTTGAAAATATATCAAAGAAATTTGACAGATTGGGGTAGGTTGATGTGCTGGCCTCTGTACATACGCAAGTTAAAAAAAAATATGGATGTCACGTGATCATCTTGAACGTTAATATTTCGAAAACGTGACGCATTACGGGGGTTAGTCCTGTAATATGTTCTATTGATGTCCATTGATGTCAGCTATCGATTTATATGGGTTTCATGCGTGGTCGCCATTTTGAATAAAACAAAACAAAATGGCGGACAGATAGGTATGCCACCGACTTTCAAAGCACTTTTGAATTTACAAACGTCGCACAGACAATGCTGCTAAGTTTTCTACTGCCACGCTTTGTAGTTGTATCAGTATCATTGTACATTTTGTATTAAGGTTTCTCTTTGTCGGGTTACGTACTCCGGTCGCAGATCGTCATTTGTCCCTCAAAAGATTTGTTTTTTTTTTGGAATTGCATAAAGTTACTAATCCATAATTTTTTAATCCTGGTAATACAAAATATGCAAGTACTTCCATGGTTATAGCAGCTCTATACCTTTTTTTTTTTCACAAAAACAAATAACCTCCTTTTTTTGAAGTCGGTAAAAAGATAACGAATAAATCGACAAATAATATAGACATTCAACCTCTTCAGGTTGAATGTCTATATTATCTGATGAAATTAATAGAAAACAAACAGTTCATTTATCAAATTAAATTACATTCGAAAATATCCATCGGTTTCTTACTAAACTTCACATATATCCGACGACCCTGGTTACTTATCTCTTTTGGTGACTGTACATACTTAAAGATATAATTTCATTTATCTTTATCATTTATCCCCATCCTAGAGAAGTCCACGGCAAAGAGGATAAGTCCTGCCTATCCTGCAACAAGACATCGACCACAGAGGGGACATGTCCACGCCGTCCGCACGCGTGTCCCGTCTGCGGACACGCTTTTCGGACGCTTTCTATGCGGAACGAGCATCTGAGGGTACATACAGGGGAGAGACCCTTTCCTTGTGACGTCTGCGGAGTTGCGTTTAGGAGGTGAGTGTGAGTAGGATTTTTAGAAAAGAAAACAACATTAATTTAAAATATTAGTATACTAGCTTCTGCCTGCGACTTCCTCCCCACCCCCTCGCATCGCATCGCCTGCCCGCGCTATGACTTCGTTTTCGTTTTCTTTCTGACTTTTTTTATATTTGCTCGGCTCCTAAGTGTCTTAACTTGGTGTTAAATAGCCTTCCTCAAAAATTGGGCTATCAAATGCAAAACGATTTTTTTTTTCAAATCCGACCTGTTGTTCCAGAGATTAGCGCGTTAAAACAAACAAACTCATCAGCTTTATTATTAGTATAGAATATAGATAGAAAATGGCGCACAGACTCAGTAAAAAAAATCTTCCACGCCGAACGAACAAAGCTTTAAAATTCTTTAAATAAAATCCTGTAACCTCACACACCAAAGCGCGCTGAATCCAGTGGCGTGCATTGCATATAGGCATATAAGCAGTGCCTACCTCGATATATCAACATAGCTGTCAATTACATTTTAGGGTGTGTGTCCCACAATTAAGAAACTCACTAAATTATCATACCTAACAAAAAACAAAATCTTCATACAAACACTCGCGGCAGTAGGCAGTCGCCGGACGGCCTACTCGGCTCCCGTACTATTCGCACATTGTCATTGGTCTTTACTCGTAAAAGTTAATACGACAAAATTAAAAATACGTACGTCCCACGCGTAATACTATGACGTTCGACCTTCGCAATTTATCACCCTTAAGTAGGCATACCTACTCAAATAACCACACTTTTGACCTCACTTTTTTTTTCTGATTAGTGACCGCGTTTGCCTAGACTAGACCCGGCCTAGTGCCTACCTATTCTGAAAACCAATGCACGCCACTGGCTTAATTGCACTATTAATCGCAAAGAAGAATTTATTTATTTATTTATTTAATACTTCAAGCACAAAAATGTACAGAGGCGGACTTAATGCCATAGGCATTTTCTACCAGTCAACCTTTGGGTGATGCAGAGACAAACAGTGGTAGGTGCAAACATGAAAATTGAGGAATAAATATTTTAAATAATAAAGATACACATAAACCTATTAAAACTATGAATATAATATAAACCTAATAAGTACAAGGATTTGGTCCTTGACGATTTCGGATGACGTAAAATGCGGACACATTGGATGATACAACCGATGCGCCCGCATTCTACGGGCTACGCACGTCGCGTATCTATGAACCATAAATACGCGACGCGCGCACACCATAGACTATGGTCTATTCAAATCCTTGTGTCCAATTGATGTCATTTCCACTAAAATGAACATCGACTTATTATTGTAAATGAAGTTAAATTCATAATTACTTGTTCTATTGAAAGTCTTTTTTTTATTGTTGCGCGAACTGAACTTTATTTGTTGGCGTTAAAGTTACTTGTTGGCTCGTTCGACACAGACAAATGTAAACCTTATGTTCCATGTTGACACAGTCAAGATGTATGGTAGCTACAGAAAAATTAAAAGTGTTTTCGTGAGTCATTTCCTCATCATCACAGGTCCACAGCTATGCGGAACCACCGTCTGATCCACACCGGAGTGCGCGCGTGGGCGTGCGGCCGCTGTCCCAAGCGCTTCCGTATCCGCTCCGACCTGCGCACGCACCTGCGGCTCAAACATCCCGCTACTATTATAGTTGTAGAGGTGACCAACTGTTTCTTTTTCATATTTTTTGTCCTTTTCTTTTGAGAGGGGCCCGTGGTTAAATAATAACAGCCGCACAGGTTGATCGATCAGGTTAAGCTACGCTTGCCGCGGTTAGTCTGTGGATGCGTGCCCATCTTTATATACCCCTCCGTGCGTCGGAAAGCACAGCAGTGGGTCCCGGCTGTCATTCGTAGATCTTTGACAGTCGTTACGGGTCGTCAGAAGCCCGAAAGTCTGACAACCAGTCTTACCAAGGGGTATCGTATTACCCAGTAGCTGGGTGGTAGAGGTCAGATAGGCAGTCGCTCCATGTGAAATACTGGTATTCAGCTGCATCTGGTTAAGACTGGAAGCCGACCCCAACATAGTTGGGAAAAGGCTAGACAAATAATGATGATGATGAGGTATTATAATTTTCAGATGGAAGGCCTTAACCCGTCGTCTGAGGAAGTACTGAAGGCGCTCGCTGCACAAAACGTTCCACACGACAAGCTTATAGATATCACTAAGATGGCCTTCACAAAGGTAGGTTGTTATTTATTTATATATACTTTATTGTACACCAGAAAAAACATTACAATAAAAACGATGATTCACATAAAACATACAATGGGCGGCCTTATCGCTTTCTGCGATCTCTTCCAGGCAACCTTGGAATGGACAGTGATTGCGTGGGTATAAAAAAATGGGGTTGTCAGTGGTGCAAAATAATATACTATAATAGATACATAGATACATAAATAAATACATATTATATATACATATAAACAACGAAAATAAATGATGACTACAGATTATTGCAGCTACGAAAATAAAATTACAACAACAAGTAATGCTCCTTCACGAGTCTCTTAAATACAGCTAACGATTGCGCGTGTTTTATTTGAACTGGCAATGCATTCCATAAACGAGCGGTCTGAACAGAAAAGGATTATTAAGGATTATTTAAAGAGCATTATACGTATACTAGCAACCCGCCCCGGCTTCGCTCATTTTTTACGACTTGAAAAATATCTGATAAATGATATATTATTTTATTTTTGTAAGTAGTTTTGCACAAACACTTTTACACGTCAATCATATTTTTTAAAACTAGATGACTACTCTGAGAAGAAAGGCCGAAACAAACTCAGAGGTCACAGCCTCTTTTAAAGCCCAGACATAATGTTGGTCAGGTTATATGAAGACCATGTAGATCGACATCTGAGATGGTATTTTATCGAGCATCGATATGTCTTTGCTATATCTAAGTTTAATTTAATATTAAAGTTAAAATTAAATTAATATGTGTGTGCTTATTGCAGGGCTCCACGAGCGTGATACCTTCATGCGCACGCGCACTATCAGCTCTGAACAACGTGCCGCGCACACACGTCGCGTGCATCAAACCTACGCCCACACGTATGTGTATGTAAACCATTTCTGATATTTCTTTTAAGATATCTCAGAGTTGGTCGCATAGTAAAAGTCGTTCATACATAATCAGCCTATAATGTTCCCACTGCTGGGACACAGGGCTTCTCTCTGTGAAAGAAAGTGGGCCGTAATCCACCACGTGGGCCCAGTGCGGGTTGGCGGACGTCACGTCTTCGAATATTTGGTACTATACTCCATTTTGTTTAGGTAATTAAATAAAGGTAAACAAAAAAACACGTGTTTTAGTTAACCGACTAAACGTAATACCACACACTTCAGTTGTCATGCTATGTCACAGTTGTACTCTCCAATTTAGCAACATTATTAACGAATTATAACGTTGCTAAATTGAAGAGTACAACTGTGACGTAGCGTGACAACTGAATAGACTGGTATTACGTTTAGTCGGTTAATTTTGTTTTTTTACCTTTATTTAATTACCTAAACAAATGGAGTATAGATCATTCCTCACGATGTTTTCCTTCACCGTTTTGAGAGCAGTGGTGATGAAATAATTTACACAAAGTAAAGCGCTTGTCTGGGTTCGAACCTACGACCTACCTCTTATAAGTCGCGGCCGTTACCACCGGGCCACCACTGCTCTCAGCATAATGCTGTGCTATAAAGAAAAATGTTTTATGTAGTTTTAATGTCTCTTTTTTTATTTGAAATGGGTTTGCTCTTGACTCTAGTCTAGGTCAGAGGTGACAGAAACTAAGTCGACGATGGAGTGAGCTTAAAGCTTATTATATCTTAAACATACCTTTCACATCACACTAAGCTTCGGGATACCTTCCTGGAAAAAGAGGGATCATAAAAATAACCAGTCTGTAACTATCCTTTTATATTTTTTATTGACGCCCTTGATCTAAATGCTGTGCTGGCTCGCTTCTTTGTGCCAGACAACTACTGCCGCGGCAGAAAGCACAGGCTGTTGGCTGTGCCTACATGTCGCACACGTACTCTGGTCGCACTTAATGATCTCTTGGACTCTAATCCAACAAACGGTCTGTTTGTGGACGAGTGGACGAAGATTTTGTCGGCATGTCAGAAGTACTGTGAGAGGGATGTATGAAAGTGTTGTTAAATTTTTACTTGATGATTTTATATTTAATCTTTTATGTGTTTCTTGTGTGTGTGTATTTAATTTCTATAATTGGTTTTAAACCGTTTTAATTAAATAAATAAATATCTCAAATATCACATCACATACAGAAAAGAGCGAGCGAACGAGCTTGCATGTTTATAAGTAAAAAAAAAGATATGTGTACATGCTGGCAGGGACACCGGCTAAAAGTAGTAGAAATCTTAGGAACACTAACAAGCACGATAGAAAAGAATATCCCCCTTACTAATAAACGTATTATATCATATGAATAGTTACACACCGATTTCTCTCTTTCAGTCGTCAGTAATTTGACTTTCGAAAGAAGAAGACAAAGCGTTGTGTAACTATACAGACGCTATACAACGTTTATTAGTAAGGGGGTATATGTATAAGGTAAAATAAGCTCTATGCACTTCTAAAAAAGTCACGAGTGCTTACAGAATAGGTTTTGGCGGTAAATGGGTCAAATGAGAACTCTTTACAAAGAATATTAAAGTAATACGGTCAACTTACAAGATGTTTTTAAAACAATTCCAGTGGAAGATTTTCAACCGGCCCGTCGAGGTCGCGGCATCGCTAAAAATCCGCGGCGACCCAAGATACTACAGCGAGGGGAGGCGGAGCCACACGACAACTCTGCCTACCCCATTGTTGGTGGCGAGGTGATTATGTTATGTATTTACTTACATTTAGTAGTAAAGGACGCCCTAAGCCGAGGTCCGTACCCCACAGGAGTGCCCTTAGCGTGTAGTTTTTAAGTTATTTAAACCCTGGCTGGAGGCCTTTTTTTTTTTTTTTTTTTTTGTGGATGGGAAATCATCTAATGACTCCTCCCGCTCTGGGTGGAGCGGAAGGGAGTGTCAGACTCTTACTGACTAAAACCCACCCGTGTTCCTTCCTTAGCCCTTTATGTTCCGGGGCAGCGGTAACCCTTTCGGACGATCCCGCTACCCCGGCAGGCTTCGGCCCTGGCGGGCCCCTTCCTTATTGCTGACATCTCTTTGAGGCGCGCGTGGAACACATACGCGCCGTCCGGCACGGGCCTGGTCCTGATCGGACGGCTGGAGGCCTTAACCATTCGTATGCCGATGAACGTGGATCCACGCGAGACACAATGGCTTTTTAATTGTTTCTGTAAAGACGGCATTTAAACCGTTAATTTATTGAGGCATCCACAGACAAGCCCGGTTAAGCAGACGACAACCTCATAGGTTGAACTGCGAGATGCCATTCCAAAAAAAAAAAAACTTGTTTTGTCTCTGGGATGGCAACACATCAGAAGGCCTATTCTCGTAATTTAAAACGTTCAAAATCTAGTCGCAGTCTCATCTCGGCGACAAACAATTAATGTCAAAAACTTGTCAAAATGTTACGAAATTAGAGGTATTTTTGATAGATTGAGACTGAGATCAGACTGTGAACGTTCTTAAAATTACGAGAATGGCCCCTCTGGTATTGTAGATGCTCATAGGCGACTGTGACTATGAACCATCAAGTGGACTGCCTATTGCCTCATGATCAGACCAAGATTGTGTCTGGACTTCAAAAGAAGCTGGCCCCTGAGTTTGTTTCGCCATATTTTCTCAGGGGGTAGTCAGTCCATCTAGCTTATTATAATAAAATTTTAATATTATAGAGATATGAGGAACAGGGTGTAAAGTTCAATCATACTCTATAGAAAAGGGAGGATCCTCCGAGCAGACGGGTACTGCGTCTGGCGGGCAAACAAAGAACACAATCACAAAACATAACAAGATGGGAGAAAATATGCGCCACAATCACGCAAAACGGCCATCGCTCAGCATAATGCTACGACCCTATGCGAGACAGAGCCCCAGCGCTGGTTTTCAGCGACAGCTGGCATTGACGTGATGTTGACTAAACGAGATGAATATGACGTGCAAAAGTGATTCTGTTATCATAGAATAAAAAGTATTTAATTTAATTTTAATATCGCGTGTATTCCCCAAAGATGTATGCAGAATTGCGTAAATAATGCAAAAATATTACAAAAATTACGTAAATTTGCAAAAAGCCAACGTCACGCGGTGTTCCCAGGCGGTCACCCATCCAAGTACTGACCGCGCCCGATGTTGCTTAACTTCGGTGATCGGACGAGAACCGGTGTATTCAACGTAGTATGGACGTTGGCGATAGCTATAACGAAATTATCTACCTGTATCTATGAACTAGGACGTTGATGAAGAAAGAGGAAGGCCAAAAAACCAGACAAACTCTTCAGCTTTATAATATTAGTAGGTATAGATTTATACAAAATATTCTAAAAGATTTTAAAAGAGTAACATTATGTGAAGACGATGTTAATAGCAAAGAGGCTCCCCCCGCCTTGTTACATAGAACATTTAATAAAAATGGTGAAATGTTGGTTTACAAAACACCTCTGCCACCTTCGGAAAAATTAGGCTTGTTGTTAACTTGTGTTTGAAAAATGTGAATATGACGTCACTGGGTATTGGTGGATACAGATTGATAATTTCGTTGTTGCTGTCGCCAACGTCCATACTACGTTGAATACACCGGTTCTCGTCCGATCACCGAAGTTAAGCAACATCGGGCGCGGTCAGTACTTGGATGGGTGACCGCCTGGGAACACCGCGTGACGTTGGCTTTTTGCTTTTTAATGTAATTTTATTTATCTGTGCCTACCCCTTTAGGGAATATAAGCACGATGTTATGTTACAACTATATTTATATATAATTTTAATTATTATAAATTAAAGTTTTTTGTATCTATCTGTGTAATCGCGTTTGCTAAGAACTTTAATCTAGGCGCTTAGCGACTATTTCGAAGAGGAAGTTTGACGCACCGTTTTGTTCGTATATTTAAATTAGATTGAGAATTTGGGGGTACTACATAGTTCAATATAGAATTATTTGATACTATGTATTTGCTTATATTATATAAAGTAATAGATATATCATTGTGGTTTCGCTGGGAAGGATACTCTGCAGCTCCACCACTTTAAATAAAGTTTACGTCGAAACTATAGATTAACCCCCTTACTAACAAACGTTGTATAGCGTCTGTATAGTTACACAACGCTTTGTCTTCTTGTTTCGAAAGTCAAATTACTGACGACTGAAAGAGAGAAACCGGTGTGAGTAAGGGGTATTAGAGTTTGTTTAATAGGACTAGAATTTTATAGACTATACATTCCATAGACTTTTTAATGTAATTTATAGTGCTTGTTAAAGTAAAGGTGGTTCCGCCGGGGAGCATGACGTACAGGAGACAAACGGAACCTGAAGGTTTATGTTTATAAAATACTAGCTTCTGCCCGCGACTTCGTCCGCGTGAAATGTCGACCCACCCCGTCGAATCGCATCGCCTGCCCGCTCTATTAATTCGTTTTGCTTAGGGTTCTTTCTGATTTGTTTTTCTTTTAGCTCTTAGCGTGAAGCAAGGATTGGGCTATCGAATGTAGAAAGAATTTTTCAAATCCGACGGGCAGTTCCAGAGATTAGCGCGTTCAAACAAACTGTGGCGGTATCTACAACGCCACGTGCGAACTACGCGTCATACTGACGTCACACAACATCCTGCATCTCGCAAGCAGAGTTTACCGCGCAATTAGCATACAACGGTCCGACATGAATCATCGGGCAGTTGCCCGCCAGACACAACACCCGTCTGGTCGGATGGTATCCTCCCTTTTCTATGGAGGATGAGTGAACTTCACACCCTGTTCCTCATACCTCTATAAAACACAAACAAACTATTCAGCTTTATTATTGGTACAGATTGTTAATTTCCATATTTTTTTTTTTTGTTCTCAGGAGCTGTCAGATCTGAACGTGCAACTCCTACTGCGGGACGGCGTGCTAGTCAACGGGAACCAGATGGTGCAGCTACAGTTAGATGACCCTATTCTGATGGAGTAGCCATCGCGTAGGGGGGGGGGGGGGGGGGGTTCATGACATGGTAATTTTAGTGATTTTTTTTATAACGCATGAAATATGTCATTGACTTATACATAACTATAACTGTTTTAGGGCAAATGCTATAGTGCGAAAAATGTATCTGACCTGGTGGCTGAAATTGAATGGAACTATTGAAATAGCCATTCGGCTTTCCGAGTCGAAAATGACACATTTTTGGTTTTCTGATTTGCGTAGTCCCCGACATCATTCAACGGTCGTCTATTTGGTTTAAACTGTCAACATTTTCGGGTTTTGGATTTGTGAACAGCGTTTAGAGGTCTCCTTCAATATTATTGATGTTAAACTCGGCACGGAATTGTATCGAATGATTGTGAATAGCTATGCAGAGGCCCCAGCACGAACGCGCCACGTAAACCTAATGTACATTAGAACGGTAATAATATGATAATACTACTAGTACTATCCTATAGCATTTTGATATTTGTTTTGCGTAAGCACAATTAGATAAAGTTCTAAAACTGACTAAATATTATGCATGAAATGAGTATTTTTTTTTTATGGGATGTTCGCACGTGGGCATGTAGATTGCTTTTACGCAACAATGCGTACAAGGTGCGCTTCCCTGGTGCGCAGGGTGCGGGGCGGCTCCAACAGTGCCTTAAGGGTCTTACAGGGCCTAAAAATCAGCTGTTCCCTACATTTTGACGAGGTATGCGAACATAAATGTAGGGTACAGCTGATTTTTTTTTCGCGATTTCGGATTTGGTCCCATAGTAAAAGTTGTTCATAATGATGAGTACAATCTCCCATTTCGATTTGTCGCATGTTTTCAATTTCTTCCTGTATATATAAAATTCAAAGTCCTGACTGACTGATATATCAACGCACAGCCTCATCCGCTGGTCCTACAGACATGAAATTTGGAGGGTGTGTTCTTTGTGAAGAGTAGGTATCCACTGAGAAAGGGTTTTTCGAAATTCCACCCCTAAGAGGGTGAATGGGGGGGGAGGGTGAAATTTCACGCGGACGAAGTCGCGGGCATAAGCTAGTTTGTTATAATTATTTGCGGAATTTTCGTTTATTGTAGCCACTCATACCATTTCACTTTATTATTATGTATTCATTATTTAATTTCCAATTATAGCTATTTCAATGACTACCTAAGGGCCCCAATTCTGTATTGTTCCTCGCGAAATCTTACCACGCGCAAACCACGTCAATATCGTGTCTTGTTAACGGCAAGGAATCGAAATGTCAACCGTACGGACAACATGTATTTTGACAGTTCAAACCACGCCATTTTGGCATAGAGAATACGTTAATAGCATAAGGCCAATTCTCGTAATTTAAAACGTTCAAAATCTAGTCGCAGTCTCATCTCGGCGACAAACAAATGTCAAAATTTAGGGAAATTAGAGGTATTTTTGACAGATTGAGACTGAGATCAGACTGTGAACTTCTTAAAATTACGAGAATTGCCCCTCTCATGTCGTGATTAACTAAGGTATTGACGTGGTTTCGAAGTAAAGAATCGTTAAGTGGTCATAGTGGATTAGGGCCCTGTTGTCGCTCTCCCATTCGCGTCGCATATATCTTGTCTAATGTTGGATCAGCTGATATGCGGACGGAATTACGTACAGCTGTGCTTTATTCCTTAAGGAATTACCGTCGCGATGTTTACTGCATGTCTTTATTTTGTTATTATTACAAGTCCTGTATTAAAAATTCACATCAGGGTTTTGGAAGGATAAGTCTATGGCAGTTATTGTTATTATTATTTATTTAAATCGAACACAAATTATTCATATTGTTGTTAGTAAGTAACACTTTTAAAACTATGTTAGTAAGATTTCTCATTAAAATTAAATAAAACAAAAATAAAACAATTCAAGAAACTATAACTATGTCGATTTATTTATTTAGTACTTAGTATTTATTTATAGGTCCCACAGACTTAAATATTATTTTGACATTTTGGATGATCCAAAAATATTCTCGGTTCTGTTATCAAAATTTCTAATTTTACAAAGTAAATGATGTGTATGATTGTATTCAGTTTGACTTCACCCAAATGTAATTATTTTTAAGTGCAATTCCTTAGCTCTTAATTTTCATATTTTATTTTCTAATAAATGTTTTGATTGTAACACGCTTTTTTATTTTGCATCCCTTTGTTACTTGTTGATTGGCATAAACTTCGGACACCTCACACTTATCAACGTGTGAGGTGTCCGAACTTTATGCCAATCAACGAGTTTCACATAGCAAATCACATCGATCCTATGTAGGTGGACGCAAATTATGAAAAAAAAATTGGAATGCTAGTGCACGACTCATAATGCTCATTTTAAAACCGCCCAAGTGTGTGTCGGGCCACGCACAGTGTAGGGTTCCGTAATAGCCCGTTATCACAATATAGTACGATTCTGTTGTTCTTTACAGTGGCGGAGCAAGAGGTAAATTGCATGTGAGCAACATACATTTTGCGAGGCCCTTGGGGTAGGCGGTAACGCAAAGATGGATTTGGAAACTGATATTATTTCGTAAATGGAGCATTAAATCGAAAAATAATTTTAGCAACCAGAAGACCTATTCAAGGATACCCCACACGATGGGGTAGGTAGACGACGAAAAAATATTCATCCCCACTTCACATGTAGGGGAGCTACCCTAAAAAAATATATTTTCCAAAACTTTATTTTACCACTTTATCGGCGTAATTAATATACTTACACACTCCTACAAAATTACAGCTTTCTAGTACTAACGGTCTTAGCAAAACCTCGGACAGACAGACAGACGGACATGACGAAACTATAAGGGTTCCTTGTTAAAACTACGGAACCCTAAAAATGTAGGAAAATTAAGAGGTAATTATGACAAACTGAGCCTGTGCGGTTTTATTCTTTCTAAAGTTACTAATTACGATGTTATAATGGACGAGTCCATATAATTTATGGAATTAGGTACACTCGGCGACGCACTTTACACTTCCAGTTCTTGCTGACCTCGCATTGTAGGTATAAGTATTTCATACAATGAGATGTCAGCTTATACCAGTACTATTATTCTGTGCATAAACTGTATATGTCATTTATAACGGTATCGTGGACGTAAGCGTGTTCATGTTTCCATATTTTACTTCTCTGTGTTATTGTGATGCCCCGTGACGTGGCCGTGGACATCCACGACAAAATCGTCACGTTAGGAACTAGAGAAGCACATGGCGTACGTTTAAAAAAACATGGGACTGTCCCTCTGGTATATTTACTTCGTGTCGCTTCGTGGCGTCAATCGTCAAACTATTATGATTTTGGTAATTTACATCGATGATCCTATTGGTCGATACTTGATAGTAGTATTTTATTTGACCTTCGGCTTTGCAGAAGATAAACAATGTAATCCATGTCCATATTGTCCATACAGACCTACTTGTGTATAGGTACCAGTATTTTCACATGTGTCATCATAGCCTCCGTGGCGCAATTGGTTAGCGCGTTCGGCTGTTAACCGAAAGGTTGGTGGTTCAAGCCCACCCGGGGGCGATTCTTTTTGTACTTTTATTATTTGTTTGTCACTTTATTATCAGTGTGAAAAATATTTTAAGCATAGAATTATAGTAAAGTGGCATTCTTTTCTCTATTTTTATTGAAATTTCAGCTTTTATAACCCTTTGGAGCTCGAACAGACGCTATTTTCTGCAATCCTCATTCTTTCGAGTTACATAGTGAATATTTATTACAATTTCTACTTTCGCTGGGTAGGTACTCTATCCTTTATTGCATTCCACAATTAGATGGTAACTTAAAAAATTATGAGATCATTATTGACCCTGTAAGATTGTTTTGCACAGCAAAAGAATATAGATTGGAGGCTTTGAAAACGTAACCTATAAACTTAGGGCTGATTTTTCAATAGACAGATAATTTTTATTCGTGGAATAAAATTGACGTCTGACAGTTTTTGTATGGAAGAACTGTCAAAAATTAAAAATTATTCCTCCGATAAAATTATGTGGCGTTGGAAAATTCAGTCCTAAGTCTAATTTTATTAGCTATAATAATAAGGCAGGGACCATGGTCTTTCTATAGGTCTAGGTAACCAGTCCACTTTGGCCACCCAAACCCACAGTTCAATATTTTATTTTTCCAGATGCTGCAACAGTCCTGCACCAACCAGGGTTTGTCCTTGGGTTACGTAGTAACTATTCAGTAATCTGTGCCTTGATGGGTACACATGCATACTGCAAACTGGGATACTCTTTCCTATATCTATGGGAATAATTTTCTGCTGGTGCCTCATTTCATTAAAAACGTGTAACGGGCCTCTGCGAGTTGACTTCGGCTCCTCGTACTCCTCGCCTTCCGGGAGCCCAGTGTCCCGAGTTATGTCAATATTATTGCTGCCCCACTGCAGGGCAAAGATCTCTTCTCATATAGCGAAGGCGTGAGCATTGATCACAGACTTGATTTATATTAGGTTTTTTTTTTTTAATAAATATATCTACTAATAATTATTAGATAAGTAGGTAGACTGGTGATCACAGAGAATTTGTTATATTTGATTGAAGATTTAGGTAAGTACAGACGCCAGCACATCAAGCTACCCGAAACTGTCAAATTTTCCCAATCAACTTTGAACCTTATGCTTTAGCGATAAATTTGAAAATCTATTAAAGAAATTTGGCAGATTGTAGTACCTTGATGTGCTGGCGAATTTACAGACGCCAGCACATCAACCTACTACAATCTGTCAGATTTCTGTAATAGATTTTCAATTTTATCGCTAAAGCATAAGGTTCAATGTTGATTGGGAAAATTTGACAGTTAGGTGTAGGTTGATGTGCTGGCGTCTGTACATTCAAATAAACTAGGTACTAATTTTAAAGTTACGTTAATATTTTAATCAAGCGCGATTAGCATTAAATATCTGATAACAATGCGATATCAATATCAATGAAATCATTATGTTATGATAAAAACTCATTTAGTTACAGTGATTTCGCTGTGGTGACATTTTAATAATATTGTTAAAGGTTTGTGATTTTTTAATTGCTAATTTTATGTACCAACGAATAAAAGTAGCTTTGTCAACGATAGTCTATGAAATACAAAAGTAGAGGTTTATAATTTAAATTACTGAAAAGATTTTTCACAAGGTAAGCTGTGAATCTTACAATCTTTATTATAAAGAAGTAGTTACCGCCTTTGATTCAAAGGTTACCGCCAGGTAGGTAAGTAACTTTAAAATTATTCGATTTCTTATCAAGATGTCAATGTCAGACTTATTTCACATGCATGACTGACCTAAATAAAAAGAAGAAAAGTACTTAGCGTGTATTATAAGAAGTAGGTACTCAATCATCATGCATTATTTTGGCTCTTTTTTTCTTTTTAACCTATATTGTCCCACTTTTTTTTTTACTTGAAATTGGTTTTGCACGATTGCTGGGCAAAAGCCTCCCCCATTATTCTTCCACCTTTCCTTGATCTGTGCTTTATCCGTTAAATCGGTTAGGAACGGGTCCGAATCGTCTCGCCAGCATTTTCATTTTGCCTTTATCCCAATTGATTTGGAGTCGGCAACACATGTCTTTTTCTTCCATGTTTCACCATTAGTATATTCTATCTTACATAAAATACGTTTTATTTTTCGGGGGAAAACTTAAACTACTATCTATTGAAATACCAACCACTATTTTCATGACTGAAAGTACAGTCAGCCACATGTTCATGATAAAAATTTATTTGACTTTGACTGCACTTCATTTCTTAGCTGTAAGGTAGATTACCGTGGTTGACAATGCTACAAAAAAGTACAAAAACAGAATTTCCATTGATTAGATACGAATTAACGTGGTCCATTCATTTCCTTTGCAACACCGCTCTCAGGATTAGTGTTTATTTATCTAAGCGTGGATAGGAAGATAATAAATAAAAACATTGAAAATATTTTAGCAGTATCTCTATAGATGACAATCTTGATTTCATGAGTCTATAGATATTTAATGAGAACTTCTTGTAACACTAGAAGCAATAAAATATGGCACAGACAACCTTCCTATCTATCGAGTCAATATTTTTGAAGTATCTAAATCAAAGTTAAATCGTATATTTTAATTAGACCATTAAAAGGTACTTTTGATCGTCAAAAATTATCAGAAAATAAGAAGAATAGGAATAGAACAGTCTAGTTGCTTATCCTTTAGTAAGGTAATGGAACCGGTCTTGGACAGTGTACCAATAATGGACATATTCAAACCCAGATGCTAAAAATAACCAAACCCTAACTTTTATTTTACCACGGCAACATTTTTTATGAACTTTATAGATATCTGAACAAGATTTTTTCATTTTGATATTTGACGGCCATATTGTTCCGAAATTATCTACGGTCACGTGAGTGCAACTGAAACCAATTAAAAAAAAATCCGTTTTATTAGAAGAATCTTAACGCAGGTGGGTTACTTTAATGACATTTTCAAAACTTTACATTATATTACGAATGTTTGTTGATTTATTTAATGATTCATCATTAATCTGTGGAGCATATTTGCATAAAACCTCATCGTCAGTTCTCAAATAAGTATTTTTTTTTTAAAGTGTTTATGACTGGAAACTTAAATGTGTCTTTACCCAATCATGGACAGTACTGTCCAACATTGGATTTTTGTGTTTCTCATATTTTTAGTTTTTATCTGGTTGTGTAAAGGGAGACTAGTCTTTTTATCTTTATAATTTGTAATTATTACATTCATACCCAATGATGGACAGCCCTGTCTAAGACTGGATGTTCATGACTGGTGATTCATAAAGTAACTCCCACTCTTTACCGCTACTTTCTTATTACCACAGATAATATGGTACCCAAACGAGATTATTCACCAGATTTATCAACAATATCTACACCACCGCTTAGAACTCATCAAACCCCCAGTGTGCCGCCTATTGCTGATGATTCCAACGCGGTTGCAGCCACAATCACGTCCAGTACACCGCTTAAACGAGCCTTGTACTGGCCCGAACCAGAGATTAAAAACGCCGTATCAAGGAACGACTGCCGTCGGCTATCACCAGCGGGGGTCACTGGTGATAGCCGACGGCAGTCGTACAAAGAATACGTAGAAAAAAAAGAAAATGAAAAGAAACAAAAGATAGGAGAAAAAGAAAAACGTGCAAAAGAAAGAAAAGTAAAACATTACGAGAAAAACTAAAGCAAGAAAAGAAAATAAATAAGGAAAGTAAGAGAGGCAAAGCAAAGACCAAAACAGCAAAGTCAACAAAGAGGAAACAAATTCATCGTCAAAACAAGTTCATCGTCGTCGGAGGAAAATAACACTGATGGTGAATATTAAGATAGTGAATATGATTTAGAAGAAGACCTGTCTGAATCTGGATCTGAAGAAGATAAGATATCTTTGAAAACATTAGCACTGTCATAAAAGAGGGAAACGAAAAACAAATACGTAATAATAAGGTATGAAGGAGAATATTTTCCTGGCATTAGAAAGCTGAGGGTAAACAAACAATATGAAATAGGCACAATGGTGTTATCTAAAAGGTAATACATTTCGTTGGCCTGAAACCCCAGACCAAATATGGTACAGACATCAAGCTACCCGAAACTGTCAAATTTTCCCAATCAACTTTGAACCTTATGCTTTAGCGATAAAGTTGAAAATCTATTAAAGAAATTTTACAGATTGTAGTAGCTTGATGTGCTGGTGTCTCTACGATGAGAAAGCAATAATCATTGTATCATGGCAAAAAATTACCCTGTTTAAGATTTTGATATGTAAGAACAAATTTTTGATGTTATTTATTTGTGTATGGATGCGTAAAAATAGTTAAGAAAATGTTCAAGACTAGGTGTCCAAGACTAGATAGTGTTCAACACTAGGTGTCCAAGACTAGATACTGTTTATGAATGGGTGTCCATTATAAGAATTTAACTGTTCATAATAGGTCCTCGATAAGGGGTCTTGCATTTTTAAAATATCTCAAAAGTAAACCTTGGAGGAACTTACTGTGCCAAATATATCGATTATAAAAAGCATGTTTTATTTACGGATATAACCTTTTCTCCCAATACCAAAAGAATAGAAACAATAAATGCAAATGAACACCGTTTTCATTCTTAAACCGTCCATGATTGGTTCCTCTACCTTAGGTACTATAAAAAACCGGCCAAGTGCGAGTCGGACTCGCAAACGAAGAGTTCCGTACCAAAAGGAAAAAACTGGAGAAAAAATCACGTCTGTTGTATGGGAGCCCCCCTTTAACATTTGTTCCCAACGAGTAACACCCTCAAATGTCACACTGTTACTCGATGGGATTTTTTTCTGAAAAAATTCCCAACCGGTCACACTACCAGTCACGGGAACTCGCAATTTTCTCTTTCTAGCTCTTTTTTTTCTATTTGCGCAAGTCGTTTCTGGCACTCGCCGGCCGCTGCCGCGGCACCGCTCGCTTCGCTCGCTCGGCTCGTGCGTAGAGGGGTCTCAGTTTTAACCTAACCTAACCGATTGTTCCCAACGAGTCACACTGTGACATGTTACAGTGTGACTGGTTGGGAACACACCCCCTTTAATAATTATTTTATTTTAATTATTTATTTTTAAAGTGAATATTCAACTAAGTAAATATTCTGTGAATATTTCAAGCGTCTACCTGTTGCCTTTATTAACGAGCAAATAACGGTAAAAAAAATCACGTTTGTTGTATGGGAGTCCCCCTTAAATATTTATTTTATTCTATTTTTACTATTTTTTGTTATAGCGATAACAGAAATACATCATCTGTGAAAATTTCAACTGTCTAGCTATCACGGTTCATGAGATACAGCCTGGTGACAGACAGACTGACTCGCACTTGGCAGGTTTTTTTTAATGTTGTAGTAAGTAAATGACTAACGTTATCCTTCTCAATGTTCTCGCCTATCCAGGTGAATTACATGTAAACAACAATGGTTTGGATTCCTTGTATCGGTGGAACACGAGACGAAGTGGAGGAGCACTCTAAACAGATCGACCGGGAGATCAAACAATGGATCAAGTCTTACAATGAAGTGAGTATGAAGGAGAAATACGCCTTGTTCCCGAGCTCACCGTTCGATCAGGACCAGGCCCGTGCCGGACGGCGCGTATGTGTTCCACGCGCGCCTCAAAGAGATGACAGCATAAGGGAAGGGGCCCGTTAGGGCCGAAGCCTGCCGGGGTAGCGGGATTGTCCGAAAGGGTTACCGCTGCCCGGAACATAAAGGGCCTAGGAAGGAACACGGGTGGGTTTTAGTCAGTAAGAGTCTGACACTCCCTTCCGCTCCACCCAGAGCGGGAGGAGTCATTAGATGATTTCCCATCCATAAAAAAAAAAATCCTTGTTCCCGATAGGATTTCGCATCGGTAAAAAAGACAAACACATACAAACTTTCATCCCCTATTAACCCCTTTAGTAGATGAATTTAAAAAAAATCTTCCTTAATGCTCACGTTTGGTAGGTAGGTACCTACTTAGGTATATAATGCCCCATTAAAATAGGTGGACAAACTTTTATCAAAATCAAATCAAAATCGTTTATTTGCATAAAATGTGGTAGGTACAGAAGATGATAATGTAAGATTGTAGTGCAAATACACATTCGCTGCCATGTAATGATGGCATAAAAATATTTAATACATGAAGTACAACATGCAGTAACATAATAATAACGTACAGTTAATTAAATTACCAAAGGAACATAAATAATTAAGAAATCATTCAGAGATTCAAGACCACCAAAATAAGGACGATGGTAAAAAATATATAAGAAAAACGCATTAGATACTTTACAAGAAAAATAATCAGCTAACGAAAATACACTAATGTGCCGGCAATTTATTATTTTAGGTCAAAATAAAATCATTTTAATCAGGGTATTTTTTTGCTTCGATATTTTTGATTAGACGTAGGTACTGAGCGCTGTGTTAAAATTTAATGGGACCCTGTATAAAGAACTCTTATACAATATGTTATGTATGCCTCTAAGCTCGGCCATTTAGGCTGTGCGTTCTCTGTCAGTTAATGAATTTTAATCAAAATCACACACTCACACAAAATTTGTCTATAATTGTATGTTACTGTTTAATTGTGTCTTCTTTGTGTTTAATTGACTACACCAATACAACAACATCAACATCAACAACACACACAAACACAACCACACCAACATCAACATCACACACATCAACATCTTTTGTACAGACGCCAGCACATCAACCTACTACAATCTGTCAGATTTCTGTAATAGATTTTCAACTTTATCGCTAAAGCATAAGGTTCAATGTTGATTGTGAAAATTTGACAGTTTGGGGTAGGTTGATGTGCTGGCGTCTGTACTTACCAAATTATATGCAAATAAACGATTTTGATTTAATTTAACCCACACACTGATCTACTGATCTACTCAAGTAGATATTATTGAGTTTCGACGCTGACTGCACCTAACCCTGTACGGTCAGCAACAGAAGTAGATTTAAAACACTGTTTATCAGACAATCGCAATTAATATTTTTTTTTCTTTTTCCCTACTCGGGCAGGCTAAGGTCTTGGACCATACCGCCTCGTCTTCAGTGCATAAGTAGGTATATTGTTCGCAATGAAAAAGTACGTAAAGTTGACTTTTGTAAATGATTTTCAGGCAATCAAACTTTTATTACTGGGCACAGGGGAGAGTGGGAAAACAACTATTATAAAGCAAATGAAGATTTTACACGTTCAAGGATTCTCAGCAAGGTAGATATACATAATGTATTCGATGCATATACTTAGCAACTTTTGTTTGATTTTTTACCCACCTGGCTCGAAGCCCAAAAGGAGAGTGTTGAATAAATGACTTTTGTTTTTAATACTTCTAAAACCAATCAAATTGTCTATGTACTTTTCAGTGAACGTTCAGAAAAAGCGAACCATATTCGTCACAATATTCATGAATCTATCCACGATATTGTAGACAGCATGGTAACGTTGAATATACCACTACAAAACCCCAAGAATAATCATTCAAAGGAATATATTCTGAAACTTGGTGATGATGGGCCTAAGGAATATACAGAAGTGAGTATTTTTGGCAAATTTGCACTAAAATTTAAAGCGAGAATTGGTAAAATACTTTTACTTTCTTGTTTCCAACTTTCCAGGAATACTTTGACCACGTAAGAGCATTATGGCGAGATGGTGGAGTCAGAGAATGTTTTAAAAGATCTAATGAATATCAACTAATAGATAGTGCTGAATAGTAAGTAAAGAAATGGCTTATTTTAAGACAACGCCATCTGTTGTGCAATAGAAATACTACGCAGGCATTCTAGCTTTGCCGGATTTTCAACTTTTGTTGTAACATATTGGTTAAAATTTAAAACACTGCCATCTAGTGTCGAATTATATAACTAAATTATTAAAATCTCATATCTGATCATAGATGGCGCTTTTCTAAATTACTTTCATTTTAATATTAAATGCATCAGAATCAGAATATACGAAAGGCTTAGCTCATTCATGTTATCTATTATATAAAACATTATTGTTTCGTATTAAATATCTTTTCAGTTTTTTGGATAGAATAGATCTCATTGAAAAATCCGATTATATACCATCAGACGCTGACATATTGAGGTGTCGACAGAAAACGACTGGCATACAGAAAATTGAATTCAAAGTCAAGGTAATTATTTTAACATCTACCAACTGAGAAATTAGTAAATATTTAACTAATAATGACTTTAGCACTCTACAATCTCCGTGTTTCGGCTGTTGGTCCCGGCTGTCGTTCGTGGATCTTCGACACTCGTTACGGGTCGTCAGAAACCCGAAAGTCTGACTACCAGTCTTACCAAGGGGTATCGTATTACCCAGTAACTGGGTTGTGGAGGTCAGATAGGCAGTCGCTCCATGTAAAATACTGGTATTCAGCAGCATCCGGTTAGACTGGAAGCCGATCGACCCCAACATGGGAAAAGGCTATGGAGACGATGATGAATCTGCACATGTGACTAACATTAAATTAGATGCCTACCTTTTACCTAACTGCCTTTTATTTCTAGGTCCCAAAATCAATGCACGGTGGCATACAAGAATTTTGGATGTTTGACGTTGGCGGGCAAAGGGGTGAAAGAAAGAAATGGATACAGGTAGGATGCTACAATAACAAATAGGACTACATGACCTAAAGCGCGGTCTTTGTCGGTCTGCATAGAAAAGAAAGAGAAGCGCGATGCCACAATGCTTGTAATTTATTGCAAAATATGAAGCAATTATCGATTTACGAAAAATCTAGTCTTTGGACAAAAAACCTAAAACACTATAGTTTTAGTATGTTGCTTGTAGAATAATCTGACAAAAAATCATAATGATTGTATGTATATTAGTATGAATTTTGTTGTAAATAAAAAGTTTTTAGAGGTATCTTCATGATTTTTTTCTATCGTACCAAATAAGTTGTATTATGTTTTCAACACACTATCATCCTAGCATTTATCCTGAAGAATATCATATATTTTTTTGTTTTTTTTTTACTGTAGGCGATAATTTACTTTTATTGTTTCTAAAACTTGCGTTTTTTACGTTTAGGTCCTGTAAGCCCCTTAAACATAAAAAAGTTAATAAGAAGGACCGAAAATGCAACGCAATGAAAAATGTCGAAAAAAAAACACAATTTCTTTTATGGAGACCCCATTTATGAAACGTGTTTTCTTTTCAGCATTTTTTGCCTTATGATACAGAAGCCTTCCTGTGTGAGTTCGACTCACACTTGGCCAGTTTTTTTTAATATGTATTTCATGCTAGCAGCGCCCCGCGGTTTCACCCGCGTAAGTTTTGATCCCATGGGAATATCGGTATAAAAACTATCCTATGTCCTTTCCCGGGAGTTAAACTATCTCTATATAAAATTTCATCTAAATCGGTTCAGCGGTTTAAGCGTGAAGAGGTAACAGACAGACAGATACACTTTCGCATTTATAATATTAGTATGGATTAAGTTTATCTCCTTTCAGGTATTCGAAGGTATCCACGCCATATGGTTTCTGGTAGCATGCAGTGACTTCGACCAGAATTTGCGAGAAGATGGCACTCAGAACAGACTCAAAGAAGCACTTGTGTTGTTTGAAGATGTTTGGCAGAGCAGGTAACACAATGACATAGATTTTTTTGTTATATACAGACGCCAGCATATCAACCTACTACAATCTGTCAGATTTCTGTAATAGATTTTCAACTTTATCGCTAAAGCATAAGGTTCAAAGTTGATTGGGAAAACTTGACACTTGCGGGTAGCTTGATGTGCTGGCGTCTGTACAGTCAACAAAAGAGATAAGTATGCAGGATCGTCGGATATAGTTGAAGTTTAGTAAGAAACCGATGGATGTTTTCGACTGAAATTGAATTTGATAAATGAGCTGTTTGTTTTCTATTAATAAAATTATATTTTATTCGAGAACAGCCACCGGTTTCTTACTAAACTTCAACTATATCTGACGATCCTGCATACTTATCTGTTTTGTTGACTGTACCTAAATATTATGCTGTGCCCTATGTTAAGTATGTTAGTTACCTAACGTAACACACGTAAATCGAATTAGTATTTTTTAGGGTCCGTACCTCAAAGGAAAAACGGAACACTTAGATATAAGATCACTTCGATGTCCGTCTGTCTGTCAAGACCCTTTTTCTCAGGAACGCGTGGGGTTATCAAGTTGAAATTAATAAGTACTTATCAAATACTCAAGGCTGCAATCCCTTGAAGCAGAGAAAAAATCAAACTTCTAAGTCAACGCAATCAAAAGATACGTTATGCCGCATATTTTGACACTCGCAAGGGAATCAAAACCTATAGGGTACTTCCCGTTGTCCTAGAATCATGAAAGGCAAGAAGCAATGTCATGTATTAGCACAAGTAGGTAAAGGAAAAATTGTAAATTTATACGGATTTGAGCGGTTTTTTTTTTAAGTATAAAATCACTATTGTATAGAACCACGTTACGTTTTATAACATGTTAAAGTAAGTTAGTACAGACGTCAGCACATCAAGCTACCCGAAACTGTAAAATTTTCCCAATCAACGTTGAACCTTATGCTTAAGCGATAAAGTTGAAAATCTATTAAAGAAACTTGACAGATTGTAATAGCTTGATGTGCTGGTGTCTGTACAACATCAAAAACTGCAGGTAAAGCAGGGGCAAACGCATATATTCTCGTACAAAGGAACCAGCATGCGTTACCACTTTCCCTTTCTAACGATTGTTCCCTTTTCTGTTATAAGTGGTGTTCAATAGGATATCGGATACATAATACGTACATAATCAACCTATAAATGTTCCCACTGCTGGGACACAGGCCTCCTCTTTGTGAGAGGGAGTTGGCCGTTATTCACCACGTGGGCCCAGTGCGGGTTGGTAGATGTCACATGTCTTGGAATTTTTCGTTCTTGGGCATGCCGATGCCGGTTTCCTCACGATGTTTTCCTTCACCGTTGTGAGAGCAGTGGTGATGAAATAATTTTATACAAAGTAAAGCTCCTGTCAGGGTTCGAACCTACGACGACCACCACTGGGCCACCACTGCTCTCAATCGACATATCGGATACTAACGGAATGAAAAGTTCCAGAGACAGTCGATTGGGATTATCGTTAAAAAATTCATCGCATTCGCAATAACTTTTTTAAGAGCCTAATCTTTTTATCACCGCAATCTTACGTAAAAATACATATAACAACTAATTTCCTTACACAGATTCCTTATGGAAGCAGGTCTCATACTGTTCCTGAACAAGCAGGATATACTGGAGAGCAAGGTGTCACAGGGTCGTTGCATCTCCCCCTACTTCCCCAAGTACTTCGAGTTCCAGGCGGCAGGAGATGAGTACACCAGGACCAAGATGTTCATCAAGAGCATGTTTGTGGTAGGTATTTGTTTATTGAGCAGTGGTGGCCCAGTGGTAACGGCCGCGACTGACGAGTTGTAGGTCGTTGGTTCGAACCCAGACAGGCGCTTTACTTTGTGTAAATTATTTCATCACCACTGCTCTCAAAACGGTGAAGGAAAACATCGTGAGGAAACCGGCATGTCCTAGAACCAAAAATTCGAAGACATGTGCCATCTACCAACCCGCACTGGGCCCGCGTGGTGGATTATGGCCCACTCCCTCTCACTGAGAGGAGGCCTGTGTCCCAGCAGTGGGAACATTATAGGCTGATTATGTATGTATTTGTTTATTATTATTGTTAGCTTGATAGTCTTTCGTTTGACCTTTTAGATCTCACCGGTCTTAGACGGTAATGACTATAAGCAATGAAGTGGTTGAAGATGGAGCTCGCTGCAATTAACTCGGTCTATAGCAGTGCACTGCTGGACATAGGCCACACCCAGGCAGCACCACAATACCCTGACCTCGGCCGCCGCATCCAATCTGTCCCAGCGACATTCTCGTTGGTCCATCCAGTGGGGGGCGTCCCATGTGACGCTTGCCGAGCTCGCTTGCCTAGAAGTATTTGCTAGTTACTTAAGTTTCGGGACTCGATAACCCTCAACGTAACAAAAAGAGATAATATAGTAATATCAGCTTGGCATTTGTACCACTGTCTGGTGGGCAAATGGTCCCTCGTATAGAGAAAAACAAGCATTGATCAAAAATACTGTACCTACCTACAGTAATGTCCCATTCCCGCAGTTTCAGAAAAACGGGGGCTTTATATTGAATTTCTACAAAATTAATGCCTTCACAACCTCTTTTTATTTACATACAATCCACAGCACGAAGAAATTAATCTTATATTTATAGTAATAGTAGGACTGAACGTGTTTCTGCCTAACTATTCGATTGTCAAAGTCTTTAGTTCCAAATTCGCTCACATGGCGTTGTAACTACTTACAACCACCTACGATTTTGCTTTGTCGGCTACAAAAACAAAGTATCCATACTAATATTATAAATTCGATAGTAACTCTGTCTGTCTGTATGTTACCTCTTCACGCCTAAACCACTGAACGGATTTAGATGAAAGGACATCATTCACGTTTCATACATTTTTGGGCCAAATCTGAAAGTGCCGGCCAGAAAAAAAAAACGTAATATTCGGATAGATCACCAAATTCCTATTATTTTTTACTATGGCACCAAACCTGTGCGCCCTATGGTTATGTTGTTACATGCTTTTAAAAAAAATGTGAAATAAAATGTTATAAGATGTGTGTTATTTTAATACATTTGGTCAAATATAGTAAATATGAAAAAAAAACAAGCAACAATACCAACAGCACCTCATTTAGATTCAGTACCTTTCATTTAGGTAAAAAAGAGCAAAATGAAACAACATTAAATTGTATAAATTCATTTATATTTGTCCTAATCTAACATATACATCATCTAATCCTATTGCAGGTGGGGTGAGGTATGGGTCATGTCTAGCATAACCCATGTACCAGACTATGGTCATGGTATGTGAGCAGCATCCAATGGTCCTCTTGCCGATATTGCATGTACAATAATAATGAGCTAATGCTCGACGACCATTTGCTGCCCGATCTAGTGCAATGTACACATGGTATTTTTTGGCTTGGATGTGGCGGGATTGTATTCGTCCTCTTATAATCCACAAGTCTTCCCCTTCAAGTTCCCTGACTATTTCCAGAGGAATCCCACCACCGAGCTCAATGATAAAAACTCCGTCGGATTGAAGGTGCTCTCCGTAATAACTTTTTGCTTGTTTGAGCTGATATACACCAAGGCTGAATAATATTAAATCTTCTTCTGTCAATGTTGGAAAATCATTGAAATCTGTCATATCCGCAGCCATGGGTTGGAACTGTGCTCGCCTTCGGTTTAAATTGTATCTATTCAGAAGATCTCCCAGTGTATTGGGCGTGTTTATTCTTTCACCTATTATTTGAAGGATATCAGTAGCGTGAACGTTATCCACTATCAAAATGTGATAGGCATTTATTAATGCGGCAGCAATTCTAAAATAATCCATCATATTGTGCAGTGTTATATTGATGTTGACGTGTCTCAGCAGCCGGAAATCTCTTTTAAATCGGCCATTTACGACTTCTACGACCCATCGGCAAATAGTAACAAGTCGCGACTTATTAGCTTGTTCTGTCGTAAGTTGCGTTTCCCCAGGGAGCTTTGTCTCGGGCATCTTAGCGGTGTATCCATATCCTTCAAGGCTGGAAATTGCATCTCTAAAGCCACGGTCCAAAATAAATACGTCCCCATTTCGGTAAAACCATTGAAATAATCCGTCGCCATAATCATTTTCACTTTGTACAATATCAAGCATTATTTGCGCATCTGAAGAAGTAGCAGCGTGTGGACCAGAAACTTCTATGATGTGCCCGTCACAACAGACAAACAGAAACGGCTTTAATAAGTTTCTGAACTTGTGGCTGCTATAGGATTTCCTTTGAAAAAAGTAGTTTGAACTCTTTTGTATATATATGTAAGTGCCATCGACAATTGTTATGGCTTTTCTTTCGTCGGTAGAACTCTCCGGGTTCCCAAAAATTCTTTCAGGAATCATAAGGTTCCTCCGTGCTACATCTTCCCGGGTCATATGGTCAAAGCCTAAGTGAATAGGAACAAAGTCCTGCAGTAGTGCTTCTCTGCCAGTATGGAGGATTCGCGAGTAAGTGGCTTCGCTGGTTTTAAAAATCGATGCTAGCCGTGCATTTGATTCGCCAGTTCGGAGTTTTGCTAACAAAGCTGCTAGAATAGTTCTTTTGTTTCTTCTTTGATTTAGGCTAGGTGTGTTGGCTAATAAATCAGTAAATTGTTCAATAGTCAGGCCAGTCCAGTCATGAAATTCTTTATCATTTATTAGTTCATAATGTTCAAAATCTAAAACTTCTGTGCTGATATGGCTCATTAATAATCTTAGAGCACAAACAATTTGAGTTGCACTGAATCCTCCGATTAAATTGTCTTGCAAAGCAAGTAAATGCCATTCAGCTTGCTCAAGGTGTTCACTGCATACACGGCTATTTTCGGTTATAAATAGGCTGTAGCGGCATAACATTCGTAGTATGATATCTTCGGGTACTCTGTGCCTCGTTGCATTTTGACAGTGTTGAAATACACACGTATTCGCCGAATTACCGGTACGGCTGAACCCGGGTAAAACGGTTGGTGAAGCATGAGGTTCAGCGTTGACTTCTTCGTCTGCAACATCATGATCCACTTCACGTTGGTGTCGGAGATACCGACGCTCAGCCCGTTGCCAACAGGGTCGACAAATAACCTCTGTAGGTTCTTCCTGTAAAACAAGAAACATGTATTATTCGTTGCACATGTACATACATGAGCCGTGATATTCTAATCGTTTTGTTTCCTAAGCAAGAAGGGTTCTATTTCACGGTATATACATACAAGGTGATACAATGATTAGTTAAGTACAAAGGAGTACTTATATATAGAAACAAAAACGTGTGAAATAAATAATTCTAATAAATGGTCAAAATGAACGAGTTGATGGCAAGTGACCAAATTATTTGGAAAAAGAAAACATACTGCGCCGACATCAGATAAACTGGTATACAGACAAGGAAATGATGAAATAAAGACTTAGTCAAAATCATATAAAACTCTAGGTAGGTAAAGGTCTGTATATAAAATGAAATAAAATAATAATGATTCATACCTGTCGAACTAATAGATCTTCAATAACAAACTGTGCGACATCCGTATGCTGTGATTCTCGGGAAGTCCAAGTATAACTTCGACGATTACCGACAGGCGTACGACACGAAATACACAATTGTCCACTCATAACGTCAGTTAAAACAATAACAATAACAAAAAATAACTATAAACAAATAACAACAAACAAGAATAACAATATTAACTGAGGAGTGCAAGTCGCGATTTAGCCGTCCGATGTAACAAGAGTCGCATGGATAACTGAACAAAACAAAAGACGGGTGACGCGGGGTACAGTAGTTGCGGGCGGCGGGGAGGGACAAACCGGTGATTTTCCAGGTACCTGCTTAAAACAGGTTTGGACTTGTTGTGAATTGTGACGCTCTGTCTGTGCCTGTGCGGTGCGTAGAGTATCAATGATGAAAATACTCTCTTAATAGAGAATAGAATTCATTTTATTGCACATCAAAAGGACATACACAGTATGAATAATTAAATATACATGATCAAATGTATGAAAATAACAACTTCATAATAACATTTTTATTGTATTTTAAAAGTGTTTAACACCGTAACCAAAGGGCGCACAGATTTGGTGTCGTAGTAAAAAATGATAGGAATTGTGAGTTCTATCCGAATATTACACATTTTTATCCTGGCCGGCACTTTCAGTTTTTGGTCCAAAATGAATGATGTCCTTTGGCAGAGAGATAGATTGCATCTCGGGGAAGGACATAGGATAGTTTTTATCCCAGAAATCATCCTTTAAGGGGGTGAAAAGGGGGGGTGGAAGTGGAAGTTTGTACGGGGTATCAATAAGCGCTGAACCGATTTAGATGAAATTTGGTAGGTATGGAGGTAGTTTGAGTTGTGGAAGGATATAGAATAGTTTTTATCCCCGAAATTATCCCTTAAAGATGTAAAAAGGGGGGTGGAGATTTGTAAAGGGAATCAACAAAAAAAAGGCCTACCTATAATAGGTTTATCGCGGGTGAAACCGCCCACAGCTATTACGTAATAAACATTAAAAAAAGTCTCTTTCCAGGATGTAATAACAAAAAAACGCGACCGGCGCGCTCTCGACGCGTCCGCAGAACGTTTCGTGGTAGCCGAGGCGCGTCGGGCTCGAGAGTGTTACTTCCACTTCACGACGGCCACGGACACCGACAATGTACGAACTGTCTTCAGAGACGTGCACCAGATCATACTCACGCATATGCTGAATAATCTAGGAGTTTATTAAAGTAAAACGCATTATGGTGTAACATAACATGTTATTGAACATAGTTATACAGAATGAAATTGAAAACATGCGACAAATCGAAATGGGAGATTGTACTCATCATTATGAACAACTTTTACTATGGGACCAATCCTGAAATCGTGAAAAAAAAATCAGCTGTTCCCTATATTTATGTTCGCATAACTCGTCAAAATGTAGGGAACAGCTGATTTTTTTTTCGCGATTTCAGGTTTAGTACCATAGTAAAAGTTGTTCATAATGATGAGTACAATCTCCCATTTCGATTTGTCGCATGTTTTCAATTTCATTCTGTATAACATGTTTCTATAGAGAAGTATAAGCAATGTTAAATCATTTGGACGTGTTATATAACATAACTTTATGTGTTATATAACATAATCTAGACGCACCCTTACAGACTCTCTAGTTTTGGGCTCACTATAGTTAATACTATATTGTAACCTAGCTGTAGTAATATTTGAAGCTACTCATGTCGTCTTAACTTGCTGTTGACCTTTGAACCTGCTTACTGTATTACCTGGACAATAAATACCTATTTTCTATTCTATACAAATTCTGTAATTTGTTCCATTTTTTTTATAAAATTTATTCGGCGAGTAGTAGATGTTCGGAATTTGGAGGTCGTGAAACGGAGGGATGACGACGGGGTAAAGTAAACGAAATTCTATTTAGTCCGTCAGTTAGATTATCAAAAAATAATGGACACATATTTTTTCTTGTGTCAATCAACCAAAAAATTACAAAGATAAAGCGTGTCAAAGTTTGGGAGTGGGGGCTCGTGACGTCACTTGTAGGTAAAAATCACGTCGGATATATCTATGGTAAAAATTGTACCAACACGTGACGTCATGCGACAGTTCAAATCAATATATTATTATCTCTGTAATGTTTTGATTATGTGAAAAAAGAAAAAATACGTGCCCAATACTTTTTAATAATCTACCTGATAGACGAAGAAAACAAAGTTAGTCGTCATCCCTATTTCAATAAACTCTGTTATTTATAGATATTTAACTAGCTGTGCCCGCGACTTCCGACGTTCGTGACGGAAAACGTTTTTTTTTTTTTTTGCGCGGAACCCTAATTCTTTTTCTAAAATAAAAGTCGCCTAAGTTGCTCCTTATTACATCAGCTATCTGCCAGTGAAAATCCCGTCAAAATCGGTCTAGCCGTTTCAGAGATTAGCCGGAACAAACAGACAGACAGATAGACAAAAATTGTAAAAAAAATATTTTGGTATATGTACCGTGTATACATCCATATGCATTTAGTAAAAAGCAGTTATTTTAATATTACAAACAGACACTACAATTTTATTTATTTGTATAGATATAGTCTAATAGCTAGTTAGAATGCTTTATTTTATACCAAAATGCAGACAATACCCTGACCACTGACATAATACTAACATATTGGCGGACTTTTTGAAATAGACTAAAGTCAAAATGGTACTCTGCCTGCAATAATTAGTAATTGGTTAGGTACCTACCTGTGTTTGATTACGTGAGGCGTACCTAGGTACTTATTAAAGCGGTACCGCCATTGTTGAATTTAGTAGGCAACTTGTTAAATCTTTAACTACCCACTAAGATAAATATAAGTTTCCGAGAATAACAGCTTTATTTTGTTAACCTACCTACCTTTTTGTTATTACATGACAGAATCTAGACAAATATTAAAAACAAAAATTTGCTTTCCCCAAAAATACATAATATCCTACCTAAAGGCTGTAATATCCTACCTATAGTGATTCGGCGAGGGGGTATGACATGGGGTATACCAAAAATATAAGATAGTTTTATATTTCTTTGAGGAATACATACATACTTGTACATATACCGATGCATTTGTGATACTTTGTGATCAGGAGAGCTTCAACTATAGTTTGTTTTAGAGGTACCTACCTACCTACAGACGGAAAGTTATAAGTTTATAACCATTGTGATACGGACAGCGATTAACTGAACCACTTATGCCCGGTTTCTAAACTTTCAATAGCTATTTATTCGACATAATTATCTATTTAAGCGAATTCCTTCCTTATGCTCGGTTTTTGAGGTTCTCAGATAAACCCTCGACAATAATTCACTCGACTTTTAAGCTAAATTCTTCCTTATTGACGTGTTCACAAACATGATATTGAACCAATAATCACTATCGAAAGGATAAACTCCGTTTAAATACCTCAGGAACCGGGCATTAATCAACTTGTGGTTTTTTAAAACGTTTTTAGACAAATCCATCAAGAAACAGAATATCTGCGGCCCTGAAAAGGGCCTTGTCAAACTAACAATTGAATTAAATTACTGTAATATCTTCAAATTATCCTCAAAAAATCACCCGCCAAAACCGTACAGCGTTCTTCCTTGTCTCTTCAAAGCATAGACAACGTCCATAGCTGTCACAGTTTTTCTTTTAGCGTGTTCAGTATACGTCACGGCATCTCGGATCACATTTTCTAGAAACACCTTCAACACGCCACGAGTTTCTTCGTAGATTAATCCTGATATTCTCTTGACACCGCCCCTTCTTGCTAATCTTCTAATAGCAGGCTTCGTGATTCCTTGGATGTTATCACGAAGAACTTTTCTGTGGCGTTTTGCACCTCCTTTGCCTAAACCTTTCCCGCCTTTGCCGCGACCTGTCATTTTGACGTTGACTTAAAACTTTTTTTTTTCTAAGCACGAATGTGACGATTGTAAGATGTGGAATGCAACTTCGTGCGAGCGCGAGGAGTATTTATAAGCTAGGCGCGCGGATATTATTTCTGTTGCGGGTAGCTGTCAAAATAAATAAGGAATTAATATTGATCAACCGTCGTAAAAAAATGTTGTTGCGATAGTGCGATGTATTAGTTAAATTGAATTATTAGATTTCTGTTTGCTATTCTTGATCATAACTCTAAATAGGTACGAAGATGTCATCTAATTAGCAGCAATGCCAGGAACGTCATTGTCTTTATTTAGTCTTTTTCCAGTATTCTTTATTACATGGGTAGGTAATTACAATACCTACTATGCATATTATAAGTTGGGGGATTACCATAGCTGATAAAAATGCTTGGGTCAAAACTGGTCCTGCTCCACAAGGGTACAGACGCCAGCACATCAACCTACACCTAACAGTCAAATTTTCCCAATCAACATTGAACCTTATGCTTTAGCGATAAAGTTGAAAATCTATTACAGAAATCTGACAGATTGTAGTAGGTTGATGTGCTGGCGTCTGTACATAAATTAAGTGATTAGCATTCGAAAATATTGTTGGAGCTGGCTGGAGATTGAAAGACTATCTTTTGTTCAGATCCAAGTAGGCCGGTGCAAACACAATCTAGCAAAATGAGGTTTATAGATCCCACCGATACCCAATGCGAACGCGGTGATGGGTGATCCTGACTAAACCATGTCCCATATGTTGGAGTGTCTAAAAGTGTCCTGCACTTCTGAGGACCTAAAAATGACTTCTGTTGACTAGGAGGGTTGATTTGTAATCAAAGTAAGTATTAGCTAACTTGCATTTTTTTTTATATTTTTTAATTTATTTTATCCATCTTACATGGGTCTCGGTGTGTAGGTAAAGATCGTCACCCATCCACGGACCGACCGCGGCTAGCGTAGCTTAACCTGATAGATCGACCAGTGCGGCTGTTATTACCACCATTGTGTTTATTGTTGTTATTGCCACGAGCTCCTCTTATCTTCTAACCTAACTTTATCGATACCAACATTTCTACTTAGGTAGGTATGTGGTTTTTATTCTCTAAATTATGTTATCGATGATTTTGGTGCACGGTAAAACTGTAATGAGTTTATGTTGGCAGTTGGCACCAATTAAAAAAATAAATAAATCCTATTGTAAACGGAGCAATAAATCCATAACATGCCTCGGAAAGGTCCCGGCTGTCATTCATAGATCTTTGACAGTCGGTCGTTACGGACAGTCAGAAGCCCAAAAATCGGACAACCAGTCTTACCAATGGCTATCGTGTTACCCAGTAACTGGGTTGTGGAGGTCAGATAGGCCGACCCCAACATAGTTGGCAAATAATGAAACAAGAGAGGATAAAAAAAGAATTATGGCGTTATCCAAACGACATTAAATAAGTGGCTTGACCTCATCAACGCTCGTGATTGGTCGTTGAATTTACCTAGCTCGCACGCTCACCCACTACTTGCAAACAACAAAAGTTCACTTAAACCACACATCACACGACGACGAATGTTACAATATTTAAATATCGTACTAAAACAAAAATGGCGCCCGTAAAGGTACCAAAGAAGGCTCTGAAACCAACACCAACAAAGGAGACCGTCTCCAAACCAATCATGAAGACGAAAAAACTTAAGAAGAAAAACTACCAGAGCTTCTCCATCTACCTCTACAAACTACTCCGAATGGTAGCACCAGAAAACCTGGGAATCTCACGAAAATCGATGCTTATAATGAACAATTTTCTCAACGATATGCTGGAACGGATTGCGGTTGAAGCTGGCAGGTTGGCTGTCCACAGCAAGAAGTCGACGATGAGTAGCAGGGAGATCCAGGCAGCTGTCAAACTTGTCATCCCAGGAGAGCTGTCAACACATGCGAATATAGAGGCTGTGAAAGCCATTAATATGTTCCATAAGAGCCACGAACGTGACGCTGCTGCGAAGCAGTGAAGAAAATAAATGTGACAATGTGTTTAAGAGAGATATGAAGTCAAAGACAATGTGACATTGTTTAGTTAGGATAGTGTTGTAGTGTGCGAATTGATAATTATTGGGTATAAATTATTATTAAAGTTGATTGATGAATAAATAATTGTGAACTTTGTCTGTTGTTTTATTATTATTATAAACATAACTTATCATCTGCCATGTATGGAAGGAGTGGGCAGAGGAATATAGCCACAACACACACACACACACCACATTTCACCATTTATATAACCTCGTTTTTTACTCGGTAACTCCCATGTAATAGGGGGCGAGCCTGTTGCCACAAATCCAGACTCCGGGCTGCCAATGAGAAATTCCTGATGAAAGACTATACCTAGCCCTGCCCAACATAGGGATCGAACCTGGGACCTCCCGCTTAGCTGTCACGCTTGTGGGTGAGGGCGCAGCAGCGTCGTCATGTCTGGTGATATCAAAATTAATTAAGTACTTATTTATTTTGTTCACACGGATTACAGATTAGAGAGAAACAAAGCGATGAACAGCATGTCGATTCTGTAAAAATCTCACCGTGAAAACTTGCGTGGAGTGAGCTGTCAGTGTCATCCCACTGATGCTAGGGATTGACCAAGCAAACATTTATAATCATAATCGAGATTTTAATCATATTTTTTATGTTAATTCTATTGAAAATTTTATATAATTTCAAAGCTAGTATTTTAGTGATCAAAACATTAATATTTTGTGGGGTTTTAAAATTAAATAGCAAAACAGAATCTTAGTCAGAAACTCAATGTTGTTTTTTTATATATTTTTTTCCCTAGACTAGTCCTTATAATTATGGCCTGAGGCGCGAGCGCGTCACGCACGAACAGTAAATAAAATAAAACATTCACGTTTAAGACAGCTAGACTACTGAAAATACGCATCGACATTATTTGTTTGTTATTATGAGCGATTGTAGATCAAGTCTAGAAAAGACTGCGACGATGTTCAGCGTTGGTAACCCAATCTATTCTATTAGAAGAGATAATTGTGTTAAGTTATCGAGTGCTAACGGCGTGGCTGGCTGACGGACCATAGAATTTAATCCCACATAGTTTGAGTGGCGCGATCACTTTACCCGATTCACGACATTAAATGTCGGGTTATGGGTTTACTTTTTGGGGTCACATAGAAAATTTAAAAAAGCTTTGCTTACTGTAGGTATCGTGTGATATATCAAATGAAAAGGCTTGTCGTGAGGGTCATAAATATATTTTTATAATAACAAAAAAAAGTTAAGCAAATCTCTATTGAGAGATTTGCTTAACTTTTTTATGACCAAATGTAAGTGTGTACCTACGCAGTACGAGTATATTGATACTGCGTAGGTACATACCTACTTACATTTGGTCATAGGTAGTCAAAACATGTTCGGGATGTTGTATTCAATTTAAAGTTGGTATTTTTTTAAAGTTATGCTTAAAACAGTTGTTATAAAAATAAGATTTTTGGCATTTTCAATCTCAAGTAGCAGCCAAGGGGTTAATTGCAGACTTTCGCTGTAATAGTAAGAAATGCTCAAGATGTTATTCCCCATAAGAAAACAGTACTTTTCTTTTCTGGTCGGCACTTTAATTTATGAGTACGTTATGAACTTATGAATGATGAGTTTATGAAATACAAACATATTTGCAGTTGATCAAATTAATTATGTGCATTTTGCATGCGTAAATATTCAACCCAACTACGGAACCTTTCAATGTGCCGACTGTGCGAGGTCCGATATAAACATGGTCAGTTTTTTAAATTTCTTTGGTAACCTACCACAAAAAAAAACAATTTATTACTCAAGTAAACTAATAGAAACAAAAACTAACAAGCTCATACAACTAACAAAACATATTGAAATGTAAAGTGATTGCGGAATACCCAATTTATACAATTAATAATCATCATTCCCTATCTTTTGCTAAGCCTACCTAAAAAAATGTATACTGGGCATTCTGTAGCAAACTATTAGAAAGTATCAAAAATAAATAAAAAATTAAGCGGCGAGCGCATTCCGAAGATAAATATTCAAATATAGAAACAATTCGGCGCGAAGTTCAATAAATGACTATGGTCAAAGGTCCTCCTCAGGTATTGACTCAGTTTCAATATAATGTCCAAAAAACTATTAAAATTACATTAAAAAGCATAAGTCATTATTATTAACAATGCTTATTGTTTTTAATGTTTAAAATAATTTTATTTCAATTTCCGAGTATCGATTTCCGATATTCGACATATTAATTACCCGAGTCAATCGAAATAAAAAAAAAATCGTTTAGCATTATCGCTTTCGCACATCATTACGATAAAAAAAAATAATAATGGACGGCGATTTTGAACACAAATTGAGTAGTGGTAATGAATAATAAGTGTTATTGGACCTGTGTTTTAATATTACGTTAAGATTTGGGCATTTTCGTGTCGTTCATAATATTTTCAATAATATTTGTCTCATTTTAAATCTTATCTACATGTGTGTGTGTGAAATTTGTGAAAAGTAAAAATGTAAACACGCACGATTGGCGCGAAACTTCGACATTAGATATCAAAAAAATTCATTACCACTACTTATTTAACTTGGACAATGGATGAATTCGTCAAATAAAATTAAATGATGTATTATTCACTCCCCATGTGGTGGAGTTTGAATGTTCGAAGTCCCCAAATTTTATGTTTTTTAGCCTCGACCTGTTAGATGATTTGCGTCTAACGCGCATGCGCGGCGTGACTCACGGCGTGAGTCTCACGCCGCGCATGCGCGTGAATTCTGGCTCGTTCCGAATTAAGCCATCATCACCGACAGCGCTCACTTGGATATTAAAAAAAAATAGTTTGATACCTAACGCGCATGCGCGGCGGGAGTTATGGCTCGGCACAGCGCTCACATAAGTAATTAGCGTTCCGATTTAGATAAATCACTATTATGGCAGCTAAACTATATTCACTTGAATAGGTACTAATGGTTGGATGGTTGGATTATAGTATTTATTTGTGTATGCACCACGAATTTCTTCATCTTTGTTAAGGTGGCGACTGTACTGGCGGAAGCACGATTTAAAAAATGCCACGTTAGTTTAAAGGCAATATATTATGATGCGACACAAAACAAAACAGCACAACAGGCTGTCATTCATTTGTGACAGCGCCCGCGGTGATAATTATTAATTTAGGGCATGGTCGCCGTTATCGGAAGATGGCGCATGCCATGACGTCATCTATGTCGACTTACGGGACATCGTTATCGCGCTCACGCTAATTCGGAAAAAGGGCCCTAATTCAATATGACCCACTTAATGATTCTTTACTTCGAAACCACATCAATTCCTTACCTATGTAATCACGACATATCTGCTATTTACGTATTCTCTATGACACAATTTAATGAACGAAACCGGTTTGAACTGTCAAAATACCACGTTTGACAACCGTACGGCGTGGTAAGATTATGCGGGGAATAATAGGTAATTTATACCATACAGAATAATTGAGGTCAAAGTGTAAGCAAGCTGTAAACGATTACAGTGCAATTCGGAATGTAGTAATTCTTGGAAGTGAATTACGAGTTCACTTCCAAGAATCTCGTAACCCATAGCAACATCACTTCGGCGTAGGGTTGCCACCAACCACTTCTTCATTTAAGAGTTACTAGCATAAAAAATACGGGTCTTAGTTATTTTTACGGGAGACACTGATTGCAAGCTGAGCGAGTGTCGATTGAACCGTTGAATTTTGTAATATTATTTGATTAATGTTCTTTTAATAGTGGCATCGGCGAGTTACCTAAGTAGGTATCTATTTACAATAATATATTTGCACGCGTAGAGGGGTCTGTGGCTAAATAATAACAGCCGCACAGATCGAACAATCAGGTTAAGCTACGCTTGCCGCGGTTGGTCTGAGGATGGGTGACCATCTTTACATACTGAGACCCCTCCGTGCCTTGGAAAGCACGTTAAGCCGTTGGTCCCGGCTGTCATTCGTGGATCTTTGACAGTCGTTACGGGTAGTCAGAAGCCCGAAAGTCTGACAACCAGTCTTACCAAGGGGTATCGTATTACCCAGTAACTGGG